>JAOWCC010001639.1:1627500-3029386 GCA_030867875.1 Actinernus sp. WN-2022
TGTACTGTTGGAGCATATTCTCGAAACCAAAGAAAATAAGTTTTGATGACCGGAAAAATGCAGTTTTCTTTACGAAGTCGTCAAACAAATTGTTCGGCTGGAAAATGTGGTAAGTGCAATGTAGTTACCGTTAATCATGGCCCTAAATAGTGGTCACGCACGCGCAGTAGGCACACCACTTTGGCTAAATATGCATGCCATATGGCCGCCGCCGATATAGACATCATAGGGGAAATAAATATATAAGTCAGAATACCTCTGAACTCGTCTCAAAATAACAGGATGTTCTCTCGGAATCTGTTGGAAGACCATCATACCCAATAGACAAGATAAACATTATAATTTATCGAGTTGTATTCGCCACGGTATTTCAGTGTAAATGTATGTGAAAAATAATACAGTCGTAGTATGGACAAGTAGCGAAAATACCACAATTGAAGCTCAATAAATACCGTTTCGCCCACGAAGCTGTAGAGACATCCAAAATGTTCTCTCGGTTTTCTACTCACGAATAGATTCTCTTTCGGGCATAAGTTACAGAAAACCTCTGCAGTAAGTATCCACCACGGTATTTGGATGTAATTTTGGTCAAATTGCTGTTAAAGACCCTGTGTCCGAGCCCATGGTGATTTGCGCCAATGTTATGATTCGTTTGTTTATCAACGGCCGCATAAATTAAAGGCCAGCTTTTAGGCGAACTAAAATGCTCTCGATTGTTTATCAGTTTCATAAAAGAAGTACACATACACTTTGGATAACGAATTTCATAATTTCTACCGGATTAAAAACCTAATCGAGCCCACGAATTTTCCCCGGATGCTTGGAATATGATTTGAACAGTACTCGGCAGGAAGCCAGTTGTTGTCTTTAGATTCTAATTAGGTTTATGAGTGCGACTTTTCACAACTCTACAAGCAAACACATACTCTTGCTACCTTGTTTTCATGTCTCCAGTATTGCTTAGCTGTATTTGAATATCTCTACTTTCCTTGCGAATGATATATTTTGAGTGCAAAATTAAATGTCGTACTCGCACTCGAGTCAAACTCACAGCGAAGTAACAGCTGAACTCGGCAGATTGGACTTTGACCCGCGATCGTAGTTTTGGTAGCAAGACTTTCTGGACGTACTGTAGGATGAAAAAAAAGGTTAACGACGTTGCTTTCTCTGCTAATAAAAATACAAAACGTATACAGATAAGTCTGTAACACCGCAGTGGAGCTCAGCCGTGCGAAATTATAATTATGAATGATCTTGATACCAGAAGTGGTTGCTTTATAATGTGCCGCTTTGTATTTCCAACGAAGCCCGCCGGTCCCTTAGTGCAGCAAATCCCCGGGAAACTCACCTAGTAGTCCTTTTGAACCACAAGTGGTCTCTTGTAGACCTAGAGAAAGTAAAATGTGGACTGCTGAAGGATTATTTGTCGAGTCGCTTCGCCTCGCTGTTTCGGTCCTTTCTCCGGCATTCCTCTCTAGACCGGGATTCGAAGAAATATTCGAACTAAAGTTTCATTTTAAAAAGTATATATACAAAAGTTAAGATAAAAGAAAGTCACTTAAGCATATATACCTATGAATAATTACACGATGGCCCAAACTAGGGATGGATTTCGAAAGATTCGAGAGTCGCATAACAACAACAACGATCTTTCTGTTTTTCGTAGCCTACGGAAATGATTTGCGCGCGCAAAGCACCATGGGCTCGGACACAGGGTCTTTAAGTTCGGTTACAGAAATGAGATATCTTGTGCCAACACACGGCTGCAAAGGTAAGGAAAACGACAACTTTTTCTCTCGCTCTGCGGCCATCTTGGCTTCGAATTTAGCTTTGTAGCCCTTCCTGGTGTATTCACAGGGAACCCATGTAACGCTTAGATATAAATAATAATCACTTGCACATTGTACCTCAACATTGGTTTTGGGTTCCCTGTGGCTACGAATTGAAAGATTTTGATATGGAGTTAGATTTTCACTCCTGGAATGAAAATTTAGCGATACTGTGCTCTCAATATACTCAAGATATAAAGATTAGTAGTTATTTGAGTGTTGTATGGTGTTTTTTACGGGAAAAGTTTTCTATTTAGCGAGTTTAACGAAAGAGATTTCTACACGAAATTCTCTTCTCTCGCCACAGGTAGCCCAAGCTCTTGATTTGCACTGTGACCACTAAGCCATAACTCTCAGATAAAGAAATTCTATATAGACAAACCCAAAGTGAGAGAAATGCCCATAACCACCTTTTCTAGACCCCAGAGAAACAACAGGACAACGACAAAGTTGATTTTCTTTATCTGAGAGTTTTGTGAAATAATGGCTTGATATATATACAATTTTTTAAATTTTTGTTACTCTTATTTTTATCTTATATATTTTTATCTTCCTGGTCTTATTATTCTGTCCGATTATATTCAGTATATCATTATTGTATTTGTTTTTATTACTGTACCATTTTAACTCTACTTATTTTGTTATTATTATTTCCCATACACTTGTTTTACGTCTGTGTGTGAATAAACACACTTAGTACAACATTCGTCTATGAGAACAGTGCAAGTGCAACCCCACACCCCCCCCCCCCGAATTCAATTAGTGGAGAGTGTATGAGGAGTAAAAGCAGGGCCCCACCAGCTGTAAGCTGTAATACTCAGCGTATTTATTATATTTATTATCTCCACCTCATCCCTGACAAGTGAGACCGAATACCCCATTCAAACAATATCCAAGTTTCTCTTACCAAATTTTAAACTGCGAAGCAGTTCAGCAGACAAGGTATTAATTACTTATACGTGGATATGAGGGGGACATTGGGGGCTCTCGATACTGCAACACCACAAAAAAAACACGAAAACGCTGCATTACTGCATGTAACGTTGACAAAATACAGACACAACAATGACACAATAATATTTTTAAGAGTCCCACGGTTTACATGGATTTGACTTTGAAAATTAATCACAACACTGCAAAAATATTGTTTCACCGAACACTGCAGGTTTGAAAACACAAACACACACCGCAGGATTTGAGATCACCGCAATATGGGATTTAATTCACTGAAATACCGCAAACCCAAATGTCCCCCTCATATAACACATACCTGTTTCTGTGTCACTGTCTTACAAGTGCCAGACTACATGTAGTATTAAAGCACTTATAAAACCTAACTTGTTTGCACATTAATGTAAAGTCAACATCAAGTGAATAGGTGAAGGTTAAATATATTTTGATGTTGTACCTATGAGTTATTCACAATTTTTACTTCAAATGTGGTAATAATGTGATGTCAATTTATTTCTCCTTGTGAATGAAACTAATATGCTAATTGTGTGTTATTTTAGGTTTCATGCTGGCAGAGATCAATGCACGTTATACACATCCATAATCTCTGCCAGCATGAATCCTTGTACAACACACAATTAGCATATTGGAAATATAAACCTTAATTTACAACTCATAGATGCATATGCTGGGGACCAGAGGTCCTTCTCACTAAGTTTACTGACACAGAATGCTGAAGGCACAATCAGTTAGCACCAGAGGTGGTCCTTTTTATGTCAGTAATCTTAGAGAGAAAGACCTGGCACCCAGGGCAATAGATGCAACACTCAAATAAATAAATATGTTACTATTCACATGACCTATATGCTATATGATTTAGAATCAATATTAATGATAGAGATTACTCGGGTATGTGTAATATGTCATATGTCCAAAACCTTGAATTATATTTAAAAGTATACACGTATTTATGGAGAGTAATTATCAGTGGATTAAAAGCGGAACTGTGAACGTTTTATTCACTGAATGCTGCATGGGATGCACTGAACTGTTGAGTACACGGTGTGTTTCTGATTCAAGTCTGAATGTAAATACAGGTAAGTGGGATCAATCACTCCAGCTGAAGTAAATCATGATGTATTAACTAAATGGATACTGAAATTTCTGTCCTATGTGTTGAAAAGAACAATGATACTGCACGACTAATTGTTTTTCACAAATCAAATATTCCCACGTAGCTTCGAATGGTCCAAAATTCGACCACTTGATAAGGAACTCTTTACCCTTCAAGTTAATATTTAAGACAAGCGAAACTGCAAGTATGAGCAAATGATATTCGCAGGCAATAACAACTCTAAAATTATTACTTCCTAAATAACAACGTTTATTGGACAAAACCTGCAAAATTAATTTACGATCGTAATCGTAGTCCGTATCAAAAACAAGTACAAGTACATGCAATGTTAGCACTATCAGCTTACACTCGCTACAGGCACAGTCTTGTCCCATTTCTTGTCCCAACGCGTGGCGAAACGGCACTTAATTGTTTCCTCTCACGCCTTGTGATAATTCTCTCGACACTGTACAGCCGGCTTCCAAGTGTTTTTCTTTTTCTCTAATTGTCCTCGCAGAAATCTGCCGTAGAAAGATCATTTAAGTCTCGAAAAAAGCCCACCGAAATGCCACTTCTTCCTCGAAAAGACGCCATATTGGAATTACTCCTACAGAGCCTCGATTTAATGCGTTCCGCTTCTGGCCAATAGCGAGCAAGTATCTCTTTCGAATGATTGGCAGGTGATTTTGCTCATAAATAATAACACCTCCCACTCGTGTCCACTATTTACGACCATGTTTCGATCAAATAATTCCTAGCAGGCTACGTACGTTACAAACCGGTATACTTATAATGCAATAGTCAGTGTAAAGCCTCGCACCCCCACGTTTTTGCTACAACAGCCGAGGCCGGGATTCGTCAACCACAGGAAGCCCATAGTAGAAGCGCCAAAAGGGACTGGGGCACACACTGTAAAAAAATAAGAGTCGTTTTGACCCCAAGGAGTTGTTTCAATTCTTTGACTGAAGAGTCGTTTTTGACCCTCTGCAAGATTCGTTTTGACCCCAAGGGTTATTTTGACCCCTTTGTAGGATCAAAATAACCTATTAGCAGAGTCCGTTAATTCTTTTTAAGGGTCAGTAGACCCATCGAGGAGTTAACAAAGAGTCCAGTGACTCTTCCAAAGGGTCAGTGGACCCATAGTGGAGTTGACAAAGAGTCCCTCGACTCTTTGGCAGAGTCATTCGACTCTTTTGTAGACTGAAACAACCCTTCTGTTGGACCCTCGAAATATTTATTTCAAGAGAGATTCATGATCAGGTTGCCGTATCGCAACTTCGGCGGATATGGTTACAACTTTCCTAGTTATTCGTTATATATATATTTTAACATGCTGTCTAAAAATCACTCCAGGATTAGTCGTCTTTTATTCCCCATGCATGCATTAACAGACAACAGTCAAGGAATCTCAAGCCTCAGAAAGCGAGATTTTCATCGCATACGCGTCCGAGGTCCGCCATCTTGGAATTTCAAGGGGGCCTGGGACGAGGGTTCGTGTTATACCCGCGTATAAGCCACATCCCCACTTAGTGTAGTCAATCAATAAGAAAATACACACCAATTTGCTATCAAGGGTTATAACAATGCAAACCAATACCTTGATTTTAGGGCGATGTATTGACTGTTATGTAGTTTTTTTGTCATGAATAAATAAATTATAAACAAAACATATTTAAGGGGTCAATATTTTAATGTTATTTTAATTTCCGTATACCCTTTTATGCTCATTAGTACATTTTGCAAAATCCCTGCCAAGCAAAACCATCACTCTAATACAGGAGCCCCCCACAATCACTGTTTAGGTCACATACACTTTTCAAGAAGAATCAATGCAATGGGGAACTGAACCCTAAAATCAACCCAATGACTATACTGATGTATTCAAAAGAAATAATTTCTAATACATGTACTGTATTTTATTTCTTCCTGTTGCTCATCTATGAAGAGAAAATTAGTTTTAATGTTCGAAAAAAATTAACGATTCTCCAGATAGTGTGGCAGCTCAATTCAGTGCAAATTTCCCCATATCATACATCACATATACCAAGTAAGCCACACCTCCTGTACAAAAAACCCACAATGGTCTGCAATTAAGAGCTTCTCGATGCCAATATTATTACAAGGGTTAGCCATCTGTACTTAGCAGAGACTGTAATGTAGGTTTTCAGATTTTCTCTTCATATAGTCATAGATGCACAACACTGATAAATAAAATAGTAGAACGTATTTATTTTGAATACATCTTTGTATAGTAGTTGGATTGATTTTAGGGTTCAGTTCCCCTTTAAAAAAGTATTCTTCAAAAAAGAATTATTCAATTTTAAAAAGTTTATTCTACAAATTCAATGAACCATAATTTCACAAATATATGTACATAAATTGTACTGAGCCAAATATACACCTCAGTTATTCTCACAGTAGTATTGTCTAGATATTACCATAACATTAAATACCAGTAATACATAAAAAAGAATAAACGAAAAACTCTATTGGGACTGCACTGATCACCCTGGGTGAAACTAACAATGACCTCAATTTAGATTGAACAAATCAACATCATACTTAATACTAACATAGGATCCAGCTGCATTGACAGGTTTTGTAACATGCATTGGCAGGAATGATACAAATTCTTCTTGAGTACAAATGGTAACATTATCAATCATAGGTTTTTGTATCCTATAAGCATGGTAATGCTCACTGTATTCTGTAGTGTCCAGACTTACAAGAATAAAGAAAAGCCTGTTCAATTCTGCATTGACTACTATAATTTTCTTTATAATTGAAAATGATGGTAATAGGTGAAAAAATCCATTATGAATGACTGCTCCAACTTTATATTTGGTGCCTGACACGGTTACCCAGGAAGGTCTGAAAAAGGATGATAAAGTAGTCTGAGTATACATTTTTTAATAATTATACTTTCCAATACAAACTTAATAAGTGAGTTTAGAATTTCAGCAGGACATGTACTTGTGCTCAACATGGGCAAGCCAGGATAAGAGTTCAAAAACAGGAATATGAGAAGTAGATTTTTTTAAACCAGACACTTTCTCTAAGAAATGTAGGGAAAATGTATTGTTTATCCCTACATGTACTTGTGCATTTCCAGTGCATGTTCTACTGAAACTCCAATTTACAAATTTGCTTATTGGAATAAAAAAGCCCAACATACACATACACACAATGTACATGTTTGTACATACATCAACTTTATTTAAACATAGTAAAATCATCAGTTATTTCAATTAAACATATATTATTTTAAATATCACTGTTTTACATGATTGTTGTGTGGGAGTCTGATACAGAAAATATGTTACCAATATCCCTTCTAAATCCCCCAAGAGAATCGCAATTTCTTGTCTCATTGGGAAGATTACCATAAAATCCTGGTTATAAGTCTGCTAACATAAATGTCCTTCCGGTTATAAGCCCATCTCATGTTTATGCCATTTGATGTCAAGTGAAAAATGAGCTAATATAATATAATCAGTATCCAATCTTTTGAGCAGAATTTGTTGTTATTTCGTATTTATTTACTATCATTGGTTGGTAAAATAAAGCAAAGACATTTTTCATAAAATCATTTCCTCTGAATCCCAAACATTTTTTTGCTGCCAGTTATAAGCCCCTCCACCCCTGATATAAGCCCCCTCGGTTATAAGCCCACCAAGAAACCCTTACAAATAAGTATAAGCCCAGGAGTGTTATATATAAAATTATTGTTACTGCCTTCTGTTTCTTATGTTTTGTACATAGATTATCCCAGCCTAATATATTGAGCTTGTGCATAGTTAAATTTGGTAATCACTCTGGCTGTGTGATTTTGTAGTTTATCCCTTAATTGATCCACTTAACTGCTTACAATGTAAAACTTAGGAGGGGATGATAGCTCTATGTCATGTGTGAAAGCCACTTTTCATAACTTTATATACATGTAACATCCCTTGTCCCTTTCATGGCTGGTTCAGATTTGTCATATCTCCCTGAAAAATACAATGCAGGACCAAACACTTCAAACAACATCTTGGACTTACTCATGTACTAACGAATGTGCATCAGTATTTTCATCTTTCTCATGGAGTAGATTGAAATAATCCTTTGCACCAGCTTCACCTTGTTTTCCTGAAGAAATATTGCAAAGGGGATTATTAAAATATGGTATATAAAAACCTATACATGTAGCATTGTAGAGTCACTCCAACATACGTGTTGACAATTTAGATAAATTTAACTGAATTAGTTAACTATTAATTTTAGTTGCACCACCTAAATTAGTGTAATAACGAGACAAACGGTCACAGCGAAAATGGGGGTTGAACATAAATAAAACCGATGATTCCATACAAAAGAACCAAGTCTAGACGATTCTGCAAGTTGATGTCTCCCTAGAATCTGAAGCCCGTTGGCACATGAAATTTCAAATTAGGGACGTCAACTAAATTTAATTAATTTAGTTTAAATCAATCAGCAACACCGATGTTGGAGCGACTCGATTTAATGTTCTTGAACCTAAAACTTGTGTTGTTTACTAATTCTGGCTCACTCTTTGCATTTCATAACATAGCATTTCTGCTATGTCATCATAACTAGCTTTTTTCATAATGCATGGAGCTCACCCAAATCAACGATTTCTGGTGAGGGGTCATAGGTATATGACTCTGGTTGTTATGGTAACAGAGTCGTTTATGTCACAATTGATGCATAAACACTTACCTGGCCCACATTCAATAGGTTTGTGTATGCTGTACATCTCGTAGCACTGTCGATTCTGGTGCCTTTCTGCCAATGTCCAAGGCAAATTGGTGAAATTGCCAAGGGCTGTAGCTAGCTGCTTAAAATGCCTGTGCATTGCCTCAAACCTCATACACCAGTGTGTTACCATTGGCCCTAATCTAAAAGATGAGTAAGGTAGTATGATGTAAGTCAAAACCAAGACAACATGTATATGCAATGATTGTGTTGGAATTTAATACTATCTGTCAATATTGTCCTGGTTAGGGCTAGATCAAATTTAGCTAGCAAGACCTGGAAAGAAACAGAAACCAATAGGACTAGCATCCTATCATGTTGAAAATTTATCAGATTTTTTTGTGTGAAATGATTGGTCAGTCTGCTATCCTACAACAAACTGAATCCCTGCAGATGTAGTGTGAAATAATGAATACAAAAGAAGTCATGTAGGATATAAAAAAAAGTTATGGAATATCTTTAGTTAGCAACTACATGTATATTATTATTACTGTAGTGTGACATGCGTAAAATGTACAATGTACATCCCTTTGCCACAAGCATTCATACCCACTGGCAATATGTAACAGAATTTGGAGAGTCTCCTAAAAAGCTATCCACCCCTGCTACAGCCAGTGCATGTAAGTGGTTAAATATGTACAATATAGGTTTGGTCATTTTTAGAACTTACATTGTAAGGCCTTTTTGCACCAAAATACAAACAAATATTTTAATACCAACTATAAAAATTAATGTGAATGCTGACTAGAATTCTCATTCCTTTGTTCAAGCACTTGTTTGTTTCATAGAGTAGTTTTCATGCGAGTGGTACAAAGTACAGCATGTCCGTAGCCTTACCATAATTAGATAGGATCAGCTGGACAACACGATTGGAAACTATTTCAAAGTCATGGCATGCGAGTGCTTACTGTAATAATCTTGGTAATTTTTTCTTCGGCTACAATATGAACCTATTGTGCCTTGATTTTTTTTTGTAGTTTGAAATGCAGGTTTACTCAAACTCTCACAAATACAGCAGATTTTCCTATAAAAGCTTGTGTACACGAAGAGAACAGAGAGAAATATGAAGACAGTGGTAGCTGTATCCATACAAGTACCGAAATCACTGAACTGTTGGCAGCTCCAAAATAACGATTGATTGTATGACAATACTATGGCGTGGGAAACCAAGAGGAGAAGTTTTCATGCAGATTCGACTGCAATATCATTGCTGTCTTTGTAGAAAGAAGATGAATGAAGGTTCAAGTCTTGAACATTTATCCTAGAACACACTTGTCTTTCATTCTTGCTGCTTCGAACAGGTATTAAAATCTGGCAGTGAGTTTTGAACGCAAACGAAACTGGTCTTGCGGATAGATTGTTATATTGGGATGCCTGGTTGCTTCTGAGTCTCTCCTGAATGATCATTTGGGATGCTCCAAATTGTCATGTGTGTGAATCGAAAGTAGTCAAGTGAGCAATCGTTATTTTGAGACTGTCAACAGTTCTGTGATTTCGGTAATAAAAGTAAGATCTGGTAGGTTAAAGAAAGACGATTGGGTCTGAAAACCTATCCTTTTTTGAGCAAAGGAATAAACCTGTACTGTTTATTCACTACAAACTTAAGAGGACTATGGGTACTGCAGGCTGACAGTATGATAGATGTGCTTGCAGTTGCTTAAATACCCATCATCTACTTTTTTTAAGCTGAAGTTGGAGATGTGCAAAGTAATGACTGATGACAGCGCAACAAGGATCATGAAAGATCGCATGACAGATACATGGCTGCCAAAGATCCTTGCATACTCAAGGGCTTGTGGACGACCATCAATTAACAACATCCTGGATGAAATGGATGCAGCAGTTACACTGGGCCACATTAGTGAAAAAGGTAATACCATTATAATGTTTGCACCTTGAAATCACCATAAACAAGAGCACCTATAATTGTAAGCTGAGAATATCACAGAAATATATTCCCTTACACTTATCCCCACAGTCTAACAGTCTGACCAACAGATAACAACCTTACCTTTTGTTAGGAAAGTGACTGTGTTATCCTCTTTTGCTTCTCAGAATACAATGAAAGACCTTGAAATCACCATAAACAAAAGCACCTATAATTGTAAGCTGAGAATATCACAGAAATATATTCCCTTACACTTATCCCCACAGTCTAACAGTCTGACCAACAGATAACAACCTTGCCTTTGTTAGGAAAGTGACCGTGTTATCCTCTTTTGCTTCTCAGAATGCAATGAAAGAGCTGCAATTTGGGTTGTAGCAAACGAACTGCTAAAAAAAACTGGAGGACGAAAAAGCACTGGAGAGGAAAGGCTAATCAAGTTGTTGAAGGTAAATATGATTTAGAATGATGAATACCATGTATGTGATACTGATGTCATAAGCATTCATTCACGTCAATCCGTTTATTTATTCAAATCAGTACTGAATTGGCTCTCTTGCAACAGCCAGTAGACATTTACAAGTGGTATAAAAGTTACGTGGATATAAAAGTTACATTGAGCCCTGTAGTGGTTGCTCATTGTGAGCAATTGCACAATTTGTTATTGGGTTTCTTGTGATCAGTTAGTAATGAGTTTTAAAATAACATTGTCCTTCCTTCTTTTTTTAAGGAAGATGATGACATGGACAAAGCAATTCTGGAATCCATTTCTCCAATATTAATACTTAGTGGACCAGATTTGTTTGATCTGGAAATTCTGTATGTGGTTGCAGAGAAGAAAATTGTATGCGATGCATCAAGAGATGGCAAACTTTTAGATTCATTAATTTTATTACTTTCAACCTATTTTGTATATAATTTTGATTACACTTTGCAGCGGAATCTGTTGGTTTTCCTTCAGACCACAATGTTGTCTCTGAGCCCTGGAAAGATACCCGTAAGTGTCACACAATTATTAAGTGCCCTGCAGACAGTAAATTAGAAATGGTAATATATTTATTAGGCAATTACCAAGTTTTTGCACGTGTTTGCAGTGACGACTAATTTTATTATTGTTTGAGCTCACATTTTCATGCAAGTTAGCCCAATCGCTCTGTTTGGTAATGATGCAAGGTGATCACGTAAAAACATAATAAGGCAATATAAAAACATCACTGACAAACTGATATGCAAACTTTGTACTGTCTTGCATCCAAATTCACAAATCCATTCAGCCAGTCCTTTACTCAGAATGCAGGTTTTCATTGCCAAACTTGGATTGACTTCTGTTGACTTGCATGTTCATTTTCCCAGGACTGTAGAGTTTGCCAAGCTTTTTAAGTTATATTTGAACCTTATCAAAGTGATTTTACCCAAAACAATTCTAAATTAGAAAATAGCTTAATTCACAAGCACGAAATAATTTAGCAAATGTTGGTGATGACATCTCGTCATTAGCATATTGAAAATATAAACCTTTATCTCAGACACAACACCCAAATCAAGACAATTCTACCATTGGATATATCAAATAACTTATTTGGGCTTATATGCACTTTAACAGTTCAACAAGTATTGACATCATTTTTAAATTCGGAAAATGTTACTATTCAGCAATTATTTGCTGTTGTTTTCTTATCAAAATGAGACAGTTTAACAAAAGTTATAAATATTTTATATTAGTAAAGTATCATGTAACAACAACAATTTTTATTCACTTGTATATATTACTGCATGAGGAAATCATCAAATGTTACAGTTAACAATTTATCATTTGCTTGTATATATATTTTATGGAATTATCAAAATGTTACAGTTCAACAATTAACTTTTTTATATATATATATTTACTAGAAGGTTAACACTTTTTAGAGCGAAGACAACCACACTCCTGTTGTAAAACCTGTTTTTGAATTATTAAATGGACAGCCCTTTAAACGTAATGTTGCATTCCTTAATTATAATATAGTATGTTAAGCTAGTGATTGCATGGGGAGAAGATTTGGGCAAGCTTAGATCTAAAAAAGTAATGGAGCCTAGAAACTACTAAAAAAATTAATTGTCTTTTTATAGGGGCATTGTAGAAAAACAATTCCTATTCGACCCTTCAAGAACCATTAGAAATGACTCTACAAGAGTCAAAACTACTCTTTTGAAGAGTCCATTATTGATTAGACCCTTTCAAGATCCATTAGAAATGACTATCAAAAGAGTAGAAACTACCCCTTCAAAGAGTAGATTAGTGATTCGACCCTTTAAAGATCCATTAAAAATGACTACAAGAGAGTCTAACGACTCCTTTGAAGAGTAGATTATTGGTTCGACCCTTTCAAGAGCCATTAAAAATGACTATCAAAAGAGTAGAAACTACCCCTTCAAAGAGTAGATTAGTGATTCGACCCTTTCAAGAGCCATTAAAAATGACTATCAAAAGAGTAGAAACTACCCCTTCAAAGAGTAGATCAGTGATTCGACCCTTTAAAGAACCATTAGAAATTACTACAAGAGAGTCGAAACGACTCCTTTGAAGAGTAGATTATTTTTCGACCCTTTAAAGAGCCATTAAAAATTACTATCAACAGGGTAGAAACTACCCCTTCAAAGAGTAGATTAGTGATTCGACCCTTTAAAGAGCCATTATAAATGACACTACAAGAGAGTCAAAACTACTCCTTTGAAGAGTAGATTATTTTTCGACCCTTTAAAGAGCCATTAAAAATGACTATCAAAAGGGTAGAAACTACCCCTCCAAAGAGTAGATTAGTGATTCGACCCTTTTAAGAACCGTTTATCAGTGACTCTAGAAGGAGTCAAAATAACTCTTTGCAAAGAGTGGTAACTACCCTTCCGGGGAGTAGCTGCAAAAGGGGTCAAAACAACCCTTTTCGAGGGGTCGTCCTGCGGTCAAAAAAACTACTCCTTTGAAGGGGTCAAAACAACTCTTATTTTTTTACAGTGCACCCTCGTGGTTCTCTTCTGCGAAATGGTTTCCAATAATAACAGAACGGTAAGTTTACGAAGGTAAATCCAAATCATTTTAAATTATCTGCGGGCCATCCATCGCCAAGATTGGCAAACATGAGCTCATTTATATATACGAGTGATAGCGTTTAATATTTTTCTTCGATATATCGATATGTTCAATATGTTTTATCCTTAAAACACTTGACTGACAGTTCTCGCTACTTTAGGACATCACTGTGGCCCATATAAGATGATTTGTATACGTTACCAACGTGCACTGTTCTTTCTTACATTTCAGATCTTAGTCCAGTGGAGCTAATAGGGTTCCATTGATGGTCAAGGGGCGGGAGACAAGCATGGCGGGGAATTAGCGGTGAATTAGAAGTCTCTGAAATCTAATGCCCCGCTATTCCCCGGGTAGGGGGGTGCGGGGCTTTCCACTGACAAGTGCATTAAGTCTTGATCTTATTTACTTCTCTTCTCTTCTCTTATAGGTTTTTGTCTAGCTACGATATTTCTGAGGATAACCTCCTAGCTTTAAAATATGTAATCGAGGATTCTAAGAAAGTTCAGGAGAACGGCTGCAGACAAGTGTATTAAGTCTTGATCTTATTTACTTCTCTTCTCTTCTCTTATAGGTTTTTGTCTAGCTACGATATTTCTGAGGATAACCTCTTAGCTTTAAAAGATATAATCGAGGATTCTAAGAAAGTTCAGGAGAACGGCTGCAGTGGAGTATGTTTAAGTAAAATAAATATTGGCCTGTTCGTAAAATAAATATGGGGTGTCAAATTAGTGAAAATAGGTCGCCGAAAACAACAAAGGTCTCTCTATCTTAATGTGAAAAATAAATCATTCTACCCTCACCCTTTGTAGAGGTTTTGTGAACTCTGAATGATTTTGAAGTGGGATTGATCGCTCTGGATGGCGAGCGTTGTCAACATCGAGTGTGCAGCCTTCCCTATTTTTAGGAAGAAAGAGCTCCGAAAAAAAAACCCGGCTAAAATCAGCTTAAAACTACTCAACAAGGAGAGAAACATGACAGAAGACATCACAGTGGCAAGGCAACTTAAAACCACCCAACAAGGAGAGAAACATGACAGAAGACATTACAGTGGCAAGGTAAGTCATTTTCATTCATTTTTTTAAATAGTATTTCTGGCTAGTAAACGGAGTTGGTTACGCTCCCATACAAACCCTTATAAAGTTATATTTTCGTAACTTGCCAGCTTGGGCTGCCCATGAGTACTCTTGCCGTTGTTCTTTGTGAGTTATTCGGCACAACTTATTTTATTTTTTCCTTTCTCTAGGTTCAAGTACAGTTGCCTTTCGAGTCCTGAATGATTCCTTCAAAATTGCGATTGAGTTTCTTATCAAGTATTTCTTTCACACGATAAACCAAGATTTCGTTTTCCAGCGACATTCGCACCCGCTATGGCTTGCTTCGACTTTTGAGCACTTTCGTTCATTCATATCTCAAGAAAACCTTTCAGATAAACCACGAACAAAAATATTTTTCTCTTTGTTACATGTTGAATACATGCTTTTGCATTATCCCTTTGGGATTAATTAGGAGTTCTATAAATGCCACTCCTTCACACGTTCATACTACTTGACGTCGCATTTCAGTTTTCCTTGACATATTGTAGCTTTTTATAGTTTGAGTTAATAGTATGTATAACTGTCTTTGAGTACGTATACAATTGCAATAACTTATAATAAACGATGCCGTCCGCTGTGCGGTAATATTGTTCTTAAAAGTATATTAGTAGGATGTTTTAAACATTTAGACTCCAGAGGTAGAGGTGAATTTGCACTGGTTTGGAGAATACGTTTCCGGGTTTTTCCTCAACTGGGGGGTTTTTATCCCGGTTTTTCGTATCCGGCAATTTACCATCTAACATCTAGCTCGCAATTGTACTATTATTATTGTACTGGACTACTGTTATTAGTTATAACACCAATTACTGCTGTAACCTTAATGTAATAAACGATGCTGTCAGCTGTGCGGCTCCCTCCAAACGTTGTTATCATTATTCATATGTGGAAAATAGAAATACTTTCTATTTGGCTGAGCGTAGCGAAAGGAAATATAACTTATAAACATGTGCAAGTGTTAAAACTATCGGGTGGCCGGTAGGCACGCGTAAAACTAGCCGACCGCCCGAGTCGGCTGTTTTCTTATACTAGCATAAAACCGGAAGTCAAATTGGCAACAGGTCCCGCGAGCATAATAATAATAATAATATGTCTTTATTAGAAACCTTACTAGTAAAAAGTTCATACTAGTCTTACAAGCGTGATGAATAACTAAATAACAGCGATATACATGCATGCGTTAATTATAAATGAATATGATAACTAATATATGCTACTAATATTAGAATACTATATATTATAGGCTTAAGTTATGCTAAATTAGTCCATGGCTAAATTATATTTAAATGCTATTCGGTTAAAATAGCTGTTCTTGAACCTTTCGGTATTAACTTAAGGAAGAAGGGTCGTTTGGGTTCGTAGGTTTAGCCAAGGTGGTTTCACCCTAAGTATAGTAGAGATTTAAGAGGACGACTTTCAAGTCTGCAGGACTCGGCAAAAATTCGGCGGTCAGCATTCTCTCGCAAGACATAGATATTATATAATTTAGAACAATATTACGCTTAAAGCATCTCTTTAAGAACAGACATAGCAACGGTGTTGCATAGCAACGGAATATGCCAGTTCTATTTTGTATCTAAGATCTGCAGCGAGCGTCAGATATGTGCAATGCGAAATATGCGTAAAGAATCAATGCATAGTAACCATAACATGACTCTACTAAACATGCCCTAGTCAACTCAGTATGATGATTTACTCAAACTAGCGGACCTTAAGTCATTGGATCAACGTCGCTATATGCAATCTCTAATTCTATTTTACAAGTTTTTGTACAATATGGGACCTACTTATATTCGGCAGGTTTTTTTCTTTTCGGTCCAGTGAGCACAATGTGAGGAGTTTTTGTAAACTTAATCAGCCTACTCATAGTACACGGTTTGGGCACAGATATTTTATATACACGTAACTACTCGGCTCTGGAATAATATCCCTGATTATATCAGGCGTATATCATCATTGCCCAGATTTAAGGAAATGTTACGTTAGTAAATGTAAAATTATCTATTGTAATTTCTAGCTCTTCCTCACATTGCGGAGACTAGCTCCTTTCTAGCTTCTGACCACAACACATTAGTTGAACTAATTCAGTGGTGTTATTTGTCACTTTAATCACTATTTATAGACATCAACTTTTACAATGGGATTTATTACTCGGGGTGCCTGTGGCAAGCCGGAGTCTTACAATGCGCTCTGTATATTATTTTCGTCATCGTCAGAAGTGGAAAATTGTATAACACGTTCATAACAACGCTACTCATGTGGGACAGAGTTTGTGACGGTGCCAATCGTGATATGGTATTCTATTTACCGTAAACTAACTTGTTCGAAACCGAATTATTCTGATCAAGACATAGTAACTGACCTCCCAAAGGGAATATTTTCGAAACTATTTTATTCAACTCAATGAGATAAAGCAAAAAGGGCAGAGTCGGTCATAGCCTGAATTTCAGCCGTTCCTTCGGTTCGTTCCTCCCGAGAGAGACGTCTGAATTCATTCGACGATAATGCCGTCCAGTGATGTCACTACCATATTTTATAATTTCGCATAATTATCGTAAGTAACTCATCAGAGAATACGGCAGGATTTTTTGTTTCTGTTTTGGACTCGCGATGGTTGATCGATGATGAGTTCCAATGGACGGCTTGTCTTTGGCAGAGACCTTAAATTCGTAAGGAAAACAACTGCAAAATAACCAGCCGACTGTCCTGTAAGCATGTACGTTTTTCACGTCGCCTGAGTCGCGTTCACCGGGTTGTTCAGTAATCGATACAATTATTCGTTGACACTCAGTGGTACAACTGTCGCTACTCTTTTCAAGGAACTGTTCTTTCCCGTAAAAGAGACTTCGTACTTCTTTGTAAATTCTCCAAATATCCTTCCATGCTTTTCTACTATTCTGCTGCATTATTTACAGATTTACAAGGTAATCTCTCCCTGTCTCGAACCGAACGTCTTATCGAGTTTACTAGTAAACGGAAGACGAAGATCACAATTTAGTTACTGAACGATTTGTTGCTTCAAAAATGTTTTTACAGCATACATTTAAGAGGCACTTGAGAAGCAAATGGATGTAGATAGGTAGGGTCTTAATTTTGACATAACCTGAAATAATTTCTCAAGGCGAGAGCTTTGTGTTTGTGACCCAACGAACTCTTTACCGCCGTGGCAGTTTTATTTGCATAAATTAAAAGTTTAATCCGCATTGACGTCACTGGACGGCATTATCGTAGAATGAATTCAGACGTCTCTCTCGGAAGGATGAACCGGAGGAGACGGCTGAAATTCATGCTAAGTAGGTCAATGAATTCTAGGAAAAAGGACAATGGAGCAATTATAGAATACCCCGCAACTTTTGAAGCTACTACCTAGAAAATCTTGGCACCGTGATTCTTTGAATTAATAATAAGGCAGCTAACTAAGTGGTACCGTGGTCCGTAGTCCCGCAGTGAAGCGATTGAATTAATAATACGGCAGCTAACTAAGTGGCACCATGGTCCGCAGTCCCGCAGTGAAGCGATTGAATTAATAATAAGACAACTAAATAAGTGGCACCGTGGTCCGCAGTCCCGCAGTGAAGCGATTGAATTGATAATAAGGCAACTAACTAAGTGGCACCGTGGTCCGCAGTCCCGCAGTGAAGCGATTGAATTAATAATAAGGCAGCTAACTAAGTGGCACTGTGGTCCGCAGTCCGCAGTGAAGCGATTGAATTAATAATAAGGCAGCTAACTTAAGTGGCACCGTGGTCCGCAGTCCCGCAGTGAAGCGATTGAATTGATAATAAGGCAGCTAACTAAGTGGCACCGTGGTCCGCAGTCCCGCAGTGAAGCGATTGAATTAATAATAAACAGCTAGATCTTTTCCAATTTCTCTCACGAGTCACGGCAGAAGACAGTCTAAAGCTACACAACTTGAATTTTGATCCTCTTCAGAGTAACGTAATTTAACGTCTCAGATATTATATATATTCCCTACTTCAGCTAGCTTTGTGCATTTCAAGTACTTTTTCCTCTCTCTTTGCTGGCAGTTCATGCTTCTTGTTCGTGTACTTGCCCCACTGAGCCGTAACCAGAAAACGAGCACAGCATTTCAGTTGGCATACACTGAAAACATCTGCTTAACTACATTGTAATTAAGATTTGTAAAAATCTTAGCGGATCATGTAAATATTCCGCTTGGCTCAATGAGGGTTTCTGTCGTCAAAGTTCATTTTTTTTGTTTCAGTTTTCCCCACATTAGCAGACATGTATAATGTCTCGAGCTCAGTAGAAAGACTCTGGTTACATGCCTTAGCTGTACAAGACCTGACCCAAATTTAGGTTGTATTGCATAATTGCCCACGATGGAATAGATTTCTGACAATGACTCATTCCTTGTCTCGCCTAGTCTGAGAGCTTTGAACTTTCTTATCTGAGCGCGCCTGACGAAATCTAACCTTTGATTATAATTCGATACCCGTTGATATCCAAACGTGTTTGGATATTGTATTTCGCTTACGTTTCTAAATGTACATTGGATCTGTCAAGACAGCGCTGATCTGATGTATTACGGCTCCTGGTTGTTCATGTATTTTTATGGTCAACAAGAGCGCCAGTTGAAATATCCTTAGCCTGTTGGAAGGCTTTCGCCCTCGCGCGTCGACCATTTTGATTAAATAATGTAAATAAATTAACCTGGCGAGTGTTACGTGACCAGCACAGTGCGATCTGATTGGTGGTGAACTTGACCTTTAACGCATGCGCAGACATTTTGCGACACCCAACAACAACAAAATAAATAACGGTTTGCATTTTAAGACTCGGTGCTGCCACAGGCAGCCCGAGTAATTACCAGTACAATTCTCGGTTGATGAATAAAATACGTGTGAATCAGTATTTGTGATCTTTTTGAGAACGACACCATTGTACGGGATGGGAACTGTCTTAATATGGAGTTTTAAAAGTTACCCGTCGTCGGTTGATGAATAAAATACGTGTGAATCAGTATTTGTGATCTTTTTGAGAACGACACGGACGTGTGAATCAGTATTTGTGATCTTTTTGAGAACGACACAATTGTACGGGATGGGAACTGTCTTAATATGGAGTTTTAAAAGTTACCCGTCGTCGGTTGATGAATAAAATACGTGTGAATCAGTATTTGTGATCTTTTTGAGAACGACACGGAGCCAACGACACAATTGCACGGGATGGGAACTGTCTTTATATGAAGTTATTAAAGTTACCCGTCGTAAACAAAGCGGATTTAAATAATTGTGCAGACGTTTCTTGGTCAGTATTTGTGATCTTTTTGAGAACGACAAGTGTACGGTATGGGAACTATCGTAATATGAAGCTAAGTTACCCGTGGTCTCTTTCAGGATCTTTTTGAGAACGACAAAACGACCGGGCCTAATATGACGCATCTGCTAATCAGTCTTTGTTGGTGGCCGAAGTTGATAAATATGCTAATCAGTCGACTGCGTGACTGCGGACTACGGTGCTTGTCTTTTTAACTATCTATCTGGGGTTGCGGGGTATTCTATAATCTAGCCAGGACAATAATTCCCAATTATGCAGAGAAGTACCGTTCAACTCCATCAGGCAGAATACTATGTACTTACGGCTGCGAGATTTAATTGAAGTCGGCATAATTACGAATAACACTTATTAGTTATTCGTAATTGGCTACTTAGTGATCGGTGTGGGAATACCCTACTCCCACATCACATTAAATACACGTCAATCACTGTCATTAACTTTCTATTATGGGACTATGAAAATCCCTACGCTCGTTAAGTCTGTCTTTTATCCCGATATGCAATTAACGACTTGTTAGTAATTATCGAAGTCCTGTTATAACGATCAGGAGGCGACTGTTCGAAAGAGAGACGGCTTTACTTCCACTGACTTCTGATTCAGTCAAACAAACAAATTACTCCGGCTATCGCGGGAATGCAGTGATAGAGCGAGACAATTTTGCTTTAAAGAAAAACATTAACAATCGCTCTAATATTTGTTTTTGATGCTCTTAAAACGTTTTCTACGTTGTTTATATTCGTTGTCTGTTAGTTTTCATTTTCGCTTTCTTTGGTATCAGTGACTTCTACAGCAAATAAACGCTTTGGTTTGAATACAAAACGGTGCCGCATGTCCTTTCCGTCAAGACAACAACTAGAGCGGAATCATTATTTGGTAATTTGAGTTCTAGAGCAAACTGAAATACAAGAAAGGTCTCATTTTAAAGCTGACGGTTTCAAAAATTAGTTCTTTGATTTGTTCATGATGCGCTTGCGATTTATACGTTGTTCTATTAGTTTTCATTTCATTTAACAAACACTTTTTCCAGGCCGCCTTTAGGGGTTACTTCACAGCCAAAACAACATCTACTGCGGAATCGTTCACGGCTATCGCAGTTTCAGTTCCAGAGCATGCACGCAAACAGAAATACAAGAAACGTCTCATGTTAAAGGTCACGATTAATGAAAAACCGTTTTTGCATTTGCTCATGATGGGCGAGCGAATTTTCCATTGTTATGTTAATGTGAGATAGTACAGCGGGTCGTGGCCATCAGGTACTGATGTGCGAAAAGGTGTTGGAGCGATCGGGGATTCTCTGAGCTCTGAATTGGACATTTCGTATACGGAAGTCATAAATCACAGTGTAGTTCGGTCGCGTAACAAATGAGAATGAATACAGTCAATTCGGGCTGTGGATATACACCAGCGCTTATTTATTTTTAGAACAAAGCATTGGTTTTCACGCCCCGGTTCCTTAAGTACTGGCTCAACCTAATTCACCCTTCTCACGCGGCGGCCATGTTGAGTCCCAGCAGAATAAAAACCTTTGTTTTTGCGGGCTAAACTAGTTCTGAATCTGCTCAGTGCGAGGCTAGCCACGCAATATCTATTGTTTCTATCCAACATGGCCGCTGTTTGAGAAGGGTGAATTACAGCCGTAATTATAGGCGGCGTATGTGCCATTCTCTGATGGGGAGGAGCTACGGCCTCAAAGCAAGACACCCGGGAATTTTGAAACCCTAAATCTGGCAAGCGAATTTGTGGCGCCCAGATGCGTTCTAGAAAACACGATGTATATAAGCATAATATCCGGCAGATTTCAACGAAAATACGTACACGGGTTAGTATGATGTCAGTCTATCTTTTTCCGTGTAGGCCTAAGAAATACGACAATTAGTCAAAGAGAAAATTACCCTCAAAATCACACATTAGCCATTTCCCCCTCTAAATACTACGAAAAACACCGATTTTTAGGTCAAAATATATAAGCTTATTAATACGCGGAAAACGTTTATATTGAGCAGAAATGATCGAATGATATCTCTTCTACTAAAATCAGTGTGGGCCTAATGCATACGGTATTCAGTTTTTCCGCAAATGAGTGAAACCGTAACCTCGCTTACGCGTTTGAGACCATTTCTTTGTAAATTTCATCACGATTCATTGAGTAGCTTTTGAATTTGGCGCTGATGACTATAGAATGTCCCGGATGTATGTCGCGCCATTCTGCCAGCATCATATTTATACATTTATCATAATCACCAGCTGAAATATTTACTTTACCCGTGTAGTACATTCCATTACACTACTTGTGTGTAGTGCTGATGCTTCCTCTGTGATTGCATGTCCACTAAGTTTATAATATATCGTTAAGGAGGGAGAGGTGCGTTTGGCTTCCCCACCAGTGTTTAACAACTTTTGTAGCCCCCTCCTAATGGACTATCCTCACTTCGTTCGGCCCTCACTTCGTTCGGGGTCCATTAGATGAAAAAAAAACCGAAAATGCAACAATTTTACTAATTGGTCTTAGGAATTTTATGAATTTCAGGAATGTGCGCCAAAACACGCTAGTTAGTATACTACTATAGTTCATTTATTGTATTTATACATTATATTAAATGATCGGTTTCTACCGCTTTTTTACGGATTGGAGCAGTTTTGTTGTACTATTTTGTTCATTGTATTTTTACATTTTAACACCTATTAAAGGAATGATTAGTTTACAGTATATCCATCCATGGTACTAACATACATTCTCTACTTCACGATATTAACGTATGCTGTTATCTTAGTACGTATTAATACCACACAGATTAGACAAGTGCGTAAAATTGAAGAACCTCAACGTAGACGTCACAACTAAGATACCAATTAGACATATAACATATATAGGTATATTGCACGATGATTGAGACAAGAACTTGCGATTGGTTGATGCGAGGAAAGACCACGAAATGTATAAGTAGGTGTTCAAAGACGTCAGAGTATTGCTATCAACATAACTTCCAGATAGGAAGAGGATGTGCTATATTCATTCCATGTTTGACGTGTGGTCGAGGCTGTCGTACTGCTCACGAACTTTGTGCAAAATGTGGTGCACCTCAACGCCGTACCATTCGCAATAAGAAGAACCTTGATAAGAAGCGAGCTAACGAGTCAGCGAATATCACGTGTTCAAATGTAGTAGAATCGGAGAAAGATCTAAATGTAGTGGAATCGGAAAAGATCAAAATGTGGTGGACATTCACGATCTCGATAATGCATTGGATGACCTCTCCATCAGTGAGAAAGATCTAAATGTGGTAGGATCGGAGGATAAGTAGAAATCACGATACGAAAAAAAAAAAAGAATGAAGAGAAATTGTTATGCGACCTCTCTTCATTTTTTTCTTTTTTTTTTTAAACAAACAAACAAACAATTGGACAATTGACAGGCACATGGTATACAACTAGTATGGATGATCTTATTAGATTACTTGGTTCAGAAATTTGTGCAAGCCTACATATCAAACCATTGTCGCATATCAAACCATTGTCGCATATTAGCACTGGTGAATCATGTTCCGAATGTTTATGTCCGATGGAAATACAAGGAATGGAATTCATATGTCCCACTTGTGGTCTTGTTTCCGAGGTCGAATCATGTGAAGAAACAACTATCGATCTTACTACTCGGTTACGCATAGTAGGGCCGGATAGCTTTAGGTATCAACATGATCTAGACCGCACAATCCCAAAGCAAAGCGATAACAAAGAATTGCAACTACGAACGATAATGCGAGAACTAAAGGCATACAACACTATTTATAAACAAAATTACGACCTCTCGTTCCCCACAAATGTATTAGTAATCGTAGCCGATGCATTCATTTATAGGACCCTCATTTTTTTTTCGGCTACCCCTCGTTTCGGCAACCATTTTGACGAACACTTGCCACCCCCCAACAAGAAAGATGCAATTTGTTGCCAAGAAACTTCGTGTTGAACACTGGTGGCCCAAGGGATATAGGCAACCATTCCGATTGTCCCAAACCCTACAGCAACATGGCAGCTATCTACGCAACATTCGAAAGCATGGGACTTCGTATGGAAAAGAACACAGCCCTCCATCCCCTACAAGAGAATACCTACGATAGCAACCTCGTTTCGGACATTGCCGATGTGGACTATCTGTCTGGAAACGGAGGCCAAACCAACCTGGTTCCACTCGAAGGTCTCCCAACGTTCGTGGACGACGTATACGTGTTCGGCTATCTATCTCGCGAGGAAGTAGTCTACAAAGGCCGAAAGGTTCTACTATCCACAGGAGAAGGTGGGAAAGCGAAACAGGTGGTTGCAGCAATCCAACTCGCAATCCAAAACTCTACCCTATCGAGCAAATCCCTACACGCAGCCATTGTCCACACAGTTCGATCTACCACCACCGGTATTGTCTCTACAACGATAGCCCGAATAGAAAACGACACAGAAAGCCGAGCACTCCAAGCATGGCGCAAGCTATATCCAGACAAAGAACCCGAGGCCTACTTCGTCGCCAAGGTAGATGTATCGGAAATTCCAATGGAGCAACTACAAGATGCACTTGCAGGATTCGAAAGGCACCTCGAAATCGGCGGATACGGAATCTATTGCATAGACTATACCCAAGACTTCTCGGGAGTACTAGATCGCCCAACCCTTGTGGACCATCTGGTGGAAAACGAAGGCATGCGAGAACAAGGAGACCTGGGCAGTGCAATGCGAGCCGACAGAGCAACCATCTTGGACAACACAGGCTCTGTTGGAAAACACGTTTGCACGTATCTTCGCACCACACAAACAGGCAAGACGATTCGTGCAAAGATATACAACAAGATAGTTTCCAATTTCGAAGCAGGAGAGATTCGAGAACCTTTTGGTGGCCACCTTGCAGACTATGTCGACTGTCCCAACGAACATCTTCGCAAAACATTCCAGCATCCGGATGTCCAGGCTAGAGGATGCACTCGAGTCGAAGTTTCGCTATATGCATGCCGCCTTGGCGAAGAGTTGTCTACCAATATAGGCAAAGAGCTGGTAGAGGGGGTTCTACAGACCTTGGGCCAAGATCTCTTCGTAGTACAACCACCATCCAGGCAATGGAAGAATCTCGCCCAAGAGCTGGACCGTTGTTGTATTCTTGCAGATCGGCCGTTCCACACAATATATGCAGTGTGGTATGCCCATTCCAAGACGAAGAGGGTAGCAGGAGTGCGGGTAGCTCCTACAGCAGCCATATGCGACAACGACCAGTACTGGGAGAAAGCAGTACAATGGACGATTTCCGAGTTTGGTTTCCGATGCTGCCCAATATTTCGTGTGGATATTCTAGAGGCCACAGACGATGGCATCGACATAGGTCCACTTCGCTGCTACACAAAAGCAGCCAACACTTCTACTATTCTTGCTGCCAGCAAACACCCAGTGCAGAAACACACCAACTGCCTTCCACCAAGCCAACTGCTTCCAGAAACCACCCAAGTAGCATGGATATGGCGAGAAAAGCACACAAACCATGCTATAGGGAAAGAAAAGATTCGATGGCCACTAGAAGAAATACCCACAGATCGCGAAATATCCACGCTATCTACACACCATAGGCTAGCTAGATTGTTGTCTATTGCAGATGCGAAGAAGGCCGAGTTGTGGCGTCGTACAGTTGTCGAAGAACAAGTTGCACTTCGAGCGAAAAGGATAGAAGAGATCGCGAACATAGAACGCTTCCTATCTGGAAAGAGAGCTTTCGAAGCAAAAGCAGCCAAGGTCGTAGGCAGGATAGAGATGGCCGCGAAAAACCCAACCTACAAACTAGACTACTTTCTTCCCCACACCAACTTTCGTGTCCTAGGATTCCGAAGATGCAAAAGCCAGTATGGCAATACAGCCAGAATCTTTGTAGATGTCGAGGTGCCAGGGTGCGACGTACGAGAGGATATGGCCATATGGAGCACAAAAGGACTGTCGACTATACTCGACAAACTCGAGGGCAACTTCTCGCAGGCCAACCAACTATACTACCTAGTCCAACTATCCCCAAACAAACCAACCTTTCGTTTCCAAACCCAACCGGCGAAAAAGTTCTATGCCAACAACAAACAAATCGAATGGATTCCCATATCTATGCAAGAGACCCCAAACCCAGCAGACAAGCCTTTGGTAGAAGCCCTATTGCAAAAAGCCAACGAGGCATACGACGAGCTTCGTAGACACCCACGCAACCTTGCTATTGTACCAGAACCCAAAAGAACAGAGTGCAACAAAGCAGTCGATCTAGCTACAGGCGAGTACATTTGCTTCCTATATTCGCAAACAACCTTCCGAGGTAGTCCAAGAACTATTCTACATCTTCTTCCTGCAGATAGCGATGGCGAGCCTACCACCGACGAAGAGATGCCTACATATGGTTTCTTTCTAGAGCGAGAACTAGAAGCAATTGGCACAACAAACTTGGAACGGGCTCTAGCTCCACTTCGCTGCTATCTTGGAGACATTCGAACCTCACCAAACAAGAAGAAGGACAGACTTGCCACCATATCTATCTGCCAAGACTAGCCAGACGTTGGAATGCCGGACTATCTGGCCATGGCAAAACAAGACCATCCTCGTTGCACAACGAAGGAGTCTCGAAGTCTACGTCTCGCACAAGATACAATGGACCGAGAGCAAGAGAGTCGCATAGCGATTTCCCCACACTTTCTATTCCAACATCTTCCACACCTACATAGCACAAAATACCTTCTCCCTTTTTCGGCGATGCAAGATATGCCTCCAAGGAAATCTGGGTCGCACCCGAAGACACCGCCACCACCATCGCATCCTTCCAGGCCCGTATTGGATAGAACATTGGCCACTTTCCCCAAGAACCGTACATTCGTAGAATATCCATATTGCCATATACCTACATATAGCCATTCTCCAAAATGGAATACATATACATATACGCGCTGCGAGATCTACGATTCTACTGCAAAGCTACGATCCTATTGCAAAGCTACGATCCTATTGCAAAGCTACGACTACAGCTCCAACTATGGATATCGTCTCTAGCTATACGTACATGTTGGAGAAACAGCTACATATATAGATATAGATACTATACGATGCCACACAAAGCAGTTCTTTCGCCAGACCAGATCCAAAGTATTGCTTCGGGAGAGGTTGGTATTCGAGAGGCAGTACGACTCTACGGTATAGGACAAGGTAGAGCCTACCGAATCCAGAAAGGTTTGGAAACGCCTTCCATTGCTCCGACTATACAACCCGAGACCAAAATCCACGAGCCAATGCAGGATATAGCAATCCTAGATCGTATACTAGATCTAGAACGAAAAGTGCAAATCCTAGAGGAAAACCAACAATCCAATATAGTAGAAGATCCTATCCTAGAGTTGGAGATCCCAACCGAGCCAACGCAAGATGTAGCCCAACTACTAGAGTACATACAAGAACTAGAGACAGATCTAGATGTTGCAAATCTGCGAGCCGATATAGCAGAATCGAACCCCAAAGAAGTAGTATGGCCAAGTGTGTTTTTCTGCATCTTTGCTATATCCTACGCAACCATAGAATATCGATTGGCAGAAAATAGCAAGCACACAGGGCCCTACAAATTGGAAGAAAAAAAGAGCAAAAATTTACAGTCCGCCAAATTGGAAGGAAGTAGACCAAACCCACATATACATAGACCACCACCCGACATGGAGTAGGAAATTGCCGATGTAGACCACCACAAACAAAGCAAAAAAAAAGATTTGAAAACAAGTAGCATCGCAAAAATAGAAAACAAGTAGGATAGCAAAAATAGAAAACAAATAGCATAGCAAAAATAGAAAACAAATAGCATAGCAAAAATAGAAAACAAATAGCATTGCAAAAATAGAAAACAAATAGCATAGCAAGAATAGAAAACAGTAGCATCGCAAAAAATAGAAAACAAGTAGCATCGCAAAAATAGAAAACGAATAGCATTGCAAAAATAGAAAACAAGTAGCATCGCAAAAAATAGAAAACAGTAGCATCGCAAAAATAGAAAACAGTAGCATCGCAAAAAATAGAAAACAGTAGCATCGCCAAAAAAAAAATAGAAAACAGTAGCATCGCAAAAAATAGAAAACAGTAGCATCGCAAAAAATAGAAAACAGTAGCATCGCAAAAAAAATAGAAAACAAATAGCAAAGCAAAAGTAGAAAACAAATAGCAAAGCAAAAGTAGAAAACAAGTAGCATCGCAAAAATAGAAAACAAGTAGCAAAGCAAAAGTAGAAAACAAATAGCAAAGCAAAAGTAGAAAACAAGTAGCATCGCAAAAATAGAAAACAAATAGAAAAACAAATGGCACCGCAAAGATAGGAAAACGAATGGCACTGCAAAGTACGAACCATAGCAAACAACGTCCAGCCTACAGTCCACCACCACGAACCCGCAGACAAATACAATCCATAGGCACCACAAAACAACTACTATCTTTGGCGATTGCTTTCTCCAGGTACGTATGCGTAGTATCGTGTCTCTGGATGTGTAGTATCTTGTCTACCCACATATGTTCGTACCTGTAGAGGCGATACGATACTAGTCCGGACTAGCAAAAAAACTAGCAAAAGGGTAGCCAGGTATTAGCAGGAACTAGCAAAGGTCTAGTCCGGACTAGTATCGTATCGCCTCTACAGGTACGAACATATGTGGGTAGACAAGATACTACACATCCAGAGACACGATACTACGCATACGTACCTGGAGAAAGCAATCGCCAAAGATAGTAGTTCTTTTGTGGTGCCTATGGATTGTATTTGTCTGCGGGTTCGTGGTGGTGGACTGTAGGCTGGACGTTGTTTGCTATGGTTCGTACTTTGCAGTGCCATTCGTTTTCCTATCTTTGCGGTGCCATTTGTTTTTCTATTTGTTTTCTATTTTTGCGATGCTTTTTGTTTTCTACTTTTGCTTTTCTATTTGTTTTCTACTTTTGCTTTGCTATTTGTTTTCTATTTTTGCGATGCTACTTGTTTTCTACTTTTGCTTTGCTATTTGTTTTCTACTTTTGCTTTGCTATTTGTTTTCTATTTTTGCGATGCTACTGTTTTCTATTTTTTGCGATGCTACTGTTTTCTATTTTTTGCGATGCTACTGTTTTCTATTTTTTGCGATGCTACTGTTTTCTATTTTTTGCGATGCTACTGTTTTCTATTTTTGCGATGCTACTGTTTTCTATTTTTTGCGATGCTACTTGTTTTCTATTTTAGCAATGCTATTCGTTTTCTATTTTTGCGATGCTACTTGTTTTCTATTTTTTGCGATGCTACTGTATCTATTCTTGCTATGCTATTTGTTTTCTATTTTTGCAATGCTATTTGTTTTCTATTTTTGCTATGCTATTTGTTTTCTATTTTTGCTATGCTATTTGTTTTCTATTTTTGCTATGCTATTTGTTTTCTATTTTTGCAATGCTATTTGTTTTCTATTTTTGCTATGCTATTTGTTTTCTATTTTTGCTATGCTATTTGTTTTCTATTTTTGCTATGCTATTTGTTTTCTATTTTTGCTATGCTACTTGTTTTCTATTTTTGCGATGCTACTTGTTTTCTATTGTTTATTTTTGCTTTGTTTGTGGTGGTCTACATCGGCAATTTCCTACTCCATGTCGGGTGGTGGTCTATGTATATGTGGGTTGGTCTACTTCCTTCCAATTTGGCGGACTGTATATGTTTGCTCTTTTTTTCTTCCAATTTGTAGGGCCCTGTGTGCTTGCTATTTTCTGCCAATCGATATTCTATGGTTGCGTAGGATATAGCAAAGATGCAGAAAAGCACACTTGGCCATACTACTTCTTTGGGGTTCGATTCTGCTATATCGGCTCGCAGATTTGCAACATCTAGATCTGTCTCTAGTTCTTGTATGTACTCTAGTAGTTGGGCTACATCTTGCGTTGGCTCGGTTGGGATCTCCAACTCTAGGATAGGATCTTCTACTATATTGGATTGTTGGTTTTCCTCTAGGATTTGCACTTTTCGTTCTAGATCTAGTATACGATCTAGGATTGCTATATCCTGCATTGGCTCGTGGATTTTGGTCTCGGGTTGTATAGTCGGAGCAATGGAAGGCGTTTCCAAACCTTTCTGGATTCGGTAGGCTCTACCTTGTCCTATACCGTAGAGTCGTACTGCTGTTGATGTTGGAATAGAAAGTGTGGGGAAATCGCTATGCGACTCTCTTGCTCTCGGTCCATTTTATCTTGTGCGAGACGTAGCCTTCGAGACTCCTTCGTTGTGCAACGAGGATGGTCTTGTTTTGCCATGGCCAGATAGTCCGGCATTCCAACGTCTGGCTAGTCTTGGCAGATAGATATGGTGGCAAGTCTGTCCTTCTTCTTGTTTGGTGTGGTTCGAATGTCTCCAAGATAGCAGCGAAGTGGAGCTAGAGCCCGTTCCAAGTTTGTTGTGCCAATTGCTTCTAGTTCTCGCTCTAGGAAGAAACCATATGTAGGCATCTCTTCGTCGGTGGTAGGCTCGCCATCGCTATCTGCAGGAAGAAGATGTAGAATAGTTCTTGGACTACCTCGGAAGGTTGTTTGCGAATATAGGAAGCAAATGTACTCGCCTGTAGCTAGATCGACTGCTTTGTTGCACTCTGTTCTTTTGGGTTCTGGTACAATAGCAAGGTTGCGTGGGTGTCTACGAAGCTCGTCGTATGCCTCGTTGGCTTTTTACAATAGGGCTTCTACCAAAGGCTTGTCTGCTGGGTTTGGGGTCTCTTGCATAGATATGGGAATCCATTCGATTTGTTTGTTGTTGGCATAGAACTTTTTCGCCGGTTGAGTTTGGAAACGAAAGGTTTGTTTGTTTGGGGATAGTTGGACTAGGTAGTATAGTTGGTTGGCCTGCGAGAAGTTGCCCTCGAGTTTGTCGAGTATAGTCGACAGTCCTTTTGTGCTCCATATGGCCATATGCTCTCGTACGTCGCACCCTGGCACCTCGACATCTACAAAGATTCTGGCTGTATTGCCATACTGGCTTTTGCATCTTCGGAATCCTAGGACACGAAAGTTGGTGTGGGGAAGAAAGTAGTCTAGTTTGTAGGTTGGCGTTTTCGCAGCCATCTCTATCCTGCATACGATCTTGGCTGCCTTCGCTTCGAAAGCTCTCTTTCCAGATAGGAAGCGTTCTATGTTCGCGATCTCTTCTATCCTTTTCGCTCGAAGTGCAACTTGTTCTTCGACAACTCTACGACGCCACAACTCGGCCTTCTTCGCATCTGCAATAGACAACAATCTAGCTAGCCTATGGTGTGTAGATAGCGTGGATATTTCGCGATCTGTGGGTATTTCTTCTAGTGGCCATCGAATCTTTTCTTTCCCTATAGCATGGTTTGTGTGTTTTTCTCGCCATATCCATGCTACTTGGGTGGTTTCTGGAAGCAGTTGGCTTGGTGGAAGGCAGTTGGTGTGTATCTGCACTGGGTGTTTGCTGGCAGCAAGAATAGTAGAAGTGTTGGCTGCTTTTGTGCAGCAGCGAAGTGGACCTATGTCGATGCCATCGTCTGTGGCCTCTAGAATATCCACACGAAATATTGGGCAGCATCGGAAACCAAACTCGGAAATCGTCCATTGTACTGCTTTCTCCCAGTACTGGTTGTTGTCGCATATGGCTGCTGTAGGAGCTACCCGCACTCCTGCTACCCTCTTCGTCTTGGAATGGGCATACCACACTGCATATATTGTGTGGGACGGCCGATCTGCAAGAATACAACAACGGTCCAGCTCTTGGGCGAGATTCTTCCATTGCCTGGATGGTGGTTGTACTACGAAGAGATCTTGGCCCAAGGTCTGTAGAACCCCCTCTACCAGCTCTTTGCCTATATTGGTAGACAACTCTTCGCCAAGGCGGCATGCATATAGCGAAACTTCGACTCGAGTGCATCCTCTAGCCTGGACATCCGGATGCTGGAATGTTTTGCGAAGATGTTCGTTGGGACAGTCGACATAGTCTGCAAGGTGGCCACCAAAAGGTTCTCGAATCTCTCCTGCTTCGAAATTGGAAACTATCTTGTTGTATATCTTTGCACGAATCGTCTTGCCTGTTTGTGTGGTGCGAAGATACGTGCAAACGTGTTTTCCAACAGAGCCTGTGTTGTCCAAGATGGTTGCTCTGTCGGCTCGCATTGCACTGCCCAGGTCTCCTTGTTCTCGCATGCCTTCGTTTTCCACCAGATGGTCCACAAGGGTTGGGCGATCTAGTACTCCCGAGAAGTCTTGGGTATAGTCTATGCAATAGATTCCGTATCCGCCGATTTCGAGGTGCCTTTCGAATCCTGCAAGTGCATCTTGTAGTTGCTCCATTGGAATTTCCGATACATCTACCTTGGCGACGAAGTAGGCCTCGGGTTCTTTGTCTGGATATAGCTTGCGCCATGCTTGGAGTGCTCGGCTTTCTGTGTCGTTTTCTATTCGGGCTATCGTTGTAGAGACAATACCGGTGGTGGTAGATCGAACTGTGTGGACAATGGCTGCGTGTAGGGATTTTCTCGATAGGGTAGAGTTTTGGATTGCGAGTTGGATTGCTGTAACCACCTGTTTCGCTTTCCCACCTTCTCCTGTGGATAGTAGAACCTTTCGGCCTTTGTAGACTACTTCCTCGCGAGATAGATAGCCGAACACGTATACGTCGTCCACGAACGTTGGGAGACCTTCGAGTGGAACCAGGTTGGTTTGGCCTTCGTTTCCAGACAGATAGTCCACATCGGCAATGTCCGAAACGAGGTTGCTATCGTAGGTATTCTCTTGTAGGAGATGGAGGGCTGTGTTCTTTTCCATACGAAGTCCCATGCTTTCGAATGTTGCGTAGATAGCTGCCATGTTGCTGCAGGGTTTGGGGCAATCGGAATGGTTGCCTATATCCCTTGGGCCACCAGTGTTCAACACGAAGTTTCTTGGCAACAAATTGCATCTTTCTTGTTGGGGGGTGGCAAGTGTTCGTCAAAATGGTTGCCGAAACGAGGGGTAGCCGAAAAAAAAATGAGGGTCCTATAAAGGTTCTTCTTAATGCGAATGGTACGGCGTTGAGGTGCACCACATTTTGCACAAAGTTCGTGAGCAGTACGACAGCCTCGACCACACGTCAAACATGGAATGAATATAGCACATCCTCTTCCTATCTGGAAGTTATGTTGATAGCAATACTCTGACGTCTTTGAACACTTACTTATACATTTCGTGGTCTTTCCTCGCATCAACCAATCGCAAGTTCTTGTCTCAATCATCGTGCAATATACCTATATATGTTATATGTCTAATTGGTATCTTAGTTGTGACGTCTACGTTGAGGTTCTTCAATTATACGCACTTGTCTAATCTGTGTAGTATTAATACGTACTAAGATAACAGCATACGTTAATATCGTGAAGTAGAGAATGTATGTTAGTACCATGGATGGATATACTGTAAACTAATCATTCCTTTAATAGGTGTTAAAATGTAAAAATACAATGAACAAAATAGTACAACAAAACTGCTCCAATCCGGAAAAAAGCGGTAGAAACCGATCATTTAATATAATGTATAAATACAATAAATGAACTATAGTAGTATACTAACTAGCGTGTTTTGGCGCACATTCCTGAAATTCATAAAATTCCTAAGACCAATTAGTAAAATTGTTGCATTTTCGTTGTTTTTTTCATCTAATGGACCCCGAACGAAGTGAGGGCCGAACGAAGTGAGGATAGTCCATTAGAGTCCTCGTTTTTAAAAAGCATATCGACTAATAGCATATCCAGCGACTAGCATTCCACCACCAACATAGATCAACTCACCAGTCTTCTGATTGCTTGAGGGTTGATAGTAGTCAGATAAACGAGGTTCTTTCATTGCTTCGAGTCGTTTCTGTGACTGACGTAACTTATCGGATTGCACAAAAGCTCGGTTGGTATCGCGTTGAATATTATAAGCATCGCGTTCAGCAACTTCCTGTTCGCGCGTCCAATCAGACAATTTTTGACGTTCTTCGATATATGCCTCCCTAGCAGCATCGAGTTTTTCCATAGCCCTATTGTGCCTTTCTTGTTCGATATCTTTCCCACCAAACATTTTAGCAAGCACTTGACTACCAGTAAATGCCGTTGCATTCAAAACTGCTCCGAAAATGGCCATTGCGATAGCTGAAGCCATTATGGTACGATATTTTGTTTCTCGAGATATTGTTTTGCATATATGCTACCAGCTATCACGGCAGTCCACTTCACGTAATTTATAATAGCAATAGAAGGATCACTAAGCATAGATTCCTTGGTAGTCTTTTTTACGATCCACCCAATACCAGTAGCAAGTCCAGTTATCATAGCAGCATCGGTTGCTACTTTCATCAATTCTTTATCCATCCTAACATATATATATATACAATGTAGTATGGTCTCTAGTCTTTAAATGTTACTCCATATCTGTCACCGTAGTTTTTATCGGACTTGCGGGTCGTATCGTACTGGCATTGGTGCCGTCTCTGTATCTTTTGTATTGATAGTATGCTCCAACCAATGCAGAACCCGTGCCAATAACTGCGAGAGTAGTACTAGTAGACACATTTTTGATCCAACTTTCCTCTACATCGATTTCTTTAGATAATTCACTTTCACGCGCCATCTCTCTCTTTTGAGCCTCTCTGGCAAGTTTATTGCTTAGTGCTAATGCTTTCCCAGCGGCGACCTTCTTTGGATCTTTTACTTTCTTATTAGGCACAGTCGTCGGTGGATTCGCAGTTATCTGATCCGTCTGTTCCTCCATCCCGATGCGATATAGTAGGTATGTGCGAAGGTTAAATAGGTGTACCAGGAAGAACTATTTGACCAGATACGTGGAACAAGACACTAGCTAGTGCTACAAAGCGACCTGTTTTAAGTGATAATAGACCAGTGGTAGCACTGATCTCGTTACGGACTAGTTGGTCTTCTTGTAGGACTTTGATCAATGCTTCTTGAGAATCTATTGGTACTAGGTAAGCAACTAAGCGAGTAGCTAGACGCATCACACCATTGACTAAGCTTTCTGTTATTTGTTTACCAAGAACGGCCTGATACCTTCTATACAATTTATCTACTTCTTTTTCAGGAAGTCTAGCAATATCTCCTAGAGAGAAATTCTTTCCTAGGTATTCCTTCGTTGTACCAGTTGCAGCCAAAATGGAAAGTGATTCACGATTATCTGATGCGACGTCTTCTGTTTTAGGTGGTGGTGGGCCTGTTAAATCCTCACCAAGTAGCTCGAGTATTTCTTTATCATCCATGATAATATGTTATAGGTGCGGGTAGCTCTAACACTACTGCAAAAGGATGTCGTAAACAAAAACATATGCGAGCAAACTTGTGAGATCGAAGTATCGTTCGTAACTCACTGCATTCTTGCGAGCCTCCATAATCTTCAAATATCCTTTTACCATCTATAACCGACGCAGTATGAAAGGCAACTACAACAGCTACGTTCTCTCGGAAAGGTTTGCATATACTCGTTAACTGTTGGGATAGCACCCAAATAGAGAGTCCTATATGTCGGGCAGAGAATGCTAAATCTACTAGCTTGTCAGTTCTTCGTTTTACATCTTTTGAGGCGGCACAATCATCTAGAATCGATAGCGTATTGGTCCTTTTCCAAAATGTGGCACAGATATTCAATGTGGTATTGATGGCATCCTGTGGTGGAGATATGACATAAAAGTGTGGATCTCGATTGGCAAATCCACGATAGGTTTTGTTGTGGGCATACGTAGGACAAATTAATCTTATATAATAATACGCTAAGTGTGTGTGTGTGTGTCAGTCAGTGTGTGTGTGTGTAACGCTCTTTCCCAGGGTCCCTCGATGGATTTCCTAATATGGAGGACGCGCGCTCGCGTCCGAAAATGGCGCCAAAAGTTACGGCGACAGGTATTCTTCTTTCTTGGTCTTGGTTGCATTTGAGGAAAGAACTCCCAAAAATCTGGTGGTAACATACCTCCAGGAAAGAACTATTTGGAACTCCATTGACGTCTACCTCTATCTTCAAAATATCAGGATTCGAGAATGATTCGCTATCTCGCGTACCGGCAGTGTGTGGATCCACGAATAGTAGAAGTAACCCAGCAAAGGATCGTCGTGGAACGTTGATGTTCTCAGATATCAAAGTATCTGATGACTTGGCGATAGGTACTAACTTGAAGTGAACGGCGTGATCATATAGGAATGTAGTACCTTTTTCGTACGCATTAAGTGCACGTCTAGCCAGTGTTTCATTCTTGATTGCTTCGTATTCTAACTGGATGTTGGTAAGCTTGTACGTACCTATCTTTGTCGCATCCGATCCAACGATTATATCGATGGCGCGGGCTAGAGTCAACTCGAATGAAATAGTGTCTTCTAGGGCATGTGGATATAGAACGCCATGTTGTGTCAGAATATCAACATCTAACGGAATTCTATATTTGGAACCATGCGCAACTAGTAGAGCGTTCTCACCGGCGTTCGAAGTGTCTGCATCATCAGCCTTAGATCGTAGCTTATTCGTGTTCTCTGATTGGATACCTTGTTTTATTCTAGATTCTCTCTCCTGTGTAGATAGGTATACATCGGAATATCTCTGTAAGAGATCTGACCGAGCAATGTCTTCTACTATTTCAGCTCCCATCTTACAGACTCGATGTATAACCAAGCAGCGCCCAACGTTGTTAACGACACGATTATTGACATGTCCACCAGACAATACGATGTCACCCAATAGTGCTAAGCTGCCAGGTACTAATACGATGTTTTCTCCCAGCGTTGGTACTTCCACATAGAGAGTCTCACCCGGATTAGCAGATGATGGAGTGAAAGTTTTCCTATATAGAGTTCGTTGAGCTTTGCGTGAGAGAGGCTCTCTTCGTGCTTGTGTGGGAATCAACTTCGACGATATCATGTTGAATATACCAAGATATATAGTTATGTTCAATATGGGAGATGTCGATGAAAGACCTGAGGATAATACCGATAGACACGAAGAACGACAACGAGATGAAGAAAACCGACGAGAACGAGATGAAGAAATCCGACGAGAACGAGATGAAGAAGACCGACGAGAACGAGAAGCAAATGAAAGATACGTGGCTCGCTTATTGGGTGATAATCAAGATGAAGCTGGAGGTAGTGAGACAATTACCATGGATGATTTGCATGACTATGCCATAGAAGAACCACTTCGAGGATTCACATTCAATCAAACCATTCAAGATTCGGCAAAGGAAATGCTGGTTGGCATAGTAAAGGAGCAATATATGGATGCGGGCGTTCGACATAACATCGAAATCTCCTTAGTAGACGAACAAATCAAAGTTCGCGAACTTGGAAGCAAAGAACCCTTTACACATCTATTTGTCGGTGATGAGAAAGATATGAAATTACGTGTGAAGATGAGGAAAGCTCTCAAAGATGCCTTAGGTCCAAATAATGAAGAGGCCGCCAAGCAAGTAATATTTGCAGAACGACAACTCGCTGATCGGGAAGCAAATAATGAGTCTATTCTTGGAGACTCCAAGTCGACCGACGCTCAGAAAGAAATAGCTAAGAAAGAGTTAATGTATATCCGTAGGGCAAGAGAATTACTTGAAAGTCAAGAAGAAGCCATACTAGAACGTACGTCGCTACGTGAGAGGGTTAAATACATTTTCAGAAAGTATGGAATGACTGTTCTTGCGGTGGTAACTGCTATCGGTTCTATCGTTAGTGTAATAGTTTCCCAGTTATCGAAATCCGTACCGAAACCAGTAAAAGATGGTATCGACAAAGTAGTAGATGCAGTAAAGAAGGGATTAAAAACGACTGGTGAATTATTAAAGCAAATGGGAAAGAAACTTGGACAGATCCTACTTGGAATGATTGGATCAATTGCGAGTTTCATATTTACTATGGCTGGTAAGGCCCTGGGAGTATTAGCAGATAATGTTTGGTTATTCATCGTAGCGGTGGTGGTGATCACAATAGAGCAATATAAACGACGTTAACAAAACAACGCCCATGCAATTCCAGCTCCTGCAATAGATACTATCGCTAGATTGGTCTCATGTTGTGGAACTCGTTGTGGAGTAGGACTATGTGGAACTCGTCGTGGAGTAGGATGTGGAACTTGTCGCTTTGCACTTATGTGGTAATTGTTTCTTTCGTATCTGTCCTTCCATATCTGGTGGTGGGGATTCGGTTTCAAGAACATCTCCATTAATATCGTTTACGCCTAACACCATACCTTCTGTGGCGTTCGGGATTGGATTTTTGTAGCCATCCTTCTTGCTGAGGTAGTACTCAAGATTGCTTGGTAGTAATCGTACCCCTATAGCTATTGCTAGATTTGTTCTCTTATGTGTGTGTAGTATAGCTGTAAGATAGTTTTTATAGCTTATCACTAAATTGTTTTCGAGAATAGCGCCTTCGACCAAGGTCTTAAATTTTTCTTTGACATTGAAGCTATCTATGATGGATTCGTTAAGATCGTTTTTAGCACCTAGAATGCAATATCCGAAAGCTTCGACAGATCGATTCAATCTACCTAATCCAGCATCCGTTAACCCCTTACCGATTGGTGGCACAAACCAATCGTATTGTTTACAGTTGCCATCGCTAATGTACGAGAGCGGAAATTCATAGACCGAACGACTTTCCTCAGGAAACTTGAAGTCGCCACCTGGCCATTTCGCAGAGTATGAGGTGTTATGTGCATACTTCTCTTGGGCGTTCACCAGTCCTCCATGAATGTATATGTAGACGTCTCCTAATCCGTGATTATTACCTCCGTCCCATCGAAAGTCTGGTGTTCGAGATATACCAAACTCGATGCACAATTTCTCAAGAGCTGCTTTACTGTAGAGTTTATCCAGTTGTCTGAAAGCATGGTCACCAGGTAGAGGAACTCCATGAGTGCCACCAAGTTCATGAAGAATTCTTCGTATTGTGAAATAAACGTGAAATTGTAAGAACCCTTGAACGACGGGTGGATACGTTTTGAAAGTAGGATCGAACAATGACACTCCTCATCCAAAAGTCGCACACAACGTTGCGAAATTCAACTGTTGAGGCCAATATTTGAAATCCGGACCTGATAACCAATGGTAGGACTCCTTTGCTGTCACATGCTTTACGACGGCCTACTTGAATATGTTAGGAACGCCAGCATTGAACTTTTTCGTAGGTGTGACGTATATCCATAGATTAGTGAGATCGATATATTGTGCCGGTTCGGTAAAAGGAACTGCCGTAATAGGATATTTCGCACTTTTATCTAGTGTCAACGTAAGTGGGAAGCCACCAACCATCTCCTGCAATGCATTGTCAATGCGTTTTCGAATGGTAGCAGGTAGCTTTGAGACATCATCACCATAGACCACATAGCTAGAATCCCCATTTCGAAACCAAATACTCGTTGAATATTTGCCGGGGTCATCTATATCCGTGGATGCATAGAACTGGTGAAAATCTGCATGTGGGTATCTTTTCTTAAACTTCGCTAATAGATCGGCATTCAGTGTTGCGACCTCTTCGTTTTCTTCTATCCAATCGCGTTTGGAAAGACCTTCGTGATTCCGAGCAAATAGTACTCTCTCATAAACTGTTTTGTCGCCAAGTGCTATGCTAAGTGCCTTGCCTGTCGTACCAAGCCAACCATTAACTTACCTCCGCCTGTCTTTGTAGTAGAACCTTCATCTGTGAACACGCGATGAGACATTCCCCGATCGTTGAAATCGACATTATCAGAAGTGGGTTCGAACCAACCAAGTACGGCCTCAGGAAATAGATACTTGAACTGTTGCCATGCTTCTGTCATGTTGAAGATATACATATATACAGTTTATAACTTCAATATATAATGGTTATCTTAAATGTCACCACCACATCGGCTGATCATACGGTCTACTTTGATAACCCTATTCATATCAACAATATTTCGCTAATCGAGATCACTATTGAGAACAGTTGGTGGAACCTAAAAGAGAAGGCTTCATTCTGGTGGGGCGTCGATGGTGGTTTGATGATCCCATACGAAATCGATCCGGGGTCTTATAATATGCATTCACTCACGGATCAATTAAAATCTGCAATTGATGCTGACATCGTGAAAATTACGAAAAGTAATAGCAAAAAGGGTAGTATCCTAGAAGTAAAGAAACCAATCCTGTTCAGTAAAAATCTCTGCGAACTATTGGGTATCGATGTAAATGAAGAGGTGGGAGGAGCTATATCACTAAAAGTGGAGAAATATGATATGGTGATCGAAGATATCCACACAATGTATGTCCACTGCGATGTGGTGGATTACGGATTCTCACTTCTAGAAGGAAAGCGATCAAACGTTCTGTCTAGCATTAAAGTACGAGGCAACTGGTTCAATGAAATAACCTATTCTGCAACGATCCTACTTCCAGTCCGAGCTATAGGTACTATACGAAATAGCCTTCACCTGACAATTCGCGATGATAAAGGAAATGTGATAAACTTCCGTGGTCGACCCATACGCTACGTATTGAAGATTGAGTAAGCTAAGACATATAGATATGATGGATAGCGATTCGATTCCAACTGCTCCAGAGGAACGAAAGCTCTATCCCACGATCACTTCGTATAAAACTGTTTCGTCTGGAGATAGCTTTCGACTTCAGAAAGTATGTGATACGCTTGCCGAACTCGAACAGCAGGCAAAGCACTACGACGTCGTTCGTAAAAAATATGCCCGAGCGCGTGGTATTGTTCACGGGGTTGCTGTGGCCACAGGTAGCTTGAGTGGTATTTTATCTGCTACAGCGTTAGGTTTATCATTTACGGGAATTGGGATACCTGTGGGTATTTCTATAGGAGGAATGGGATTCCTTTGTGCTGTCATTTCAGCATCGATGGCTATTGCTAGTAAGAAACTTGGCGTTCGCGTCTCGAAGCATGAAAAGACTGTTATGTTGGCAAAGGCTAAGGCCAATTCCGTGGAAGTCAAAGTCTCAAAAGCTCTAGCCGATGGTAACATTTCAGAAGCCGAGTTCGGAAGCGTTATTGGTGTGAAATCAAAATACGAGACGCTTAAGCTCGAAATACGACAAAAACACAGGCAAGAAGGTGGATTAAAAAAAGTAGAAGAACTTCCATCCGAGATCCGACAGGAGATGAGAGCAAAACTTGGCAGTCTAGTGGGATAAGAATCAATATCTCCTACGAAAGGAACCAGCGTGGATTTTATTTTAACTTTACAAAAATCTTCGCATATATTAATTCCGACATCTGGTTCATATGTAAATTTCTGTCGGTACGCAGGTGGTATTGCTGTCGCAATATAGATCAGTTTCAACACGAGGCATGACTCATCACTATCGGCCTACCATGGAGCACGAAAGGTTTCTCGCGCTCGTTAGAGACTTAAATGTCGTTCTTGATCAAGTGGGACACGGGAAAGGCTAAATACACCGGAGAAGAATTCAAGCACCGTCTTGCCGAAACCTACCCGGAACTAATTGGACAAGAACTCGCGATCGACCGACCGACAAAGAGGAAAAGGCCAGTCGCAAATGTACGATGTACGGCGGAGTCGAATATCTTTGTTCTCAGTCGGTGAATCATTTTAAAAATGTTTCTATAGTGTTCCTTGTCCTTTTTACATGAGTAATAGTGTGTTTTGAAATTTTCTACGTTATTGGTGAGAAATCAAAATACGAGACGCTTAAGCTCGAAATACGACAAAAACACAGGCAAGAAGGTGGATTAAAAAACGTAGAAGAACTTCGATCCGAGATCCGAAAGGAGATGAGAGCAAAACTTGCCAGTCTAGTGGGATAAGAATCAATATCTCCTACGAAAGGAACCAGCGTGGATTTTATTTTAACTCGGTTTGGTAATTTGACATACAATAAAAACTATTTGTGTACATAGCACGTTAAAGTTGTTTTATTGACCCCCAGTTTTTCTTCTCGCGTATTTCACTATCGCAAGAGACCAGGGTTGACCGGAATTCGAAGGGTTGAAAATTTGCAAAATTCATTCATGTAAACACTCGCTTCACTGACCCTGTGCGTCAATATCAATAGAGCATGCGCAAACATACTAATTATATCAACCGGACAAGGTGGCGCCCAGACAAAAGTTGACCCGGGTCAGCCCAGGGCTCGAACGACAGGCAACCGGGCTTCATGTAAACAAAAATAATTTTCAGTTCTTGCCGGGTTGGATCGCCAACTCCGGTCAGGTCACCGGGATCATGTAGACAGGGCCTGTTTGGGGATAACTTGTCGGTTACCTGGGAGCTTGCTTTTGCAATGGTTAGTGTAAGTTGTATGGTTCGTATTCAGGGTTGAGTTAGTTTATATTGATCGATTACTGTATTGTGTCAGTCGCAATGTTGACTTTATTAACAGAAACGAACATGTAGTTAGTAGCCTCCTCCGCAGGCATCCCTGTGGCTGGTGAAAAAAAGAGAGGGAGATTCACAGGTAACCCAATTCACGATTTTTTAAATCTGATTTCTTCGAAAATTAGAGATGCCTGCGGAGGAGGCTATGTACTTAGTATGATCAATATAAATAAACTCAACCCCTAACCCTTAACCATTTCCAAAACGACGATAAACAACGCGTACGAGTTCTCACTTATAGAGGAATACAAAAAAATATGGGAATATGACAGCAGCAACCCGAAAAAAAGTGGAAAAAATGACGCCAAAAATATAATTGCTTTTTCTCAAAAATTATGGCCATCTTGATTTCAAATTTCATTCGTTCAAGTTTTAACTACCCAATAAAATGTTTCGTTTATCATCGATCGACCGACCGACCATTTTAGTTTTGGAAAAAAACACAAAAAAATGAAAGCTTGAAGACCGACCCAATGTTTTGGCGGAATGACTTGTGAAATGACCGAGGCGGAATAAAAAAATATATACGGTACGAAAAACGTAAAGGAGACTATTTGCATAAATGCTCGCCCCACTCCATCGCGGCCCCAGCTCTAGCCCCAGTCCTACGCGGCCAGGGGCATACCATCAACACGATCCAAACTGACCCACAGACCGAACCACAATACCATGACCTGCAAATAGCTTCAAAAATGAGAATTATCCTATCGGTGCAACAAATTTTGACCCGGACGCATATATCAACCTCGGTTCAGTGTCAGTTGATACGCATGGGCCGTCTATCTTAGTAATTGATCAACCCATTAAACCGTACCTCATGCATGTGACGAATGTGATTAACACTAAACCCCCTAAATCATCGGTTAGAGTTAGGTTTAGTTTGAGCATAGTTAATAGAGTGGAATGGTTATGAAACCCAGCGACCTTCTTTGTTATATGTCTTTGTTAGCTTTTTTCAACCGTGACCCTGCACAAAACACAATAGAAATTCCAATGTGTTAATCAATCAGCCAATAGAAACGTGTGAGTTCAGTCGTTCAGGGGACGCTAATGAACTATGACCCTGCACAATCTTTTGTCTTGCCCCCTTCCAACATAAATCGCAGCGCGTTTGTTAGCCCCTTTGAAGTCTGCTGGGTTTCATAACCATTGCACTCTATTAACCATGGTTTGAGGTGTTAGTTAGGTGTTATGGTTGGTAGGAATATGATTTCATAAGTCCTACACAAGTAATAAATATATTATGTATTTCTTTGTAGGTCCGAAAATATTGTTCCTTAAAATGTCAAAAATAGGTAGCATTTCTGAAGTTTCGAAAATTCAAAATGTTTCGGAGGAGCATGCCCCTGGCAGGTAACGCGCTTGTGCGCGTCAAGTTCTTTATCCCACCAAAGTCTTCTCCCTTCCCCTCCTTTTGCGATTTGATGCAAATGAGGGCACTGACAGAACATCTTCGGGATTTTTCCAGTTTGGCCCGCATGGTTTAGAGTCTTCAAGTAAGGACAGGAGCCCATTACCAGGAGCGTTTCTCTGTTATGGGTTGGGTCCCCAGCACAGGAGTAGATGAGGCTATTTTTAGATTCGAAATTCCCGCGAAAAGAGGTTGCCGCCATGTTGGTGCCCTTAAACAATATATTCCTCGTTAGCTTATTTTGTTGGGGCACCAACATTTGAATCTCTGGGGATTGAGTGAAAACCAGCAATTCGAATTCACGCGTTGAAAGTGAGAAGAATGATAATGAGAAGTGACGTTAGCTATCTGATTGGCTAAGAATAGCCTACCTTTGTTCTTTTTCGCGCGAAACGCAATGCTAAAAATAGTCCCATCTACCTCTGTGCTGGGGTACAGACACAGTGGGGAAGATGGACGCTCCTGGTAATGGGCTCCTGGTAAGGATGAATAACTACAATGCCATTTTAGTCGACAAACAAAGGCATAGCGTAGCCAATGAACCTATAATAAATTTATTTGGCTAATGTGGCTACACTGTTGAGTAAACTCTGACGTCGTAGTGCGTCAATTGACCTATATCATTATAACGTCAAATCAAAACAATCTATTGTTTAAACGCTAAGGATCACGGTCGTGGGAGGGGGACAAAACAGCAACAACACAAAGGAAATAGCTCTCAAATGCATTTCGTAGAACGTAGAATAGCGGTAACATCCACCAAATACGGTAAATATTGTGGAATAAACATTGATACAGCTGATATCTGGAAACCAGACAATTCGAAGTTAAATTTTCCTCAGCAGAGCAGATTTAGTTCAAAATTCTATTGTTCAAGTCGATTCTGTCCCCCTCATAAACAAGCCGTGACGTCATAATTATATAGGGTAATTGTTCTTGTGATATATGTAATCTCAAATAGGGGGAATAAACAGATAGCATATAAGTTTGGAAACAAATATTCCTATATACAAAGCCAAAATGTTTTTTTAATGTAATTAGACCCCGCCTTCCCCCCCTTCCCCCCTTCCCCCTTCCCCCTCCCCTCCGTTTCCCCAATTGTATTTCGAGAATAGAGCATAGAAACGGTTGACGAGGGTGTAAAGTCGAGTCCGTTTCAGACCAGTGAACTGACTCAGTGGTGCTAGGTAAACACATCACGTCACGCTATCTTTCCCTGAATAAAATTACATTCGTTATGGTAAGTTACACAGGTGGTCACAGACTCGTGTCAACATGTTGTGGTCGTAATGTTCTGTTTTAAATTGAAAAAGATGAATATAATTTACACATTTTCCTGTTCGGAAACCATGCCAATATCATTAGACGTGTGGAAGTACAACGCGTTCAGGTTAGAAAATCTGAGATATATATTATATATATAAAACTGCAGGTTGAGTGATTGAAATATATATCTTGTTGAAATGCTAACCGACCAATTTCGCAAAGATACTGGATTTCTTTTGTGGATTTGAAGAGAACATTTACTTGTTTCTGATCATTTTAAATATTCTACATGTACAAAGCTTTACACTTTATTAACTTGGATTTCATGGTGTTCTGAATTATTTGCCGAATCGTGACAGCCGTGTGTTTGAATTGTTCCATATAAAGAGATATACGTTTAGGCTCGAAATTCGACAAAATAGAATAAAAGTAGTAAATCGATAATAATTAATCAGTTTCTGCGTAAAATTTTTTTGTAACAACATGACGTTGGTTTTTTTAACTTTTCTTGTTCTCTTGTTGTGTGACCGGCGGCTGACCTGTTGACCTCGTGAGTTTGGTCGTCTTATGTAAATTTATTTTATCTTGAGCTGATGTAGTGTTATTGAAAATAACTGAACGTGAAAACTGCGGCAGAGCTGTGCAGAAAAGGAAATGGTCGATTTATAATCTCTTTGAACCTTTTAAATTATAACTTTTAGTGAAACTTGACGGTTTAGCGTGACAACCCATGTAGTGGGCTAGCTGCGGATTGGACAAAATACGCTAGACAATTTTGATTCTGGACTTCAGGTTTTTTGCGGGCCAAAATAGATATTTGAAGACAGAAAATCAGAATGGTTCAGCTTTAAGGTTTCATCTTATTTTGTTGAGAAATACATATACCAGAAGAGATAGAGCCATCTGAAATTGGCCCTAATTTCATCTTGAGCACGACTACCCGAAGGTAGTGTATTCAACGGGTCCTTACGCAGACCCAACATAGGAATTCTAAAATTATTTGTATGCCCTACGGTAGGGGAAAGGATGGTAAATTCAGTACTGAAATAAAGAATACTAAAAGAATTGCCGTTATTGCGCACGAGCTTGCTCAAAATGCACAATATTTCCAAATTTCCAATGACTCCCAGCGAGCGTCGGCGGTATTTTGAACTGATCTAATTTTTGAAAAATCAAAAAGCAGTGGAACTTTTAAATGTGATTTTCGAAAATAGTTTACCAATTGTGTTTTTACCACAATTGCCGGTAATCTCGCGATCTGATTGGTCGATGTGCGGTGGTAAATGAGAGTCCAGACAACGGTGCTGATGCAAGCATGTCACGCAATGTCGAAAAAAAAAATTGCTTGCTTTAAACATGCTACTTTTGAGATTTTACCGAATTTTGAACTCGGTATAGATTTCGACAGCTTTTTACCAGAGTGGACGGGCATAACGGACGACGAATTGATTGCACACGCGGAGATGGCAGTGCAGAGTAAACACAGGAAAGCCGGGTCGACAACGACAAGAAAGCGAACGATGCTGAAAAACCTCGCTTTGCAATGTTAACAGATGAGGACCTCACGAGCATAATTAGCAGCGCTGAGGCGAAAGGAACAAAGAAAAACACAGTGGTTGTCAACACAATCGAGGGTAAATATAAGTTATTTAAAATAAATATGTCATGATCAATATATTTAGAAACTGAAAGCGGACTACTCACGAAGTTTTGCTGTTCATTTCACAGTTCATTTTCCAGCGACCCACGCCAAAAGTCAAGGAATCCGACCCAGTGTGGTATGAAAACAAGCCTTTGGGAGTTAACACACTGGCGAAAATGATGAGACAAATCTCGCTCGGTGCTGGCCTTTCCCAAATGTACACAAATCGGTTTCCACAAATCACTGTGTTAGACTTAGAGCGACCGCCATCCACAATTTGATGCCTTCCCGCCACATAATGTCGATCTCTGGTCACTCCAACGAACAGAGCATTGCAAGCTACAACTCGAGACCATCAGCTCAACAACTGAAGAACTGCTCTAACATCTTGTCCAATGCACTAGCTGGCCGAACACCAACTTCAACTGCATTTGTCCACTTCCAGCGACACCTTCGACTTCGAGTTTGTCAGCAACCAACACAGTCCAACTTTGTACTTCAAACTCCAACGCTATGTCCTTCCCAAATGGACTCTTTCATGGCTGCACTATTGCGAATGCTAATGTGTATGTTCTGCCACACAATCACAGCAATTTTGCTTGAACATTTGTTGTAAAATTCGCATTCATCTCTCTGTGAATGAACTGTCATGTGTCGAGCCCGCTTCGAGAACTTTGAACTCACCAAGTTAATTTATTCATGTTTGTTGTAATGACCAATCAGAAACGCTCATGTGGTGCGCTTGAAATAATAAACCAATCAGATTGCAAGAAAGTTATAGACAATGCTGGCTCTTTCAAAGCTGTCACGCTTTGTAACGAAACTTCCTTGTACGTTTTCTAATATTGTTGTAAAAAACAAATTTCCTCTGGTTTTCCGTGGTGTGGACTCTTATTTACCACGATTTACGTCATCACATGTTAAAAATTTGTTGTGGACTCACGAGGCGGAGCCGACGGAAAACCAGAGGAAATTTGCTAATCTTTTGGTAAGATAAAATGGAATCTGATTTTTCACTTCTGTCGCACGATTCTCGATATTTACTGACATCCGCTCTTATTAAGCTGACCCCTCGATTACCTAAGCCCTAACCTAGATACAAACACAACCCCCAAACTTAATTAAAGAGGGGGTCGCGAAGGGAAGTGCCTTAAATTGTTTAAAGTCTGAGTAGAAGGAAGTGGACGAACGAGTGAGGGAATCATCAACCGACAATAATTCAGAGGGGCCTCTAGGACGCAGCACTTGAGCGAACTTAAACATTAAGAGGCAGTCGGTGCGTTGCGCCAACCAACATGACTCATTGTATAGGCTAGCTGACTCCCTGATAAAGCTAGTGTGATAGCTGCGCCAGCTCGGAAACTCTGCAAAGTTTCACCTTCGTCGACTTCCGCTTCTTTCAAATACAATCGCAACCAAGATTGCATAGCGGAACCCGTGAGATGACTGTTGACTACCCTCCCTTGTGGTGTAGTCGGCTGGGACAGATAGCCATTAGAGATGTCCAAACCAAGCGTATAAAATAGAAATAGTAGACAAAAGTATAAATACTTGTGCAACTGAGCTGCCATCCCTTGGGTCAGAAATGAAACAAACCAGTAACTCAGAAAGGGCTATAGGGGAATGTAAAATATAATAAATGAATGCTATACCGCCTAAACGCGCGGGAGGACCCAGGGGATGACAGCCTGAGCGTCAGTAATCCGACTAGGGAATTAGTATCCCTTTCAGGCTGCCATAGGGCGGAGAATAAAGGGGGTAACGGAGCAGAAACGAACAATGGAGCCGACCGAGTAAACAACTGAGGCAAACAATATCACTATAATGAAAGAGCTAAAAGCCGACGGACAAGGGGAAACAGATAATTAGACCATGCAAACAAATATGACAGGTATGGCAATAAATGGTCTAAACAACTAAAAACGATAACTGAAAGCCAGGCAATCGTATACCGCATGAAATAACATAAACAAATAAGGAATAATTATATGAGGGCAGAAAATGCTTCAAAAAATACATGGCCTAAACAAGTACCTTCACCAGATGACAACTGAATAAAATCCGAGTCTCAAATGCACAATGTGAAACCATGGAAGTGCGATAAACAATTACAAAACCTGCAGATGCCGTGCAGAAACCAAATATAAATATATATACCAGTCCAAAACGTAGTGCTAACCACAAGGAGGCCACGTCTGCATAAATTCGCATAAAACGAACAAGACTGAGAGTACCAAATAACAATCAACTAGGAACGGCTATAGAAGCGCGCAATAAGCAAGGCAACGGAACCGACCGCGGATAAATAATTAAGCCATTACTCAAATCAGTGTTTTCATTCAAGCAAAACACGCACTAGATGACCCGCGTAGAGCGAACGAAATCTGGTTATAGAAACCCATAACAATCAACTGAAGGCAACAAAACGCATATAGAACAACTATAACTGGCTATACAATCAGAAATTTTATTCGAGAGGACAGGCACGTACAAATTAACTATAACTGCATGGCCACTCAGCCCTAGCTACTCAGCCCAACGTGCATACAAAACCGTACAGGGAGAGAAAGAGAATTATCCAGAAACTGCACAAATCCGTATTTGTGAGGCCAAGCACCTACAAATTAGCTATGTGACTGGCTGCTCAGCACTTGGCTACTCAGCCCAACGTGCATACAAAACCGTACAGGGAGAGAAAGGGAATTATGCAGCAACTGCACAAATCCGTATTTGTGAGGCGAAGCACGTACAAATTAACTATAACTGGCTGCTCAGCCCTGGGTACTCAGCCCAAAATGCATACAAAACCGTACAGGGAGAGAAAGGGAATTATGCAGCAACTGCACAAATCCGTATTTGTGAGGCCAAGCACGTACAAATTAACTATAACTGGTTACTCAGCCGAACGTGTATAACAAAACCGTACAGGGAGAGAAAGATAATTATCCAACAATTGCACAAATCCGTATTTGTGAGGCGAAGCACGTACAAATTAACTATAACTGGCTACCCAGCCCTAATGGCTACTCAGCCCAACGTGCACACAAAACCGAACTGGGAGGGAAAGGGAAGTAGGAAAAGGCAGGGATCCGAGGGGGAAAGTCAAGATAAATATGGGGATAAATACAAAATAAATATTAAAACCTCAAGCTGAGCTGGCGGCTAGTTAAGAGGAGAACAGACTGCGGAGGTAGCTGAATCGCATCTGACATTAACTCAGCCTGTTCGCTAGTGGTGTTCGTATTTATACTCTTATTGAAAGGGACTGGCGCGAATAGCCTGTGTTCTTATTGTTTATGCCTTGGTCTTGCGCGCTTTAGGCTTAGAACATCTCCATTTGGGCTAGCTATATGGGCTTCTGTGTGCATTAGTTTGGGGCGCTGCTTTTGAACGGCAGTTGGAATTTCCTAGTGTGGGTACGAAGCCCTGGTGCAGAAGAGCCAGGCTTCCCATTCTCATATCAGAGTAAATGTCAGACCGACGAGAAGAGTATACTAAATTCACCTCGATTTACGAGAATAAGCCTTGCATGTATCACTATGTTGTACATGTATCAACGTATGTAAGATACTTATAGTCACAAGTTTGTAAAATAAAGATACCTCTGGCTTTGTCACATGAGCTCTTCATTGTCGAAGTGTTTGAACTCTGACCACAGGTTTTGCCATCAATAGTGCAATAATCTAATAACACACAAATAACATTAGCCAGACATTGTATATTCAGTATGGCGTTTAAAATTAAAGATATCTAGCGTTTTTTACCTAAAGGAGTATAGACTGTAAAGGAGAATGAGTTATGGGATATAAATTAGCGAGAATACAGTTCATGTAGGTATTTTGTCAATGACAGGGAATTTCACAGGTTAAACCACTAACGTAGGAAATCTATTTTTAGAATATTGTTCTTTATACTACGCAATTTTGAGAGGACTGTTTATAATTTGCGCGTTTCACAACGGTGCTAATATCTTTTGAATGTGCTGAGTCTTTTGAAACGCTGGAAAATCCAAGAATAATTATCTTCAAGATATTCGAGGTGTGTAGTCTTGGAAAATTATCAATTGGATAATTTTTATGTTCTCATGTGCGGTGCAAAATAAACTATTATACATACTGCATATGGGTGGTCGGTGGGTATCATCCTCACATGTCTTCTTTGAGATGCATGTTGACGACAGCGAAACACACGATCCGTCAAAGCATTGGTATCTACCCGAACACTCGTTATCTAGGATAATAAGTTTCAAGTTAAACACATATACAGCAACCTCAGGGTCGTTTAATTCTTTGGCAATAATTTCTGATCATAAATTATATCACTATTAATTAAGCTCGTCTAGTTCCTTACCACAATTCTCTTCATCTGTTCCATCTTTGCAGTCCTTTATTCCATTACATAGGTCAGTGTATACGACACACTTTGCGTTGGAGCACGTGAAGTAATCCGACGGACAGACACAGTCCTTCTCGTCCGTTCCATCAAGGCAGCTGTCCTGGATACCGTTACATCTTCGGCTCTTCTCCACACATTGGCCATTGTCACAATGGAATTTTTTCTTCGTACATTTGTATCCTGAAATAGTTTTAGCCATAGATTAGTATTGAACCATTTTCAAGTGCTTGTAAATGCCTATTATGGTTTAAGAAGTGGCAGTTGTGATGGAATGTTGTGAACTGATTCCTCCTTCTACCTTACGTTTCATACTTTTTTAATATCATAATAAAAGAGAGATGAATTCTTCTTCTGTAGACAAGTATTGGCAGCGAACAGGCGCTAAGAACCTGGTCATGGTCCAGACTGCTACCACTACTTAAAAGTGTCCTTAGTAATACATGGTTAAATGACTCTAATTTCTTATTAAGTGTCTTATTTAATCGTAAGAATTAGATCAGATTTTTTTAAACGAATGCAAAGTATTAAAGAAATAGTAGATAAAGTAAGTCTTCGTGCTCAATGATCAAAGAAGAAAAAGCTCTCGAATTGATTACTGCCTACGTTTGTTTATAAATACTGAATTATAGATTAAAATGAAGTATGGTCAGTTCACTTGCAATCACTTCACTTAATTTTTAACTTGTGAATGCGCGCATGCGCAGGAACGAGTTATTGTGGAGGGTGAGAGTTGTGGTACTGAATACAACGATGCCGACGATGTGGGTGTTTGTGAGAAAATCCAGAAATCGTCATTAAATCGTACGATGTTCCTGATATGAAACGGACTGGGGCGAGTACAAAGCATTACCCCAACATGCGAGTTGTTAGTAGGAATGGTGTTAGCAGAATGGAGTGCCTGGAATGCAGGTTGATAACAGTAATCGATGTTTAATTTCATTAATAATTAAATGGGTAAATTTCATTAATTGCTGTTAGGTTTGACGTTACCTTCTCGTTGCCTTTAGTGTATTTATATGTGAAATAGCAGTCGTTTATATCCATATGGGAGATGTGTGCGCTCAATCAGCGCTATCAGCTGAAGAACTCGATAAATAGTCCCCAAACAGTCGAAATGGTAATTTGGAGAGGGATAAGGCTAGGGACTGGTTTTCCCCGTCGCCAACTCACTGACCATGGGTCAGTCTGACAATAACACTACAACGCGTTGGTGTGAATCGCAACAAAAATGAAATACAGAAGAGGCCTGATAACGTTTTTTTAACTGGACGCACAGTAACTGGAGAATTTGGCTTGAAATTGAAGTTTCGAATAGTGCTTTACCATCAGTATTTCATCGCCTTTGTTGTGTTTCAATAATCTAAAAAGCATGAACCATCAGGGAAAAAACATTTGAATGACTGATAGACTGAAAATTTTGTTTTCGGATGGCATCTGTGTGGATAGCGCCTTGTCTAAAATATATCCTTCGCATATAGTTTTATCGTCTTTTCAATTAAAAAAAATCCTTATCAATTAATTTATGAAACCACAAGTCCTGATGAAGCTGTATGTACTGTTTTTAACTTTAATCCGATAAACAATGACATTTTATTTCATATGAATTAGTTTGTAGTAGAGAGGCATCATATTGTATTTTAGAATATTTCCTAACACTGGGGCAGATCGACATGTCTACTGCGATAGATTGCGATTTGCTGATTTCGGATTCGAGTCATTGACTTCATATCTATATGTTTAATGACATGCCACCGATGAATGTTACCTGGATGTGCAATAGATGGTTGTAGAACGCATGCGTCTGTTTTTATGTCAATGTTTCTGATTGCGATTGATTGTTTTACCACCGACGATCCCTTGAATACAAGCTGTAAATAAAACAAATTAGAATTAAAGCGTATTACTAGACGTGGAATAATATCTCATAAGGATAATAATAATAATAATAATAATAATAATAATAATAAAGACGATGACGATACAGCCTCATACACAGGCAACTTTGCTTTTTAGGATTGGGTTACCTGTGGTGGGGAGGAGAGGGGCTGTAGCGAGAAAGGGGAGGCAATAGGTAAGAGGAGGTTTAGGAGCTTGTTTAAAGAATGCCAATCACGATTAATGCTTTGCGAGCTTGAACAATATAACACTGTACGAAAATGGAGATTGTAACGGTTTTTTTATTGTTCAAATGTAAGCACTGATTAGCATTCTTTAAGCGAAATTGTTAGGGTAATTTCTATAGTTAGTGCTAGGATGTGGGTTAGTGCGTGCGACGTTTCAGACCAAGGAAGATTTGGGTGATGGCAACAAGTCTCAGTACCGTCTATATCGACAGGTATAGTTTTACGCATGACAATGCATATTTGACCAAAGTAGGGAACAGGTAAAACACTGAATTGTAAAAGTATATCCAGAAGGGTAAGGAAATTTATTTGTATTCTAATATTGCGTTATATACTCATGATTCGGTATTCAAGGATCTCAACCCTCCCTGCTAAAAATATAAAAAAATGGCGGAACTTCAAAACTTCAAAAATAATGTATATTTTGATTCAACGAATATATGAATTACCTCTTCAGTTTTGAAGTTCTCTCGACATGTTCTTTCAGTTGCAATCATCAAATATCTTACAAATGAATGTGAAATTTAAATTTGACGCCAACTTCGTAACATGATTTTTCCGCCAAAACCATTAAAATTGAAAATAAAAATCATAGCATTTATTGGAATGAGGGGAGCTTTCATATTGCACCTGAAAATATGAAATACCAATATTGTTATTATTGTCATTCGTATTAGAAGTTATTTCAAACAGTCATTCTTTGTGTTTCATCAGGCAGGGTATTCCAAATACTTAGAAAACAATTAAATTAAAATCCCTCTGGTTTTAATGTTTTCTTCGCATGTGTAACCCCCGATAAAACACATGAATTCGTTATTTGAAATAGTACTTAACGATTGTCATGTTAATTATGACCATCATGGTAATAGGAAGATAACTTCACTACGACAATTTATAGAAAAAATAACTTTATTACTTTGAACTTGTTTTGAGCCTTGATAGGTGCCCTGGCGTGTAACCACGTGGTTCCATGATACCCAGACATACTCCATATTTGGTCATGGATAATTCCTACACTGTACACATCAAGCCTGGAGGAAGAGTTCGTTGGGAGAAGTAACGAAAACTCTAAACATAAACTGATCCGTTTATAGGCTGTTATCCAGGGTAGAGATGAAAACTCAAGGGATGACACACCCGCGCCGCTGAGTTGCACAAATCCTCCTGAAACTAACATGTGAAACATAGCTCAAAATCCATTAAAACTTTCGAGAGTTACAGCTTCACACTCCACATGCACATTAGATTGTCATGACATAAAGAAACGAGCAATAAAATGCCATTAACTGGGGAAACATATAAATTATGAATGCAAGGATAAATTATAGTTTTTAAATGATGATGTTGTATTGTTTAACTATCGAAAGCAGGAAGGCAAATACAACGTTGTCACATTTGTTGTCAACATGTCACCCTATCTGATTAAGATACTAGTGTGGTGCAGAATTTGGAAAATCTTGAAGTTGTGCCATAGAGTTCGTTAAAGAAATAATTGATAAAGATAGAGTGCAACCTTATCCAGCGAAAAAGACGACATGGAAGCCAACCGCTACATCTGTTTATGTACTATAATAACCGGTTGATGTTTAAATTGTATTATACGTTAAGCACTACTTAGAAATACTCACATAAACAGCAGCTGAGCAGTTTTACGTACTGCAAGAAATTCGGCCATTTAATGTTGTTATGCTTTTTGTTTTTAGATAATTCAACATTTGCTTAGACACTGAAATGTACTTAGAGGTTATGACGAGCTGGCGACCAGCTGACGGTGACATGCACACCGTCGTAATGATAAGTAGCAAGTCAGAGATTAGGAAGATTGTTTGCTCTGGACATCGCAACTACTTTGAGATGAGAATGCTACCCAACAGTGACCAACTCGAAAGCTTTACGGCTACTTTGATCACTGAGCAGTAATCACTTCTTTTCTTACTTACTATACCTATCTATCTAATATAACAGGTCTTATATTGTCTCTTATTCCTGTATTATTAAATCAGTGTAAAATAAAAACATCAAACATACTAAACACTTTGCTTCATAACTGTCAATATTTAATATTACGAATAGTTGTTGTTTGTGCTCATGCGAAAACAAGCAGTTAAAGTGGTTGTGGTATAACACATTATGAACTTTCAAGTTAACATTTTCTTTAAAGTGTCTACGAATCGAAAATTAAGTTGATCTCATCTGAAAACGCTTTTGAAACGAGAAAGGGTAGCATTTTCCGTTTGTCAACATTTCTTCTCGTTCCAGAGATATTCAGGTTTTCGCAATATGAAAATGAGACGAATTGTGACGTCATTTGATGGGCACAGCCTGGAGACAAAATGATAAAAAATAAAGAATATCTCTGCAAATAATAAGTAAACAATTGAAACTTTATACTTGTGTGAACTAAGGAAGATACACGATCGTGCTAAGTATGACGTTGCCATGGAAACACTCTTGGCCCCAGGCTCGTTTCCACCTTGAATATGAAATTACAATTCCTGCTTCTGTGATAGAAAATAATTTGCTTTAAACCACTCACATACAATGCATACATTGTTCCAAATAGTGTGATGCGCCCACAGAAGTAAATTGTGTTTAACAAATATTCATATATTCTTTATTATGTGATTTGTCTGCAGCCTTCTGTGCGTGAAACGACGTCACAGTTCATCTTATTTGTATATTGCAAAAACCTGAATATCATTCTCTGGAACGAGATGAGATATCGACAAACGGAACACGCCACTCTTCCTTAAAGGTGCTATGTCACGGCATTGCGCATGTGTGACAAACTGATGATTTGTGAATTACGGTCTAGCTCGGAAAGAAATTCTCAGAGCGGTGCATGAAATATTCAAATTGAAATCGACTACCATAATCGTTCTTTTGAACTCATGCTAGCCGCCATTCGTCATTTATGGAAATGCAAGATGTCCTTAAATAAGTTTTAGTTATTTGTTTATTCAAAAGTCGTCGTTGCGGACTGCAACACAACTAAAACAAAACGCATAAGTGCTGCTTACTGGCGGGCAAGACCGCCACTGAGTACTCCGAATATAGCGGCTGGAGCTTTTTGGCATTCCAACCAGAAGCGAAGGGGGTTTGGATATCCAGTAGAGTTCACGAAACACATGGCACCTTTTCAAGTCATAATGATATGGCATTACTATTTTCAACAGCGATACGATACCGACTTCGCAACCGGTTTACATGTACACCCTTTTCGGTTAGGCCCAACGTTCCGTGAATAATCTCACTGCTATCCTATGCATGATGTAAAATATAATGATAACCAAAACATCGATAAAACAAGCCATTATGAGGAACGCAATAATGACATTGATGCTGGGACATGAAAGTGATTAGTGTCACCAGGAGCCCATGTGACTCCTGGTATCAAGAAGTAGCTAGAGATGAGTGATAAGTTGCTGATGGGGTGCAAAGGTTCAGGGTATTGCATTAAACCATATGGGAAGGGAGCGATATTTCAATACCACCCATTTTCACTGCAAACGCCTAGCAAGTGAAGTCAACAACTTAATATTGAGCCATACCACTGAGGTGCAATTTGTTTGCAATCCCGCCGCCACCCCTTGTCGCCTCCCTGGCTACTTGGTGTTTTTAATAGTGGTGCTAATTTTGCCCCACTTTTTTACTGAATTACTGTAACTGATATTGAACATGTAAATGATATGTACAATGATATCATGTGTGTTATGTTTTATTAAAACGCCACAATGGTGGTAATTTTAATCCAACCACATGTCTATGCAATTGTTCGGTAAGGTATTACCGCGGGTACCAAATGAAGTCCAAAAACTGGTTAAAATTCAGTAACTGACCTTCATGCCTCAGCATAAAAGGTTAGTTTGATTGTTTTAATTTATATAAATACGCAGGAAGCTTGCGACTTCACTTTGGTAAAATTCGGACTGTTTCTGACTAGAAACAGCAACAAATACAGGCAAGTAAAGAAATATAGTTAACCTTTCTTTACTGCTATTTATCTTCGGTGTAGGAAGAATAAAATCGTTGCCAATCTCGCCATATACTGTGTGCAAAACTACAATCTGTAAATCACGGCTGTCATCCGATACAATATGACGTTTTCGGCAATTTTATTTGATTGAATTTCTTTGGATGTTACAAAATACGGCTGTCAATTCAATGACTGGATACTGTAACATGCGCAGTACCGTGACACACCGCCTTTAATTCGAAAGGATTTTCAAATGAGATCAACTTTATTTTTCGATTTTTAGGCACTTTAATACTAATAGACATAGTATTTGACTTTTAGTTAGATATAAATATCTATTTTTGTTACTTTATTTATAATAACTGTTTTATCTGTATCGTTTTCGCATCCTTTTAGAAGAATGTACCTCATACATTGTCGATTTTGATCACGTGGTGATGTATAAACAAGAGACATACCACACATTTAATTATGTAAGTAGCAGGACATTGAGTCTGAAAACATAAGCATAATTTGAAAAATGTTTCAGGAAATAGATTAAAATACAGTCCACTTTCCATAGGCCGATATGTCAGGTATAGCTTGATGCGTGAGAAGTATTAATACAGCTTAAATAAGAGGAGCGAAACTATAGACTATTAAAGCAATGATCAATGTAAATCATTAAATGAAACGAAACTAGAGAAACAAACACGTTTTCTTCGCCAACTACTAGATGCCACTTTGCCCCAGCTGATGTGCATTACACATTCTTATCTGAACCCAGCAGAGCGAGTAAACAAACTCAGTGCGAAAAGAGAAAAGAAAGAAGAAAGGAATGAGAGTATGGTATCTGGTCTAGAATGAAAGTAACGTTGTAGATAGTGTAAACAATTTCGAATTGTGTTACCTACCAGACGTCCAGTTCCACCTCGTAGAATTTTCCACGACATTCCAGCCAGGACACAATCCACTAGAAAAGGTGCAGCGGTGTATCGAAGACGCTGAACAAAAGACAGCAATTTTAAGTTACAGTACAAACAAGAGTTGGTGACGTTTTATCGCTAGCTCTTATATCATCTCGGCATTCCTCGTTAGTGCTCGTCGGCTTTGACCAAGTGTCTGAGAGAACTTGCCCCTGGGGGAAACACGTACTCTTGGCTGAGAGAGTTTCCACGGTGCAATCGTTGGGACTCTTAAAAACGTGCCTTTTCTAAGACTTATCTGTCATCCTAGTTAATTTGAAACACGCCTCTTGTGGAAGCCTGCTTTTTTGGATGAGTCTAGCGTGCCAATTTAAATATAAAGTTTACCACTACCACCATATCATCTGAGGCAAACACTTGTTCTCGTGTATTTTACAAGTATGGGAAGAACATGGCCACACTTATAGGATACAAATTTAACCCTTTATTTTGCTATTGGCCCCTGGATACTCATGTCGTTCTATGTACGCTATTATTTCTCCGTACGAAGCCATACCAGATCGGAAAGGAAACTCTATTCAGATAGTGACCGTTTGAGCTCAACTTCAATACCTAAAGTAGTGGTTTTTTCAACAGAATGAGTAGGGATACGATATCTAGGGTATTTTCTTTTCTAAGCTTTGTCACTGTTACCGAGCAAACAAAAGAAAACAAACTGTTTTTATTGGTCTGCAAGCCAAATACGTTGTTTAATGGAAACTCACTTTTCATACCTGCCGTACTAATTTTTAGTTAAGTCTCAACATCTCTTCAACATCGGTACAACATTTATTGAAACGAATTTGTTTGTTTGCTGCATTTTTAAATTGTTTCCAAATACAGCTGATATGCGTACTATCCCTGGTTTCCATGTATTACCACGTGAACTGAAGCGAGACTCCTCATTGGCCGATGTGTAATGAATTAACTAACGACTGTGTAATAAAATATGTTGAAACGCATGCTTTCAACATCCTTCAACAAATGTTGAACCGATGTTGAAACCGTTTGACCATGGTTTCACTAATTCGACCCGATTGTCCAGTGAACGAGCGATTCTTAAACAGTTTGAACATGGTTTCACTAATTCTACTCGATTGTTCAGTGAACGAGCGATGCTTAAACAGTTTCACCATAGTTTCACTAATTCGACTCGATTGTCCAGTGAACGAGCGATGCTTAAACCGTTTGACCATGGTTTCACTAATTCGACCCGATTGTCCAGTGAACGAGCGATGCTTAAACCGTTTGACTATGGTTTCACTAATTCGACCCGATTGTCCAGTGAACGAGCGATGCTTAAACAGTTTGACCATGATTTCACTAATTCGACTCGATTGTCCAATGAACGGGCGATGCTTAAACCGTTTGACCAGGGCCGGTTTCATTAATTCGACTCGATTGCCAGTGAACGAGAGATGCTTAAATGAGAACAATAGCAGTTAATTAGAATGTTGAACCGATGTTGAAACCGTTTGACCATGGTTTCACTAATTCGACTCGATTGCAATTGTCCAGTGAACGAGAGATGCTGAAGCCGTTTGACCAGGGCTTCACTAATTCGACTCGATTGTCCAGTGAACGAGCGATGCTTAAACAGTTTGACCATGGTTTGACTAATTCGACTCGATTGTCCAGTGAACGAGCGATGCTTAAACAGTTTGACCATGGTTTCACTAATTCGACCCGATTGTCCAGTGAACGAGCGATGCTTAAACAGTTTGACCATGGTTTCACTAATTCGACCCGATTGTCCTTTGAACGAGCGATGCTTAAACAGTTTGACCATGGTTTCACTAATTCGACCCGATTGTCCAGTGAACGAGCGATGCTTAAACAGTTTGACCATGGTTTCACTAATTCGACCCGATTGTCCAGTGAACGAGCGATGCTTAAACAGTTTGACCATGGTTTCACTAATTCGACCCGATTGTCCAGTGAACGAGCGATGCTTAAACAGTTTGACCATGGTTTCACTAATTCGACCCGATTGTCCAGTGAACGAGCGATGCTTAAACAGTTTGACCATGGTTTCACTAATTCGACCCGATTGTCCAGTGAACGAGCGATGCTTAAACAGTTTGACCATGGTTTCACTAATTCGACCCGATTGTCCAGTGAACGAGCGATGCTTAAACAGTTTGACCATGGTTTTACTACTTGAAATTGGACAGCTGCCAATCAGAAAATGTGATATCGGGCTTTTAATAAATAGAGTTAAATGGCCGACATCGGCGGGGAGATCGGTTGCCTTTATACTTGAAGAAATATAATAGAATGAGCGGAATTACTACGGTTCTCCGATAAAAATTCCTCGACATGATGCTAGCAATCGATCTCATGCTCGATCTAGCGAACCAACTTGTCCAAGTTCCAGCGATGCAGATCGTGTGGAAAGGAAATTAATCAATTCTACGATAGCGTTATACATTTAGAGTTATTTCCTTTCTAGGCTTGTGCATGCAAGAACGTGTAGTCGAAAGAAAGGAGCTAGGTTGTCCCTGCCAAAATGCTGGTTTGAAATGTTGAAGTACTGTTTGCCACATTCTATTTGTGTTCAAGGTCTGTGCGTTCTCCATACCACATTTTTACTCGCCAATGCAATATGCAAATTTGAAATCAAATTTGAGGAATCGAATCCGTATAATGTTATTGTTTGTTAGCCTTAATTTCAGCCGGTTTGTGTCATTTTAAAAGCTCCTTGACTTCCGTAAATCGTACATTGGATATGCTGGGTAAAAAAATATCGATCAATCAGTTTTCTGAGCGCCCAGCGGCACTTGATTGAACTTGAAGTTTATTCATCAGCAAAGAAACATTTATAAAATAGGTTTCCACTTTAAAGCCGCTCATGCAGATATCAACACAACATTTCACGTTTACTTACTTTAATTGTCTCAGCGTTGTCCATGTACATTGAGCGAAAACCAAGACTAAGAGAGAAACTGCGAGATTTGTAATCTTTCATGTACCGCGCGTGTACCGCGTACTCGAGTCTTCAGTCAAAGCAATTTCCGATAATGATAAGCAAAAGGCTCAGCTCTTCTGACCTTTAAATTTCTTGTCATTTAGGTCTGCGGGCCGATCAAGCCAATGTATAAAGGCCCTGGTTTGGATAAACTGTAGGGATTACGATCAAACAGTCGGCTAACTCCAGTACAGGCTCTAGTAATAATTTCACTGACCAAAGGCGACTCCAGAGTACGTTCAATACTTCCCCTGGCAGGTGAAAATTCGGAAATATATGACTGAACACAAAAGCTAATAAATAAGGAACATTTCCCCCAATAAGTAATCAACTGGTATGCCCCTGTGAGACCGATGGAATAGGATTTGTTCCAAGAAGCTCACCAGAACCATTATCGGGGCCCCCGAAAATGGCGGTTAGAGAAATTTGAGCTCGCAATGCATCTTGGTTGAATGAGCTCCTTTAAACAGTTTGACCATGGTTTGACTAATTCGACTCGATTGTCCAGTGAACGAGCGATGCTTAAACCGTTTGACCAGAGTTTCACTAATTCGGCTCGATTGTTCAGTGAACGAGTTATTAAGATTACGTGTTTTAGCTCATACAACAAATCGTTTATTTTCATAGCATTTTTTATTTTATTTTACTAAACGATATGTTTAGATTAAAACAATTTTTAACCGTAACTCCTTTACAGGTACTTTATTTTGTATTGCTTTTTTTGCTTTTTGTTTGGTCTTTTCGGGCAAGACTTCAAAAACCGAACAATTGAAAGTAAATTAAATTAGGCGACTCGGCTACACGTTTTAAGGTTCTGTGAGTCGAAGGTCCATGTGTGTTGGTGGCCGATACATAATTGTAACAGTTGATTTTCAAAATCATGCGATCGATCATGTGCTCAAACGTGCATGGTTCAATGACAAACCGCATATCAAGAAACAAATAATATAAGTAGTAGACTATAGCTAGGCTATTTTGAAGTTTCTCTGATATTCAACTCCGCAATTATCACTAAAACACCATTCATCATTCTCAGACGCAATGCTTATCGGAGAATATTTACCTTGACAGCATCTCGGTAAGTATCACTAATATGCGTTGAGACTGAGTTTAAAAATTGTTTTAACATTATTGTTTCAAACTACAACCTTCGCCATTTAAGTACGGACCGCCCGACAAAATAAGGCTATTCGATTCAGAACACTGAACGAACTCCTCTGACACATCGCGGGCATTTTTTATGACTTCGCTTGTCCCCCCTCCCCCTTCACAATGTTGGGATAGAAAGGCAACATTTCAGTCTGCTCGAAAACCAACATTGAAATGGGGGAGGGGGGTTGTGTTAAAAATAGCCGGAAATGGCTGAAGCGGTCCGACTTAAATGGCAAGGGTTGTCAGAAGGGACGGCACCCACGTCCAGGGCATTTAATTAGCTTCAATAGATTGTGCCAGCTTTTTTGAGCCGCGTTTGTTTCGAAATGGACACCAAATGAAATTCTTAATATGATCATACATACAGTGACGTCATGCCTATGTGACGTCATAAAAGTAGGGGGGAGGGGTGGTGTGCATATGAAAAAAATATAGAATTACAGCTTTAAAAAATAAAAGTTTAAAATTAAATACATTTTTACTAAATTTATTAATACCGATACACATTTACAATGTCAAAGTCATAATCACTTGTGAATATTAATTTAATGAAGCCGCGCATGGGACAAAAATTGAAACGGCAAACGAACTTTCAATCACGACTCATATCAGCTGTATTAATAATGGCGGAAGCTCGAGGGTCGAATTCAGCGAACAATATATCTAGTGACCTATAGTATGGCCGACACTGAGAAATTTCCCAACAGAGAAAGCTTTTCCCAAGCCGTTATCGAAGGATGGTAGCAAAATAACGACAAGGTTATTCAATAGCTGGTTTCTTTAGAGGTTCACGCAGAGCTTGAAGTGCCAAATATGGAAACGAATCGCTACCACTATCACATGGTTGTATGTAAAAAGATATCTATGGTAGTCGAAAACAAATAATAAAAGGCAAAAGCAACAGTTGTAACGGACTCACTGTACTTTTATCGCGCGTGACAGTAGCCGGAAGTGATCATCTCTACAATTCTCCAATCATTTCTCCAACACAAAACGATAATTTCTGCCTGTAATTGCAAGCCTCAGCCAAGAAAACTTGCTCTATAGTATGAGTTTTGGATGCTGAACACGATGAACTGAGTACTTTGTGTGATACAGGCTTTCAACATAGAGTTTGCTCATTTCTCCCCTCATTGTAAATAAAACCTCATCTAAAATTTGAATTTATTAACCGTTGCAACGGAGAAACGTTCAAACCAGCATTTCGGCGCATCCTATGTACTTCTAGAACGCTTTATATGACACAACTTAAACAGTATATATGTTATGAAAACGTTTTAACGGTATAAGTGCATGGAAAGACGTCTAAATAAGTGACTTTGCATGGAGAAATGGAGAGGAGAAATGCCGATGGAAAACAACAGCTTATGCTGTTGTGTGACTGCTGCCGTGACACGACTGAAATGCAGGGCCGAACGGGGAAAAAGGCAAACAAGCCATAGCAATAGTTCTGGAACGGATTAACATTTTATAAACTGTGTTATTTGTTATATATTAGACAGGAGTGGGTTATGAATAAATTTGTAAGAGCCGGATTGATCGGCCGAGCCCGAGAACAGTTTTACACTACGCTCAGTGGGTAACGTAACGGTTACAGTTACCACGAATACATCGGCAGTGACAGTTCTCAGGATATGCAACCGTTGTTGTCCTTTTCCATCTCTAGTATCTGGTTCTATGTCCCTTCTGTTCTACAACAGTCTGCAAACTTTTGGCATGCTTTCAACAGCGTTGTCAACTAACTGTAGTGGGATATTATTCAGATGCCGGGATACACGAGCTTTGAATTGCTCGAACGACTCGCGCGTAATTTTCTGTTTGATAGCGTCTTTCTCTAAAGATGACTTAATTATGTTGAAACAATTCTCTATCGGATTGAGATCAGCACTGCGAGGCGGAATCCGGTAGAATTCTGTTTCTATACTGAGTAGCTATATATAGATTGAAGGGCTTTGTGAAACACGCATGCTTCTAGACTGATGAAACAATTTGAACATTTGATGAAACGCAAATGCTGCACCGGAATTAATACTGAAAACAGTAGAAACGGATACATCTACAGCATAAACGAATCCCCTTTATCCACTTTTTGAGCATTGAGTGTGATCACTGAACCTAATTGTGCGAAAACAATTAAGTAAAATATTGGATACGCCCTCGGATATTATTTTACCCGGGGTATCGGGCCTTTTCATAAAATTTGCATTGACAAGCGCATCCGTATTCCCACCAAGTTCTTACTGCCCCCTCTCGTTTTGAGCTGTTTTCGTTAAATTGCCTGGACGTTATTAACAATTATACCATGTGAGCTACCTAAAATCTCGCCTCCGACAACCTTCGCCATTTAAGTACGGACCGCCCGACAAAATAAGGCTATTCAGAACACTGAACGAACTCCTCTGACACATCGCGAGCATTTTTTATGACTTCGCTTGTCCCCCCTCCCCCTTCACAATGTTGGGATAGAAAGGCAACATTTCAGTCTGCTCGAAAACCAACATTGAAATGGGGGAGGGGGGTTGTGTTAAAAATAGCCGGAAATTACTGAAGCGGTCCGACTTAAATGGCAAGGGTTGTCAGAGTGGACGGCACCCACGTCCAGGGATTTAATTAGCTTCAATAGATTGTGCCAGCTTTTTTGAGCCGCGTTTGTTTCGAAATGGACACCAAATGAAATTCTTAATATGATCATACATACAGTGACGTCATGCCTATGTGACGTCATAAAAGTAGGGGGGAGGGGTGGTGTGCATATGAAAAAAAAAATAGAATTACAGCTTTAAAAAATAAAAGTTTAAAATTAAATACATTTTTACTAAATTTATTAATACCGATACACATTTACAATGTCAAAGTCATAATCACTTGTGAATATTCACTTAATGAAGCCGCGCATGGGACAAAAATTGAAACGGCAAACGAACTTTCAATCACGACTCATATCAGCTGTATTAATAATGGCGGAAGCTCGAGGGTCGAATTCAGCGAACAATATATCTAGTGACCTATAGTATGGCCGACACTGAGAAATTTCCCAACAGAGAAAGCTTTTCCCAAGCCGTTATCGAAGGATGGTAGCAAAATAACGACAAGGTTATTCAATAGCTGGTTTCTTTAGAGGTTCACGCAGAGCTTGAAGTGCCAAATATGGAAACGAATCGCTACCACTATCACATGGTTGTATGTAAAAAGATATCTATGGTAGTCGAAAACAAATAATAAAAGGCAAAAGCAACAGTTGTAACGGACTCACTGTACTTTTAGCGCGCGTGACAGTAGCCGGAAGTGATCATCTCTACAATTCTCCAATCATTTCTCCAACACAAAACGATAATTTCTGCCTGTAATTGCAAGCCTCAGCCAAGAAAACTTGCTCTATAGTATGAGTTTTGGACGCTGAACACGATGAACTGAGTACTTTGTGTGATACAGGCTTTCAACATAGAGTTTGCTCATTTCTCCCCTCATTGTAAATAAAACCTCATCTAAAATTTGAATTTATTAACCGTTACAACGGAGAAATGTTCAAACCAGCATTTCGGCGCATCCTATGTACTTCTAGAACGCTTTATATGACACAACTTAAACAGTATATATGTTATGAAAACGTTTTAACGGTATAAGTGCATGGAAAGACGTCTAAATAAGTGACTTTGCATGGAGAAATGGAGAGGAGAAATGCCGATGGAAAACAACAGCTTATGCTGTTGTGTGACTGCTGCCGTGACACGACTGAAATGCATGGCCGAACGGGGAAAAAGGCCAACAAGCCATAGCAATAGTTCTGGAACGGATTAACATTTTATAAACTGTGTTATTTGTTATATATTAGACAGGAGTGGGTTATGAATAAATTTGTAAGAGCAGGCTTGATCGGCCGAGTCCGAGAACAGTTTTACACTACGCTCAGTGGGTAACGTAACGGTTACAGTTACCACGAATACATCGGCAGTGACAGTTATCAGGATATGCAACCGTTGTTGTCCTTTTCCATCTCTAGTATCTGGTTCTATGTCCCTTCTGTTCTACAACAGTCTGCAAACTTTTTGGCATGCTTTCAACAGCGTTGTCAACTAACTGTAGTGGGATATTATTCAGATGCCGGGATACACGAGCTTTGAATTGCTCGAACGACTCGCGCGTAATTTTCTGTTTGATAGCGTCTTTCTCTAAAGATGACTTAATTATGTTGAAACAATTCTCTATCGGATTGAGATCAGCACTGCGAGGCGGAATCCGGTAGAATTCTGTTTCTATACTGAGTAGCTATATATAGATTGAAGGGCTTTGTGAAACACGCATGCTTCTAGACTGATGAAACAATTTGAACATTTGATGAAACGCAAATGCTGCACCGGAATTAATACTGAAAACAGTAGAAACGGATACATCTACAGCATAAACAAATCCCCTTTATCCACTTTTTGAGCATTGAGTGTGATCACTGAACCTAATTATGCGAAAACAATTAAGTAAAATATTGGATACGCCCTCGGATATTATTTTACCCGGGGTATCGGGCCTTTTCATAAAATTTGCATTGACAAGCGCATCCGTATTCCCACCAAGTTCTTACTGCCCCCTCTCGTTTTGAGCTGTTTTCGTTAAATTGCCTGGACGTTATTAACAATTATACCATGTGAGCTACCTAAAATCTCGCCTCCGACAACCTTCGCCATTTAAGTACGGACCGCCCGACAAAATAAGGCTATTCAGAACACTGAACGAACTCCTCTGACACATCGCGGGCATTTTTTATAACTTCGCTTGTCCCCCCTCCCCCTTCACAATGTTGGGATAGAAAGGCAACATTTCAGTCTGCTCGAAAACCAACATTGAAATGGGGGAGGGGGGTTGTGTTAAAAATAGCCGGAAATTGCTGAAGCGGTCCGACTTAAATGGCAAGGGTTGTATGTGTTTAAATATTGTAATTATGAGATAAGCATATCATTTCGTTCCATAAAATATTGATTATCTCATACAAGAAAATATTACCTGAAACTTGAAAAGACAAAACGGGTCTTCTCCTTGTCCAAGGAAGGGAATCATGTACAAATGAGTAGCTTATCTGGAAAATTAAATTAAACCAGGTTTGAGAAATATGATCTCATTAAAGTATCAAAATGCAGTAGAAGGAAAAGATTTGACTTCGTGTAGGGATGGAGCACAACGACCAAATGTGGTGCTCTACGACCTTAACAGCTTAGAAGTGGTTAAAAGCAGTTTAAAACATTTGTAAAATATTTAAAAGTTAAAATATTTCTACGATTGGATGTATCGCCTCTTTTAAAAAGGTTTTCCAATCGAAAGCACAATTTAAATAACACATGAGCTTTGTTTGTAGCGTACCTTCGCGCCGGTTGTAAGGCAACAAAACATTAAATGAAAGTATGTATACATGTTGTAATGTCTCATTCAAGATAGATATGTTATACGTTCAGTAGCTGGGGAGATTCCTTCGCGTTTTCACGATTCCAATCACTTTAGCACAGGAAAGTATGAACTACTCTAATAATGGCCTGATATTGAAAGCGATTGCCTTACGTTATAAGGCAAATTACATGATGTCGCCGTGTATTTAAGAGAATTTTACCGAACTTACAGATTCACATAGCAGAAAAAATGGAAAAACTCTATCGAAACCATAGTGTACCTTGATCAGTATTGCTTGTGATAGCTCGCAGTGGGATTAAATTAAAAGCTCAAAGGAAACATTTCAATATCGTGACACTTCAACCTTGGTGTTACCTCCAAACTGTAATTTCCTGGCTGCACAACTACATCTGTTGTATAATTAAATTGTCTCTCCTTGCACAGAAGCTCTAAATTATGGTTCACTTCAGTTGTATCACCAAGTGCATGAAACTTGACACTGATAGGACACTGTGGGCAATGGATTCCTCTACAACAGAACTTGTACGCCGCTGCAACAAAGAGAAGTTAGTATAGTGCATTTCATTTGTCAAGATTGTAGGTCGAGATTTAATGATATATTATTCCAGCTCTTTCTCTAATTATTTTCAAAGTGTAATCATTTCTTACTGGTTTAATTATTCAGTAATATGACAATGCCAAGACTGAAAGGCGAGGTTTCTAGCTCTGTCTAGCTCTCCTGCCGGTTTTAACTGATTTCGCTTGTACCTCTAAATTAGTTATATGATAGTGAAACACATACTTTTAGATACAATTTCCAACAAGACATTGTGAAAACCGAGTGTCCGTTGCAAAAAAATCAATTGAGCGTAATTTTTTTTAACTTCGTCTTTTCACATCATGATCAGGACCCCAGAAATGCATATTGCATGATCTACATACTGGGATTAACTCAGGCAATGAGCTGAATATATTGCAACCGGCTTACCAAGAATGACAAGTGTTGAGCCAAGATCAATGCGTGCTTTTACATCGTTCAAGATGTTAAAATGAAGATCCCTGTAACCTGTGAAATAACGCGACAGAACAACTCATACATAAATTTATAATCAGCGATAGTTATTACCGAAACGTCTTGAGGTTGAAACACCTTTAATTTGAAACGGAGTTAGTATAAATCATTCTGAAACGTTCCATACTTGACTTCCCCTCCACTCTTTTGACGTTAGTCGCTTCTATAGGAAAATCACATGCCTGACGAGGTAATTCCACATTAAATTGCACGAGAAATTCGATATCGTCCGAGTCGAGGTACAACATTTGTTGTTACGGATATTGAATCCGTTTCAAGTGACCTTTAAATGAAGTCAAACTATCTCCAACATGATCTAAATATTTTTCAACACCATTCAACAATGTTTTCAGGCCAGCTCAAACGGATCAGCTTCAACGAATGTTGTAATGGGTCCGGTTTTTCGAAGCCCGATTAAGCTAATCCAGGTTAAGGGCAAACTTTAGTTCAATTTGCTAACTTGTGAACTATGGATTTGAGGTTAAAAAAAATTATTCCTACAGGAGAAATAGTAAGTTCTGTTCTACTGGTCTTGCTAGATTTGGGGGAAAATACTTTCTACCAAGATAACGAAACCCATGTGCATGTTAAGACTTAATCCACGATTAGCGATAATCGGGCTTCGAACAACTTACTGCAATTCGCTACTTTTTTTAACTCGCATTCTTACCAAACTCTTTCATTCATTCTCTGATATTAAATTAGTTATTTCTAAAGGGTCACTCCTACATTCCTTCTCGACTTGACAATACAGTCGAAAACAGAGAATTGTTGCTCATAGAGAAATTGCAGTCTGACTGTTTCATGCATTTCACTATATATAGTATTTATGTTTGTCCCACTCACCTGGTCTCATCCAATATACCATGTCCATGGGGAATGTATAGCCCATGTCAGAGGTCTGTCCAGGGTATCTCACTTCAACTGTAAGGTAGCTAACCTGGTAACTATATTACTATTGTTTATTGCACTCACCTGGTCTCATCCAATAGACCATGTCCATGGGGAATGGATAGCCCATGTGAGAGGTCTGTCCAGGGTATCTCACTTCAACTGTAAGGTAGCTAACCTGGTAACTATATTACTATTGTTTATTCGACTCACCTGGTCTCATCCAATAGATCATGTCCATGGGGAATGAATAGCCCATGTGAGAGGTCTGTCCAGGATATCTCACTTCAACAGTAAGGTAGCTAACCTGGTAACTATGTTACTATTGTTTATTCCACTCACCTGGTCTCATCCAATACACCATGTCCATGGGAAATGGATAGCCCATGTGAGAGGTCTGTCCTGGGTATCTCACTTCAACGGTAAGGTAGCTAACCTGGTAACTATATTACTATTGTTTATTCGACTCACCTGGTCTCATTCAATAGACCATGTCCATGGGGAATGGATAGCCCATGTGAGAGGTCTGTCCAGGGTATCTCACTTCAACTGTAAGGTGGCTAACTAAACCTATGCCAGACCTCTGATATACCTCCATGTGATACATGTGACATGTGCTTAGGGCAACCAATTTATTCTGCTGAGGGTTTCTGTTGAATGTAACACGCATCAATTCTAAGCATTTCTTTAAAAAAATCACCACCGCCACTTCAACTAAAAAAATATGGTTCTTACAAACTTCTAACCTTACTGCGAAAACGAAGTACTGTCTGCCCAGCAGAGGTTTTGCCACAGGAAAAGGCTGATGTTTTACTGAACTTATTTTAATTCAATCATTCTCTCTGAGAATATCTCTCAGTAATTACTGTAGCTGTGTAACATGATATTGTTTCCTGCTTTGTCGTATTTCTTAGTATTTTGGTTCCGCTTAAAGGATCTGTGTCACGGTGATGAACACGCCTTTATGTTCGGAAACTGGAAGAAAATTATTTTCAGTGATTTTTTATATAAACTGACGACCCTAGCACACGTGTGGATGTATGAAATCAAAGTAAATGTGCAAAAATGATGAACAAACTGTGCGTAGATCTAGTCTTCAAGGAAAATATTGCATAGCGTTTCAATCAAGCATTAAGGGAAGGGACTTTAACTGTTTGAAGCCAATTAACAGCCACCGATGGAACGTTGATTCCAGACATGCACAAAACCACGACACAGCGCCTTTAAGGAATATAGTTCCTAGTGCAACAGAAGATTAGTTATGTCCAAGATGTTGGTTCCGCCATAGGAATATGGTTTTGTAGTGTAATCTGAGATTCTATCTGAGCGGGTGAATATTCTCAGGATTCAAACATCTCGCGTCCTATGCTTTACTGAGCACATTGTCCTACTTGAACTCGGCTTTGAAACATTTACAAAACCATATTGGAATTGTGGACCAGTTTACAATAGTCCAGGTTCATATTCAAAAACTACCGCTGAATGCAATGACTACAGACGCATGTACGCAGGGTTAGCCACATTCTGAAGTTAAACATTCATAAGTACCAGCGAGAAGGTGGGATATTCACACCTCTGTGTATTGTTGTAGTTTCGCCTTTTGCACCTTCTCGCTGATATTTAAGAATGTTTAATTTAACTTCAGAATGAGACTAACCCTGCGTTTATGCGCCTGTAGTCATTGCATTCAGCGGTAATTTGCGAATACGAAACTGGAGTATTACCCGGCGCTTTAAAACTGGTAACGTTAATCGAATGTAGTTATTGGCGTACTCTATACTTATGCGACACACCTTTCGTGTCAGCTGTGAGGTATTACGTTTTCAGCGAGGAATGGGAAATTCGTCCCTGCTGTTCAGTAATTAAAGAAAAGGTTTCCGTAATATATAGGTCTATGAGTACCCAATACTACATTTAAAGCAACGATGTCATTTATCTCAGAGGATCTGGAGTGTTTACTTTTCATTAGATAACAAGAGGCCCTGATTGGCCTTAACTCGGGCCACCTATAAATAGGTTAATACATGGAGTTCTAGCATATATTTGTGTCATACATGGTTTGTACTAGGGGACCGGATAATTGATTCACTTCTGATGCTTGTGATAATTTATATATAATGGAATGGAACTTTTGCAGGAATGCAACAATGTGGCTGAACTATATGGCAAACAAATATTTAAAGGCACTTGTACGAGATTGGTAGTGTTATTAGCAAAAGCTGTTTGTAAATGCTATTTTCCACCTTCTTACAATTCTCAACCTCCAAAGGTGGTCACGGTCACTTACAGGAGCTTCTTAATTACAAAGTTGTACTGGTAATTAAAACCAGGTTGCATAAGGGTGGTCGCTGAAGGGACTGGTCAGAAATTATCAGGGGAAGGGGTTGTGAAAGGGGGAGGATCATATTGTTTTGAATCCCCAAAACTGGATGGTCATAAATATTGGGCAACTGAAAAAGGATTGGTTATAGGGGAGAAAGGGTCAAAATATTTCATACTAATTGTCCAGGGAGGGTTATACATTTTTAGACTTTTTTATCTCCACCCCACCCCCTTTGCACCTCCTCTGCTAATTTTTTACCAGTCCCTAATGTTTAATAACATATTGTGTGCATTGATTTCATGCATGTAGACCTCTTGGAAAATAAAATTAACTTTATTTAAAGAGGGTAACACCAACTAGTACACACATAGAAATGCGTAGCCTCCACCACAGTCGTTTTTAGGGCTAGGTATGAGCCCCTAAAAATGACTGCGGGGGAGGCTAAGAAATGCGTGGCCCTCCTTGTAATTAAAAATTCGAAACAAATGTAGAACATGATTTAGATTAATATCAATTAAAATATGTCACTAATTAAGCTAAATATTGTCTGTTCATGACTGTAATAATAATATCAGTATACAAGTGAATGCATATAAATTATATATCACTTCAATTCGTTATCTGAAAACATAAATATTTCTTTGGCTTCTTTCTTCAGTGTTTCAAGTTGACTTTTTCGACATATTTTTCAGGGCAACAGTGTTCGCTTGCAATTGGTAAATAAATCTCCACACCCAATTCTATTTATGATTGTTCTAATCAGTTCCAGTATCTGTGTATAGCTCTACCAATTCCAAACCTGCCCATTCCCCAAGGGTGGGGGCATTTGACAGAGTTTTTGTCCCAGGCAGTTGGCAGGGTGAGGAATTCATTTGTTGAAAGAGTCAAAATAGCGAATTTTATAAGAGATTTGCACCCGTACCAAAGCCCCACCGTGGAGTACTTGTCTCCACAGTGGGGCATTTGATGCCCTACAAATATCCGGGGGGGTGGGGGAAGGGGGCAGGTTTGGAATTGATAGAGCCATAACTTATATAATTGTACTCTCCAGTATGGCTTTACACAACAAATCCTGCTCTTCTTTTGACAGTTTCACATCCAATTCAATTTTATTTCGGTATTCTCGGTTTGTAAGTCATATCCCGTTCTGTTTATGGGTATAATTCGTAGTAAATTCGAATGCCTCTCTGTATCTTCCGAGTTCTGTTATTGTTTTGACGATCGATTTTAACTTTTTCCTTCTTGGGCTCTATAAAGTCACATACAGTTCAACTTACGGACGATTTCATTTCCAGTTCTAATTACAGTCACCATTACACTTAATACAATTTTAAAAGTAGGGAACAAGTAAGATTTGTGTGCGCATATATAAACACATAATTTCAACCTCACCAGTTCTGATTTCCGTTCGCGTTCAAAGCCAAGGGTCAATCACTGTTCACTTCCAGCTTTTGCGACTCTTGAATTGAAGTCTTAGTAAATTTCGGCATTGGTTGACTGATTTAGTCAAGACTTCCCAGTTGTATAATCTCAAGAGTATTTCATTTTCAGGAGAGGACTTTGCAGTAAACAATTACAGCCAACAACATTGCAAACAATCAATCCTCCTCACAGTGTGTGATGGTAATGAAGGGCATTTCAACAATATCAACAACGCAACACTGCAATCGTATGGCACTTAGATGCAGCAGTACAGGCATTTTCTTTCAGTTTTCGTGGATTATTGGACCAAAACCATCACTCCTCCGGCCGGCTAGACTAGCTTACTGTGCAGTGTGCGATATTTGGATCGCGATATTTGGATCGCCACATCCCTTTCGTAAATGTGAGAATTTTCCATCGAAAGCCCCTAAAAGTCCTGTCAGCCGTAGAATAACTGAATATCTTGATATTTCATTCGAAGAAACCTTTGGTTTCAGCAAAATAATGGTTCAGAATGAACCCAAACCTTCAGCGAGTGCGGGCGAGTTCGACTTCTTTGCCGAGCTTTCCACAACCAAGATCTGGCGGGTGTCGGATCTGATTGGTTGATCCTGTCACGTGTTGGGATCGAACAATGGGCTCCTGTGTAATCTGATTGGTTACTGGCGCCAAACAGCGACACAAATAATAATAATAATAATAATAATAATAAACGGCTTGCATTTTCTGACTCGTGCCTCGGCCAAAGGCCTGGCCCGAGTAATAAAGTGAATGCCTTCCACTGTGTGGTACTTTTTGAAATAAAGTATATGGAAAGTGCGCTCACTAATCGACTGAATCGACTATATACAAAGTCGCATGACTATTAATGTAGGGTCTCGATGGGGTTAACTGACAAACTGCCTAAAATTTAACTGTCAACTGAGAAATAAGGATATCTTCAACTGTTAGCTGACAATTTACTGTTAACTGATAAATTGAAGATCAGGCTTTGAAATTCAACAAAATAATGCTAATTCTCGAAGATTACCATTAAAATAGTATTTTAGCGCTTAACTGTCAACTGACAAATGGCCTAAATATTAACTGTTAACTGACATTTGTAACAACGTATAGACCCGCCGTATAGAAGACAAAGTAAACCGACTGAAAGTGGTGACTATCAACAAGAACAAGCCAATAGTCGGGCAACCGGAGTACAGATACCCTGGTTGTCAGAGGTTTCTTATATCCCTTACAAAAACAAACTATAGTTTTTAATTACAAAAACTATAGTTTTAGAAAACTAAGGTATTTTGGAACACAGTGGAAACTATAGTTTAGTAAAACTATAGTTTTGGTAACAATTTTACTATACTTTTCAGAACTACAGTTTCCTACACAATTTCAAAACTATAGTTTTAAGAACTAAAGTATTTGGAACACTGGAAACTATAGTTTAGTAAAACTATAGTTTTGATAACAATTTTACTATAGTTTTCATAACTACAGTTTCTTACCAAACTTCAAAACTATAGTTTTTAATAATTATAGTTTTCTAACTTTAAAACTATAGTTTTTTAATTATAGTTCTAACTTATAAAACTATAGTTTTTAGAAAATAGTTTTCTAAATACATAACTGTAGTTTTTAGAATAACATTTGTTTTCTAACTTCAAAACTGTAGTTTTACAACTGTTTTTATGCTGCAATATAATTACAATGTAGTTATTTTACATTATGAACCAGTAAACATGGTTCTATGGGTAATGGTATTTAATTTCATACTCAGACTCTAAGAAGCACAGTATATGCACACACCAGTAATAAGAAATGATAACAACTATAAAACTTACATACATGAGTATCACAAACAATTAATTCACTGAAAGATACAATCATATGTACAGCATACATTATATATGCATGCATGTACAGCAATATTTTATACTGTGGCATTATCATAGTAGATCAAAATATATATACACTGCCAATTAGTCTATAAAATATTTAGTATTCCGCTATATACAATGTAGCTACATATATCCTGTATATATGTACACTGTTTAGGTACACATATATATACCTCATTGTTAACTTCTGAATTAAGATTCTGCTTGATCAGTTTCATCCGATCCAGCTCTCCTATAAATTCCAGCTAGTTTAGGCAAGCTATATATATATAGGTATATAGCTGATAGATAGATATATATGGCTTTATTTATTCATGGTTAAGCCAGCTAGTCCATTCAGTATCCATATTTTAAGTACATGTACATAACTGATATCAAAAGGAGCTCACCCAGGCATCAAAAGCCCGGTAATTCCGGGGTTTACCGGGGTTCAAGCTTGGTTAAAATACCGGGGTAGCCCGGTAAGTTTACCGGGCTTTACCCAATGAGGAATTTACCGGGGTTACATGGGTTAGCCAGGTAACCCCGGTAGTCTGGTCAAATTAAAAGAAAACCTGGATAATGTAGATTAAACCAGGTTAAGCCTTGTTAAACCCTGGCATTAGCTTTGGTGATCCAGGTTTAGCTTGGTTAAGGCTTGGTAAGCCTGGTAAAATCCCGGTCAAAGCTTGGTAAGCCAGGTAAAACCCCGGTTAAAGCTTGGTAAGCCTGGTAAAACCCCGTTTTAAGCTTGGTTAGCCTGGTAAAATCCCGGTGAAAGCTCGGTTAGCCTGGTAAAACCCCGGTTAAAGCTTGGTAAGCCTGGTAAAATCCTGGTTAAAGCTTGGTAAGCCTGGTAAAACTCCGGTTAAAGCTTGGTAATTAGCCTGATAAAACCCCAGATGAAGCATGTTTGCCATTATAGCCTGGTAAACCGCAGCCTCACTGTTTTAAATAATTTATTATGTTCTTCTGTACCCATAAATGTTCGAGTTCAAGTGAAACCATAATGGTAAAATCACAGTCAGTACTGTTCTGCCAGTACTTTATTTATACTCACATGAAACTGTATGTGGGGGATGTTATGTAAAATAATAAAATACAGTCTCTACATGTCTTGTTTTTAAAATTGGTTAGGAGGGGAATGGGGAGCTAAATTAATATAGAGAGGGGGCTTATTTAAAAATTAGTAATATGTGGGCTTATTAGAGAGGGGTCCGGACTTAATAGAGCTTTTACAGTAGTCAGTGTTTCAATCAATTTAATAAAGAGATGGAGGGCTCAAAACAGCTGAAATGGCCTAGACGTATAACCAGTTTGTTATAATACACGATAAAATCCTGGTTATAAGCTGTTCTGGTATGATTTATAAAACACCTGGCTACAGTCTGGTAACACAAAATCTAATAAAAGACCTACAGTACCATATAACATGGCAGAATTAAAATAATTGCAAACTATTTAAAAAATATAATAATAATAAACTTGCTATTATAAATTATTTAATGTCAATTAGATTTCATAGCCTCATAGTGCACTGGCTCACTAAAACTGAATCCACATCTAATTTCTACATGCAGCTCATGTTCTCGATTTGATCTGCATTGATATACCTCTTCCTGTTCAAGCACTTGCAAGTCATCAAGTGACATAAAGTGCTGTGCCTATAATAGAAGACACTCAGTTAGATGTTATAGTTTACTAAATATGAGGGATGACAATGTACATAGCAACAGTTATTTTCCAAACTTGTATAGTATTCTATTTCTACACATACTTTTTGAAAAGATTGTAATGTGTTGAACTAAAATAATTTATCCCTTAAAAAGTGAAATTTTACTTTTCTCAAGTTTTGAAGGTGAAATTTTATTTCTCCTAGGCCTAGCTATAAAGTGAATTTTCACATGCACAAAGTGCAACTTCACAATGTCCACGAATTTACAGAAACAAAAACTTGAAGAATTGACTGAATTTGTTTGAATTGCAAATAATGTATTATGTATAAACACATGCACTTTTGCTGTATAAAGTAAAATTTCAGTTAAAATACCAGTCTTTATGCACCTATAAATGTTAAACCTGAGGGGAGAGGGGATGGGGTTTTGACTTTTTCTCCCTAAGGAATGTGAAATTCCCCACCCTCGGGTCAACACGTTTGGTCAAAAATGTCAAATACCTGTACTGTCTGTCCCATCTTGTGTTTGCTATAAATAGCCCCACCGTGGGCAGGCAGCGCCTATCAAAATCAAAATCCTCAGGGTAGCCCTGCCTGTCAAATCCCTCCCCCTTCCCGCCCCTTCGGGCTAACATTGATAGGTGTGAGACATTTCACTCTCTTCGAAAAGTAGTCAGTAATACGCGATTTCGATCGATCCTTTTGCTAAAAGATTCACTCTACATAAACATGGTAAACCTTTTTTATCGATTTGGTCATTAAAATGGAGAAGTCACAAGTTAAAAGCTTTCAAAGAATGAAGACCACAAGGCACGATCCAAATTAACCGTTGTTCAAACACCAGCTGAACTAAAAGTATGATAACTTAGCGCAATATTCCCTTTTCTTGTTACAATCCACAACAATTGAATGATCACATCTTACCTTTATAGTTTTGTTATCTCCCATGTGTTTTGAAAACCCTTTGCTCAGTCTGGAAGCCATATTATACAAGACACGCCGAATCGAAGTCGTTAGTTTTGAAAATGGCGCGCTGCATGTGCCCGCACAATTCACGTCAGCGGTCTTTAGATAAGCAATGCATCCTGGGATCAGTTCGTGGCCGCCATCTTCGTTTGTTGTTGAGAACTTTACCGGAGTTGGCTGGATCAGTGCTTTATCTGAGGATTAATTTGCGAAATGGTCTGGCTATGTATTCGAGGAATCTTATACGCCAATTAACTGGTCAACCAACTCCTCTTCAACTGTTTTGCTGTGTCTACCTAAGTTGCACGTAAGGGCATTTTAACACCCGAGTCTGGGCCTGTCAGAACTCAGAAGTTCTCAATTTCATGCATGCAATCTCACTTTTATTCCTGCGACGACCCACAAACTTTAACACCATCCTATATCATATGTTTTCTGGTTGCATGAAGCCTTCAAATTGCAACCAGCAATGATTTGTATCAGGGCTTTGCTGATTCTAACGGAAATTATATGTAAAGTCGAGTCCACTCGATCGATCGCAGCTGAGCAATTGTTCCTCGTGGTTTTTCCTCGTGGAAGTTGAAGTTGAAGTTCAGAACACATGACATGGTTATTATGTCGTATTAAGGTAAACACAAGTGTACTTTTCATATTTATTTTTATCAATATTTAGCATTAATAAAACATTGTAGTCAGCAGTGACTTTAACAGCTTATTGTATAAGAATTTCTCGAAAAGCAGTGACTCATGACTTGAGTGTCAGCTTTTTGTAAATTTGTACTAATAGACTTTTTAGGTGAAAAGTATTTACTATTTGAATAATTATTATTTCTTGCATTTATTAAATACCATTTATAGGGGATTTATGGAAACGCTCGCTTAATTTGATAACCAAAACGTAAATTCTCACAACTAGCTCAAGCGCGCGCTCAACTGACTATGTTTCTATAGAGTTATAGAAACACGGCTTAAAGCCAATAAGAGCGCGCGTACTATCGAAACTCTTTTATAAATACATATATATATATACTCGGGGAAGATTTGTGTTGCTGTGTAGTATATTCGAAGTTCAAGAAATATATAGAACAGTTAACTGGTTTACGGTTAACCCATAATGCACCCGATATAGTTGCTGAGGGTCAAAGTTTTTGGACTTTGATTAGGTACTTCCAGAGAAAGTTACAAAAATGATATTGCACAAGTTAATGTGCATTTACTTATCTGGCATATTATCAGAAGTCATAATAATTTCAGCCTTTGTTGTTTTCCTGTACTAATAATGTTGTCATGGAAAGCAAGGTCTGTACGTGAAATTAGATATTCCAATTAAGTTCTGGCCCTTTAGTTCCATTTGTACTGTACCAAGCTTTACAGCTTTAATACTTGAAGGAATTTGTGGAACTTTAAATTCTCATTTCAAACTCGGCATTTTAAACCTCAGCTCAAATACATGCATTTTGCGGTTTTCCAGTATTCTGGACTCTCCCGAGGAAAGCAAAGTCAAAACTTGGAGTATAGAAGTGTTTTGGGGGGCTAATACATTGTATATGTTAACCAGGCTTTTACAGTTTTCCAGTATACTGGGCTGACTCCAGGATTCAGCTGGGTCATTTATATTAATTGGAATGAAATTAATGGAACTTCGAACCAGGCTTACCAGGCTTATACGGTTAAACTGTACCGGGCTCACCAGGAAAGCCGGATCAAAACTTGAAATAATTGCAATCAATAAAATAATCCAAATCAGGGTTTTCTAGTAGACCGGGCTCTCCAGGAAAGCTGGGTCAAAACTTCAAAAAAAAAATTTATGGAACTTCATCACCACGCTTACCAGGCTTTCACGGTTAAACTGTACCAGGCTCACCGGGAAAGCTGGGTCAAAAATTGAAATGATGCAACCTGTCTGCAGCAACTCCAAGTTGACCAGGCTGCCTCTATTAGCTATGCTACTTGGGTTAGTATATTTTTGTAAACAATTTGTTGTTAAACTTAATAAAGTCTAACTATAGTTTATTATGGTAATAACTACAGTTAATTATTTTAGGACACTAGTTTATTAGGATAAACTATACTTTTTACATTGAAAACTATAGTTTATGCATGTTTCTATTATTTTGGTACAAAAGAAACTTAGTTATATTTGGAATAAGTACACTTTAATAGAAAACAATACTTTTTATGAAAACCTATAGTTAATTCAGCATACAACTATACTTACTCATGTCAAAAAGTATAGTTATAGATATTAACTACAGTTACGAAAAAACATTTCTCCTTTTCCTTACAATTATACATGTACTGTTGTTATATATATATTTCTATCTTGTCAACATTATATAATTATTGCTATTTTTTCCCACTTAACCTGCCTCGATTAGCTATGCTACTTGGGTTAGTATATTTTTGTAAACAATTTGTTGTTAAACTTAATAAAGTCTAACTGTAGTTTATTATGGTAATAACTACAGTTAATTATTTTAGGACACTAGTTTATTAGGATAAACTATACTTTTTACATTGAAAACTATAGTTTGTGCTGTTTCTATTATTTTGGTCCATAAAAAGTACAGTTAAAATAGATAACTATAGTTATTTTGAAGACACTATAGTTATATTTGGAATAAGTATACTTTAATAGAACAACTATACTTTTTATGGAAAACTATAGTTAATTCAACATACAACTATACTTAATCATGTGAAAAAGTATAGTTATAGATATAACTACAGTTACACTGGAAAACTATAGTTAATTATGGTAATAACTACAGTTATTTTAGGAAACTATAGTTTATTAGGATAAACTATAGTTTTTACACTGAAAACTATAGTTTGTTTTTGTAAGGGATCGCTTGTGTACTTAGAGAGGCAGTACGACCTCTGTTACCCAGGGTAGGGAACGCCGACTAGCGATTAAACCGAAAACAATACCAGAAGTCTCGGAAGGTCATTCTGCTCAGAGACTCGATTATTAAAGATACCTATCCATCCAAACATATCTTCCAAGACAGTACACAAACGCATATATACAGGAAAGGAAATCAGATATGAGAGAAATTGAAAACGAAATTCCAACTGAGGAACTATAACATGACTACTCTTCGGTCGTTGTTATGATTGCACATCAGCTGAATCACCTCTCAAATGATTTACAACAGAGGATCTCCCACAGCAAAATATATTATTATTCATTTTAGTCACGATCTCGATTCACGATAGCGGCACGCGTGTGTATTAGCTGTAGGCTGCGCGTGTAGGCTAAACATAATCACGGCTCAGGGGTCACTGACTTTTAAGAGGTTTAGAAAATGAAGGGTAAAACAATCATTGGAAACGGTTTTTCGCATGATAGCGAAATTATCAACTGAATCAGTTATCAGCCGAAGCCCTTGTTGGGTAGTGCCATGCAACGTGCTTAGTTACTATAATGTAGTTAGTACTCCTCCGCAGGCACCTCTACTCTTCACTGTACTTTTCAGACTGATTGGGTTACCTGTGGTGAGGAGGAGAGAGACTGTAGCGAGTAAAGAGAAAAGCCTTCTATTTCCCCCTCCTCTAATCCCCAGTGCTACCTTCCCTGACATAGGGAACTCAAACTTTCAAACTCAGAATATTGGCAGACATTGTCTGCAGACGAGGCTTTGTAGTTAGTATGATTGAAAAGTTTATTTTACCCCGTTCGAGGTGTTGAATAGTTAGTCTTGCTAACAGGCCATCAAGTGCTTATTTTGAGAACCGTGATACATAGTTTTGAGATTGTAGTCACAAATTATTCAAAGCACTAAAACTTTAAAAACATTACACATTCAATAGCTTACTAGTTTTTTTAGCATTGGTGAGAGATTTGGACTTTTAGATGCTCGAAATCGGACGAGAACGAAATTTTTAATTGAAAAGCAACTCATTCAACACAAAATTATAGCTTTCAAACCATGCTGAATTTTCACTTGTGGTATCTAGACCATACATAAATATTCATACAAAGTTAAGAACTATTTAGTTATGCAATAAAACCTGCGACACAGTGTGATTCCGATAAATATATTCCAAGTTAATTTCGCTAACTGACTCTGGCGTGACAAAACTTCCCATTTCAGACTTATGACTATCTGGGTAGTCTTTATCGACTCAGGTATCACTATTACTAGTTTTATATAACATAAAACTAAAGAAAAACTTATATAGTGTTTTGTATAAACACTAATTATTCAGGTCCTTCATGTCTTCACTAAGAAAGTGGTGGTGTTGTACGAGTCATCATGATCAGTTTCGAAAGCTTTAAATAATTTTCTATATTGTGTCATTCGATACTTGGTGTAAGGAATCCGGTGAATATACTGTTATGCCGACACATCCCTCCTAGATATTGACTTGCTCGAGTAAGCTGTGCGTGATTCCCGTGCGGTCAAGCTCGGTTCATTGAAGACATAACATACCACTAAGTTTGGAATAAACTGATACATTTCACTAAATTTAGTAGTACATAACATTACATACAATAATCTTCGGTGAAGGAGGGGAAAGAAAACGCCAGCAGCCACCGAAATGTGGAGCTCCACCCAAGTTCGAAGCTCACGCACGCACACCAAAGACCATGGCAAGAGAGAGTTATAACAAAGGAACTCAAGATAGCAGTCGCAGTCGCTTCTAGAGTAAAACAGACTGAAATACATTATTGCAGGACAGAAGCAGTACGTATTCTGGCCCATGCTTCTAGAGTGAAATGTAAATGAAAGAAATGCTTCATATATGGAAAAGAGAGGTAGTCAATATTGCGTAACTGTTAACATATAATGCGAACACGATTTATGGGACAATGTCAGGGAGGCCAGAAGTAAACTATCAAAAAACCCTTTGGGACTTAAAGGACAGGAAATCTGTATGGAGCCAATACGTAACTCCAGTTACGTTCCTCCACAGGACAAGCACATAAGCAACTGGCTCAAGTAAGTGATATGGGCTGAAGCATCGAAACCAGAGGGAACGGAGAGGAACGGGTAGTGAAATTTCCTTCCTCCCTACTTTTCTCGAATATTTCTCCCTCCTCCCAAGTGAGTTAAAAAACATTCCCACTAGAGCATGAATGTAGATCCCATTTTCTCCTCCCTCCCTGTATACTAAATGATCCCTCCTCCCTAATTTTATTCCTCATTTTTCCCTCTTCGCTGATTTTTTCTGTCAATTACCGCTTCTCCCTGTTTTGTTCCCCTCCACTCCAGAAGCAAGCAGCACTTTACTACATCCAATGGACAGTGCACGAGACAGAAAATAAAAACTGTATTTGTTCATGCCCATCCAGCCTCGTTCTGAAACGTGTTTAAACGAGCTTGGATGGGCATGAACAATTATGGTGTTAATTGCAAGATGGCCGATTCGTGATAAAGGTGTATTATGTATTATTTAATACGTTCAATACCTACCATTGATCCAAATCAAGAGAGCATAACTACTAACAATGCTATTACTATTACTAATTACAAGATGGCCGACGTGTGATAAAGGTCTATTATGTATTAAGCTCAATACCATTGATCCAAATCAAGAGAGGATAACTACTAACCATGCTCTTATTGTTACTAATTACGACATTACTGACGCGTGATAAAGGTCTATTATGTTTTAAGCTCAATACCATTGATCCAAATCAAGAGAGGATAACTGCTAACCATGCTCTTACTGTTACTAATTACAAGATGGCAGGCGCGTGATAACGGTCTATTATGTATTAAAGGTGCTATATCATGGTACTGCGCATGTCACAGTCTCCAGACATTGAATTGACAGCTGTATTGTGTAACATCCAATGAGAATCAATGAAAAACATATATTGCCGGAAACGCCACACTGTTCGGGTGATAGCCGTGTTTCACAGATTGTAGTTTTGCACAGTATATGGGGATATTTACAAGGATTTTATTCTTCCTACATCCAAGGTAAACAGCATTCAGTAAAGAATGGTATCTATATTTCAATACTTGCTTGTATTTGTTGTTGTTTCCAGTCGTAAATAATCCGAATTTGACCAAAGTGAAACAAGATGCTCGCGTCCGTAGCAAGCTGTGAAGTAGCAATGAGAGAAGTACCGGTACCTTCTCTTATGAACAAACTGCAGTATCGAGTATAAAGAACAGACAACTCTTTTGCCGAGTTTTGGACGGCTGTCTCGAGAAGTTTTATTATCTGAAGCGCTTGTTTTGTAGTAGCGCATTAATCTTGCAAAAATCCAATAAACAACTTTTACTTGTAATCGAACTCTTCATTTAATCGTGTCTCGTTTCGGTTTGCGTTTGTTAGCTTCTAAAATAGCATTCAAAGTTTTATGGCTTAAATGGCATGATGCACGATCTCACGACTGCGATAAATTGCAGTCAGGTAGACAATGTTTTTGTATATTGATAATCATCCTGTGACCGCGATCACAACTGCGATCGCACCGGTAGATCGCGATCATTTTGCGATGTGATCGCGAACATAATGCGAACAGATCGCGAGCACAGTGCGAGCAGATCGCGAGCACAGTGCGAGCAGATCGCGAGCAGATCACACTTAGTGATCGCGATCTGCTCGCTATCAAATTGCGATAAATGTACATATGTTTCTTGGCGGTACTGTATATATTTCTTTGTTATGTACTTTTGACATGAAATAATTCTCCAAATGGCACCATTTTAATAACACAGTTCTCTGCTGTAAAAAAATAGAAAATTATATGAAATATTTCTTGTCTTAAAGTTTGGAAACGTAATACGTGCATTTGATGCTAGAAAGTTCAGTACTCGCGGAAGTACGCATGGTTAATTACTAACTGGTGGCTGTTTACTAGTTTGCACTATCGGCAGTTATGGACTGGAAACTTACTTTCACAGCTTATATAATATTCGGCATCAGGAAATATTTAAACGGGAGTTTTCGTACAGTATTTCAAGCTACATGTATGCTGTAGCACGAGTTCAGTAGTCACAAATGTCCGTGAAACTAATAGCGCGTTCATTATTATCAGTTTGCTCTATGGGTTCTCATGTATTCAATAATTACTGCTGGAGCTTCATATGTATGTCGATTGGTCACAAGGATTTCCTCTTTCAGTTTCCCCCGTTAGTTTGGATATAGGGGATTTATTCTTGGAGATTTCGTACAGTTTAGCGACCGTGTGTCGAATGTAGAAATGTTCGCTTGTCACAAAAGTGCACAAACTGACAAGCGGTTCGATGTTTGCCTCCCATTTAGTCTATAATAACTTCTTCATATGTATGTCGATTGCTCACAAGGCTAACGTGTTTGAGTTCATGAGCTTGTTGAAAGGTTTTATCTAACTTTTCCTACAGGATTTGCACATGAACACATGAACACATGAACACATGAACACATGAACACATGAACACATGAACACATGAACACATGAACACATGAACACATGAACACATGAACACATGAACACATGAACACATGAACACATGAACACATGAACACATGAACACATGAACACATGAACACATGAACACATGAACACATGAACACGTCAACACGTCAACACGTCAACACATCAACACATCAACACCTCAACACCTCAACACCTCAACACATCAACACATCAACACATCAACACATCAACACATCAACACATCAACACATCAACACATCAACACATCAACACATCAATACATGCATGAACACATGAACACATGAACACATGAACATATGGTTTATTTTACGTCGAAGATACAGGAAGCCGTTACCGGGTCTCTCAAGCCAGAAGCTTATGTTTAAATATTCCGACGAACTCCAGGGTCGTATTGGAATTTAGCGGGTTGGTTTTTGAGGAGGGAGGAAAACCGGAGAACCCGGAGAAAAACCCTCGGAACAAGGGCGATATACCAACAAACTCAACTCACACATGGCGCCGCCTCCGGGATTCCAACCTGTGCCAAAGAGCTGAGAGGCGAAGCGCTTAACCACTGCGCCACCCGTGCTCCCGTATGTCATTTATAATATGACTTGAAAAGTTGCCATGTGTTTCGTGAACTCTATTGGACATCCAAACCCTCTTCGCTTCTGGTTGGAAAACCAAAAAGCTTCCAATTTCTTGCGTTTTTCGGCTGCTATATTCATAGTACTCAGTGGCGGTCTTCCCCGCCGGTAAGCATCACTTATGTTTTTTTTGTTTTAGTTGTGTTGCAGTCTGCAACGACTAATTTTGAATAAACAAATAACTAAAACTTATTTAAGCACATCTTACATTTCCATAAATGACCAAAGGAGACAATGATGAGTTCAAAAAGAACACTGATGGAAGTCGATTTAAAAATCGGTATTTCACTGCTCCGGGCTAGAACGGAAAGCAATCAAACTATGCTAAAATAATGTACAGAATCCCACAAGGATCTGTGTTAGGCCCAATATTATTTACATTATATACAAACGATATGCCTAAATGCAGTCAAATCTGGAACAGATTTTATGTACGCCGACGACACCACAGTTTACCGCATTGGTAATACCGTAGACCAAGTGATGGTGTCGCTTAATAATGCACTTAATGAATTAAGTAGGTGGTGTTCGATTAACTCACTAACACCACACCCCACGAAGTGTGAAGCGATGATCCTACATAGAGGCTCATTTACTGGCCCTCTTAACGAACTAATATTAGGAAAGAATAGAGTTACATGGGTGACTAACTCCAGGCTTCTAGGTGTCACAATTAATGACAAACTAAACTGGACCAGACACGTACTTGAAGTCAAGAAAGGATTTGTAAATAAACTAAACATGTTGAAAAGGAGTAGGTTTTTACCAAGACAGTTAATTTTAGATTTGTATTTTAAGATAATTTTACCCTCTGTTACCTATGCGTTGCCGGTGTGGGGTGGTTTAACATATAAAGATAACTTTAAGTCATTAGAGATCCTACATCGTAGAGCAGCTAGAATTATGTTTAATCTTTCGCGAGATATGCATACAATTGAAGACTTAGACATGCCAAATGTGACACACTATTTTTTATGTATAAGTTGAACCTAGTTAAACTAGTATATAAGATTTATAACGACCTAACACCCACCTGTATGTCCCACATAATTGTAAAGCGCCACAATAAGTATAATCTTAGAGGCACAAAAAGACTTATTATACCACGTTTCAACACTTATATCATGAAGAATTCTATCGCTCATGCATTATCCTATCTGTATGATAATAATGTTACTGTAAAATCATATTCTAAAAAGGCAAACAATTCGTACTCCATAAGCTAGATTTTAATGTTTTATCTGTTCCGGATCAACTCACAATGTTAGGGATGATTTTTTACTGTTTTAATGATTACTCTTACACAGCATTTTTATAGTATTTCGCCTTGTTTTAGCTTTTAAGCCCCAAGTTCTTCTGTACAAATGACTCTCGCTAATAATGACTATAGCTTACGATAATATATATTATAAATAATGTATGTTTATTAGAATTTTAACAACATAGAATAATTTAATATTATAGTAGTTTTTTAACATAGTTAGATATTAATTAGTTAGTTAGATAATTAAACTTTTTACGCACGACCCCACAAACGGCAACGCTTATAATTAAATACTATCGTGTTTAAATAAAGATTATTGATTGATTGATTGATTGATTGAGAACACAATTCGAAAATCATCTGATTTTCACACATGCGCAGTACCATGACACAGCGCCTTTACGTTTCAACACCATTGATCCAAATCAAGAGAGGATAACTACTAACCATGCTATTACTATTACTAATTGCAAGATGGCCGACGCGTGATAAAGGTCTATTATGTCTCAATACCATTGATCCAAATCAAAAGAGGATAACTACTAACCATGCTATTACTATTACTAATTACAAGATGGCCGACGCGTGATAAAGGTTTATTATGTCTCAATACCATTGATCCAAATCAAGAGAGGATAACTGCTAACCATGTTATCACTATTACTAATTACAAGATGGCCGACGCGTGATATAGGTCTATTATGTCTCAATACCATTGATCCAAATCATTAGAGGATAACTAGTGACCATGCTATTACTATGTATAGTTTACACAACGATCAGCGGTGTTTCATCAGATTTAAAACACGAGGCCAGGCGCAGACCGAGTGTTTTAGATCTGATAAAGCACTGCTGCGATTTTTGTAAATGGCTTAAAAAACGTCTAGATGTATAGTCATGTAATTCAGTCATTTTGGCGCTACGACCTATTTCGGAAGAGAAAATCCAAGTTAAAGGTTATGTAAACAAGAGGCCCTGAGTGGCCTTAACTCGGGCCACCCTAGGAATAGATTAATACATGTAGTTCTAGCATGGTGTCATACATGGTTTGTGCTAGGGGAGTCAAATAGTTGATTCACTACTGATGCTTGTGATAACTGAAGGACTGCAAAAATGGCATAATTGACTCTTGATCACATTCTAAATTTTCTCTCCTTTGAGACTATCTAGGCTTAAAGGGATTAATTGACACACGATGACAGCTGGTGACGTCACTAGTTATTTCCCAATGATTAGGGAATGTTAGTTTTTAAAATACTGTATCCGGTTACTTGTTTGATTAGTTCTTGCACGAGGCTCTTACAATTATAACGCTCTAATTTTAGTGAGTCTAAGTTTAGCTTTCGTTCCTTTTAATTTATTTCAATTTAAATATGGGTCGTCCAAGAAAGTGTCCAGGTTGCAAGATTTCAACAAAAGATCATTCCTTTGCCGCTCCTGGGAACGTTTGCCAGGGCCCTGATGTTGATGTGGAGAGCGAACACGAGGCTTCTCAAGCACCTCCAGAACCTTCCCTCGCTACCGTGTTGAGTGCAGTTCAAGCACTTACATCCCAGGTTAGCTTGATCCAAAAGGATCAGGACGATCTACGGAAGACCGTTGCTGCACCCAAACCGACGCTAAGTCCAGATACAGCCGTTACAGCTACTGATTTACGTGACATGGGAGGTCTGGCAAGCTAAGTTGATCGACGCATGGCCTCCCTCGGTTTGAATCTCGACGACAGTGATTCAGACAGCGATTCTGAACCTCGTCGCTCCCATTCCAACAAACGGAGTAAGTTAAAATCTGGGAAAGAGGCTAAGATCACAAGCGCGGTTCGCGAACCCCAACATTGGCCGCATAGCCATCTAAGTTGCTCCCGTACAAAGGACGAAGTCAAGTTTGAGGAGCTCACGATGGAGGAATTTGTGGCGGGATTTGGCCAAATTGTTCTTCGCTCCCACCTTGCTGAGGGGGAAGTTTCGGCTCGATTAAAGCACTTGGTCGACATAATGTATCTCGCTATGCAATACGAATGGGCCGCCGTACTGCGTTTTCATGAAGCAGTTCTCCTCGAAATCGAACGTGGTATTCTACGCTGGGGAGATTCCTTTTCTCATTTACAAAGTCGCACGCTCTATGAACATGCAAAGAGTGCTGGGAAAGCCTCTCAGGGCTCTTCTACATCTCCTATACTGTTCTGTCGAGATTTCCAGCGCGTTACGTGTACCCAAACCCGCGATCATTCTGGCAGTGTCAAGGGAGTACAGCGTTGGGTCCGCCATATCTGCGCATCTTGTTGGAATTCTAACCGGAAACAGGAGCGGTACCGCGAACTTACTCCAGCTTATCCTTTATTCTCCGCGACGGGTAAGAAGGATTCTCGTGGCAATCGCGACTCAGGCCAATCGTGACTGGATCATTCCCCTAACGACTGTGACTTTGTGGATGTTACTGCCTATGATTTAGACATTATGCATGTTGTGCACAATATTTCAGACTTTCAATCACAGGATCAAGACTTATCATTTGTTTTACAGGATCGAGATCAAGACATTTCAAGTTATAATAATTGTATTCAGGATCAAGACATTTCAAGTTATAACAATTTTATTCAGGATCAAGACATTTCAAGCTATAACAGTTTTACACAGGATCGAGACATTTCCTGTTCAGTACCGGATGTTGATTTCTCAACCCGCCATTTTCTAGCCGCTCATGAGATAGTTTCGCAATCAGGCTTACCAAATTACATGTCTGCGCGGCTTCCCGTTCCCTCGCAGCTTTGTATAGCCTCTTGGCGTTGTTTACTCCAGGATTACAAAGATAATGACATTTGTGACTTTTTGGAATTTGGTTTTCCAATTGGATATGTCAACAGTGAATTACCTGTATTCGATGTGCGCACTCACAACGGTGCTTTATCGCACAGTCAGGCTGTTACAGACTACCTTACTGCGGAACTAGCCATTGGTCGAGTGGTTGGCCCATTTTCAGCTTCCCCCTTTTCTGGTCGCCCGTTGGTTTTATCTCCTTTGAACTCTGTTCCTAAACGTGACTCTATTGAGCGTCGCATTATTGTTGACCTCAGTTGGCCTCATGGTTCCTCGGTGAATGACGGAATTCCCAAAGAGACTTATCTCGGATCGCCCGTTACACTCACGTATCCTACGGTTGACATGATTTATTTTTTTATTTTTTTATTTATTTACAACATTTGGGCGTAACGCCACAGGAAACAAGCAATAGGACTCAAGGTCCCCTACGAGGCTTGTCTCCGAAACTATAGTTTCTTGTCTCCGAAACTATAGTTTCTACGGGACGTGGATGCTTGTTATACAAACGCGATCTTCGCAAGGCCTTTCGCCAGTTCCCAGTGTGTCCAGGAGACTATTATTTACTCGGCTACACTTGGCAAGGACAGCAATATTTTGACACCGTTTTGACGATGGGTCTTGTTACTTTAGTTTAGTGCCAGTACCGGCGAACATTGACACTGTCTGTTTGTACGCACAGTTTCTCAGCCGCTCCTTGCGGCCATCTAGCATTAGTAATTATTTGTCCGGGGTTAAGCTCCTCCATATTTTCTTAGATGCAGACTACTCTTTTAGCAAGGATTTCAATTTTAATTTGACATTGCGGGGTATAAAACGTACTGCCTTTCATAAGCCCAATAGAGCGCCTCCGGTCACACCGGAACTTCTCGCGCGTATCGCTAAAACGCTTAATTATGAGTCTGAGGCTACGCATTGCACATATTACTGCTCGTTTTTGTTTGCATTCTATTTGATGGCTCGTTTATCTAATATTGTTCCTACGTCTCGTCGTAGTTTTGACGCCACTCGTGACCTCACGCGGGGCGACGTTGTATTTAACGCTTCCGGTTCGCTCGTCACGTTTAAGTATACCAAAACGGCTCAGTTTGGGGATCGACCTTTGCATATCCCTTTACTTCGTATACCGGGTTCGTCTTTGTGTCCCGTGTATACCGGGTTCGTCTTTTCTCGCATGTTAGTACTGGTGCCGGCTTCCACCCAGCGAGTTTTGGTTACCGCATTCAGAGCTAGCTTGCACTCTGCCGGTGTAGCAGACGCGGATTCCTTTCGAGGTCATTCATTTCGTCGAGGCTCCGCTTCTTGGAGTTTCAAAATCGGTATTCCGGGAGAAATCATTCAAATTTACGGAGGTTGGACTAGCGACGCGTATAAACTGTATTTAGACGTATCGCTTAGCTCTCAGTTATCATTCGCTAGTGCTATACGTCACGCAATTCGTTCTGCAGAGTTAGATTAATAGGAGATATTGTAGTTGAGTCTACGAATAGCAGTTTCAGCGGTATTGACCCAAACGCCTCACTTCAATGTAATGAAGCGCCATTGAAACCATCATTCTTCCATGACACCAACACCCTCCTAAACAAGCACGAATAATTTAGATACACAGTTTGAATAGCGCTTCATTACATTGAAGTGAGACGTTTGATTCAATACCGCTGAAACTGCTATTCGTAGACTCAACTACAATATATCCTATTCTTTATGTTCTCTATACAACGCACGCTTGTTTGTTTGGCCTTTGGTTTGGTGGCAGAGAAGTATTATTTGCCATGATGTCATTGTATTTAGCTTGTCTAGTTTCACATTCTGCAAATAAACTTCTCTCCTGGCCAAACAAAAAAGCGTGTTTGTTGTTATTATTCGTCGCTGCCGCAGTTGGGGGCATTTTCTCTCCTTTGAGACTATCTAGGCTTAAAGGGATTAATTCACACACGATGACAGCTGGTGACGTCACTAGTTATTTCACAATGATTAGGGAATGTTAGTTTTTAAAATACTGTATCCGGTTACTTGTTTGATTAGTTCTTACACGAGGCTCTTACCATTATAACGCTCTAATTTTAGTTAGTCTAAGTTTAGCTTTCGTTCCTTTTAATTTCCCTTCCCACCCGCCCAGGTGAGGTGGCAGAGAAGTATTATTAGCCATGATGTCATTGTATTTAGCTTGTCTAGTTTCACATTCTGCAAATAAACTTCTCTCCTGGCTAACAAAAAAGCGTGTTTGTTGTTATTATTCGTCGCTGCCGCAGTTGGGGGAATTCTCCTTCAATTTCTGTTTTCTAAGGGAGAATTTAGAACGTGATCAAGAATCACTTATGCCATTTTTGCACACAGCCCTTCAATTTATAAATAATGGATGACATTTTGCAGGAATGCAATCACATGGTTGTACTAGATGCAAACACAATCTTTATTCATATATTTAAAGGCACTTGTAAGGGATTGGTAGTGTTATTAGCAAAACATGTTTGTATATGCTACTTACCACCTCCAATCGATCTTTCTAAAACAGCATTTTAAAAGATAGCTTGCCATCCAGCATCCATGGCAATGTCTTTCCCATGGAAATCACAAGCTCAATTTATTCGTTAACAAAGTATTATACCAGCACATGACTATTTCCTATAAAAGTCCAATTACAACTGCTCCCGGTGATTATAATATATTAACTTCACATAACAGTCTCTGAACTTATTAAAACTTCCTCAAAAATATGTGTTTCTTTGTATTTTAGAAAACAATTATTTTTAGCAGGGTTACCAACCTATACTTTTCAACATTTTTAGAAATCAGATTCATGGATTGAAATTATTTCTAGCTTCACTGTCCAAGCACAGGTACTATTGTAGCATACATGTATATGTAACTTTTCCTTTAGCTAATAGCTTATTTAAAATTAAATATCCCTTATGAATATTTGGGTATGTGACGTTCTAAATCAGTAAATGTGAAATAAAAGTTTTATTTTCGAGTAGAGTGGTGACTTTTCAAATATTTGTGCTCGTTTTCATTTTCTACATCTTAAAGGAGACTGAAATTTATAACGAAACATGTGGTGTGATTTCAAGTCGTTTTTTTTCGATCACTGGGTCTGGAGTCGCCGATCCCGAATTCTTACTCATGTCATGAAGTGACCGAGCGAAAGTGCTGACGCTGGCCTGGAACTAAAGAGGAATCAGTCCATTTACTAATATATTTGATGTAATTTATTTCAACAGAAACGAATATTAAATAACAACAACGCAATCTGGTAAGTGTTATGTGTATTTTACTTACAAATGTCATTTCACCACGTCATGCCAGGCCATGTGCGTTTAGGAGCACCAATAATAATCCATAATCCTTTCGTAAAATGTAAGAAATTTCCATCCAAAGTCCTCCAAGAAAAACTCAACATCTTGCCATTTCTATCGAAGAAACCTTTGGTTTTAGCAAAACTTCGAAAACCAACACGCTAAATTCCAATTGGATCTGTGATTTAGCCGGGTCTTGGCTTTGATCAGCCCCTATGGTTGTTTCAGGTCCCGTTCTGAAGTTCGTTGTGTCGATCGTTTATAAAATATCTGGCCATCTGGGTAAGAAACGTACTTCGGCTCCGATAAGGGCGCCAGTTGAAATATCCTGAGCCTTTGGAAGACTTTCCCACGAATGAAGTTAAACAAAAAAAATTAACTGCTTACATTTGAGAGATGGAAATCCAAATTTGAGAGAAATATCCTCCCGGCCGCCATCTTGTATTTACTGTGTTAAGTTATGTAAATAAACATGACCGGCGACATATTCTGGGTCACGTGACACGGTTTCACGCGCTTGATTCAAATTTCTGCTCGAGCGCACATCCCAAATTACAAAGAAAACTGGCCAAAACTCGGCTACATGCCGAAAATATTGTCGATTTTTAGTTAAAACAAAAACTAAAACAAAAAATGTAACAGCGGGATTTTAAAGAAGAGATATTACGCTGTAAATACCGCGAATTTGGAGGTAAATTAAGTCAACTTCTGTGCCATGAAAAACAGGTTGAAGTTTGAGACTTTTCAGACAGAAAACATATGGAAAGTGTTTTCATTAGCTATTCAACACTTATTTTCTCGCGAAATCTTAAGAGCGAGACAGAAGACAGAAGTGAAAAATCAGATTCCATTTTATTTTACCAAAAGAACACATTTGGTAAACTATTTTAGAAAATGACATTTAAAAGTTCCACTGCTTTTTATTTTTTGAGAAAATTAGATAAGTTCAAAGTATGGCCGACGGGGTGGGCGTCATTGGAAATTTGGAAATATTGTGCATTTTGAGCAAGCTCGTGCGCAATAACGGCAATTATTTCAGTCTTTTTTATTTCGGTACTGAATTTACCATCCTTTCACCTATCTTAGTACATAAAAAATATTTTATAATTCCTATTTTGGATCTGCGTACGGACCCGTTGAATACACTACCTTCGAGTAGTCGTGCTCAAGATAAAATTAGGGCTAATTTCAGATGGCTCTATCTCCTCGGGTATATGTATTTTTCAACAAAAAAAGATGTGTCCTTAAAGCTGAACCATTCTAATTTTCTGTCTTAAAATATCCATTTTGGCCCGCAAAAAGCCTGCCTTCCAGAATCAAAACTGTCTAGGGTATTTTGACCAATTCCGCATGTAGCCCACTAAATGGGTTGTCACGCTAAACCGTCAAATTTTACTAAAAGTTATACTTTAAACAGTTAAAAGACATTAGAAATCGACCATTTCTTCTTCTCCACAGCTCTGTCGCAGTTTTCACGTTCAGTTATTTTCAATAACACTAATCGCCTCAAGATAAAATAATTTTGCATAAGACGATCCAAACCACAAGGTCAACAGGTCAGCCGCCGGTCACACAACAAGACTTAGAGAACAAGGAAAGTTTAAAAAATCCAGCTTCATGTAGTTACAATTTTTTTCCGGCGCAAAACTGATTATTTATTATCGATTTACTACTTCTATTCTATTTTCTCGAATTTCTAGCCTAAACTTAGATCTATTTATATGGATCAATTCCAGGCCAACACACGGCTGTCACGATTTGGCAAAATAATTAGTTGCAAACCGGCCTTCATGTAGAATACTTACAATGATCAGAAACAAGTAAATTTGCTCTTCAAGTCCACAAAATAAATCAATTATCTTTGTGAAATATGTCGGTTAGCATTTTTGTTGAGTTGAATCACTCAACCATCGTGGCATTGACATAAAGTCTACATGCAGTTTTATATAATATCTCAGGTTGTCTCACCTGAACACGGTGTGCTTGCCTTCCTCACATCTAATGATTCTTTTGGCATGATTTCCGAACAGGAAAATGTTTAAATAATACTCATCTTATTTTTACTCAAACCCTAACCTTAACTATTTCCAAAACGATATACGAGTTCTCACTGATAGGGGAATACAAAAAAATATGGGAATACACATATCACTGCGACAGCAGCAACCTGAAAAAAAGGTGGAAAAATTACGCGAAAAATATAATTTATTTTTCTTAAAAGTTACGGTCATCTAGACTTCAAATTTCATTCGTCCAAGCTTTAACTACCCATTCAAAAACTCATGCATAATTAATGAGCATTTTGTCCAATCAGATGAAGCAAATCAGTCACGTGCATGCTCCTTTATACCTGATAAAATCTCATCATTCTAAAAGGCCCGCGGAGGGATTTGAATTCTGTCCCAGAGGGAACGGGGTTAATGATAGAGACAATGGCATTTCTATTGATGTTGCAGCTTTCTCATTGAATTGCAAATTAAGATGAACCTTTTATATAAAGAATACCAATGAACATGAAATTTTATATAAAGTTTCATCCTAATTAAGAATTCACTGATAAAGACCCAAAGAAAGCAAAAAGTACACGGAACATAAGGTACCTAGATAATAAATTTTGCACTAAATTTACTAATATCAGCAGACTTCCGAGATACACAGATAATATTTTTAAAATGAAGTTACCAACTACCATTGCTTGTTTACCGAGCCACTGTTTAGTTCCAATTATTAAACCAAACTCAAAGCCGCCAAATAATAAAAACGTGCATTAAACTTACATATTTTGTGCCGGAGTCAAAAAATTTAGAGTCTGCCGTCATATCAGTCACATCGCGTTCCAAGTCTTGAACTTTATCGAGGTAAACCACGACACCAAATCCTTCAAGTGCAGTTCTTGCATTGCGAACATGATGCCGCTTCAAACAACATAGTATGGTAATTTCTTCATGTCATTCCCTTGAGATTTTCGTAATTGCAGGCGGTGATTACCTCGAATATTTTGCATGGCGTTGTGAATACAAAGGTTCAATGGTTCATTTAGTGAACCATTCCCTTGAGATGTGCGTCTTTCTTTCATTGCATTCTTAAAGCGTTTTTGAAGCCGTTTAAAACACTCACAGCACGTGTTTTATCAAGTCTAAAAATTCTCGGGCTTCGCCCTCGAATTTTTAAACTTGATAAAACACTGCTGTTCGTGTTTTAAACAGTACATAAAATGTTTCGTTTATCATCGACCTCTTTCCCGAGCCCTCTACTTTTTAGGGAAGAGGTTAAAACAATGGTACTTTGAGGGAAGGGGGGTTATAACCGGAACCCACCACCTATGTTTATTGAAGAAGTAATTATATTTCTACATGCAGAGAAGAACGTGTGTCCGCATTAAAATCAGGTATCCCTATTTTACAACGCGAGAAAATTACCCTAGAAAAAAGTGGTAGAGGTATTACCGGCACCAACCCCACTACACGTCTACACATCCCCTGGGAAAATTGGGTCCCATTCGAAATACATGGTTTTGGACTCCGCCCTTAGTTTCTTGCCTTACTCATGCAAATTGTCAATCCACAACTAGTAGAAGAAAAAGTAGTCGAGGAATACATAAAAAAATTACGCGAGGCTTCTAGCCGAATTGGTTCCAGACACCGAACGGTTTCTTTTACCGACCGACCGTCTCACCGTCACGAGCCAGAGGGCGATGATAAACGAAACGTTTTATTGGGATGGCCTAAGTAAACCCTCTTTCACCATTCCAAAATCAAGTGGTCTGGATTTTGCCAGTTTGGCCTGCATTGTTTAGAATCTTCAAGATGTCATTTTACTCGGTAAGGTGGAATGACTTATGAAATGACCGTGGCGGAATAAAAAACAGCTTACGTAAAATTTGCAGAATTGCTCGTCCGACTCCATCGCGGCCCCTGCTCTAGCCCCAGTCCTTCGCGGCTAGAGGCATACCATCCACATGATCCAAACCAACGCGTCATCTCTCTTAGATTGACTATTATCATCAAAATCGCTAGAATTGATTATAATCATCATTCTAAGACAAACCCTAACCCGAACTACAAACCAAACCCTAACCATCGGACGAGTTCACGGGTAAACGACGGGTTCTCACTCACCTAGAGCTAGGGTTCACAGGTAAACAAGAAAGGAAGGTAAACGAGAGTAAAAAAAAAACAAATTGAGCGCTCCTTCTCGGGCTCGAACTCGTAGCCGTTTGCGTGTAGTACTTGTAATACAGACGTCATGGCCACTACGCTAAGCGCGTCTACCGCCGTTCGGAATTCGACAATTGTTTATCTTTATACTTGACTGGTTTTAACCTCGAGGTTAAATTGAGGATTATAATCAATTCTAGCGATTTTGACAATTGATGATAATAGTCAATCTAAGGGAGATACCGTGTTGTCCAAACTGACCCACAGACAGAACCACAATACCATGACATAGAGGCATATAAGCAAATAGCCTAAAAAATAAGGATTAACCTATCGGTGCAACAATTTTTGAACCCGTACGCATAGCTATGGGACGTCTATCTTAGCAGTTGATCAACCCATCAAATCTCATGCATGCATGTAATGAAATGTGATTAACACTAAACTCCCTCAACCCTCGGTTAGAGGTAGGGTTTAGTTATGGTTGGTAGGGGCTACACAAGTAATACTTATGTTATGTATTTCGCAGTAGGTCTGAAAATATCGTTCCTTGAAAATGCCAAAAATAACTAGCGTTTCGGATGCTTCAAAAAATAAAAATGTTTTGGAGGAGCATCTCCCCCACCACACACACCAAAAAAACACCTGGAGCCCCCTACCTGGTAACGCGCTTGTGCGCGTCAAGTTCTCTGTTCCACCAAAGCCATCCTCTCCCTTCCCCTCCTTTCGAGATTTGATGCAAATAAGGGCACTGACTGAACATCTTGGGTTTGTTTCCAATTTGGCCCGCAAACCATTTTAGCATAGCGTAGTCTATGAACCTATACTAAATTTATTTGGCTAATATTGCTGCACTGTTGAGTAAACTCTGACATTGTAGTGCGTCAATTGTTCTGTAGTGCACAATATATAATCAAACCCATGTGATATTATTGATCTCAAAAAGGGGGAATAAACAGATAGTATATAAGTTTGGAAATGAATATTCCGATATACAAAGCCTAAGTATGTTTTGTTTAATGTAATTAGACCCCCCCCCCCCCCCCAGGTTCCCCAGACACCAATTCTTCATCGATGAATTGATGAAATGCTAACTGACCAATTTCACAAAGATACTTGATTTCTTTCGTGGAATTGAAGAACAAATTTACTTTAAGTATACCTACATGTACTTGATTAACTTGGATTCATGGTGTTCTTAGTATTTGCCGAATCGTGACAGCCGTGAGTAGGAATAAAGAGATCTAAGTTTATGCTCGAAATTCGAGAACATAGAATAAAAGTAGTAAATCGATAATAATTAATCAGTTTTGCGCCGGAAAAAAATATTGTAACTACACGAAGCTGGATTTTTTAAACTTTTCTTGTTCTGTTGTGTGACCGGCGGCTGACCTGTTGACCTTGTGGTTTGGATCGTCTTATGCAAATTTATTTTATCTTGAGGTGATGTAGTACGTGTTATTGAAAATAACTGAACGTGAAAACTGCGACAGAGCTGTGGAGAAGAAGAAATTGTCCATTTCTAATGTCTTTTAACTGTTTAAAGTATAACTTTTAGTAAAATTTGACGGTTTAGCGTGACAACCCATTTAGTGGGCTACATGCGGAATTGGTCAAAATACCCTAGACAGTTTTGATTCTGGAAGGCAGGCTTTTTGCGGGCCAAAATGGATATTTTAAGACAGAAAATTAGAATGGTTCAGCTTTAAGGACACATCTTTTTTTGTTGAGAAATACATATACCCGAGGAGATAGATCCATCTGAATTTGGCCCTAATTTCATCTTGAGCACGACTACTCGAAGGTAGTGTATTCAACGGGTCCGTACGTAGATCCAAAATAGGAATTCTAAAATTATATTTATGTCCTAAGATAGGTGAAAGGATGGTAAATTCAGTACCGAAATAAAAAAGACTGAAAGAATTGCCGTTATTGCGCACGAGCTTGCTCAAACTGCACAATATTTCCAAATTTCCAATGACGCCCAGCGAGCGTCGGCCATACTTTGAACTTATATTTTTTTTTCAAAAATTAAAAAGCAGTGGAACTTTTAAATGTGATTTTCGAAAATAGTTTACCAAAATGTGTTCTTTTGGTAAAATAAAATGGAATCTGATTTTTCACTTCTGTCGCACGATTCTCGATATTTACTGACATCCGCTCTTTATTATCTAAAATTTATAACACCGGGAAAAGATTATTTGATTATTCATCTGTTATCGAGTGTTTTCTTATCGAAATCGTATAAATATTTCTACCATGAAACTTGAATGTTTTTTGCATCAGTCAAATCGCCTTCGATGCTTGCATATTTATTAACTTTAAGAACTCCCGCGGGCAATCCTAAGCTCCGCCTCCTGAATTATAACAGAATATACCGAAACAAAGGACGGCAGTGAAAAGAGTAATTGGGTTAGGCACTTGTGAAAATTTAAACATAATAAGTCTAATGAGACGGTTAACTATTTTAGGGTAGCGCCGGGCTTTTGAAAGTTATTATCTGCACGGAAGGAGTGAACACAGATAAATGCATGGCCATTGGAGCTGCACCAGTAAATAAACGCGCAATAAAAGCGAATTTTTCAGTCGAATTTCTGATAGTTTATAAGTTCATCGAATCCATAAACAGACAAAAGAAACAATCAAACAACAGGCTACAAACAAAGAGTGGCATGAGCGACACTTTGCCTTTGGTATAAAACCAATGCGCTTTGTGAAATGACAAAACTTAAACGAAGAAAACAACTTCAGAAATCAAGTGCGCATCACAAACGATTAAACAGACGGATTGTTTATGTCTTCAGCTTTAAAACGAGACCTTTCCGAGCGGTCAGCGGTCAGCGGTCCCGTGTAGACGTGTTTCAAAAACCTTGGTTATTTTGCTCTGGTTTGTGATTAATTTCACCTTTTTTCTGGTATTTCCTTCTACTCTATTGTAGAGGGGGTACATATGGTTATTTTGAGTCTGCCCTTTACGGCTACAAGGGCTCTTCTGCCAAACTTCACGTCCGTAGCTGATTCGCCTCGACGAGCAGCCATCTTGTTCACCATCTTGCTGGACTACTCTCTATAAACACCTGATGCAGCCGCTCAATTGGACTCTGTGCCTGCTGTCAGTAATAGCCTTCATTCACAATCCTCCTAGTATTTTGCCTGTCACCAGTTCTACAGAAGCTCGCCACGAAACTTTCAAGTTTAAAACAACTTCCTCCAATGTGTCCTACGGCGCTTTAATTATTCAAAGTCAACTCAGTCACAAAGCCCACACCAACGGCACTCCTCATCTGTACCCTAAACAAAGCTGGCTTGAAATACTACTTGTGATCTCCACAAACTCTTCTCTCCTAAATCCTGGACCTGTAAAATTTCCATGTGGTGTATGCTCGAAGCCCGTGAAATCCAACCAGCGTGCTGTATGCTGTGACGCATGTGATTATTGGTATCATGTTCGCTGCATGCACATGTCTTCTACTCTCTATGAAGGTCTGAATAATTCCTATACTAGCTGGATCTGCAGTAATTGTGATACTGCCAACCTCAGCTCATCACTGTTTGAGTCCTTACTCACTGTAACTGTTCAAAATGACTTTAATTCGATAAACAAATCATCAACTTCTTCACAAGCCTTCTCTCCAACTGTTACCTCTTCACCGAAACGTCACCCCAATCACATGTCTGGTAGTACTGCTGAGAAAGCTCGTCATGGATTCAAGTTGCTTACTACTAATTTCCAGAGTATTAGAAGAAAATCTGCCCAGCTTACAGCTCTTATCGAAGAATTGGACCCTGATATAATAATAGGAACTGAAACTCACCTATCTCCGGAAATTAATAGCTCTGAAATCTTCCCTCAAGATTTCTATGTCCACAGAAATGATCGGGACTCCCACGGTGGTGGGACTCTGATTGCTACTCGCCAAAGCCTTAACGCCATTAGAAGGTTCGACCTGGAGTCTGATTGTGAAATCACTTGGGTTGAACTAATTACTGCAAAAAATCAATCAGCTTTAATTGGTTCATTCTACAGACCGCCCTCGTCTGCCCCGTCTGTTCTGGATTCCCTCGAGGAATCTCTACACAAGGCTCATTGTGCTGCCTCAAACCACCTAGTAATTCTCGGTGGTGATTTCAATCTACCTGGCATAAACTGGATTGTTAACTCCGTTAACCCGTCTGCTCGAAATTCTAACTGCTGCCATCGCCTTATTGACATGATGAATGACTTTCACCTTACTCAAATGGTTTTGGAGCCTACCCGTCGCACCGACTCCACAGCCAACACACTAGACTTAGTGTACACGTCTAAACCAGACCTTTCTAGTAATATCGCAGTCTCTGCCGGCATAAGTGATCATGACATTGTTACTACTGATATTTCTCTCAACATAAAATACAATAAATCACCATACAGAACAATCTTCGACTTTAAAAGAGGAAACAAGGATGCCTTTACGCAGGAGATGAAATCCTTCACAACTGATTTTCTCTCCTCCCAGCCCCAAAACCGTACCGTGGACGAAAACTGGACTTACTTTAAGGAAACTCTCCATAGTATTGCTACAAAACATTTTCCTCAACGTGCCTTAAAGCGTTCATCAAACCCATGGTTCACCAGGGACCTGCGCCGTTTGGTTCGCAAGAAACAACGTTTTTACAGACGCGCTAAAAAAAACAATTCTCCTGAAGCTTGGAAGAACTTTAAGTTACTTAGAAAGAAAGCTCAGCATGTCATCCGCAAGTCGAAAGATGACTACACCTCAAGCACTCTCTTTGAAAGCATAAAAGGTGACCGAAAGAAATTCTGGCGATTTATCAAATCTAAGCGCCAAGACCAAGTTGGTGTCCCTCCACTCGTAACAAATGGCGTCCCAGTGGCTGACGACCAAGCTAAAGCAAACATCTTAAACGAAACATTTTATTCTAACTTCACTAAAGAGGATGTGACCAACCTCCCAGATTATGGCTTCAGCTCAGTCCCACTAATGTAAAGCATCTCTGTGTCCTCTACTGGTATAGCAAAACTTATCTCCAAACTGAACTCAAATAAGGCTTCCGGCCCTGATAACATCTCTGCCCGTCTCCTCAAGCTAGCTCCAGATGATTGTGCTTCCATTCTTCAGTTTATATTCCAACAGTCTCTAGACTCTGGCTCCGTCCCCCTGGACTGGAAATTTGCTTTAGTGAATCCTGTACACAAAAAGGGCCCTCGCTCGGATCCTAAAAATTATCGACCAATATCTTTGACTTGTATTTCTTGCAAACTACTTGAACATGTAATATCGAGTAGTATCAGGAAACACTTGGCCTACCAAAATCTGCTATCTCCCTTCCAGCACGGCTTCCGCCTACGTCACTCCTGTGAAACTCAGCTTCTAATCACTGCACATGACCTTGCTAAAGCTGTTGACGATCACCATCAAGTCGACCTTGCCCTCCTTGACTTCACAAAGGCCTTCGACTCTGTTCCCCACAAACGACTACTCATTAAACTTAAACATTTTGGTATTGACGGCAGTATCTTACACTGGATCGAAGGATTTCTCACTGGACGCACTCAAGCTACTGTTATTGGTGGCGTAAATTCTGATGTCTGCCCCGTCATATCTGGTGTCCCTCAAGGTTCTGTCCTGGGCCCTCTCCTATTTCTCCTATATATAAACGATCTGCCTGATGATATCTGCTCCCACATACGCCTATTTGCTGATGACTGTCTTTTGTATATCGAACTGCAATCTCCTTCGTCATCCCTCCAACTCCAATCTGATCTTGACAAACTGTCCTCTTGGTCTACGAAATGGCAATTGCGTTTCAACCCTGCTAAGTGCTACATCATGCACGTATCTCGCAAGCGCAGCCCCTGTATTACCCCATATTTCCTGTATAATAGTCCTCTGACTTTCACAAAAACTCACCCTTACCTCGGTGTTGAAATTTCTGATGATCTCCGCTGGAACTCTCACTGTACAAAAATTGCGAAGAAAGCCAATAGCACCTTGGGATTTCTGAGACGAAACTTGTATCATTGCCCACCAGCTGTCAAAGAAACTGCCTATCTTAGTTTAGTTAAACCAACTGTTGAATACTGCTGTTCTGTATGGGACCCTTACACTTTGTCAAATATCAATAAGCTTGAAATGATTCAAAGGCGTGCTGCCAGATTTGTGAAAAATGACTATTCCAGATACTCTAGTGTTACTAACATTTTAGAGAACCTTAAATGGCCTACGCTCCAATCTAGAAGGCAATATAGTAGGCTAAGTCTCTTTTATAAAATTCTAAACCATCACTGCGCTATCCCCATCGAGGATTATCTTACTTCGTCTTCTACTATTACTAGACGCAAGCATAATTTAAAGTTCAACCTTTTTTCTCCTAAAACTGATTGCTTTAAGTACTCTTACTTTCCTAGAACTGTCCCAGAATGGAATGACTTACCAAGTAATGTCGTACTAGCGCCTTCCATTAGCTCTTTTAATGAGCAGCTTTATTGCCACTTAATGGCCTAAACAGGTTTCGGCAACTAATTATCTAGTTTATTTAAATTTGTTTATTCGTCTAGTTTACACCTCCTTATTTATTGAGTATTTATTTATTTATTCATTATTTAATCTTAGGTATCTTCTTTACTTATTTATTTATTATTTATGTAATTATTTTCTTTTTGTTAGTACCGCCTCGGTTTTAAATGCGCATAGCTGTACCGAATAATAAATAGAAATAGAAATATGTGTTGCCTAGAATCAGAGTTATCCGAAAATGAATCTTCGGCTTTACCGAGGACCAGCTTCTGATCAGTAGTATAGTTAAGCGGCACATTGCCTTTGGTATAAAACCAACGCACTTTGTGAAATGACAAAACTTAAACGAAGAAAACAAGTTCAGAAATCAAGAGCGCATCACAAGCGATTAAACAGACGAATTGTTTATGTATTAAGCTTTAAAACGAGACCTTTCCCACAGTTATGTGTGGCCTAGAAGCGAAGTGATCCGAAAAATAATGTTCGGCTTTATTGAACTCAAGTTGCGATTCTTTTACTGATATCTAATAAGCTTCAATGATATCTTATTTTAAAGCTACAAAATTACAGAATCTGTTTCTAGAGTTTTAGGGCAGTGATGCGAACGTCTGAACATGATCGTTATTTTATGTTTAGTACAGTGCTGTGATCTGAACCAACTCGTATTTTGATTTTATAGCTACAAAATTACAGAACTGGTCCACACATGTTTATGATGCGCTCTCAAAGTGAGTGATCATGACTTTTCGTGATTTAATAAAGCGCTTTGGTCAAGAGTTAAAAAAACTTTTATAGCTTGTATGGAGTTTGAAATCTTTCGTTTGGATAGCTCGTGCGAACAATGCCGAGGTTCACTTTTATTTAACTAGTTTCACAACTCTGGCACTAAAATAAAGCTTGCTTAATTTGACTTTTGGCTTTTCGAATAAGATCTAGATGCAGACATTACACTCAATTTTAATTTTGACATGAGTCAAACCTCGAACGCAAACGAAATAGGTTTGGAAACTTCGCGCGGCAAAACTTATAACCCAAGTAGCCACGGTAAATTGATTTTGCAGTGATCTTTAACTGTTACCGAGTTTAGCTATTTACCCAAGGTCTATTGAAATCACTTAAAGAGCTTTGGGATTTCAGTTAGTCCCATGACGAAATAGATGACAGTGATTGACAGGCCCAAGAGCAAGTATGAGAATGAGGTATAACCAGAAGGATTCCCTAACAGCCAATCACAAGCGCTTTGCATGCTGAATATCTAATAAGGCGTGTCATAATTATTCATATATCACGGACGCGAGTAAATGGCGCCTAAAACAATGGGTTTCTACCCGATGCAGTACAATCTGATTGTTTGCCGGCGCCAAACAGCGTTACAAACAATAATAATAAACACTTGCGATTTCTGACTCGTGCCGGCCGAAGTCCTGGCCGGAGTAATTAGGATGAAATCTAAATCACATTTAAAGATCCCTCCACGCTCAGTGATTTCCTTTGTTTTTGCTTCATGAATAATTAATGAGTTTGATAATAGTAATTACAAGATGGCCGACGCATGATAAAGTATTTTATGCCTCAATACCATTGTTCCAAATCAAGAGAGGACTGAACTACAAACCATGCTATTACTATTACAATATGGCCGACGCGTGATAAAGTATTTTATGCCTCAATGCCATTGTTCCAAATCAAGAGAGGACTGAACTACAAACCATGCTATTACTATTACAATATGGCCGACGCGTGATAAAGGTCTATTATGTATTAAAGTGCACCTAACCCCTTTTGCAATTTTTATACATGACAGTCCATCTTGGAACAACACGTCAAGACCAAAATATATGATTTTCCATACCCTTTTTCAGACCTGACCCCGAAAATCGGGGCTGAGGTGGACTTTAATCGCGTTATTTAATCCAATGATATTTTTCGCCTTAGTTTGTTATCTTTCTCAATTTATCTTGAAGATCAATGTCGCAACAACAAACCCTATTACAGTCTATAGCTAAAAAGGCAAACGTATAACCTATTTCAGAATAAAACAGTTCGAAAAGCATACCATTTTTGGCGGCACATACATATATATTTATATATATCGTTGGTGTATACTGGAACAGCGGGTATATACATTATATGTGTTTTCAGGACGATATTTTACGAGTTGCGAATGTATTGTCCCCAAACCTCGAATTAGCCTGCTATGCAGACGTAACGTCTGCTTACCCGAGCGCTTAATTAGTTTCCAATATGCACACCTCATTGTGTTATGGACCAATCAGATTTTACCTTCCATATCCTGGAAAGTGACGTATTTGCATTGAAAAAGAATTCAGACAATACATTTGCCATTGACCAATCATAGGAGAGTGTTCACTGGCGCGCCAATTCACTAAAATTCTAACAATGGCTTTGATTGGGCAGAAAAATAAAACAACGTGCTGACGTCGTGCTTGCATATTGGAAACTAATTAAGCGCTCGGGTAAGCAGACGTTACTTTTTTCTTCGAATTTATGAGAGTGAAAAAAATACGTCTGCATAGCAGGCTAGCATCGAATGGGCAAGGAAAAATACAAGCAACAAGTAAAACGTCAGCCCGTATTACTTGAAAAATTATCCAATAAGCGATATAATATACGGACATTTTATTTATTTCCTTTTCAGTTCGAAAACAAAATATTCACGGTATCAAGAAACCACGCATCTTTTAGCTCAATGAAGTAAGCGATGGAAAGTCAGGAAAGTGCCTTTAATTTCATTACATAATAAATTAAAAAGTATGACATGTGATATGAATCTCGTAAAACCACTGAGCTTGTTTTTGTTTTGAACAAATTACAGTCATGTACTAAACCCGTTAATAGTGGGTAATACGCTGGCATACCAGTCCGTTTTTGTGACGTAATATGGTGAAATTATGTCATAGTCGTACAATAAATAGAGGATATTACATGGCTACGCGTAGGTGCGGAAGTTTCCTTCGAATGTTTAGCTTGGTAACTCACGGGTGCCGGAGCGCAGCGGAGTTGAGCGCGCGCTCGTTGGCGTGATAACAACCACGACGGCGACAATAAAACAATACCCTTAACGTGAAAATGAACGCAGTCGTCGACATTTCAACTGTTGTTAAACGTCATAACCTCAAAATCTACGTTTACAAGATAACGCAAAAGTAAGAATATAAATATATCCGTTTTTCGTTCGGCGTGAACGAAACTCTATGCTTATCATATGTTTCGAAGATACAGATGTGAAAACTAATTAAAGGTAAATAGAGGAAAGAGTAAACGCTACAATACGAGAGAAAACACTACGTGCTGTCGTCACTGATGTCGCCGTCGTTGTTGTTGAACGATTTTGCCTGTATATTTGTTGTTAATATTTTAATAATTATCATTATCATCATCATAATTATCATAATTAATTATCATAACTAAATAATTGTAATTCATTAATTGTAATTAATTAATTATAAAAAATTAAATAATAAGTATAATAAGTATAATAATTAATTAAAATTGATTAATTACTTAATATAATTTAATTAACTAAATAAATGATAATTAGCTGATAATTAACTGATAATTTATTGATAATTAATTAAATAATTAAGTAAGAAATTAATATTGACCAGATCCAATCATTTTTATCCGCACACCAGTGGATAGATCTTAATATTTGTTAAGCCATTGAGATCCATCGGACATCCCCTCGGGCGAATAGCTAAATATCTGCGCTACAACGTATAGTTGATATTTGTATTGTGTGCGTTGTATACTTAGCAAGTACCGCGGTAAGCGCGTTAATTATGTTGTGAGTTCATTAGTAGTCGATTGTGTTTAGGGTATTTAAGGGTACACCTCGTTAGCATGTACCACCTATCACGCATACTTCTCTTAGTTTTTGGAAGCTACAAGCATCGCCCGCGAGAGTTCGTTTTCTTCATCTATAAGTCCTGAACTTCAAGAGTCCATCATGCAGATTCAGTCTCATCTTCAGTCATCGACCTCACAGCCAATTTGTCCCGGAGAGGCGTACGAAGCAGGTAGAGTCAAGGCGCAGGGCTCGATCGACAAAGATCGAAATTTTGGGAGATTCTATGGTTTCAAAACTTGATGGTTGGAAAATGTCCAATGCAGATGTCAAAGTTATGGTCAGGCCTTTTTCTAGCGCTACGACATCAGACTTCCACGACTATCTCAAGCCGACAATCAGAGAGAAACCTCAAGGTACAATCGTGCATGCAGGTACGAACGATCTTAGTAGTCTAGATAGCCCAAATGAAATTGATGACAATATTGCTGAATTATGCTCAGAAATTAAGTATGAATTACCCGATTGTCGTATCGCTATCTCTGAAATTATCAAAATAAATTATAACGAAGAATTAAACCGTAAAGCGCAGCAAGTCAACAAGTCGTTACACGAATTGAGTAAATCACATAGCTGGTCCGTTATCAGTCATAAGAACATTGATGACTCTTGTCTCAACTCTCGAGGTTTACATCCTAACAAGAAGGGTCAGTCATACCTGGCCCTTAACTTCAATAAGTATATTAGGGCTAGTGAGTCTAATTGATATCATGTCATTAGAGGTGGTGGTTCTTTAAATATGAATAATACTGAAAGTATTAAGGAGAACGTTAACAGATCGAAAAATGAATCGGAAAATCAATTATCAATTATTTCTGAAAAATGTTTCAAAATGGCTCTATTAAACGTCGCTAGCGTGCCTAAATATTTTGACGAGCTACGAATGTTATTATTGAAACAACCATTAGATGCCCTTGCCTTGAATGAAACGCGACTTGATAGCTCTGTGTACAGCTCAGAAATGCGTATAACAAGATATGAATAAATTTGATGTGATCGCAACAGATTTGGCGGAGACGATTGTCTCTATTTAAAAAAATGTATTAATTATATTAAGATAGATGATTTAGTACTCACAGATTTGGAGGCTGTGTGTGTGTGTTGAAATTTTAAATTACAAGAGCAAATTTATCCTATCAAGTATATACAGGCCACCGCGTTCGTCATCTGATTATTATTCAAGGCTTGAACAATTTTTGGCCAACGTTGACAACGAACAAAAACAAAAATACGTATTGGGAGGCTTGAATTGCAACGGCAAAATTCTACGGATGCGAATACTAACCGCTTGAAATCGTTTTGTGATTTGTACCAACTTAGTCAGGTTATTAAAGAACCTACGCGTATAACTGAACATTGCTCCTCATTATTAGATGTTTTGATCACCAGCGAACCAGAGAAAATAAATGCCTCCGGCGTTATTCATCTCGGTATAAGCATAGTTAATAGAGTGGAATGGTTATGAAACCCGGCAAACTTCAAAGGGGCTAACAAAGGCGCTGCGATTTATGTTGGAAGGGGGCAAGACAAAAGATTGTGCAGGGTCATAATTCATTAGCATCCCCTGAACGACTGAACTCACACGTTTCTATTGGCTGATTGATTAACACATTGGAATTTCTATTGTGTTTTGTGCAGGGTCAAGGTTGAAAAAAGCTAACAAAGACATATAACAAAGAAGGTCGCTGGGTTTCATAACCATTCCACTCTATTAACGGGGGTCTACATGTCAGTTGTCTGTTAAAATTTTGGTCATTTGTCAGTTAGCCCTAGTTAGTCGTTACAAGAGAAACTTTACAATGTTTGACCCACAAAAACCAAATTTGTCACTTAACAGTTAAGTTTTATTTGTCAGTAAAGAGTTAAAAAATCGTCATTTCTCAGTTAACAGTTATTGTTAAGGCCAGGCCGTTTGGCAGTTTTCAGTTAACCCCATGCTGATCCTCTTTGACTTACTCATCAGCCCGATATTGTGCCTGTTTATCGGGCTGTATCCAGTGTTCACCGTATATCTTTGTCTTAGTGTTATTATTCCTGTCAGTGTGTTTAGGAGGCGACGCGATCATCTGTTTTATTTTTATTTTTAGTGAGCTGATAAGCGCACAAAACTATGTAAAAGACGTTTTTGACGGAACTAGAGCGAAGGCAATGCTTCCTTTTCGAAAACACTGTCAGTAAATGGATTGGAGGAATCCACGAACGCCTTTTGTATAGGAAAATTCGGTGTCTCAATACAAGGGCCGGGAAACATTTGAATTTATTTGGGAAAAGGTGAAGGAGAGCTTAATAATAAAGTGTATATATGGTCAACTTTATTTTTATCATTAATATCGAATCTGTATCAAGTGAATAATTCAATAATACGTACACTATATAACTCATGGATGCAACACTCAAATCGAGAAGTATTCTACTATTCAACTATTCACTTGATGTAAATCATCGATATTATATAACAATGCTTGACCATAATATACACTTTAATAAAACAAAGCACGAAATAGAGAAATTTGGATTTGGAACCAAAGAATATTATCCGATCCCGCCCAATAGTTTCTGTTATATGTTCAAGTGTGGCAATCTCTTTCGTTTTATGGACTGTGTGTTTCTAGGTATATCGCTTGAATTTTGATATGTGCTAATGAAATAAACGTAAACAAAGATTCGCCTATACGAACGCGAGTGTATGCTGGTAGCATTTATTTTCAGTCGCACGCTATGTGTATGGTAGTCGGGCCGCCAGGAGCTCTGCTATAAGGAACAAAGTTTAGCCAGTAAATGTTATCGCTCTTCTCTATTCAATGACACCTTTTATTTAGAGAGTTTTGAATCCGCTTTGTGTTGTTAATTATTAAAAGATCCACTGGTCAACTCTCCGATCTGAAAATTACGCGGGATAATTTTACGTCCAGGGATCATTTAACTCCCATATATCATTTTACGGACAGGGATCATTTAACTCCCAAATATCATTTTACGACCAGGGATCATTTAACTCCCAGATATCATTTTACGGCCAGGGATCATTTAACTCGCAGATATCATATTACGTCCAGAGATCATTTATCAGCCAGTGATCATATTACGGCATGTGCTCAGTTCAGTTTCGCACTGAGTTATAGTTGCCGATATAATCCTTATTTCCTTAACCCATTTTCTAATTTCATGAAACGAAATCAGAATGTTAGAGGTAGTTTCCTAGTGTGCATTGAACAGAATGCTTACATTGTCCCAACCACCGATTTTTGAGATTCACCCTCTCCTTCTCTGGCCACGTTAAGTTTTCACTACCTTTGAACTAAACATAACTTTTATGACCGCCGGAAATTTGTATGGTTACAAAGCACCATTTAAACCAGGTGTCACAGCAATATTTAGTACGCAATAATAAATAAATAATAAAGAAAATAAAAATGGCCTAGTTTTTGTCCACACTTGAGGCAGCTAACTGAGATCGATCTGAAATCACATCACCAGAATCGGACTAGTTTACATCGAACTCAGCTCACTTAAAAGTGTTCACATTTAAGTCATATTGTCCTCGTAATCGATGCGAGATCGGTCTAAGTGAGTAGTGTGAACGGCTAATTAATTAGTATAAGTGAGGTATATTTCAACTTATAATTCCCCAGCCGGAACAACACGAGTCTAGAGCCTGAACTTGGTATAACAACTTGTTTATTCGATTCCAATATGGCGGACCCAACAACTACAACAAAGGGGGCCTAATACATATATTTGTGCGGGCAACCGCTGACCAACATCTCTCCCTCTTTGAAAAGGAAACAAAACAATATACATTATTTACATGTCCTTTTAATGTGTATAGTCTTTGAAACTAACGGGGTTCCTAAAGACCCTGCCACATCTGGTGGTTGTTTCCGCTGGAGCCGCAGAACTATTGGCGGCGGCATTTTTCTCTGCCATTGTTGCTTGCTGTACTTCCGGTCTGGGCTGATGATTTAGGGTTGGCGCTGCTGGCAGTTGAGGTCTGGACTGATAATTAATTCCCTTATCTACTTGGCAGTCGCTGGTGACTCGGCATAGCCGGGAGTTGATGGTTCGGTTGAGGTGGCACTGCCGGCCTGATATGGACTCTGTTTCTTCTTATGGTATTACCTATATTAGTGTGGATCGTGTAAGAAATTGGGTCCTCCATGCTAGTAACAACTCCATATGCTCATGGTTTTCCTTGATCTCGTAGTGGTGGCTTTGCGTAAACATATCCACCAATGTTGATCTGTTGATGTTCCGGTCCAGCTGTACGGTCATAGTAGTTCTTGCTGTCACGTCACTTCTTCAAAATGTTCCATCTGACGTCCTGGAAAGTTGATCGTTGAAGGCTCTATAAGATGGACTTTTGTTGGTAGTGTGGTTTTGGTGCGTCGCATGAACATCCGTTGAGCAGGAGAGTAGCTGTGACCTTGTGGTGGGGTGTTTCTGTAGTTCAGCATCGCGCTGTGGAAGTCGTCGGCTTTTTTCAGCATGGATTTTGAAGCCTTAGCAGCACCCTCTGCTCTACCATTTCCTTTGGGGTAGTATGGCGATGACGTGGTATGTTTGAAGCCGTAGTTTCTTGAGAAGTTCCTATACTCTTCGCTTATAAACAGTGGTCCATTATCTGTTTGACACATTCTGGGGATCTCATATCTTGCAAAATGAGCTTTGGTTTTTTCGATTACTGTCTTTGATAGGGTGTCTTCCAGCTCGTCAATTTCAATCTAATCCAGAAGTGGCATACGGTAACCAGGTATTTGTTTTGCTCCAGTTCACATATGTCTTGGCTGACAATCTGCCACGGTAGTGTTGGTATCGGCAGCGATTTCATTGGATCTTTTGGCGCTGTCTTCCGCAGGTGCTGCAAGCGTCGCTCATGTCGTGAATAGACTTACTCATCCCGGGCCAAAACAGGATATCTCGTGCCATTCGTATGCTTGATTCAGCTCCGAAGTGGTTTGCATGTATTTTGCGAAGCATCTCTTTCCGCATAGACGGCGGGACCTGTACTTGTGTACCCTTGTAAATTATTCCATTTTGCACAGATAGCTCATCCCTATAATTCCAATCGGGCCGTAGAGAGTCATCAATCTTGACTTTGTCTTCAGGCCAGCGTTGTGTTATTACTCTGTACAGGTTTGGCAATGCATCATCCATGCTTGTTTCGTCGCGTATGTGTTTCTCTGTTTTTTCTTGCAACTTGGGTTGGTATCTTCGTATTGTGACTCCAGATCCATTCGAAAAGCATCAAATCCTGTCACCTTGGCTTCTGTTGGCTTTGACAGCGCTGCTCGCGAGAGGGTCATCTGCTAAGTGGAGAGATGTGCCTCTCTTGTATGTGACTTTGAACCGATAGCGTTGTAGTCTCATGAGCATCTTCTGCAGGCGAGCTGGGGCTTTGTTCAGTGCCTTCTTCGTTATTGTTTCCAGTGGTTGATGATCTGTGTGGACCTCAATATCAGACTTGCCATAGAGCGAATGGTCAAACCTCTGAAAGCAGTTGCAGATCGCCAAACACTCCTTTTCGATCTGCGAGTACCGTTGTTCAGTGGCGTTCATGCTGCACGATGTGTATGCAACTGACTGTAATTTGCCATCGCGATTGGGCTGTAGGAGGGCTCCACCCAGTGCGTTCTCGCTGGCATCTGTATGTATAACTACTGGCTTACTGAGGTCTTAGTAGGCCAAGAGTGGGGCTGATGAGTGGATTTGCTTTGCTTCGTTAAAAGCTCTGTCTTGTGATTCAGACCAACTGAATGGCATATCTTCATGGGTGAGCATTCTAAGTGGTTGTATGACCGAGCTGAGGTTCTTGCAGAAGGGCGAAAGGTAGTTGACCATGCCGATAAATCGTAACAGAGCTGCTTTGTTCTGTGGAGCAGGAATCTGTGTTATCGCTGATACCTTGTCAGGATCTGGTTTCATGCCTTCATCAGATATTATATTGCCCATGAATTTCACTTTCTTCAGTTTGAACTGGAGCTTTCTTGTATTAAGCTTGATGTTTCTCTGAGTGCATCGTTCCATCAGTGTTATGAAGCGTCGATCGTGGTCTTGCTGTGCTTTCTCAGTGGTGGTGCCCTCTCCGAATACAAGGATGTCATCTGCAACGCAAATAATGCCCTCTAGGTTTTCCAACACGGTTGCAAGTCTCATTTGAAACTCTTCGGGTGCACTTGTTATACCAAAGGGCAAACGAAGCCAGCGATATCTCCCGTATGATGTGTGCATCGTTGTCATCCATGACGACTCTTCATCGAGGGGAATGTGGAGGAATCCATCCTTTACTTCTACTAGGGAAAAGCACTTGGCAGAACTAAGTTTGTGGAGCTGTTCATTCAGTGTAGGCATTTGGTGCCTTTGACGCTGGATCGCTTTGTTTACGGTCTGACTTGGGTCGATGCAAACTCTGAATTTGTTTGGTGTTTCTCTGATAAGCTCGTTAGAGCACCATAGTGTTGGCTCATTGACTTTGTTTAGAACTCCTGCCTGGACGTAGTGATCTAGGGTTTCTTTCTCTTTTTTTCTTTTCGATACTGGTATCCTGTGAACTGGCATCTGTACTGGTTGTACGCTTTCATCAATCGTGAAATGCACCGGGGGTCCAAGTTGTCCCAGGCCTTCAAAACATTCGGCGTATTGACTGACTAAATCTTCTTTTGTTAGATTTCCTGGTGACGGTAAGCGTCGGCCTCCAGTAACTATGATGGGCTAGGAGGGTGATGGTGGGGGTTTGCACTGGTTTGTGGTGTCTTCATGGATCTGCTGTTTTTGGTTACAGGTTAAGGTCGGTGTTGGTTCCGAGAGTGGCGTATTTTGCACTTCACTCTGTCTGCTTCGCGGTGGTGAAATCTGAAAGCAAGGTAGCTGATCGTCTGTAGTACTTGCCTCCTTGTTCACAGCAGAAGAAAGGGAGTGTATCTCATCTGCTTCAATTTGTATTAGTCCCAGCTTTTCACTGTCGTTCCCAGAAAGCAGTGCTAGTTTGTGTCCCATACAAGACTCAGGGAGAACTTGAAAGACAAGGGTTTCGTATTTCTTCTTTCTTTCACAAACGAGCTCAACTTGCCCCAGAGGGTGTAGTGGCTTCGAATTTCCATACGGGAATAGTAAGTATGGCGAGTTTTCAAGTTTTGCTTCTGGTAGCATGGTCTTCAGTGTGTTATCTGACATCGTGTTGCATGTGGCTGCTGTGTCGATCTGGAACTGGACTTTCTTGAACCTGGAACCTGTAGCGGAGAGTGACAGGTTTGTGAATTATCTTTTCGCCGGGATACCTGTTGCGACACTGTGGACTTGGATTTCTAGGGAGTACATGAAGCCTGCTTGATCTGGGACATCTGGGTGTGTCTCATAGTATTCATGATATACATGGTACACGTCAGTGTAATGAAGGTCTCTTGTTTGGTTGGGTGCATTTGGTCGGGAATCACGGTGGTAATTGCTTTGTTGGCTCCGTCGAGGGGGTCTATTTCTGCCATATCTTGTTGGATCTCGAGGTTTGTGTTTGGGTTCTTCCAAACAAGGGTTGTCCAATACGCACGACTTGAGTCAACTCGTCATGAGAGATGGTCAACTTGACTCGCCGGAAGTCAAGTCGTGGATTTCGACTAACGGAAAGCGAAGCGTCAGTAGTGAAGTCGTGAATAAGTAATCAACGTAAATAATTTGGTGCGTTGATATATTCGATCACCAGGATGGAAGGGGGTCGTAAAATCGTGACGACTCGACTCAACTTGATCAAGTTGACACGAGTTGACTACGGTTTAGTCAACTCGTCTGACCGGAAGTCAAGTCGTGAATAAGTAATCAACGGAAATAAGTTAGTACGTTAATATATTCGATCACGAGGATGGAAGGGTATAGTAAAATTGTGACGACTCGACTCAACTTGATCAAGTTGACACGAGTTGACTACGGTTTAGTCAACTCGTCTGACCGGAAGTCAAGTCGTGAATAAGTAATCAACGGAAATAAGTTAGTACGTTAATATATTTGTTCACCAGGATGGAAGGGGGTCGTAAAACCGTGACCACTCGACTCAACTTGATTAAGTTGATACGAGTTGACTACGGTTTAGTCAACTCGTCTGACCGGAAGTCAAATCGTGAATAAGAGGGGGCGGCATATATTCTTTTTTTACATGCACAAAAAGACTAATGCCACAAGCCGACTACAAAATTTATTTTCAGGTGAGTTTTTTTATCCTGGAGTCGGATTTTGTACATTACGAGTGCTTTGCGTTTTATTCTTTGTTAATCACGTTTCTACCAACCTAAACTAGATCGTAGTAATGTAGCACTTTCTATATTTTCGGTACACTGAATTATTCTTGCTGTTCTATTTGGAAATTTTTGCAACTTTTCCGAAAGTACTTTTCCAATTGTTGCCCCAGACCTCACTACAGTATTCAAAATGTGGTTCAACTAAACTGTTATATACTGTAATGAGTATGTTATGAGTGTGTCCCGGGAAACAAATGGCCTTATAAATTATGTTCATCGCACCAAGACCAGAGGCTACCTTTCTCAATACGCATTCAATATGTTTTCCACAAGTTAGGTGCTCATCGACTAAATATATTTATTACAGATTGTACTATTTGCGAGTAATGTTTATACAGTTCCTATTAATGGTATGTTCAGTTCATTAGCGTTTTAGTTGTTGTTGTTTTAGTATGGGTATATATTAAGCTCACAGTTGACCAAGGAGCTCCGGCAGGGGCGCAAGGGCCCTTCTGCTCCTAATAAATATGTGCCAAGACAATCGGATGTGTTTCTGCAGCCATTTCGTGCCCCCCCTCTACCCAGACCAGAAGACGGACAAGTCCCTACGACATAAGTTTTGCCTGCGGATACCAAGGTCATTGGAGGAATGCCGAGTGCAAGCAAGGCCAACAGTAGGACCAAATCAGTCTCAGCAGGGTTCTACAAGGCCGTTGGCTCGCAGTACAAGTAGTAAGAGGGTATAGAAGGTCACAGCAGTATACAGTTTATTTGAAGATGAATACGAGTTGTGTTATAATCATATTGAATTACTTAGATATCCTATCGGACTTTGATTACGACGAAAGTTATGTTTTATATGAACCGGGATATGGCTCTTCCCATTATTAAATATAGTCTAAGGTCTCGTATAGGTTTTTGGGAATCCATCAGTTCTAATTCATTTGTTCTAGACATTACCACGGGTTATCATCACATATATATTTCTGCTTTATATCAAAGGTAGAGCTTGCATTACCCGTTATTTCTGTTTTTCAGTTCTGCCGTTTGGGCTTTCCACCGCTCCTTATGTAAACTATTTACTTATGGGTAAGAAAGAATCGAGGACATGATGGCTGCCGAGCATGCGTAGTTTGTGATTTCTTGCACTTTAAAAATGGCGCCGGTTATAAGAGATTGACTGGGAAATAATATAAAAGCGAAATGTTCATACCTCAGTTAATACTTGCCCAATGTCTGTACATCTTAAAACATTTAACTCCATAACAGTTAGCACTACTAAGCAACTTTAAGTGACCTATAGCAGTAAAACTTCGGCAGAATTGCTCCAAAGCTAATCGTCTTAGCTTCCCACAACTGCCTCTTTAATTATCAAAAATGCCGCTATGTAGCTATGTTCACTTGTTCGAAGCACTGGTTCACTCTCTGAAAAGCTATCTCTGTACGTCCTATTTCGAAGTACGAAATTTTTGCCCAATAAAACATGGCAGTCGTTCGGCAGAAATGCTTCAAACATTGAAATAAATAGCAAAGGAAACCGACTTCCAGTACAGTGAGTTTTGGAATTTGAGTTTTCCAAATTGTGCTTACATTCGTGGTGTTTTCTTCCCCGAATCTCTAAGTTGTTCATCGGCCATCTTGCTTTTCTTTAACCGAGAGAGGCTGGGTTTTCAAACAATATCAGTAGTTCTTGAGATAAACTAAGCTTGGATACCTGTGCCCGGGTACTTATTTCCCTCTGTATAAAGTAAGTAACGGTTTTTTACTCCAGCAATTAATGCAAGAAAGTCCTTATGAAAAAATAGCTTAAACTTTTGTGTTTGTTTCACTTTTATTTTGAACTATTTATGTTTACCACAGGTATCCCATAAATACAGTATTGGGCTACCTGTGTTCTTTTTTGCACAATACCGGAGAAAATGCAGCTATTCCTTGATAGAAACTGAAACTTCATCTCGTAAAGTAAAGATTGACACTTCCTATCGTAAATTTAACTTATGGAGGTATGTTTTAATGAAGATATATGCGCCCGCTTTCCGTACAGCTGAACTGTCCTCGGTTTCTGGCCATGAAATGTGTTAGACCTTTAGCGAAATATTGGCGCTATAACGGTATAAAAATTGTTGTTTATCTCGATGACGGGTTTGGTTTTGCTGCTAGTCACAGTTCAGCTCAAGCTCACTCCGAAACAATTAAAACAACTTAGCCCATGCGGGGTTTATACCTAGTTTTGATAAGTGCACTTGGGATCCTTGTCAGGAACTCGAATGGTTAGGTCTTGTTTGGAACCTTGAACTAGGAGTTATTTGTTTGCCGGACAGGAGAATTTTTAATACGTCAAGTGGTATTGAGGCCTTTCTTAACGCGTTGCCTTTTATACAACAGCGAGGAAGTTAGCGGGCATTTCTGGCAGAATCACTCATTTATATGTCTCTTAACCGTTCTAAGTCCTCTCACTCTGGTTAAAAACCAGAGCTATATACCAGGTTATAGAGAGCTCGTTGGGATTAAAAAATGAATCTAAGTAAGAGCAGTGAATGCTTGGAATATATTTTCATTTGGAAAGGCAATCTTTATCGGTTGAATACAAAGAGCTTAAGTCCTCATTGTACACGCACTTTCAGATGCAAGCGATGTCGGTTGCGGAGGTTGGCTTGAAATTACAGACAATCACAAGATTTATCATAGAATGTGGAATGTCGAGGAAGCGGGAAAGAGCTCTACAAGGAGATAATTGGAGGCAATTTATACGGGTATTCAGGCTTTTCAGTGCCCCCTTACGGTAGGTCGCTCACGCTTGGTGTCAGTCGGATATAGTCAAGCTGCTGTTCGCATTGTTAGCGTTGGTAGTAGTAAGTCTGATTTACAGATTGTTGCTAACAGGATCTACACACTTTGTGAGGGTTATAATATAACTATTTTTCCACAATGGATTCCTAGAAAGGAAAATAACGTTGCGAATGAAATCAGTAGTCATGGATTATGATTACTGGCAAATCGACGTTCAAATTGTTTTTTTCTAGTTTCCTTATGGGGACCTCATTCTGTCGATCGCTTTGCCAATTATTACAACACTAAGGTACCTAGGTTCAATTCTAGAATTTATAATCCTTGTTCGGAGGCCGTCGATGCTTTCTTCCAAGATTGGTCTGGAGAAGTCAATTGGTTAGTTCCACCTATAAATTTGATTTTTAAAGTTTCCTAAAGCGCTCAATCATTTAGTGCTTTGTCGAGAACAATTAAATATATACCTGGTAGATCGCTACGCTCGATTAATAAGAAACTTTTAGTCGTCCCTAAATATAATCTTGAAACTTATGGAAAGCGAGCATTTTCAGTAATTGCGCCAATATTATGGAATAATCTGCCTGACATTATAAGGACTACTGAGTCTCTAAACACTTTCAAGAGCAGAGTTAAAACTTACTTATTTAGACGCTATTATCACTCTGATACCTGAAATACTTGACTGAGTCGGCTACGTAAACGTAATTTATTTGAGTAAATATTAATTAATTTTATGTTGTGACCCCGAGTTGAAATAATTCTGCCGGTGGCCACATGCGTACTAGCGCAATAAACACATAAACCTTAAGTTTTTGGATAATTACGAACACAGTATGTGGCAATTTTATCAACTTTCCAAACACAGAATAGTGTTACAACAAATTACTGACATATATTTGTCAATGGTAATTAACTTAGCAAAGATGGGGCGATAAATAGGCCCTCATCGTGAATTAAGGAAAATATGAACACATATGAAGCAAGGCTGGCGGAATGGGAATGATGGTGGGAATTTTAAAGCGCTTCGTGTGAAAGCTGGTATCAAAAGAGGATGATATAGTGTTTGCCCTCACTGAAGTATGATCGTAAACCGAGACATCCGCGCCAGCCTGACTACGTACTTGCCATATTTGGTAAGGTGAACTCTAGATCGTAATCTCAACATAACTAAATTATGGCTTTGCCATATTATCTTGGTGTTTTATGTTGTGACCCCGAGTTGAAATAATTCTGCCGGTGGCCACATGCGTACTAGCGCAATAAACACATAAACCCCCCCCCCCTGAGGGGGGGGGGGGGGGTGACTCCCATATCAAAGGGGTAGGGATGCTCGTCGGACATTTTCGATTTGACCCCTAAGAGGTACTAAAATGGGCGTGGCTCAAGCTTATTTTGACCACTAAAAGATAATAAAAATGTAAATTGATAACAGCTTTTTTGTTCAATTGACACCCGACCCCTAAAAGGTACTGCTTTACATAGAAATGTATGTGTTTGATGGTGGATACCCTAAGTGGTACCAAACCCCTGATTTTGACCCCTAAAAGGTACGACGAGCATCCATGTACCCCTCACATAAGGGAGTCCCCCCCCCAGGGCATAAACCTTTTTGGATAATTATGGCCACAGTATGTGGCAATTTTATCAACTTTCCAAACACAGAATAGTGTTACAACAAATTACTGACATATATTTGTCAATGGTAATTATCTTAGCAAAGATGGGGCGATAAATAGGCCACACGCCACACTTCCTGTGGCAGCCCCAGACAGACCACCGGCAGAGTAAACTAGCAGAGGCATACTTACTCCGTCAATACGGAATATGATTACTTCTAGAAGGTTGGAAGACAAACGGTGCCAACATTAAAACTAAGGGCACAACCCCTGATTGACTCGCCCGTACTGGTAATAATATGATATAAATGACTGTAATGTTAACATTGAGGTAAGGGCGAGAACCCCTGATTGACTCGCCCGTACTGGTAATAATATGATATAAATGACTATAATGCTAACATTGAAGTAAGGGCAACAACCCCTGATTTACTCGCCCGTACTGGTAATAATATGATATAAATGAATATGATATAAATGACTATAATGCCAACTTTGAAAGTAAGGGCGACAACCCCTGATTGACTCGCACGTACTGGTAATAATATGATATAAATGACTATAATGCTAACATTAAAGTAATGGCGACAACCCCTGATTGACTCGCCCGTACTGCTCTTCAAAAATATGATAGAAATGACCATTCAATAAACACGAGCAGTATGATTTACTGCAAATATGTAAGAAAGCCAGAGCGGCAGCCCGTGACTGACCTGCCCAGATACGCAATATTGAACTAGCCAAGTACGCGTGACAGGCCACGACTGGAGCGCTCCCTGTTAATATAATTACCTCGAAAATGCCTTGCCAAATGAATTAAAATCAGTTGGTCGAAAGAGTTGCAGAACGGATATAGATTTTAAACGCGTCAGATTTCCAGCGTCCAAGAACTCTTATCTGGGCATCCGATAGACCATTGGCTGCAACGTGACTGGCTGCGCCGATCCTGAAACTATGTGATTTGTAGCGTGTCGTGTCCAAGCCGCAAAAGATAAGCGAGCGCTGGAGCTGTGCATTAAATGTACTGATGCCAATGGCAGAAGTATATGACATGGAGCAGAGAGGACCGTTAGCATTACCTCTGAGGCGACAAAGTGCGAGCAAGTGTTCCACGGGGCAAAATTAAAGGTGTGTAAAGTGTCACGTCTAATCAAGATGTCACGAGGACGCTTATGGGCACTTTGTTTGTACTCAATGGTAGAGATATTTGCAACCACCGGCTCTCCATTCTCTAACATAAACTTAAGTTGATTGAATTGTGCAACCGATGAAGAGAGATTCTTGCTCTTGGACGCTAGTTCGCCAACGCGAAAAAAAACGTAAAAGGCAGTTAAAAACATAGCAGCATATAAAGCGCGCTGGTATGCTGACGAATTAGTGTATTCTAGAGAGCGTATTAAATTGTGAAGTACTGGTAGTGTAATAGGCAACCGCACATCTGAATGAGGATTAAGTTTACTTTGTGCGGTCAACATTTTCGAGATCGAAAACGCTTTCGTGGGGTCATGCAGGCCACCTATTTTGTGAACATAGCTAATTGCTGAAATGTAAGATGATATGGTAGCTGGTGCAAGCTTCTTTGCGGACAGATAGGAGATAAGCAAAGCGAGTGACGAAATGGGTAAAGGAAGTGTTGGTTGATGACCAAAACTAGCAGCAAATTCAATGTAATTCTGCCATGCCCGTTGGTATGTTTTTCTTGTCCCGGCCGACAGGGCTGAGCTCAACAAGTGCTGCATAGTTCCAACCAACTCTGCGGTTGAATGTTCACCGGAACGGGGGTGGCCGTTTGTCCGCGTTTGGGGATAGAGCGAGGAACTCGTCCACCTGAAAGCGTGATAAATAATCGGCCCGCGAATTTAAACAGCCTCTTATGTGCTGGGCGCGAAAAAGAATATTACATGTAAGGCAGCTAAGCACTAGGTGCCTAACGAGAATCATAACCTTAGGTTCCTTGGAAGTTTGCTTATTGATAATGTCAACGAGCGCAGCGTTATCAGTAAAGAATGTGATACAGCTATTTGACATCTCCAACCCCACAAATGTAGGGCGAGGACAATGGGAAAAAAACTCTAAAATCGTGATGTTAAGAGATTGCCACGAGTCAGGGCATTCGCCGTTCAACCAATGAACACCAAAAATACCCCCGTATCGTTTTGACCCTGCCGCATCTGTATGCAGCTGTAGAGTATCAGATGTCTCCCAAATGTCAGGGAGGAAAAATGACCTCCCGTTGTATTGTTTGAGGAATGTTGACCATAAAATAAGGTTCTCTTTCACCGGCTTGGTTAACTTGATATGGTGAAAAGGACGGGTTATTTAATACCCTTGGTGAGATCAATCAAACGTCGAAGGAAAGCGCAACCGGGCACGATGACAGAGCATGTAAAGTTGAGAAATCCGATAAGAGACTGAAATTCACGCAACGTCGCGGAACGTCGTCCAAGAAAATTAGGTAAAAGTGACTGGCATTTGTCGATTTTGTCGCAGGGCAGTCGAGCCTCCATTTGGATGGAATCAAGAGTAATTCCAGTGAACTGAAGGCAATTGGAACGCCTATGTCATCACAAAGCCGAAGAAAGTTATGCAAGTCTGCCTGACATTTCTGTTTTGATTTCGCTATAAATAGAAAATCATCAAGAACATGAATCACGGCTGAAACCTGAAGATAATGATAGGCAATCCATTCTAAGGCAGTGCTGAACGTCTCAAAAATACGACAGGAGGTCGACAAACCCATTGGCAAACATCGATCAAAGTAATATGGACCGTCCCATTTCATTCCAAGGAGATTATAGTCCTTCGGATGAATGGGTATGATTCGAAAGGCAGACTTAATATCTGTTTTGGCCATAAAGCAACCTGACCCGAGTCGTTTAATATGTGTGATAGCATCATCGATCGTAGCATAGTGAACCGTTGAAAGATCTTTTGGAATGAAATCGTTCACCGAGGACCCTGGTGGGTAAGAGAGATGATGTATTAAACGAAATTCTGCTGGTGCTTTTTGGGCACGATTCCCAGGGGGGACGTTCGGAAGCTAAGTAAAGGTGTCGATTTAAAAGGTCCCACTATCCTCCCAGCCTCAAGCTCCTTGGTCAATTTAGCTCGAACTATCAATGGGTTCTCTAAGGCACTTTTTAAGTTAGGAGATTGACATGCGGTTTGACGTCCGAAAAATTGGACGCTAAAACCCGTACTGAAACCAGAGAGAAGAAAGGCTGCCTGCGTCGTATAATAGTGAGTTAAATAGTGTCTAAGGCGCTCCAGCTTTACTGGGGTAACCAGTAGGTTTTGAGAAAGCTGAAGCTGTTTTAGGAGAGGTTGTGCAAGGCTGTCTGCCAGTGCCGGGCTGAGACTGTGCCTTAGCGCTGGATCGGCATTGGCTAGCGGGGTGATGTTTCCCGCATTTGTAGCAGGTATGCGGAAAGTTTCAGCCAGAACAGGTTCTGCCGACAGAGCGGAAAAGGGGCGCGCATGCCCATTAGCCACTTCATTAAAAGTGAATCAAGATGGCCGCCGAGCGGGGGTGGATTGTAGCTCTTTTTCAGGGACCTCTCACTCAGAGCTCAAATACCACGATTACTTTATTGCTTCACACCACACTGTTATTTCCTGGGAGTTGTATCGACTCCAAATCCGGAGTAAAAAAAAAAGGTTCAGGACCATCCCCTTACTGGAGTTATGTTAACTCCAGTATTTTAACTCTTATTTTGGAGTAAAACACCCCCAGTTTGGAGTTAATGTAACTCTAAAATTGGAGTAGAACTAACTCTAATGTGGGAGTATAAATCAATGAATTACCCTAGGGAAAAGTACATTCTTTATTAGAAGAATAACAGTAAAATACAATGCACATGTGGTTGACTAAATATTTAAGGAGCATGCATGGAGTTTTATAATTAAGTTACATATTTTGGTTTTAAGTACCATATCCCACATGGAAGCAACATGAAGAAGCCATATAATGGGAAGGCAAGTACTTCATGTAGCTGCACAAACTGTCCCAAACCCTTATAAAACCCTAACAATACATTTAAAAAAACACCCTAACCGTCGACAACGGGTGCTCACGAATTTAGGGTGTTTAGAGGTAGTCACTATTCACTAATTTTGGGTGTTTTAGAGCTAATCACTAATTGTGGGTGAATTTAGGCTAATTTAGGCTAAGTCACAGCTACATGAAGTAGTATCCAATGGGAAGGGTACTGGGTAACTAGCCTGTGTCGCATCCGAACTAAATCCACGTTAAGTCTGCAAACCAGCGACGGAAAGCTTGTACTAGACCCCCAGCAGCGTACCATAATTTGAGTATGCGTTCCGATTGGCTTTTAAAAATGCTTTTTGTTACATGTTCAACTGTCACCAGTTAGTCTCCCCAGAATCCAAGAACCACTTGCACCAGAACACTCGTCTGGCAGGAAATCGTTAGTGGAAATACAGAGGCCAAACTTCAAAAATATGGATGTAGAATCGGTTCAAACAGCTTCGTATATATTCTGTTCTTAGCTTTTATCAAGAAATAAGAAATATTTTGGAAGAACTCATTTATTTTGAGGCTGAACTAGTGAGCTCGTATAAAATGCTGACAAAAGCGAGTCGTTGCTAATTTAATTTGTACATGTATACTGTAATTGGTCTAGACAAATGGGGAATGGAATGTTGTGCTGATGTAAGCAGCTGTTGGAGCTATCGCATGGCGTAACGATCTAGTCATTTCAAAATAGCCAGTTAGAAGACATGTAAGAAAAGCATTTTTAAAAGCCAATCAGAACGTGTACTCAAATCACGGTACGCTGCTGGGAGTCTAGAACAAGCTCTCTGTTGCTGGTTTGCAGATGGACTTAACCAGGGTTCAGTTCAGATACAACGCAGGCTACAGGGTAATGAGCATTGTGCCCTCCTAGGGGCCATAACTTTAGCCTGATTTTCAGACGGTCGAGGACGTCCGCTGACTTCCTCCCACCTCCCCATCTGATGGACTTTGACAGAAACCAGTGTTCTGGTCACTTTCATTTCGACCAATCAGAGCGAAGGTTTCATTCTTAGAGAACTGAGGTATGCATGGAATGTCTCTAGAGTGCAGCCTGCATGAATGTGAAGCCAAATGGTGGACGATGCAAACGGACTTGATATGGCTTTGGAGAAAGCGTGCGAAACTTTCGACATTTCTGAATTATTTCCCAAACAGAGAAAGGCATTATTATACTTCGTTTCCTGGAAGGACCTTTGCTACCACAGCTGCATCTATAAGGCGACGACCAGGTCGAGAACTGAGAAGAGAGAAATGATATAGTCTTCTACAACTTCTACAGATTGTCAGAATCACGGCTCTTTCATGCACTGCAGAATATGTTCTGCAGCTTCAAACTTATAGAAACAGAACGTGGAGAAACAAGTTGTCCTCAGACGTGTACCGGGAAAATCTGATAGGAAGCGCTATCGATATCGCGATGTTTATCAATCTACTAGCTACGGGCTTTTGAAAATCATTAATCTTCCTCGACCGCTTTGTATGCCGTATTAAAATGTAATGTCTCCTAGAATGTTGGCAATTAGAAGACCAAATATTTCATGAAATGTAATGATTTTTTTACAGCAGTGAACACACATACGGAGTATGTCATGGTAATAGTTTCACGACATTTGGACACTTATTTATGTTTGCAAAATTTTTAACACTTTATTTTGACAATTTTGCTGTCCTAAAAGCTGAAATATCTTAGCTTTTTCGCCTTAAGAAGACTAAATCTTGGTTGACTAAATCTAAGTTGGATTACATTTGCCTAAATATTTATGTTATCAGAATTTTGAACAGTCTTGATTTTGACAAATTGTAAAGTACAACAAATCCGGTAGTTAGATCAGTGTTGTGACCATGAGCTTGAAATACTGTACGAAAAATCCTATTTAAAAAGTTCCTGCTGCCCCAAAAAAAAACAGAGCAACTCACACAGGATAGGGTTAGTTCTGAGAAATCGACATAAGTTTGAAGCTGTAAAACATAAGAATTCTGCAGTGCAGGAAAGTGCGTGATTCTGGCGAGCTGTACTAGAAGGCTAAATAATTTCTCCTATCTCGATTCTGTACCTGGTCGTCGCCTATAGATGCAGCTGTGATGGCCAAGGTCCTTTCGGGAAACAAGGGGTAATACTGCCTTTTGCTGTTCGGGAAATAATTCAGAAATGCCGAAAGTTTCGCACGCTTTCTCCAAAGCCATATCAAGTCTGTTTGTATCGCCATTTGGGTTGTCCTTCATGCAGGCTCCACTGGACATTCCACGCATACCTCAGTTCTCTAAAAAATAAAACCTTCGCTCTGATTGGTCGAAATTACATGACGTCAGGAACACGGTTTCTGCCAGTCCATCAGACGGGGAGGTGGGAGGAAGTGAGTGGATGACCTCGACCGTCTGAAAATCAAGCTACCATAATCTGGGTGTGCCAGGGGACATTCCAATGTTCCCTCATCAGAGTGCCCCTCTAATTTTCTCTCATGCTTATTATGCATGTACCATATATCTTCAGGCCGGGTACAGACTACAGTAATGGCTGTATACTGAATAGAATAAGGGCTGTACATGGGCAACCTGATCACTAATAAATCAGTGTTGACTGTACTAATTTGTTAGGTGTTTACAAAGTACATGTAACAGTCTTCAAAATTGTGTGCACAAATTTTGATATTTTGCTTTAAACAAATTTCATGGTCATTTGAACTTTGAAGGTGAATATCAGTGGAAGGCAATGCAAAGTGAATAAAAAAATGCCATAGCATTTGCTTGAAGCAAAATTCACACACACATTAGAAGACCATGTTATTCTACATTATTGTGCAGTTTCAGATGTACTGTATATGTTATATCCTCATTGCATTCAATTCAAATTCACCGATGTGAATGTAAATTATTCCTCCTTACACACATTACCATAGAAACATCTAACAAATTCGTACAGACAATTGATCAGTGATCATTTTGGTATATAGGTTGCCCATCTACAGCCCTTATTCTATTCAGTATAAAAACACTTTTAATCTGTATCCTGAAGGTATAAAGTAACCTTAATCATGTTAATGAGGGAGATTTAGTTGAAGCTTGCTGATGAGGAAACTTAGAGGTTTAATGTCACTGCATGAAAAACAAAGTAAACTGGGGTAATCATGTTAGTACAACATTAGAGCCTGTTTACACTAAGGGAAGTTGACCCTAGAAAGAGAGCTACATGTATCTTCATTGTAATAGAGGTAATCGGCCAATGCTGTTGCCACCCAATTCAGAATATGTGATGTAAACACACATTACTCTGGAGAATTGATTCTGAAAATTAATTTTATTCAGATAGGCATGACTGCATTATGATTAGGGACGGACCATTAGAAAAGTTATGGGGGGTGGGGGAATTTCAAAAAATATCCACACAAGGGAAAATTATAAAAACATATATATTCATGCACAGCCAGCAACACAGAAACAAATCCTACATGGAGAGGGGGAGAGGCAAGGAAGAGGCCAGGGACTGCACAAATGTACAGGAATGCCATCAACTCCAAATGGTTTCCTTCTATCAGTGTTTTTGTTGCAGCAACTCTTTTGTGCGAGGTACACATATGTATCCTTTGATTTATCCACTATTAAAGGCAGGAGTAATTGACACAAGAAATTTACATAACTTTTCGTCTCAAAAAGATGTTTGAATGGGATTTTCACTGGTCTCGCTATGAGCTTAAATCATAAACAGTCATTTGCAGTGCAAGGTGATGCCACTGTACACTTTTATAGGTATCAATATTAAAGTATAACTTTTAATATGGGCACGCTAGTCCTGATAAAAAAAAGATTTTCACAGGCGCATGGCTCTTAATGTTTACTTAGGACAAGAATGATTAAGTACAAAGGTAGCTAATTTTGGAATAACTTAATATTCCAAATTGAATAGATTAGTACATAAAATATTTTCAAAAAATGACATACATGAGATCTTAGCCAAAAAAAATTGCTGCTTGAGAATCCCCCCCCCCCCATAACTTTTCTAATGGTCCATCCCTTAGAATTCAAAAGGAATAATTCCCCAGAGTAGCATATGTTTACATCACATGATCTGAATTGGGTGTCAACAGCATTAGCCAATTACCTCCATACTATTTCGCATATATCAATACTGCAGATCCTAGCACTAGGGTCAATCACTTTTGCATAACCAAGCCATATGAGGGATCCATTATGCTACATGTACAAGGAAACCTACTGAATTAACAAAACAGCTTCTGGGACCTAATGCGTTAAAGTGCCACTACGACGAAAATTTACCATTTCGATTTGCCACTTTTTCAGTGTCTATAGGTCAATCAGTATTAGAAATATCCGAAATAGTAAAAAATATTCCCAAATGGGCATCTTAAACCACAAATTTTTGGAGAATTTACCGGTAAAATCCTGTCCGCCATTGCTGGAAGCCGTGCCCTTTGTTCAGCTTTAAACAAAGGTTTATTCACCGGAAGTGATGTCATACACTTAACACGACAACCTCGTGGCGCGAAATAGCGTGCATAAAAAAGTAGCCAACCTCGCAAAGATAAATACAACTTTCTTCTTATGTACGTGAAGACGTTTTTAGTAGAAATATGCCTCCAGGCGTTGTGTTCTGCAGGCGAGCGTTAAGTGTATGACATCATTTCCGGTGAATAAACCTTTGTTTAAAGCTGAACAAAGGGCACGGCTTCCAGTAATGGCGGACGTGTAGTTTCAATATTCGGAGCTAAAAAAATAAGACTTCCTCTCGTTGTATCGAAAAACAATTTGAACTGGTAATAATATATGAACTCTACTTTATGAATATGCAAAAACATTGATATGTCAAAATTTGATCGTAGGGGCACTTTAAGTGTCAACCCCTCTACTGCAATGTAAAGGGTATCAAGTCCCCACAGCCAAGTGACCCAGGAGCTTGAATTGGTATCTTCAATAAATTGATTGATTAATATTCCTCATCCTAAAAGAAAAAAAATAGAGCATTGAATTAGTTTTGTGTTTACAGAAGTTGGAGTCTGGACATTGCTAAAATGGTGACTAATATGTTGTTTTTAATTTTGAGGGCTGACTATATAATGGCACTATTTTTAGAGTATGATATAATTGATACAGTCACTCTGCTTTGGTAATATTCAACTCTAAGATCTCATGTGTTATGGTCACTTTGCTAAATATACCCAGCTCAAAGATCTTTACAGAACTATACGTCACTCTACAACAGTACCAATAACAAGTCTGAATTTGATACATCTAACTGAGACCTGTCTGACCATAATGAGCCTGACCCTCTTAGAGTAACCATATTACCCCCAACTGATGCCCAGTATCTACATGTACATTCCTATCAATTAGATGCAGCTTGCTCTCTCTAATCTCTTTAATTATGACAGCTTTCAGCAGGCTTTTCTCAGTACTGACTAACTTGAAGTTAATCTTATTTCGGAAAACTTGCCGGAGTGCAAGAAAAAAATAAGTTCTACATCCCTGAAGCGCTCAGGCAGACTAAGCTGCCAGGACTACCCGCTGGATTAACCAACTCAGTGGGCATATAGAACTAACTTGAAATCAATCCTATTTTGGTAAACTTACTGGAGCTCTACAAAAAAAAGTTCTACATCCCTGAATCGCTCCTGAAGGCAGACAACTGCTACCAGGATGAACCAACTGTGGATATAGAACTAACTTATTTTGGAAAACGTGCCAGAGCGCTAGAAAAAAGTAAGTTCCATATCCCTGAAACAGGCCTGGAAATATATTTTCCTACTTGGCAAGGAAAAACATGTTTATATGCATGTGGCCATTTTCCGTGACATTGGCTGAGGTCACACTCGCCAAAGTTTACTGCAGTAAAGCGCTATTTACTCTAGTAAACCCTTTTTCGAATGACCCCCTTATCGTAGTTTACCGTTACTAGTAAACTCAACTCTGGTTAGTTACGATAGAAAGGAGGATGAAAAGAAACTTTACTGCAGTAAACCTACCAGAAAAGGGTGGGTATATCTCGGAGTAAATCTAAACCTTGTTGATTTAGGTGACATGAACTTTTTTTAAGCTTGTATCAGAAAAGTTCAATCACGTACTCTGCACAGAAGTATAAATATTCCCGTTCAGTCCTTGCGTTCACACAATCAGTGTTAGGAGGATTTTAACATGCATCGGCAGCCTCATGAGCTAGTTTCTTCGTTGTACAGTGACAGGGATGTAGCAGTAAATTCAAGGCACATTTGCATGTATTTTTTTATCTAACATATTTTTATGTACTTGGCATTCAAAACTAATCATGAATTTTGGTTACCGAAAAACTGTGATATTCACTCAGCAACTCACTCTGTTCACTGCAATCTTACTTTCTTCAACCTCTTTCTAATTGAGTCATTTTGGTTACAGAGGCACAAAGTCTGCAGATTGGAACGCAAAGAAGGGATCAGTAAATTAAAAGGCACATTACACATACATGCACGCCAATGTATGCGGCGTTAGTTACATACACAAAGTCAGTCTGATTCAACAAGTCCACAAATATAGTCAAAAGTAACACTTGAAACTCTGAAGTCTTCTTTTTCCAGAGCGGGTTACGATATATACGTCTCCGTTCGAACCATCCTTGAGCCGGCCCATGCTTAGCGTGTGTATAAAGCCTGTATAAAGTCAGTTCCGAATTGAACTTAAAATCTTCTCAAAACAATAGATAGAGTTAACTGCAATTGGCAAGTTTGCCTTGAAGGAATATACATCAACAAACATTAAAATGAAGCGAATTCTGTTAGCTCTCCTATAGCCTGGGAAACCAGCCGACTCTTATCGCTCCCTACTTGCGAAAGAGACGTCTGGGAAGTGAGGCAGAAAATGCCATACTGATGACGTAGCAGATAGCCGTTTCACGATGCATAAATTAGTTGCAATTCTCAGAAGCCGAATGCAAACAACAGAGTTCTTTTCAAGAAATATAATTACCGTGGCTGCTCGTTTGCTTGGCAGTTGATCACCGTCACGAACAACTCATGAAATTCAAGCCTATTTAGCGTGTGCCGGTGCTGTTGTTGGCTCTTTTGCAGACTGAGTTCTTTCAGCGGCTAGTAAAGCGAAATGTCGTACTATCAAAACATTTACAAGAAAGGTACTGACTACTGTCATAGTTGTTTATAATTTCATATCAGTAAACCTACATACACTGAGCTATCACAAAACACTGGATGAGTTGTTGTTGTGGCGGATAAATCGTTCAGACAGTGAATCTGGGCTATGAATAAACATAATTAGATGTAAGTGTGCTATGAATCACGAACCAAGTGTGATATGAATCAATCACCCAAGAAAACGGGCAGCCTCGGTAGTATACCTGAAAATAACCGCTGCATTCTGTAGCTAACCTCTTAGGCTACTGACCTGACAAAAGAGCTGGCTTGAAAAGTGGCCTGCTATGTTGTGTGTAGGTTTTGAAATAATAAACAACTATTATGTTTTGACAGTTGTAGGACAAATTCTCTTGACCGGGCCGAGCCGCTGAAAGAACGAAGGAAGCGAGCTACCAACACACGCTAAATATATAGGCTTGAATTTCATGGTTGATCATGACGGTGACCACTGCCAAGCAAACGAGCAGCCTCGGTAGTTTATATACTCTGTTGTTCGCATTCGGCTTCTGAGAATTGCAACTAATTTATGCATCGTGAAACGGATATCTGCTACGTCATCAGTATGACATTTTCTGCTTCACTTCCCAGACGTCTCTTTCGCGAGTCAGGAGCGATAAGAGTCGGCTGGTTTCCCAGGCTAGCTCTCCTAGTGAGCATATATATAAATGAGTAAAAGAAGAGAAACGAGCAAAACTACACGTTCAGGTTCCATTGCTCAGCCTTTTGCGAATGCCTAAACTTGAAGGCTAAAATTAGCGTAGGACAGTTAACTGTCAGCAGTCCGTTTAAATAGATACCAGTGTGTCAATAGTACAGCACAAAACTCATCTGGATTTTGTTTATCTTTTCATTTGACATGTCGGGTAGGTTTACTGTAGTAAAGAAAGCTCATGAGTTTTATATAGATACCAGTGTGTCAATAGTACAGCACAAAACTCAACTGGATTTTGTTTATCTTTTAATTTGACATGTCGGGTAGGTTTACTGTAGTAAAGAAAGCTCATGAGTTTTACCTCAGTCAAGGCAAATTTACTGAAGTAAACATTCAAGTGTGACCTCAGCCATTATTATTTTGTCTATTTGTAGCTTACAGGAAGTGTGCACTTTTACCTAGCGCCGGAAGTTATCATATAATTAGCATATTGATGGCCGCGCTGAGACACGAGGTTCACTATGGTTTTGACTTTTTGTGTTATTCTTTTCATTATTTACTCGCTTAGAAACGTACTTGTTAAGTTAGTACTATACTCAAACACAACGCAATGGCCTAAGATTGTAACTAGATGGTTAATTCGAGTCGCCGATGTGTATTTAAGTTGTAACGACACTTCATGTTTTCACTCTGCTCGGTCGCAGATTTATAAAGGCGACAGAAAGCAAACGGAAACCCAGCTATTGGACCCTGGGCCACATGCATATACAACGTTTTGGCATAGTTAGTTCGTCCATGAAATACTCATTTACTTTTTATTAGTATTATTAAGGCACCTACTGATGAATATATCTACTAGTAAGTAAATTAGGAATTACTTTAGGCTTACCATCTGGCGTCTATCATCTCGAACTGTATTATAGTCTTTCGTTTTCCTCAAACCATAACAGCCCATAAATAGCCATTCAGGATCCAAACGACGTCTTGATGAGTTCATAGCTTGGTTCCAAAACTCGTAAACTAGCCAACCTTCTGTAAATCCATCCAAGTTGTAGGAAAATACCGCTCAGAAAGAGCTTAGTTTAGTCGTGGAACCGGTAAAGTTCATTCCACCGCCGAAACCTGATATAACTCACGAGAGCATGCGTCATAGCGTTGCCGCTGACCGATTAACTGTACTATAGTTACCAGTCGCTACTCGTGTATCAGGAGACATGCGGAATAGACCAGACTATTTTCATAATACTAGAAGTAATCATAGATTATGAAAGTGCGTTCGACATAATGTTTTTGGCTACCTGTAGTAAAAAACCCTTTGGAGACTGAAAGATTGCCTCAGTCTTCTGGACTACACTGTTGATAATAAGAGACGGACTCTTATTTTTAATTGTGGGTGTAAAGTTTTAAATGTTTTCACTAATAATTTATACAACTTGAATAACAAGGAATGCAGCTTATCAAATTAGCCGGTAACAAAACGAGCGGGGGACTGGAACTGAGTCAGTAAAACTAATTCAATTAATAACTAGTTAAAGTGAACTTTATTTTCCAAAAGAACAGATCAAACTTAGCTAGTCTGGAAAGTTTGGTGAACTTTGGCTCAATATTGACGATGCTAGAAGGCATCAAATATGTCAATTTTCCCATACAAACTCTGTTATTTTTTAACGTTGTCCCTCCAAACCATACATTCATTGTAAAATTTTGGAGGGAGAAAGAACTTTCAATTGCTTATAATTCAGACAATATTCACTTTAATCATGTCAAACTTAGCACACATGTTAATTTTAGAATTAGAGTAATTCTGATAAACTCGGTCCCAGTCCCCTGCTCGTTTTGTTACCGGCCAATTGCTGTACTATTAAACACGGACTGTGTTTGCTTGTTGTAGCTCGAGAATGGGGTTTTGGAAATGGCCCAGAAGTAGTACACACTTTTCTAAGGCTTGATAAATCGTACCTACGTACTTTTTTGGCAACATTGCATTTGATTGAAGAAATGTTATATTAGAGCGGATTTCAATTGAGTGTCAGAAGTCTTTTGGTTTTGCGTTTACTAAGCTCTCCTATTGGCTGAGAAAGTAAACCAACCAATCAGAATCCAAAGTAAAACCAAACGCAAATTGGTTTTGGCTTTGGTTTAGTTTGTCATTGGCTCACAGGGAAGCCATTTATGAGTTACTTGTGATTACTCGCTCCTATGATTGGCTGGCTGTGGGTAATTTGCGTTTGGTTTCACAACACTCAACTGAAAACCGCTCTACTTACCGAGTGAACCACAGCGCAACGACTCCAAACGACCGCGTGCGCATTTTCACGCGCCAGAACGAGGTTAATTTATTCAAAATGACGGAAAAAAGATACACGACCACAACAAAATTCTCGATTTCTCTTGCCTGTGAGACACAGGGAACCCAACGGCCACCAGATTAGGATGGCGTTCTCCTTCGTCGAACGCAATTATTTTGTACTATAGTATATTTTTCATTTATTAATGTAAGTAGAGACTATTTAAATAGTTCTGCTTATCTGAGAAAATTTCCGGACTCTGCTTTATGTTTTACCCACTCGTTGTGGTCTACCGCATAGGAATCAGCTCAGAACACTTGACTTCATGCTTATGTGGTTTCAAAGAGCTTTTAGTTAACTTCAAGGTAGAGTTAATTCAACTATTTGGTTGAGTGATTTCAACTCCATAAATTTTACTCCAAATTAGGAATAATTTCAACTCTATCTCTGAAATGACAAGAGTAAAAACAACTCCTAACTTAGAGTTAAATGCTCAAGCATTGTACTAACTCTTTTGAGGGAGTTAAATTGACTCCAATAGAGAGTATAGTAAATTTCAATTGCCAAGTGGGAGTTAAATGAACTCCTTTACTGGAGTGAAACTAACTCCAAAAAGTTACTCCCCACTCTAGAGTTATTTTAACACACTTACTAGAGTATAAATAACTCCCTGAAAATAACAGTGTATGGACTGATATCCTTCAGTGACTTCTCTAAGCCCAAATAACACATAATCCAGTTCACTGAAAGAACGCTATAATTACTCGTTCAACTCTGTCTTTAAGAAAAACGAACCATTTCGAAATGTTCATATGCGACTGGAAAAACGCCAAAAATAAGGAAACCTGTGAATATATTAGGTTTACACTTCGGTAGAGAACTAAGGAGGTAATGGGTTTCAACATATAACATACCATATTCGAGATTTTCATACCATTTTTCAAACGAAGCATTTGAAGTTACAGTAGTGACTAGACTGTCTAACCAAAGACTGTAAGTAAATCTACATAGCTATTGTCAGGAAAGTATACAATATTTCACTTGATTTGATTATTATGGTATTACATCGTCATTTTGACGAATTAGTTGACTGATTTACCAAATTTAAAGAAAACGAATTAAAAAATATATAATATGTTATAATTGTTCTGTTATCAGACAGCCAACAATAAAACAGTTGTAATCGAATGCCTTTGGCAAAGTAGCCGTGTTCATTTAATTTTGTTCATGTTAGAAGTGGGTGACGCTTAATTATATTGTGTTGGACTTTCGTGCGTTTCTGTATAAAAGGAGATATGGTGGTTGGTGTACTTGAAATCAAGAGCACATGTGGACATTCTCACCCAAGCTTTGCGTTTTACACGAACGTTTTGTGCTTTACACGAATTAACGAAACAGTACTTCGTGTTGTTTTCCCAGAAAAAAGAAAGCCTGCAATAGTATACTTTTCCCTTCCCAGCTCCATCAGTGTTTACTTGATGTTTTTGAATATCTGGGGAGCATGTTTGCTTGTGTAGACTACTTGAGAAATGGAGACTCTTCATGCACCATCACTTCTTCTGATCTTCACTTTATTCTCCCCAAGCACAAGCAAAGTGGGACAAATACATGACTTGTGTAGGATAACTGAAAGAGATATAAATAGCCTCCATAGAACACTTTGCACATGTATGAGAACAAATGTACATTTTTCATGTATACTTTATTTGAGTGTTTTAAAATTGTTAAAACCTGTTTTTAATTGTAACAGAGGAAGGACTACAAAGTTTTTAAAAAGTATTTGCTTTAATGTTGTTAACATGCAGAAGAATTATCTACTATAATGCTGAGTTTATATCCAAACAATATAATAGGTGACATAACACAGGATGCAATTACTTTCCACAAAAGTTAAGCCTTAAATATTCTACCAATGAAACTGTTTGTGTGTATCTCTCTTTTTTCATTTGCCTAATGGTTACTAATAAATAATATTTGTACAGGAATCCATAAGCAATTACATATAATAAAATTAATTGTTAATTTCTTTGATAAACGTGGTAGCTTCCTCTTTCATGAGCCTCTTTAATTTGGAGTTACACAGAAACTATATAATTAGCATAATGCAGAGGTTCATCAATTTTCAGTGTACATGTAGCTGGCTTGGACTTTGATAGTAGAGCTCTCTGAATATGCCTTCAGTAAGAAATGTATGTTAAGATACAAATATAGTATGTGTAGCTGGCTATACATGTATATACAGCTATTTCAGGCTAAGTGCAATGTAAATACATGCTAGTGCTGGAGCACTGGCTGTAGCCAGGTTATTTTGAAACCCCTGATAATTATAGTGACCATTTGCTGTATGGCCCCATTTTCTGTACACCTGTAATATACTTATTTTATGAAGTGTGTGAACATGAAGTGAATATAATTTTCTGAAATTATGCGAAGGGCTAATATGAGAAACATGTCAATAATAATAAGTAACATGTTTTCTAAACTTGATTTTTTAAAGAAAATTTGTATGAATTATGTGAAAATATTTTAAAGGTTAACTGTGAATTGTGGCTTTGTCAAAGTGCTTATATATTACTTTATGTGAACTTATTTCAGAGGTGAATCATGTGTATATGCTAATGCACCTAATAAATAATATCAAGGCAGGAAGAGGGTCAGCTTATTATTGGATAATTTGAGGTAGGAGGGGGAAGGGTTAGGTGCCCAGTGAATGAATGAGATAGTCCAGTCTGTATAAGCACAATTAATTTGGGAAAGGAAAGCAATGAGGGGGAAGTATGTTGGAATGAAGCACATGTTTCCAATGGCTTCCATTTTATAATAATAATAACAACAATAACAATCAGACAGTGTGTATTATTAAATAAATAATTAATAATAGTTCTATTATAATAATGATATCAATGCTAAGAATGACTCTGCTTAATGATCATGCATGTTTATTTAAAATCAATTTTTTTAAACATAATTAAGTTTTAAAATGCTAAGTGTGCATTCTGTATTAAGCAGACCCTTTTTAAATGGCTAGAACTGGTCTGCCTATGACCTAAAGCTCAGGGATGCTCTGAGATGGTAAACTCTTTCTGAATTTAAGGTTCAGATACAACATACATAAATATGTAATTTATTATATTAGTATTTTGATAGCTAGTATTATAATTTTATGTCAAAAATGTAACTTTAAAAAATTAAAAACCCTTGTGATTTGAATTAACAAGAACATGCAATGTCTGTCTGAGCATATATTGTTAGTATTGATAATCATTATTAGTCAATTAGTTATTTTATGTCATGTTTTGCACATGTATCTGATTGTTAATGTAAATTAGTATCATGAATGAAACCTCCATAGCCATCGTGATTTTTCTTTCCCAAATACATTATCAAGCCCACATATTAAACTGAATCAACTATCACATTCTTTCAATCAACACTTACAATGTTATATTTTCTCACTCAAAATTTTAGTTACAACACCAAGACATACATGATTTGCCTCTTAAATTAAATTCTAAGAATAGTGTTTGCATAATTTAAGAAAATAACTTATTTTTAATGTTTCATAGATACATAAATGTTCTTGTTTTTGGTGGAGAATAAAGATGAACAGAAGTGATGGTGCTGAAAAGTATACATTTTTTTAGTCATAACTCCATATAGATGTATTCCTTCCAATGCTGTTAAAATATGGAACCAGATAAGTGTCATTTTTTTTCTACAGTAAACATAAATAGGTTTAAAACATTTATAGTCTCAAATAATGAGAAATTATATAGATGAAAACTGTATACGTTTGTATTTGTTTTCATAGTTTGCTGTATTTGCCTGACTTTGCTTTTGTTTGGTAAGAATAGAGATAAAGAGAAATATAATTGTGTTTAAAGTCTGTATTTCAAAACAAGTAATCTGTATAACCAGGTGCTCCTTTGCTGTTTCGGTCCAGATATTCCAAAACAGCAAACAAACACTGAGTGAATTGGGAAGAGAATCAAGTTTTACCATTTTACAGGAAAATAAACAAGACCAGAGGTACTGCTTCTTTGCTTGATCTGCATAAAATGTGTATAAAAGCAAACAATGCAAAGCTTGGGTGAGAAAGTCCACATGCAGGCTCTTATGATTTCATACACCAACCATGCACCTCTCTTACAAAACAAAACAAAAATCCTACACAACACAATTAGTGTCAACCCAGTCTTCAAACATGAACAAAATTAAATGAACACAAACTACTTTGCCAAAGGCATTCGATTACAACTATGTTTTATTGTTGGCTTTCTGAAAACAGAACAATTATAAAATATTAAATTAAAATTCGCTTTCTTTAAGTTGGTAAAACAGTCAACTAATTCATCAAAATGCCGATGTAATACCATAATAACCAAATCACATGAAATACTGTATAAGTTTTATAATTTCCTGACAATAACTCTGTAGCTTACATTCTTTGGTAATGATCGTCGTTCCAGGATTTCTACTGCTGTTGACAGTCTAGTCAGTACTGTAACTTCAAATGCTTCGTTTGAAAAATGGTATGAAAATCTCCAATATGGTATTTTATATGTTGAAACCCATTACCTCCTTAGTTCTCTGCCCAAGTATAAACCTTATATATTCACAAGTTTCCTTATTTTTGGCGTTTTTCCAGTCGCATATGAACATTTCGAAATGGTTCGTTATTCTAGAAGACAGAGTTCAACGAGCAATTGTAGCGTTCTTTCAGTGAAATGGATTATGTGTTGTTTGAGCTCAGAGAAGTCACTGAAGAATATCAGTCGATGGTGTGAATTAATAAAGTAATCATGGCATTTCTTGAGCTGTGAGAGGTCCCTGAAAAAGAGCTACAATACACTCCGGCTCGGCGGCCATCTTGATTCACTTTTAATGAAGTTGCTAACGCGCATGCGCTCCGTTTCTCAGCTCTGTCGGTTCTGCCAGAATTGAAAGCCCAGCATGTCCCTTTGGGATAGAAAGTCTGAGGCCGGGAGTTTTGCGGGAAACCTGACTGAGAACGAGCTTGGGACCACTGTGGGCCTCGAAAAGTATGCAGGGATTGGAACCATGGTTCCCAGTGAACTTGTCCCCATGGGAAAACGTTCGGTTCAGATTGCCTTAGGTAGCGAAATTGTTCGTCATAAAAACGCCAATTACCCCCTTTGGCCGCAATATCGCGAACCACTTCTGAATATTTCATAAGCGCCGCCGTAGTAGCCGGAAACTTAACAGTGTAAACGGCAACAAATGTGTTGAAAGCCGAAATCCACTGACCTATATTGGTTATGCGTTTCGAAGGCGTGATCGGTTCAAGGCAAAGCTGAGGATGAGGAGAAGCTTCCTTAGATACTGAAACACGGTACTTTGTGTCATTTGGAGAAGGGGATACAAGAGCCGAAAAATCAACGTATTCCACCTCCCATATTTTTGCTTTGTGTTTATCGGAAACACGGGATGCTAAATTTACGGCTACGCTGGTAAAAATTGGCGTAGCTGGTCTCGGCTTTGCCCCGACTACCTCGCACAAGTTATTGCCCTGGTTTGACGTACCGACCGGTAGCAGAGAAATGTCAGCGACCTCCTGAGAGAGGACTTCGTTGACGCAGGCGTCAATGGGGTCGTTGTTAGTTGCTGGTGTGGGATTCACGGTGGAAGATGGCGTAAATGGAGGAATAGTTGACCCGTCCGAGAGATTCGCTTCTCGGAATCCCCGTGCGACAGCGGCTGAAATTGTCGCTGCCAAGGCATCAGCATTGAGCGTGATCATGCCAGCTCCGGTTGCGCTAGAAGCCAGTAGGCTCGCTGGGCGTTCTTCAAGAGCTGCGATGCCATCCTGCACCGGCCGCGTAGTGATTCTCGTAGAGCGTTTGGGGGGTTGACCAGAAGACGAGGTCCTGGATTTTCGCTTGGGCATGACTTCAAATATGTGATTATTAAAGTGAAAATTAAGGGACCAGCGTTGAAGAAAGAGTGTTGAATTAAATTAGAAGAGCTAAAGGTGCTATGGTGGTATAGTAGTAGAGCGGCTCGGAAGCAAAAATGACAAAAATGCGGGTGGGCCCGTTCTTCAAACAAACTGTTGTTTGACTAGATACTTATCACCCTGTAGTGTACACATCTTATGAAATCAAAACTGTTGCTTGACATAAACGGATCAGATCACTAGCCCAATGCGGGTCCCTAATGCACTGGAAAACAATAGTGAGATCACTAGCCCAATGCGAGTCCCTAATGCACTGGAAAACAATAGTGACTGATAAAGTAAATAACAAACATGATACCGTGCCCTAGCCCAATGCGAGTCATTCGACTTGTAAAGCACTGGAAAACAGTAGTGACAACGGTAAAATATAAACTGTCTCACTAGCCCAGGGCGAGTGCATTGGGCCTAGCTTGAGAACTCAAGCCGCCAAGGGGTTGTACACTGTAACCGCCCTGGAAAACAATAGTGATGGATGACAGTATACTAGGCGGCCATGCCGCAACGATTTCATAATCCAATGTGACACTGTTTGGTAAGATATACCGCAAAGGGTGTAGGAAACTGTTAAACATCACGGGTAACACACGTACATGATTACGAACTATCTGAGCCAAGTTCGCGCAATAATTTTAAGCACTTCAGAGCCGCTCCCCTTAAGCTACGATAGAGCTTGTATTGACCTAAATAATTTAGGTGGACCCCATCCTTTACATAAAGGTTTTTGGAAGAGTTCCAAAAACCTCTATGACGCCAAAAAATAGCATATGGCAAAGGCTCTAACATGACTTGCAAATAACCGTTCAATTGGCGCACGTGGCGGTTAAAGTCTGGTAGAGAGTCGCGATAGATGATCTGGCACACACAAACAACAGGAACAGCGTACTGGTGGTGCAATAATTGAACCAATTCTTTAAGATGGGAACCGACTTCAGCAGGACCCATGTTAGACAAGTCATTTGTTCCCAGCTCGATTACAACTCTTTTGGGCTGAAATGATTGCACTGAGGTGAGGGCGTCACCCCGCCGGATTTTGGCAACAGTTAGCCCTCCGATCCCCAGCAGCTGGAGCTGCACATGGTGCAGAGCAAGACTACAAGTAAGGCCTTCTGTGCGACGCTCACGAATGAAATGTTTTAAGCGGCAAATAAAATAGTGCTCCAAAATAAGTACTCGCGGTGAGGCCATGAATCGCGGCTCCTCACACAAACTAAATACGGTTGAAGGAAAACGGACAGAAATAATGTACATTAATCAAGATAACAATAAGCCACTTGCCTGCTATAAAATATATGGCGATGGAGAGGTCTTAATTTTAAAGCGCTTCGTGTGAAAGCTGGTATCAAAAGAGGATGATATAGTGTTTGCCCTCACTGAAGTATGATCGTAAACCGAGACATCCGCGCCAGCCTGACTACGTACTTGCCATATTTGGTAAGGTGAACTCTAGATCGTAATCTCAACATAAACTACATTATGGCTTTGCCATAATCTTGGTGTTATTTATAGACCAACATTGTAATTGTAAGGATAACATTTGTATATAATTTAAACATATTTGTTATAGTTACTTACATTATTACTTCTATTATTATTAGTAGTAGTAGTAGCATTGTAAAGCGCTATTGGTTTTATAGTAGAAATGACGCTATATAAATAAAGATTATTATTATTATTATTACTATTGTTGTTCGGTTTTGGCTTTCAGCTGCGTTTTGGCCTCTGTTGTTTCAAGATGCTACTACATATTTTTGATTTGTTTATGGCAGTGGCTTGTTCCCAGGAATGTGTTCCGTCTCGGAAATTTCCATGGTTCGTTCATAGGATCGACCAAGTTTACTAGTCCAGTATTGGCATCTAAGTTAGACGCCTTTTAGCCGTTTAATCGATGTTATCAGTGGTTTAGATTTTGCCACACAGTCGCTGTTCCGGGCGCCATTTGTTGTTTCATAATTTAGTAATGTGTATCTACTAGGTTATTATCTACCGGTAGCACTTACCACTGGATTTGGGTTTGGTATTACAAGTGGGCAGCTCAGTTTACTGGCCGGATTGCCGAGTGGCTTTACGTGCTGTTAGAAATTGATGGTGCTGTCCATGAGTAGCCACTTATTGGCATATTGTTAGTGAATTCCTTCGTTTTATTACCGATTGGTAGAATGTTACATCGCGGTCGTTGAGTGCATATTTTTTTGGTACTTGGACTTCGAGTACATGCAGTTTATTCTTTAGTATACCGAGTGGTCGAGGGGTTGGCATTGCCGAGTGGCGCATCAATACAATTGCCGATTGGCAACGCTTTGAATGCATAATCAAGTTCCTTTTGGATTTTTGCATAATTAGGATCAATTTTGTTGGATGAGGTTTTTCTAATACGGCATGAACAGAGTACTTGGTATACTTATATTCGTTTTATTGTTTCTTAGTAAAGGCATATTTGCCGATACATTTCTGCCCACAGCACATTCCCAGGTTTCAGACCGCATCTTACAACACTGCATCAGAGGTGTTCTACTGGATTAATTAAGCGCACTTGCTAATTGGTGCGGATAGTCTTTGTCGTTCTTCCTTAGTTATTTCCATACGTGAAGCAGCTAAGAGGATACTCATCTCTCCTATTGTAAAGAAAGAGATAAGTACGCCTGATATTTTAATTTCTCTTGTCAACAATATTAGCAGAGAGGGTTGTTCGTTATCAGATTTACACATGCACGTTTTCCCTTTGCCTTATAGATTTTGCCGTTTTTTTGCGTTTCAGTGAACTAGCGGATCTACGTAGGTCTGATTTTTGTTTATTCGCTTCACATATGGCAATTCACATAAGCAAAAGCAACTGAAAGCGGATGTTTACCGCGAAGGAAATGCTGTTATTATTTCTAGAGCCGGTAACCTCACTTGTCCAGTAGCTATGATATAAAGGTATTTTAGGAAAGCCGTCATTTACGATACTTCGGACGTATTTATTTTCCAGGGTCTTGCTTACTGCAGAAAGTCGGGCCTCTACAACTTAAGGGATAAAGGTCAACTTTTCTATACTAGAGCTAAATAAGTAGTTATGGGTGCTTTTAAAGATATAGGGCTCCCTACACGCAGTTTTGGTCTACATAGTTTACGAGTGGGAGGTGCTTCGGCTGCGGCTAACGCAGGAATCATTGATAGGTTATTTAAGGTTACTGGATACCTTCAAAACGAAAAAGAGTGTTTGTTTTTTTCGCACAGAAATGTAGTTTTAGTGTTTGATATACTAAAAACTCCGTTCAAAAAATATTAATATTGACGGAGAAATACCAAAAGGAAGTTTTTAATCGGAAGTAAAATGTTCTGTTTGATTGACAGCAGATCAATTAACACGTGACAAGTGCTCACTCGCCCGTATCGAAAGTGTGGGAAAAGCTAGCGCATAAATTCATTTCATATACCATTGTTTACGTTTATTAAGAAACGTTTTTTCCACACACGATTCCGTAATTCCATCGGTTGTTGGCCTTATGTCTTCCAAAAAGCAAGCAGGATACCCTTAGCTTGGAAAACAAAGAAAAATTAAAAGCAAGACAAGGCCATACGACTTCGAGCCAAATAAGTTCTCGCAAAACCCGACAAGTTCGTATTTTCACTTGCGTGCCGAGTGAGCCACATCTGAACATAAAGAAGAATTGATATGAGCCAGCCGAGAGAATATTTGTTTCCAAGAAAGCTAAGATGGAAACGTAAAGTCTGACGGTTCACCTTTTTTTTTCAAGTCAAACAAGCCGGCTATAGATATGGCGCGTACCTTTGATCGGAAATCAACATACAATATTAATCTCGGCAAATATATATATTTCTCTAATTCTTAGATTACAATATCCTCTGGAACCCACATATTAAAACAAGAGACTACAAGGATAACTATGGCTTGTAATTATATTTACATATTGAAACTCTTTTTCCCGCTGAATTTTAAGCAATTGTAAGCTAGAATATATTGTTAGACTGAATATGGTAGTTTGACTAAAGATGCTTTCTGTGTGTCGAGAGGGCATTACCCCTTCGAGCGTCTTGTATTCAGTTATGTCATAAATAATTGATTCGGTTGAGCGAGGGCGAATTCGAATTACGCCTATAGATTTGCTATGATTGACCCTTTTTATTGGCTGATTACCAATCACAACTAGTGGCTGATTTACTATTTTACAACACCGTTTAGCTTGGCGTGAACTGATTATCATATATTCGGTTTTGGCAACGTTTAAATGTAATTTATTGGAGACGAGCCAATTGTTCACGGTTAAGACTTCACTTCTATATCAGTAATTTCAGATGATTGTGTCATCTGCAAATATACACGGGACTGATTCATCTAGACAATTTGGTAAATCGTTCACGAATATTAGAAATAATTCCAGAAGAATGCCAATTTTACTATTACATTGAACATTAATAAAGGGGTTTATTACTTACCTGAGAACGGAAATGTTAAAACCCAAATACCTCTGGAACACTGCACACAACTGGAAATACTATGTACCGCAAAACAAACATCGCGACAACCTTTTTTTCTTAACTGAATGTACTAAATCATGGAAATTACGGGCGTTATTGCGGGCGTTGTTGCGGGCGTTGTGTCTAGTTTAGCTAGACTTTCTAGACTTTCTAGACTAGATACTTTGTAGTCTAGAACGGCTACACTAGAAGATAATACAATTTTTAGACTAGACTAGAAAATGATAGCTAAAGTAGGGTCTTTAGACTAGACTAGACTACCTAGGTCAACAATTTGTAGACTAGACTAGAAAATGATAGCTAAATTAGAGTCTTTACACTAGAATATACTACCTAGGTCATTAATGTTCCTCTCCTCGGTAAAAACACAACTGTCTGTAGCATTTGTCAACAAGAAAAAAAATCAGTGAAACATAAATCAGTGTAATCTTGTAACACGGTACATTATATCAACCCAAGAACTGAGAAATAAGAAAGTTATCAACTCCTCGACTATAAGGAAAACGAACTGTAAATTGGTGTTTTTGAGATTGAATAAATTTATCTGGTGTTTTGTTTATATTCGTATGGTAATTATTGTTCAGTTTTAGAGAAAAATGTGCATCTCAATAGTTTTCCTTAAAACAATAGGACTATTGTTTCTATAAAACTGTTAATCCCTAAGGACAATAGCAAAGTTGCTCTTATGAGTCATAGTGGATTTACTGTAAAGGTTTATAAATATTCTGATCTCAGAATTACGTTACGGTGCAGCATACATCAAATGTATAATACTTGCTATCCTGTGAAATGCTCGGTTTCTTTCGATGTGTTCTACTTCATCCACGGTGATAGTTTTTCCTTGAACGCCTTCCATGTCAGAGTTGGATAAAAATACGCGAGCTAATAAAGATGCACTGAACGGAGTAGATTACCGAAACAATAGTGTATTGTTGTTCATAACAAAGACTTGCCCAAACCTGTTCAACCAACACAAGTGAACTTTATTGATTTAAAAGTTAAAGTAATTACAAACAAACCTTAAATGCTAAAATACTTTTTATTTTGTTATGCCTCGTTGTAAATCTTATCGCTTATCATGGTTTGAATCAATCAAATCTTGCTCCGAGTAGTTTGTTTTGTTGATTATGGTAATTATAGTTCAGTTTTAGAGAAGAATTTGCATCTCAAGAGTTTTCCTCAAAACAATAGGGCTATTGTTTCTGACAAACTGTACTGATAGCTCTTCAGTTATCGCTAATCCCTAAGGACAATAGCAAAGTTGCTCTTATGAGTCATAGTGGATTTACGGTAAAGGTTTATAAATATTCTGATCTCAGAATTACGTTACGAGTGATAGCGAAGGTAATAGCTGTAAGGAAAATAACAAAGACAGTTTAGGCGTTCCGGTAGGGGTTCTACTGTGCAGCTGAAATTGAAATCCTCCGCCTTCTATTACCTGCTGCGCATTCCTTAATTAATTCAATGGACAATAGGACTGTGGGGTCATTCTAATTAATGCATACGCCTCAAATGAGGCGTACGCCTAAAAAAACGGCTCATTCACTCTTTTCACCTGGTGGCCATCTTCGATTCAAAGCGAGGCAATCCTTTGTTTTTGCCAGGTCAGCCTCGTAGTGAGGGATAGTCAAAATGAGGCTCACCTGGCAAAAACAAAGGATTACCTCGCTTTGAAACCAAGATGGCCACCAGGTGAAAAGAGTGAATTCGGTGCCTCTACTACTACTCCGCGGGGTCAGGAGATTATGATCCGCATGCACGCATGGCATAATATACCTCAAAATCGATCACTAAAAGCGAGCCAAAAATATATCAACCAGCACAACTTGTTTAATTCACTGTCAAATTTAACGAAATTTTCGTATGTTAATATTAAAATGAAATAACGTCTTTAGGATCAAACACGTTTGTATATTGAGGTTAGTGTGACGTCATAACGAAAGACTCCTTTTAAGGTCAAATTCTGCGTTATCTATACGTTTGAAATAAAGCATGTTATCACAACTACATAAATATGTGTTTTTGATTGCCGCAATTTTAAAGTCTCTACGATAAATATTTGCTGAGTTATTAAGAACTGAAGTTTCCTGTGACGTCACATTTTCTGACGTCATGGGTCTGACATCAGTCATGCACCATATTGCGGCTATTCAGTGTACAGTAAGTACAATTCCTCTTAAAATCCCGAAAAATACTCGAATAGTTATTTTTAAAAGACGTTTTCAAAAATGTATGACGTCATAATGACGTTTCCTCTTTTTCACTGTGAATTTTAAAGTATTTCGTGCTAGATTGTCGCAAACAAATATTTTAAACTCTAAAAGATGAATGAAGAAGTTATTTTGTAAATGGTTCTGTATTGAATATTTCCCGCCAAATTCAAAATTTAATACCTTTTCTCCCTCTTAACCGATCGAACTCGGGTTTTCGTTTTCTTTGTTGTCGACATGATGGGAAATCGAAAATATAAAATTTACTGATGTTAAAGGTAATTGAAAACATCGAGAAACCTATTATAAATGGATACATGACGTGAGTGTGACGTCATCAAGATGTCTACGGTAGCTCAAATCATTGGATTTTGTTTTGGTCATCGGTCTTCATCTTCTCACAAAAATTCAATCTTCTACGTTGGAAACTTTTGAAAATATAGCAAAGTGATAGATTTTAGGGTCATTTGTGCCAAGCGTGATGGCGGAAATTTTAAAATAAAAAAATAAAATAATGACGCGCGTGCTTGTTTTTACAAATTATTTCGATTCAAATTAAATTATAATTACATTAATGAAAAACTGAAAGCAGAGACTTATGCGATAAAATGCAGGTGAAAGAAAACAAATATGGAAACGTTACAAGAAGGCCGGGTAAAGAATCGAAAAAGAAAAGAGAAATTACAAAAGAAACAAAATTTAACTACACACAATATAAAAATATATATATGTACTCCTACAATAAATATATTTATTATACAACTATGACGTAATTTAACCATATTAGGTCACAAAAACGGACTGATATGCCAGCGTATTACCCACTAGATTGTCGTATTACCCGCTAGTAAACCAGTATTGACCGGTTTAGTACACGACCGTATACTGAGTTCAAAGCAAAAATGGCCGATGAGAATTGTTACGAACTCAACGCGGACTACCCAAACTTTGACTTAACAGGACTTTTCGACGACATTGACTTTGATACAGAACTTATTAACGCTGTCGAGTTGCTTGAGGAAACTGAAACGACTGACAGTTCCAGTGGCAATGTAAGAAGCGAGAAAAAAGAGACAAAACTTGACAATGACGAAGTTACAAAATTTATCGAGGATAACAGAAACAAAAACACAACAAAAAAGACACGAAGCGACCTTAACGTGTTTTATAAATGAGCAAAAACTGTTAACGAAACGAGAACTATTGACAATATACTGCCTACTGAACTAGACAGTGTGCTTTCACACTTTGTAGTGAAAGTACGAAAACAAGATGGTGACGAATTTGAGCCAGATACACTTACCTCATACTTTCGTAGTTTTGACCGCTTTTTGCGAGAACAAGGCAAAACATACAGCATACTCCTTGACAGACAATTCTCAAAGGCCAGAGAAGCTTTGTCTTGCAAAAGAAAAGAACTTCGTCGCTCTGGTAAAGGTCAAAGGCCGAATAAAGCCCTTGGACTAAACGACACACAGATCCAACAGTTATGGCAACAAAAACAGCTTGGAAACTGTTTTTCTCAAACCCTTCTACGTACAGTCTGGTTCAATAATACCATCTATTTTGGCTGGAGGGCTCGGGATGAACACCATCGTGTAAGGTTTGGTGACTTCCATGTAAAGAAAGAGGATGGGCCAGAGGGAAAAATGTATGTCGAGTGGGTCATTGAGCGTGGCAGTAAAACTCGTACCGGCGAGAACGAGTTTGTTCCTGACCGGCCATTTAATCCCAAAATGTACGCCACCAATGGACCATGTTGTCCTGTTCGTATTTTCACGAAGTACATATCCCGAAGACCAGCAGATATGAACTACCCAGATGCTCCTTTTTACCTGGCATCAATTCCAAGGCCAGCATCACAGACTTGGTTCAAGAAACAGCCCCTTGGTAAACACTCACTTGGCTCTTTCATGAAAGAAATGAGCAAAGCCGCGGGATTGAATGGCCGATACACTAATCATTCTGTACGAAGAACCATGATTTCAACCTTACGGCAAGAGAATGTTGATCCTCTCAATATTATTGGTCTGGCAGGTCAAAGAAATCTCAAATCCTTGGACAGTTATTCTGAAGTCTCAGAACAACAACAGAAAGACATGTCCAGCAAAATCAGTCAACACATTCAAGGCCAAGGGACGCGCGATACGTCGAAGGAATCTTCGGAGCCAGAGAAGAAAATCCTCAAACCACTGATGACCAATCCAAATATGATGTCTGCCGAACAAGACTTAAAACCAGCAATGTTCTGTGGTGCCGTATTCAACAACTGTTCATTGAACTTCGGTGGAAATGCTGGTTATGATCCTTGTGGCGGGTTAAAAACACCAACCAGAAGATTCAAGAGAATTTTGCCGCTTCTTGATAGTGACGATGAACTTTAGACTGAACACTGTTTCTTAAAGAGAATGTTAAGAGCCTCTTTGTCAAGTTCAAAAGTATATTAGACGTTTTTGGCTTGAATTTCTCGCTTTATATTCTCTTTGAAACACTTTTCCTTGTTGAACTAATTCGAGAACGTTTGTCACAGCTTATAAAAACAAGCTGGTTTTACGAGATTCCGATCACATGTCATACTTTTAGTTTATTATCCAATGAAATTAAAGGCACTTTTCTGGCTTTCCATCGCTCACGTCATTGATCTAAAAGACGCACGGATTTCTTGATATCGTGGATATTTTGTTTTCGAACTGAAAAGGAAATCAATCACAAAGAAATTCAAGTGTTGTATAATAAATCTCTTATTAGATAATTTTTCGTGTAATACGGGCTGACATTTTACTCGTTGCTTGTATTTTTCCTCGCCCCAGCGGGGCTCGGAAAAATACATTCGCAACTCGTAAAATATCAGCCCGTATTACCCGAAAAATCATCTAATAAGATGTATATATAACCACTAAATCAGTTCCTATATTAAATAGATATTACTGCTAATTAACTTACCTGATAAAGATATCAATTAAACTATTAACTTTATGTATAGGATAATGGTCGAGCTCCGAGGCTTCTTAGAAATAAGACGCAGGGTGAGGCACTTACATTGTTTTAGAAGAAGAGAAAGTATGTACTGACGATTATACACATATTTTCATGGTTTCCGAATAAGCAATAATGACCTACTCTTCCATCTCACTCAGTGACTACAATAATGAGTAATTCAATTCATCAGCCCCACTCTTCCCTGCTGAATTCAAAACCCTCCCCGGCGTTGATTAAAAAATTGGTTATTGGAGATAATAACCACTTCAAAACAATGAGTGTGTATTAAACTTATAACATATAATAATACTTTAGGAAAAGCTATCAATAGATACATAGGATGTACAGCTATAGTGAGCTAAGAAGGTAATTAATTCATATTAAATATATATTACTGCTAATTATCTTACAATATTACAATATCAATTAAACTATTAAGCTTATACATATAATAATACTTTAGGAAAAGCTATCAATAAATACATAGGATGCACAGCTAAGTAAGCTAATGAGGTAGTTAATTCATATTAAATCTAAATTACTGCTAATTAACTCTCAGTATTACAATATCAATTAAATTATTAAGCTTATACATATAATAATTATTTAGGAAAAGCTATCGATAGATACATAGGATGTACAGCTATAGTGAGCTAAGAAGGTAGTTAATTCATATTAAATATATATTACTGCTAATTAACTTACAATATTAAAATATCAATTAAACTTTAAACGATTAAGCTTATACATATAATAATTATTTAGCAAAAGATATGGGATGTACATCTATAGTTAGCTAAGAAGATAATTTGAATTGTAATAAATTAGATCACATAAAGAAAATTGTTGAAAGGGAAACAAAATATTATTTTAACTTGTGCTTATATAGTTGAATAGTTTGAAAGACTCGCGTACCATGACAATCACAATTTTTCGTTATAAAGTTGCACACATTTTGTTAATTTCATTGCTTCAAACTATAACCGTATTCTAATTTTATTGGATTTCATTATAATAATTTTGCAATTCTATATTCATAGCTCTTTATTCTAGTGTTATTAATGTCATTCTCTCTACAGATGTATTGCACATGTTAATTATTAACTGTAAAAATCATGTTCAACTGTGAATATATGATATAAATTTGCGATGCATGAACATTCGTCATTACACCATTTCATTCTAACTCTAAGGATGGCATGGGGTACGGGGGAAATGTAAGTCAAAATTTCGAAAGCTAGTGAACAATACTATTTTGCTTAAGTAATACGTCAAACTTTTCGAATTTTCCGACGTTCCTCCTACCACAGGCAACCCAAGCTAATGATTTTTACAAGGAATGTATGGGAATGTTTAGAAAAAATCTAAAACTGTACTAAAATGATCAATAAAGTCATAAAACCTTACATGTGTGTTGTGAAGTTGTTCCTCTTCATCACTGATGTGTTTATTTCTGGTTTGAGGCACTTCTGTGAATTTTTTTTCCTCCCCTATATAGATAGTGAGAAGGCAGGAAACACGAGACGCCATTAGACCACGTGGCGACTCTTCGAAGCCTCGTAATTCTTCGAAAATCCAAACTTTCAGCATTTTACCTCCAGAAACCCTTTCTTACATTCCTCTAGCACTCATTCAATCGATCCATCGCTTATTTCCTCGCTTTGTAAGTACTCAAATTGGACAGTTTCTGCAGCCAACCTAGCCTGTAACGATCCGGGGTTCGATCAGCTTAGCCTTTTTTCATGGGCTGCCTGTGCTAGTTGAACCACAGGCAGCCTGTGGTTGAACGTGGCTTTTCTTCGGAAGCACCTCGTGTATTTTCGAAGAGATTCGGAGAAGAAAGCCATTGTGCTCAATCGACCAATCGCTGAACGGTGAAATATGCAGAACAGAAGGCATATCAGCCATTAGAAGAGCGTAATGGGAATGGACAGTTTTCTTTGAATCGTCAAATACAGTAGCGGAAATGCCACTAGAACACACCATTACAACATTTCGTCCAATGCTTTTCAGACGCGTTACGGTTTCGTTTACTCAACATGATATTAATAGGGACTTTTAAGCAAAACACGTCGGCAATGTCTTCGACGACGGCATAAAACAATAGCCTTAATTACAAAATACAATAGCTGCACGTGAAAATGCACGCAGTCGCCTACATTTCACCGTTCTCTGCAAAAACACAACGTGAAAACCCCAAATTGTACGTTTTAAGTAATGGTCCAGATAAGAACTGTAGTAGAATCTATTGTTCTGCGGCAATGAGCCTCCCCCACATACGATTTTGCTTGAATATGCCTTAAGTGCTTTAGGAGGTATCTATAGTCCAAACTACATCTCGAAAATAAAGTATTTTTATGCCATTGGCTCTTTTTTTCTGTGAAAACGCAGAGAAGCCATCATCCAGCCAATCGGACATAGAGAAAACAAAGGATTTTTCAATCGCAAATTTGAGAACTTTCCCCACACACGATATTCTTCAAAATTAAGCCATAGTTAGTTTGATCAAACATAAATTCAAACCACAAAAAATATCGAATGAAAATGTATTATTTCGATGGGTTTCTATTGAATTTATAAGTATCAACCAATGAAATTACGAGAAAGAATAATAGAAAATTAACACCTTTTAACATTCCTTGCCGTAGACACTACAGTTCTTATCTGGACCATTACTTAAAGAGAACGCGAACGTATAAGAAAGTAAATCAATCCGTTTTTCGTTCGGCGTGAACGGAACTCTATACTCGGTCATATTTTTCGAAAAACAATTCAAGGTGAACGAGGGAAATAGTAGACACCAAATTTCGGGAGAAAGGCATTTTTCCACGTCCCGTCGTCATTGCCGTCGGCTGGTTGCTTAAAGTCCCTAATATGTCCTGCTTCGGCAGTTCTAACTGCTCTTTGCTCATCTGTTAGGCTCCAAGAAAGATAAGGGTCAATACGAGTTCTCACTGACCTATTTGTCACACCATATTCTAGCCGCTACTCGGACGTATTTTTTCACTCTCATATTGCAGTCAGTTCAACGGAATCGTCTATAACAAATTATTGTACAACTTACCTTGGTCAGTTCCGTTTTTGGTTACTTTACATTTGAAACAGCTTTTGAAGAAAACTAAATCAAGAAATCGACTAAATTTCTATTTGACATTTACTTCACCTATTGTTTGCTGAAACTGTTCGTGGGTCTCCCCAGCGATTTCACCGTTCAGCGATTGGTCGATTGAGCACTTTGACTTTCTTCTCCGAATAACTTCGAAAAAACACGAGGTGTTGAATTCTTTCGGCACTCGTTCGTCACTGCTTCCGAAGAAAAGCCACGTTCAAACACAGGCTGCCTGTGGTTCAACTAGCACAGGCAGCCCATGAAAAAAAGGCTAAGCTGATCGAACCCCGGATCGTTACAGGCTAGGTTGGCTGCAGAAACTGTCGAATTTGAGTACTTACAAAGCGAGGAAATAAGCGATGGATCGATTGAATGAGTGCTAGAGGAATGTAAGAAAGGGTTCACGCCGGGCATAAGTTACCTCAAAATCGATCACTAAAAGCGAGCCAAAAATATATAAACCAGCACATCTTGTTTAATTCGCTGTCAAATTTAACGAAATTTTCGTATGTTAATATTAAAATGAAATAACGTCTTTAGGATCAAACACGTTTGAATATTGACGTTGGTGTGACGTCATAACGAACGACTCCTTTTAAGGTCAAATTCTGCGTTACCTATACGTTTGAAATAAAGCATGTTATCACAACAACATAAATATGTGTTTTTGATTGCCGCAATTTTAAAGTCTCTACGATAAATATTTGCTGAGTTATTAAGAACTGAAGTTTCCTGTGACGTCACATTTTCTGACGTCATGGGTCTGACATCAGTCATGCTTTCTAATTGAATAAGCATAAAAAAGACCATATTGCAGCTATTCAGTGTACAGTAAGTACAGTTCCTCTTTAAAACCCGAAAAATACTTCAATAGTTATTTTTAAAAGACGTTTTCAAAAACATATGACGTCATAATGACGTATCCTCTTTTTCACTGGGAATTTTAAAGTATTTCCTCTCAAAAATTGAAAATTCTAAAAACATACGGTTGTGGGTACCGATTTACTCTTTTGATTGCTGGATTGTCGTAAAGAAATATTTTAAACTCTAAAAGATGAATGAAGAAGTTATTTTGTAAATGGTTCTGTGTTGAATATTTCCCGCCAAATGTTGGCGGGAAAATTGCCAAAATTCAAAATTTAATAACCTTTCTCCCTCTTAACCAATCGAACTCGGGTTTTCGGTTTCTTTGTTGTCGACATGATGGGAATTCGAAAATATAAAATTTACTGATGTTCAAGGTAATTGAAAACATCGAGAAACCTATTATAAATGGATACAAGACGTAACTGTGACGTCATCAAGATGTCTACGGTAGATCAAATCATCGGATTTTGTTTAGGTCGTCGGTCTTCATCATCCCACAAAAATTCAATCTTCTATTTTGGAAACTTTTGAAAATATAGCAAAGTGATAGATTTTAGGGTCATTTGTGCCAAGCGTGGTTTCTGGAGGTAAAATGCTGAAAGTTTGGATTTTCGAAGAATTACGAGGCTTCGTATAGTCGCCACGTGGACTAATGGCGTCTCGTGTTTCCTGCCTTCTCAATATTTATATAGGGGAGGAAAAAAAATTCCCAAAAGTGCCTCAAACCAGAAATAAACACATCAGTGATGAAGAGGAACAACTTCACAACACACAGGTAAGGTTTTATGACTTTATTGATCATTTTAGTACAGTTTTAGATTTTTTCTAAACATTCCCATACATTCCTTGTAAAAATCATTAGCTTGGGTTGCCTGTGCTCCTACCATCTACTGTCGGATCCCACGATAAAACTGAGCAAATAATAAATGAATGAATACCGACAGGAATTGAGGACATTTTGGTGCCCAATCTCCCTGGTTCTGATGTGATACTGTTGTACTTGGGCATATTGTTGTACGTGGGTTTGAAGTACAAGCTGAGCATCCCGACTATTGTTTTGAGCAAAACTAATAATGCGTGGTCGTGCCCTGGCATAACATCTCTCGATTGCAATTAGCCATCCAGCTTCGTTCTTCGTCATCAAGATGGTCTCCAGCTTTCTGGCAGAAGCTATGAAGGATTCAGAATGCAAGGATAACCATCCTTTTCAGGCGGATTCACCAACGCGTCTTTAGAATACCTAAAGCACTCTCTACCGTCACCTTAGCTGATGATATTTTGGTGTTGAACCGGTGTTGAGATGCGATTAAATTAGCTGTTTTTGGGTACAGTTTCATCAGACAGGATAGAACAGAATAAGCATCATTAACTAGCAAGAGGGAAGCGCTTGACACCCATTCATTAATACGACGGGCCCATTTAAAATTTTAAATTACGCAGCTCTCAGGATGCAAGAGATCTGTTGATTGCATCACTCGCGTATCATGCATGCTACCGGATATCCAATCGCTGTGAGAGAAATAGTAGGTTTCCCCAACGACTGCCTGCATGGTTATACTGTATCTATGTTTACGGTCAAAGTAATCAACAGGTTCATCAGTGGGTGCCATGAGGGAATGTGTCTGCCGTCCAAGACTCCCAAAGACTGTGGAAGTAAGCGCACGTTCTGAAATGCTGCTATGGCTCTGCTGGTATGTCGAGAAATTTTCGGAAAATTTATAAATCTACCTGAGAACCTGTTAAGCGCCCGGCAGAATTATTTTGTAATAGTCACAGAAGTTATCGCTATTTCCGCGATTAAGCTTCCACACCTGATAATCGCCAAAGTTCTATAGCCACCCGCTTCTCTACCGCAGTCGCTTCTTGGAGCGTGCTCAGGGACTACTGAACAGCCACCAACCGTCCGAAAGTCTATTTATTTATGCGAAAATGTTATTTCCAGTACCTCGTCTGCGTATCGTCGTTCTAGTTTAATTCAAACCAGCCAAATCGTGGCCAAAGGAGCATCCAACATCTTCCAGTGTTTTGGCTGACCAATAGTGCACGTACCCACATCAATTGCAGCATGATCATTGCCGTATCTGATGAATTTTCTGGAGTAGAATAAAGTATTTTCTTCGAATTATTGCTCTTTGTTTTCGCACTCTCTTTGCAAACACAATAGGACTGATACGATAGCAACAATTAAATCGTGCAAGCATCCATGGTAGATGTAGTGTAACTTAATATTTTAAAATAGACAGGCCTATTATTTAAAGGATATTTGCCTCGAGCGATGGGGTATGGGATTTATTAACCGAGGGTTTTGCACGATGGGGCAGCCCGAGGGCGGAACCTGAAGTGAATAAATTGCCATACCTCCGAGTGGAAGGCCAATATATGGTTATTTACACAATGGCGAGGATATCTCGTGCTACGCAATAACAATCTCTTTTTATAAATCATTAGGATCATTGTTTGCCTAGTGCATAGTTGCATACAATGACTGTTCACAAGGCTTCGTATTGTTGTTTTGTCTCGACTCTTTCAACCAACGTTCTTGTACTGTTCGTGGATAGGAGAGAGAACTAAAAACCAAGAGAGCGAATGTTCGAGTTCGATTCCGGATCGTAACAAATTCCTTATTTTATCTTCTTCTTTCATGTTACTTCTTTGTAGGTAAAACGTAAGTTAGTAGTTCTAAGATACTTGGAAATGCGTGAGGGAATGAGTCAAGGGGAATTTACATTATAATAACATGGCACGAGGTTGATTAGTGATTAAATGTACCCGAAAGCCGAGGGAGGCTTTACTAAACCTCCCGAGGCTTGAGGGACATTTAATCACTAATCAACCGAAATGCCATGCTATAATTATCAGTTACTTTGTAATATTACGGTTTCCGAGGGAGTAGGAGAGTAAAACAAGAACACTTTTGACCGCCTCAAGTTCAAAATGAATAAATTAAATCTGTTTGGGTTGCTATGAGTACTCTTGGGAATCCGTTAATTGTGTACTTCGTCTATTCGTTAGTTATTCTATTGTTATTCTATCGTTTCTGACTTGAACATGAATAAAACAGGCCTGATAAAAATGCGGTGCGACACATGCGCAATAGTATTACTAGTTATCCCACGTTTTAGACGTGAAAGAAGGTTCAAGTCCACATAGGTATTCTTTTGAAAAGTTTGTAATCAGTTGCTATGGTAAATTGTCCCGATGAATGACTATGAGGGACAAAGATATAAGCGAACCTTTTGCATAAACATTAGGTATGATTAGTTACTAATCGTACCTAATGTTTATCCTTGGTTCGATAAATAGAAGTAAACAGGGCATTTAGAGATTAAATGTCCCTCTCGGAACAATGAAAACCGAGGGAACCGTGATATTACTCTTACTTATACCATAATCGCCTCGCATTTTTTGGTTCTCGGAGGCACATTTAAACCACCTGATGGCGGGGAAATTTAACGAGGGCCATTGCCTTCCAAACTGTTCTCATTATGCATGTAATGCATATTTCTAAATTTCCCCTGCATGCGTAATGAGGGAAAACTAGAAGGCAATGCAGGCAGGACATGAGAGGGTCAAAAGCATCAACTCCTGCAATCCTCTGGCATGACTAGCCCTGCGCTGCCGGAAGAAGAAAATTAAACCCCAACTGACGTGTCTGCATTATAACCTTCAATATAATACGTGTGAGATGACCTATTGCTGGTTTTCACTCAATCCCAAGAGATCCAAATGACAAAGGGCATGGCGGCCATGTTGGTGCCCCAACAAAAGAAGCTAACGAGGAATCTATTGTTTAAGGGCACCAACATGGCGGATATGACGTCAAGTGAAAACCAGCAATATTTCAATCTACACGTTGTTCTCTTCATTTCTCAAACCCGCTTCTTCCATGTGGGATATTTATAACCATAAATGTGACGTAATCAAAATTCATGCATGCTCTTTGAATATTTAGTCAACCGTATAATTACGTTGTATTTTAATGTTATTCTTCTCAAAACAAACGCTTGTCGCCAGGGAAAATCGGGTTATTCAATCAATGGCGCTCAGTCAAGCATTAAACAAAACGTTTTCGAAAGCAACTCAACTGCGGCGTCTTTAGTTTAGGCAGAGAAAACTAAACTTCTCAGATATTTACTCCATTCCTCGGCGATAATAGTATAACAAACTTATAATAATAATAATAATAATAATAATGGCCACATTTATATAGCGCCATATCAACCCCAGTTTCATGGCGCTTTACATATGACTGACATATCCCGTCAGTGAATTATTTCTGACTGCTTCACGGCGCTAATAGCTGCCACGCAGTTTACAACGTTGAGTGTGGTTAGTGCAATGGCCAGGCTGCTGTACCGGGTGACAATCCCCTGCTCTTTTCCGAGTAGTACAACAGGTTCTTTCACGTCCCCTTCAAATACTGATTAGAAGTAGAAGGAAACTGACAGCTAATACTGAACTTTATTATCTCCTACGATTTTCTTTTAAACAAGCAAAGGGATTATTTCTCAAACTGTTAAAAAAATAAATACTTCAAAATAGTTTGCAACATTAAATACAGAAGTAAACAATTATCACTTTTACTCAGCCTAGAATTAGTAGATCATAAATAAATTCAGTCTAGGCTCTGATCACTTTGTATAGAGTTTAAATACAATTGTCAGTATGTCCCTGACGAAGTCTAAATTCTCGTACGAAACGCGTAGCATCAGTAAAATAACTCAAAGTTGCTATAGTCTTGTGCTGCTTAATGGATCTTTTAACCATAGAAAATAGCCACCTCAGGCTATGGATCTTAATAACAAATAAATACAAAATCAATATCACAGGTTTAATTTCTGTCATTTAAGGATATTACTCCCCATTCTGCAAGACGAACCGATATTCCTAAGTGGTACCAGATCGTTTAGTGAGGCTGTACAATATTACTAAGATCACTCGTACTTTTAGGATTCTTGTTCCGGCAGGAACCAAATCAGGTAGGAAGCAAAATCCTGTTAGAGCGGCATAATAATTTTACTGCTGATTTCCACTTACGATTCATAGTCCATGAATGGTGTTGGCGACTCAATCTTGATAATAATCTCGTCTCCAGTCCCCTCGTCATCTATACCAGGCTCACCTGTTCTTCCCAACCACACTTCACATTCGTAGTTACACGAAGCCCCAATAAAATGCTTTCCTTGTTTAGTAGGCTGCAAATAAAATGAATACCGACCTACATAACGAATTGTTATATTATTATCAGCTTGTTTAAGTGATTTGTAATTAATAAACAAATAAAGGGGCTATGTAATGGTGTTACGCATACGTGGAGTCCATGATCGATTGATGCTGTTAATTGGATACAGACGGTCAAATATTCCTCCCTCAAGCTTGTTAAGGAATGATACGCAATATTTTCCATGAAGACTATACCTACACACAGTTTGTTAGTAGTTTTTGCACATTTGCTTTGATATTGACCATCCCACAATAGAGTACCGAAATTGACGTCACAAATTTGAAAAATTTAGATTTAGAATTTTCGGACCACCGATTCGGAAAGCACAAGATAAAAGAACATTGCATACCAAAAATGAGGTGAATACGTTAAAAAGTGGCTGAGATATGGGTATTGGAACGTATAATTTCCTTTAACAAATCACTGTATTTTTGTCCTGGCTCCTAAACTTAGAAGTATACACCTCATTTTTGGTACGTGACGTTCTTTATCGCGTTCTTCCTGAAACTGTGGTTAAATGTTCTTAAAGCGAAAATTTATTATTCATGACGTCATCACTTCGGTACTCTATTGTGCGCGAGGTTCGTCAGTTCATATGAAAATCGCTGAAAATAATTGTTTCCGGCACGGACTGCGAATCCATGTCTATGTATTTGTGAAAATATCATGATAAAATAAGGAATAGTCAGGAGTACACGCTAAAAGTAATAAAACAAAAGCCTCTGGCGCCATCACTCATACAATACAATACTTTATTTACTAACGCTATACCAAAGAGCCTATAAGAAACTCGTTGTAAGGGAAACCTGAAATTTTAAAAAGTCTAAACGGAACAACATGTGCAATTAAATATTTATATATTAATTATAAATTACATGTATATTAGTGCCTCTAAAATATATCTAAAAACAATAATTTATATTTATACTAAAGGTTAGATGATACAATAATAAAACTACATTATATGATACTGAATATATATGTAGTGTTTACAACATGAGCGGGAGTGCTGTATTCGGCCTATACAATCTCGAAACGGAGGCGAGATATTGTATAGGCCGATATAACATTCACGCAAATGTTGTAAACTAAATGTGAAGCGAAACTATATAATTTTAAATATATATATATGAAATTCTGATTTAAAATATAAAACTAGCTTACATCATGGTCATGCGCAGTGTGGACAAAAACAGGTCCCACATTGAATAGATGCATGCATCAATACAGGAGTCTTGCCTTGACATTTCACAGAAACAGACCCTGGCATAGTTCAATTTATTTGAGCGCATTAGACATTTCCTTCCCATTGAACAACGGTTAACCTTTTCAATGTTCTTATTAAGCCCGTTCTCGAATACCCAAAAAAAAAACATCAAAGGAGAAGCAAGAGGTGCCTGAATCTAGTATTCCAGCTAGCACTTCATACTCGACGATGAAATGAGATGTAAAAATATTCCAGGGCTGGGAATGAAGGCACAACTTTGGAGTACCCGGCCACTGAAACTTGGGGGTCGTAACTGCTGGCTACATATACTGAAAGGTAAACAAATAATATATCTAGTAAAAGTCCTTAGTAAATAAAATTATGAATATTTTTATACAAGTCCAAAATATATTTTTTTATTTGAAGGCTAAAAGCCGGGGTTGGTTTGAATATTTCAGGAGACTGCGGGATGATGAGCGCCGACTGAACTGTAAAACATACATAACTCTTGATTATTGAAGTGGAACACTTATAAAAACTACATTACGTCACCAGTTCTGTATATGTTTCAATTCAATAATAAAGTGTTCTGTAAGTGTTTCAGTTAAATAACAAAGTGTTCTGTATATGTTTGAGTTCACTGAATAATAAAGTGTTCTGTATACGTTTCAGTTAAATAATAAAGCGTTCTGTAAGTGTTCCAGTTCAATAATAAAGTGTTCTGCATATCTTCCAGTTCAATAACCAGAAGTTCTCTATTGTCCGTTACGTTGAACGCGAGTGCATTTAGCAGCTTTTCAAGACCTCGAAAGTCCATTATTTTGTTATATAACAAGGAGAACCATCTTTTATTTGTTTTATAATATAAACTTAAATGTAGACGAAGGAAATTAAATCTGCTTAAAAGAACCCGCGTAAAATCTAAAAGCAAGCTGACGACAGCGAAAACCCATATTAAAGTACTTGACGTGTTTACAACATTTTTCGTTGCTAATTCGTTCAATTGTGACAGCTTGACATTGACGATCTGAAAGCTCGTTTCTTATTGGATGAAGTAACCTGCTAAGAATAGAACATGTCAATCGATAAAAGTGAAAGACATAAATTGCAAGAGCTGGCAAATTAACTGGGTTGTAATATTGTTATATTGTCAAAACTGTTGCAGGAAACAAAGTGCTTTCTTTTTACGATTTCTGGTCAGCACAGGAGAGGTTAATCTGCACATTGTGATAGTGCAAGGCGTTGAAAATGGCTGATGGAAAAGCATTCACAGAGAAAGCGTCAACGAATTAGCGGCAGTTGAATTGGACACCTGAGTCGGATGATTGCCACTATTTTCTATAACAACTGCATAGTTGACACTGATTACTGATTCTGTGGTCTGAAGAAGGATGTTTTCTTCACTGATCCCAAGGAACAGCATTGTATTAAACTGCTGCTCTGATTGCCGTGTTACGTAGCTATTGAGCCTCAATTCGTTGGCATGGCCGCTATACACGAATGATGATATCTTCTGAAATTCTGCCAGTTCTGGGTTCTTTGAAAGTTTTATCGCCCGTTTTTCATTCAGGAACATTCAGGAACCTCTCAAACGAATTTCTACATGAAACCAGAGAAACCACATTGTATTCTTCGCAATTCACTGTTCAGGTTTCAGCATAACTGGCAGGCGTATTACAGTTATCGTGGAGTTCTTGGTGAGTCATGTATTGTTGTTGTGTTGTCACTTTCCACTCGTTTAAAACTAAGGGCTACCTATATGCAAAAGGGGAACGAATTCTATGTTTGATTTTTGTAGACATTCGCTTTTAAAGAGGCCGTCTCACCCACAGTGCTTAGCGCGCTCACATAGCATAGCGGCTATTTTCGATGCCAACGAAATCCAGAGTTGTATGGCAGTGGTGTTAATCTTCTCTACATCTCTGCCATCCTTCCAGCTATCCTCAACAAATCATACTAGGTTGAACCTTTTTTATTGCCCTTCCTACTGAGCCTCTTATTTAAGTGTTTTAAATTATTTGGTCATGCAAATTTCAGGTGGCCGTAGTTCTCTGATGGATGCCAGTCTCGTTCTTCCTCAACGAAAGGAAACAATTGTCCGTTTGTGTCCACGATTTCCAACTATAACATGGAGAAAGCTTTGTAGTAAGTAAAAAACAGTAAATATTTCTATAGAGTGATTGTTTTGATTCACACGATTACAGATTGGCTTCTAAAAAGATAATTAGGATAATTATAATGATAACGTAAGTGATCGTCGCGTTGAGAGTGAATTGCGTCTTTCCTCTTGTTTTGGCGGACAGTGTTCAGAAAAATTTTCGTAGTGTTTTCTCAGGCTCCGGTCATGTGTGTAGTTGACTGGACAATCCCAGCACTTGAATGACATATCCATCATTCGACAATGTATTTGATACAAGGGAAGCGTATAATCTTCAGTTATTTTAAAGATAATTTGCACGAAACCAAAGGAGTAAACCTACCAAGTGCATCCAACAAGTATTTTTTTTAATAACCACGGTACGTAGCTATTGTAGCCTAGCTAATATCACACGTTAAAGCTAGGTAGACAGACTATGCATTCGCTGCACGTTCAACATAATCACAATACAGATCTGTTTTTACCCTCACTTTCTTTTAAAGAGTTCTATTATTGCTATAAAAGACAAATAAATATTTGGATTTTAGTTTTCTTTTATTGAAATAGAGTGTAAACAAAACAAAACATGACATACATACTCGGAAACAACGCTCGACAATCTCATTATTTTATTGAACTTTTTGTTAAACCAATACAACACTGTATCCATTTAAGAATACATAAATGCCAGAGCAAACTAAATGCATGTCATTGTGAATGTTTTGGAGTAAAGAAAACCCATGAAAACATCGGAACATCCACTCATTTTTGACTACGATAGAAATTTTTAATGTTATTACCGCGCGGAATCAGACTTTTGGAGACTGGGACGAGGCCGCACTATTTTGAACAATAATCCTTTGCGCGCGCAGTTCTTCGTACAGCTGGTATAATGTTCCACATAGTTTTGATGGTTGTTGAGTTGGTCTCGTCACAATCAGTGAACACGAAACCAAAACCAAGAAACGAGTTTCGCGCAAAGTATCATGGTAAGTGCTAAATGGTCTTTAATATATATTATAATATAAAATATGGGATCATCGTAAGAATATTTTGTTATAAATGCACGCTCAAGAAAAAAATCAAGCACGCTGAGCAAAACGTATCGGTGATTCTTTTTCGCAAGTTTGTATAGCTAACGGAGATAATTTCATATACTGGGAAGAAAGCATGTCCGACGTTGATACATGCATCAGGAGTTCCGGACTTCCGGTTGGATCACACTGCATTCTGGGTAGGTGGGCTCAGAAAAGTGGGCATCAACATCCAGAGCGGCCGTATTGGATTTGAGCGCAGTCAACTTGGAAACTTTATTAATCCCGTTCTAAAGCTTAAACATCGACTTAGAGCTCCCAACTGAAGAATCTGTAAAGGTAAGATATTCCGTGTATTAGGTAGTAAGTTTTTGAACTTGCAAAGGAGCAAAAATTGACTGCACTCAAATCCAATATGGCCGATCTAGAAGTTGATGCCCACTTTTCTGAGGCCACCTACCCAGAATGCAGTGTGATCCAACCGGAAGTCCGGAACTCCTGATGCATGTATTTGTTAAGGTGTGTTGAAGAAGAGGAAAACAAAAGTCGCTTCCCCAAATTAAAAGGAAACGATCGGCGAGAGAATTTAGCATCGGCTTCGTACTCTACAAAACGACCACAAAATGGGATGCTAAAACGTTTGAAGTTTAGTAAAGCAATGCCTACATTCTAATATAGTGTTACTCATTGACAGTTCGGTGTCAGGAGTCCACGCTGACGCTGTGTAGTTTCTTTCGTGAAATATTTATTTATTTCCGAGAAAAACGAAAAAATCCCATTGAGCTCCAGACACGATTCCGGGAAGCCCCACAGCGTTGAAAATCGGCCGTATTCGCTTGATTCGCGTGTCAAAACTATTGAACCGAGATTTATTGTAATACTACCAGCTTATTATATCGCTCCTCCTTGTTCTCTCAGAGGAATTTCATAAGCCTTTGAGTATTTTAAGACTTCGAGGGAAGTCGAGGGCAAAGTACCCTGTTTAGTTATGACAATCGGTAGGTGCTAACGGATTGTGATTTTAACCATGTGCCACAACTCCAAATTCCATAAGATTGTGGATATTAACTATAACTACGAAGGAATAGGTCTTTCAATTTATATAAAGTTTTCTTTTGGCAAATTAATTCGCGCTCCTCAGGAAGTTTCTCAATGTAGCACTCCGAAAACATAAAATCGCGCCATCTTGTGATTGTGTGATAAAGTATACTGATTGACTATTGACTAACTGAGTATATAACAAATATTTTGTTTTCCTTGATCCTTAGCAGGTATACCGGCTGGGTACGTATACATAAATAACTTAGGATTATTAGGTTTGGTCTTCTTCTGAAGCAGAATGCACAAAAGTGTATATATGCGAGATTACGGTAATGACGAAATTACAACAAGTCAGAGTTGTCCACAAGAAACAACTTTAAATACCACCCATTTATAACAAGGAGAAAATGTTGTCCAGCAGACTTGGGGAACCCCCCACCCCCCAACCCCCCCTCCTCCTCCCAAAATAAAGGAAGAAAAAGAACAAAAATTAAAACAACTGCGCTATCAAAAACATGGCATGCCATTGCTGTCCTACGATGTCCTCATCGCATTTGATAACCTTGAGGGATCAGATTTTGGGGCGGAACCACTGGTGTCTTGCCTTTCGGATGTGGTAGCCTGGGGCGAATGTATCTCGCTATGTTTCGCTTGTTTTGGAAGAAACCACTTCCGCCGGACCGACAAAACAGAAGAGCATTTGATTATTAGTGTTTAGACCTACATGTAACTGACTCTACTGCTTCTTGATTAGACTATACGAATGGAGTACAGAAGTAATCTGCTGCTTACATATATTATAGCGTGAACAGAACGATATAATAGTGAACTACCCGACCAGTGAATGCCCTATGCTGAGAGACTACCTGTAACGATCCTCTTGCCACTAGAGTAGGGAAGGAAAATAACTGATCTAGTGTTTTAGTTTAAGTCTAGAACTGGTCTTATTTATATTTTCATCAGTAGACATTGAATACTAACGAGCAATCGTATTATAAAATCCGTAGTTTGGATATACCATGCAACAACTGCCGCTCTATATACAAGCATCAACAGACTAACATTTTTAGAAAGTCCTCAGTACTTTACCAGTGCTGCAAAACTCTAGAACAATGTTTCCGGCCCTCTACAAATTTTATCATTAAAACATGTAAGTCCATCGGCGCTTACAAGTATACATGTACATCGCATTGTGACAGGGCATTCTTTTTTGGAATTTCCTAAGTTTTTTTCACTGATAGTAATTCAGTACAAATTGACGATACCCGTGAAGAAAAAAATAAACGTTTACAAGTCAAAGTTATAAAATACTACTCACTTTTAAGTCTTAAAAAGAACTGTTAACAAGCCTTAAATTGCATACCCTGGGTACCAGAGGTTCTAATACCCCTCTAACCAGTCGTTTTGGTGTCTAGAAACCTAACGTACATGGTCGTGGCGTTTTAATATTTAGTGTATGATGGAGAATACTAAAAAAAAAATCACGGGGAGCAAGCAGGTTGCGCGCGCTAATGGTGGACAGTTATGGTCTTTTTCAGCTCTCCAATATTTTTACTTTTTCTGCTACAGTTCTTTACTTTTTCTTAATAACTTCAGCTCGTACTTCTACGTCTAAAGGTTAGTTTTCTGTATCTCGTGTATTTTGTTAGTGTTTTTCTATATTTTTCATCTTTAATATTCACCTCTAGTTTTCTATTTCGGTATAGTCGGTATCTTCTAGCTGTTTTACTTATATAATTCCCTTCTCTTCTTCATTAATTGCCCTCTTGATTTATTGTTTCACGATCGTAAGACATAGTACACTGCCTTAAAATCGTTTACATTTCTGTCTTATTGATTATAATTTTTCTCATTCTAGTTTTCCTCCTTTTACTCTTCAGGCATTTTACTTTCATTATACTAGTGCATTTTCGTTCACGTATTACTTTCCATTTCCGTTATTCTCATTCTCATACTACAGTTAGTTCATCCTCACACTACGACACTCAGTTTCCTTCTACTTTTTAAATCATTAATTAGCTTCATTGTTCATTTGTTTTCCATCTCTATTTATTATTATTGTCGGTTTCATTATATTGCAACGGTTTTGATTGTTATTATCATTCTCTTTTCGTTACATTTTGAATTTTCAAAACATATTCCATGAGCTCGATCATAACCGTCCTTGTGGCGTGCGCTGTAAATTACAACGGCTAAACTTTGGTTTACTATAACAACGTCAGCAGAGTAACAGCATGATGACCGGAAGTGCTTTATTTTATATTATTCAAGTAATAAGGAGTTGCGGTAGGATTTAGTTGGTACTTGAACTGACCCATTTCAATACAGGCCTACCCATGGCATCGTTTCGCCGCGTATTTGCCGTTTGTACCGTCTTCTTGGTTATGTCAAGAGGCTTTCCTAATACTGTATCGACTTCTCAGACTTACTAGCACTACTGGAGTTGGCTTCTACCCTTTTCGAACCGAGTACAGACCTGGTTTCGTGCGTCATGTTGTACTGTTTGTGAAACACATAACCAAAGGTTTCTTTAAATCAAGAGTGAACCGATACGCTAATTCTACCTCAACATACCAGTTGGCTCGACTCTCCAGAAGCGGAGATCTTCACCCTAATCCTGGGCCAAGTTTGGATAGGTATACTTCCCCAATTTGTTCAAGAACTATCGTAAGAAACCATCGAGCCATGGATTGCAATTTATGAGGATCAAAATTGCATATTAAGTGCGGGAAGGTTTCTCCCAAGGAGTTTAAGGTTATGCAGTGGAGAGACAAGAGAATGAAAAAACAGTAGTTTGGACGCATTGGAACTGCCTTTTTGTTCCCTTTCCGATGAGTCATTTCTATCTATGTGTGAGGTTGACGGACCGATACAAATAAGAGAGGAGGACTCGACAACCCAAGGATATCTCACAGAGCTAGTAGAAAGATTACAAAGCTCTTCTACAAAGGATTTGAGGGTCGGCTCACTTGAACGTGTGCAGTCTCAGAAACAAAATGGATGAAATTAGATGTCTACAGAGGCTCAGCCAATTCGAACTGCTTGCTGTTACAGAAACACACTTAGACAAGGCTATCCCTGATAACGTATTAAATATTGACGGCATGAAATTTTTGCGACTAGATCGCAAAGGTCGCAAAGGAGGTGGTTGTATTTTGTATTACGCGGAACATTTACGAACAGTTCACCGGATAGACTTATTTACGGATGGGTTGGAGGCAATATGGCTTCATGTGAAACTCACCAGAGGCACTGTGTTATTCTCGGTTATGTACAGACCACCCGATGACATGCGATTTTGTTATCTTATCGCCTGAAAACATCACATATAGTCCTTCTAGGAGATTTAAACTGCGACTTTCCTGCGTCGGTGTTCGCTAAAGATCTTAATACAAGAAAACTGAAAGCAGTTTTTGAGGCTTTTAATATGCAAAATGTTATCGAAGACTCCACTAGAATAACTAAAACAACCAGCACTTTGATTGATCTCATTGTCACTACTAGAACTTGGTGTCGTCAACTTGACAGGGACTTATCCTTTGGGAATTTCGGATCACAATTTGATTTATTCTACCTTACGATTAAAAAACAAAAGGCCTCCTCCCAAGATTATAAAAACAAGGGACTATAAGAAAATAGACGAAGATAAGTTTAGATATGATATTCAATCAGCACGGTTTCATATCGCCTTGGTATTCGACGATCCCGATGACGTGTTGTGGGCTTGGGAAACGGTATTTAACGAGATATGCGATGAACACGCTCCCTGGAAGGAGGTCAAGGTTAAAAGCTGCGCCCCTTCGTGGTTAAATACTGAGATCCGCTTTAAAATGAACCGTAGATATAAACTATTCAAATTAGCGGTGTCATCTAAGAGCCAGGATCATTGGATTGAATAATACAAGAAGGTTAGGAATGAAGTTACTCGAGATTCGAGGCAAGCCAAAGCCTCGTATTTCTCTATGATGTTCAGGCAAGCTAAAAGCTCATCCGCCTACTGGAAGCCACAAATCCAAAAACGAAAAAGTGTATAGGTATAGGTCCTTTGAAAAGGGATGACAGTACGCTAGCCTAAGAGGATGAAGAAAAAGCGTGCATACTAAACTCATTTTTTTGCAAACATAGGAGAAGAACTTGCTAATCTATTACCTCCAGCGATAAAGGATCAACGTGCCGCCGACAGAACTTTAGATGTACCCCAATTAACCGATTTTAAGGTAAACGCCAACGTTATTCGACATAAACTTAGAACACTTAAAGTGAAAAAATCATCAGGACCGGATAATATCCAATCGAAGCTTTTGAGATTGGCGGGAGATGCAATCGCATCAGCGTTGGTAATTTTATACCAATACAGTATCGAGAGGGGTACTGCGTGGAAAGTGGCAAGGAGCGCTCCCATCTTCAAGATGGAGGATGAAACCGAGAGAGGTAACTACAGACCAGTATCGTTATTAAGTATACCAAGCAAGGTTTTGGAGTACGAGGTCAACGACAGGCTTGTTAATCACGTGTTCAGGAAAAATATGATGGTCTCTGATAGGCAATGGGCGTACAGGCCGGGCTATTCAACGGAACTATTGCTGATGAATTTAACGGAAATGTGGAGGAGAGCTGTGGACTCGGGTAATGCCGTTGTTGTGGCTTTCATCGATTTTGAGAAGGCATTTGACAGTGTTGACCATGAATGATGTGCTCGAGGCGAAATTACATCGGGTCTTTGGCGTTAACGACACGCTATTGAAATGCATAAAGAACTACCTTCAAGACAGGCGCCAATACACAATCGTCAACGGAGTTAAGTCAGGTGTATTACCAGTGGCTTTCTGTATTCCTCAGAGTTCGGTCCTAGGTCCGACCTTATTCACCTTATTTACTAACGAACTTCCTTCTTCCGTCACTTCTGGCCAGGTCTACATGTACGCCGACGACACCACGGTTTACTGTATTAATAAGAACGCTGACCAGGCGGTTGCTCAGCTAAATGAAGCTCTTCAAGAACTGTACGTCTGGTGCCTCAATAACAGGCTTACGCCACACCCAAACAAGTGCGAGGCTATGCTTATTATGCGTTCTAGTTATACTATGGGACCGATTGCACCCGTGAGAATAGGGAACTCTCGAATTAAGTGGGTTAAGAAATCCCGACTATTAGGCATGACGGTTGATAATAACTTAAGTTGGATCCCACATACAGTAGAACTGAAAAAGAGTTATGCCAATAAATTAGGGCTACTGAAAAGGTCTAAATTTCTGCCAAAATACGTACTAGAGAAACTCTATTTCTCAGTTATACTGCCTTCGGTGAACTATGGCATAGTGTTGTGGGGGAATTGTTATAATTCGGAAAATATTACATCACTTGAGAAGCTTCATAGTAGAGCCGCAAAAATTATATACAATCTCCCTAGAGACACATCTTCTGCAGATGCTCTGAAGCTTGCCAGTTGGTATTCACTCAGTATTTATCATAAGCGTGTATTGTTTAAGACAATGCACAAGGCATTCCACGCTAAGTTACCAGATTTTTATGAGATCAGATATTAGTTAAGAGGACTAGCCGTTATAATCTAAGAGTAGCGGATTCCCTTGAAATACCACGTTTTAATACTAAGTTCCTTCAACATTCAGTTCAGTATAGTGGATCGGATTTATGGAATAGTGTTATTTCTAGTGATCAGTCAATAGTATATGCAGGACATAAGGATCTTGAGTGTCGTTTAAATAAATTAGCGGTGTTTGAGCAGTTCAAGTTTAACACTACATCTGCCTCTTCTACTAGATTTGAGAGTGATGACTTCATTTATTTATGAGTCCACTCATTAACTAAGGCCTAATATGAATGTATTGTATTTAAAAAAAAACATTTTAGCAGCTCTGTAGTACTCTTAGCATCAATATTTTATTAGTAAGTTCAATTTAGTAATTTGAAGTTTATTTATTTATTACAGTAACATTTGTAAATATTCTTAGTAATTTTTAGGATTGTAAATAGATGTACAGTTATATTATTCTTAGTAGTAGACACACGACTCCATAAGCCTTGTGCTTTAATCATAATCGTGTTTAAATAAAGGCAATCTATATATTCCTAGCCTCCGGCAGCCGATGCTGCGCATCGATCGCGTGACCATTCTCATTTCCTTTGATCGTTGGATCTGCGCAAGCAATAGATTGATTGCCTTTATTTAAACACGATTATGATTAAAGCACAAGGCTTATGGGGTCGTGTGTCTACTACTAAGAATAATATAACTGTACATCTATTAACAAGGCTTATGAGTAGCACGGAGCCTCTCGAGACCTGTATTCTGATTGCACCCATAATACATACTTCTATTGTTTTTATAGCGGAGTTCCCATACATATAGCATGAGAGTGATATTTTAGCGACATGTTTTGAACTACCGTACCGACCAACCGCCCGCACGACCGTGCACCAGCGCGTGGAAAACGTGAGGTTTTCGAACTCGATTTTGTATGGCTTTTAACGCCGTCCTGTCCTTAATTTACATTCAATCCTCCGTTTATGGGATTCTGTGATTTTCTAAGTTATCTCAATGATCAGTATAATTTTGTTGCCGTAATGCGTAAAAAAAATCAATTTCCAACTTTAATTCCCGTTACATCTTTGCGTACACGCATACGCGTCATGTTCTTTCTCTTGTATGACGTCAGCTTTTCCGTTACATATGCGCGTGCAACTCATCTGCACGTGCATAATTTATCTTCATAATTACGTCTGCACGCACGCATTACATTCCCGTTACATATGCGCGTACAACTCAACTGCATATGCAGTATTTATTTTCGTAAATTAATTCCCATTACATATATGCGCGTGCATCTATTTCTATTTAATTATTGGGAGCTCGGCTCATAGGTTTGCCTATATATATATATATTACTGTATTTTCTATAGGTTAGGGTGTTTTCTATTGTTGGTCGGCCAATACTGTTGCTCGTTTCGAGAAGTGCCTCCTCCGCAGGCAACCCGGTTCGGTTTATTTTTCAGTCACAGCAAGTCCGCGGCCGGAAAAGCTGAGCGCGAGAGTGATTAAGCGACTAATTCGGCTCCAGGCCACTCCCTACTTCAAAACTACCACAGGAAGCCCAAACCTAAATTGCTAAAAAAGCGAAAACGCGTTGCCTGCTGAGGAGGCTAACCCGACCCCAATTACGTTTATTTATTTATTTACAGTTGAGGTGCATGTGAATGTGCTCATGTTGTGGCATGTCATATTTATAGCGGATTTCGTAGGACTTGGGAAGCTACAACAATGACTTCCCTTTTTTGTCTTTCTGATCCAATCAAATCAAAGAGTTACGATATGGTACGTTACTGTACGGTTATGGTAAGGTAACGGACGTGCCATATTATTTTGGCCTATTCATACGAAATCGATCTGCATTATTGTTTTCAATTATGACTATGATATAAGCAAGCAGTCCGTAAACATTCGATTCACTGACCATGTGTCAGTAATAATGTGTCAGGTATATGTAAAGCGCCATGAGAGGTAAATATAAATGAGATGTAGATATAAATATAGCCATTATTATTATTAGTGTTGTTGTTGTTATTGTTATTATTATTATTATTGTTGATGAAATAATTATTTATGACATATGCACTCTGAAGCCCAATTTTAGTAAAAGGGCGTAAGAAATGAAGTGTCAGTTATCCATCACCAGTGCTCACCAAGTTCATATTCTCTGACCTCGAGGGGGGGGGGGGGGGGGGGGGGGGTTGGGTTATTTAACAAGTCCATCCAGGGTTTCACAATGCTATTCCGTATTATTTCTTGGTGAGGCCGAAAGTTGTCAAATAATCATATTTTTATGCTGCACGAAAATGACATAAACGGCATAAAAACGATTTGGTGACGGTGTCCTAGCGGATTTGTCCGGTATTAAATGAAGGGGGTTCTCGGCGGTCGTTTTGAAGACGACCCCTCAATGCATGGTAAGCATGCTGATAAATTAAAGAAGGCCGCTTAAAAGCCATAATGATGTTGACTTATGATACAGTGTGAATTGAGCGTATATTAAAGGTTGTTAGCGGAGACAAAGCTGCATCAGAATAATATCCAAACTTGCCATATAAAATAAAGATATGTTGAACTATTTTCACCGTTACGAACAAACAATATTGCGAAAAAGGAATGCATTGAAAGTTAGGCTAAAAACTTGTTGCAAATGTCCATATCCGCGAGGGTTCCTACCTTACACTTCCTTTCATACACCTGTGCGTCCTTTCCTTTTCTGTGATAAGCTGTCTCTTGGTAACTCTACTTTGGCCATCCAAAACCATACAGAAAACGATAAAACGGTCTCCGCCTCCCCTACCCCAACTAACAAAAAACATTGTAACGCACTCTTGTCTCGGCAATATGCAAATAATCACAACAGTGAATACAGGTTGGCAGCTCTGAAACGGCACTTATTGATCATGGTTCTAATGGATGCTGCCCGAAGCTTGCAAAGCAATTTATATCATCGACACAAAGAGCACTAGGATACATGTGTTCATGAGGAACAATCGTTCAATTCAATTTACGACCGTCTTGTGGCCGGTATACGTCAATAACGGCAAAGAATATGATAATAATAATAATAATAATAGCATTTATTTAAACACGGTATTGGCGATACTGCAGCATTCAGAGCTGATGTGGCCGTGATAATACAAAAGGAACGATAAAGAAATCTAGCTAACCTCATTGATTATGTAAATTACAAGTTTCTGATTGAAAGACTATTGCATTATAATATATTGGAATGATACTAACTAAATAGTTGAAAGACTAACTAATTGACTAATAACTTAATTAGATGAACAAGCGAGTAGTTGTGCAAATGGACAGGCGGATGTCTAATGTATAAGTAAGCACTTGGACGAGTAAACATGAATAAGTTAGGCATGCATAAATAAAACATATTAGTGGTATGATAAACTATCAAAGCTAAGATCACACAACCCACGGCAGTTTTGGAAAGCACTAAGAAACTTAAACACCGACAACAATAGAGCAGATGATACCAAACATGTTGATCTAAGCAGCTTTCATGAATATTTCAAAGATCTTAACAAAGCCGAAAAAGACAACATTGGTGAAACACACGACACAAGTACGCATGCCGAAAACAATGAAGCCGGTCCACTTGACTTCGCATTTACGAAAGAAGAAGTGATAAATGGAATTAAAGCACTTAAAAGCGGCAAAACACCCGGAAGCGATTTTATTAACAACGAATTCCTGAAGGTCAGTTATAAACTACTATCGGAAACAATAACTACGTTATTTAATTCTATTCTAAACTCGAAAATATATCCTAAAATTTGGGCCTTTGGATACATAACTCCTATATATAAAAATGGCACGAAATCAGAGCCAGGAAACTACAGAGGAATTACAATCCTGTCCCACCTAGGAAAACTTTTTGCTCTGCTATTAAATACACGGCTAGTTAGCTACCTAGATTTTCACAATATCCTGCCTCAAGAACAAGCAGGTTTCAGGAAAACATTTAGAGGTACTGACAATCTTTTAGTATTAAAAGCGCTGATCGACAAATATATAAAGAACAAGCCAAAACCCAGGAATAATTTCTTGTACACTTGCTTCATCGATTTTAGCAAAGCCTTCGATAACATATCACGCGACAAATTATACACAAAGTTAAACAACATTGGTATAAACGGAAATTTTCTTGCCATTATTAAAGACATGTACAACAAAGACTCCGCGTGTGTTAAACTTGACGGACACATCTCGGAGGAATTTGCGTGCCATAAAGGAGTCAAGCAAGGGTGCATGTTGTCACCTACCCTTTTCAATATATATTTAAGTGATCTAGCAAACATTCTTAACAAAGACAAAGACGCCCCCGAACTAAACAACAGAACCGTTAGTTGCTTACTATATGCAGACGATTTAGTAATTATCTCAAAGTCTCAGTTGGGATTACAAAACAATTTAAAATGCCTACTGGATTACGGCAAAGCCAACAGTCTCTACATCAACGAAAATAAAACAAAAGTAATAATATTTAACCCTAATGGTAGAAAACTAAATCGTTATTTATTCAACGTTGGGACAACACTGATTGAGAACGTAACTAAATATAAGTATTTAGGATTGACTTTAAGTGCCTCTGGATCATTTATTATAGCAAAACAAGAGCTAAAAAAGGTTGCACTAAAAGCTTTTTACTCACTCCGCAAGAACATGGGAATCTCATTTAGAAGAGACCTGTCACTTACCTTACATCTATTCGATACCCTAATAAAACCCATTCTCACATATGGCTCTGAAATTTGGGGTCTTGATACTGTTAAATATAATGAATCACGTGACCCAATAGAACAAGTTCACACAAAGTTCTGTAAACAAATCCTAGGCGTAAGCAAAAGAGCGGTGAACAAAGCTTGCCGTGCAGAATTAGGCCGTTTCCCCATCATTATTGAAGTAAAATCTAAGGCATTATCATTCTGGGCCCGCCTTCTAACATTAGACGAAAATAGAATCGCAAAGCAAGCCTACTTAGATATGCTAAGTCACACAAATTCGAAGAACTGGGCAATGCAAATTAAAGCTATATTATTTCAGAATGGCTTTGGCTATTGCTGGGAATCCCAACAAGATGCCGTTATTGATGAAAACGAGATCAAGCGGTTTTATAAATATACCAAACAAAGACTAGAGGATATTGAAACTCAAGACTGGAGATCAAGCATCTTCGATGATGAATCCAGATCAGTGGGAGGAAACAAATTAAGAACATTTCGTGAGTTCAAAACAGAATATAAACTCGAAGATTATTTATTGGAAGTTAAAAACATAGATCATCGCAGAGCACTAACTAAGTTAAGAATAAGCGACCATATTTTACAAATTGAAAGAGGCCGTTATAACAGAGTTTATGTGAGTCCTGAATTGAGAATATGCCCACATTGTCAAATTATGGAAAATGAAGAACATTTTTTATCTAAATGTCAATTATATTCTGATCTGAGAAACTCTCTTTTTCAAGATATAAACAAAAAAATAACAAACTATAAAGATTTAATCGCACCAAAAAAACATAAGCCAGAAATAGCAAAATACATCTATGAATGTTTTAAAGTTAGGCAAACCATCCTTGTATAGAATATTGGAGAAGCATGCCTATGTACAGTCTGTTGCTTGGCACTCTAATAAAATATGTCTTGTCTTGTCTTGTCTATGAGAACTTATCAGTGTTGATCCTGACATTTGGTTGCAGTGGTATGGAGTTAATATACTTTTTGACAAGTTTTTTAAAGGTCGAGTGTTTTTTGTCTTTAAGGAGATCGTCTAGGTAGTTCCACAGTACGGATGCTCTGTATGTGATTGACTTGCGTATAGCATCTGTACGTGGATGTGGGATGACTAGCCTATGAACGCCTCTTAGAGAGTGTGTATTGTTTCTTAGTGTGAAGAGTTTATTTAGGAGTTTCTCTGAGTTGAGCGATTTGTGAACAAACGTTGCTAGCTTATATTTGTAATTCCAGAACAGCGGATTCCAGTGTGCCTTGTTGATGTCGTCTGCACTGGGAGTGGTCCAGTCACATATGTGGATGATCTTGGCAGCTCGAACATGCATCCTCTCAAGATCTTGAAAGAGGGTCGTGTTGCAACTGCCCCACATAATCAGTCCATAGGTGATGGAAGGCAGGATCACTTTAAAGTAAAATATCTCAAGACTACTCAATGGAAGAAACCGTAGTTCTTTAAGTAGATTAAGTTTCTTGGCAAATGATTTTATTGTCTCTTGAAGATGCATGGTCCAGTTCAGCTTATTATCTATGTTAATTCCGAGGCATCTAGTTGAGTTGACTATCTTGATGTTATTGTTGTTAATTGTTAATGCTGGAATGGGGCCTACGAATCGCTTTCTTGATATAAGCATTGCTTCACATTTTTTAGGGTGTAATGTCATGGCATTGTTGATGCACCATTTTGCTATAAGTCCTAATGCTCTGTTGGTTTCTTTAACAGCAGACTCGACATCATTGGCAATGCAGAATAGGGTGGTGTCATCTGCATACATCTCAATGTATGCATTTTCAATTTGGGCAATAGTGTCTGGTAGATCATTCGTATACAAACTGAAGAGAATAGGGCCTAGGACAGACCCTTGTGGTATTCCACATGTGACATTGGCGGATTGGGATGTACCTTCACCAACTGTAGCAAACTGGACCCTTTAAGTTATGTAATCAGACAGCCATTCCCATAGATCGCCCATAATTCCAAAACTCTGCAACTTATATGGCAAAATGGTGTGGGAGACTGAGTCAAATGCTTTACGAAAATCAATGAATACCGCACACACGACTTTTTGATGGTCCAGAGCAGAACGCCATTTCTCAGTCATATGTGCAAGCAGAAGTTCAGTTGAGTGCCCTTCCCTGTATGCCCATTGATGTGCACTGAGAAGATTATGGTTCTGCACTGTGTGTTCTATAATCTTATCTGAGACACAACGTTCCATAATTTTGCTTGGGATGGAGAGTATGGAGAGGGGACGGTAATTCTCTCTCTCGGTGATATCGCCTTTTTTGTGGGTTGTCCTTAGGCGAGCACATTTCCAAGTCGCTGGGACCTTGGTCTCCACCAAGCTATGGTTATAAATCTCAGTCATTGGGGGTGTAATCGAAGCTCCAGCTAGTTTTAGGAGTCTTGGTGAGATTCCCTCTGGTTCAGTGGCCTTGTGGGCGTTTAGTGTTTCAATGTGTTTCCGCACCGTTTCCTGAGTGATCGTTAGTGATTCTAAGGTTGGTGTAACTCTTGTTTGTAGTGATTGGAGAGGGATAGTCGATGGCGGGAGGCTTAGAGCCTGTTTTTCTCCAATTGTAGCAAAATACTGATTCAAGAGCTCTGCTTTTTCTGTATCGTTGGTAGCCAAAGTCCCGTCGTCTCTTCTTATTGCCGGAGGAGGAGGATCATTACAAGGGTGTGCAGCTTTGTTTATTAACTTCCAGAAGGTCTTGCAGTCTCGAACCTTTTTCAAATTGATCAGCATAATAGTTTGCTTTGGCTTGTCTTAGTTCATATGTTACTTCGTTTCTAATGGTCTTGTATCTCTGTCTTATGTTATCATCATTTGATCTTTTCGATTCATTTAGTAATTTGTAACGCAGATTCATCTTATGCCTGAGTTTCCCAGTAATCCATGGTAGTGACTGGCTTCTAACTTTAATTTGACGCGGAGGGGCATTATCATCGCAAATTTGGGTGAACAGCGTTGTCCACGCCCAGTACGCATCGTCTGCATTGTCGAACGCCTGACAGACAGACCATGGAGCGTTTTGCAGATCCTTCTGGAAATGGTCTATATTTAGTGTTTTGTAATTTCTAGTTTTGACGATTCTTGGTGGCGGTCTTGTGGCTTTAAGGTTTAGTGTGGTCGAGACAAGTTTATGATCACTAATTCCTAGATCTAATACTCTGTTCTTCTTAACCCATCTCGGCATATTGGTAACCACAATATCAATTAATGTAGCCGACGTATCAGTCACTCTGGTTGGCTCTTTGTTAACAACTAAACATCCAAACTGTAGAAGGATAGACTGCAGTTTATCAGTTGGTAGTGAAGTTTCGCTAACCGAGGTCTCCTTTTCTGCGGGGGAATTGCGGTCCAGAAAATTGACATTAAAGTCACCAACGAGAACGAGATTTTTGTATTTTGACAAGGTCTTTTCAAGCTGTCGAGTAAATTCATCAAAAAAAAACCGTTTCATTTGGAGCTATATAGACAAGTCCTAAAACAAAAGATGTTGTCTTTGTATGTTACTTAATCCAAATGGCTTCTATAGCGGGATTTTCCAGATGCCGAAGGTGAATAGCTGCTAGGTGACTCGCGATATAGACAATGCAGCCACCACCTTTCTTTCCATTTCCACGATCTCTTCTCAGTAGACGATACTGCTCAACCTGTAGCTGTTTGTCTGAAATACTCACATCAAGGTGTGTTTCCGTAATGGCTAAGATGTCAAATTTGCATACATTAAGTATCAGGCGAACTTCTTCTATTTTGTTTTTAATGCTTCGGATATTGAGTTGAGCTATGTTGATGTTGTTCTGATCTCTCCATATATGCTTTGAAAATTCATGTAAATAAAACTCATTTTCATCGCACTGTTTCTTAGTTGTATTGTCAAAGCGCTGTTGTTCCGTGGTGTTTACATCAAGTTCCCCAAGATTGAAACTGACATCAGTAAATGGTAGAGCTGAAGATAAACAGGCTGGGCACATCCAGTACTGATCCTTAGTACTCTGCAGCTGCTTATATTCATTTAGCTTCATTTTTCCACATTTCATATGGCACCCAGAACCGCAGTTGTTACAGCTAATTGCTCGATGTTTTTTTGCAATTGTTCTGCAACAGACAGTACATCTGAAAGAATATTATCGACCATACAGAATATCATAACCGAGGAAAGGTTAGCAGAATTTATGTTGTTTTCTACAAATGTGACATATATGTAAGGTTTTTTACTTCAACCACAGGCTTTTAATAATAATAATAAGTTTATTTATATAGCGCCATATCAACTAATTTTTCATGGCGCTTTACATTGAATATTATATAAAGAATTGAATAATTAAAACTAAAATGAAATAACCTATTTACAATATTTTTAAAAATAATCAACCTAAAAATTTTCCCTATGGACAATGACGTAAGAAATTAAAATCAAATCAAATTAAAATATTGTACATCAATTATAGGCTAGTTTAAAAAGATGTGTCTTTAGTGACTTTTTAAAAATATCTACATTTGGTGAGAGGCGGATTGATAACGGTAATGTATTCCAGACTTTTGGACCCACTACAGAAAAAGCTCTGTCACCATATGAGACTGTGCGTGACTTAGGAATGACTAATAATTTCTGTTCAGTAGAGCGCAGCGTGCGAACATTAGGGCGATATTTGAGTAGTTCTGTAATATATTGTGGCGATAGGCCATTAAGGGCCTTATAAACTAATAGTAAAACCTTAAAAATTATGCGCTGTGAGACTGGCAGCCAGTGCAATCTAATTAGAACTTTTAATGACGATCCGGCTGTCTCGATTAGCCCACTCGGCTATTACAGGTAACCTGTACCTCCAATGCATGCTTGTTTCCTTATTCTTTGTAATCTCCAAAATGGTACGAATAAACTTGTTGTTGTTGTCTTTGGCTTTGGTCACACAATCACAGATGTCTTGATTTTATGTTTTCGGAGTGTTACATTGAGAAACTTCCTGAGGAGCGCGAATTAATTTGCCCAAAGAAAACTTTCTATAACTTGAAAGACCTATTCCTTCGTAGTTAATATCCATCATCTTATGGAATTTGGAGTTGTGCCACATGGTTAAAATCACAATCCTTTAGAACCTACCGATTGTCATAACAAAACAGGGTACTTAGTTCTCGACCTCCCTCGAAGTCTTCAAATAATAAAATGTTTATTAAATTCCTCTAGTGAACAAGGAAGAGCCATATAATAAGCTGGTAGTATTACAATAATTCTCGGTTCAATAGTTTTGACACGCGAATCGAGCGAACACGGCCGATTTTCAACGCTGTTTGGCCTCCCGGAATCGTGTCTGGAGCTCAATGGATTTTTTTCGTTTTTCTCGGAAATAAATAAATATTTCACGAAGCAAACTACACACAGAGTTTGTATTCTTACTAAGGGCTACCTATATGCAAAAGGGAGCGAATTCTATTTTTCGACTTTTGCCGCAGATTTTCGATTTTGTTTGATTTTTGTAGACATCTGTTTTTAAGAAGAGTATTCATCGTATGCACGTAATATATACCATTATCCTATAAATATTATATTTCAGCCAATCAGAGCTCAGCTTTACTATGAAATACAGGGCGGTATTACATGGTTTTTCTATGAAATACAGAGCGGTATTTCATGGCTAGATCAAGGCCAATCAAAATGCAGAAAATTTCGCGCCCTTTCTTTATCAGCCACAAAGAATTCACGTCTGCAGACGTGCGCGGCCGCCACTCGAAATTTGTGTTTTCCGGCATGAAAATTTGCAGTCTATCGTCCGGTAAGTTACTTTGTTTTCGTGATAAATATTTTTGTAAATTTGTTATTTATAAGATAATATGGTTATTTCATGGTTTTCTATGGAATACCGGCGAAAATTTAACTCGAAATTCATATTATTTTGGTATACAACTCGCCTAAAGGCTCGTTGTATACTAAATAATACAAATTTCTCGTGAAATATTCGCCCGTATTCCATAGAAAACCATGAAATAACCAGTAAGTATTGTTTGGCAAGAGCTATTACCGGTAAAAGCGCGCGTGCTGATTAGCTGTTTGGCGGTCGATATTTTCACGTAATGCCTACGGGTATTATGAGATATGTAAATGCCCGGCAAACTTGAATAGCCCTAAAAACAGCTGAACTGTCACAATTTATAGAAAAACGGAGAGAAAGTGCAAAATGAACAAGGAAGAATATTCTGAAAGTGAAATTTATCACCCTACTGAAATAGAAAACAACGTTATACTCGGTATAAGTTATAGTGAACAAAAACAACATCGCCAACGGCAATGGCCGGTGCAGACTTCGAACAGCCAGCAAGAAATCGAGAGGTTGATAAATAAACAGAAGCGGTCTGTGAAGAAAATAGCTAGTGACATAAAAACCTTCTGTCGATTCCTGAAGTCGATAAACAAGAAAACAATATTTGCAACCTTACCAGTTTCCTCCAGCTGAACTTCGACCACTTGTTATCCGAGTTCTTTTTCGGACATTCCCAAAGTTAGCGGCGAGTTACTACGACTTTACGAGCCTGGGACACCGGCTTTTTCTTGTTTTCAAATAGTATCGAAAGATTCCTCTTTGATGAAAATCCCCCAAGGCCAGTCAATATCGTTTGGAATAGTTACGTCCATTTCATGCTGCAAAGCGAAAATATCTTGCCACAATTCACAAACTGACAAAGCTCCAACTTTCCCGATACATCTGAGGAAACTAGCCAAACGAGTTTTGCTGGCTGCAAACATTGGCAGTGTCTCAGCATGCCACTTACAGATTTTTCAGCGGATAACAACTGAGCAAGGTACAATTGTTGCAGGTTCGCAAAACAGGTGACGAGTATTGATCGATAAAGACTCATTGGCTGATTTCAGTTTGACAGATTTTTTCGTCCTTTCGCTCGGATGTTTTCTTTAGAATAACTTGTTCCGTCTCAACTCATCTACAAAAAAGCAGTGTTGCCTTCTGCAATTAAACTTAGTTCTAATCATACGGATAAATTCTTCAAAATAAATTTTATTTGAACCTTCCACGACTGTGATCATTTTGTGGTTTGAGTCGTGAAACAAAACTCAAAAGGGCGCGAAAACTACGATCAAGACGCGCGCACGCCAACCGGATGTAAAATATTAACTTCCGGCTTTATATTTTTGTTTTCCAACTAAAAAAGTGCCATATAATAAACATCTTACTAACCTCGTGCTCTCGGTCTTTACGGGAAATATCAAACCTCGGCCTTTTATGTACGGACTCGCTAGCGCTCGGTCCGTACTATCAAGACCTCGGTCTGATATTTTTCCGTAGAGACTTCGCTCTTGGTTAATAAGAAGTTATTAATTATCAGGGTAATTACTACGAAGGAAGCAGATACTTTACATGTACAACTCTGTTGTTCGCAGAACTGAATTTCGTGATCCACGAAAATACTTGTTTCGCGCAAAGCATCACGGTAAGCGTTAAAGGGTCTTTAAGAAGTACGAAGGCTACTTCAGAGCACTTCAAGTGAACTTCCGAGTGTTTAAAGGATAGGTATGGACGATCATGGAACATCAGCAGCACACTCGTGTGCGGTGCACACAAGAACGTGTGAAGATGTTCGCTGTCTATCCTGCAATAAGTCCACAGGCGTCGAAGTTATGTAAGAAGCGAAATTGCACGGTGCCTTCTTCTAAACCTCCGAGAATAGCTATATCAACAAAGCCAGTTTATAACTGCTCAGAAATCTGCACACCTTCAAGCACGATGACCTTATAGGGGCAACTACCCCAAGAACTCAAACTAAGGTGAGAACATTTTTGATTATCACGTTTGTGATATATACCAGCCTTATCAACATAGGTCCGAATTTGAGAAAAAAGGCGACCATTATCATATATTGTTTCCTAAACAAAATCATCCTGGCAATAATCCGTAGTCCTAATACGATCATATCCTGATTTTGAAGGCGCTTTTGTGAATACAGTGACTCCTCAGCAAATTCGAATATTCATACATTTGGTCTTAAGTCCCCACCGTTAGGTTTTCCCCATCAAAAACTGGCAAGGACGGGGTCGGACAGGCTATCAGAAAATGTACAACTGTTCAGGTCTCCCTCCTAACACCAAGTGCAGCACTCACTATCTTTGATTTTACAGTTTCAAAGTAAAATATTTGCGAGGAGAATGTTGTGTTATTTTGTATTGAAATAATATAGGTTTGAAAGGTAACGGATGGATACAAATTACACTTAGTTACCTATAACCGCATCTAATCGCCTACGTTCATTTTTTGGGTGTTGAAAAGATTTCTCTAAAAAATGTTGTAGGCTGCTTTTCATGTGACTGTCAGATTTGACTTACGGATCATGCGTACACGTAAGCTGGGAGTTATGGTAGCACTCGGTTTTCGGTGAGTACTGGATGTAAGATGAGGTTTGTAAAGGCTATTTCAAGAAGTGTGATTAGCCTATTTATTGTTTAGTTAATTGTGAAACGGCAGTTTATTTGCCCGTGAATGGTGATTTCTTTAATTTCCGTGACCTGTGAATACTGATTGCCTTTCATACTAACATGAGCATCAGGCTTTCAAGAAGAGAAGTTGGGGGTAGAGAAAAGAAAGCCTGACACAGTCCCATTGAAAAAGGCCTTCCGTCTCCAAATAATATGTCATCGAGCCATCACTTTTTAACCAATGAAGTTTATTTCCGGTTTTCGTAGATTAACATAACTGTCATCACACGTTTTGAAGTGTTGACTGTTAGCCGTATTTTTCGATCTCTGTAAAGAATATTTCATATGTTCTTTGTTTTGTGCTACGACTAACACCGAGTTCTGTTGCTCCTTTAAGGATAATAAGCCTATTATTATCTCGAAGCTTTTGAGTTAAGTTTATGATATCGTGGGAATTGTTTTGTCAAAGCCGAAAGGATTACAAACAATGTGAACAATTTCGCTCGTTGCAAGCTGATCCTTCTTCAACTTCAGTTGCTGTGCTGTTATCATCTACAGTGGTGTGATCATGACCTGACTACCGGCTACAAAAATGTCGGTGACGATCTTTGTTTCCTCCTGTTGTTCGACGGTTTCCAGAACTGTTAATGTGACAAGATCTTGGGAAAAAACCTGGAATAAAATTCCCGCCGGCAACACACTCTGATGACGTACAGTTTCCTTCGATACAAAGTTTTTGTGCAGGCTTAGACTATTAAATATTTGAAGAACTGTAAAGCGGCTGCTAATGCCTTTATGAATTACGTTGAATTCGTCACTAAAAAGAGAGATTTCAGATAACAAATCGTTGCTCGCAAGTCGGCGGCAGTGTTCACGGCCGTGAAGCTAGCGCGGAGATGGCTATTTGAGTCCTTTATGTATTATCCAATCAGCGCAACGTCCAGAATATGGACGCTTGACACGGGTGTTTGAAAGGATTTGTGTCAGGCCTCCTTTCTTTCTTTCCCAACACCCCCCCCCCCCTCCCCCCTCCTCCTCCCCCTCCTTTCTTTTTCTCCTCTCCCATTCTCCCCCCCCCCATCCCCCCCCCCCCCATAGGGCTGATACGCAGGTTACTTTCTTATTTGTTTACAAATAACGCTGATCCCTTATATGTATAAAGTAGAATCTTGAAAGTTATGCGCTGCTCCACTGGGAGCCAGTGCAATTCATAAAGCAGAGGTGTGATGTGATCACACTTGCGTGACATCATAATTAGCCTTGCAGCAGAATTAAGCACGTATTGTAAACGTTGTATGAGATGACCTGGCAGACCATACAATAATGCATTACAGTTATCAATTCTAGATATAACAAAAGCATTAATCGACGTCTTAATATAGTCAAAACTTAGGAAACGTCTGATCTTGGCAATGTTCCTAATATGATAGAAGGAGATCTTACAGACCTCCTTGATGTGACTCTCAAGATTCATAGTACTATAAAATTTAACACCAATGTTCTTCGCTGAGCAGGAGGGAACGACAGGAAAATCCCCCACATGCACCGACTCTATGGGAGGTCGACAACGACTCTTAGAGTGTAACACAAGGAGTTCGGTCTTGTCGTTATTGAGCTTTAGATTGTTGATCAGCATCCAGTGATCAATATCGCGCGTACATGCCTCCACTCTCACTTGACACTGCTCAAGATCACCAGGGACAGACGAATTAAATGCCAGATAGATCTGAGTGTCATCTGCGTACATATGATAGGAAACCCCATGATCATGCATGATGTCACCCAGGGGGGCAGTATATAAGAGGTATAACATCGGACTGAGCACGGATCCCTGGGGGATGCCACAGTTCAAAGGGCGACTGGATGACCGTGACTTCCCAATGCTGACGAACTGCCTACGTCAAGATAGATAAGAGCGGAACCAGTTATGCGCGGTGCCCTCTATTCCAAAACGCTCCTTGAGTCTAGCCAACAGAATACCGTGATCTACGGTATCAAAGGCCGCAGACAGATCCAACAATAGCAGGATGACGCATCCGTTCTCGTCGATAGCCCGGAGAATATCGTTTTGAACCGTAATAAGCGGCCTTATATGCTGATTGAAAACGTTCCTCAAGGACGTTAACACTGACGTGATGTTCGGACTTTTCAGCCCAAAATACAATTTTCGCGTCAGTAGGACTGAGTTGTTGGTTGTTTACTACATGCGCTACAGCTGCTAAAGTGTATTTATAGAGGTCAGGGAAGTAGATACTGTCCTTGTGGAGAAGAGAGTGTTGAAAGGTACATACACATGATGTCAATTGGATATTCTATTCATCGGGGAGAGCAAGATCGACAACACTGTGTCTAATGCACTATTTGCTCACTCTCAATATCGAATTATTCGGAGGGACAGGAAAAAGGGAGCTGGTATATATACGATCAACTGTGACAGCTTATCGTCGAGTCAAATTGGAGCCTGCAGGCACTGAGTCGCTTTGCTTGGATGTCAAAGGCAATGATAATATTTGGTTTCTGGTATGCGCTTGTTACCGTTCACCAGGGAAATGTAAAGTCTCGGACTTTATCCCATCCTGCGCCAATGCTGCTGAAAGAATGTACACTAAACGCAAGGAAATATTATACATAGGTGACTTTAATCTTGACATGTTGAAAGGAAGCAACTCCAAAGGCCCGAATCAGGAACTATCAGGTTTTTGTGACCAATTCTGTTTAAGTAATGTAATTCAGGAAGCTACGAGAGTGACCACAACCTGTCAAAGCTTGCTCGATGTTATTTTAGTATCGCACCCTGAGAGATATGCAACCAGTGGTAATCTGCGTGTGGGTATCAGCGACCATGACCTAATTTACATTATAAGAAAACAAAAACTTCCTAAGCCGAAGGCCAAGTTCATCCAATTTAGGTCTATGAAGAACTTTAATGAAGCTGCCTTTGCGTCAGATCTGGAGGAGACCCCTTGGGACACCGCTTACACATTCGACAATGCGGACGATGTGTGTTCTCATTGGGTGGGCTTGTATAAGCAGGTACTGGATAGCCACGCGCCGGTACTTAAATTACGCTTACGGAACAATCAACTGCCGTGGATAACACCAAACATCCAACGAGAGATACGTAAACGGAATCGCCTATATAAGAAGTTTCGTCGAGTCTGCACTGACGCAAACTGGGCTAAGTACAGGGAACAGCGAAACAAAGTTTCCAGTTTAAAGAGAACAGCAGTCCGCAACTTTTGTTTGGAAGCAGCTAAAAGTCCTAGTCATTCAGCTGGACATTTCTGGAAAAAAATGAAACCACTTCTACCGAATACAAAATCTAACATTGACAGCGGTACAATTCAACTCATAGAAGGAGGGAAAGTAATCTCGAATGTTCCTGCCGCGTTAAATGGCTACTTCTCTACTCCTTGTGTTGAAGAGGTGGTCTTAAAACTTACAGAGGAGGAGCTTATGGACCACCCTAGTGTCAAAGCAATCAGTAATCTGTGTACTGACCTAGACTTCTCCTTTGAACCAGTCAGTCCTAATTACATTTCTTCCCTCATAAAAAACCTTGACATTAAGTAGTCCTGTGGTCCCGATGAAATTCCGCCAAAATTTCTGAAAATGTCTGTACCTACCATCACTGCCCCAGTGACGAAGCTGATTAACTACTGCATATCGACTAGTACATGGCCGCGTGAATGGAAACGCAATAATGTGAGCCCTGTTCATAAGAAGGATGAGACTACTTTTAAGAAGAACTATCGACCTATTAGTGTACTATCTGTTATGGCGAAACTGTTTGAAAAAGTGAAATACGATCAGCTGTATGCAACGTTCTATCCTATATTCTCTAGCAACATGTCGGGATTTCTTCGTGGCCACTCATGTTGTACAGCGCTAGTTAAGATGACAGACGACTGGCGCACATCACTTGATAAGAGTCATGAGGTCGGAGTTGTGGCCATAGATCTGTCCAAAGCTTTCGATTCTATCAGCCACAACCTTCTACTAGCTAAGCTAAGAGCATATGGTTTCAGGGAGTGTGCTTTATCGCTAATTCGGTCCTACCTACATGATCGTCAACAAAGAGTTAAATGTAACGGGCAGTTCTCTGACTGGCTCCCAGTTCGTTGCGGTGTCCCACAAGGAAGCCTGCTAGGCCCCCTCTTATTTAACATCTTCGTGAACGATGTTAATCAAGCTGTTGATATTTCATCACTGCGCCTGTATGCTGACGACACTACCCAGTATGCAGCTGACGTGAGTCCAGCTGCACTTGAGTTCACCATTAACCATGACATCAAGTCGCTGAAGATCTGGTTCTCTGATAACTTTCTTCAAGTAAACGCCACTAAAACGCAGGCCATGACTTTAGGAAAATCAAAGTATACGTACGACCTAAGAGTCCATGAAGATACTATTATCGTGAAAGACACCTTGAACATTCAAGGTGTGATTCTAGATAAGGACCTTACATTTAAACCACATATTAACGAAATGCTAAAGAAAGCTTACGCGAAAATAGCGGCACTGCGCCGGCTCAAGCGCCTTGTGCCAACATCTCACTTGATACGACTCTACAAGGCGTACGTATTACCGCATTTAGAATATTGTAGTCCCATTTTGTTAGGCATTGGTAAAGGTCTTAGCAACAAAATCGAATATGCTAATAGCTATGCTATCAGAACACTACTTAATTTAGGTAATAACGCAAATCATCAAGAAACACTATTAGACATGGCCTCAATGCGGTCATTGAAAAATAGACGCAACGTACAATCTCTAATGTTATTCTTTAAATGCTTCAGAAATCAAGGTCCTGTATACATATCAAATCTTTTTAAACCTAGAGTCACTAGCTATAACTTAAGAGGTAGCGGTAATAACGTAGTTCAGCCATCCTATAACGGCCTTTTCAAGCATAATTCTTTTTCATACACAGTATCTCACATTTGGAACCAGCTACCATCGGCAGCTAAAACTACAACTTCTTTAACACAGTTTCGGCAATATCTTAATAAGTCTGACTTTATTGGATGCCAGTGTAAAAACTGCCTCTAACTAGCTCCTGCACACATGCACCTATATAATTGATCTACTTAGTTAACATTGATATCTTTAAATTTTGGCACCTTTAACTTAGAGTTTGTATATATATCGTATGGTATTAGTATAGCTAGACTTGCTTACTTATTATTGTATATATGTAAATAGTTTGAACTAGAGTTTTCTTAGCCTTTATCCATATTGTTATGTACTAACAATATTACTATATATATGTAAATAGTTGAAACTAGAGTTATCTTAGCTTCCATTCGTATTATAATGTCATGCTCTAGCTTTATTGTCCTACTACAAATTTTATATTTTGTTACTATTAATTTGTCGAGCGCTTATATCATGAGCCCCTGGCTCGGGAGATTGGGCAACCACTTCCTGCGTTACCGACGGTAAATAAATTATTATTATTATTATTATTATCGTGAAAAAATATCAATGCCTGGTGAGATGAAATGTATGATAATTGTTTTTGTTTCTGAGGCCGTCATAGTTGTACAGGAGTTATTCTATGTTTCGAGGAATTTATTTATCTTCTTGACTGATGGTTTAACGTATACAAGTGATTGCACCACACACAATGCCAATGATCAAATGATATTACCATGCAGGTAGACTGGACGTTGTCGAGAAGCTAAGAGGTCAAATAAACAGGATCTCGGTAGGGGATTGGTTTCTATTGTTTATGTACTGTTTAATAAACGAGCAGCAGTGTTTTATCAGGTTTAAAACTCGAGGGCGCAGCCCGAGAGTTTTAGACCTGATAAAACACGTGCTGCGAGTTTATTAAACGGCTTCAAAAACTCATAATGGTTACTTAATGAACCATTGAACCTTTGTATTCACAACGCCATGCAAAATATTCGAGTAATCACCGCCTGCAATTACGAACATCTCAAGGGATTGACATGAAGAAATTACCATACTATGTTGTTTGAACCGGCGTTTCGCAATGCTGAAAGCATTGCGTGGCAAGGAACAAGCTAGGACAAGAATAATCTGCACTTGAAGGATTTGGTGTCGTGGTTGACATCGATAAAGTTCAAGACTTGGAAAGCGATGTGACTGACATGACGGCAGACTCTAAATTTTTGACTCCGGCACAAAATATGAAGAGGATGTTTGTAAGTTTAATGCACGTTTATATTATTTTACGGCTTTGAGTTTGGTTTAATAATTGGAACTAAACAGTGGCTCGGTAAACAAGTAATGGTAGTTGGATAACTTCATTTTAAAATTATTATCTGTGTATCTCGGTAGTCTGCTGATATTAGTAAATTTAGTGCAAAATTTATTATCTAGGTACCTTATGTTCCGTGTACTTTTTGCTATCTTTGGGTCTTTATCAGTGAATTCTTAATTCAGATGAAACTTTATATAAAATTTCATGTTCATTAATATTCTTTATATAAAACGTTCATCCTAATTAGCAATTCAGTGAGAAAGCTGAAACATCAATAGAAATTCCATTGTCTCAATCATTAACCCCGTTTCCCTCTGGGACAGAATTCAAATCCCTCCGCGGGCCTTTTAGAATGAAGAGATTTTATCAGGTATAAAGGGGCATGCACGTGACTGATTTGCTTCATCTGATTGGACAAAATGCTCATTAATTATTCATGAGTTTTTGAATTTTTGAGAAAGCACACGCCAGGCACAAATGAACGTAAAAAGGCCGGGTTTCTATATTTTAAAAAGTATTCGTCGTAGAGGAATACATTTTGGTAGGTGTATAAGTCAACAAAACATAACCTGATAAGTTAAGCTAATGTAGCCATCATGATGACGTCATTTGTCCATTTCTAATATGTTTCTTATAAATTTTGATTACCTCTAAAAACGTTTTATTATATATTATTAAAATCTCTTTCATGAGATGAAGGAATCTAAAACCCGATCTCGATTGATTGAGTTAAACAAAAGTTTTGGAATTTTACGTTGTATATCAGCTTTGCTGTAGTCTTCGGACTTTTCATTCGTTATTTTTCATATTTTTGGCTGCATAGGTCCTCACTTCGGATCCAACGTATTTTTACAGGATGTTTGTTCACGGTATTTGCTTATGTGTTTTCTATTATGGATTTTTGTACCGTAGGTCTTATATGGATCCGAATATTCCTGTTATTGTCATCATTTATAAAGCTGGTCTGGCCAGCATAACTATTTCTCACAAGGCACTGACATGTTAGGTTCAGATTTGTTTGGTTTTTGGCTTTTAGCCACACGTAATGACGTGTGACCCGATAACAAAACATTTCTGTGTGCTCGAAACTAGATGCTCCTTAGCTCAGTCCCGGGTCGGTAGTGCAGTGGCACCGAAACCTGTGTTCTGTTTGCTATGCCATACTGACGAGTTCTAATAAGAACGAAACAGCTGTCTATGGCTGCAATCTAGTCCGAGCGCTTTTCATGTCAGGCCTAGCTAACCGTAGTGCTTTGTGTTAGAATTTTACGTTGTATATCAGCTTTGCTGTAGTCTTCGGACTTTTCATTCATTAAATTTTAGCAGTTTTACCGCCAAAAATTGGCGGGAAATTAATAACATAAAACCATTTATGAAAATATCCCTTGTTTTAACTTTTAGAGTTCGAAATATTGGTGCATCATATTTTGCACAATAATAAAGCTCTTTATTAATAACAACGTGTTCTTTTTAGGATTTTGATTTTTTTGTTTAGTATAACAGCTTAGAATCGAAGCCTTATATTTGTTTTACGTCATTATGACGTCAGTAATATATTTGGATGTCCTCAGAAAATATCCAGTTCGGAATTTTTAAATTTTGCTCGACGGAATACGTTTGTCTAACACTGAGAAGTCATAGTATTTTCTTTAGTGATAATTTTATAGTAGACAGTCTGATTGATGCTGGAAGCAATGACGACATAGAAATACTGAATCATCCATAACTCGATCTGGATTCATTTATCGTAGATAGTTCATTTTTTTGCCAAATGAATATATTTCATGACATAATCTGTTTGCAATGTGTTTTAAAGCTTAGATTACACCAAAAAAGGAGACATCCTCTATGACGTCACAACAACGGCAGAACACATAAAAAATGTCCTAAAAATTAATTTTCACTTTGTTACCAATCTGCCAAAATTTCATCAAATTTAGAGTAGTCGAAAAGAAATGGTGTAGATTTTACTTTTTTGTGCTCTCAACCTCGGCCTTTTAAGATCTTTTGTGCCCGGCGTGGCAAATGAAACATTAGGGAAACCAAACAGTATATGCCAAATCGAACTGTTGTACATTAAATAAACTGTAAGAGCATAATCGTAACAGTAATATTTTTGCATGTTGCGTTTATATATTATATTAATTATAGTAGTACTATAGTTGTTGTATTTTGTGTATTTTATATTTAACTGTTAATATTATATTCATTCACATTGTACGTAGTGTTCACCGAAAAGCCCCATACGGGGAGTGTGCATTAAAGTTACTATTACTATTATTTTGAGTTATTTTTTTATCGCTTAAATTTCGGGTTTGATTTTTAAGCGATATCGCGGCTTTTTCGATTTCAAGATAAATGATGACGCAATTTAAGTTACAATCTTAAAGACTCTAGATCTATTGCGACCGTTATGCTTTGCGATATTCAACCAATACCAAATTGTATCGCAACTGCTTTCAATCTTTGAATTCATATTAAACGAAAGCAAAGAGAACATTGAGTTCAACATAGTTTCGCCTGATGCTGATTAAAATTATGTTTACATTTCTAAATTTAAAGTGTTAATTAGCATAAATGAGAGTACAGAGAGCGTGTACACATTCTTGTGTATTAGATTATTAACTCCTTGTGTAATGCACTAAACATGTCTTTAGCAGGTGTCTACTTACGATGATATAGCCTTCAAGTCGCACAGTACTAGTGTAGCCCAGTATAAGCAACGGTGCAACGAACCATGGGTACACATGGCTCGCTTTAGGTTTCGTGGTGAAGGTCGCACTGAACTTCAATATATTAGTTTCTTTAGCTGGGATATAGTCATTCCACTGGCTGTAAACTATTCCGTGAGATTCTTTCCATGAGTCTGAAATCAAAGTCAAATAACAGATAACTGACTACAATAAAATCAGCCATTAACTATTATATGATCATAGCCGCAAGCACCTACAAACTTCATTCTGCAGTGTTTCATTTTGTTTTAAATATACTACCGAATGTAGCTCTGCCATTTTGAAACGCTGGTTGTTGTGTAGAGGCGCAAAAACGACAGGGAAATTGCTCAAGATACAGCGCCGGTGAGTTTTACTTTCCTGCACTTTATTTATGTAGTTTGGTTTTGCAGGGAAAATATGCGGGCTCCTGCTGAGCTTTCCTCATATTTTTATTGCGTTTTACTCATTGAATACACTGTTTCCTTGTAACTTAGGGTAAATGATTACACCAAATATGGCTTGGACAAGAAGTACTTGCGGGACCCAGATGGCGGAATACACTTGATGAAAAAGAGGCTGGTATGCTCAGTGAAACTGTACCCGAAGGAACTAAAAAAAATCCCTTGAATGGATATAATACAAATCTTTCAACACTACCAAAAGTAACATCTGGTACAGTCTGGCGATTTATGATTGAAACTGTGTCGAGCAAGAAACATATTGCCACAGCGAAGCCGCTCGTCAAAGGCTTTAACTTTTTCAAGTCGAATCATGTTATATCGATTGTTTATCTGTCCAAGGATGGTAAACACTTTGTTAAAAGTAAAGTTCTGCCATCCATGAAAAAGAACATGGTTTATACCTGCTATATCACATTGTCCTCGCTGGAAACTGTGATAAGGGGACAATGCGCATGTGCAGCTGGTTTAGATGGCAAATGTAACCATGTAGCTGCCACACTGTTCTCTCTTGATGAAGTGTGCAAGAAGAGGGTACAAAATCAGAAACAACTTGATGTTTCCTGCACTTCAGAGACTTGTAGGTAGAGTGTGCTACCAAAGAGAAAAGGCTCAGTGCAGCCAATATCTCAAATGAAATTTTGTAAGCACGATTATGCAAAGGAAATAAGAGTGCAGAAGCCAATGTTTATCCCAAGAAAGGAAGTTAGGGCGCCTCATCAGATAGAATGCCCTCAGGAAAAACTTGAAAATATGTTGAAACAGCTCAAGGAATTGCAACAGAAGACGGGTCAGATAATTAGCTGGTGTCATATACTGCCATAGGATGGGGGAGAAAATAATCAGGCTGACCAGCCACAGTGTCCACCAAGCCCTGAAAAGGACAAACCAATATCGCTTGACACATTTTCGACTTCTTTGCCACAGCTTATCTCCTATAAAGGAGCATCCTGTCTCGATTGATGAAGTAAAAAGCCGCTGTGAGAGAATAAGGAACAAACTGTTTGTAACGCAAGAAGAGGCCAATGAAATTGAAGCAAACACCCAGGAACAATCAGACCACAAGCTCTGGCATTCTCACAGAACAGTAAGAAATTACAGCTTCTAGATGCTACAGAATTGCAGTTTTAAAGCCCTCAACATCACCCACCAAAGCCATACAAGATATTATGTATAGTTCAGTTAAACCAACCAGACCAACCAGACAAATGAAAGAGGGATTTTCACGAGAGCCAGATATAAAGAGGCAGTACATCGGTAAACAGCACAATTCTGGACACCAGGGATTGACAGTCACTAATTAAGGACTGGTCATAAGCATATCAGAAGGATACCTTGGTGCAAGCCCTGATGGTGTCGTTTACGATCTTTCTGTTTCCGAAACAAATGGCGTTTTAGAAATGAAGTATGTGCAGATTGAAGTTGATGAAATGCTTGAGAATTCTTTACTGCGTAAGAGAATTGGCATTAAAAGTGACAGTGGTATCACAGTGAACAGAAAGCACCAGTACTTTTATCAACTACAACAATGCATTTTTGTGATTGAACGAAACTGGATAGACTTTGTAGTTAAAGGGTCACAATCACCAGATCTCTACATTGGGCGGCTAAAATTTGATAGTGTTTGGTGGGATCATGTAAATGAAAAACTAAGGTGCTTCTTCCATAGCAAGTTTTTGCCAGAACTTGCATATCCTAAAATTAAGTATGGATTACCAAGAATCCAATTTAACAGATTGAATTAGCTAGTTTTATTTCCATTCGGTTATTATTTAACGATATACCTCATCATAACAGTTTTTCTATTTTTTTTTATTCTGCTTTGTATAGAAAAGCAAATAGCACTAGTGGATACAGTTGAAAACAGGCCATGTTTTATACTATCATAAAACACGATTGGCATTTGAGAACATGAGAAATGTTAAAGCATGCACAAGCTGAAGGCGCGTGCACGTGCTTTCAACATTTGTTGAGTGTTCTCAAATTACCAGAGTGTTTTATGATAGTATTAAACATGGATTGAAGTCTTCTTTACTTGTTTTATAATATAGATTTATGCGCGCGATGAACGGAAACCACCAGTTAAAAACAATATAACACGGCAAACCATGTTATATTTTATACTCTGTTCAACATGGCTTTTTAGCTAATCAAAGCGCGCCTACTATCGTATCTATATTATAAACTACTTTATAATTTAGGTTATTGTTTTAGGACCCTAATGAAAAGCTCTTAATTAATATTAATAAGCTGCAATATCTGCCTTCACAAAGATTTGATTTAAACCATACTTCTAGCAATACTATCAAAACAGTAATGAAATCAATGGTGGCAGGAAATTTGAGAAATCACCAATGACTATAAATATATCTGATGCAAAAGGAGCCATTGATATTGGTATTTTTCTGTCTAAAATATGCCAGTTCTTGATTCGCTCCAAAAGCCGTTCAACATGAACACGCAAACTTGCCACAGTTTTGTTTTTGTTGCTTACTTCAGGTGAAAACTGCGACTTTCCCTTCAAGAAAGCTGGTTTTACTAAAGTAACTCCCACTGCAGCCAGTTCATCCTGAATATTAAATCCTTTGTCAGCCATCACTTCATCGCCACCTTGAATTATGTCCAAAAATACACTCTTGAGAGTTATTTCCTTGTCTGAACTACTTCCAGGAAACAGCTCACTGACAAATACTAAGGCACCACTCGGTCTAATCCCAAGAAGAGACTTCATAGTTGGTCGGCTTTTATGAGCAGGTTGATTGTGCACCTAAGGCTGATGGCTTTTCCATATCGATTTCTGTGCAATCAACAATGATTACTACCTTGGGAAACAGTTTCTTGAATGATTTGGAGCTGTGTTGTCTAATAATGTCTCTGGAGGGCAGCCTAATTAAAGGTTCAAATTCTAGTCTGAGCAGTTTCAGCCAGGTTCTTACAATCACAGAAACAGTTGACTCTGACACTTTGAACCTGTGTGCCAAGTCTCTCTCAAACAAACCGAGCCTCAAGCGGATCAGGACAACTGTAAACTCTTGAAAGAGTGATAGTGTTCGGGGTATACCAATTTGAGAATGTTTGTCCTTGTCAAAATATACACTTTCATGGTTTCCATAGCTCATGTTTTGAGCAGAGTTTTCAACAAGTTTATAGCGCAACAAAAGATTATTAAAATTACAAAAGCCAGTATATAATTCAACATCTTTGTCGCTTGACTTGAACTTTTCAATATCGAAGCGCCAGTTCTCGATTTGATACTTTAGATTTTTTAATTCCTTCTTTGCCGTTACAAGTTCAGTCAATATCGCTGTATTCTCCACTTTGGTATTACCCAACTTCTCACTTAATTTTTGCAGCTCGACTTTAAGCGAAGAATTATCCTCTCTGACTTTTTTGCAACTCGGATTGAAGCCTCGTAATTTCACGTTTGAATTCTTCCGACTCTGCTTCTTTACTTTGGCCATGGCCATGGGGTGGTCAACAAAATTCGAATCTCCTTCATGCTGAACCGCTTTTTGGTTTGTTCGTTTTTTCCTACACGCAGCTACGTCTTCCTCTGAGTGTCTTTTTAGTTCCCTCCTTTCTGTTTTCTGAACTGGCCATGGCAATATCGTAGGCAAGTGGTTCCTGCTTCATTTCTGACCACCTTCCCAGTGAATGCGTCGAACAGATTCGGGTGCTGCTCGACTGAAGCTTAAAACTGTCGTTGTTTAACAGAACCTTGTATTGGCTCCGCAATTTTGAGTCAACAGGAATGCGATAAAACTGGATTTATTCTGTTTTGTTCCTGTGGTTTATAACACAATTTGGAACACAGCAATTGTACTTCGGCATGCTTCTTCAGAACCCTCAGAACTATAATTGAGCTAATCTAGCTGGGTAACGACTTCAGAATTTCGCAAACATATATATGTATTCCCAACTTGCAATTGCCGGAACAGCAGTCCATTAAACAAGCCAAAAACATCTGATTGTTGCAAATATTTAGATCAAATGCTTGCGTTATCCCTTTTCTTTCCACTTTGCTCTACAACGACGAAAGTCGCCACTCAATCCTTTTTCTGGGCGAGCAAACACACGCTAAACCCAAACATTACAAATTCACATCTCTATATCAATGGCCATTACTCCATTTGCCGGACTGGATTCAAATAGTAGAGCTGGTTGTCGTTGGTAACATAAAATTATAAACTTCCAGCTTTACGATTTTCCTTTCCCCTTGCCCTGTAAAATCGCTAGTAACCGAAGAAACCGAACTAAACTCTAGCACGATGCCTCATCCTTCATTGTGGTCTCCGGTTCATCAAACGATGAGAATCTCAGGGTGATTTTTAGCGTAAAAATTCAAGACCCACATATTTGGTACCAAAATTTACACCGAAAACCCAGCTATCTAAGCATGCAGTTAATTGTGGGATAGCTGTAAAAACGGTAGATTGGGTCAGCAGTTAAAACTGCGAACATTTCACTTCCGGTAAAATTTACGAGCGAAACTGCATGATTTTCATCTCAATCACTATATTTTTTCCAAATGTCCGACGTTCTAAATATTTACAACTTTGAAATATTTTAAGTATCACATGAGTATTGACATTGTCAAAAGCCCCCGGTATGTGAAAAATAAGTGTATTCACAGGGAAAACTGCTGACGTACCGCAGACTCGTCATGACCGGAATAGTTGGCGATGAATCTAGCTATATGGCGAGAACGAAAACACGTGGCTTAAAGGGAACGTCGGTTGAAAAACAATGTTTGGTCTCAAATCTTCCCTATGGTTGTCAAAATATGTTGCTGTCCTGTTAATTGTGCACTTGACATCAGTTATAGACCAATTCTCCTGTCCATATAACTTATTTGAGCTTCCCGCGATCCGCCATCTTGGATTTTACGACGTCACAAAAGAGCTATTGTTTTCTGACAAAAGGGGCAACACTGTGACGTCATAAGATCCAATATTGCGGCACGCAGAAAATGCAAATGAGTTTTATGGACAGGAAAATCGTGTGGATGCAGACCGGTTTAAGCCGTTTTACAGTGAACGGTCAGATGCTTGGGAATTTTAAAATCTCGGCAGAGGTGAGGCAAAATATTTTATTTATTTATCTTGAGCATTAAGGTAAACGCCCAAGTTTATAGCTTTGTAAACCCCTTTGAATTCGACAGTCACAATCAATCAAACATTCTTGTATATACAATGTGTCTATATAAGCGAACAGATGTGCTTGTAAATCAGTGTAGTCACTACACAAATTATAACATGGTCATTAACGTGGATAATATTCTTACAATATCTGGTAGACGTCATCCTCAGAACATTTAACATAGAAACAGCATATTCTCCAGTGAAGAGTTTCGTTTAATTCTAAAATTTAAGAACTTACTTCAGAAATATGAAGCAAATTTTCTGAACAGCGCTCCCTGCATTTGCGAAATACTATACATATATGTAACTTACGATCAATGCGTTTCAACTTGTAGATATCTAATGGCAGGCGCAATAAAACATCAATATAATGTTATAATATATCTTCCAATATTCTGATCCCAAGCGGATTTTCAGCCTCAGAAACGTAGAAAATATCGCTTTTAGAGATTCCGCGTGACTTCGGCTGTCGCAACGTTAGTCAACGATTCTATTTCCTCCTGGATCCGCGCCTACATTGTATGCATACAATGAAATTCACGCCATATGTTGTTTTTCTGCCGTCCTTTGTTGTCATTTCATTAACTGAGACTGTTAATGTGGTTTTTATTTCGTATCTTACTGTTTAAAAGATAAAAGAGGTAAATACTAAGTTTATATCAAGCAACAACTTGTATTTCGTGTGAATGAACCGTGCCGACCGTCTATTAACAAACTACACGCATGATTCTATTTATGAACGTCAACGGAGAATGCCCTCAACATCATAATCATCCTCTTCAAATGACAATTGACGCGATGCGATTCCAGATTGCACGCACATATGTGTTAGTTTACTACGACATGCTCACGACAGCAAACACTGCGTTACACAATGTAGCTTAATGCTACAATATGACGGGCTGAGAGTGTCAGCTGACATCATCCAAAATCGCGCATTAGAAAATTCGTGATATATATACACAGGTTTCTTGTAATATTCTTCCATTAAATTTGCAAATAACAACACATAGATTTGCTGCATTTCAACATTTTTATACTGTGTTGGGTATTTAGTGGTTCTCGATAAACGTACTGCGAAGTATATGAAATCGGCAAGAAATTCGTCCTGTTTCTTCAATTATTTTAAACGTCTTTGCCTTTCACTCTGCTACGATCTGAGACGCCAAGTCACATTAAAATTTGTGAGAACAGTTTCGCTAAAACTCTTGCTTTAGCCATAGTTAATTCACTATTTTTACCTGGTGGGCATCTTGGATTCAAAACGAGGTAATCCTTTGTTAGTGTCAGGTTAGTCTTGCAGTGAGGGATAGTCACAACGAGGCTAACCTGGAAAACAAATCATTGCCTCCCTTTGAATCCTTGATGGCCACAATGTGAAAAGAGTGAATAGGTAAGATCAAAGATTGTGTACGGTCATAGTTCATTAGCGTTTTCTGAACGACTGAATTGGCTGATTGATTAACATATTCCAGTATCTATTGTGTTTTGTGCACGGTCACGGTTGAAAAAATCGAAGAAAGACATATAACAAAGAAGGTCGCTGGGTTTCATAACCATTCCATTCTATGGACAATGCTTTAGCTTAGTAATTTAACGTTGTGGCGATTGATTTGAGTAACTTTTTGAATGTTCTACAGCTTCAAGGGTGTTTTTTTCCAAAATACAGGGTGCAACAAACCGTGTTCTACTTACTTTATTTAATTGATTGTTACGAAGGAAATGTGCAAACAGTACTCGCAGTCATGAAATAAGTAACCCAGTTATTAGCATTCAATTCAGCTTTCTCTTTTCACTTTACGAGAAACTATATGAAAAGTAATATCCCAATTTTACAAACAAATGCCAAATGACGATTTTTCACACAAAAACAGAAACCAAAATACAAAACAATGTCAAAAGCGAGCTTTTCTCTCTTATCTTGGACTCAAAACTTCATTTCCCTGGAAGAAAGGTCCCAACAACTAGATATTTCCATTCAGGTTGGTGAAAGTAAGAGTTACGTTATTGAAAGCTAACAGAATGTTCATCATGGGGGTCGCCAAATCATGTGTGCCTTGTAACCCACTGAAGACAGAAGATATAAAAACCGTCCACTGTTCCTTGAATGGCTTACATTTGCGGCAAGCATTGTCTTGCCCTCTGTGGGTTATCCTTTACGGTTGATGTTGTTTTAGTTCTATTTCAATTAAGCCGCCAAAGTCCAGTTGGAAATGTGTCACTTCCTCCATTTTTATTTTCAATTCTTATAGATAACATGGGGCGTGACGTCATTTCATCCGAATTTCCAAGTACCGCGCGCTCTCATTGGGTTGTTCATACTTTCTATGCATCTGCATTTTTTACAAACAGCTGACGTTCCGAACAGCTGATGTCCCGAGCGCTAGCCCTTCGCCAGTGCATTATTGCCCTAACGAAGGACTAACGCTCGAAATGTCAGCTGCTACTCGCATCCCTCGGCGGTTAGCAAACCTTAATCGACTTTCAGTTGATTATACCAGTGAATTGAAATATAGACTAAGGCCTACGGCAAGCGTCGAACTAGCCATCAACTTAATTTAGTCGAATCTATTAAATTTTGAAATAGGCTCATGGATAGTACGACGTCTGCCGCAATCGAGATCGACCGTATTCAATATGTACGAGTCCGGCATTAGGTTCGACTATAGCCAAGTAGAGAATTACGTCTCTGGTGCGACTTGGCGACCAACGTCGTTCTTGCACCGAACTAAATTCATAAATTATTTAAAATAATAAATGAACAATGTAAATCGTATGGATTGTTCTAAAACCGTGAAAACAACATCTCCGCCATCTTCCAAACAACGATTTCCCCCCAGGTGATCACGCGCTGTACAAAGGCGATTTCGAAGGCGAAATAGAGGCACATCGGAAGTGATTGCTACATGACGCTTAGCCGAAAATGTGCAGTTCGTTCTTTAATGTCACAAAGTACATTTGCCTTAAATGCGAAATGACCATTTGTAATAAATATTTAGTACCATATTCGAAAGTACTGATGACTTGCCTGGCTTAACTGCCGATAGAAGCGTTGGTTGTTGCGATAGAGATTGCAAAAAAAAGGCGCGGATCTAAAAGTGACTGAAGAGCAGAGTACCTGTGACTGTGTGTATCCAATAAGTGCCATACATGGCCATTTGACAATTAAAGAAAATGATTCTTCTTTTAATGTTTTTGTTTCTCATTTTAGTAGGTTATTTCTCCTATTTTAATTTCCGGAATAATTATGTTCCCATCAAGTTCTCGGTATTCTAAACGGCTCGTTACTTATTTCGTACCCTGTAATTATGTCGCCTCGATCCTATGACTTTTCGTTTCTTGCCAACCCAAATTCTGTATTCTTACTCGACAATTCTGTATTTTGCAATTCCTCCATTCCATGTCTATTTTCTGTATTTTTCATTTTGTAATTATTTAGCCTCGATTCCATATCTATTTTCTGGAATTATGTTGTCTCGATTCCATGGCTGTATTCTGTATTTTGCATTCTGTAATTATTTAGCCTCGATTCACGGTTGAAAACGGCGGGAAATGGTCACGTGAGAAAAAAACGCGGGAATTTCTTTGCCCGAAATTGAGAAAGAAACATGGCAGACTTCATTTCACTGGAATTTGAAGGTAAAACTCTCGGATTGCCAGGATCAATTGTGGCTAAAGACACAATTGCTCGATTTTTTAAACTACATGAGGATGGACTGCACTTAAAAGTGTCACGCAACGAAAAAGTTGAGAATGTTTGGCCGTTGTCAAATGGAAAGTTCTTGTTGCCTCCATCAACAAGGAATGCTGTTGTGATTGCGTGTCATGCTAGTGACTCAAACGACGACGACGACTTTTTGCAAGGGTCTGCCAGTTCAAGGTACGTATTGAAGGTAAAAGTGACCGATGAACAACACGTGTAGTCAGATTATCGTTTAAACTGAAAAATGTCTCTCTTTTTTTCACTAGGTCACTCTCACTTCCTCGCGCATCGAACCGAAGTAAGTTGCAAGGTTCTAGCCTTGTGGGAACGCCACTGACAATGTATGGGCTGGGAAAAAGACCAGCTCAGTCCTGGTCTGTCTTTTATCAAGGGCAAGAAGAAAAAAGTTGCCGAGCAAGTAAAATACTTTATCTTCTCGTCTGTCGACGACGAGGGACAATTGGTTCAGTTGTTCCCTATTTCAATCAACTTGACCGAAGTCGCTGACAAGTTTGGTCACATATCTGTTGCCATTATCTGTAGTGCGATCGAACAAGCACTAAGAGATCAGGGAGAAGTAGTGAGATTGATTGTTATAGATGCCAAGGGGCAGCCGATCATGGATTCCTCCCAGACAAGAAGTAAGATCTCTGTTTATAAATAAGACACATTGATAAATGGTAATTTTAACTATATTTATTTCCGTTCCTTCTTTTTACATTGTTGCATGCCAACGTTGGCCCGGGTGTGTGGCGGGTGAACTTGTTGCCACGTACTGTCGGCTTACGTATGCTCTTTAAAGTGTTGATATGGATATTTAAAGCCTACCTTGTAAACTTTCGCTGTATTAACCGAGGGATACATACAAAAACAAGCCGCCCACTGGGCTTTCACTCGGGCCACTATATATATATTTATATATTAATGCAGCCAGACACTCTTTAAGGTGAGCACACACCAGGAGACATTGTGCATGTCCCCTAGTGTATTTCTCACCTTTATGGAGGAAAGGGTACTCCCATAAAGGAATTGCTTTCAGCGTCCAAGGGAGGCACCATTAGAAATGCGGAGGGGGGAGGTAGGACTTCCTCAAGCTGCACATTTTTTTCGTCGCTGGAAGAATAATAGATAGAAGAAAGGGAATAGTTAAACTATGTAATAAATTGAACTGAATTGTGATTGCAATCGAAATATTGTAAATTAGAATTAGAAAGGCTTACCTCTGAATAACTGTGAGGGTAAAGAGAACAAAATAAACGTCCAGCGAGGTATACGCTGGTTCATTTTTCTAGGGATCCAGAAGGGGGGTCCACGTTTCGTCGATTGACTCGGATCGAGTTTCTGTATACGGAAAATTTGATTTTTTCCATCTCAGAAAGCATCAGTTACCATTGCAGGAACTCTAATCTCAGTTTTCTTACTTTTTCTTGCAACTCGCATTTTTCAACTCGCATCACACCAGTTGACCGACAACCGGTAAGCAAAGCACACACTGGCGGAAGCTGAATTACTTACCTTCTCGCATTCATTTGCAACCAAAACCCTAGCCCTGAAAACACATGGTAACTCGAGCCACCGACATAAAATCCGCGGCTGAACTGATGATGAGCCAACAACTATAAATATCAATAGCGCTAGCAAAGCTTTTTGCAACAGTTGGTTACATTGTACAACGTGTCGTGTGAATGCGATTGGTGCCTGTACCAAGCATTTTGGCGGAGTGTCTACACTCCTAATTTTTTGTCCTGTACATATGAACATTTCTGGGTCCGCGGACCCATAAATCTCGGTGCGCCTGGTTGGAGAGCCGTGCTTGAGAATTATAGCAAGTCTACAATAATTATTACCTCAAATAAAGCTTTTCAAACATAACAAAGGTATATCGGTTAATAAGAGTTTTATTATATGGCTATTTTGAAATCTAAAATAAAAGGTAAAGGCAGGGAATTTGTTTTAAATTTGCTACAGCGTGCGTGTAACACTCAAATGGCTTCTCCAGTACTTTTACTGAATACAAGAAACTACGCTTGGGATTTTCAAAGCGATCGAGAGTATCGTTGTTTTTAGGCATGAAATCTAACAAGAGGAAAGACTAAGCAAAAAGAGTTTTCAAAAGTGAACAGTGTTCATTTAAAATGAACTTTCATCACTACAGCGGCGCGGCAATATGTTAATTCAACCTGTCGCTATTTGTGTTCAGACTGGGAATCCACCAGATCTTCATCAAAATTCAAGAATAATTTCATAACAGCAATTCGCAGCAATCGTATTTGAGTATTTTATTTATTTTTTGTATGTGATTTTTTTTTTCATGGCTCGCATCGTTGGCTCGAAATGCCATAAAACTAAAATTCTAAGAATTTTACTTTTATTATACTGCCACACATTTTCTAAATTAAGCTCTTTCAATTGTTTGCTTTCAAAATTCTTCAACAAGTAATAATACTGTTATTTTTATCATTTTCATCTTTTATTTCCTTTCACAGAGGAGAGATTCTGGGCAACTCAAAGGACATTCCGTGCAATGTCTCAACAGATTTTCAAGAAATGGAAACCAAGTGTTTGGGCAGCAGTCAATACAGGGCTGTATACCTTTGAAGAGGAAGAATATGAAAGTGATTTGCCAAAAAATCTGGCCATTCATGATATGAGCTTCCAGTCATCAAGTCTAGAAGTACAGCACCAGAATTCTTCATTTGCCTATGTAAGTTTAATATTTGTAGATCAGATACTTTTACAACAATGAAATACCAGTCAAAGACCATGTAAAAAAAGGGTGGGCTGTTGGCGAGTGTACAATGTACATGTACTTTAATTAATATAAATGTGCTCTAAAGATGTACTCTATATATATTGACAGACAGACAAACAGGTGATTATATATATATATACACTACATCAGTCATTCTTACACCGAAGTCTTCACCCAGGTTTTTTTTTGGGGGGGGGGGGGGGTGGGGGTACTTAATATGAGATGAATGGCTAGGTATGTGCGGCCATGAGGTTCAAACCCTCACCCTGTTTGATCCCAAAAGGGAGCTCCAAAACCCTGATTATCCCATTTTTTTGTAAAAACCAACAACAATAACGTACATCAACTTTATTAACTCAAGCAACTTTATCATGATAAAGTCAACAACTGCAACTTTAAGTACATATATACAACTCTAAGTGCGATCTCAACATCATTCTCGATCTCTGAACTACACAATATAATTAATAGGCTGATTCATAATCTGTTGTGTTCGATTGATCATCTGCAATCTACCCTGTAGTCCCGTTGGGAATTGAGTAAAGATATTTGGCTACCTGATGGCTACAACACCTCATATTTTGGACATTTTTTGACAATTTTTATGTACCCTTCCCATCTCTCTCCCCATTCAATGTTGATAAGCTACATTTTCCCATTCAATTTATCTACAAAACTAAAAAAATAGCCTGAATCTTAGCCGTCTCCTCTGGTTCAGTTCCTCGCCTCTCTCAGGAGACGGCTGAAATTCAAGCTACTCAAACAACTACATTGAACTGGGGAAGGGGTGAGATCAGGATTTTGTGGTGACTTATTAGGGAAAAACGAGTGTGTCCAAGACTGTAGTCTATCCCTTCTCAAATAAAGATCAACACTCCATACGAAAGTGTAATAATACCTCACTACAAGTGCATTCCTTGAATATTTATCTCAACAGGCTCAAAGTGAAGACAAGTTTTCTGAAATAAAAAGCATGTTTGCAGAAATAAAGGACACCATGCAAACCACCAAGGAGGTCAAGAAGCTGAAGGAAGTTTTTAAGTGTGTTATATGCCAATCAACTTGTGCTGCTTCTATGTATTTTGTGTCACTGGCTGTGGGCAATTAATTGGATGCTATTATTGTGCTTCCAAAATAGATGATTGCCCCTTGTGCAGAGTAAGTCTGCCAGATACAGAAATACGCAAGCCACTGTCAGTTGGTGGCCTAGCAGGCTGTTTAGGAATCCCTGAGATTTCCATGAAATCCGCATTAAAAGAAGCCAATCTTGATGAGGATGAGGTTGATGATGATGATGACATTCTTTAGTTGTCAAATGATGCATCAGGCATGAACAGTTAATTTCAGTGAAGTACTGTGCATTTCCTGTTTTGTTGGAATTGCATGCATTTCTTTAAACTAGCAGTAGCTTACTCTTGAGGTTTAGGTATTACCTTTACATTGTTCAGGCAGGTCAACTGGAAGAAACCTGGTATTGAATTAGTACCCTTTATAATAATGTTACAGTTCTTAGATTCAGGATTAGTAACTGGCATTGCATCCACTCTGTATCCTGACCAGTTTAATTACTTTATGTTAGGCTCCATAATTTGTAAAATGTAACCCCATGTTGGGTAATGCTGGCCATGTAAGGCACCCTAAAAACATGGGTAAAGTCTGTTATCTAGTTACTTCAGTTCTGGCAAGCATATCTGTTATGTGAATAAAACTTTTGATAGCAGTTACAAAAGTATCTATCTTTCCATGTACAACGTCAGAAAATAATGTTTCAAATGAAGGGTTTTGGGAATGAAATAAGTACTCTCTTGATTCTTGAAGATGTTCATATTCCGCAATTGGGTCATAACCAATGCTAGGATCAGTATTTAGCCTTCCACCTCTTTCTTCGTACATTCGTACAACCTCTGCTGTTGAAGGGATCAACTGTAGTGACAACTGAACAGCCCGATTTGTCTCTCTCATTTTCTCAATGGGAACACACCCTCTGGGTCCTAAAAGGAGGAAATAATTGATAAATATTAGATGTTGACTTCTACATGTACTTACGTGGCATAAAGCAAACAATGGCCCATTTCGCAGTTGAGATTAGCGACGGTCACCTGTGGATAAACACGGAAGCGAGGCAATTTCTGGCGGTTTAGTGTTGTCTTGTAAAGAAACTCGCAAACAATTTCATATTTTTATCTGGTTTAATAGCAATCTATTCACACAACGGTGATTAGATAACGGCTTCCTTTGTCATAACCTCATTACACAGAGAATGTTTGTGTAGGCAATTGGTACATACGAGTAATGAGCACATTTAATTTACCTCGGAGCCTCGTATTGAGACCTTTGTGCGTGCCGAGTGAAACAGATATCAAAAGTAGGCTGTTGGGCGTTAGCTACTTTAACGTTGAATATTCGTTTTATGGATGTAGTTTCAGCAGCCATGCGCGAGCTATCTACGCGGATCCATATCAAGTGTTGATGCTCGATCAAACCAAAGATCGGACAAGAAACAGTTATTGTTTTAGTAGAAACCAACTAGTATTTCAATAATCTTAAACTAAAACACTAAAATATTTTTTGATGACTTGGCAGCCATTGTTTTGCTTTTGAAAATCGGCTTTTTCACTAGTCACTAGCTTAGCCATTCAAATTGCAGGTTCGTGATAGAACACTAGTTGGTTCCTACTAATAATTATTAGACGACGGTACATTTGCTGCATAATATGTAACTGACATTAAATAGTTTAAAAAAAAAAAATTCCACTTCAAAGTGAGCCAAGGCAAGTAAAATAAGCAGTGTCCGAAATTAACTTTTTCACATAGGCGCAAAGGCGACTAGCCAAAATTTGTTTAGTCGCCAAATGACCAATAGTGTAGTCGCCACATTTCGAGTTTCAAGCGACGTGACTTGTGACAAAGAACATTTGCTGGCAACACTCAAAATTTAGTCGCATTGGCGCCTAATAAGACGCAACTAGAATTTCGGACCCTAGCTGATAAGGCATATTTTTTTGATAAAGGATCGGTTACCAACCTACCCTTAAGTAGCAGAGGTTATTTTTTCTCGCCGACACACCGAAAAAACCTAAGCCGCGAGATCCGAGCGACAACTACATTTCTCGACTCTCGCGGCTTTGCTGCTCGGTGTTATCAGCAACGGAAAAAAAACCTCTGGCACCCAGGGTACCACTAACCAGGAATCCGGTGATAGTTCCACAAGTTGATTACATTGTCTGATCCAATTTTGCTGACCTGTATAGTCACCCATGACACGGCAAATGTTACAAGGGGGTCTTCCATGTTGCAGATCTCTTGCTCTTGTATGAAACAAAGGGCCCTTTTAATAGGGTAATTGACCCTCGAGTTTTCTTCTGGCCATAATCTCTCAGCCCGATATTTTTTTGTGGATGCAGTTTGCCTCCAAGGAGCCCTACATGTATCACATCGATGTTTCTTGAGAAGCTATTGCACAAATATACAGAGACAGAATTATGTTCCATGGTCAACACGTAGCTGGTCAAACAGCCCATGCTGCAGAAGAGCTGGCCTACACGAAAGAATATCAACATACTGGAGTGAATTACTAATACTTTTTAGATACACCACAATTGTGTCGTTTGCAATGATTGATCAATGTGCGGTCCATAACTTCCCGCGAGCACCGTAAAATGAATAATATTACGACCTATGCCTATATACCGTAATTTCAGCATTAAAATAAACAGGTTAAACACGAATTAGACTAGAACAGAACTAAAATATAGACAACAAATTGTCATGGTAAAGAATCCATAAAAAATCATTGCATGGCCTGCTGGCAAGGGCAAGCAAAAGAGTAATAAATTGCTAAAGCTCGTAGTGAAGACGATATATGCACCTACCGAAACAGATATTGGTAAATGAGGATTGGATTCTTTTTTGGAATTGTAATAAAACCAAGAACCATCCTGCTACAGCCATCCAGGGCGTGAATATGGGTGACTCCAAACTCCTGAGCTAATTTTTCATTTTGATCCATATGTAACTTGTAACCAAAGTATGGTGCATGGTATGGAACAGGGTTTGTTCTGTCCAGCAAGTCGTGTGCCCTTTCATCATGGGCACGTGGAGCAACTTCTCTTAGCATATTTGATATTCGTCTTTGGCTGATTTCGCGGCACTGTGGATCTTCATTCATTTGATATCGAAGGGTGCCTTGCATCATGCGCCGTCCGTACGAATGCCCATACTACGAAGGGAAACATCAACGGCAAATTAGTTAGGTCAGTTAAGAACCGAAGGAGCAACTTACTGTGGAAGGCACATTAATACCGTAGAATTCCGAAAATAACGGCCCCCCGAAAGTAGCGGTCCGGCCTTCCGATATTTGAAAGAGAAACATTGTTCCTTGAAGAATGCTGATGGAACAACCACAGGCAGCTTAATCCATGGTTTGTGAAGTTAGGTGGTAAGCCGAGGGGGTTGAAAAACTCCTAAAACAGCCTAAAATGGTTCCAAGTAAGGAACAACCACAAAGGAAACAACATGAAAGCGAAAGGTATATTTATTCATACATTATATGGCAATTTATAAAATCCTATACTAGCCTATACATATCTTATATTTTCACAAACCATGCATAGATTGGGCTACCGTTGAATCGTAGTTTTAATTCACAACATAGCCGTTGACTACTGATAATGTTATGAACAATGTAGCTGATGTAGAGCCGAACATGTGTTGTTTTCGGTGCAGTATAATAATAATGCTGACCTTTATCGTTTTCTGATTTTGAATTAATTACGCGAATTATGTACATTCAGTTTAGGAGTTTCTTGAAAACGGTTAAGCCACATGCAGCCCAGGCTACAGGTTTGTGGCTATTACATACTTCATTCGTAGTAATTTAGAAATCGTTTTGAATGTACGAATAAACATACCTATTTGCTTCCACGCTGTTTCTGGTGTTATTTCTTCATTTAGGGGCGTTTTGGGGTAACAACTCTCTAAGCGAAGCTTACGAGTTACATGTACGTAGTCAAGACACGTAACTTATCGTATTAAAGTCATAACGCTTTTTAGCTACCCGAAAGTAGCGGCCCCTTAGTCCTGCTAAATCCGAATGGGAGCCGTTACTTTCGAAATTCTACGGTATATTATCTTACATTTGTAAAAGCAATGTTTACCTGAACGACGTTTGATACGATCATTTCCTCAAGGGAGTCGTCTGAAACCCAACGTATTGCTGATACATTGATATTTTTCTCCTTACAGTATCTTCTTATGCTTCTACAACTTAATCCATGTGCTTCTGTTTGTCATAAGAATACACAGTTTTTTTTAATGTATCTCAGTTATTAATAATTACTAACGTACTGAAATATAAAGTTTAAAACCCCGACCCCCTCCCTCCCTCACACAAAAATCGGAACTAGGTGGGGGTTTGATTTGAAAAGGACATAGACATGTCAGTTTTGTCTTGGATACTAGAATAACCCTAGCACTAAGGATCATCCTAGCAGCTGTTGCTTGTGTGCAGAGGTTCCCGTCTCTCCCTCTTCCAGACAATTTGGCTCTAGAATAGACCCTATCATAAGTCCTGGTGACTTGCATGTCAGTGAAACAATGCTGTTTATTTGCTATGCTATGCATTGTTTCACTGAACATTCGTTCAGTGCATTTCATGATCACACATCTCCCTGCAGGGGCTTCAATTTCAACATTCCAGAGGACCTACCAGCCTCGTTGACATGCAAGTCACCAGGACTTATAATAATAATAATAATAATAATTATAGGTTTTTATGGCGCATTTAAAAATCTCAATGCGCTTACATGGAGTATGAGAAGACTATATTAAAAAATAGAAAATAGTAAAAATAACTAACTATAGTAAAGAATAACTATACCTATGTTGTAAAAATTTAAAAATATATATTAATATAATAATAATAATTTAATAATAATTTAATTTGATATAGCGCTAGCTGCACTAATTGCCCAGAGCGCTTTACAATAGTAATAAAAATCTGCAGCTAAAACCTACTATAATGCGAACTCTAAAAAAAAAAAAAAAAAAAAACTACTATAATACAACTAAAAAAAAAGAAGCATTACTAATACAAACTAATAAACTACTAACCGATACAGTTAAAATATAGTTAAAAACTTCTAAACAATGAGTCAAGATTCATAAGCTTCTATGAATAAATACGTTTTTAACTGTTTTTTAAAAATCTCCAATGAAACTGCACTCCTTATATCATAAGGCAGTTTGTTCCATAGCCTGGGAGCGGCTATTGAAAAGGCTCTGTCTCCATAAGTCTTTAAGTTAGATTTTGGCACGTGCAGAAGAAGTAATGTAAAATATATATACATAAACACAGACTGATATACAACAGAAAATATAAACATATAACATAATATAAATACTTCTCTACTGTCACTGCGTCATATAGACTCTTTTGAAAAGAAAGGTTTTCAGAGCAGATTTAAAGGCTGATATAGTAGTGGAGGACTTAATGTAATCTGGTAGTGAGTTCCATAGTTTCGGTGCAGAGTAGGAGAAGGCACGTTCGCCATAAGTTACAGTTCTGACAGGTGGAAATGGAGGACGAAGGAGTGAACGACTTGAAGAACGAAGAGAGCGGGAAGGACGATTTTCTTCAACCAGAGTAGATAGATAACTTGGAGACAGACCGTGTAGTGTTTTATATGTTAAAAGTAGAATCTTGAACTCTATGCGTGCTTCAACTGGTAACCAATGAAGATCCATAAGTGCAGGTGTAATATGCTCAGACCGTTTTGTTCCAGTAATCAAACGTGCGGCAGTATTTTGAACTCGTTGTAGTTTGTCTTTCTCGTATTTTGGCAACCCATATAAGAGGATGTTACAGTAGTCCAAGCGCGATATAACAAAAGCATTCACCAATCGCTTGAGACCATCATATGGAAGATATTTGCGAATGCGTCCAATCGATCTAATAGCAAGAGTGGCCTTTTTACATGTTTCATTGATTTGTTTACTAAAAGTTAGATTTTTGTCCAATATTACTCCCAAATTACGAACTTTATCTGTGACTGTAACAATAGTGTTAGCAAATGTAAAACTGTTGAATGAAGTCTGGTGATTCTTAAAGCGGGATGTAAAGTGGATTACTTCCGTTTTTCCAGGATTACATAGAAGCATATTTTCAGTGTTCCATTGGATTACAGCTTCTGCACATTCACGGAGAGTGTTTAGCGCAGTAGATGGAGTTTCAGGATTTACAGTAATGTACAACTGTGTATCGTCAGCATAGAACATACAGCGTAAATTGTGGGAGTTTATCACATCTTGAAGTGGTGCTATATAGAGAGTGAACAGTAGAGGACCGAGTATGGAACCTTGTGGAACGCCATACTCGAGGTCACGTGGTGAAGATATAGAATCACCGATAATAACTGTCTGAGAGCGGCCCCGAAGATAAGATGTAAACCACTCCAGTACTGTTCCAGTAAATCCAAAGTATGTCCTGAGTCTCCTTAACAACACGTCATGGTCAAGTGTGTCAAAGGCAGCCGAGAGATCTAGGAGAACTACGACGACGTCCTGGTGACTATCAAGAGTTCTTAAAATGTCATTTGTTACGCGTAGCAACGCTGTTTCCGTGGAGTGGTTTTTCCGATAAGCAGATTGAAGAGAAGGAAACAACCCATTGGCATTCAAATAAGCGTATGTCTGTACGGCAGCTGTCTTTTCAATTACTTTACTCAGGAAAGGAATGTTGGCCTCTGGTCTAAAACTCTTGAACAGCTCGCTGTCGAGGTTAGTTTTCTTCAGCCGTGGGCGAACTTGAGATTTCTTCAGTGAAGTTGGAAATTCACCGGTGGACAGCGATTTTCTCACTATGTCTGTTATAACAGGAGCCAGGAAGTCAGCATGATCCTTAACTACATGTGTAGGCATTGGATCAAGGGCACACGTTTTCCTTGATAAGGATGTAATGATAGAGTCCTGTATGTAGCAGTTAGAGGGTAGGTTAAAGTCTCTAAATTCACAGGAGAGGGATCTTTGCCGTTCATAAGAGGGTTCAGCGGAGCCTGACGAGAATGATGTAGTTCCGTTAAGTTCAGTTCTTATATCCTGGATCTTTTTAATGAAGAAATCACTAAAATCTTCAACAAGCTGCTCTAGTGAACTGTGGGTAGGTAAAGCCGTGTTCTTCGTCCAAAACATCCCATCAATGAGTCTAAATAGTTGGTTACGGTCTGCTTGTTCAATCTTTGATTTGTAGTAGTTGTTCTTACGAGTTTCTATCAATTTGTTATAATTCCTACATTTTTCATGAAACAGTTGCTTATCTACAGTAAGGCCTGATTTCCTGTATTTGCGTTCCATGCGACGTTTATCACGTTTAGCTTCACGGAGTTCATCGTTATACCAGATAGCGTGTGGGCGGTGTTTTACCCAACTTGTTTGTACAGGCGCATAAGTATCGTAGATTTTTTTAAGTGTTTCATTATATTTAGTAACCAGATCGTTTATCTTATCCATATCAGAATAGTCAGACTGAAAGAATGATTCAGTTAAATCATTATGAAGCTTAGCAGGATCCAAATTCTTGGTGGATCTATATGTCACGAAAACATCAGAGAGAGGCGGCTTCGGGCAGTTAAGTTTGCAGGTGATTACTCGATGATCAGAGTAAATGTCTGGTAGTACTTTAACATCGTGGATCAAATTTTCCTCCTCTCTTGATATAATCAAATCTAGAGTGTGACCCCGTCGATGGGTAGGGCCCGACACATGCTGGATTAAATTGGCAGAGTCCAAAAGGTCCATAAATTTAATTGCCTCAGCGTTAGTATTATTGTCCAGATGCAGATTGAAATCCCCAGTAATAATCAGAGGCTGGTTGCAATCAGTCAGTGTTTCGATGAGTTGGGAGAAATCATTGTAGAACATTGTTATCGTTAGCTTGTTTTTAGTTGAGGGTGGAGGCCTATATACTATCAACATGCGAGCATTAAATTTCTGGTATGCAATCGATAAGTCCATATGTTCAAAGGATTTGAAAACATTATCGGAGTTCATTGTTATGTTAAACATTTTGCGGAAGAACACGGCCACTCCGCCACCTTTCACGTTTGCCCTTGGGACGTGGATAACAGTAAAGTCATTTAGCATATGTAGAATTTCCGCTAGCGAGCAGTTATTCGTATTACAAACAAGCCAGGTTTCTGTAATGGCAAAAATATCCAGTCGATTTGATTGAATGATATCACATATTACTGCAGATTTCTTATTAATAGATTGAGCGTTCCATATGGCGAACCGTACTTTAGGAAAGCTAGAGCTTGGATGTCGACTGTTTTTGTCATGCGACAAATTCAGCGGATTAACTAATCTTGACAAATTAACACGTTCTTGTCGGTCAAATGTTATGATGGTCGGAATTGTTATTCCTTCGTTCCTTGCTTTCTCTTTGGTATCCCTACCTGCTCGTACACCCCGATACCTCAGAATGCCATTAGTCTTTAGCTTATGTAGGGTCATATTGTCCAGCCGATGAGTTTTCTTAAAGCGTAGAACAAGAAGTTCATTCCGCCTATAAGACATGCGTTCTTGAGTAGTTGAGAGCGGCAAGGAGTCATAAGCCTGGGAAGTATTTTCCTTGAACAGAGATGTTCTCTTCGGCATAACATCAGATGATAGAGCTGGTCCGGGGTTAGATTCAATGTCCATATATATTGTAAGGTCTCTCAGTGGAAGGAATACACAGACAATCCCGTGTTTGTTCCAACTTGTTATAGGTCTGCGAGGAGCGTTTGCCATGATCAAAGTAGTAGTGCTATAAACACGGCGTACTGGTAGAAAACAGCCACCATAATCTTTAGTAACTTGCCCAAGGTCCTTAGCAGTCAATTGAACAGTAGATGAACTTAATATGACAAGAAATATTGATAAAAAACTGAAATAATTCTTAGCTTTGCGAAATGTGGCAGCCATGTTGGCGCGCATGTAACAAGTCTCTAGGGAGAACTATATTCTAGAAGGGGGGGGGGGGGGGGGGTGTTGATATTTCGATTTGATTGGTACATAAAGGGAAACAACCCACCAAAATATTCTACCTGTGTCCTCCATTTTGTTTTCCATACTTGTGTGATTTTGATGACCGCATCTTGAATGAATCTTTATTTAAAATACATAATCTCTTCAAGTTATACTTGGTTTCCAAGAGAACCGTTACAATAAGTTAATAGTATTTAAACGGTTGGACTAATATTATAATTACAAATCTTATGTTAAATATATACATTAAAAATATATTATAAACAGTCCATGAGTCCACAAATATCAATATTTTGGAGCTCCGTTCGAAATATGGTTAAACTGTTTGCCTCTTTTGTAAAACTGGGCAAAGAGTTCCAAATTTGGGCCCCATTGTAAGAAAAACTTATTTTAAGTGCTTCTCTTCGAGCATCGATCGTGTGAGTTGACCTGGGCGGTAGGGATCATCGGCTTGTAAACCCAGGATATATTTGACCCTAGTGCTAGGGTAACCCCAGTAGGAGGGTATTAAACCCTCCTATTATGTATAAAACACCCCTTAGGCCAGATTAAAAAAAATATTGTTTAGCGTCCCCGCCCGACCTGAAAAAAAACTGTAAATGCGCCCGCGAACACCAATTCTTGTACCCAGACCCCTACATGTACAACTTAAAATATGCGCCGGCGCATTAAATATTTTAACATCGACGCAATTTTGTTTCTACAACACGAGGTCATGAACACGAGGCGAGTGAATAATGTCTAGTCAAGACAAAATAAACATCACATAGAAAAAAAAAATCCCTCCCTACCTGGAAAAATTGAAATGGGTGGACGCTAAACAATTTTTTTTTTAATCTGGCCTTACTTAAAAAAAAAAAAAAAATTATATTACATGTACAACATACATATACAACACAGTCTAAAACTTACCAGGAAAGAGAGCTTGAAGCTTTTCGCTTATACCTTTGTACGATACTTTCCTTTCGACGAGCTCTCGAATAAAGTGTTCACTCACAAGTTCGTCGAGATTCATTTTGAGGAGAATACAGATTTATACAGGTGCGATCTTTTTCAATATGGCCGACATTTTCCGCAAATACTTCCTGAAACCGAGGCTCAATACCTTGATGGAATCGAGGCTACAGCCATGGAATCGAGGCCACATAATTACAGAATACAAAACACAGAATCGCGCGAGGCACTATAGTTACAGGATCGCAAAATACAGAAAACAGCCATGGAATCGAGGCAACACAAGTACAGAAAAACAGCCATGGAATCGAGGCAACCTAAGTACAGAATGCAAAACACAGAACCAGCCATGGAATCGAGGCAACCTAATTACAGAATGCAAAACACAGAACCAGCCATGGAATCGAGGCAACATAATTAGAGAATGCAAAACACAGAATCGCGCGAGGCAATATGTTACAGAATCGCAAAATACAGAAAACAGCCATGGAATCGAGGCCACATAATTACAGAATGCAAAATGCAGAATACGGAATTGCAGGATACAAATCAGTGTCGTGTACGGCCACTAGTTAGAGTGGAATAACTAAATCAATTTTGAGAATTCCGGATGGAACTTTAGAATTACTAAACTAAATCTTTGAAAAACAGTCTGAAAGTTAGGAATTAAGAATAAAATCTTAGAATTTTGAAATGGCCACGTGGTACACTCATCGTATCCGCTAGAAGCACGGCTAATAACGCTACTTGCAGTAACACCCTTCGCCTCCTATACACGGCACTGAGTACTGTGTAGAACGCCATTCTTCTGTATCTGTTTTGGAGAATCATTTCCAAGGCCCTTCTTAGATTCGATCGAGCGCTGTATTTCGCCATATCACTATAGCCGCGGGCGAAAAGTGAAATGCGCCTGGGCATGTGTTAGTTCCCGTTTTTTAATTAGGCGCAAGTGAATTAAGATCGACATATATGTTCGATGTTTGCTGCCACGTTGGCCCTAAGTCGATCTTCTAGCGAAACAATTATTTAATAGGTTCGGCGCGACTTTAAGAATCTCACCCAACCAAGATGCATTGCGAGCTCAAATTCCTCGATCCGTTATTTTCGGGGTCCCCGATAATGGCTCTGGATATCTTCTTGAAACAAATTATATTCCATCGGTCTCATAGGGACATACCAGAGGATGATTTATAAGGGAAAATGTTCCTTATTTATTAGATTTTGTTTTCAGTCGTATATTTCCGAATTTTCACCTGCCAGGGGAAATATTTAACTTACTCTGGAGTCGCCTTTGGGCAGTGAAATTATTGCTAGAGCCTGTACTGGAGTTAGCCGACTGTTTGAGCGTAAATTCTACAGTTATCCAAACAAAAAGTCTTTCAACATTGGCTTGATAGGACCGCCTGACCGAAATGGCATGATATTTTCCACAACATCGCTCCAAAATATATCAAACAATGTTTTTCTTTCCGGGCTGGCATATATAACTGATTCTTCAGTTGCCAAACTATAATTCTAAGTATTTTCATAATTATTTTACTTACATAATAGTTAGGCTATGGAATAGCCTATCTAACGAATTTCGCATTATTTCGTCCCCGATTATTTTGATATATAAACTTGCGTTATCATCAATGGCACATGGTGCTATTAGCATGTGTGTTACCTAGATACATTTTACCCTAGCAAGCGCGATATTTTGAAATACTCTACATTTATTAATATTTATTATTATTTGTTGTTGTTATTGATATCATTATAGTGTTGTTATTAATCTTACTAGTATTATCTAATTGTAAATAAGCAAACATTGATTGTATCCTTAGAATTTAATATCAAATTTTCATCCTCTCTCTTAATTAGTTGACTGCACGTACACATTGTAAACGAGCTTCTGCTCATTAGTGACTACGTGGTTGAATAAACTACTACTACTACTACTTAAAGGTGAAGAGCGGAGCCTTTTGCTAATCTTCATTGTACACGTACAACATTTAAAGCAAATTGCTTTGACTGAAGACTCGAGTACGCGGTACACGCGCGATACAGGAAATATTACAGAACTCCCAGTTTCTTTCTTTAGTCTTGTTTGAGGTTTTCGCTCAATGTACATGGACAACACTGAGACAATTAAAGTAAGTAAAAGTGGAATGTGTTCATACCAAACGAGCGGTTGTAAACTGGAAACCTATTTCTTAAACGTTTCTTATCTACTGATAAATGAACTACTGAAGTCACTGAGGTACGCCGTTGGTCGCTCAGAAAACTGATTGATTGTTATTTTTTTACCCAGTATATCCAATATATGATTAACGGAAGTCAAGGAGCTTTTAAAATGACACAAACTATAAAATTATAGGAATTCGATTCTTCAATTTTTTTTTCAAATTTGCATATCGGCGAGTCATTGAAACTTCACGGTACGTGAGCAGAAACAATACAGATCACCCTTGGGTCAAGGCGTTGAGCCGTTTGTAAACAATAACATGGGAGTGACTGACTATGCTGACGTTTACCGTACGCGTAGGACTAAGTATTAGAAACAATACATATCACCCTTGGGTCAAGGCGTTGAGCCGTTTGCAAACAATCACATGGGAGTGGCTGACTATGCTAACGTTTGCCGTACGCGTAGGCCTAAGTATTAGAAACAATACAGGTCACTCTTGGGTTAAGGCGTTGGGCCGTTTGTAAACAATAACATGGGAGTGGCTGACTATGATGACGTTTACCGTACGCGTAGGCGTTAGTATTTATTTTGAGTCAACATGTATGAATGCCAAATTCTTTGCATTAATAAAGTCCCTTAGAAAATCAGTATCGGATAGGATCACGGAACATCGTTTGGATGCTATAATCATGTATATATTGGTGATTGAGAACTTTCTTTTTATTTTTCGAATAAGAATGTATAATTGTTGCTGTTCTTTGTAAAAATCGGATATATTATTTCATGCCATACGTATGGAGGGGTTACATGCGACGGTTCGTAAGCTAAAATCGCACGGTGTAGAACAGTAAGTAGAGGACTTAGTATCATTTTATTGTGTACTATATTAGTAAATCTTACCAAAGGCAAACACATCAATTTTGCAAATTGATAACGACTTGTTGAACCCTGGTAGCCGCACCATCACCGTGTCTGTCTTGAATCGTACCTCACACCGTGCCGTATACTCCCTGCGGCCGGTAACTTGCGTAACCTTGCAAGTAATAGGCGAGCCATTAACAACATCTGATAGCCCTATACTCGGCATAAGATGGCTGATAGGGCTACTTGTGTTATCCTTTCCGAGAAAAACTGACACAGTATGGATGAAAAGAGTTCTTTTGACTTGAAGTTCAAACCAGGGATGTATTTCCTACAAAGGAACATGAGTACTGAGACTCAATTCAAAACTTTGCTATGATATCATCAAAATTACAATCGTTACATTGCTTTATGATTTAATAATCATCAACGAAAGAATGGATCAGGTAAACAATATACCCTCTTCTACCTTGCTGGTAGAAAAACAGGTTGCCAGGTCTTTGTTTAATGCAGACAGTGGAGAGGAATGAGTAGTTACGCTTGATTGCCGCGTCCTGTTAGAATATTGAACGTGCACTGAAATAAAATGTGTAACAAAACCGTTTAGTAGAAATGCTAACATAGCTATCTCTCATAAATGGATAACTCGTGGATACGTATACAAGAACACCACTAGATATCTACATTTAGATTAATAAATATAGCGAAGAAAGAATATCCAGAAAACACATAGGCTCGCAATGGAGAATTCGTGGATACGTATACAAGGTTAAACGTGAAGGGAGCTATCAACCAGCTGATATATTATATTTATCATATAAGTACTGAGATATCTTGATTTGCCAACAAAGTAATAAAATTCGTCTTTACTAGGTTATCTTGATTTTGATTGGCTATACGATGATTTTCACTAGTGAAAAATCATAGTACGACCAATCACAGCGTTGATACGATATTTTTCACGAGTGAACCAAATCGTATCGCTTTTCCCGCCTTTCCGCTGCTCAGTTGAACCGTTGTCAACTGAATGAGTTGTTTTCATTGTCGGACAACATGGCTTCACGATTTGTAGAGATATCGTCTGTGGGAGAATTTATTGAAGGTCAGGAAAATGAAAATACAAGAAGAGAAACCCTGCAGAATGTTGGTTCGCTTGAATAATTTCTTTTGTCGAAGAAGGAGACGAGGAAAGTTGAGGAAATAGCTCCACAAGAACTGAATGACTATCACAGGGAGTTCATCATCGCTGTCCGAAAGAAAGAAAACAACGAGGAATACGAACCAACCTCCCTCTGTTCTCTGTTTGCAAGCTTTGAAAGATATCTTAAAAAGAAAAATTGTGCATTCAGCATCATGAAAGACAGAGTTTGAACGAGCTCGAAAAGCTTTACAGTCAAAACAAAAAGACCTCAAGCAAAAAGGAAAAGGAAATAAGCCGAATGCTTCGGTTGCTTTAAGCGAAGATCATGTCAAACTATTGTACCAGAAAAAACTGTTAGGAACATGTAGTGCTGAAGCTTTACTGAACACCGTTTGGTTCAACAATACCGTTCACTTCGGTCTTCGAGGTTGCAAAGAACACAGGGACATGTGTTGGGGAGAGGTAAAGCTTCGCGAAACGCCAAATGGAGAAGAATATCTAGAATATTTTGAAAGACAGACTAAAACACGAACTGGAGAAAACCCGAGAGATGTCAGAAAAATCACGCCGAAAATGTTTTCTTACAGTGAACGTGAAAAGATCATGTTGCTGCCTATAAACTTTATGCAGACAAACGGCCGACAGAAATGAACACCGAAGACGCTCCATTTTATCTTGCCATAAATAACTGCAAAAAAGATTCTTCAAAACCTTGGTTTAAAAAATCTCCTGTCGGAATAAACACACTAAATTATCTGATGAAGACGTGGCAGATAAAGTTGGACTAGGCCCAAATGTTAAACATCACAGCGGCCGTAAAACAATGATGCAGGCTGTGGCTTTAGTCAGCCCAGTTCCCACGCGCGCATTGTTTTGTACTGAAAAACACAAAACTCTGATTAAATTCTTCAGTGATTTTTTAAGTACAACTTGAATTTCAGCTACAATCACTTTTGTAATTTATCAATGCTACAATTGGTACCATTTAAGTACCATCTTGACATAATCGTTTTCGAATTATCTTTGCCTTTGAATTGTACAAACGTATTCAATTAAACGCCAAGATATTGTTAAAATTGTTAGAATATCTCAGTACTTATATAATAAACATATAACTTCATGGTTGGTTCGCTTGTACAATTTTTATTTACTCATTGTAAAAATCAAGAACTCACTCGCTCGTTACTCGCTCGTTCGTTCGTGATTTTTACAACTCGTGAATAAAAATCGTACGCGCTCACCAACCATGAAGTAATCTCTATATGATATATGGTATGTGGTATGATGTGGTATGTGGTATACAGTATACGGTATACGGTATACGGTATACGGTATACGGAATACGGTATACGGTATACGGTATACGGTATACGGTATACGGTATACGGTATTACGATATACGATATACGATATATGATATATGCTTATGTATGTCAGTTTGTGTCGCCTTTGTCGCTGTTAGAACGCGTTTGCGCTTTTGAAAAGGTAAGAGGTCAAAATGTGTAAACCAATCTCACGAGCGCGGTCGGCCGTCAGCATTTCTAAATCACTTAAAAGAATACTACCTACAATGTAAATACATGTTATACACTGTAGAATAAACTGAATAATAAAATAAGCAAACTGATTTACAATAATAATCATAATACTATTTTATTTGTTATAGCAGGCTGATTATTATGGCAGCTTAAAGCTGCTAAGTGCGTCCGATCGATGCACTTAACAGACGTCTAAGACGTCTAAGCGGTGTAGTATAAAAACGAGACGCACTAAACTTGGACGAACTTAGCCAGTCAGGGCTTAATGGGAAACGATTTATGAAAGCGGTAACCATTTCTCCACCATCACTTGTTCATCTGGGTTTCCTTCAGTTGCCATGCGTTTTGGCTTACGGGCACATCACACAAGACAAAAGAGTTTTCGCCAGTTCCATATCCTCCTCCATATTCTCTAGAAGACGTTTTTTTCATTCATTTTTTTTCTCTCAGTTCTCGTCGACTCTGTGAAAAAAAAAGACTTCCAAAGCTTCAGTGATGGCTCCGCCATTAGCAGTGACATCCACGAGCATTCAATATTTTTTCGCACCAGTCGTCCGGTAGTATCCAGTCTCTTCCGAGAATAGTACCCAGTTTCTTTTTAAGAAAATCCTGGTATTTGATGTGTCGCAGCCCAAACTTATGCGTCCCGTTTTTATATCAATCGCACTTAACGGTCAGACGTTTAATGCGTCTAGACGTCTTAGACGTCTGTAGTATAAGAACGGCCAAAACGTTTCTTTAAAATGACTTTAAAAGATGCACTCCGGGTCAGCTGTCTCAAGAAAGTGATCATTTAGCTACTGCGGTCAAAACAGCATTGTACAGCGGTAATCCAATAAAACAAGATGGCGAGTTTCACCACGAGTCAGGTACTAGCGGAAGTTTGTTGGATGACGGCTCGACAGACTCGAATGTGCCGAACCTTACATATAATTATTTAGATACACCAACATATAGAAGACTTCCGTGCTATACAATTCATAAGGGAGAGAATTTCCCGTCCGATCATATTTCGTTCAGCGGTTCAAATCAATTCATTCGGTTTAAAAAGCTAAAGCAGTTTCGAATAAAATAAGTTGTTCAAAAGAGCGTTGTTTAAAATATGACTTACTCGTATCCGAAGAAAAAATCCAATCATTATAAATAGCGAAAGAGTAGCCTGTACACAGACCTCCGTAATCCCTTCAAAGGAAAGAAAAGGAGGTCTGTACTACGGATGAGTTAATCGTGTTCTAGGTCACGTGGATAGTTACATGAATGTTGTAACCAGTCGCTGATTGGCTTAGCGGTTATGTTGACCGTGGGAAAATCCGAGCTCGATTCACTCTGGTTTGAAATTGTATTGAGACGAATTGCTATGTCATTTTGTGTCCTGTGCTCGGCTAATATTCAGAAAAAAATGATAAGAATATCGTTCATGGAACTTAGTGCTGCATTTTAAGCCTGGGAAGAAATTATTGGCCTCAACATAAATGCAGAAAGTGCCTATGACGTTTGATAGCATTTGTAGTGAACAAACGAAATTCTTCTTCAGATATCGTCTAGTTCTTCAAAACGAAAAGAAAGTCCATGTTCAAGAGCTCTTTTTACAAAGCGAATGGCTGAGGGAGACGATCAACCAGAAGCAATATCAATAGCCCCGACGGTCAGGCGAACTTGCTACGAGCGCGACATCTCAAACCTCAAGTTCACGTGGTTCTCAAACTCTCGAATTCATCCAATCTTCCACTTCCTCGAGGAAAGAAAGATCTCCAAATCCCTTCCTTTGAAGAGATTACGGAGGTCTGTATATAGGCTATCGAAGAAGGGAATTTATTTTATTACCCCGCTTCCTCCCTCTGTCTTTGCATTGCCGTTAACAATAGGAAATGAACAATCTGAAATCTACAATGTGTACCGTCTAGTGTTTCTCGGCCAATGGAAATCGAGATGTAATTTATGCAAAACAAGAGGCCCTGAGTGGCCTTAACTCGGGCCATCTAGGCCTAGGTATTGAATACATAGAGTTCTAGCATATTTTGTCATATGTGGTTTGTGCTAGGGGAGTCCGAGAATTGGTTCACTACTGATGCTCTTGTGATAATTTATATATAATGGCACTACAAATGTCAAAATGCCCCATGTATGCCCAGAAAGGAGGGGGTGGGGGTCAGGTTTGGAAATGATAGAGCCAAAATACACACACAACACACATACATACATGCTGTACATGTACATTTCAGCCACAATTTCTTTCAATTATGTAGTTTTATTTTTAATATTAGTTTATTTTCAATAATAGTTCCTTGAGGATCTTTAAAATTATATAAAGTTGGTATGGGTGTTGTTGATTGAAGTGCAATGGTTAACATTTGAGTAGTAATTCCAAACAATGTTTCTCGGCTATTCCTTGTGAATATTTAGAATGTGTCATTCTACATGTGAAATAAAGTCATCTATCTAGATCTGTCTAGATGTTTGAGTAATTCTCAAAAGCGAACCAGAGGAGACGATTGGGGTTGTAAACGACAGCTAGACCACCATTTTCAAATATTAGTGAGCACTGCACTACTGTTCATTTTCTACATCTTGAAGGAGACTGAAACTTATAATGGCAGGCCACAAACAAACATGCAATTTCCACTCCTTCTTTTCTATCATTGGGGTCACAGCAAGTTTAATTTTCATTCCCGAATAATTCTTACAGTGCGACTACTGAACGTGGGGCCACTTAGACAATGAGACCCAATCACATTGTAGAACGAAAACAAAGCATATTCAGATTTCTGCCAAGTCAAGTGGCATTGTTCTTTGCTATCTGTTGATTGGCTAAAGTTACCGAAGTTGTAATACTTTGTTTTCGTTCTGCAATGTGATTGGTTCTCGTTGTCTAAGTGGCCCTGCTTTCAGTAGTCACACTGTAAAAGTACTGGTACTCCTCAGATAGATAGATAGATTGTTTATTATAATTACCTTACTTACAGTATAACTGAATTACTAAGGTTCACAATTGCAATTCTAAAGATTAATTACATATACTTATAAACTAATTCAATAAAATATTATGATATTAAAACTAACAGTTAAAAGCAGCTATTTTGCTAATTCAAGACCTGACCAAGTGAAAGTGCCGATGCTAAACTGGAATGGTCAGATCCAAGAACTGAGGAATTGGGCCATTTGCTACTATATTTGATGCCATTACTAACAACAACAACATTATTTTCTCATAATATGATGGAAATGTAGAGTAATACGGCATAATAAGAAATACAATTATGAGGTGGGTCCTTAGGGTTATCTTAAAGTGAATACATGTATAAGCCGAAATTAGTACTAATGATGTGATATCACCACCAACACTTATTATACAAAAGCATGCTGGTAGAGACAAATTACCTATTTTTAAATTATAACTTATCAAAGTGATTTTATCAAAAAAAACATAAATTAGAAAATAGCTTAATTCACAAGCACAAAGAAATTCAGCAAATGTTGGTGATGAACCACTGCACCACCCCAGCTCCCCATTGTAAAAACTATGCACTTTAGAATTAGGAATAAGAGAAGAGAATAGTTGAAACTTGTGCAAATAAATGTTAATACAAAGAAACCTCTGCCGCCGCAACGATTACAGCGCCACGGTATCTCGATTTCCATTGGCCGAGAAAAACGAGACGGTAAACATTGTAGGTTCATTGTAGGTTCATTGTAGATTTCAGATTGTCCATTTCCTATTGTTAACGGAAAGAGAAGGCGAAGTGAAGAAAGTAAAATAAATTCCTTCTTCGAGGGTATATAAAATCAAAGCTTTCTTTAGGATAAATAAGGAAGATTTATTGAACGGTAATTTCAAGGTCTTCATCGTCGGCAAACAAAAAACTGCGTGACGCGAAGGGAGGACAAAAGTGTCGAGGAGCTAGCGTCGCTTCGCTCCTCGGTGGAAAAGCTTCGTGCCTAAGCTTTGCGAAGTGATATAACCTCTGGTACCCAGGGTAGAGTTAACGCCATATCCTGCTAGATTTTCGTTCCCGAATTTATAAAATATGTGCATATAATATTTTAAAAGGACCCTGTCAGATCGAGAACTGAGAAATCGCGAGAAATCGGGTCATTTCTACTATACTTTCCGAGAGGTTAATAACAATGAATAACAACACAACCCCACAGTCAATTGGTATAAAAGTTATCATGTTCAGTTTAGCTACTTACAATTACAAACTTAGTCCTATTAGTGTTGATCAGATCTTAGCCATCTATGTTACGAGTGGATCCTTGAGTGGATCTGGATATGTGATACATTCCCGTCCAAAGCCCGTGAAACACCTCTCAGCTTTAGAAAAGACAAAAATCGTGGTATTGCACTTGAAGGAACCTTTGGTTTACACAAAAAAACAGCTGATATTAAAGGTTTTGCTAAGTCAAAACTCCCACTCGTCGCCATCTTGAAAAGTCCACTGTTCACATGTCACATGGCTGGCGCAACGTACGTGTCACGTCGGACCAGTCGAAATCTGATTGGTCTACGGCGCCAACCAGCGACACAAAAAATAATAAACGGCTTGCATTTTCTGACTCGTGCCTCGGCCGAAGGCCTGGCGCGAGTAATTGTGCCGGAACACGATTAACGACAGCATAGCACATACGTCCCTTCCCGAGTTTTGAGGGGAGCCGGACGGCTGAACACAGGCTACGAAAGAGCACAGTCACAAATAAGCTTTCTAGTTCTGGCATAAAATATAATATCAACAACATCACATCGCTTGTACATTACTGTTGTGATCGTACCTTCAACTTCAATCGGCGGACATTTCGTTGTTGATTTTTTATTTATGTCCAGACTCTTGTTTTTTTCCTTGACCAGCTAGGCGAACTGCTGCTTCACCCTTTGCCCGCATAAACGTCCCAACAGCGAAGCGGTTGTAATTTCTCTGGGGCATCGTAAAGTCGCGTATTTGCCGGCAAGTATCAAAATACAAGACTTAGTACGTATGGAAAATCGAAGATTTTCTATAAAAAAAAACGATTTCACACAAACAAAAAACATATGATTCTTACCGAAGGATTGAAGAGTCCAGGAGTCATACTTTCAGGTCTGTGTTGGCGAATCCGTAAAATGCTATTGAAGCTTAAGGTGGCCCGCGGCTATTTATTTTGGCAACGGGGGTATTTTTAAATCGCGTTTTTGAATAGCTAAACATTATCCGATTTCTGAGTTTTTTGAACTTTTAATAACGAATCCTCGAATTTTATAAAAAGTACAATTAGAAAGTGATTAACAAAGAATTGCTGAAGATATAAGCGATTTTCCAAAACGTTGTTTTTTAGGAAAGTGCGTATATTTCAAAACCCAAAAGATGGATTTGTTCCATTTTACTTTCAACGAGTGCCCAACCTCCAAGGTGTGTGACAGGCAAGTTTCAGGTTAATCGGCATCATACAAGTTTCTCAGCAAGCGGCTGATCAATTGTAACCTTAAACTATTATGCTCAGGCATCTGGTTCAACTGCCCGAGAAATATTACGGTAATAATTAAATCGTACATACCATATGGAAGTGCAATACCACTTGAAACTTCTGTGCCAAAGGCAAGAAGATCTGAAAACTGCAACTAACGTTATGCGGCGAACGAAGTAAGATAGGTTATTGCTGAATATTTGCGAAAATAGAGAAATTTGTATTCTTTGGGCGTGAAAAAAATTCACTCGTTTGTTTTTTCTTAAGTTCCTAATATGACTTACAGTAGCATATTTTAAAGTACCTTACCGAGTTTCAGCGCGCTTTGAGCATACGCTTTTGAGAAATAAAGGCTGCAAACCTCAGCTTCTGCGAGACTTCTAAAATCTAAATGCTTGGAAAACCCTCATGTTCGCTAATTTATTCAATGGGTTTGTTTTGAATTTCTGCACGGGTTGTGCCACTTGGGAATCGCGAGGCAAGGAATAATTAAAATTATTGTTGAAATTAAAATGAGGATTACATTGTAATTCATGGGCTGTGTGCAGTAACCCATGAAACAGGTGTTACGTGTTATGTCCACATGGTAGTAAGTAGCGACGAGGGCAGAACATTTGAAGAACGTTTCCACAGTAGGATACTCCTTGGCACCAAAACATTACTCAGCCTGGACCTATTATTACAAATACCTTACTACACTTGCAAAATTACACTGCATGAAATGGTCTGTATACGAGCCCTTATTCACATCTTATACAGTCCGTATACACACGTGTGTAAGGCAGATATACGAGGATGGCAGGATGTGTAATGTGTGGATACGGTCCTTATATTTTCAGGGTATGCTTAGAAAATGGCAGGATCTGGTACACTTGTGGCAGGTTTCCTGATATGTCCGTATACGCACCAGTATACGTGTTGTGTACTGTGTGTAACAGGGCGTATAAGAAAGGTTGTGTATAAGGCATGTAACACTTGTGGCAGGTTTCCTGATATGTCCGTATACGCACCAGTATACGTGTTGTGTACTGTGTGTAACAGGGCGTATAAGAATGGTAGTGTATAAGGCATGTAACACTTGTGGCAGGTTTCCTGATATGTCCGTATACGCACCAGTATACGTGTTGTGTACTGTGTGTAACAGGGCGTATAAGAAAGGTTGTGTATAAGGCGGGTAACACTTGTGGCAGGTTTCCTGTTATGTCCGTATACGCACCAGTATATAATTGTATACTGTGTGAAACAGGATATATAAGGTTGTATATAAGGAAAATAGGATACTTACAGGTGATGTATGTATGATGACCATACTGTTTGGTATAAAAGGAGCTACAATGCTCCGTAGAAGTTTAATTTGAAATCAGTTTTAATTTGCGGTATAAATTATTACGCGATAGTATGACGCTTATTAATCGATAGATTCCAGCCACTAAATCAGATCTTATGAAGAAAAATGATAACGTAAATTCATTTTAACCGTATAGTTCCTTTATTTAAACTTTAAAGGGACAATATTTTTACTTTTTTTACATCATTTCACATGCAGTATTCATGCATGCAGCCCAAGGCATCGGTAATTGTTCTTTATAGTTCAGTGGTTCGATAGAACCCCATTCATCTCAATTCACCTTTTCGATCTGACACCCCTTCTCTCTCTAAAAAACTGAATTAAATAATGAGTTTAGAACATATTTGCTCCTAATACATCTCGATCTAAACTAGATTCAAAACTGATCATCATCAAAGTCCAAGCTATCATCATTTGTTTCATGCACCAGTTCATCATTAATGGTGCTTCTTGGCGCACTGTGACCGATACCACCATTGCCGATTCCAGATAAATTTTCTGAGTCACCATTACTGCAAAAAATAAAATAGAAATATTAGTTTAATTATTCACGAAGCTGGTAACAAACACATTTATATGCCCTTTCCGAAATCAGCCTCTGGGTAAACGTTTGAATTGTCACTTCGTGGCATCCAACTGCGCTAATGCTACTAATGTAAACATGCCCCACAAAGTTGAAATTGTCTCAAGTGGATTGACAGCAATTTAAAGCTAAATGCGTGTCGATCGAAACTCGAAAGTCACTTTGCGAATTTATACCGGAGGTTTTTCCCCCCCAAAAAACAAGATAATTTTATACCAACAATACACCAAATCCTATCTCTGAAATATGTCTACAATTTGAGATATGATTTTTCAAAGAGAACCACACAAGAGCCGAGTTTTTGGAGAGTGCTTTGTTTACATCGAGAGCGGCCAGAGCGGACTGGCCATGGCGGAATATGCACTATACTTACTCAATGAAAGTTCTTTCCAAGAAATAAAGAAAACAAAGAGGTTGACTCGTGGCAAGCCTAAATATCCACGTGCATTAAGCTGCTGGTTGCGAAATTACTGAAATGACCAAGAGCTAGCTAGTTTCTGTAACAACACAGCTAGTTTATGTAACAACGTACAAGGCATATTTTTACAGTGATTAGTTCATTACCCCCTGGTTATGATACTATTTGTCAACATTTGAATGCAAGTACATGTACATATCCGTTAAGCCCGTTCATGGGGGTGTGAACATGATCTGACGTATGAAGATATGCTTCACCGGTTAGGATGGAAATCTCTACAAGCACGCTACGCTATGTACTGTGTTATCTTTGTATTTAAATGTCTTAATTGTAATGGTCCAGTTTTTTAGTCAATATTACGATAAGACCTCTCATGCCCAAATGGCCTGGATCTCATAATTCCTAAAGTTAAGATAGAAACTGCAAAGAAAGGCTGTTTTTTACTCAGGGGCAAAATATTTTAATGATCTACCAACATACATTAAAGAAGCATCATCATTGTTAGTTTTTAAAACAAAATGAGATATTTTTTAGATTTTTGAAATTTAAATAATATTGTAGACATTAGTTATAGGATAACTTTGTACATATCTTCACTGCAATATTGTCTGATATTTTTATAATTTGTTATTTAATTTTTTTGATTTCCCAGGGCACCCACTGATAACAGCTTTGGCTGAAGGGTTCACCCTGGTTAAAGAAGATATTATTGTTATTATTACTACTACTTGCCAAATCCTCTTCTCACTTAGTGTCCTATCAGTAAAAAAACATGTAGATTCCCCTTCCTAAAAAGAATGATGCATAATCGTAAGGTATGATTCCAACCATATATAACTTTGCAAGAGTACCATAAAAGCCGCATGCAAAACTACGATGCCTTTCTGGGAAAAAAAGGTTCATAAGTGTTCCTACTTAAATTTGAAGCAAAACCTCTTCAGAAGAGATTGGTGTCATTCCAAGTCATTCCAATTAGCCACTTTAGAAACGACTAGGGATTAGGACGAGTTCAATCTCGCAAAGGCGTTTGGGATCGTTACTGGGGACATGCATCATACAGAATACAAACAAACATGGTGAATAACTCATCGAATACTAGCAGAGTAAGCAAAATAAGCTTGAAAGAAGACGCTTTACCAGAAGTGAAGCTTGAGATTGGACTTGCCCCAATCCCATACTCGTCTCTAAGTGGCTAATTGATACTGCAACATCAAATGAAGGGCTGTGTGCAAAAAGGGTGTAAGTGATTGTTGATCACGTTCTAAATTCTCCCTTAGAAAACAAAGAAATTGAAGGAGAATTTAGAATGTGATCAAGAGTCACTTATGCCCTTTTTGCACACAGCCCTTCAAATATGTTTAGAACTTTCGATGTCATTTATTCTGTATATAGTCTTTAAATCACTCCAAATTATTCTGCCAATTCTTCTCCAGAATTCTTCTGCTAATTCTATTCAAGAATTCTTCTCCAGTTAACTCAAAACATTTTCAAGGGACCTCATTCCATTATGTACAAGACAAAGCTAGATTTTCTGGCAAAACTATACGAGTGCGAGGTCTGAAATTGTTTGTACCCGCGTTTAAGCCACACTCTCAATGTTGGCCCTTGCTTTTCTCCAAAACAGTGCGGCATACATGTAGGTATTTATGGTAAGTTAAAGTTAATTCCCCATAAAAACAACATGAAATCAATAACAAGTTAAAACCTTTATTCCAGAGTGATATCAACAAAACTAAAAAAGAGAAATAAATGAGTGCTGGATATGAACAAAATGCTTTCTTTCATGTTTTCAATTGTCTTATTTAACTGGGAAGTAAAATTTCACCTGAACAAGTGAAATTTCCATTGTCTTTTAGGTGAAATTTCACTTATAAAGGTGAAGTTTCACTTCTTCTGTTGTATATTTTCCAACAGTACTGTACATTATTACCAGTTTTACAAATTTATATTCATAAAATATGTTGTGAGGGAATAAGAAAAAAAGACTGGCATTTACAACTTACACAAAGCTTTCAAGCCTCCGAGACAGCAAAATTGCACACTTGAATTTGTTTTTATTCTTTCATTTAAAAGGTTAAGCTGCTTAAAATTAAATGGAAAGGAAAAAAAGAATTTGTTCAGCCATATCACAAGAGGCAAAGACTAGTATGATAAAGTCCCTCTGTTAAATCAATGTTCAATATCCCTGTTCTGGGCCTGGTTTGAAGCAAGTGTAAGAGCTACCCCAGGGTTAAATTGCTAACCCAAGATTAAACTGAACAGATTTAGCACTATCCTAGGGATAAAGTTACTCTTGCTTCAAACAAACAGGCCCTGGAAATCAATAGTCAATCCCAAAGACAAAGAACAGATTTATAAATTACTGCAATGAGCATGAATCCATGAAGTTCATTCAACCGGTGCTTTACAAATATTAAATCAACTGTACAACAACTTGATTTTCTTTCTGTTCACTCGACCAATTCTTACCAAATAGCTTAGTTTAGTTTTTTAGGGTGAAATCCCATTTTGTTCATATCCAGCACTCATTTTTTTTTTAAGTTTTCTTGATATCACTCAGGAATAAGGTTTTAACTTAATTGTCATTGATTCCATGTTGTCTTTATGGGGGATTAACTTTAACTTATCATAAATACCTACATGTGCAGGTATGCTGCACTGTTTGCTTTCTCTTGTACATGCATGTACATAATGGAATGAGGTTCCTTGAAAATGTTGTCAGTTAATTGGAGAAGAATTCTGGAGAAGAATTGGCAGAAGAATTTGGAGTGATTTACAGAAGAAATGACAACGAAAGTTGTAACCATATTCAATGTTGCGGTATCAATAGTCCAGTTTTGTATTCGAAAATTACTGCTGAATGCGATGAATATAGACGCATGTACACAGGGTTAGCCTCATTCTGAAGTTAAACATTCTTAAATACCAGCGAGAAGGTGCAAAGCGTGAAACTACAACAACACACAGCATTGTGAATAGCCCACCTTCTCGCTGGTATTTATGAATGTTTAACTTCAGAATGAGGCTAACCCTGCGTATATGCATCTGTACTCATTGCATTCAGTGGTAATTTTTGAATACGAAACTGGACTATTGGCACAAGTCATTTGGAATGACACCAATCTCTTCTGCAGAGGTTTTGCTTCAAATTTAAGTAGGAGCACTTATGGCCCTTCAACCTTTTTTTCCAAAAAAAGGCATCCTAGTTTGGCATGTGAGTAGTATAGAGGGTGAGGGTACCGGACCATTTCCATCATATGGTTTCTGATCTCATACCCCCACCCAATTATTTATCGATCGTATTTTTTATTCTTCTCAAGGTCAAGGTCGAATTCTCCATAACCGGTTTCGATCTTTGGATGTTTGATTCATGGCCGGTTTGACCAGTTCAATCTTTGGATGTCGAATTCTTCATTCTCGTTCTACTATTCTTATTCTTCATTCTGCCATTCTTGTTCTACTATTCTTCGTTCTTCATTCTTATTCTGCAATTCTTAGTATTTTTCTTTCTATGGTATTTTTCGTCGATTCTATATCATGATTCTCATCTTATGGAACCGTACTCTAATCCTCCTCGTATTGACTTTCTAATGCATCTATCTAAAGATTTAATTTCTAATATGATAGTATAGAATGAACTGTAATTCAGAGATCCATAATGAATTTAAGAATATGGGAGATTTCAAATGTCCTTTCTGTGATGAGCAATTGGTAGATTACGTACGTGAAAAAGAGAACGACTCGTGTTGTGAGAAGATAGAGATGGTTAATGATTGTGGTATGAATGTCTGCCAAAGTTGTGGTATCGTTTATGGATATGATTTGAGGCCTCCATATATCGACTACTATGAGAATAGATACCGAATTAGGAGAAAGTCTGTTTACCACAGAAAGTACCATATAGATAACATCATGTTCAAATTCGATTTACGATTCAATGAACGCAAGAAGATCCTCGAATGTTTTAGTCAGCTTGAAAATGCTATGGCTCAATTAGGATCTAGGAAGAGATATCCAATTTTAGATTACATATTTTATAAGCTGTTCCAATTGGAATTTCATGAAAGCCATAACTCGAATTATAAAGTCAACATGACTAAATGCGTAAGACCTATTGGAAAGAAGACTATCCAACAATATGAGATCTTGTGGAGGAGAGTTTGCAAAATGAATAATTGGCATCGTATAAAGACTAATAATGATGTTTTTGCGAAGAGAGTTGACAAGAAGGTTTGAGAAGGAACTCGAGAAAAAGATTGCCATAGTTTAGGTAGTCGTGTACTTGTTATCGTATTTAGCTTTAAAGCGATCGACTAGTGGACATAGGTCTGATACTTGATCATCTAACCAGTTCAACTCTAATGTAAATTTTTCGATGTCGAGTTCTTCTCCACGTAGATATGCCCTTATTTTATTTAGGATTTTTTGATAACTTGTGTATGCAAATTTGCACATTTCTACTTTCCTATTGTAATTCTTCATTTTTAGTAGTCCCTGGAGTGCCAATCCAGCACCTGAAATAGTGCCAAGAACAATTGGATTTAGTGTTATAGACCCAACAATTACACCTGTACTTGTGAGACTAATTGACGATAAGTGTAGAATTGTATTGACCTTTTTGAATCGTTTGTATGCTCGCTTGTGACAGAAGCATTTTTTATGGTAATGTGCATATAGCTTTTTTAGCATTTCGACATCTGCTTCGCTCAAGTTCTTGTCTATATGATTGAAGTTGAAGATCTCGATTTTTGTTTTTACCATTACTTATATCATATGATTACATTATTAGTTTGATGTATATTCGTTTATCCCATTTTGAGCAGTTTTTTTGGTCATTCCAGCGATTTCCTCGACCATTATTGACGATTTCACATACCCATTAAATGTCTGATTAGCACCATTATACAGTCTATTCAATACCATAGTTCCTGTATCGGTGATCTTGCACTGCAGCTTATATGTGTGTAGAATGCTGTTACCAAAATTCTCATGGAAAGAAACGTCTGAAACGCAAACTAATGTCTCTGGATCTCTTGGTGGTTGTGATCCAAATGCACATCTGTTTCTCGAGCCAATTGCTGCATCTGGTAAATTACTTACACCGATAATCGTTTGTAAGTGATGGCCTGGAGTTGGTGTTGGCGTTAATAGAACCCAACGGAACCAAAAATTACCTCCTCCCGTGTTGTTTGAGATGTATAGGCGGCATGATAGTCTCATCATGTTAGTGTCTTTTGGTGTTAGCTGTATTTCGTAATTGGGCATATCAATCCAATCGGTATCACGTTGAATCCATAAGAGTGAAATCTCTTTCGCATTAATATTGACTATCCTAGAGCTCATAGTATTGATTGTTGGTCGTTTTTCTATTCTATCGTCTGTATTAAATATTCCCATTATATATTATTACGTTATACGATTATCCAATTATCATATTATCGGATGAATCGTGTACGACATTCAGACCATCCCATTTTTCGGCTGTTATGTAAGATTGTTGCGAATTCCAATTGATGTTAACAACTGCTCCAGATTGTGTTTGTATCATCATATAATATGTTGTATCCACATCTCTTTGAAACAAGTAATACGCATTATTCAGAGGAACATCAGCAAGTGAACCTCTTTTTATACGCATATTGAATACGTTAACGTATGTACCATTTTTTCTGTTTGTGAAAACTATATCTGTGTCGTCTCTACTTGATCTAATATATAAGCGACATTGTATTCGATATAACACATTCCCACCAGGTAATGTGACTGTCAACTTAGGGATTTCTGTAAGCGCACTTCTTGTTTGATATCTCAACCTTTCGTTAACGACATTGCCATATATGGTTGGTCTAATTGGTACAATATCCTTAATTTGAGTTGGTATAATAAGTGAGACGTCGTCGAATGCTGCTGGATTCACAAGAGTGTTTGCATCCAATGCTCCAGCAACGATTGCGACATAGATTACTATTAGCTGATTGGTTGACTGATCATGACTCATTGTAAACGATAGCTTACCAATATCATTGGCAGATGTCGTTATGCTTAGCTCTTGGAAAGCAGTGTTTGTTGATCCTATCCTTCCACTTTTCATTGTGTTCGATATGAAACTTAAATTCTGTTCAATTGACATAGAGTTTAGTGTTATGGATCCAACGTTTACATAAGCTTCGACCCGAACTGCGTAGTCACTGTTGCTTTTTAACCCTAAGGCTGGATTAATATTTTTTGGTAGAGTCATAGTCAACTTTTCTGTTGAGTTTGGTTTGAAGGTCTCTAGAATTCTAAAACCTTGATGTTCTGGAGTGATGTTATTCATAGAGTATACGTCTTTAATGATCACGAATGAGCTTACACTGCTTGATGATGCCCAATTACTAGAATCCATAAGGAAATTGCCGCAATTGAACGTTTGACTACCATACATATCTATTGCATTAGATCCTTTATCGCCTTTCACTTTCAGACCCAGTAATTGTTGTGCACTGAAATCGCTATATCGAAATGGCTCACCCTTATCGCCTTTCACTTTCAGACCCAGTAATTGTTGTGCACTGAAATCGCTATATCGAAATGGCTCACCCTTATCGCCTTTCACTTTCAGACCCAGTAATTGTTGTGCACTGAAATCGCTATATCGAAATGGCTCACCCTTATCGCCTTTCACTTTCAGACCCAGTAATTGTTGTGCACTGAAATCGCTATATCGAAATGGCTCACCCTTATCGCCTTTCACTTTCAGACCCAGTAATTGTTGTGCACTGAAATCGCTATATCGAAATGGCTCACCCTTATCGCCTTTCACTTTCAGACCCAGTAATTGTTGTGCACTGAAATCGCTATATCGAAATGGCTCACCCTTATCGCCTTTCACTTTCAGACCCAGTAATTGTTGTGCACTGAAATCGCTATATCGAAATGGCTCACCCTTATCGCCTTTCACTTTCAGACCCAGTAATTGTTGTGCACTGAAATCGCTATATCGAAATGGCTCACCCTTATCGCCTTTCACTTTCAGACCCAGTAATTGTTGTGCACTGAAATCGCTATATCGAAATGGCTCACCCTTATCGCCTTTCACTTTCAGACCCAGTAATTGTTGTGCACTGAAATCGCTATATCGAAATGGCTCACCCTTATCGCCTTTCACTTTCAGACCCAGTAATTGTTGTGCACTGAAATCGCTATATCGAAATGGCTCACCCATATCACCTTTCACTTTCAGACCCAGTAATTGTTGTGCACTGAAATCGCTGTATGTGAACGGTTTCCCAGGAGGCCCTATTTCGCATTTTGAATATTTCGGATCTTGTTCTCTATTGTCCAAATCGTTGAAAATCCCCATTATATACTATTTGATTATATACTATTTGATTATATTAAACCTTTCCATAGAAATTTCTCCTAATCGTTTTCGCTGGCTTGTCAACATATAAGAATGAATACGGTTCTCTAGTAGCGCCTCCATATTGCTCTTTGCTTACTCCCAGTTCTCGAGATATGAGGCCTCGTTCATTAGTGCTTGGAAACTCGAATACACAATAATGAGAACAATTCAATCGTATATCTTTTGGGGTCTTATAGAAACTTTGACTTAAGTAGATCACGCTGCAATTTTTATGTCTACCTCTAATAAAATAATCGATTAGTGGTTTCTGATTCTTTTCACACACAAAATCGTCAAATATGACAAGTTTTTGACTGTCGCTATCGATTTCACTAACAGGAATAATATCATCATTACCACACTCAATGACCTCATAACCCACGTGATTGCTGATTTCATTAAACTGTTTTGCCAAATCCTGATACTTTCCTTGTTCTAAGTTCTTAGCGTATAGATAGATTTTGTCATAATACACTAGTGGTTTTCTGAGCACATGTGTCAAAACGTTTGTCTTACCACAGCCACTCGGTCCAGTAATTAACATTCTAAAATTGTTTTTCGGCATGAATGGATGAAGCTGCTTATAGTTCGTAACAGCATCATTTCCGTTGTCGTAATTTGGAATTTCCATCTTATCTATACATATTAAATAGACTATTTAACACTGCGTTCTTGATATATGTCGTGAAAAATATAAGTCGAGATAAGTTGATATAAGTTGAGATAAGTTGATATAAGTTATGTAATGTATATGTATAAATGGATATAGCTGAGTTTAAAAAGCACGTCATTCCGAAGATCGAATCTGGGAAAATGGTCGATATTGTCCGTAATACCATAAAAGATGAAGGAAATACTAAGCAAGACACGTACGAAAAACAAAAAGAAGTGTACAAACCAATCGTTCAACAACTGGAAAAAGAGATAGATGAGATAAGTGGTTTAAGGGAAGAGTACGTTAAGTCTGCAAATAAGCCAACCACATATGCTCAACAACTAGCTATAATTGATGGAAAGGGTGAGATGGAAACCGTAGCTAACCTCGATAAAGGATTTTCGTCTGAAGAATTAGGCATCGTACAGAAATACGGACAACCATTACCATCTGTGGTTCTATTGAGCACACTGAAGGACAATAAAGCAGTCATCGACGTTATGAGAGAAAGTGGTAAGCTCAATAAACAACTAGGACTGCAAAAGGGTCATTTATCTACTACGAAAAGTGCTAGGAGTAGGAATAAAGACGAAATATCTAGGTACACGAAAGAGATCGATGCAATCGCGAAATATAGAAAAAGAATAGGTATTATTGAAGAAGGATCAAAGACACTACAAATAGGAAAGGGTATTTACAATCAACCAAAAAGGAATGCTTACAAGATCACAATTGGTGGGCAATATGGCAACCTAAGTATAGATGTACCCCAACTGTTTGGTCAACTTAAATTGATAGCAAGTAAAGATGGTAAGAACGTATATAATACGATGGTTGATTTTGACACTCTCGATTTGCTCACGAAACGCTTTAATAGTAAGAAAAAATACAGCGATCTCTCTAAGAGTGTTTTCAACGATCTCAACGATCTATCCGAAATCCCAATACATAGAACATCTAAGAAGTACTCTAAAATAGGAGCTGGAGTAGTATACTATAATGATCCACAAGATCTATTGAATCGTTTGGAATTGCTTGGTGGCTCGATTGCGGCAGGTAACGATTCACTAAAAAACGAGTTCTCGGAGGTTGCACACACACTGAGACGGTTGAATGTATTTTCTAACGATCATCTCGAGAAATTGTTGGATGAATATATTATGTAATCAAATAGTATAATGTCGAATGTAAGAGAAAGAGCAATATATATCTCATCCGTTGATAGAGAAAAGCGTGGTGTGAGTAAGTCTGAAGATTTCACCATAAAATTTAATCCTTCAATAATGCTTCCTTCTGACAAGGAACACGAAGTGGCTGTGGATAAAATATCAATGACATACTCATGGCAAAATATCACTCCAGAATATGACAACAACACCATAAAATATAGTCATGATGGAAGTACATGGACTACATTGATATTCCCTAATGGAATGTATTCTTACCTTGACATAAATGACTATGTACATCAAGTAATGAAAACAAATGGCCACAAGACCACAGTCAATGGTGTAGATAAGTTCGATATTAACGTAATCTTCGTGTTAACCACATACAAAGTAGTTGTTGAAATTAGTAATAACTACCAATTAGACCTAAGAGGATCGAATTTTGGAGAACTCATTGGATTCAATAAGAAAATCGTCAATACAACTGAGTACGGATCCAAGCTACCGAATATCACAAATAGTATCGACACGCTACACGTGAATACAGACATTATAAATGACAGCATCGTTGGAGGATCTAATAGCAATACTCTATTCATTATTCCAACAGACGGTTTCACTCGATCATACCCATTTACTGTTGAGCCAAAAAGAGCATTATTCAATTCAGTTTCAACAAACATCATCAGCAAAATGCGTTTCTATATAACGGACTCAATAAGAAGACCAGTAAATCTAAATGGAATTGAATGGCATATGACTATAATATTGAGATCCACTACACAATAATCTAACGTAATATATATGAGGCATTGTGAATACAAAAAGAAATACGATCATACCATAGGAAAGCGCGTCTATAAGCATGTTTACGGCGATGGTATATTCGACTCGGTCACTAATTTTGCACGTAGAATGCTTGGTAAGACCATAAAGAAGACAGTCAAAGATGCATCGAAGAAAGTCGCAACAACTGTATCGAATAAAGCTGGAGATAAAATTATTAATCTATTACAGAAGAATAGAGGAAATGAGCCTGAGCACGCTATCAATCAACCAATCAATCAACCAATCAATCAAGATGCTCCATCGGATTATGAGATAAACGAACGTGTTCAGCGTCTATTAAGTGGATCTGGAAAACTTCGAAGGCTAAGATTGTAATTAATGCGATCGTTTTATCTAATCTATTAATATAACAATGGAAAGCTTTAGAAATCCTAAATATGTTCAAAGGTATGAAGATGTCTCTTTCGATCTAGAAACGCCTCTAGTAACGCAAGTAGCTAATGGAGGAAGTCAAGTCAAAAATGGATATAGATTTATTGGAGATAATTCTGGTGAAATAGCTCCTTTTGATTGGTATAATGCTAGAATAGAAACCGACTTTAAGGTTCAATTACAGGCTGATGGTGGAAACATAGCTATTGATGACCATAATGGTATAGTAAATGGATCTCATTCATTGATTAAAGAAATCGTCATTAAAGTAAATGGCATACAAGTATACGACAATAATAATGCAAACCAAACCGTAAATATTAAGAACCTACTTGAATACGACGCTTCATTTGCTAATAGTAGTGCTACAAATGAATTCTACTATCTCGATACTAGTAGAGGTGCTGAAGAGAGAGTTGCAGAGGCGACATACAACATAGGTTTTACCCGCAGGAAGGCATTGCTTGGTACGTCTTCAACTGTGAATACAGAAATACCTCTTAATAGGTACTCATTTTTTGAAGCGTTTGAAGACGAACTTATGCCTAACACTAAGGTTGAAGTACAAATTACTCTAGAAAGTGATGCCAATCTAATTTGGCAAGCTGGTGCTGCTTGTAGAGTTCTTATTACGAAGTTCAAATTATGGGTGCCAAGAATCATCTTCACACCTGAAGGAGAGAGCCAATATATGAGTAAATATCTGAAACCACATAAATGGTCTTATCTAAGGGAGATGGTTGAGAGAGGCAACTCTACTAGTCAACAAACAGGTACATTCAAAATATCTTCAGGAATCAATAGGCCACGACATGTATTTGTATGGATATCAAATGACGCAAATCAAGATTTGCAAACAGCGAATCCATTTCTATACAACACTTTTTCAGTGTGCGATGCAAAAACACTTACGAGTTGCTATCTCGAAGTAGGGAATGGTAATCATTATCCCGAAAGCGAATACATGCCAAATACAGAGATGTCTAGAGTTTATAGAAGTGTGTTGGAATATGTACATGCTAAGAATGACTACAACGGAGGAACTCTTTTGACTAGGTCGAATTTTAGCACAATTTTTCCATTTATTTACTTCAACCTCGAAAATCAGAAACAAGATATTAAGGATGGTACTACGAAAATCGCATTCAAATACAAACTATCAGCAGCGACTAATGTAGACTACAGCGTGTATGCACTTGTTTTGTACGAACAAGACATTGAGCTCACACAATCTAATGGTAAGCTACTATTGAGATCGTAGTTTTTTATGTAACGTATTAATATAACAATGTCGTATTTCAAATACAATGTAGATCTAACTGATGGTCAAAAAGACAAATTGCTTCGATCATATCATAAGCGTGCACCAATCACTCTTCGACTGAAAAACGATCAACTAAATGGTTCAGATACTGTACTATTAACGAAAACTCATGTAAACAAGATCCAAAAGAGTAAAAGAGATGGTACAGGATGCGACATAAAGATATCTCAAACGCAGATTAGGCATCAGGAAGGAGGGTTCCTCGGATCTCTCTTACCAGCATTGATGAAGGTAGGGTCAATGGCACTTCCGTGGCTATCTAAGGCTATTGGACCACTCGCTAGTGGAGCTCTATCTGGAGCGGCCTCATATGGTGTGAATAAGGCATTGAAATCAGGTTCTGGTTTGTTCAATGTCCCACAAAATAAGGTCGACAAATTGATACAATACAAAGATTACCTAACACCTGCTCAGAAAAATCAGATCGTAAGTGCACTTCAAAGCGGTTCTGGTATGACCCTAAAACTGACTCGAAAACAGCAGTCAGGCGGCTTTCTCGGAACCCTCTTAGCTAGCCTAGGTATACCGATGCTTATCAAGGCTCTCGGAGGAGGCCTTCAGGTTGACCCACGTGCATCAAATTCAAGCACACAGAATGTGTACGTTCCTCCAAAACCGAAGGGAGGATACATCAATCCTCTTATGCTTCAGCCTCCGCCATATATAGGTAGCTGGGGGGACAATTTGACAACGAGAGGTTACGGGATTAAAAAAAAGGCCAAAAAACGAAAGGTCAAAAAACAAAAGGCATCAGGCTTGCTATTAGGAAAGAACAGCCCATTCAACGGCATCCCCCTGCTAGGAGCACTTCTATAAAATTTATGAATAGACCATTATCTAATGTCGACATAATGAATTGGGTCAAACAACTAAATGTCAAATTCTTTAGGGGAGTCTTTTCGAGAGATACCTTACCAAAGATTATCAATAAAAACGAATGCGCTATCATCAATTTAGATACGCAAAATGGGTCAGGTACACATTGGATTTGTATTAGAAACACACACGAGAAGTATTGCGAGTACTTCGATTCATTTGGATTGTCGATCCCACGAAATATAGAACGATACCTATCACGCAGCAAAAAGCAGATATTTTACAGCGGGCATGAGATACAAGACCGTTCAAGCGTTTTATGTGGTTATTGGTGCTTGTATTACCTATTGGAGAGACAAATGGGAAAATCGATTTTCGATGTGATCCATAATCCACTGTTCGATATGAACAATCAAAGCATCAATCGTAGATTCTTAATCAATTATTTTAGTCTACTCTAATCGTATATGAGATCATACTGTATAAAAGAAAAGAAAGTAACTGATTGCGTTCCAGGTAGTGAGAGACATGAAAGAGCTAAGAATGGAAGACTAATGTTGAAGTGTACTTGTAGTTCTTGTGGAATAACTAAATCGAAATTCGTTAAGGTAGAAGAAGGTGCTGGTATAGGAGATGCGCTTTTCGAAGCAGGTATAAAGGGTTTGTACCAGATGGGCAAAATGGGTGCAAAGCAAGCTATCAAAAGCGATTTTGCTAAGAAGAAAGCATCAAATTATATCAAGGACATAGCCAATAAGATGATCGATCAAGGTGTTTCACAAACGTTAGACCAACTAGGTTCTGGGTACGAATTAAATTGGGATGGTAGTGTTAAACTACCTCATGAGTTATACCATTATCAAGATCCCAATTCACGCATCGATGGTGGTAAGTTAGATGTTCATTCATTAATTGGTAAGCTGCCAAAACCAAAGGGTGGATGGACACCGGGTTCGTATAAATACATGGGTCCTTACAACCCACTCGAAAATCAACTAAAGTATGATCCAAACACTGGCAACGTTCTCGAATGGCATGTACAACCAAAGAATAAACTAGATGAAATATCGGCTCATCATGATATTTGTTATGACATGGGAAAGAATAAAGGAGATTGCGATAAGAAAATGGTTTCAGATATCGATCAAATAAAGTGGAAGGACAAACCATGGGGAACCACTGCCGTTAGGAACATCATGGACACTAAACAAAAATTAGGTCTAGGCGTAAAGAAGCCAAAAAACGAGAAGAGCCGTCGAGTGAAGAAAACTGGCAAGTAAAACTAGCAGATGAATTGCATAAACCAATAAGACGTAAATTCACTCGGCGGCGCGTTATAGCTAATCACATTGATGAAATATGGTGTTCCGATCTCGTTGAGATGCAACAGTTTAGCAAATGGAATAAGGGCTATCGATACCTTCTCATGGTTCTAGACGTCTTTAGCAAGTTTGGTTGGATCTTACCATTGAAAGATAAGAAAGGCGAAACGGTTATGAAAGCTTTTCGAACGATATTCGAGGAAGGTAGAGAGCCAAAATATCTATGGGTTGATAAGGGCAAGGAGTACTACAATAAGAATGTGAAAGAGCTATTGGACAAACATAGTATACAAATGTATTCAACTGAGAATGAAGAAAAGTCTTCTGTTTGCGAGAGATGGAATAGAACGATCAAAACTAAAATGTGGAAGCAATTCACTGTCCAAGGCAATACGCAGTATTTAGATATGCTGCATAGAATATTGATACAGTACAATGGTACAAAACATTCAAGCATCAAAATGACTCCTATCGAAGCAAGCAAAAAGAAGAACGAAGGAACCGTTTACTTTAATCTATATGGTGATATGGAGTCATTACAATCGAAACCGAAATTTAAGGTTAGCGATAAGGTCCGTATATCGAAATACAAGCGTAATGTATTCGACAAAGGGTATACTCCGAATTGGACTGAAGAAGTGTTTACAGTTGATAGAATCCAATATACGAACCCTATTACATACAAATTGAAGGACTCGAATGGTGAAGAAATACAAGGTTCTTTCTACGAACCTGAACTATCGAAAGCGACTCAAGAAATCTTCAGAATCGATAAAGTCATTAGAAGGAACTACAAGAAAAAACAAGCTCTAGTATCGTGGAAAGGGTATAGCGATGAATTCAATAGTTGGATACCATTTAAGAATCTAGATTCGATATAGATGCATGCTAAATTAATCAATTAACCACGTTTGAACGCACATATTAAATTGACGATAATTTATATATATAGTTGTTATATACATGAACGATAACAATACCATAGAACCAATCAAAAGACTAAGAGGTCGACCACGAATGTATGACGACATTGAAAGGAAGCATCGAAAAACTAAGTACATGCTAAGTAAATCATGGTTCTGCTTAACGTGCGAAATCTATAAAGACTACACGATGGCTGGTAAATCAAGTCATATTAAGACCAAGAAGCACAAACGCAGCCAAACGCACCTAGGTTTAAAAACATAATTTTTTATCTATAGTTAATATATAGGATGATGAACGAATCGAATCTCAATAAATTGTCTAAATCGAAACTTATCGAATTGATCTTGAAACAAAATACTATAAGACGTCCAAAAATTGATGAAAACATCCTCTTACCACCAGCTCAATTCAGAGACAACCGACCAGTTCCTACTCCACGAAGAAGCGTTAAGGACATGATCGAACGCTACGAGGAAAACATCATCCTACCACCAACTCGATTCAGAGATGACTACAAACCAATCCCAGCTCAGAGGACTATCAAAAGACCCGTTCCTGCTCCAAGAACTAAGATCGTACAACTAGATAGAGCTATGAAAGGTTCAATCAGATCATTTGAAGTCGCCATTAAGAACAATGAAGACCCACTAGTACAACTAACCACTACGAGAAAAGGCATTCAGACTCAATTCGAAAAGCTATTGATTGAGACCAAAGGTTACAAATTCGTTGAAACAATAAGGGTTACATTCGAAAAACAATTAGATGAAGACAAAACGACCATTAAAACGGCCTACTTCAATAGTAAAGCCTTTACGATAATAAACGAAAACAACGTCTTAGAAGGACTACAATTGGCCAAACAACAAATACTAAACAAAATAGCGCAATGGATCTCAGAGGGTTCAGGATGGACCATAGAGACAATCGACAAACACTACACCAACATAGTCAAGTATGAGCCTATGAAAGGAAGCAGCTACATCGAACTACCAGCAGAGCTTAGAAATTCGGCTAAAGGCTTGATCAACATGAAAAACATCGACGACGAATGCTTCAGATGGTGCCACGTAAGGCACTTGAATCCACAGGAAAAATATCCTCAGAGAATCAAGAAGAGCGATAGAAAATCTGCGAAGGACCTAGACTATTCTAACATCGAATTTCCAGTAGCTACTAAACATTACAATAGAATCGAAAAGCAAAACAACATTAGTATCAGCGTATTTGGATACGAAGAACGGAAGCCATATCCAATATTTGTATCGAATGAAGAGTTCAACGACCATATGGATTTACTACTAATCACTGAAGGTATCAATACGCACTACGTTCTAATAAAGGACTTCGATAAATTCATGTACAAGCAAACGAAGCACAATAATAGAAAGCACTTCTGTAGACATTGCTTACAATGCTTTGGATCTGAAAGAGTCCTAATCAACCATAAAGAAGTATGCATTGAAGTAAATGGTACCCAAGCAATCAAGATGCCAACAAAAGAAAATAACATACTAAAATTCGAGAACTATCATAAACAATTAGCAGTACCATTCGTGATATACGCCGACTTCGAAGCTATAACTGAGAAGATCGATGGCTGCAAACCTAATAACGATAAATCGTACACCGAAGCCTACCAAAAGCATACAGACTGCGGTTATGGCTATAAAGTAGTATGTTGCTACGATGACGAGTATAGCAAACCAGTGCAAATCTATAGAGGCGAGAAATCCGTATACAAATTCATGGAAAGAATGCTCGAAGAAGTCAAATGGTGCCAAAAGACGATAAAGAAAAAATTCAACAAAGACATGATAATGACTAAAGCGGATCGAATGGATTTCAAAACTTCTGATAAATGCCATATATGCAATGAAGAGTACACTGAAATCGACATAAGAGTTAGAGATCACTGCCACATAACAGGAAAATACAGAGGGTCAGCTCATCAAGATTGCAACCTCAACTTCAAGATAAAGGCTGAAGAAATCAAGATACCAGTCATTTTCCATAACTTACGTGGATACGACAGTCATCTTATCATGCAAGAAATAGGTAAAGTCGTTAAGGATCATCCATATACTGATAAAAACGGTAATGAAAGAGAGCACCAAATCAACGTGATTCCAAACAATATGGAGAAATATATGGCTTTCATGATAGGCAACAACTTGGTCTTTCTCGATAGCCTTCAATTCATGAGCCAATCACTTAGCAATCTAGCAAATAACCTACCAAAAGATCGTTTCAAATACACGTCAGAAGAATTTCATGATGAGAAACTCGAATTAGTGAAACAAAAAGGGGTTTATCCTTACGACTACATGGACAGCTTCGAGAAATTCGACAAGACACAAATACCAACGAAAAAAGAATTCTATAGCATCTTGAACGACGAACACATTACGGATGACCAATACCGACATGCCCAAAACGTATGGAATACTTTCGAATTGGAAACGATGGGTGAGTACCACGATCTATATCTCAAAACCGATATCTCGTTGTTAGCAGACGTATTCGAAAACTTCAGAAGAACGTGTATGCAATACTACAAACTAGACCCATGCCACTACTTCACTAGCCCAGGATTGAGTTGGGATGCGATGCTGAAGATGACTAACATTAAACTAGAGCTTATGACTGATGTCGATATGTTTCAATTCATCGAAATAGGTATGCGCGGAGGCGTTAGTTACATAGCCAACAGATATGGAAAGGCAAACAACAAGTACATGAAGGACTACAATGAGAATGCGCCCTCAAAGCACATCATGTACCTCGATGCTAACAATCTCTATGGGTGGGCCATGTCTCAGTATTTACCGACTGGTGGTTTCAGATGGATGACAGAGAAAGAAATCGACAAAACCAACCTAGCTAAGTACAATGAAGACAGCAAGAAAGGACTAATCTTAGAAGTCGATCTATTGTATCCAAAAAAATTACACGACAACCATAACGACTATCCGTTAGCTCCTGAAAAAGTCAAGGTAACTGAAAACATGCTATCGAATTATTGCACAGAGATTCAGAAGAAATATAACATTTCGATTGGACAAGTCCATAAGTTGATTCCAAATCTGAACGACAAAACCAAGTACGTAATCCATTATAGAAATCTTCAACTATACCTCGATCTCGGCTTGAAAATAAAGAAAGTACATAGAGTGCTAGAATTCAATCAATCGCCATGGTTGAAGCAATACATCGATTTCAACACTCAGAAGAGAACCAATGCTAAAAATTCATTCGAGAAAGACTTCTTCAAGCTCATGAACAATTCCGTATTTGGGAAGACGATGGAAAATCTGAGAAAGCGAGTAGACGTTAGACTAGTAACCAACGAAAAGAAGTTACTACAAATGACTTCTAAACCAACTTACGTGTCATCAAAAATATTCAACGAAGATCTAGTAGCAGTACACAAAATCAAAGAAACGCTTACACTCAACAGACCTGCATATGTAGGTATGTGCATCCTCGACATTTCTAAGACGCTAATGTATGATTTCCATTACAACTACATCAAAAAGAAGTATAGCCAAGCTAAGTTGTTGTTCACAGACACCGACAGCCTAATGTACGAAATCGAAACTGAAAACGCTTATCAAGATTTTTGGTACGATAAACATAAATTCGATAACAGTGATTATCCAATAGACAACCAATTCCATGATACAACGAATAAGAAAGTCATAGGCAAATTCAAAGACGAGGCTGCTGGAATTCCTATCACAGAGTTCGTAGGGCTTCGATCAAAAATGTACAGCTACATGAAAGACAACAACATAGGTGCTAAGACGGCTAAAGGCATCAAGAAGAACGTCGTCAAGAAGACTGTCAAACATGAAAACTACAAAGACGTGCTACTGAACAACAAACAGATGTCACACACTATGAAGACCATTAGAAGTCAAAACCACCAATTGGGAAGCTATGAAATCAACAAGATATCACTATCGTGCTTCGATGACAAACGGTATCTATTGGAAGATGGGATCACGAGCTTCGCTTATGGACACCATAAAATACGATAAACTAACAGTACATTTCAACTAAAATCGATCTTCATCTTACCATGCACCAGCATCCATTACATAGAGAAGATGCAAGATACCTCGAATGCACTATGAAATAGAAAGAAAGGAAAATACTATAGAAGAAACTCGCAGAAGCCAATATATGGCAATAGCGGATAGCAGGCAAGGCAATGAAGCCATTAGAATGGATAGCCTAGAATGCAACTATGAAAAGTTGAATACTATAGTATGAGAAGAACGAAGAGAAGAACCATCGATCGGCTGGTTCAAACACATTTCGAAAATATACGTACACATCACTATAGATCAAGCCTTTAGACATCCAAAGATTGAAACCAGTTATGGAGATTTCCAAGAATTTGACATCCAAAGATTGAACTGGTTAAACCAGTTATGGAGAATTCGACCTTGACCTTGAGAAGAATAAAAAATACGATCGATAAATAATTGGGTGGGGGTATGAGATCAGAAACCATATGATGGAAATGGTCCGGTACCCTCACCCTCTATACTACTCATGTGGCCTTTATGGTATTCTAGCAAAGTTATAAATGGTTGGAATCATACCTTTCGCTTATGTATCATTCTTTTCAGGGATGAGAATATACATATTTTTTTTACTGATAGGACACTAAGTTTTGAATCCAGAGAAAATCATAGGGCAAGCGAGTAGAGGATTTGGGCAAATACAATTTTGAATCACTTGCCCAAGTGGGTGTTGATTTTTTTTTCTAAACTTGCATATCAGAATATAAGTCTATCCATGTACAATGTGTCCATACCAAGTCTACCTACATGTATATACTACCATTTGCAAGCTACTGTTAAGCATGAACCTTTTTCCGCTTTCGTTTTTGTTTGAAACCTAGACGTCTGGCGGCACAAACCTTTGCAATTTAACCGCGATAATGGCAACCTTTGACATGTCTCGCCTTCATGTTTCAGCGAGTGGGATTCAGGTTTGGAAACTTTTCAGCTAGATTTTCCTTCACGCTATGCACTAAATCATATAAATGTCGGTTCAAGTTAAAGTTTTGGACGCTCAGAATTATGTGAGATGCAAGACATAACGAGCCAGACGCTCTTAGCAACCAATGTTTGACTAGGCACCCCGGAGAGATCGCAGAACTGAATTCTGCGATCTCTGCGGGGTCCTAGTCAACTCTCTACATTCCCATCAATTAAACGCAGCTTGAGTTATCTCTAATCCCTTTAACTATGACAGCCTTCGACGACCACTAACTTAAGTTGAAATCAATCTTATTTTGGTAAACTTGCCGGAGTCGCTAGAAACAAATGAGTTCTATATCCCTGAAGCGCTCAGGCAGACTAAGCTGCCAGGACTTCCCGCTGGATGAACCAACTGGGGATATAGAACTAACTTGAAACCTCTCTTATTTTGGTAAACTTGCCAGAGACGCTAGAAAGAAATGACTGAATTCTATATCCCTGAAGCGCTCAGGCAGACTAAGCTGCCAGGACTTCCCGCTGGATGAACCAACTGGGGATATAGAACTAGCTTGAAATCAATCTTATTTTGGTAAACTTGCCCGAGACGCTAGAAAAAAAAAGAGTTATATATCCCTGAAGCGCTCAGGCAGACTAAGCTGCCAGGACTTCCCGCTGGATGAACCAACTGGGGATATAGAACTAACTTGAAACCTCTCTTATTTTGGTAATTTAAAACTTGCCAGAGTCGCTAGAAAAAAATGAGTTCTATATCGCTGAAACGCTCAGGCAGACTAAGCTGCCAGGACTTCCCGCTGGATGAACCAACTGGCGATATAGAACTAACTTGAAATCAATCTTATTTTAGTAAACTTGCCGTAGACGCTAGAAAAAAATGAGTCAGTTCTATATCCCTGAAGCGCTCAGGCAGACTAAGCTGCCAGGACTTCCCGCTGGATGAACCAACTGGGGATATAGAACTAACTTGAAATCAATCTTATTTTAGTAAACTTGCCGGACACGCTAGAAAAAAATGCCGAGTTCTATATCGCTGAAGCGCTCAGGCAGACTAAGCTGCCAGGACTTCCCGCTAGATGAACCAACTGGCGATATAGAACTAACTTGAAATCAATCTTATTTTAGTAAACTTGCCGTAGACGCTAGAAAAAAATTAGTCAGTTCTATATCCTTGAAGCGCTCAGGCAGACTAAGCTGCCAGGACTTCCGGCTGGATGAACCAACTGGGGATATAGAACTAACTTGAAATCAATCTTATTTTAGTAAACTTGCCGGAGACGCTAGAAAAAATGCCGAGTTCTATATCCCTGAAGCGCTCAGGCAGACTAAGCTGCCAGGACTTCCCGCTGGATGAATCAACTGGGGATATAGAACTAACTTGAAATCAATCTTATTTTGGTAATTTAAAACTTGCCAGAGACGCTAGATAGAAATGACTGAGTTCTATATCCCTGAAGCGCTCAGGCAGACTAAGCTGCCAGGACTTCCGGCTGGATGAACCAACTGGAGATATAGAACTATAGCTTGAAATAGTAAGTCTTACTGGATTCTCTCCTTCGTAATGTAAATATAAGCATAATAACTCAGTAATAGTTACAATGTAGGTTTTCTTTTAAATGGTGTTTCGGTTCCCACTGTCACGTTTCTCTGTCCTGTTTAGCTTTCATTTAATTGGCGGCATTTTTAGAAGGCTGTCCAACTCCGGTCTATTATGTTTGTCGCTTGAACCCTGAGTTAGGAGTACCGAAGTGTTCTTGGGTCGAAATCTGTAGTCTAAGTTTCAAACATAAACTAACGCGGAAAAAGGTTCATGCTTAACGGTAGCTTGCAAATGGTAGTATCCATGTACCCATATCAGTATAAAAGTCTACCACATACATGTTATCATATTTTTTGGCTCAATCCTGGTTTCTGGGAAACTACCCACCCACCCCTCCCTTGGATATGCATCCTTCTATTAATGATTAATCATTAAAGGAGAGGGTGAAGTGTGGGGGAGGAGTTTCCCAGAAACCATGTTTGATCCATTTTTTTAGAGGCCTAACAGAATTTGTTGGGTATTCTCCAGTCAGGCCAACTTGCTTTCTTTAGCATATCTTTCAATTTGAAAACGAAAAGAACCTACATGTAGTTGTCAGTAAAAGGAGTTTAATAAACCGGAATAGGCAGAAAAAAGCTGCTAAGTTTATTACAGACAAACAACAGGGAAAGCTAAAAAAATAGTAAGTACAGTATTCACTCACGGATAAGCCACACTCGCGGATAAGCCGCACCCCGAGTTTAGAAGCTTGATTCAGGGAAAAACGTTTTTTGGAAGAATATCAAACATACATGTACATTTTATAAACCTTCATCAGTTTCATCAGACTTTCAAACTGGAGAAAACTCCAAAGTTGTACCTGTAATTTCAGCTCTGAAATAGTATAAACTTCATGTCTACATACTTAGATATATTATTTATCTTTCCAGTGTTTGTTTACCGGGATCTGGTCATTCAGGTCACCTTTTAGATCAAAGTTTACATAACGAAGCCAACAGTCTGTAGCTTACTAACCAGGCACCTGTTGGAAGAGAGAGAACTGGACACTGAAAGTTTGTTTTTGCTGAACGAAGTCAAAACAACATGGAGTAGTTCGCGTTTTCATCAGCTGTCTGTTGCTATCATGCCTAAAAGGATATCCGGAAGCCATCTATTGGAGAAAAACTTGTTACTCAAAGAGAGGTGGAAGATCTGTTTGACAAATTTGCTGTTAAAGTGCAAAGATGCAAAGAATTAGCATGGTATTTATCGCTTGCAGAGGAACAAATATTCACAACATAAACGGATCTGTTTGGAGCCACAAAACTTGCAAAAGCAATGGCCAGTGCTTTATACTTTCTTTTGGTTTTGGTGTAGTATTTATTATTATAGCTTAGTATTTCTTTTAAATGTTAATTTATGAAAATTTCCTGACCTTTTGTTCGGTAGATGATCTCGCAGATAAGCCACACCCCCGATTTTAAACGTCGAAATATGGTACAAAAGGGCAATATTGAATTGGATTTTAACCATCAAATCCTAAACTAGAGACTTGTACACTAAATGTCAAGAAAAAGTCGCTTTACTGCACTTCACTTTCAGTATCGAAATTCACATCTGCCATGTTGAGAGAGAAATAGTGTTCTGGTTCAGTAACGTCACAAGCCACCACAAGCACAGTTGAGAAATAGGATTAAAGGTTTCCTGTAGGCAAATTGAATCACTGAAATCATTTAAAGGGGAACTGGACCCTAAAATCAACTGTTTTTGAATAAAATCTTGCTTGAATGCTATATTTACATTGCCAGGGGCATGAGAATGAGCATTCTGATTGGCTAAATTATTCTGCTTCTGCTTACGTTTGATTAGTAAGCGATAGAAGCAGAAACGTAAGAATTAGGAAGCCTTCCGTTCCTTCCACTTCTGCTTCTGTTGAGCTTCCACTTCCATCTCTGTTTCTTTAATTTCACTAGAACGCAAGGCTCCTTATGCTTCCGCTTCTGTCGCTAGTGAAAACTAGCCTTAACTGATCAAAATTTGAGGGATGTAGCATGCAATCATGTTTTCAGTTTACTATACATTTGTCTGTAAATTTTCCCGCAGACTTTGACCCGTTGTTTAATAATATATAGATAAATGTATTATTGGTAAACTGAAAACAAGATTGCATGCTTCCCAGCACAGCCACAGCACTCAATTTTTTATCAGTTAATCTTTTACCTGGTACCTTAAGCTTGCAGACAGTAATAGTTCAAAAATTTGATTTTTACGAAAATTATTTGGCATCAGATTCCCATACGAACACTGTATTTCATGGTTCAAAATCAGCTTGGAGCACAGGAACAAATTATTGGAAATTTTTAGATTTTCTGTTGAAATCTTTGCTAGCAACATTTGTCTCTGCTTCTTCTCACTTGGAAGTCAATGATAACTGATATTTGTAGTATATTGAGTCATTAGAGCAGCCGAAAGCTATACACATGTACGATAAACCAAATTACTTTCTTCTGGCATTCTGAAAGTAAATGTTCTCCCCATATGTAACAAAAAAAATCATTGTGAAATGTGAAATAAAGTATTGTATTGCATATATTCTCATAAACTCTGCTAACACTGCATTTCTGAGTCTCACCAGTCAAAGTTGAAAATGCTGCATTTTATACTATTTTTTCTGGAAAATTTACACACTGGAAAAACTACCCTTGAAATATTGTTTTAATACACTTAAGGATTGTATTCAAAAATGGTTGATTTTAGGGTTCAGTTCCCCTTCAAAGTAGTAGCGTAGATGTAGTAATAAATAATTCGAAATAAATAAGTTCTGCTATATTATTTTTTGGTGTACAGATGACACAAGCCCTGTAATTTGTGAAGTCAGGTACAGGAAATAAATTAGTTTTGCCATGCTGTCCACAACATTGAGAATATGGAATAACAGCTTCTAATTGCAGACCATTGTGTTTTCTTTGTGCTGGAGGTGTGATTGTTTTTCCTTGGTATGTTGACATATGATACTGGGAAATTTGCACTGAATTGAGCCACCACACAATCTACAGTTATCAGCAGAGAATCGAACTTGAAAACAAATTTTCTCTTCATAGATGTGCAACACAGATAAATAAAATAGCAGAAATATTCTTTCAAATACATCTTTGTATAATCGTTGGGTTAACTTTAGGGTTCAGTTTCAGTTCCCCTTTAAAAAACTTCAACATTGAAGGTCTGGAGTTGACAGGGAAAAATGTGTTTGTTCACATAAACATCACAACAGTTCTTGAAAAAAAAATCCATAAAAATATTTTGTCCGAATAATTTAACCAAAGAAATGCAGGAAAATGATGTGAACTTTGCTTGTTATTGTGTAGTACTTTGACTCAACTGTTCTTTCATTCAATATCATTGTTCCAGTAAATATTGGGTTCTTAGCAATGTTGTTTTTTCACCAAGTTATTTTTTTATTGTATATTTCACTGTGCCGTGGTGTCTAATAGAGAAATTGACAACAAATAGGAAACAATACAGCGTTGACATAATATATGTGCATTTCCCAGGCCCACCTCTGCCTGGAATATAGTGAGACCCCACTGCCAACAAATGACAAATTTTATCATGATGAAAGACAAAAATAACTGCTCAGATTAGCAGAGTATGCTTTCCAGGTATACTGGAGAAAATGTGGGACAATTTTGATGAAGGATGGCAAAGATTCGAGTGGATGAAAATTATTGCTTTTGAGCTTGAAATCGGTTCACTGTAATCGAAATCAATTTTGTAATGCACTTTAATCGTTGCCATCCTCTATCGAAAATGTTTAAAAAGCATACCAGGACATTCACATTGTATTTCTCTTCTATCTTACGGTGTTATTTAGGTAGTTTTGTAAGAAGCTCTGCCGGCGTAAATGAAACGTGCACGTGTTTAAATTGTCGGTCTAAATTATTTTGGGCAGCTAGAAACTTCTTCTAAAAGAATCACTCTAAATAAACTCGGGGAAAATCCACGAATGATTCATTGACAATAACAGATGAAGCATTAGTTTTCTATGAAAGATTCCGTATTGAAACAAAGTCTTCTTAGTGAACAACATGACCGTATGCCGTATGGGATAATATTTCGAAGCCGAAGGTTTGGTGTGATAATTTCTAACTAGAGTAAAATTCATATTTTTCGGCTAAACCACACAAATTGGACCTTCAGATTCGTATATAATCTTACCTGGATATTCTTCTGATGTTCAGAGTTGTTTGGAGTCTGTTTTGCTTTGTCCTTGAAGTCATCTGCACAGATATTGTAAGTCAGCTCCAAGATAACAGCTTCAAGATGACAAAATGGCCTACGCAAACTGGAATGTTTCGTATTGCATTGTGGTCTATACACAAACCACAGGCGGCCCAGACTCTGATTATTCCCCAACTCGTGAATACCGTTGGGCGAAAACTTATCAGTTGTAAAAACGGCTAGAATTCGTCCATATTTTCCGACTGGCAATAAGAGAGGTTATTAGTTGGCTAAGCAGCTAATACGGCTGTCTATTTTTACGAGTCATTTGATTTTGGACAGCGTTTAGGCTACACTGGTTCCAGAGGTTTTCAGAGAGAGCCGCGGAGATAGAGGGCTGCGAAGAGCTCGCTGATCGCGGCTATTTTTCCGCGGCTGTTCTCTCTAGAAAACCTCTGGAAACCAGGGTACGTTTATGTGAGCCTGTTCCCAGTAAAACTTCAGACATCGGAGTAAACCCGGTGTAGCCAAAGTAGCCAGTTGTTGTTGTTGAGCCATTCCCGGTCTCGAAGACATTTCGGCTAGCTAGTGACTAGCATGTATGTGCTACTTTTCAATTCGAGTTTAAATAAAGGTTATTGTGTTGTATTTGTATTATTTAAATATGAAATATATGTAGCGTACTGATAAAAAATAAAAACTCCCCTAGACCACAGCGCATGAATCCGACTCCCACCTACAATGTGAGACGCGACCCCAACATTGCAAAGCTTTCATCTTCAAACATGGCCTTCCCTTGAATGTCGGGGCCCCCGAAGGTCTTTGAATTCCAAGGAAACTCTCGGTGCATTTACTCGACTGCATGGGAGGAGAACTACCGTGACCCAAAGCCACAGAACACACCGCCGTGTATTGATAGTTACCTAATTACTATTGCCAAGTACAGCTACCAATTTAGCGCATCACTGACTATTTATATGGCAGATATGGCAAACCCGTAAAGTTGCTCTCGCATGTGGGAGGCAGTCAGTTACACCATCTCGAACTCGGTTATTTCGAACCTCTCGCTATCTCGAACTGAAATAAACCCGTTGAATTTTTAAGCCGTAGCTTTAGTTTGGTGTTACTTTTGTATAGATATCCTTCACAAACAACAAGTTAATTGACGGCACGCAGCTGGCGATTGAAGAAAAATCATAGTATTCGACATCAGCTCGTTTTCTACGGGGCTCGCACAGTGAAGTGAAAAAGATACCTTGTTTAAAGTAGCCGGTGAATACTTTCGATGATAATGATGTTCGCGATGCGAAACAACTTTTTAAATAAACTGTGAGGTTTAAAATGGCGTGCTTGAGTTCTTTTACTAACCGGAGTTGAACTTATTTAAATTAAGTTTGATCGTGAATAGACCTTTTCCACGCGGCGGCCAAGTTGTTCATGAATATGGGGGAACTTATATCCTCCTTCCCCCTCCTCTCTCCCACCACAGGAATCCCAAATTAACCAGAGCCTGCAAGCAGGCTAGGGGGAACTAGGCTACTGGTATTCTGAGGTTCAGTTCGAGGCACAAACGTTATTTATACAGGGAAATGAAGACCACACAGTCAAAGAATACTATCATAGCATGAAACTCGGACAACTTTACGCTTCTTTATCGAATACGTAAAGTTGCGTAAAGTTGGTTGCCATCTTTACGTAGATTTTCGTAAGCGTAAAGATGCGTAAAGTAATTAAGTTGCTATTATATCTTTATGCAGATTTACTTGGAAGCTAAAAGTAGAGTTATGTGCTATCCTTACGTAGATTGACGGAAGCATACTGAAGATGCGTAAACACAGGGCCGGTATAAAGTTTCTCAGCCTGACTGTGTAAAATCCCAGAAAGGATCGTTAAGACCCATGGCCATGCATAAAATTTGAAGACGGTTAGAGAAGTGTTTAATTAATCAAATAAACGGAAAACAACAATGTTGCGTGCATATTGATATATTTTAATGTTAACACATCACATTTCCCAATTTGAGCGTCAAGAAAATATCTGAAGGATAATAAAGACAATTAACGATATTGAATATGAGTGTAGTTTACCGTGAGACGTATAAAACAAGTCTATCCGTGATTTATAGAAATAATTGAGCTATATATATTCCCTTGTACTTGTCAGTTTGTAAATTGTTGAAGACGTGAAGAATGACTCCTGTGAACAGCACACTTTTTTTTACTGGTCATTATACAGTCCGTATACATCAAGATCAGTACACGTCAGTATACCGGCCCGTGTACGGTAACTCGTACACAGCGTATAATGAATCAGATGTATACTGGTCATTATACAGTCCGTATACATCAATATCAGTACACGTCAGTATACCGGTCCGTATACGGTAACTCGTACACAGCGTATAATGAATCAGATGTATACTGATCATTATACAGTCCGTATACATCAAGATCAGTATACGTCAGTATACCGGTCCGTACACAAGGTGTATACGGACTCAGCATACTTCATTATACATGACATTTCATGCAGTGTTAATCCTCATTTTAATTTCAACATTAATTTTAATTATTCCTTGCCTCGCGATTCCCAAGTGGCAGAACCCGTGCGCGGAAATTCAAAACAAACATTTTGAATAATTTAGCGATCATGAGGGGTTTTCCAAGCATTTAGATTTTAGAAGTCTCGCACAAGCTGAAGTTTACAGCATTTATTTCTCAAAAGCGTATGGTCAAAGCGCGCTGAAACTTGGTAAGGTACTTTAAAATATGCTAATGTAAGTCATATTAGGAACTTAAGAAAAATAAATGAGTGAATTTGTTTGACGCCGAAAGAATACAAATTTCTCGATTTTCGCAAATATTCAGCAATAACCTATCTTACTTCGTTCGCCGCATAACGTTAGTTACAGTTTCCGATCTTCTTGACTTTGGCACAGAAGTTTCAAGTGGTATTGAACTTCCATATGGTATGTACGATTTAATTATTACTGTAATATTACTCCGGCAGTTGAACCAGATGCATGAGCATAACATTTTAAATTTTAAATTGATCAGCCGTTTGCTGAGAAACCTGTATGGTGCCGATTAAACGGAAAATTGCCTGTCACAGACCTTGGAGGTTGGGCACTCGTTGAAAGTAAAATCCATCTTTTGGGTTTTGAAATATACACTCTTTCCTAGAAAACAACGTTTTGGAAAATCGCTTATATCTTCAGCGATTCTTTGTTAACCACTTTCTAATTGTACTTTTTATAAAATTCGAGGATTCTTTATTAAAAGTCCAAAAAATATCAGAAATCGGATGTTTAGCTGTTCAAAAACGCGATTTAAAAAGACCCCTGTTGCCAAAATAAATAGCCGCGGGCCACCTTAAAGGGGCCGTCTCACCCACAGTGCTTAGCGTGCTTTTGTTATTGTTTATATCCGGGACTTTGACCCTTGTTCACGGCGGGAACCTCGCGAAGGTGACACGATAATTTTGATTTGAACATGGATGACCTTGATGAAACTAATCAGTACCTTACAAGTTGAATGTGAAGTCAACAAAGTGTTGTACAGCAGTACTTGGCTGTACTGTAACATTCACTGCTCAACCGTCCCTTCTATAAACAGAGAACACTCTCTCCGGGTAATACTAATAATTATGAAAGCGAGATGTTTCTCTGGAGTTTCTCTCCTCGGTTTTATTTTTACTTGCAGAGAGAGAGAGAGAGAGAAAGAGAGAGATCTGCTAGCAAGCAATCTCGTTGCTGGCTGTACCAGAGAACCAGTTCAAGAGAGAACAGTGAACGAATTACAGTTCGTTTCAATGGGAAATTATTATCACGACGGCTCTGTTGTCAAATTTCGTGCGAGTATAAACTTTGATCGATCCGGAATCTCGGCGAAATCACTGTGTGAAAGACCTTCGAAACCAGAGAGAGAGAGACTCTATTTCCACAAGTTAAACGACGAAGCCCTCAAAATGATTTTAGAAAATTGCTCAATTCTTTTCGGGTCGACTAAACGGAGTTTCGTTGCCTATAATATTTTGTTGACTATAATATTTACCGCTCACCCGTCGCTTCCGAACCCTGCCATCAGTACTATAAACAGATAATACTAATAATTATGAAAAGACAGGTTTCTCCCCTCGGTTTTATTTTTCCCTGCAGAGAGAGAGAGAGAGATCATCTGCTAGCAGGCAATCTAGTTGCTGGTGCCAGAGAACCAGATCAAGAGAGAACAGTGAACGAATAACAGCTCGCTTGAATATCATGCAGTCTCGGCGGCTTTGCCGTTTGTCAAATTTCGTGCGAGTATAAACTTCAAATGATCAACCCGGTGAATCCGAAAAATCTCGGCAAAATCACTGTCTAAAAGCCCGAATTCCGCCCTTCGAAACCAGAGAGAGACATGTTTCCACAAGCTAATCGCCAAAGCCCTGACAATTATTTTAGGAAACTGTTCTTCAAGTGGAGTTTTGTTGCAAATTGTGGTCACGTAAGCCAGCCACGGTGTCCAAAAACCCAAATCGGCTCAAAGATAGTAGATACTCGAATTAAGCGCTAATATATTTACATATAAAGAGAAATGGTCAGAATAGCTTCTCCACACTGTAAAAACCAACTGGTTAAAACAACCAAAAAAAAAAAGGTTTTATTTGAGTCTGAGAGAACCAGTTTAAAAATGGTTGTTTTAACTTTTATATTTTGGTAGAAATAAATAGTTTCCAATTGTTTGTTTTGACTAATATCTATAGGTTGTTACAACCAATAAATAATAGTTATTATAATGGTTGTTCCAACATTTCAATATTGGTAGAAATAAACATTTCCAAATTGTTTGTTTTAACCAATACACATAGGTTGTTTCAACCAATACGAAATAGTTAGTATGACCAATAACAATATGTCATTTTGACCAATAATTAATTGTCAAAGGCATGAGTCTGAGAAAACCAAATAAAATTGGTTGGCAATTGGTTATTTTAACCAATATTTATTTGTTTAAATAACACAATTGGTAGAATCAACCAATTATCTTAGGTACAAACATATGTAGTCAATGCTTTAGCATACATGTACTACTTACACATATTAATCTAAACAAATTATACAACCTGTATGAGTAATAATTGCACCAATTATATATACGAGCCTTTGAACTGAACATAATTTATTTAAATTGAACTGATTTCTACTTACATGCAATACTGTTTTCTACTTTCATGTACGTCGTGCATTGGCAATTAAGGAATCCACTTGTTTAAGAGCAAATATCAGGAAAAATTGTCCTGTAGATACATCCCAATAAACCTGGACCTGGTTATTCGAAGCAAGGGTAACTACTTTATCCCTATCCCTTTAGCACTAAGTCTGTACATGGTAATAATAATAATAATATGTATCCACAATATGTATTACAGCGGAGCTGATGTGGTCATGCTAAGAATATAGCTAATTAAATTTATCTACATCTATAATCTAACCATGCATGGGTTAGCGATTTAACCCTGGGGTAGTGTTTACCCTTGCTTCGAACAACTGGACGCATTAGATAAACGTTTACTTTTGTTTCTTAAACGATCATGAGTACACTAATAACATAGTTTAAAATAATATACCCAGGTTTACTGGGTGTAATCACTTTGTAACAGAGGTATATTATGCACAAATAATCTTTGAAAAAAGTAATCAATTTAGTACTTTGCGACACCAAGATGGCACCAACAAAGTACACCACAAAGTTGTTTTCTCCATTAATCTTCTTCTTATTTATCAAAAGTTTATCAAGCCTCCTAAACTGTTTGAAAATATATATAGATTTTTAAATGACATATTGGAAACATGCTGAGCTGGACTTTCACTAAACACCAAAATTATTGACATTAATGGAAACTTAAAAGTATAAGTTATTAATCTCCAACTCATGTTCAAAGGAGACTATGAACTCAGGGCTCAACATTAACCTTATGGCAACAAATATCATGCAGGTACTTTTTGTATCTGGGCAACTAAAATTGTATCACAGCCAACAAAGACAAACCAGGCCTTCAGATGACCAGCCTAAAACCTTAATGTTGAACACTGGAAATGGTAAAAGAAAACAACTTTAGGTCATCAATTGGACCTAAAATAAATGTAAAAAGCCTTAGAATAATATTGTATTAATTTTAATGTGTTCCACATCAAAGAAAATATAACCTGAACATTAATCTTCCTCACAACATCCACTATGTACAGATGGCTCAAGTCTTGTAACTTCTGACATCAGCTATGTGTAATAAGTAAGTTTTGTCATGTTGGTTCCTGGCATTAAATAACTGGACTAATGGCTCATAATTGCTTTCATTTTGCTGGCAGTGTAGTTTTTACTTATGATTATCAGTGGCGAATCCGTTGCTTTTCAAATTAAAAAACTAATTTACCTTTCTTCGATGTTCAACAGAGATATTATAACACATCTCTCCATGGTTGTTTGGTTGATTCAGGCTACAGTTTCCCTTTAAAAGAAAACCTTTACAGACAAGGATATTTAAATCTTAGAAATTAATCTAGCTCAATGAAAGCATAGTAACAACATTATAGCATTTTGTCAAGGGGGTTTGGCTGCACTTTGGTCAAAATGGCAATGAAAACTTGATTTAGTAGTATACTTTGAACTATTTGTAATAATTGTTAATTAATAAAAGAATCAGAGACAAACAAACTGAGCTCAAAGGGGCTGTGTCATGGTAACAGACTTTACATTTGCGTTCTGGGCCGGAAACAACTATTTCCACCGATTTTGATATAAACTAACGAACCTCTCGGCCATGTGGGATGCTTAAAATCAAAGCAAAAATGACTAACAAACAGTGTATACAAGCAGTCTCCAGGGAAAATATTGAAAATCCTTTCAATCAAGCATTGGAGTGAAGTTTAACTGTTTGTTCCAATTAACAGCCACCAATCGAGCGATTACTCGAACATTTACAGTACCATGACATAGCCCCTTTAAAGATTTCCAATGAAGTTTTCCACTCCCATTGGTAGGGAAACCCCTTGTTCACCAAGGAACAAATACTCCAAAAAAAGATATACATTCTTGCAGTGACCTGAAGGGCCCTTTGGATACATACTGTTGAATGCATAAAAACAAGAAAGTAGTGTTATTGCAGCATTAACAATAGCTGGTGGTGCGAACTTAGAGATCACCATCCCCTCTGCTGCAATACACAGTGACTGTACATCTTCCACAGATCCTGTTGATATCAGTCTTGGGTATGTGGTTTTTTCTACCTCCTTTGCCACATCTGTGTCATCATCATTCTGTAAAAAAGATAAAATAATTTGTTGTTGCTGAGTTGGAAACATTCTGAAATAAGTTAAATGGGATTATCCAATGCCTGCTCACATCAAAGGACTATTTCCAAAATATATAGACAAAAACATTCTTCATTTTTTCTGCATCAAAGCTACAGTAAAATGGAAGAGTGTAGGTAAAGTGTTTCATCACAAATTTGATTTTTTCTATTTCAAAGTTTTGAACCACCAATTCCACATGAGCAATTTAACAAAAACTCTTCAGAAACATGATGCATACATACAATGAATAGTGGCTCAGATGACAGTGATATTGGAATGGAAAATATTCTTTAACAAATCACTATTTTTCCCCTGGTTGAAAAGTTTTTGAACAAAGACAAAAATACACATACATGTAATGTTTCATGGAGTGCAAACAATGAGTGAAAACCTACTTACAGCTAAGATCTTCCAAAATAGATCACCAACTTCATGTTTTGAAGTTTTTCTTTCTCCAAGCACATGGGGAAGTGCAGCAATGATACACTGGTTTTCCACTTCTGAAATGGTGTATAAAAGTACATGTACATATATAAGTGATATTATACAATCATCTTTAGCATGTACATTTCTACTATGTATATACAATGTGGTTCAATATTTTCAGCTAGAGTCATTTCTTTCAGTACTCCTCCCATTTAGTTTCATCCTTTATAACTAACCTGAATCCAACCTCTAGAAAACTTTAAACAAATATAATGTAAACTACACGTATATATATGTAAAATCTGTTAAAACTCATAACTTAATACACTACAGCATCATAATAATTATCATGCAACAAAACACTTAAATTTCTCTTTATGTGCTACATGTACTTCCCAGGGTCCAGTTGCATAAACCTCCAACTTAAGAACTCACATTAATTTCCAATATCATTGCAATCTACAGTATAATGCAAAATACATGTATTATGCATGCAGTGCTCGCTTTTCACTTTAAGATTCTGGGGAGCATGTCTCCCCCTTTTCCTAAAAATGGGGGAGAATTCCATTTTGAGGGGGAGACAAAAACTATTGTAGCCTCCTCTTGGAATGTAGTGATCAACTCCAAAGCTTTTGCTCCTTTGGTCACTGTGCACCATCAACTATTTGAAATGTAATCTGTACTTATTTCTTCACTTTTTTCTTCTTAAAAATGTACGGTTGTGTTTATTTATGTAAATAGTGCAAAATAAAACCCGAAACTTGAAAGGAGAGCTTTTTTGCATCCCTTCAAACTGTCAATGTTGTGTTTGCACAGGGCTGCACTATTCACCATGTTTCAGCAGAAATTGAACCCCACCACTACTGTCCAGTCTCAAAAGTGGAGGAAAATCCAAAATGACGACCAGAAAAATGCATGAGTAATTAAATTTTTGTTTTGAGGATAGAATGGGGAGGGAGTGAAGTGTGGGGGATATTTTCAAAATTAATCTTGTGCGAAAAGGCAAGCCCAGGCATGTGCAACCATTACATACCACTTTCATTTGCGAGGTCACAGTCCTCAAGAAGATCCACTAATTCATGGACGGCTTTGTTTGTTGACCTCTTCAGGGCAGCAAGCAGACAGGCTTTCTTGGAGTCCCATGCCTCTCTCATCCCCTTGGATATCTTGTCCTTTCCTAAAATACGCCCCAACTCTGCTTTTAGCTGAAAATTGTAGAACATAAAATTTGTTTGCACCTAAATTACTACCAGTATTGTACCTGATTAGAACTCATCCTCACTAAGGGCTGTTTGTTATTTAGGGCTGGGGAGAGTGTTTAGAGTAGGGAGTGAAAATTTTAAAAGCAGTTTGAAATAGCAGTGAGAGGGAGGGGGTATTTTTTTGATACACTGATGAAGAGGGGGATTACAATGTTATATACATAATGTACATGTATTGTGGTTTTCATACATACTGCAGTAAAAATACAAAATACCTTGAGCATTACCTATGGCTAAGATTAAAGATAAGGGGAGGGTTAAAGTTTTGTATGTGCTTGGGTTGACAACTAAACACCCATTAGCCATAAATAATGAACAGTTTATACATGAACTTGAACTCTTTGAAAATACATTCTGCTGGATCTCGAATTAATGTTAGTACCACAAATAAACTTCCCCAATAAACACACTAATTAAGCACAATTTGCATGTTTATTCAAAACCGCTGTTTAATTGGGGCCTGGCATTTATCCAAGAAAATATGGGTTAACATACATGTAATAATTTATTGTAGTATTTTTCAAAATGAACACAATTCTTCCTGGGTGCACAACTTTAGAGAAATTGCACTAATGCCAGGATAATAATAAACAGAGTATAAATACTACTTGCCTCATTTCCTTTATTTTCTTGGAGTGGGGGATAATCGGCCAAAAGTTTCCAAACCCTTACATCTTCTGTGAGTACATCCCTTCTCCTTTTGGGGTATGTATTGTCCATAAGTACTCTTATGGCTTGTACATTTAACGGCTTTCTTTTGCATATCTCCTTCAGCTCTTTCCTGTGGCTTTCCATTGTTGCCTCTGTTTCTCCATCAGGGATAGTTGGGACTGTGGATGACAGCTTTGTAGTTTTTCTTCTTCCTGGTTTTCCCTTTGGCAACTTTACTCCCTCTTCAGCTTGGAACTGCTTCTTAATATTCCTTGCTGCTCTTCTTCTAACATTAAGGAGCCTTTCCTCTATCTTTTTAGCCCACATTTGCTGAGGTGATAAAAAAAGATGGATTGATTAATCATAATTAAATTTCCTGCTGAGGGGGATAGATAACCTATAGTGTTTGTATTGGAGGTTCAGTGCACCGGTTGTAAGTAGGGTCAGTGCTCGAGAGTTTGGTTGCCAGGCAACCAACCAGCCCAGTACACTGGGTAACACCAAAGTGGACATGACACAAAAAAAGAGGGGAGGAAGGGAGGGGAAATACACCCGAAAAAAATGCTAAACAATCAAGGCAACAGCAAAAGTGAACCAACACTTGCGAGTAATGCGAAGAGCGACGCTGACCCAGGCCCCACAATGTGTGCCACAGGAAGACCAATAATGCTGGCATATTTAACCATGTCTAAATTGAAGGGCTGTGTGCAAAAAGGGTGTAAGTGACTCTTGATCACATTCTAAATTCACCTTCAATTTCTTTGTTTTCTAAGGGAGAATTTAGAACATGATCAAGGATCACTTATGCCCTTTTTGCACACAGCCCTTCAATTGCATTTAGTCTAGATTAAAGTTTGCCAATTTCGTTTATTGAGGAATCAAATTTCAATGACGTCATTTAAGGGATAACCTAATTATAGTTCCTTTCGCTCTGTTATTATGTCAGCTCCACTTATTAAAAGATCATTCTCTAAGATTGCAAGTATCAAATGTCTGATTACCTGAAAAAACAACTGTATAAATGAAGTAATTCGTTGTTATAACTCAATTCATTTTCAACTCATTAGCACAACATCCCTTACATGACGTCATTTCAAGGATTTGTAAAAAAAAATATTGCAATAGTACAACCATAAATTGCCCAAAATTGATGTTTATAGGCACTTTAAAGAAAAATGAGGGACATATACAATAATAATAATTTACAAAACAAAAATCAACACACAGGTTGAGCTTTTCAGTTGAGTTGGGTGTCCAAATAGTTGATGTGACGTTTTACTGGCCAACCATTTTTAATTACTCTATAATTGGGTTACCTATTTTTATTCCGCGATTTCCATGAGAAAACTTCACAAGTGCTAATAAGCCGATGACAGCCTGCTTTCCCATCCATATTCCTTTTTGCCGAAAATCATTGAAAATCAAATGCTTTGGTGTTTTTTCACTAAACTATATAATTCACTTTTAACATTCTGCAAAATTGATTGCATAACTGAGGCTCCTGATACCTTTACCACTGTGCCATCCCAGATCCCCATATTAAATAATATATTTGTAATGAGATATTAGTGAAAAGATAATTATCTAGGGTTATTTGCATCTACATGAAAATATTGTACTTACATGCCCTGCACCAAATGACCCTTTTAGGAAAGGATACTGCTGAATTAGCATGAGTCCAATATTACTTCTATCATGGCTCGATACTCTTCCTGTCAGGGCCATTATCGAGCAGCATAGCTGTCTCACCAGGGCATTCTTCTGTGCAGGAGTAAGGTGTTGTTGTTTTAACCCTTGCTCTACCTCAGGTTCCCACTGAAAAATATGGTTAGGGTTTTTTAATGTTGGGTTATGGTTTGGGAAGGGAGCATTTCTTTTTTTTTTAATAAATCCCAAATATTAAAATCCCTTTTTTTGAACCAATTTACATGTTCTGGTTAATAAAAATCAACCCAAAGGAAAATTTCAAACTACAACATATATGCCACACCTTTATGGAAAAATTAAATTCAAGCAGTTTAAAAGGGTAACAGACAACCTTGATAATTATACAAAATAATACATTAATGTACAACACTAAACCTGCTTTACATACCCTAGCTGGAATGGAAAACTTCTCCATCCAGTTACCAGAGCAACCATCCACTGAGTTCTGAAAAACATGCATATTAATTTAGAACTGATAATCTGTCAGTAATTTAAGAATATTGAAATGTTGATAGTAGAACTCTGAATTGCATTAATTGTATAGCACCTAATACACACCATTGTGTTTATACATATTGACCTTATTCATAATGACATCAGAATGAGGCATGTTGACCTAGCTTACTATGCTGGAAACAAATAAATCTGCAAATTATGATGACAAATATTTATATTTCCCTTTCAATTGGTACAACAGAACATGCTATGCATAAAGCTGGAACCTAATTTACATAACTTATTTGGTGTTACAACATTTTTGTTTACGTTCCTGGGAGATAGGCAGGGTTTACTTTGTTTTTACTTTGCGTGCATGCATACAACAAAAAGTAAACACAAAGCTCACACTAAACCCAAAGTAAACGATTATTTATCAAAAGAAATGCCACAAACCAAAGACAGTCTGCTCGAGATTGAGTTAAAACTTCCACAAAACACAAACCTGAGTGGTCTAAAATATTTTAGGAGTTTTAAAATAGTTTCCTCTAGCTCAAATTATTCAGAAAAATCTGTTATTTTAATGAAAATGTTGCTGATTACGTACGTACCTTGTTTTTTGTCCCACTGCTGGTTGCTATACATGAAAGTTGGGAGGGAATTCCGCTTCTGGGTTGTTGGGAATTGCTTGCTGGTGAAGAAGAGATGGGCCCTACATTTTTTTTACAAAAGAAATATTATTACATCTATAGGCAGAGGTAACACATATCAAAAGCAACACCCTGAGTTTAGCTTAGTAACCAGGCAACTGTTGGAAGAGAGAAAACTGGACACCAGAAATTTGATTTTGTTGAACAAAGTAGTTTGCTTTTTCATCACCTGTCTGTTGCTATGTCTAAAAGGATATAATTATAGAAGCCATTTATCAGAGAGAAGACAGGTTGACGATCAGTTCGACAAATTTGCAGTAAAGAAACGTTGGTCCATTTAATGTGGTATTTAATCACTTGAGAAGGAACAAATATTCACAACATATACAAATATCTGTTAGGAGCCACCAAACTTGCAATAGCAATGGCCAGTGGTTAATTTCTTTTGGTTTCGTGTAGTATTTTTGAACATAGCTTAAAAAAAATTAATGTTAATTTATGGAACCTTATGAGTTATGTTTGGTAGATGTTCTCGCAGATAAGCTGCACCCCCAATTTTAAGTGAAGATTTCAGGTGAAAAGGTGTGGCTTATCTGTGAGTGAATACGGTATACCATTAACAACGGCAGATAAGCCGCACCTTTTACCCAAATCTTTGTTGCAAATTGGGGGTACGGCTTATCTGCGAGAACATCTATAAAAGTTAAATAAATTTCCATAAATTAGCATTTAAAAAATTAAAGTCAGACTGATTAAAACTACACAAAACAAAAAGAAAGGAAGCACTAATCATCACTTTCGCAAGCTATATATACCAATATACCAAGACAATGCAGCAAATTAGAAGAACAAAAGAAGATATTTCTGGTACATGTTGTTGTAGTTAAATTATGCCATGTTGAAAATTTGCTGTTGACTTTGCAATTGCTTGATTATCAATGATAGCCAAAAGTTGTCTACTATACAATGTATAGGTCTCACCATTTTTTCCTAACCAACAGTCTCTTATTATATACTTTATACATACTCTCTATTAATATTTATTTGTGCTACCTGGGAAAGATAGGACCTTTCTTGGGCTGCGTCGTAATGACGATGGGCTTCTCTGTAATGACCTGTCTCTTGCAGAGTTTTGCTTCGGTTGTGCACCTACAGTCAAAGACTGTTGTCTTCTAGGGCTTCTTCTGGGAGTTGGGATTTCCAACAAAAGTGACGATCTGGCTGACAATATTGAGGAACTGGTTGACAATGTTGAGGAACTGGCTGACAATGTTGAGGGACTGGCTGACAATGTTGAGGGACTGGCTGACAATGTTGAGGCTGACAAAGTTGAAGATATTGGAGTATGGTTGGATGCTAAAACTGGCACTCTGGTACCATTCAAATCAAAAGTCTGCAAAAGAAAAGTAGCCAACCATTTTACTTTTAATATTTCAATTTAATTCAAACATCAATATGTTATATTTTATTCAAAGCATCTTTCGTAGCATTGATATATAAAAACAGTTCAATACTTTTTACCTACCATCTTAGTTACTTCACTCCAAACAGCCAGGAAACGTTTTCTTATCTTCATTTGTGGTATCATGTGGTATATTTCTCTTAACTCCAGGCCAAGAAAGTCTTCTCCATCGATTTCATTTGCTAGGACAAGGCAAAGAACAAGACAGTAAAATACTACTGTAGTCCAATTTATAGTTCTTAAAAAGTAACCAAGCCTATAACCTTGCATGGATTTGACCCTACACTGATACAGACCCTCTCTCTATGAATATGGATAGAACTTAATTATTTTGCTAACTAGGTACCAGCCTCTATCTAACTAAGATGTCACAGATACATGTATGGCCTTGATGTCACCAAAGGCTTTGTCACTTTCAAAATGGCCCTCACTAGAAAAACTACTAAATGTAGCTTAGTAGGAATAACTACAACTCAAGACAAGAGATTGAAAAGAGTGAAGAGAAGGGCCTCTGGGCTCAGCCATTGGGAAACTGAAACTTTCATGCTGAGTTTAGGCTCTGAATTTGAACCCTGAGTATAGGCTCTGAATTAGTAGTTTATCCAATCAGAGTCAAACTTCAAAATCTGAACCTGAAGTCAGAACGGAACGGAGATTATTGACAGAAGAGGCCAGAGGAAGAGGTCAGAGGTTGTATAGTGTGCCTAAAACTAGAGAGAGCTAGAGATGACTGAAGAGAGAGCAAGAAGTTTAATAGAACCTCTGGCACCCAGGGTAGAAAACTTTAGTCTACTGGGATGAACTACAGTAGACAGATCTCACCTAAAACTACATTTTAACTGCCACCATGGTCCCAAGTCAATGGATTCTAATTAGTGTAAGCCGTGAAATTAACTGCCACTCCGAAGTGACCATGACTGCAGTGGCAGTGATTCTATGACTTACGTGAAGTAGATGGGTATTCTATAGTTTAGCCCTTCTGTACCCTTCAGTGAGTATTAGCAACACCTTATTTTGTGTTGCATTTTGTCAACATTTTGTAAGTTTGTTCAACCTCGACTTGGGTCATAATCGGGGATCGGAACCTAGCATGACATGAGCCAAGGAGGATTGGAAGCCCTTATAAGCTTCCTATAATTCTTTGCATAGCAGCTATTATCAATTTTCCCGGACATGTGACTAATACAGTTTTCCTGTATCAGATATCGTGTACTAGAAAAAAAGAAAACAGTAAAATATTGAACTTTGAAGAACTTGTCTTGTGTCATTGTGTTATCAAGTGTCCTTAAGTATCATATTTCAATCTTAGCGCTCTGGGACCTGTTTTCTCGTTTGCTCTGTACTATATATATATATTAGAAAGGCGGGAAACCGTTATTTCAATACGCTTACCTCTATGCCTCGATTTCCCCCCGAAAAGATGTTCCAATTGATCCCAAATTCCGGTGGTTATCAATCCCTGGGCGAAAAATCATTATTTGGAAGTCTTTTGACAAAACCTTTCTTAAAAATGGAGAAATTCCCAGCTTAAAAACGACAAATCAAGATTCTTGCCGTGGACCGATGCGAGGACGGTACAGCCTCAGACCTCGTGACCAAAAGCGTGACATCAGCAAGACCCCCCGTGTTGCCACACTATCCTCTCAGGGGGAGGGTACTGCAAAACATGCCATGAAATGCTGCGAAATTGTTTTTTTTTGTGGTACCCTCCCCCTGAGGAAGATTGTGTTGCATCACGGGGGTCTTGCTGACGTCACGCTTTTGATCACGAGGTCTGAGGCTGTACCGTCCTCACATCGGTCCACGGCAAGAATCTTGATTTGTCGTTTTTAAGCTGGGAATTTCTCCATTTTTAAGAAAGGTTTTGTCAAAAGCCTTCCAAATAATGATTTCCTGCCCAGAGATTGATAACCACCGGGAATTTGGGATCAATTGTAGCATCTTTTCGGGGGAAAATCGAGGCATAGAGGTAAGCGTATTGAAATAATGGTTTCCCGCCTTTCTAATATATATATAGAACAGAGTAATTAAACAAGAAAAAGAGTGAGCTAGAAAACGTACTAAAACAGGTCTCAGAGTCCTAAGATTGAAACATGATACTTAAGGACACTTGATAACACAAGACAAGTTCTTCAAAGTTCAATATCTTATTGTTTTCATGTTTTTCTAGTAGTCACACAGTACAGATACAGAACTTGGGCTGCCTGTGATTGGACCTCAACAGTATCACAAATTTCACAAAGCATCTCAAAACCTGAAAGTTTGTTCTGGGATTTTGACATAAGTTTATGCTAGCTTTGACTCGCTGGAAAGTTAAAAAGTATATTTCTGACCTTGTTGAATCCATCCTAGAGGGAGAAATTTGATTGGAAATTACAAACTCGCGGGAAACTTCAAGTTTCTTGCCTTCGTGACGAATTTTCAACGCAAGTGTTCATGGGAAGGTCTTCCATGAGCTGATCGTGACACCAACTTTTACCCCAATTCGGCCCAAATATTTCTCGTTTCGTCAAATAATGGCTTAAATCCATACTTTAAATGCTCCAGAATTTGAGAACTTCCCGTAAATCGATCGCTAAGTTCATACAAAACCGAAGATAGGAGAACGCGTGGCCGGAACCACGGCGAAGTGTCATTTTCAAACATTTACTGATTTACATTCGCCATTTCTCACCAACTAACTAGGCAACTTGTAGCCTCGACGAGATTCGTAAAGACTGCATTTATGGTGCTAATAACTCACTGAAGGATACAGATGATCATTTAAATGTATTTTCAATTTAGAGCCAGTTCCCAAATGTTGACAGGGGATGGCAAGATCATGTGGAGTTTTGTCGTTCTAAAATGTTTGATTTTCTAGTGATTCTCAAGAAATTTTCGACTGAAGAGTGAAGTCGTATTAAAACTATACTTGATCTGCCAGCTGGTCACACTACGTACCGTGCCGTCCATCTCATACGGAGCATTTATGGTGGCTTGGAGTTTATAGCTGTAAGCTGGCAAGTTGTAATAATGAGGGTAAAGGCAAAGGTATATATGCCGCGCCACGAGGCACGGTTTTAACGCAAATACTGTTCTATTACCGGTATACCGAACTCTACTTACCTTCAACTTCTTGAACAACTTCATTCAAGTTTCTCTCTCTCAGGAAAAGGATTATTTCTTCACAGGTGGACGTCTCTGAAAGATGGCTAGCCATTTTAGATCAGCTTTAAATCGAACCGAGTATATCTCTAGCAGCTCGAAAACTCAAAGACCGGTGATCGTTGATATGGACTCGTGAGTTATGGAGTTGTGATATGAAGGCCAGGAAGCGAAACCACGCCGTTCACTAGAACAAAGGCAAGCCGCGCCAATGATTGTGCGTTGAATTTGATAGTTGTTTACATATATGGAGATAACTAATGACCTGAGACGAGAGTAAGGTGAGACCTTGGTGGTAACAAAAGCAAGATTACGAAAAGAAGCCGAGATTGAAAGTCAGGGAAGGTCCAATAATGAAATGAGGCACCTTATCTGCCAGATTTGTGGGACCTTTTTCTCATTAAGTATTGCTTCAATGCTAAGTCATCTTGTGAAAGTTCATCGGGATGATCCCAACTTGCATATCAGTTGCGAAGTGCCAGGATGTAAATGTACTTTTTCCAAGGTTTATTCTTACATGAGCCATCTTTTTCGGACCCATAAAGATGTTGATTTGAAATCACATATTGGATTCGATGAAGGGGAGGAAGACGGAATTATTGACGAATTTCAAGTCGAGCAAATGGATATAGATGCCACCGCTATGGAAGAAATTGTCGAAATCGAAGATTGCATGGAGAAAAATAGAAAACTGAATGCATTATTCCTGCTTAAAACTAAAGAAACCAATCTTCTGACACAGAAAACTCTGGATGATATTGTAGATGGATCTACTACACTCGTCAGGAACACTGTGGAACTTGTAAGAGATGGTGTACAGAGCTGTTTGCATAGTGCAGGTATCCCATTTGAAACAATTCCAGGACTTGATGGCCTGTTTGCTGAGGACAATCCCACCTCAAATCCTTTTATGCACGTTCTAACAAGAAACAAGCAAGCATCTTATTTCAAAGCCAACTTTGGTTTAATCGTAAGTACTTTGCCCTTTTTTTACCATAAATCCCCTGTTTCCCATCTCGCTTTCCATCTAGCCTCGTATACAGGCGTTTTAGGGATGTCACCTGACTCATATCCGCTCATTATTTAATAATCTAAGGCCCTGTTCAAAAGTTGAACTTCTCATGTGCCAAATCTAATGTTTGTTTTAAGTACATGAAAAGTTTGAAGTATGAATCAATTAAGTTTGACGTATGAATCAATTAAGTTTGACGTATGAATCAATTAAGTTTGACAGATTTCTATTAAATTAAACTCGTCCTTTTATGCGACTCACAGGGCCAGTCAAATAAAACAACACAAGTTTGACACTAATTCAAACGTCGAACTTCTCATGTGCCGAATCTAATGCATACATTATGGATTACCCACAATTCTACACTTTCAGGCTAAATGGCATATGCAGATGCCTACATTCAGACTCAGACACGGTGGCATTCTCGTTCCCAGTGCCTCAGTTAGTTGAGGAGGCACTGGGAATGAGAAACAGCATGGGGAAAGTACTGCTGTATCCTCGCACATGTGGAAATGCATGTTCATTGTGCTTTAATAATGCCTCAGCTCCAATACTTATGTATGAAGTGTTCAGTATTCGAAATGGGTGAACACACTACAGGCTGAAAAGCAGGGAGATCAGTTTCTCACTGCAAACCTCATGATGGCAGCAAATTACAAAACAACACAAATCCTCGTGTTCAAGCAGAAATGAATCACTCCTGTGCTACTGGAAATTATAGTTCATGTCAGTTACATCATTGGTCATGGGCTTTGAAAAGAAAAGGAACCTCTGGTTCACAGTCTGGGTGCTCTTGTCCATCATATCATATGAGTGACTTTGGTCGCCAACCACCAATTTCAGTTAGCAATTAAATTAGATCCCATTAAATACGACATTTGAATCAAATGTGAAATTTAATTATTTGGGTCGACCTAAATAGGAATTAGATTCGGCAATGTACAATGTAGTTATTGGTGCAATTTGCATATACAGTACATGTACCAACATATTTTATTGTATTAATATATTAACAGGAGCCTCGACGTATTACATTGGGGCACAGTGCAAGACAGAGGAGATCAGGGACCAAGCACAAAGAAGTCCTTGCACATGATGAAGTCATGTACATCCCATTACTAGAATCATTGGAAAAGATGTTAAACAAAGATTCTATTCTGACAGAGGTACATGTGCTTTTTTTTTATTACTGTATTATATATATGTAATTAAATTTGGCTATCAAGCAAGTTATGTGTGATTGGATGATTTTAAATCAATATCATTGAACTGCTTTTCAAAGATTATTGTCAACTTGTGAGGGATTGCAGAACCCACTTGTCTAATTTGGAACTGATAATTCTGCATTCATTCATTTTATACCCTGAACAATAATTATTATCATTTATATACTGACACTTTTGACCCTTGATTATATAATAATTAAGAAATATTGCTGCTATAACTGTGTTATTGACTTTTCAGGTGCAGAATGGCCATCAACGTAATGATGGAATGATTGAAGACTTCTGTGATGGGAGATTATTCAGAACCCATCCATTGTTCTCAAAGAACGCAACTGCACTCCAGTTAATGCTATACTTTGACGAAGTGGAAGTAGCAAATCCACTTGGAAGCAAAACCGGAAAACACAAGTTAGGTATGGTGTATTTATAAACAATGAATATTTTTCACTCAATTTGGAACTGCATTGTAAAAAAGTATACATCAAGAACAAATTAATGATATTTGGACAGGACTGTTCTTTTACCAGGCCAGCAACGTACAATGTATATCTATTTGTTGTGCTATAGGTGTTGTTTACTACACACTTGGAAATATTCACCCAAAGCACAGGTCTCAGCTCGATGCTATTCAGCTTCTTGCTATTGCAACGACTCCTATCATAAAAAGGTATGGCATTGATGCAGTGTTAGAGCCATTTATGGAGGATCTGGAAAGGCTTGAACAGGTAATTAGTAAGAGTGGCTTCTGGTATATTTTTCGAAATACTTACTGTTTTTTCGTGGTTTTCAATGGAATACGGGCGAGTATTTCATGATAAATTTGTATTATTTAGTATACAACTAGCCTTTAGGCGAGTATTCCATAGAAAACCATGAAATAACCATATTATCCTATAAATAACAAATTTACGGTTAAGATTTATCACAAAAATAAAGTACTTACTGGACGATAGACTGCAAATGTTCTCACCGGAAAACAACAAATTTGTGTGGCTGACGTGTCTGCAGACTAATTGCATATTCAACATCTTGAATTCTTATTGGCTGATAAAGGAAGGGTGCAAATTTTTTCCTGCATTTTGATTGGCCTTGATCTATCCATGAAATGCTGCCCTGTATTTCATGTTATCAAACTCAATAATTCATAAAGCAAAAACAAAGGAAATCACCAACCGATAAGTGATCTCTAAATCTGATACAGATTTCGTCCTGATTTACATAAACTTTGGCTTCGATTTTCTCAGCCAAAATAAGTTGTATCGGCAAAATAACTGAAAACATGACTCTCTACATAGATCTAGACATTTGATAAGTAAGATTAAGGAATTTGTCTCCGATCTTTATCCGATTTACAAACTCTCGCTTTGAGCTTGAGTTTGTAAATCGGATAAAGATTGGCGACTCATTCTTTATCTATTACGTAAAGCTGAGCTCTGATTGCATGGCTGAAATACAATATTTTATACTGTAAAGACCCGTAGATAAGCCGCACACATAGATAAGCTACATCCCAAGTTTTGAAGCTTGAATTTAGGAAAAAAAACTTTTTTGAAAAATACAAAAAATAATTAGAAAATGTTTTGTCCGAGTACATCAATGCTTGTACTTGATGCCAAACGTCTTCAAAAAGAAAGAATAATATTTTGTTGGAGTTCATAAACGCTCATACTTGAAGCAAAACTTCATCAGATTGTCATAAATACATAATCACAAGTTACTTTAATTCGTTTGAATATGGTTCGACTTGCCTTGTCATTTCTTGTGTATATTTTAACCTGCAGTCTTTAAATCACTCCAGAATTCTTCTGCTTTTATTCCCCCATTAACTAACAACAATTTCAAGGAACCGCTTTCTGGCAAAACTAGGAACCGCTTTCTGGCAAAACTATACTTGCACGAGTAGGTCTGAGGTCTGCCATCTTGGCTTTTCATTAACTAGTGCCAATCTCCCATGTGTAAAATTCCGAAGAATACCTGGTTGTTTAGATGCATGCTTTGACAAGCGCTGCAAATCAGGATGTTTTGGAAGGTAAATAAGCTTAAAATAATCACATTTAAATATTCACAAAATTCTAATATATTAGGTCTAAGGTACACAATGTAGGTCTTAGAAGTGTTTTTTTTTCAATGATTATGCTTAAATTGCTATATTACACGATCGGATGCGATTTGAACCGGATTGTAATATACGCAAGCTTCATACAGGTTCATGATATGTAAATATATGTTAATGTTGGGTCTCCTTTTTAGGTGTTCCCATAGATAAGCTGCACCCCCGATTTTGAACGAATTTTTTTAGTAAAAAGGTGTAGCTTATCTACAGGTCTTTACAGTATACCTGATAATATACAGTCTTTACATTTACCATATAATTACAGTCCCTGTCAAAAGTTTTTCAACCATATACGGTACTGTATGTGCTTCGGTAAAACGAAGATTCAGTAACCACATGTGGTAGATTTCGTTCGGTAAACTCAATTCGTTTTATCGAAGGTGGTAACATCACCGAATTCGTTTTACTGAAAGTGGTTCAGTCACCGATTTCGTTTTACCAAAAGTGGTTCAGTTACCGATTTCGCTTCGCCACATTTCACCACATTCATTTTACCGAAAGTGGTAAACACATGTGGCACATGTGCCACATGCTACCACATGTGGTTCGTACGGTGTGAAAAACTTTTGACAGGGACTGTAAAATGTATATGATAAAATTATCCTACTTAATCGATACAATATATTACATTGTGTTCACTCAGTCGGGGCTTTCAAAACAAGCCAGTGGCTGCCAGAACTTGAGCAGTTACTTTGTTGTACATTGCCGGTTATTTCTATTTATCAAAAGACAATGAAATTTTTGCTTGACTTCAGCATTTTTACAGATGCCTAATTTCATTTGTAACCTCCTGCTCAAAAATATTTTCAAAGCCCAATCAGTGGAAGAGTCTTGGCATTGCCGTTGGCCAGAGTGCTTCAGGGATATACAACTAGGTAACTTTGCTATACTCAACCTGGCCGTGTACATTTACAGTCAGGTCAATTTATTTTTAACTTTACAGGATGGTGGTCACCAATTCATGATAAAAGATGAAATGACTTCAATTGCTGGTACAATAACATACATTTCTGGAGATAATTTAGGCTCACAACTTGTTGGAGGATTTAAGGAAGGTTCAGGTGCACATCTAAAGTGTAGGCAATGTATGGGAACATCAGGCAACATTAAAACAATGGTAGGGTTTAATTTTGATTCATCAATGCTAAAAAAATTATTGGGGTGGGTCTAGGTTTTTCTTACTTCCAGTAAATATATATACAGCATCAGTTCTTCCAGTTTTAGCAAATGAATAGAGCCTTTTGAGGAGCGTGGGTAGGGTAGCACATGACAACATATATTTTCACCAGAAGTGAGAAAGTTTAGACCTACCCCTGGACAGGGGACATTGTAACATTGTCAAAGCCTGTTTTCTGAAATCAGAAACACTGATAATCACACTTTACCAGCTCTGAGAGAATGAGACTTCAGAATATTGCATTTCAGATATCCAATTTGTGACTTCTGTTTAAAACATCAAGTGAAAGAAGGTCAGAAAATTGGATATCTTGATTTTGGAAATCAGAAATGAAGCTTTATATATTCTTGGTTTTAGAAATCAAATAAATGGGTTTTCCACAAAGTCCTCTGATCGTGCATGCAAGAACAGCATAAGTGACTTTGATCAAGTTTAACATTTACATGTACATGTATCTTTCAGTGAATAAAAAAAATGACTGCTGCTTTAACTACTCTTGAGTTATCAGATATTAAATTGAGTGTCCTTTATCTATAATTTTGTTTCACAGTTTTGTGAGAGAAACTTTATCCTACGTACAAGAGCAGGTCATGATCGGCAATGCCAGCAGATTGAGCAAAATCAGGAACTATCCAAAACATATGGAGTGAACCGAAGATCCATTATCTGTAACTCACGGTACTTCCATCCAGTGAATGGTCTACCTGGAGATGCAATGCATGATCTCCTGGAGGGTGTCCTCCCATATGAGTGTAAGGAGATGCTCAAAGTCTTTATCGATCAGGAGAAGTATTTCACTCTTGACCAATTAAATCAGAGGATAAAGAGATTTGATTATGGCTATTATAATGATAGGAATAAGCCATCTCCCATCACTCGAGTGACACTCAACAGTGAAAACAACAGCCTTAAACAGAAAGGTGTGTACAGCATTATTTAATAATTATATTATAGTCAATGGTATCAAAAATAAAGACTGTGATTGATAGACAGTTCTTAGCTTCCACACGGACCGAAGATCTATGCAAGTGGAGCAACTTACATAATTATAGGATGAGAGCAAAAATTTAACAAGTTCTGGCTTCCCTCACACACAAACCCTGCATGGAACCCAACGTGTAGTGCAGATGTTTGACATGTCTGAAAATGTGCTGTACATGTGCACGCACTGCTTAAACCAGACAGCCCGGATTGAAACCTTGGCCCAAGGAGGATTAGAAGGGCTTTCCAAACTGTCACTTGACCAGATCATTCTGCATTGAATGTCTTGGAGATTGGACCACAGCAGCACAAAACATTTCACAAATGTGTGCCATTATGTATATTTTCACCTTTTAAATGTTAACATTACATGACATGCCAGGCTTTGGAAGGTAAAATCGGATTGGTATGTAAGACAATATGGCTTGCATATTTAAACTAATTTAAGCACTCGGGTAAGCAGAAATTAATTTTTCTTCAAATTTATGAGAGTGAAAAAAATATGCAGCAGGCTATGATAGATTGCAAGTAGCAAAAATTGCAGACAAAAACTCATGTAAATGTAAAAAAAAATAGTGTAAGTTTGTTTAATACTACTAAAACAATAATTAGTGCACTACACTTTGATATCTATGACATAATAGTTACACATGTAACTCATTTAAGACTCTTTGTTAACTACCGTAGTTGTAGTCTAATAATACTGTTAAATAGTATGCCATGAAGTATTTGTACTAGTGTCAGCTAGTGTACAAGAGAAGAAGTCAACACTGTAACTTGCATGTATAATTATGTCATTACAGCTGCACAGATGTGGTGTTTTGGAAAATTGTTACCATTAATGATTGGAAATGCAGTGCCAGATGATGATGAGAGGTGGCAGCATTTTATGTTGTTGCTGAAGATCATGGACATTGTCTTCTCTCCAGTGACAAGTGTTGATACCCTTGGAATCCTTGAAGGATTAATTGAAGAATACCTTTGGGAGTTCTGTGAATTGTACCCAGGAAGATCAGTGATTCCAAAAATGCACTACTTGGTTCATTACCCATCACATATGTACAAGTAAGATAATTCATATTATTTTATCCAGGGTTGTAGATAAAGTTAGGGCTGACAGCTGCAAACTACAACATTTACTTGCTAACCACCTTTTTTTATGGACCTGAAATTTAAAGATTCCCACCTTAAGGAGGAAATGGGTTTACATCCTTTACATTTCTGACATCTGTTCGTACTGTGAATTGATCGATAGTCAGCAGTACACAAAGACAAACCTTAGAAAACGACATTCTTTATAAATGCAATATTAATCAATTGCTAAGTTGATTACATGGTGGCTTGATTATGACAACACAATTAAACTTGATGATGCTCTTGGTACCATACATGTATATTGGATATTTTGCAAAATGATTACTCATAGTCTATTGTCAGATGGTATTTTTGATGATAAAATGTTTATCCTTGTATTACAATTAGCTTTGGGCCTATGGTACGCACATGGTGTATGAGATATGAAGCCAAACACAGATACTTCAAACGGCTTGCAGGATACATGGGAAACTTCACAAATGTAGCCCTCACATTGGCAGATAGGCATCAAGCAAAACAGTGCTACCATATGATTACAGACAGATTCCTTGTAAAACCAACAGTAGTAGGTAAATATGTTTATAATAATATATGATACATGTATATTAGTGGTATCACTAGTATTAATCCATCAGTGCAAATTATCTCAAAGACATGATACAGTTTGATGTCCAACATACATGTAACTTGTCCACTTGTATAGCACAATTATGTACATGAGGTGTCATGTGTCCCTCCTGACTTTTTAAACCAATACTTCAATAGCAAATGGGCTAATGAGTATTCTTGGCATGGCAAGGTACACAGTGAGTTGTTTTGTTTCTCTGATGCCTGCCTTTAACAATCTGCCCTCACAGTAGAACATCTTTGTTATCCATAAGGGAATATTGAGCAAAACAGATCAAGTGACATTGTACTCGATTTATTGATCAGTGGTTTTCTCCTTACCATTAAATAAAAGTCATGGTGTGAGGGCAGATTTATGTGTTTAAAACCAAAACAGTTATCAAGGGAGAGCATCCTCATTGCCCCATTTGCAGTTGAATTTTCACACAAGGAAGATTTACTACATAACATGTCACATGACTGCAGTTTTAGCTTTTTGTTGTTAAGGTTCACAAAGTGCATGTTGTATTTACAGCACACACTACACTTTTTGCCTTTATTGCTGCACTTGTAAATTGTCTGATGGGAAATGTTTTACTTATCTAAACATGTAATGGACATGTATTTATTTATTATTTGTCATTTCACCCTTGATGAGCCCATGCTCTCAAAGCAAATGTGGAGAAAATGTATGATTAAATAAAAACAAGTATACCAATAGACTAAAAGATGCATATTAATTAAAGCATATGTTTGAATGTGTGATGTGTTCTAATAATTTATGATTGACTAAAAAGATACATGTATTGTCAGGATGTTGTATTTAGTTACATGTACTGAGCCACGGTGTGTTCAGGCTTTAATTTCTGTATATTCAAATTACTGTTCTAAAATAATAATGAAGGTTTTTAGTGCATGTGTATATGCAGCAAAACAAAAACTGATTTTAACCACACTGCTTTTTTATAGGATGTGGTAAACAAGTTGTTGCTGGTGATGTTGTCTACTTTGCAGCTTTGCAGCAGAGAGAGCAAACACTTAAAGACACTGACATCCTGCATGAGTAAGTAACTCTTTTAGGAAACCCTGGCTGTTGGAACAAGTTGTCATTAAATTGTTGGTAATATGGTCTAAGTTGAAAATATGTTGAAATTAAAAAATATATTTTAGTTTTTGAAAATATAGGGAATAGGGACTGCTAAAAAAACGTCATCAGATCCAAGATGGCAGTGCCCATGACTCAGCCTAGTCCCAAGGCCTGCTGGCCTGTATTTTTTCTTAGTGGGTTAATGGGTTCCCTGTGGTTTGTACTGGTTTGTGATGTCACAGTTTGCCTACCAGAAGGCCAAGCAGAATTCACCCAGCTGGGCCAAAATATGTGCAAAAATGGGCCCAAGATTGTGACCACTCATGACGACAAGGGGGAAGATAGTTCAAAGACTTGCATACATCAGGTGATAGGAAAATCACATGGAGTTTTCTTATTCTAAAAAGTTTGACATTTGTGTAATTTCAAATGGTGGAACCTGGCAAAATGTAGTTGGATTATTAAATTATTGAATATCATGTATTTTTTTAATTCACTTGTGAAGTTTATTTTATTCAACAAAATACCTGGCACTTCGCTTCCAAGCCATTCATCTTACAGGTTTGGATTCACTGCCTGGTGTTAACTGAGAAGAGAGACTGACAGCAGCAATTAGAGCCATCTTCACTTTTTACCAGTGGAATGAACTCATTGTGCTTCATCAAACGGATGGAAGTTGCTGAGCCGTGAAAGTCAATGTGATATTTACCTAGAGTGGGTTCCCTCCATGCCAAATCAGGCAAAGTGCTTATTTTCAAATCCAAGCAAAAGTCTCTTAACGAATCAAACCCATGCTTTGATATTTGCTCAAGCTCTTCACACACAACTATTTTTTCAACATATTTTCTACTAGATCATATTGCCAACAATTTAATGGCAACTTGTTTCAACAGCCAGGGTTTCCTTTAAATCAGCTACAATAACTATTTATGAGGACTGGTAGAATCCAGGAATATAATTGGGGAAAAAGTATTTGTTTTTATATGGTTTCTAATAATGTCATTTTGATTAATGTCATTATAGAACCATGGGCCAACCATTTTTTTGTGGTGCAGATTGTTCACTTTAGCCAGAACCTACCCTGGGTTCCAGAGGCTCGAAAGAGAGTTAAGAGGGGCCTCCGCTCCTCGAACTTCTCGTGGCTTCGCTCCTCAAACTCGAACCCCTGGCAACCAGGGTAGCCAGAACCATGATCAGTGATACAATAATTATTTGTTTTCCTATGAAATCAGATGGTTATCCACATTTAATACATCTACCTTATGTTCTTTTTAGGCTGATAACATATTTGTAAATGTCTTGGTTTCAGGTCTAAAAAAGTGACAATTCATGGTACAGAATACAGAGTAGGAGCTGTGGTGTTTACAGGATTCCTAAATGACCTTCCAGAGTTTGCTTCTATTGACAAGATCATTGTTCTCTCAGCAGATAGCATTCATTTTCTATTAAAAAAGTTTGTATCCACTGCATTTGTTTCTCATTTTCATGCTTTTAAAGTACAAAGAGAAATCAATCCAGAAACAGTGTTTTTATCTCAAAATGAGTTTGAAACTTATTTGCCAGCTCATACCACTAAGCCATTTGGTTCTGTGAACACAAATGGGGTAATGTATGTTTCACCAAGGTACATGGTTCCAAAAAGTTAATGTTTATTAGCATTATAACTACTGCATGTAAAGATCTATATTGTAATCTAAAAGTTCTGACCAAAATATTTAGACCATTGTTGAATATACCAGTTTTTGTCATCACAAAACATGCATGCACATGTAAATTTAATTGTCTCATTTAAAACTGTGTGGATATGAATGTCAAACATACAAATAATTATGTAGGCGTGTGAGCAGAAATAAAGATGCAATTGTTGTTACAAAACGTGAGATTTATTGCTATTTAAAAAGATGTTCATGGTCAGATTTAATATTGAACAATAGTTATTGAAATAAATGCGTGAAATAAAATCTTATTGTCTAATAGATGCAAAGAAATAAACAAAACTGGAAAAAAAATGTTTCTTGCATGACTCACACATCATACATACATAAACTTTATTTACCCTCGAATTTCAGAGTAGCTTTGACAGCTTTCACAAGCTAATGGCTTCGAAAAAACACATCATCAGCCATATTATTCTAGGAACAGATTGACAGGTTTTTCACATTCACTATTTTGTCAATAATTATTGTTGTACTTTGTTCATTGTTCAAGCTGATCATTATTGTGTTCGGTTGTTATCGTAACCATGCAGTGTTTAATTGGGTGCTTTCTTGGACCATTTCTGTTTGGTCAAATTAACCATTTCTGATATGTTGTAACCATTTTTAATTGGTAGCTTTCTTTAACTGAAAACGATTAATGATTCAACCAATTACAAAAGGTTACTTTTACCAATTTAAATAATGTCACTTCAACCAAATGTTTTGGTTCTATTTTTAACTATTAAATAATTGGTTAATACAACCATTATAAAATGGTTGCAACCATTTTTTTTGGTTGTTTTAACCAGTTGGTTTTTACAGTGCATGTTGTAGGTGGAAATCGTGGACACAAACGGACAATTGTTTCCTTTGGCATCCATCAGAGAACTACGGCCACCTGAAATAACTGAACTAAAATTTGCATGACCAAATAATTTAAAACACTTAAATAAGAGGCTCAATAGGAAGAGCCGATAGAAAAGGTTCAACCTAGTATGATTTTTTGACGATAGCTGGAAGGATGGCAGAGATGTAGAAAAGATTAAAACCACTACCATAAAACTCTGAATTTCGATGGCATCGAAAATGGCCGCTATGCTATGTGAGCGCGATAAGCACTGTGGGTGAGACGGCCCCTTTAAGCTAGCCATTTTTCGACAGAGTCAACAGTCTGCCATTATGCCAACAACACGACTTATTCTCTAAAATTTACGATTTTCTTTTTCCCCTTAAGATTGGTTCCAAAACAAAGCTTGTTTTATTCGCTTTCAAAGTAATCTCGTGTTCTTATTTCGTGGCCTATCCCAGGGTATATAGGGAGAGTATGACTAGTTCCCAGTCCTTGATAAATAATGCTCCGTCGAGCCGCCATTTTTGGCTTCAGTCTAATGTCGGGAAATGCGAGACAGTGCGCTGACCCGGCGTGATGTCACACATTCACGTGTTGGATAAGCCGTAGATGCATCTATTATATTACCTTTTGGACTGCATCGAATAATTTCATTCTAAACGCAGCACAGTATATTATCAATCTGGGATATTTGAGCCGACGGTAATATTGAAATGGGCCGCTACGTTTTCCAATAACATTATTCTATCTATCTATATCTATCTATCTCTCTATCTCTCTCTATCTCTCTCTCTCTCTCAATGAGAAATCAATTTAACTACTGACAAATGTAAACAGTAACTTTACATACAATTCATATTCAAAGTGCAATTCAGACAGGTGATTGGTAGAAAGGATCACATGTTGTATGATAACGAACCATCACAGTTTCTTGAGTATAGACCCACGGAATTGAATTTAAGACTGAACAATGAATTTCTAACAGGTCCTGCAACAACCATAACAGGCTGATCAAAGCCAGGACCCGGCTAATTCACAGATATAATTGGAATTTAGCGTGTTGGTTTTTGTGGAGGGAGGAAAACCGGAGTACCCGGAGAAAAACCCTCGGGGCAAGTGGGAGATACCAACAACTCAACGCACATATGGCGCCACGTCCGGGGTCGAACCTGGGTCACAGAGGTGAGAGGTGAAGCGCCACCCCGGCTCACCTAACCCGGTATGTGCACCGTCGACCTCAGAACAATTCAATTCAATATATTTTACACTTATTGATAGAGCAAGTTACAATGTGAGAAAAGAAGGTAATAAATCAAGAAAAAATAGAAAATGAAAAAGTAGTTACATATAAGTGTGCAGAGACCAAAGTAGCAGAATAAGGGCAATGATTTTACAAATTATGTGAAATTAAGTTTTAAATAATAATAAAAAGTCAAATCAAGGCAAGTACATACTACTAAGATATATTAAGCTATAAGCTTAAATAAGCTTAAGGGGACATTACAATGTTTTATGATTATTATATAAAGGAATTATATGCTTGCTTCAACAACAAATGTTTTTCTTTTATATTAAGGTTACTGGATACCTTCAGGGTGCGTTTCAAGTCTAAATTATGTAGCTGCTCGAGAAAACATCGTAGATAAATCATCCACGTACCATTTTAAAGCTTATACAATTGGCTACAAGAATACATAAAAAGTTTTGAGTTCTTTGAAAATATCGAATTTTCCGCCATCCCGTTTCTCCGATCTAGTGAGATGGCTTTCAGAAGGTCCGACTCCTAATATATTTTAAAGTTTTAAAAAACTGATTGCTTTGTCGCATTTCAGAGGAATAGTATTACAAAACAGTGTCGGGGAATTTCAAAATTTGGATTTAGTTCAAAAGTTATCAAGCTCTCCGTGAAAAGGTGAAAAATAATCCGAGAAGATATGCGGGGAACGCCGTCAAGAGCACTGTTTTTAGAATTTTCCAATTCCCCAAAACAGTTTTGCGGCTGAGGTATCAATTGACATTGTGTGAAAATGTCAAACAAATCGAATACATTCTTCTTGAGGGGGGACTTTTTTAAAACTCCATTTTGGTTGAAAATAAGAACATTTTGTAAAAACAATGTAACATTCTGTTTATCATAGAGGATTTTATGAGCTAGAACTGCAGTTTTTAACTTACATGTAAGTATGTTGTTAAGTTTCAGTAATCCCAATAAATTACAATAAGGTGTAGAGCTTTCCCGCTTTGCAACATACAAAATATGTGTAATACTTGTATTCCGTTTAGTTTACAGTTTGGTCAGTCGAGAGGTATAAGTGTTACCCCAGCTAACTAATCCGTAATATAAATAAGAATAGACCATGGTATAGTACAATTGTTTTAACATGTGTAAAACAAGGTAATGACGTAGTTTTTTGATTATGCCAATGTTCTTTGCTATCTTGCTACTTTCATGTTTTATTTGAGGTTCCCAGTTTAGTTTGTCATTGATAAAGATTCCAATATATTTTATATAAGATTTGCGCTCTAAGTCTTTAATGCTGGTATTAACTTTATTAACGGGAAAAGTTATAATCATACCATTTTTGTTTTATTTATCGACAATTTATTATATATATAGCACAATATTTAAATACATTTTTTATTTTTTCATTCATAATGATTTCAAGTTGTTTAGGGTCTTTATCGGAATAAAATATATTTATTTCATCAGAAAATATTCGAAATGACAGTTTGCTTGAGGAGTTTGGTAAATCATTTATATAAAGTAGGAACAATAGGAGCCAAATGTAGACCGCTATGGGACACTGCACTTAATAATCATACTGCCTGATGCTGTGTCGTCTATCTTAACATACTGGGTACGATTTTTAAGATAGCAAGCAAACCAATTCAATGGAGTACCTCTGATACCATAATTATATAGTTTTTAAGTACAATCTCATGGTTAACAGTATCAAAAAGTTTGGCAAAATCAAGGAATATTCCACAAGTAATCTGCTTCTTATCAATTTCCATCTTAAGGGTATCAGTAATCTCAAGTATAACCTGTTCAGTAGTGTTTTTTTTCTAAATCCAAATTGGTACTGAAACAAGATATTGTATCTGTTGAAAAATTTAACAAGCTGGTTATAAATTATTATCTTTAGCACCTTAATGAAAGGTGATAGAAGTGCAATAGGCCTATAGTTAGTTGGATCAGTGAGGACACCACTCTTATAGAATCAGTTTATTTGGGATATCTAGTGAGGCCTTGCTAGCATTTAAGTTTGAGAATATTTGACTAACTTCTTCCTTAGTGATTTGAGACATAACAAAGCTAGACCTGGGTGAATTCCGCCTTTATTATACTGGACTTTCATTATCAGCAGTTTCAATGAGCCTCGTCAGATCAGAGGAAACTGAGACAAAATGTTCCGCAATTTCACGTTAAATTGTTTGTTTATGTAGATTTTATTATTTCTTATAATCCTAGTTGGTATTGTCTGTCCTTTCGTTTTCCGCTTAATCAGAGTACTAATAAGTTTCCAAGTTGCTTTTATAACGGGACCGTCTTTGCAAAACAAACTGGCGATCCAGTTTTAAAAATCGAGAAGGATTGCCACATATGTTACTTTAAAACCAGCTTTGCAGAACTGGACTCAAATCTGGCAAGTTTAATAGACAAAGGTTTCAATATGAGGCTTCGGAGAATATATTCTACTCTCTTTTCATTAATCACTGAGCATTATTCCACGAGCCTCCTATTGAATCCTTTGTATGTGACATGTGAAGCTATTACCACAGCATATTAATGAAAAGGCGAACAATTGTCAGCATGAACATCTGTATCGCTTGCTTGGCAGAATAAATAATGCAAATTTCCAGACGTCAACTCGCATAATCACTTGCTGAAAATTAAATGGCATACACCAACTTGCACGTAGTTTACAAACATTTTACAACAACTGAACCGTTTGATTCATTTTTATATTCTATTTGAAGAAATGGCTTTATTATCGCGCCCTTGCCCTGTCAAAATGATAAAATGCAGAGAGAAGTTCAGGATTTTTCGATTTGGATTTTTTTTCAGTGGAGTTAATGAAAGAACATGTTAAAGAATTGGACCTGAACATCTATGGAACGAGATGAGACATTAAAACAAACGGTTAACGCCCTCTTGATCAGTCCGCAAGGGCCTTCCAATGAGATCGACTTAATTGTTAATAGTCCAGTTCCGTATTCGAAAATTACCGCTGAATGCGATGACTACAGACGCACGTACGCAGGGTGAGCCTCATTCTGAAGTTAACAACTATAAACACCAGCGAGAAGGTACAAAACGCGAAACTACAATACACAGAGTTGTGAATAGCCAACCTTCTCGCTGGTATTTATTAATGTTTAACTTCATTGCCTTGAACTTGAAAGAATGAACGAAAGTAAATTATTCTTTACGTCGAATGTTCTCTGCTTAGTTAGATATTATATTTCTCAGACTTCAAAGCGCACAATTATTTGTAAGTTAGAAACATCTGCGTCTTTATCAAGGGCTATACAATTGTACTATTATTTACTAGAATTGTATAGCAGCTGATAAATACGCGGATGATTGTACCTCGAAAATAATTGTGTGTAAGGCCCGATTCAAAAACGTTTCATGCGCCGAACCTACTTAGCTCAAACGAAGCCGCCGAAATATTTTGGTTTCAATTGCGTTCTGCGCATCAGAAGTTCGACGTTTGATTCGGACCAAAGGAGACAGCGGATAATTAACAATTAGGTTTGGATTTGTTTATGGACTGGTCTAGACGGAATAGTGCTGGATATTCCGAGTTGGATTAGCAAATCAAAGCGTCTGAAAACAACTATTCACTTGTGTGGTGTCCGCACAAGTCCATAACCAGAAGTATCGATAGGCAGTGATATGCGGCCCATCAGTTTACGGTATAATCTATATTTAGAACGGCGCTCAAAGTACTTTCGTGGGGGAAAACAATGGCAGCCATGTTTCTTTTATAAACACAAAATTAGTTCCTTAATTAGAACACAGCCTTTCATGTTTTGGACCAATCAGAGCACTTGGCTATCGATTTAGCGAGTATCGTTTACCAAAAATAGATTATACCGTATACTGATGGGCCAGGACTCAGAATGAGATATCGTGACGTCTGGTTATGGATGTGTGGTAGGAGATTACACACCATATTAGTATATACAACACACCATATTAGTATATACAACACAACATATTAGTATATACAACACACCATATTAGTATATACAACACACCATATTAGTATATACAACACACCATATTAGCATATACAACACACCATATTAGTATATACAACACACCATATTAGTATATACTACACACCATATTAGTATATACTACACACCATATTAGTATATACTACACACCATATTAGTATATACTACACACCGTATTAGTATATACTACACACCATATTAGTATATACATGTATAGCACACCATATCAGTATATACAACACACCATATTAGTATATACATGTATAGCACACCATATAAGTATATACAACACACCATATTAGTATTTATTATACAAACTTCGTACGCTGACCAAAATTCCAGCAGCTCATTGGCTAAAATCGATCACGTGATTTCATTGTATCTGAGGACAACGGGCGTGTTGTGATTTTAAACAGTTTAGCACACGCTTAGAGTGCACTAAACAAATTGCAGAAGGAAATGACAGATTTGAAGAACTTAACGACCGTGAAATTGAATAATTTATAGATGAAGACATTCCACTTGCTACCAAGCGACAAACGAAGTGGAGCATTTCCGTATTGAAAGGTAGAACCCAACGAGTGTATTTAAAACAAAGCGAGTTTGTTGTGGCTTTGTAGATAGACGTTAGTAGTCAAGTGTTGAATGATTTTATTTTTGTTTAAAGTGGTCACTTAAAAATAACAGCTTAATTTTGTTTCTCATTACAGAATGGCTTCATAAGAGATATACCGAGGAAATTCTGGAAGACTTAGATAAAGAAATCCTCGCGGAAAGGCTGAAAAAATTATATCAAGAACTGAAAGTCAACCAAGAAAAATACTACAGCCGCTCAGCTCACCTTTGCATTAGAGCAGGTATCAACCGCTACCTAACTTCAGAACAAGTTGGAAAGACGTTTTCTATAATAACTGATCCCGTTTTCAAAGTCGCTAATAAGTCATTTAGCGCTAAATTGAAGAGAATCAAAGAGAAAGGCAAATGTAAAGTTCAACACCATTCATCAATTCAACCGGAAGATATCAAGAAATGTTATGACAGCGTAATATTTGGCGAAGATACACCTACTTCTCTACTACGCGTAAATTGGTTTAATATAAGCCTGTTCTTTTGCAGAAGAGGGAGGGAAAACCAAAGAAATCTGAAAAAAAAACGAGTTTTGTAATACATAAAGATTCAAACAACATCGAGTATGTCGAAATGACCGAAGAAGAAAAGACGAAGAATCATCCTGGTGGAATTAGTGACAAAGCGGACGAAGGAGACCCAAAAATGTTTTCTACCGGTGGAAAAGATTGCCCAGTCCAGTACTTAGAGAAGCTATTGACAGTTCTAAATCCAGGGGAAGAAGCATTGTTTCAAAGACCAAAGAGAAACTTCGTTTCAACCGACGAAGTTTGGTTTGAAAAGTCACCACTTGGTGTCAACACGCTAGGGAGTATGATGAAGGAAATTTCGACGGCAGCAAACTTGAGTCAAATTTACGCAACCACAGTCAGTAAGAGCAACGTCGATAACCTTGCTTGACAAAGCTGGAATTCCAGTTCATCGCATCATGCAAGTATCTGGTCACCGAAACGAAACAAGTGTAAAAGTATATTGCGAAAGGCAGACTTAAGAACAACAAAAACAAATGAATACTCTGTAATTCTGGCTGCCCCGATATCAACAGCTTTGTTAAAACAACCTTTACCGGCAGAACTATCTAAACAGGACGCAGATCAGACGGAAACAAGTCAATGCACTTATCAAAGTACAACCTGTACCAATAATTTGCAAAATTCGCCAAAGTTTATTGATTTTGGAAATGCGAAGTTTGAAAATTGTACTTTTGTGTTCAATTACAAGTCACAAAACAAAGTGACACAACTTTTAACATGTGTAAAAAGATTTGAGCCAGAATAATTGAATTATTTTCGTATTTTAAGTTAGGAATCATACATTTATCTTGACTGTTGTATTCCTTCCTCTATTCTTGGCTTTCACGTGACGTCACAGCTTTATTCAAATTAGGTGTCCGCCATGTTGGTGCCCCTCCGCGTGTGAAATTTATGTAAACAGTAAGCCATTTCTATAGACTTCTTGCGCTCTCGTCCGGATATTTCGAATTTTAGATGGATATTTCCAAAGAAAAAGCCAAAAATGATTCAGAGGATGTGTCGTGCAGTGTACCAGTGCTATCTGACTACGCGAAAGCCTTGGAAAGCCATATAAAAGAACGATATTTGCAGAAGATATCAGTCATTGGTGTCAACCCGGCAAGCATACCGAGCGAACAATTCAGCGCAGAATGTTTGCCTCCAATCGAGGTATCGGATTTGCTGACTTACTTAGTCCTAGAGATAGGTTATTATACGAACAAGCAGTTCAAGGCCTACAAGAGGTTAGAGGCATTCAACCAAATGGTTTCTGGATTTGTAACGTCAGTTCGAGGGAAAGAAATCGCGGGGAAATATGTTGTTGTGGCCAAAGTGCGACATTCTCAGCCGATGAATGACCCGCTTGTCAACATTTGGTTGATAACCGAGAGTGATGGAACTATTCTCTCGGCCCATTGCTTGGGATGCAAAGCGGGCCTTGCAGAATCGTGCTCCCATATCGCTAGTGTAATGTTTTACATTGAAGCGGTGACACGAATTCATGGGAAGCTTGCATGCACCCAAGTGAAATGCACATGGCTTTTGCCAACTTATGTTACGGAAGTGCCCTACGCCAGGGTCAGAGACATAGATTTCTCATCTGCTAAAAAGCTAAAAGCAAACCTCGATCATAAAATTGACTCGTTGGGAGAAAATGCAGGAGCAGAAAGCCGAGAAACGGAATCGCAACGCCATAATTTGGATTGTAATGCCTCCCCCATGGCCCCTTCAAACGAGGAAATGGACGAGCTCTATGCGAAGCTGAACCAGTGCAAAATCAAAGCTGTGGCCTTGAGTTTAATCCCGCCTTATGCTGAACAATTTATCGATGAAAGCCGCACTCTACCTGTTATTTCAGACATGCATGAAAAGGAAAATCTTGATCTTGAGTTCCCCGAACTATTAAAAATGTGTGCTGATGTTAAATTAAATATTTCTAAAGAGCATATTACCCAAGTTGAAAAGAATACACAAGCACAAGCAAAGGGTTCTGGTTTTTTTAAGCACCGTGCTAGGAGAATTGGTGCTTCTGTGAGTGGTGCTGCCTTCCACACCAACCTTGCGCAGCCTTCGCAGTCATTGATTAAGACAATTTGCTACCCTAGCTTATACAAAATAAACACCAAAGCTGTCAAGCATGGGTGCAAACATGAGGATGATGCTATAAAAGCATACGAAGCTATAATGAAAGCCAGTCATGTGAACTTTGAGGTGAAAAGGTGTGGGCTGTTTATAAACCAGGAGCACCAATTTCTTCATGCAACACCAGATTTTCTAACATCTTGTGATTGCTGTGGGTTGGGATGCGGTGAGGTCAAATGTCCTTTTTGCATCCAAGATTGCAATTTTGACCAGTACATTTCTCTAAAGAACTCTTGTTTAGAAAAGGTGGATGGAGTTTTCCAGTTGAAAAAGCATCACAACTATTACCATCAAGTCCAACAACAACTATTTACTGTAACTGACAGAAAGCACTGTGACTTTGTTGTATGTGCCATTGACAAGGACAAAAATTCACACATCATGAGTGAGCGCATTCTCCCAGATATGCAGCACTGGAGCAACGTCTTGCCCAAACTGGAGGCATTGTGGAGGATTTGTATTCTTCCCGAGATCTTGGGGCGATGGTACACAAGGAGGTGTACCTTACCTGTTAAACTGCCCGATGAGGGTGGGATCTGCTTTTGCAGAATGAAGCGGGATGAACATAGTATTTTCTGTAGTAATGAAGACTGTCCATATGGAGAGTTTCACCCATCATGTTTGGCACTCACCACTGCAACCATGCCCAAGAAATGGTACTGCCCTCACTGCAGTAGACTGCCACAGTTCAAGAGAGGTGCAAAGAGATCAAGTAGTGTCAAATGCAAAGCCCAGCATCTGTCACCACCCAGGCTGCATTACTGTATGACAGTATTTGTGTCTGTGAATTGAAAGCAACCCGAGCAGACAGACTAGTGGAATGCCATGATGCATCCTGTAAAAATGGGAAATTCTTCCATCTGAAATGTTTAGGCTTAAAAAGGATGCCAAACAACCATAAGACCACCTGGAAATGTGAGGCATGCAGGAGAACTAAGACGCCTAGTCCAGCCCCAGCTACCACTTGTACGTCTTCGTCTTTATCTGACCTATCCAGTAGCGAGGAGGATGATATTGGGCATGTCAAGGATACTGAGGGTCAAATTAATAAGACAAGTGTTCTTGCAAACCTAACAGACTCTCATTTTGACATTATTTCCAGTCCTACTGGATGGCTAGACTGTGATATAATTCAACAGGCCCAAGTTCTCCTGCAGCAGGTAAATCCATCAATTGAAGGATTCCAGCGACCTACCCTTGGACCTGTGAGGAATTTTGACATTGTTTCTGGAGAATTCATTCAAATCCTGCACACTGGTGGTAACCATTGGGTATGTGTCAGCTCAATAGGATGTGTACCTGGTCATGTAAAACTTTATGACAGTTTACATAATGATGTCATTAGTCAAGAGGTTGAGCAACAAACTGATGATCTGTTAGGGAATCGTCTGGTATCACTTAACTCTGTTCCAGTTCAAAAGCAAAGCAATGGTAGTGACTGTGGCATTTTTGCTATTGCATTCTCTTCTTGTCTTGCATTTGGAATAGACCCTATTCATGTAAATTTTGATGTGATGAACATGAGACCACACCTAGCAGCATGTTTAAGGGCTAAACAAATGAGCTTGTTTCCATCGTTTTAATCATTTGTATTTTGCTAAATAAATATTTACAACATGCTCGGTAATAGTCCAGTTTCAAATTCATCCAATCTCTGACACAGAGGGCACGTGTAGTCCCACAAACACAGAGGACACGTGTAGCCCCACAAACACAGAGGGCGCGTGTATCTCCACAAACACAGAGGACACGTGTGTACTCCGGGTTAGTCTCAACCCGAGGTAAAATATTCACAAATACCAGCAAGAAAATGAAAAATAGCAACTTCGTGTTTGTCTCATGTTAGGCTTCATTGGCTTCTTGCTGGTATTTGTGAATATTTTACCAGTGTTTGTATATTCAACAGTTGGATGAATTTGAAACTGATCTACTGTGCATTTTTATTACAATCAATGTTTCCTTTGTACACTGAATGGCCATGTTGGGAAAACAATATTGTGGCCATTGGGGAGAGGTGACCAGGGCTGTCGCTAGAGCCAGCTGCTACATAAATTAGCCAATCGAGAGCCGGGTCACCGGCAGTCAAGTAAGTAACAATGTTCCTTCTACAAATACCAGCTCAAATGGCTGATCAGACAATATATATATTTTGTCTTAGCAACAGCCCTGGTGACCATTATGGGAAGATTTCCAGCAACAATAATGAATGTACTGAATATAAGTCACAATAATTTTGAAGAGTTTGTAAATATATTAGATAATATAGAACCAATTTATTTTTATTACTGGATATTAGATTGTATATTGAATAGATGAATTATCAGCATGAATAAATTCTTTATAAGTACAACAAGTTGTTGCGATCAGTTTGAAAAATGTAGTCGCAAATAAATAAAACGTTTGGTAGTCACAAAAATGATCAAGTCAAAAGTTAATGTCAACCCTTGGATCCAGTAGCAATTTTGTGACTAAGTGAAAACTTTCTAGTTGCAAAACAGAAAAATCTAGTCGCATTTGAGACCGTATTGGTCGCAATTTCGATCCCTGAATAGTAGTTCACTAATATCATTGTGTACACAACAGCAATAAAAGTGTGATAAAATATTTTGAGTCCAAATATTATATGGATTGCACAATATATTTAATTAATTATTTGTTTACATACAAGCTAATTTTAAAGTTATACATAGGAACTGAACTCATATAAACACTTTATTTTGTGTAGATGCCTACAAATTGTCAGTGCAACATCATTTTTTATTAAACCAAAATTACTATTTTTGCAAGAACCTTTCTTTAAGAACATGCTAAGAAATGCTAACTAACATACCCCAGCCTGAAATGTGTAAACCACATTCTATTTTATGCACTATAAAACTGGCTGGTCAAAACGGGTTTCCTGGTCCCATCTGCATTGATTTACTGACTACTTAATCATGTAGAGTAATTTAAAGACCCACGACGGACCATTACGCTTTGCGCGCTTAGACACTGGCCGCCATCTTTTGTCGGTGTTGAAAAATGCACAAGTTTCAATCGCTCTACGCAATCCACTTCCATCGGCCGTTTTTCCAATCTGACTTTCAGTATATTTATTTTCACTTGTTGCCAAATTGTAAGGCATCATTTCTGTAGCATTTTAATGACATTTAGGCCACAATGTAGGCGAAATGTTTGTTACAAAGAATGTGATGTATGTTTTATATGAAGAGGGCATCATGGCGGACTGTCGGTAGGGAGGCTCTGTTCGGCAAATATGACTCTATTGTTCTGTATTTGACCGTCGGAACGAGAGGAAGCCACATCTGGGTTTTTCAGGGAAAAGTAAATGTTTTTTTGCGTTGTGCTGTGCCACTGTCGTCATCAACGGTAAGCAGTCTTCAGTGATCTTATAAACTGATCGAGTGATTCGCCACTGGCACTATATCCTAATACGTTGCAAGTCAATGCTGGAGAAGTGCAGTGGATTTTCTAAGCGTATTTTTGACGAGCCGATGGGCATGATTGGGAGTTTGTCTGTGAATTACATGTGTGTGAACCGTCGCCTTCGCGGACTGAACTGAAGCAACAACAACAAACAGTAAATGGTAAAATGACAGAAAGTCAGAATACTGTTACGTTCATTACAACAAATATTTACCAGAGACTTTTCTAAATTCACAACTAAGTTAATTATTATAGCTGAAACATGAGAATGAATTTTATAATAAAAATATTGTAGATGAGAAAGCCAAGAATCCTTCCACCTCCCTGCAAGAATATAGCCCAAACATTTTGAGACATGCATTTCAGTGACTGTTGGAAATGACAATATTAGAAACTTCACATTAGTATTTTTATAAAAATGTTGATTCTAACTGGAGTGGCAAAGAAATTGGAACAATTCAGTTGAGTGTTCAGAGTTCAAGTTCAATTTATTCACACTTGTTTGTAGGTTACAATATTATTATTGGTTGAATATAACAAGCAATAAGAAAGAGAAAAATAAATAGTAGATAATAATTACAATCTTTAGATGATAGTGTGTAGTGGTCAAAGGAGCAAAGCTTTCGAGTTAACCACTACCATGTTGAAGTTAATGAGGGGAGGAATAGATAAACGAATAGGCTTGATTGTATCTTTACAGGGTTTTAAAAAGTACGACTGTTGGTTATAATGAGAGAATTAAGAGGAAGAAAATAAAGGCTGTTTACATGTACAAACTAAGTTTGGATATATGATAATTTTACAATACAGAATAATGTAGACATTTACAGTAAATATTTATAAATAATAGTTGATATATACATATATTATAGATGCAGCTAACATTTTATATCTGGCTTCCAAGGAGGAAGAGCTTATATTGTTTTTAAAAACTGTTATGAGGCAAACATTTTATCTCGATTGGTACTGTTTCCCATATTTTTGATGACATTACTCTAAATATTGTAAGTCCATAATTTGTTCTTGAGGCTGGTCTGTATGGGTTTTGGTTAGAGGAGTACCTAGTGTTATAATTGAAGGGCTGTGTGCAAAAAGGGCATAAGTGACTCTTGATCACATTCTAAATTCTCCTTCAATTTCTTTGTTTTCCAAGGAAGAATTTAGAATGTGATCAAGAATCACGTATGCCCTTTTTGCACACGGCCCTTCAATTGTTAACTTCAGAGGCATACAGAAGTTGCCACAGGTCAGGGAAAAGTCAGGAAAAACATTTTTTTTTCAAGGTCAGGGAAAAGTCAGGGAATTTTGCATCTGGTCAGGGAAATTCTAAATTTCTTGTCAAAGTCAGGGAATTTTATTTTCCAGTTGCCACACGGGCTCCTCATCACGCCTCAAAACATCTGCGAAGGGAGGCTACAGGTTTTGATAATGACTTTTGTTTTGGATGGGAGAATGTCGAACAGTCTTATTATGGTCAGTGAAAATTGTTTTCTTTTTGCATGATGGGTGGCAATTATACTAGCATGTTTTTATAAACAAAGCACTACAAATTTTGAACTATAAGGATGTACATGTAGATTTTAGAAAAAAAACTAATTGTGGTTTAATGAGGATTGAGTAGTGCATTTCTAACTTTTAATATTAGAGTACTAGTGCAGAATGACATGTTTTGCCAAAAGAACCAGAATCCTCAGGGGCTCTACTCTTTAGTTTTCAAGTTTTAGGAAAAAGGGATAAAATACTGGAGTGAGATTAAAACAATATGACATGTTGACCTTACCCATAAAACTTCAGTCATATTAATGTTATCCTTTCCTCTTCATTTCTGGCCTTGTAGTCCAAGACCCCAGCTACCTATTGATAGGAGGGATGCGCAGCAAGAATGGTGTATGCAATTTGTTTTGGTATTTCAGTAGTTCCAATCAGAAAATAAATTGGAGAACAATATTTATAACGATCATAAGTAAGATAACTAAACATGGCAATTCATTAAGGTTTTGGTAAAAGTGCTGAAATCAAAACTTTAACTAAAGTTTCATACACCCTTTTTACTGCCACCATTTCAACCATTAGTCATATCTTCAACAATATATATATGCTATGAAGGTAACTCCAGACTGTAGAATATTGGCAAATACATGTAAATGTTGCCTGGTTCAAAAAATACTATAATTGATGTTACTTCCGGCCCCCACAAATGCTTTTTCATGGTCCAATTTTTCACTGCCAACTAATCGGCTATCTTAGGGCCAATATTATTTCTTTGACATATGCTGCCATTTTACCTCTACTTTGCATTAAGCATCCAAACATTGTACCCAACCTGACCGAGTCCTGTCCACAGGCCCAAGTTTAGCCTCAAATTAGGAGGCTCTTCTTTGTATATTTCTGATTTATCTGGCAGAAGGGATATAGTTGTTTACCGGCCATGCCATGAAAAATACAGCCAGTCAGAAGACTGGAAATCTGTTGCACGGCGGTATCCCACAGGTTGAATCAATGTTTTTTACACCACCATGTGCTGTACGTGCACTCATCACAATATTTTGGAAGGAAAACTGGAATCTGATGCAGCACGTGTGCCAGGTGAGGTCAGAGTTCTTTATTTAGATTGGCATGGGATAAAATAGTTAATATGCAATGTTTTCTCATAGTATGCCACGAATATTCCACTCATGACTATTTTTCTCTGTTTCCACATGCCTAAGGGCTTCTGTGTATACTGAAAAATCAAGTTACCAGCATTTTGTGATTATAGTATGTAATATTCTGTGTGTGTCTGTCACAAGCTAAGGGAGTGTTTATTATTTATGGCTTTGGGGGGTTGGCTAAATCATGGTGGGGGGGTGGGGGGCAAAACAAATTTAAGTGCTTTTATAGGGGGGGGGTCATTAAAGATTTTACCTACCCCTGGGTGGGGGGGGGTCATCAAAGTTGACGTACCTGTCATGTAAAATAAAATTTCACTGAAAATGTAACGAAATTGTTGTTGTAATCCCCAGCCAATGTTTAGTCTCCAGAACACAGGAAACCAGTGTTTTAGAGAGCAGTCAAATCTCAAATATTTCAGCTTGGGCCTTCAGTCCTCACAACATTAATTTAAAGATAGTTTGCTTTTTTTCCTGTATATGCAGGATGGTATTCCAGGAGATTAGTTATATATGCCAATGATGAACTCTTTCGTTTATTTATTTATTTATTTGAGACTACAGAACAATGCACTAGAATGCAATATGATGCATGAACTAACAAGTACAATTTCGAGTATCCATCTGGGAAGGAGGTAGAGATTTCCAGAAGAATACATGTATATATATATATATATATATGTTTTCTACTAAACAAAGGTAATGTATCATGGAAAATACCATAAATCTAGAGACAATATTAAATTTAAAAGGTTACATGTATATGATGTTTGCATTCTTTCTTGCACATCCATGCATTCTTTTCTTTTTGTGGGGGGGGGGGGGGGGTCAATAAAGATTTGAGCAATTTTATAGGGGGGGTCATCTAAGTTTTCATTTCACTCATGGGGGGTCAAAAGTTTTTACAAAAGAAGCAGATGAAATGCAGACCCCCCCCCCCCAAGCCATAAATAATGAACACTCCCTAAAAATGTTAAACACAAACTTGGTAATCACTCTTTTGTATTCAAAGTGAAAACAACGATATAGATGATATTGTCACTAATTTCTTAGTCTAATATGTCCAGAAACCATTAGCTTCTGTGCTGTAAGGGGATACCTGTATACCATAATTTTATCTTTCAAACATATGGGTATGCATGGCATTGTACTTTCAGCCATCCGATCAGCCTTGCAGTCTTCATAATAAAAGTCGACCTTCAAACTGTCCCAATCTACACAAAATAAACTTAGTAAAAAAAATGTGTAGGAGGTGATGCATGTCATCCTCTTACAGCAGACAATTCCCATTTATCTGCATATATACCACAGTGTTGAATCTGAAGGTGGGGACTATTTATTGTCAATTTCTTGGCAAAGTCCATACTCCTCTTCCCACACTTTAATAACAGATTGAAGAAAACAATGCATGCCCTTTTCCTGAAACAAATAGAAGAATATTTCTTATCAAAGGTGGGTAAACTGTACTGGAATATTGATGTAATGCAATGTTGAGAAAGTGCGCTGCTCATTGTCCCAACAACAACCTGAGCACTTTATTCCATTCTGGACAACATGTACGCCATGTTCGAACTGCAAATTCCCATAAAGGATAGTTCTATTAGGGCAACGTACAAATGGACAGATTGTGCTAATAAACAAGTTGTCTTCGCTTACCTTATTTTTACATTTGCTTCTGTCATAAGCTGGAAGGTTTTGATACATTTGGCCTTGTTCTCGCGAAACTTTATACAAGCACCCCTTCCTCCATTCATGGCACACTGACCTTGGCACTGCACTTGGCTTTGTTATTACGGGTTCTTGGTTAGTAAAAGGAAAAAGGAAACACTGACAGCGACCATTTTACGAATCAAGATAGTAAATTTCATTTTCTCCGGCCTGATGCTCACAGATATTTACTTCGCCTGCAACAATGGAGCCATAAGCACTCTAACTATGTTGATAAACTTCCATCAACACTCGATTGATAACGAAGAGTTCATTTCCTTGTTTTGCTAATATACAAACAAATGACAAAGGTGAGTAGAACTCACTAGAAGGACGATTTTCTACTTCACGCGAACCGAGGGAATCGCGCGCGAGGCGAAAACAATAGAAGCCTCGGTTTCATGAAAATCAAAACAAAAACAGAGGCGCGCAAAGCGTAATGGTCCGTCATGGGTCTTTAAAGAACATACTAGGAACGTTTCCAAGCTCGGATCCCAGAAAAGTGAAGAATGGTCCAACCTCAACTACAAAATTAGACGTTCTTACAAAAAAAAGAGCATAAATCAGCACAATATCAGAATTATTTCCACAACAACTAATCAAAAGGTACAATAGGAGGGCAAAAATTTACAAGAGCCGAAGAAACCCTCACAATACGGTCAACTAGCGGAATTTGGCGGTCAGGTGATCCATTGGGATTACTAATCAAAAAATCAGTTGGTAGTGTGCTCTCCAAAATTGTATACTTTCTACGGAGCAGTCCGATTACTCTCTCCACATGTATCCTAACATTGGCGATACCTATTGTTCGTTCAACAGCAACTGGGTCCAGCTGGCTCTTTCCCTTGGTGAATGCTGGAATTACTAGCTTTGCATGCTTCAACCCAACACTTTCAGTGATTGTAAATCCTCTATCTGCCATTACCATGTATCCTGGCAGTAGTTTGTCCAGAAACCCACAGTTTTCTGTTAAGTACTTATCTGAGGTTCTGCCGCCCCATGCCTCTGATACATACGAGACAGTTCCTTGCGGTGTTATGCCAATCAAGACCTTTACTGTATTGTAATGTTTATAGCTGGAAAATGTCTGTGCCCTGGCCAAAAGGTTTGTTGGTCTTTCAACAAAAACCTCAAAACAGTCAATCACAACAGTGATTGTTTTGCCAAAGGCATACTGAAAACACTGAGGCATTGTATGCCATAGTTGGTCTCTGACTGGCCAGGAAATTAGACGAAATAATATGTTGTCCATGACAATCATCCAGGAAGAAAATATCCTTGAAACCGTCGACAGTGATACCATGAAGCGGTAAGCGAGGTCCTGGAATGGTATGTTCAGTCTCAGTTTCATCAGAACCATTACAAACTCCTGAAATCTGTCAAGTGACTTACTTCGGCGAGTAACATGGGGAGCAACATGCTCAAACACAACCATGAGGACTTCATACGAGGGTAGCCCCGTGTAAAATCGAACTTTCTCGTCAGAACTGAAGAAATCTTTATTTGGTGCTTGGTATCCGCTATTATAGAACATGTAGTCAAATTCATCGGTTTGGCACTGGGCATCTGTGCTTTCTGTTCGGTCGAAGTTATCTGTTTGAGTCTCTGCATCTGCTGATGAAGCCATTTCACCTTCATCACCAATGAACTCTTGAAGTTCAAGCTCCGATGGTTGCTCAAACGCCTCTGCATTTTATTCGATTTCAGATGCTGAAGTACTCGGCTGACTAAAATCTATTTCAGCAAGCCGTAGACCGCGCGCGCTTTCATCTAATCTTTGACTCTTCGCTGCCACTTCGAGTTCTTGTTGTTCGATCGCGAGCTGTCTTCGCGCCTTCGCTCTTTCTTCCCTTTCTGCAGCAGCATCGTGGTCTTTCTGTGCATATTGCCTCTTCCCAAGGTTCAATGTTGGCTTCCAGTCCACGTTATATTTGTCCCAGCTTCGTGCTGGTTGTCCAGAAACAAAATGTTTACTGCAAACGCGTTCGCTCTGTAACACATCTTTCACTTTTATGTCGTCGTGACTCACCGCTGAAATCCACCCTTCTCTCCTCTTTCTGCTGAGTTCTTCGGACAATTCCCCTTGATTTGTAATCACTGATGGTATACGAAAAAAACTTATACCTTTGTGCTTTCCACTTTTGCTTCCACAACCAACGATAATACAGAGAACCATCGCGACTTTCTCACTCTGGCGTCTCTTTCCGCTCGATTTGTTTACGCTCGAGGGACACCAACATGGCGGATAGCAACCGTTGTCAAGGCTGTGGTCACGTGTGTGAAAGCCAATAATTTATTAAAAATATTAATTAGGGGTTTGGATGTTAAAATTATGTTTCATTCATGTTCTCCATTTACGTTCAAATTGGTCAATCACAAATTTCAAGAGCAGCACACTCAGTTTGCATATTAAATGGGTTAGAGACTTCTAATTCGGCCAGGAGGCCTCGTGCAGTATTTAAAATGTCTCGTTCATTATACAGTCAGCGCGTGCAGTTATTCGCCAACAAAACACACAAATCAGTCTCTAACCCCTAAATTACACACCATATTAGTATATTACGCACCATATTAGTATTTATAATATAGATACGATAGTACGCGCGCTCTGATTGGCTAAGAAGCCATGTTTTATCAGAGTATATAACATGGTTAGCCGTGTTATATAGTTTTCAACTGGCTGTTTCCTTTCATCGCGCGCGTAAATCTACATTATAAAACAGATAAAGAAGCCTTAAATCCATGTTTTATACTATCATAAAACACTCTGGTCATTTGAGAACACTCTAGAAATGTTGAAAGCACGCGCCTTCGGCTTGTGCTTTAACATTTCTCTCATGTTCTCAAATGCCCATCGTGTTTTATGATAGTATAAAACATGGCTAAGGCTTCTTTATTTGTTAAATATAACACACCATATTAGTATATATTACACACCATATTAGTATATATTACACACCATATTAGTATATTACACACCATATTATAAAATAACCCACAGAAAATACGCGCTCTGATTGGTCGATAGCCGTGTTTCTATAACTCTGTAGAAACATGGGAAATTATGCAGGCATCGTGGCCTTGAACTCAATTTGAAACTCGGCGAAATAATTCCTACACTTTTCTAAAAACATTGAGCACTAACTTCAATTCGACGAAGAACCAGCTACACTATTGTAAGAAACGACAATATGTTGTTAGTTTAGGAATAAGCCGATGTTTTATTGAACTCAAAACAATCTCAAAGTACGAATTACAACATTCATTTCTGTGGACAAAGTTGAGTAGCTCGCAATTTGTGCGATATTAAACAATCATTTCGGCCAAAACAGTCTATTTTGGCTGACTAAGCTCAATTAAAAACTATTGTTTGGTAGATTTAAGCCGGAGAATAAAATCCTGTCTTAAATATTTCTAGATGCACAAAATAGAGGTTGAAATAGAAATGGAAATCAAAAATACAGCAAAATATGGAGCACAGACCTGACAAAGTTGATCAACATCCAAGTGCTACAGTCTTGTACAGATGCTAAAACTCCATCCAACGCCGTCCCTTTCGACTACTCTTGGTTAATTGAGGAATGTATGGTTCAGTATGACTCTCTACAGGTGCCGTAGAGGTGAGAATGGCAAGGAAATCTGATCAAGCTTGAAGTGTCTGATGAAAACAACCTGCCGTCCGTATGCGACCGCATGAGGCATGACACACGGCGAATCGACGAAGAACTATTCTAGTCCTTGGAAGACAGAATGTACAAAACAACTGATGACACGAGTGATGACTTCCATGCTTTGTAGCTATAGCTTTTAAAGATAAATACAAAATATCCTCCTTTCTTGCAACACGTCTTGATCTCCTGCAAACTTTGTTTGGTACGAAAACCGGCGCCCGCTTGTTCCACGCCGTGAAGTCCATGGGGCAAAATGAACTGTTGAACATTACGTGCTTCCGTGTATTATCAATCAAGTTTTAGCATTAGTCCTATAGGGCTGCTTTTTCTTCATCATTCTGTGTAATTTTGGGATCCAATTAAGAGCGACTGCCTGTAAATATCGAGAATCGCGGGACAACGGTGAAATTTCGGAATCCTTCATATTTTGCCAGAACATACTTTTGGGTGAACTGTTTTAGGAAATCTTATCAAAAAGTTCCAGCGCTTTTTTAATTTGGCGATTTTTACAAAAGATTGAAAATACGGCCCCAGAGCGGTTTTCGGCTTGTCGAAACGACCGAATCATCACGCAACAACAAAGAGCTAGGGAAGTCTTATAAAAACTCCAATGGAATCATACTTCACACACGTATATAAAACAACTCTTTGACCTCAACACCCAGCAAGAATATATTCCGATTGTGTAATTTATTCTTTTTTCTCCGCCTTTTTAAACATGCATATTTTGGATGCCAAAACATAAGACAAAATAATGGCCAAGTTTGACAGCCCTAAGCGACTCCTGGTATATGATTTTTTTTAATAAAAACTACACGGCATGAAAGCTTGCTTATTCTAGTTTAATCTAGCAAAGTGCCAACTTTGGAATCCAAAGGCTTCCCCTCGGCAAAATAAAACGACCATGTACTGTAAGAGAGACGATTTAACCTCTAATTTTACAGTGCTAATCATAAACACCCATTCAAAAAATAAACAAACGTCCAAAATCACTTTTCAACTACTCTTAGCTGGTCTTTTAAAGCTCTGAAAGTGAAATGTTACCTTTGTACCTTTTTATCAGTCGAGATTTTGAGCCTGAGAGCCGTTAATTGAATGGTAGCTATATATAGATTCCCGTGCGAATCCGATCAAACATTGAAACAACAACAGCGTTGTACCAGTCATCGAATTGGCCGAAATTCACCAGGCTGTGCTCATTAAATGCCTACACTTACATCGGAAGTACATTCTAAACGACAAATATATCATATTCTGCAGTTATTTCTGAAGCCAAACGAAGAAATTTTCATTCTCAAAGATCTGACCTGTCACCTATCAGTAACGCTAGCGAAGCGCTAGCCTGCGTACAGCATCCCCTACTTGAGGGAGAACGGCGATTTCATCGTTTCCGTTTCTCCCCATGTAGGGTCTGCGACTCAGAGCCCAAAACCGTGTCCGTGACGTCACTTCCAAATTTCTGGTAATTAGCTATTTATGCATAACGAAGTCAAAACGAGATGGCGATTGAAATGAGATTTCGAAGTGTAAAGTCTGTCGCAGAGGAAATTTCTCTCAAATTTGGAATCCCATCTCTCCAATGTGAACAGCTTAATGCTTTATGTAACTTTATTCGTGGGAAAGATGTGTTCGTGAGCCTTCCAACATGCTCAGGAAGGTCACTGATATTTTCAACTGGCGGCCCTTTCAAACCAACTCGCGTCCAGGTTCGGGCTTTTTGAAGAAAAATGCATTTGTCATTGAAGTTACTCCGCTTGTTGCCCTCATGAAGGATTACACGGAGGTCTTTATTAACAATGTTGTTTGGAGGTTGGGGAAAAATTGTTTTTACATAGGAGTATAACAGGGATCGAAATAATGAAGCATTTGTTTAGTTCTGCTATGTTTCTCTCTCCCTGCAAAGAATATAACAGTGGTTCGTACCGAACGAAACTGTATATTACATTTATTTATCTCTGTTCAGACAATTAAAATCCCTGCTCAAATATTCACCTTAAATCCATGACCAAGTAAGCGCTTCACTTGATCCTTCATGAGGGCAACAAGCGGAGTGATTTCAATGACAAATGCATTTTTCTTCAAAAAGCCCGAACCTGGCCGCGGCCGCCAGTTGAAAATATCAGTGACCTTCCTGAGCATGTTGGAAGGCTCACGAACACATCTTTCCCACGAATAAAGTTACATAAAGCATTAAGCTGTTCACATTGAAGAGATGGGATTCCAAATTTGAGAGAAATTTCCTCTGCGACAGACTTTACACTTCGAAATCTCATTTCAATCGCCATCTCGTTTTGACTTCGTTATGCATAAATAGCTAATTACCAGAAATTTGGAAGTGACGTCACGGACACGGTTTTGGGCTCTGAGTCGCAGACCCTACATGGGGAGAAACGGAAACGATGAAGTCGCCGTTCTCCCTCAAGTAGGGGATGATGTACGCAGGCTAGCGAAGCGCCGGCTCAACGAATACAACTCTAGTTTACAAGTCATGTTATGAGAACTAAAATAAATTCCTGCACCTTCTTTATAAGCCAATAGAAAGCTTAATTCAGATACATGGAGATATTAACTACTGACTCAACTCTGCATGATAACGATTTCCTCTAAACCTGTCTAAAATAGCCCGGTAAGTATAATCATGATACCAAAGAACTGAGCTGAAAATATGCTACTCACCGACAAGAAGGCCCATTTCCACCACTTTTATTTATCCACCCGGACTATCCAATTTGGTACTCAGTATTAGAAAAGAAGTTAACTGCCAGAGGGTCCTAAACTTGATCGAATATTTTTTAAATGGTGAACATAATTAAATGTGATACTACTGGAATGTAACGCAACTCGTGCAACCCCGTTACCCGCATAAATTAAATACTTTCTGTGTTTCATGTTTCAATAGACATAATCGGCTAACATGTCACGTGGTTTGAATTGGGTGTTTACATCAGCCCCAAAACGAGGCTCCCTCATAAAGCTTAGTCGAAATGGCGTCGAGTCCTTGTTTTTGTTGCAATAATCACGTTGGCTGTTGTACTTGTGCTTTGACAGGAGGAGATACCGAGTGGTCGAAATCACTTCGTGAACTCTCGAAAGTCAGTCTTGACACGATTTCCAAATGGTTGGATCACGGTGGAAAGAAGAATGCGGGCGAGAAAAGTTACAAGTTTTTTCGAGAGGGATACGTATACGACGTATATACAGCCGTTCGTGTTCCTCACAGTTTTGTGAAAGCCCGATGCTACCGATCACTACGAAAGAATGAAGAACCACACTACTTAATTATAAGATTCGAAAGTGGTGTTAGAGCAGTGGTTTCCAATGCACATTGCCCATGCAAGGGAGGAAGCGGTGGTCATTGCAACCATGTGTTCGCACTGATTTTCCAGCTGAACGATTACGCCTGCCTGAACGTTAAGGATATTCCGAGCAACGCTACTTGTACCAGTCGCCCACAGTCTTGGCACATTCCCAGAGCGTCGTCTATTTGCCCATTGCCAGTAATGGGGACTCATTACGCTCGAGCAGAAACTGACCGCGAAGGAGAGAGAACAAGAGAACCTGTTCGATGCAAGTTATACGATGCCCGAGGAGTCACACTTCGATCTGGCTTAGGGAATGAACACGTAATGAGGTACGTAGATTTGTTGAGACAAAAGGAAAAGCCTCCTCCATTTTCCTACCTTTTAAGTGACCAGGAACCTAGTTCGGTGGTAAACACCATTTGGAGAAATGTGCCAGTTGGTTCTTGCCTGGCGTATCAAATGCAAGATTTCGGTCGACCTAACACAGTGTTTGTGACAAATGCCATCCGTATGCTGACCATTGGGCAAGAAACATGCACTTCATTCCCTGATATGCCATTGGGTGACAGTGCTACAATAAAGCTATTTGATATTAACCGCTTGAAGGGTTTGAATGTTGACTACCCATCTGCAAGGGATTATTTTATGGAGAATATATCCATAGACTTACCAGATGCTCAGGCACTGGAAAAGAGAACTGTTCTTCAAGGGGAGTCTACAGAATGGCTGGAGCAACATCATTTTAGAGTGACTGCCTCTAATTTTGGGAAGATTTATTTCAGAAGACAACAACCATCTGAAACTATGATTAAGAACATGTTCACCACTAAAGACCTATCAAAGGTAAAATCTATTGCCCATGGCAGGGCTAAAGAGAAAGTGGCAAGGACAATATATGCCACAAAAATGCAGAAACAAGCACATAATTTTACAGTGTTTGATGCAGGCTTGGCTGTAGACCCATGTAACCCATACCTTGGTGCAAGTCCAGATGGTAAAGTGTTTGACCCAGCATCTACCGACAGCAAATATGGATTGCTAGAGATTAAGTGCCCTTTTACAAAGAGAGCTGAAACGCTGGAGCAAGCAGCAACTGACCCTAGTTTCTAACTTGAGAAAACTGGAAACAGTTTTGATCTTAAAAGGGTACATTCAATTGGCTATTATGCTCAAGTTCAAGGTCAACTAGCAATCACAGGATTGAGATGGTGTGACTTTTGTATTTTTCTGTCTGATTCAAATGAAATGTACATTGATAGAATTCCTTATAATCATGACTACTGGTCAAACGAGTTGTTCCCAAAGTTGTCAGATTTCTTTCTGAATCATGCTTTAAAATTTCTTGTTACAGAATCTCAAAAAAGGAAGAGTGGACAGTGAACACTTTGCTACTAGCACTCTAACATAAGTGTCAGACTGTATAATTATATAGGGAGTGTATATTATCAAGGGCATATATATAGCCAGGGGGTCCTCAAGAACAATAATGCTCCTGTAAGAATGGTCAAATAAGTAATTATGTTTAATCAATGAACAGGAGTGTGTTATCAGATATAAAACTTGAGGTCGCAGGCCGAGAGTTTTAGATCTGATAAAACACAAAATGCGAGTTGACTAAATGACATAAAAACCTTTACATCCAATGAGTCCTGTTTTTACATACAACTTATTTTGGCTGAGGAAATCGAAGCCAAAGTTTATGTAAATTAGGATGAAATTTTATTAAATATTATCAAATTCATGAATAATTAATGAGGATGCAAACCAATCCCAGCTCAGTATTCGGATCACATGCACAGTACTGTAAATACCAATAAAATTATTGAGTAAAATAACTTTTGATAAAGATCTGTAATTCCTATGGGACATCCATGGTTATTTCAAGCTCCATAATTAGAATAACACAGAATCACATAACAATAATGTGCATTCCAATTAGTTTCATTTCACAAGCATGATAAAATATTTGCATCCGATCTTTATGATCATTTACAATGGATTGCCGAAGTGGCTCGCCATTGTAAATGACCATAAAGATTGTCTGCTCATACATGTATTGTATCTACCACTAAAATGTCTTCACAGTCATTAATTTCCTTTGTTTTTGCTTCATTAATTATTCATGAGTTTTTTTTAATAAAGTATAAATATATACATAAATGCTAATACAGGTTAATCAAGCACAGGGTTCTGAAAATTTGAAGGGAGCAAGCAACTGACCATATCTGATTAATGCTACCAAACATTGCAACAGGGATTTCAGAATGGAAAATTCGAAATCGTCTAACTTTGCCGATGGCTCTTTCAACATGAATTCTGTGTCTTGCAATGGTTTGAGTTCTTATCACATCCCTCTCATCAAATCCAACCTTGTCCTTGAGAAAGGGAGGGATGTTAAGCTGTAATTCAAGTTTATTTAAGTCATCCGAGATATCAAACCCTTTATCTGCCATCACAGCATCTCCTTTTTTAAGTTCTCCAGTTTGCACTTTTAGTTTTAAAGTTTCCAGGAATCCAGATCTGTCAACTATCTGTTTATCACTTATTGATCCCTCGTACAGTTGAGAAACATATATTATCCCTCCATTGGCATCAACACCGATCAAACATTTAAGTGTAGTGTGAAACTTATATGTGCTGTAACTCTCACTATTCTTCTGCAGTGAACTGGGCACCTGAATTTTCAGTTCAGTTGCATCAATTATAATTATAGTATTAGGATACTTATTCAAGAATTCTTCCGGTGAATTCTTTAAAATTACATCTCTATGTGGCCAAATCTTGAGGCTGCCAATAGTTACAAATACGTAGTTAATCCAACTAAGAAACACGTTGCTCACAGTACTCTCAGCCACACAAAATCTCTCTGCCAGGTCAATGTTTGATAGCCCCATTCTGAGCTTCATGAGTACAAGTAGAAACTCGTCTTCCACTGGCAGTTTATGGGCAGTAGGACGTGTCATAGTTGTATCAAAAAGGTCTTCATCATTATCACTGTCATCCAGCTCAGTTTGATCGTCTTCAAATAGCTTTTCTGTGTCTATAACACTAGATTTACCAGCCTCACTATCCCATTATATCAGTTGTTTTCTATCGAGACCAGGCAATACAAATTGTAATGTTCCCATAAAGTCAACATAAGAATTCAAACCCGTGAAATGAGTGAATAGCTTCTCTTCTTTGTTTGGCGTTGTGCACTTTGATAATAGGTGGGATACTGAAAATTTGTGTGAATAAGATATTCTGTGGGATTCATCTCGTAAATCATTACAAAAATCATCCTCAGATGTCTGAGTTTTGCGAGAAGTCAGTGCTTGACCAGACACAATTAATTCGTCCCCCTTGCCTTCAGATGCGGTGTCCGTAGCTTCGTCTTGCTCGGTTCTGTAATCTTCTAGCTTCTTTGCCGCTGTTCTCTCCGACCTCTGGGGTAAATTCTTTGTCGAAGCAAAAATCGAAGGAACTACATTGCGTTTCAATCGCTTTTTCCGAGCCTCGGGATTGGTGAAATCCTCTGATACGAAGTCTGCACTGCAGATTTTTGTGTGCTTGTTGACATTAAAATAGTTGGGATTTCTATGCATTTTAGAAATCCAAAGAGACAGCAAAGGCTTGTCCTCCAATGGAAGTCCATGAAATGAAAGATCTTTTCTTTGGTCTGAGCTATTTTCGCATTCTCCAGCGCAACAAAAGTGAGGCATCGCTTCGTTGAACGCACGTGCGAACTCTGACCTTGGCTGTTTGTTTTGATTCAGCACCCATTTCAGGTCACGTGACAACAGCACGCGAGTTAGCCGATTATGTCTATTCTAGCCGAAGCAAAAAAAATTACAACTACAACAAATATTTCAAATTAGGCCATCCCAATAGAATGTTTCATTTCCCATCGTCCGACCGACCCAAATTTTTTTTGGAAAAGTAAAAAAATAATTAAAAAGCTTGACACCGACCCAATTTTTTGGATAAGTAAAAAAAAGGATTGAAGCCGGATGTTTTTTTAACTATATCTCTTTTCCGTGCTCGAGATCTCTACGTATTAGTTTCTTGCCTTTCTCGTGCAAATAGGCCCTTTGCAGGACCTGGTCACGTGACCTTTTTAGCCTGTCAATAATAAAAATGGCGCAAGAACAACATGGAAAGAGGAAGCCAAAATTAGAAAAATTACAAGTTTTAGGTTCATATCTTTAAAACTGAAGGAATGGCAATTTTTTGAAAAACTATCGGTTTGTAAGGATATCTTTGCTGACTGGCAAGCCGTGCCTAAATTAAGCTAATTTATAAAGTTTTCAAAACAATGCCATTCCTTCAGTTTTAAAGATATGAACCTAAAACTTGGGCTTTTGGCTAATTTTGGCTTGCTCTTTCCATTTCTGGCATTCATGTTGTTCTAGCGCCAACTTGATTTTGATTGACAGACTAAGAAGGTCACGTGACCAGGTCCTGCAAAGGGCCTATTGTCAATCCACAACTAGTCCTATCCACTACGCTACACGCAACGAGAAAAAGAAACAATGAGAAGATTTGTGAACAGTAATTTTAGTTATTTCGTACAACTGATAACGGACAAAACCTCGCCAGTGAAAAAAATATGCATTTTATTGGCTTCAGCTCGGGTTATCGGTTTGTAAAAGGGGTATCGGCCTCGATCGAGGGATATGGCTGATTTATTCACCTAGGGTTCCGCCTGAGGGCAGCACTCGAGGTGAAAAATCTCATAACCCCGAGTGAAAGGCAGATAAATGCTAATTCCTCACAATGGCGAGGTTCATTTCGTTGCACGAAATATTTTGCATAAAATTGCCGTTCATAGAATACGAAGTCCAAGGACTATGGCAAAGCTGACACAATAGAGCTTATCACAATTTTTTTCTCTGGGTTCTTTCAACCAATGAAGCTTATGGTGTAGTGGATGGGATAGCAGGCTAATATTAAACCAAGAGATCCGCTCAGGACACATGCCGTGTTTTCCATGTTCCATTACATAATTATTTACTTCTCCGTAAGTAAAGAGTAAGTAGAACTTAGTATGAAAGAAAGTGAGGGGAATAAGTTGGGGGGAATATGTCCAGGAGAATATGTCCAGGGGAATATGTTGCGAGATTCCCTCTGCCTTTGGAACTGGGCGGGGGTTTCGCGATATATTCCCCCGAAACTGGTGCAAAGAAAAACGAGCCACGTGAAAAATAAGCGGAGCTGATTCACCCCGGGTGTCGCCATTGCTTGGGCGAAACCCTCGGTGAATAAATCCCATACCTCCTCGCTCCAGATCGATAACCCTTATATAATCCCCTGAACCAAGAGAGGATGAGGTAGCGAATCCCCATGCCCCATGATAACTATTTGAAATCTATTTTTAGATTCACAACACGTGATTTGAGTTATTTTTATATCGATCTGGAAGGCTACCCTCGTTAGTTGTTACCCATTGTATGTATCCTCTGGGTCCTCAGATCATCGTTATATAACTAAAACATGCACTCCTTAGCACAAATCGGGTGTATTTCCTAAAATAACCAAGCTGTGACCTGTTAATGTCAAATATATTTCAACAACTACCATTGGCATGAGACTCATGTATAATTACCATTGCCATGAGACCCATGTATGAGAGATTCGTTCCCCCTGGACCTCGACGTATTCCCCTCGCACTTTCCTAGTACTGGGAGTAGCTACATCCGACGCCCAGCTGAGGACCGAGTTTCTAGGCGGGCCGGGGAAAATTTTGAATTTATGGTTCTCGGATGCGTATTTCCCTGCACTTGCTGGCACAATCGAATGCATAGTAGATGCGATAATATGTGCATACGATTTGAACAGTTGGGGGGTATGGCTGGTAGGGGGAGCTAGTAGGGGGTCGTCGGAGCATTTGGATATGGAACCAAAGTATAATATCTGACCCCCCTCCCTACCAAACATAATACGGCACAGTGGTGAAACCTTGACGTCCATCAGCTATGTCCCGAAAAAATATGTTTTAATGTCTCAGAAATGCTATTTCTTTCATTTTGAGGGCATAACAGAGCCACCATGGGACTTGGGCCTATCTAGCTTCCTCCGCAGGCAACTCCTAATTAAAAAAAAGATGTGAAACCGGCGATCTTCCTGTTGTATAAGAGAGACGAGCAAGGGTCTGAGGATCAAACAAACGTCCCCTCGCGGCTTCGCCGCACGGATTGGCTTCCGGCGAAGCCTGAAACATATAGGAGTTGCCTGCGGAGGAGGCTAGGGACTATCTGTGTGCATGAATTTTTTTCCAGCAATTCTGCCCGGCGCAAATTTCTTTTCCTAGGCCATGCTTATACTAATAGTAATGGGCTCCTGTTATAATGCATTGTTAGTGGTTTTCAAGGGGGCTTCAATACTTTTTTTTTTACTTATCCAAAAAATTGGGTCGGTATCGAGCTTTGAATTCTTTTTTTTACTTTTCCAAAAAAACTTGGGTCGGTCGGGCGATGGGAAATGAAACATTCTATTGGGATGGCCTAAACAGAAAACTAATTTGAAATATTTGTTGTGGTTTAATTTTTTTTTGCTTCGGCTAGAATTCATACATGAAAAATTACGATAATAGGATCCGAAGTTCACGTTATTCTCCACACAGAAAGTATTTAATTTATGCGGGTAACGGGGCTGCACGAGTTGCGTTACATTCCAGTAGTGTCACATTTCATCAGTTATGTTCACCTTGATCACTCACTACAAAGTTATTGCATATCGTTTAGCCTGGCGTTTAGGACCCTCACCACAATGGATAGTCCGGGTGGATAAATAAAAGTGGTCGAAATGGGCCTTCTTGTCGGTGAGTAGTATATTTTCAGCTCAGTTGTTTATCATCATCATTATATTTACCGGGCTATTTTAGACAGGTTTAGGGGAATCGTTATCATGCAGAGTTGAGTCAGTAGTTTATCTCCATGTGTCTGAATTAAGCTTTCTATTGGCTTATAAAGAAGGTGCAGGAATTTATTTTAGTTCTCATAACATGACTTGTAAACTAGAGTTGTATTCGTTGAGCCGGCGCTTCGCTAGCGTTACTGATAGGTGACAGGTCAGATCTTTGAGAATGAAAATGTCTTCGTTTGGCTTCAGAAATAACTGTAGGATCTGATATATTTGTCGTATAGAATGTACTTCCAATGTAAGTGTAGGCATTTAATGAGCACAGCCTGGTGAATTTCGGCCAATTCGATGACTACTGGAACAACGCTGTTGTTGTTTCAATGTTTGATCGGATTCGCACGGAAATCTATATATAGCTACCATTCAATTAACGGCTCTCAGGCTCAAAATATCGACTGATAAAAAGGTACAAAGGGTAACATTTCACTTTCAGAGCTTTAAAAGACCAGCTAAGAGTAGTTGAAAAGTGATTTTGGACGTTTTGTTTATTTTTTGAATGGGTGTTTATGATTAGCACTGTAAAATTAGAGGTTAAATCGTCTCTCTTACATGTACAGTACATAGTCGTTTTATTTTGCCGAGGGGAAGCGTTTGGATTCCAAAGTTGGCACTTTGCTAGATTAAACTAGAATAACCAAGCTTTCATGCCGTGTAGTTTTTATTAAAAAAAATCATATACCAGGAGTCGCTTAGGGCTGTCAAACTTGGCCATTATTTTGTCTTATGTTTTGGCATCCAAAATACGCATGTTTAAAAAGGCGGAGAAAAAAGAATAAATTACACTATCGGAATATATTCTTGCTGGATGTTGAGGTCAAAGAGTTGTTTTAATACGTGTGTGAAGTATGATTCCATTGGAGTTTTTATAAGACTTCCCTAGCTCTTTGTTGTTGCGTGATGATTCGGTCGTTTCGACAAGCCAAAAACCGCTCTGGGGCCGTATTTTCAATCTTTTGTAAAAATCGCCAAATTAAAAAAGCGCTGGAACTTTTTGATATGATTTCCTAAAACAGTTCACCCAAGGATATGTTCTGGCAAAATATGAAGGATTCCGAAATTTCACCGTTGTCCCGCGATTCTCGATATTTACAGGCAGTCGCTCTTAAAAGGTTTTTCGTAGCTCGGAAACAGTTTTCAAACTCACTGAATCGGATTGACAAAACTGACTGATTTAGTCATGTGATAAGTTCATGACGTATGACTGCACAGTTAGGAGAATATGTTTTGATGATCATAATAATCGCGCGATTTTCCTTTGTTTTACTTATTTTCTTTGGGTTATGTTATAAAGGAAATAGAAACATTTCCCCTTGTTGCTATAGAGTTATAGAAACACTTGTGGAAGTTTGGAAGAACTCGAAATAGCTGTGGAAACACTCACCCTTCGGGCTGGTATTCCCACTGCCACTTCTCGTTCTCCCAAACTCCCACTCGTGTTTCTATAACTCTATAGAAACACGGGAAATGTTTTCTATTTCTTAATTAGTATATATAACACACTATATTAGTATATATAACACACCATATCAGTCTAGATAACACCACCACCTACATTTTGCGGTACGATGAACTTAAGATACTAAAATAATCCAGTCAAACTGCAAGCTTTTCTACGCATGTTAAAAGCAAACTTATTAAAGCAACCAAATGTTTGTATGTTATAAGGGGTTTAAGACACGAAGGATACCGTCAAATTGATATTTTATTTAGAGCTATAGTGTTGCCAAGATAATGTATGGTATATCTATATATGGATATTGTAAGTACAGTCCCAGCGCGGTGTAGCGTTCCTTTCAAGGAAACCCTGGTTGTTGGAACAAGTTGCCGTTAAATTGTTGGCAATATGGTCTAAGTTGAAAATATGAGTATGAGCCATGCGCACGAGGCATCAGTATGAGCCATTTTGGGCGCGGGCGCCGCCATCTTGGATGTGATGACGTCACACGGCGGTCCCTATTGTTACAAGACAATAGCTTATTGTTTTTAACATAGTACTCAATTATACGCCTTGTGATCGCAGGATTTCAGTAGCAATGTTTTCAAGGCTAAATGTCACTCACTCAAACCTATTCTACATAGAATGAAACCTGCCTCGTTTAAACTTCGAATCCTATGCCCGGCCTTGTCAATCGATAAAAAATCGATCATCGAAAACCAATCGAATTAATCGATATTAATCGATAATAATAATCAAATTAACATTGATTGATATTGATAATCGATGAAAATCGATAATTACAACGCAAGCGTCTTTAATTATATCGAGTATTATCGATTACTATATAGGTTAGAAGTAAATAAGATTAAGTATTAAAGCTTTAATTGATCGTGCTTAATTTACCAATAAACTATATCGTACATTATTATGTCTTGCGTTAGTATATTCTCAAAGATAAAATGATTAATGGAAATCGATAAAATAGATAATTGTCGATGAAAATAATCGATAATAATCGATAGTCACAAAGTTCTATGTTAACGATTTTTATTGATTTTCGATATTAATCGATTGATTAATATTGATTATTTAACTAATATTCACCGAAGTGAATAATGGTTTTAGTATATACCACACTCCAGGTGAATAGCCAGCACCAAATGGTTATTTTGTTTTCTGTCAAATGGACAAAAACTCGCGCGAAGTGATCGTTGCTTCGCTCGGCGGTGAATATGAAATCATATTCACTGTTTGAGTAGCCAATCAGAGCGCGGGAAAAGTGATATTCACTGTTGTCGTATATACTATTAATGTTTAAATTTCGTGCATTATACAAAATCCAAGCATGTGATTGGCTAATGAGCGTGCATTATTGGTGACCACAGCACCCGACCCAGACCCTCTCTTACCTAGGGAAAGGGAGACCTGATACAGTGACTGACTCACTGAGTGAGCATTCGCTTAGTTAAGTGTTTGGACGGCTTGCAAAACCTCATTACAATCGCCTATTTAACAGTGAAAATGTAGACAATTACTAGAAAGATAACGGCAGGATTGAACTCTGTTTCTTATGTGACAAAAGATATATATTTTGAGGCGAACATTTGCATAATCGCTCGTTGGAAATGGCTGATTTGCGAGTGCTGGAAGTACAAGTCAACATGTGTCCGAGTCAATAAACGTTTCTACTACACTCTAGCAGTCTTTATACTGAAGAAATGGATTTTATTTCTGAGACCTTAATCTGTCAATAAGAGGAGAACATTAAGCGAGAATTCAGTGGATGGTTCGAAAACCCAGGATTTTTGATTTGGAAAATGTTTGCATCGGAGCCGAGAACATGGAATGAAGCTGGTTTCAAGTCAAGATTTGACTTCACTTCCCCACTGGAATCTGCAGGTTAGTTATTTTCGAATGAAAGAAACTATTAAAGAAAGTAAACTATCTAGGAGTTAAGCCGGCTAAATAATTGATATTTGAATACATGGCTCCAAGAGTAACGTTTTCGAGTTAACTATTCGCCTCACATTATATTTTGAGGCAAACATTTGCGTAATCGTTCTTTAGAAATGACTGATTTGCAAGCGCTGAAAGTACAACAAGTCAACATATGTCCGAGAATACAAAAGCTTCTACAACACTCTAGTAGGATTACTGAAGAAATGGATTGTATTTCCGAGACCTTACTCTGTCAATAAGAGGAGACAATGAAGCGACAATTCAGTGGATGGTTCTAAAACCTAGGATTTTTTTTATTTGGAAAATGTTTGCATCAGATTCAGAGCCGGGCACACGGAGGCCGGTTGCAAGATTTCGATTCACTGGAATCTGCAGGTTAGTTATTTTCTAATGAAAGAAACTATTAAAGAAAGTAGACTATCTAGGAGTTAAGCCGGCTAAATACTTGATATTTGAATACATGGATCCAAGAGAAACGTTTTTAAATGTACAATGTACAAATCATACTCGCAAGGCGTCAACTAAACTGTCCGAACGCCAAAGTAAAATATTCTTTGCAAAGTTATCTACTTAGTTGGATATTTAAAAGTCCTGTTTTTATTCATTGTCTATTGAAATGACATTTCTTTGTGGAGATATTTACCGTAGAATGATTTAATTCATGCGAAATATTTGACTTCTTTATGATATTGACTTCTATGGTATTACAATTAAAAATAAAATTCACTGCTGACAGTGCACTCAGTTTGAATATTAAAAGGGTAAGAGACTTTATGTTTGTGCTTCATCGGCAAAATACAGTCATTTGCTGACTGTACGATGAACTCAAAATGTCTTCATACTGCATTCTGCCTTCGGCCTCATGCAGTATTCATTATTTTCGTTCATCGTACAGTCAGCGCGTGCCTGTATTTGTCGATAAAGCACTCGCAAGCAGTCTCTAACCCTGACATATCGATTATCATCGTTTACTATCGATATTTATAGATTATCAATTTCCAGGGCCGGGACCAAGTCAACATTGAAAGGTTTATAAATAGCTACTTTAATAGATTAGCTTTTAAATATAAACAAGAGGCTACGTGCAGCCTTATCTTGGGCTGTTTACATGTTTGTTTGTTTGTTTTGAAAGTATTAACGCTTAATAATATATTGGTTGCGATGAATTCATGCATGTACACAGCTTGGAAAATAAAACGAAAACTAATTAAGCTAGACATGGTTTGTTCATGACCGTAATAATTAGTATACAAGTATAAATTATTTCTGAAATACTATAAAAGCAGATTGGACAACGGACGATTATGTGTTTTTATCGTTTTTTATCGTCACACAAAACTATATTTATGGTTGTTCTAGTCAATTCCAGTTCTGTTAAAAAATTATATTATAATAATATGACCTAAGAAAGTTCTGCACTCTGATTGGCTAAGAGGAATGTTATTTCAACGTAATAGTGAAATTATAAATTCCAAGGGGTGGTATTTCAAACTCGAGTGGGGGTGGGGTCGTGGCAATTATGTACACTACGTAATTGAGGTGTACATCATTACCGGGTCCAGGCTTGAGCCCAATTTAACAAACCAAGTTTAGTTTGTATTAAATTATCTATCAAATTGGGTTGATTCTCATAAATGTCATGGAAATTCTGGCTAATATAAAAATATATTCACTACTTTGTATTTTGCAAACTGGGTCGTACTCTGAGGACAACACGTCACATATCTCCACTTTATTATACAAGCGGTACCCTACCCACAACCCCCCCCCCCCCCCCGTCATCAGTTTGAAGTTCAGTGCATACAGGTCGACAAGAGGGTGCAACAAACTACAAAGCTATGGTGGCAAATGCCTGACTTTTTAATGGCTAAAATTGAGGAAATCAATTAGAAACTTGGATTCACAATAAAGCTATATGGGTCCATAGCTGCTCACGATTTTGGTTTTGACGAAGCTATTATATACAGTTTCGTCACAATTATGAGATTTAAATAGCATTGAAAATATATTTTAAGAATGAATAAATGTAAACTGTGCAACAATAATAAGAACATTCAGCGATGCGAAACCGAGAATTATCTAACGTACTTTGCATAAAAGCATTCACTAAAAATAGTACCATAAAAAGAGGGCCCGCCGAACCTTGAATATAAAACTGGAGAAGAGTATTTCAAGAGGAATAACAAAGAGGTTATTAGAAAATTTTATAATCGTTTAGTACCATAAAATATGGCAATGACAACAAATTCATAAAACATTTAATTATTTTGATTATGAATCCAAGTTTCAAAATTTCGTAGATAACGAACCGCGACAAACATTTGAATGCTTAAAGTGCAACTAACCCCTTTTGCAATTTTTATATATATGAATCTTTGAAAGGTTTTGAGTACTTCTGCGAAGAAATGTTTGGCTTACAGAGAATAGTCTATGTTATAGGCTTGTTTGAAATGGTGAAAATTTGACCTTTCCTAACCCATGACCGCGTAAGAAAAAGCCTGGGTCGATTATTGATCTTACGTCATCCAACTCATTCGACTTTGCAATAATTTGAATAAATATTTAGCATGTTGTCTAAAATAACTGTTTTCTTTACTAACAACTCACAGACTGTGTATATTCTCTATATAGCGATGTTGTTGTGATGAAAAGGCGCCATGGAGAATAATGCAAAACATAGAGTATTCTCTGTAAGCCAAAAATTTCTTCGCAGAAGTACTCAAAACCTTTCAAAGATTCATATGTATAAAAATTGCAAAAGGGGTTAGTTGCACAATCATTTTCGAAGTCAAACTGTAAGAGGTTCTCTTTCGTTCCACTATAAAGTGTGTATTTTGCTTTCTGGAAACGTTTTGTACTATAAGCCAACCTCTTGTGCAGTTTGTGCAGTCAGCTCTGCACGTATGAATCCTTTAATTCTGCTCTTTGAAACGCTATATCAGTCTAATAATACCGATCAGTTCGTTCTTCACAGAGGTACAAGATAGAAACGGAATAACCACGCTTCGCACAAATGACCCTAAAATCGATCACTTTGCTATATTTTCAAAAGTTTCCAACGTAGAAGATTGATTTTTTTGTGGGAGGATGAATACCGATGACCTAAACGAAATCCGATGCTTTGAACTACCGTAGACATCTTGATGACGTCACAGTACGTCATATATCTATTGATAATAGGTTTCTCGATGTTTTCAATTACCTTTAACATCAGTAAATTTCATATTTTCGATTTCCCATCATGTCGACAACAAAGAAACCAAAAACCCGAGTTCGTTTATTTAAGAGGGAGAAAAGTTATGAAATTTTGAATTTTGGCAATATTCAATACAGAACCATTTACAAAATTACTTCTTCATTCATCTTTTAGAGTTTAAAATATTTGTTTACGACAATCTAGCAATCAAAAGAGTAAATCGGTACCCACAACCGTATGTTTTTAGAATTTTCAATTTTTGAGAGGAAATACTTTAAAATTCACAGTGAAAAAGAGGAAACGTCTTTATGACGTCATATATTTTTGAAAATGTCTTTAAAAATAACTATTCGAGTATTTTTCGGGTTTTAAAGAGGAACTGTACTTACTGTACACTGTATCGCCGCAATATGGTCTTTTTATGTTTCTTCAATTTAGAAAGCATGACTGATGTCAGACCCATGACGTCAGAAAATGTGACGTCACAGGAAACTTCAGTTCTTAATAACTCAGCAAATATTTATCGTAAAGAATTTAAAATTGCGGCAATCAAAAACACACATTTATGTTGTTGTGATAACATGCTTTATTTCAAACGTATAGGTAACGCACAATTTGACCTTAAAAGGAGTCGTTCGTTATGACGTCACACTAACGTCAATATACAAATGTTTTTGATCCTAAAGATGTTGTTACATTTTAATATTAACGTTAAATTTGACAGCGGATTAAACAAAATGTGCTGGTTTAAATATTTTTGGCTCGCTTTTAGTGATCGATTTTGAGGTAACTTATGCCATGCGTGAACTGCGCTGATATCGAGCTGAATTTTTTTTATCCCTCTGGTTATGGTTTAGAATCACTTACAAAAATCACTGACAAAAATGTAGAATCTCAAAGTTTCAAACCAATTGATATTGGCCCTGAACCCATAGATTAGGTGTAACGAGATAACCCATGTAGAGGAGACATGATTATTTTAGGTCAGCAGAAGATCTCCTAACAGCTTATCAAATAGCTCTGAATTTACGCTTCGGCATGATCATTTCCCGTTCTCTTTCCGCCGACCAGGGATATGTTCTGTTCTGCCTGTTCTATTCGACCTAACAGTAAATATATAGAGTGCACATAAAGTGCATATGAGCCTTCCTGCAATTTTCATAGCTATGAATCTCAGAAAAGTTTTGAGTACTCCTGCGAATAAATTTTTGGTTTACAGAGAATACTCTATCTTGTACGCTTGTTTGAAATCGTGGAAACGTGACCTTTCCTGACCCATGAAGTAAGTAAAAGCCTGGGTCGATACCTCGGTCGACGTAATCTCATTAATGCATTATTCTCCATGGCACCTTTCTATCACAACAACATCGATTTCTAGATAATATACACAGTTTATGAGCTGTTAGTAAAGGAAAAAGTCATATTAGTGAAAATTGTAAGTTTTTATTCAAATTGTTGCAAAGTTGAATTAATTAAATGACGTCTACCGAGGCATCGACCCAGGCTATTACTTACGCGGTCATGGGTCAGGAAAGGTCACGTTTCCACGATTTCAAACAAGCGTAGAAGATAGAGTATTCTCTGTAAACCAAAAATTTCTTTGCAGGGGTACTCAAAACTTTCCTGAGGTTCATAGCTATGAAAATTGCACGAAGGCTCATATGCACTTTAAATACTCTGCCCGTCCCGCGTAAAAGTGTTGTATTGTAGATGAATTCTTGAACTTTAAATTAACTACATAAGTCTTCGCAATAATGATTGGCAAACGCCCGCGGATATCGGATGTAGTTGCATTTCAAGGAACTTACCCCTACCCATAATGCACCCGATATATTTATATAGTTGAGGAGCGGGGGCTCAAAGTGTTTGCACTTTGTTGTTTTCAAAAAACATTGCAATGCAAATACATATATACCTTTTGTATTCTTGTCAAATTTGACAGCTAAAACAATGAAGAACAAAAGGTATATATATATATATATATATCAAAAGCAATGTTTTTTTTAAACGAGTCTATATATAAGTTAGATAAGTATAGTGAATGAAGTGACTTGCGAACTCTTCACTGGTCCATAAATTAATGCAGACGGTTAAGCCTTCTTCAATACATTGACGCAATCAAAATACTTGGAACTAAGTTATAAAATGAAACTGTACTATTTACAGGAGCTAATTACAATGAGTTAAAAAGATAAAAGAAATCACAGAGCAGAACTAAAACTGATTAAAACCGATTGTGACTGGGTACCGTGACTATGTATACTCTAAAAATAAGATGTTCCAACTCTGCCACGTAAATAATACGAGTTCTGTAATCGTGCGAACTCATACATGGATAATAATAGTATTATAGAAAAATTTGCCGAGTACCAAGGTTGTTGCAATATAATAATACAAAATAATAAAGATGGATCAAATCGGTTCAGTTACTCAGTTTCACGCTTGGTAGCGATCTTCACACTGAAGCGACATTGCTATGATGGTGCCTTTTTGAGCCTTTTTGAGCTTTTTGATTGCGTTATAGTTGTGAAATGTGAACATTTGAAAATGATCACGTAAAATTTGTTTTCGTGGCGGCACTTGCTAATAAGTTCCGATATTTTGTATAGGAGTGAAGGCTTGTCTGCGCTTAGGATAGATATTTTCTCGCTTAGGCATAAATTGCATCGGTTGTTTCCGCCTTTGTAAGCACTTGCGTGTTTTAGTATGCTCATCTGACATGATAATTGCATCATTGACCTTCAACCCCCAGATGTATTTCGAGAGGGCGGTGTCGTGTGAATATTTCTCTTTCCTAAAGGAAAGACTGTGATTATGTTAAATCTATTCTACTAAATCCTCGTTTTCGTGACCCAAAAGCAATTATTATTCATGTTGGCGTCAACGATGAAGAATCAAGCACGGTTCAGGAAATCTGCTCTAATTTCTGCGAAGCCGCAACAATTGCTACAAATTCTTTTCCATATCCTGTTCTCTCAAGTTACGCCAAGGAGTGATGAGTTCAACCCCATGATTGAGGAAATTAATCAATTTCTCACAAATGACTTTCTACAAAAAATCCCTTCAACTCCAAAGTTATGTTTATAGAACATAACAACATTAATGCTGAGGAATGTTTACACGATCACAAACACTTAACTAAGAACTGTGGTGTCAGGTGATTGGCAGGAATCCTGAAACGTGCATTGCGTCAAGTTCTGCAGATCCCAAAACCTCCGAACACGATAGAAAGAAGTACAAGGAACATGGTGAAGCACAACAATTATAATGTCTACAATAGCAGCCGTAACCGACAACCCGATACCATTACCTGGTAATGATTTGCTTATTAAGCAACTAATAAATCAGCTACAATCGGTGCCGTCTACTACGATGAACATACTCACAGTTCCCCCTCAAGATCTGTCCCAGTTCAAAATTCGCCATAGACCCATGGCCACCCTACACAACACTACCCTGGACCTACTCCACTGATACGGCCCCCTCCTCTCCCAGCGGCGAACACCATTTATCCCATACGTTCTTTAAGGATTTCCATCGCTAAACACTCTATATAGCAATGGGTATACACGTTTTTTGTTTCACTTCAAAACGCATGAATAATTAATGAGCATTGTGTCCAATAGAAGAAGCAAATCAGTCACGTACATGCTCCGTTATACCTGATAAAATCTCATCATTCTAAAAAGCCCGCGGAGGGATTTGAATTATGTCCCAGGGGAAACGGGGTTAATGATTGAGACAATGGATAAGCACCTTCCAATTGCTAGTTAGGATGAACGTTTTATATAAAGAATACTAATGAACATGAAATTATATATAAAGTTTCATCCTAATTAAGAATTCACTGATGAAGACCCAAAGGTAGCAAAAAGTACACGGAACATAAGGTACCTAGATAATCAATTTTGCGCTAAATTTACTAATATCAGTAGACTACCGATAATATTTTTAAAATGAAGTTATCCAACTACCATTACTTGTTTACCGAGCCACTGTTTAGTTCCAATTATTAAACCAAACTCAAAGCCGTAAAATAATAAAAACGTGCATTACACTTACAAACTTCCTCTTCATATTTTGTGCCGAAGTAAAAAAAACAATTAGAGTCTGCCGTCATGTCAGTCACATCGCTTTCCAATTGTTAAACTTCATCGATGTCAACCACGACACCAAAACCTTCAAGTGCTGGTTATTCTTGCCCTTGCTTGTTCTTTGCCACACAATGCTTTCAGCATTGCGAAACGCCGCTTCAAACAACATAGTATGGTAATTTCTTCATGTCATTCGCAATTGTAGACGGTGATTACTCGAATCATAGTTAATAGAGTGGAATGGTTATGAAACCCGGCAAACTTCAAAGGGGCTAACAAAGGCGCTGCGATTTATGTTGGAAGGGGGCAAGACAAAATATTGTGCAGGGTCATAGTTCATTAGCGTCCCCTGAACGACTGAACTCACACGTTTCTATTGGCTGATTGATTAACACATTGGAATTTCTATTGTGTTTTGTGCAGGGTAGTGGTTGAAAAGAGCTAACAAAGACATATAACAAAGAAGGTCGCTGGGTTTCATAACCATTACACTCTATTAACTATGCTCGAATATTTTGAATGGCGCTGTAATACAAAGGTTCAATGGTCCATAAAGCAACCATTATAAGTTTTTGAAGCCGTTTAATAAATTCGCAGCACGTGTTTTATCAGGTCTAAAAATCTCGGCTTGCGCCCTCGACTTTTGAACCTGATAAAACACTGCTGCTCGTTTATTAAACAATAACTAACATTTGTGCTTGTATCAATACCGAATTAATGATTTTAAAGAAACACCTATTTTCTTTTAATGTAGATGGTCTTCAGCGTAAGCTTGAATACCCGTCATTTATTAATTGTATTAGCAAGTATGATATTGTCATCCTACTGGAGACATTGTTACCCTACTGGAGACATTGTTACCTCAAGGCTTGCAAGTTACCATTCCTGGTTTTTACAGTTTTTTTTTTAAAATACAGACCAAAAAATAGGAAAGCCAAACGGTGTTCTGGGGGTTTAACCATCCTCGTAAAACAGTCTTTAAGAACAGGAGATCAATTCATTTCAGACTCAAATTATGTTTTCGTTTGGTTAAAACTGTAGAAATGCTTTTTCCATATACCTAATGATATATACGTATGCGCCACTTACGTCCCTCCAAGTAACTCTAGTATCTTCTTACCTAAAGATAATAATCATTTTCAGAGTTTACAAAAACAATTGTTGACTTATATACTAGGATGGGAGATATAATTATCTGTGGTGATTTTAATCCACGTACTGGTAACTTAAAGGATTTCACAACAACATATTTCAGTGATTCTTCCTTTAGTTCAGTTATCGACGCACATGACAATTTAAGTAGTCGCAATAATCGTGACACTCAAATACCCGCTTTCGGTCGACAATTAATAGAAACATGTGTTGCTTTCAACCTACCAATTTTAAATGGGAGAACGAAAGGCGACATAGCTGGCCAGTTTACTTGTTATACTCCCAACGGAACAAGTGCAATCGATTATTCCATAGTTAGTGAACACATTTTCTCTCAAATAGAGTTCTTTACAGTCAATCCCCCAAGTTTTAATTCATGTCATTCGCCAATTGCATTGCATTTGCACTTAAACTTAACATGGTAAAACTAACAGAAAATTAAAACATCCTAAATGTTTTTCCGATCTCTTTTAAATGGGACGCGAAAGCTATAGATAAGTTCATAACTGTCCTCAAATCAAAACACATTTCAAACAAATTTGAGACGCTACCCTTACAAAAATTGACACTATCTGAATACTATCTGAATACTAGTTACACCCGATATCTGAAAACTAACTTATCTTTAGTTAAATACTATCCGACATATTTATCTGCTTACTATCTAATTAATAAGTAAGAGCTATCTGAAAACTATCTAATTGGAACCATTCGGATAGTCTATCTACATGCTATCCGTAGTTAAGATAGAATTCGGATAGGCATAAACAGATAGGTTTTGCATACTTTTTAGTTATACTAAAACTAGTCATCAAAATCTAAAATAACTACTTTTCAGATACAGCCCAGGTAGAGATAAGTTAGCATTCAGTTAGGAACCAGATACTGTTCAGGTATCCATTAGATAGAGATTAGATAGTACTTAACTAAAGTGAGGATAGTATTCAGATAGATATCAGATAGCTTATAACAACAGAGAAGATAGTGATAAAATAGAGATTAGATAGTACTTAGATAAAATGAAGATAGTGTTCAGATAGACATCCGATAGCCTATAACAACAGGTACATGTAAGGTAGTGATCAAATAGAGATTAGATAGTACTTATAATATAAAATGATAGTATTCAGATAGACATCCAATAGCTTATAACAACAGATAAGGTAGTGATCAAATAGAGATTAGATAGTATACTTATATATATAAAATGAGGATAGTATTCAGATAGACATCCAATAGCTTATAACAACAGATAAGGTAGTAATCAAATAGAGATTAGAGAGTACTTCAATAAAATTTGAAATTATAATTTGTATAAACTATATATAGTCATAATATGCAACATTCAACCAGACTTAAATTAGTTTCAATCTTGATGTTGGCATATATGCAACCTTTGATGTCTTCTACCATCATGAAACTCAGAGTATATATTACTATAGAGACAGTTGTTGTCTTGCATCTCTCCAAATTCTGAGCATCCAAAACTTGAACCAACATTTCTACGATTTAACAATTGAAACGTGAACTAAGGCAATTTAAACCGGACTTATACATTGTAAATGAAATTATTTATCAAGGCCTTGACTCTCTCAATATGAATCCTACATGCATAAAAAGTATATTATTTTAGCTGGCTTAATACCAGCCTTAAATGGCCAAATTTTACAAAAAATGTTGGTACAAAATATTGGGTATTGTTAGGGCTAGGTTTGAATATTGTCTTTGCTTTTTCAGGGTTGCCACCAATCAGGAAAAAAAAGTCTGAGTTTTCACTGGCTGATAATAGAACTGTTCGATATTCCCTCGTCCATTAAAGAAAAGTCATTGTCAAAACATGTAGCCTACCCTCGCATATGCTTTGAGGCATGAAAGGTCATCATGGCACCCAGAAAATATAATTCCCTGACTTTGACAAAAAACCTGTTTTTTTAAATACCCTCCTTGCTCCACAGCTGTAATGTATTGCAGTACGGTACATATTTCTGACTTGCAACACTTTCGCATCTTCAAAATTAGACCAGACAAATGCTGTAGATTGAGAAAATAAGCAATATTACACAATGGCCTCTGCATGTACTTCACTTACTTATTACCTTTTATGTTTTCAATGTAAAATGCATCATTTCATATAATTATCATTTGTTTTATACATGAATTAATATTTTCTCTCCATATTGTTTGAGAAATAAGTTTTTCAACACTCTTCTTGGTGTTTGATTTATTTATGATTAAATGGATAATTACATACCTGACTCTCATATATTATGGACATACATGTACTGTACATGTACAATAAAACTTCTAGTTCATAGTTCTGAACAGCCAATTACTGCTATTGAATTGATTCTTCGTGAAATTCATTGATGATTTTCTGAGTTTAAGTTATACAATGTATATGTACATGTACTACACTGTACCAATATAAAAATGAAAGGCAGGATTCCACCAATCCCCCCCCGGGATTATTTAATGTCCCACCTCACAAATTCCCACCCAGGTTTTCATGGCATCCCACCCGGGATTCCACCAATCCCAACTGGGATCCCGTCATCCCACCCGGGATTACATTGTATTAAACATCCCAGCTGGGATCCCTGCATCCCAACTGGGTTTGCAAAATCCCTTAGTATGGCATAACACACACAAAAGTTTAAATGGCCCGATTGTCAGTAGAAGCCCGATCGAGTGACCAGTAGCTGCCTATTTTCCCTTCAGTTTTGGCATTTTACCCTATTATCATGACCTGAATGCATACATGCATGCATACATGGCCCCACACATCAGCTTTTCTTTCAAATCCATATACCCAAAAAATCATGTGATGGGGGCCGTACATGTCTGATGTGAGCAGGCCAGAAAAAAGCTGTTCTGCCATGCTCTATTTTATGCTTCTTGCTTTGCTGTTATTAAAACAAACTAAGTGATCATACAATAACAAAACTTATTGACTGAGTTACGTCATGCTGATCGAAGAGAAAAATACAATGTATTTGGCTAACTGTCATTTTGTACGGACCTTGCTGTGCTCAGTCTATTATTTTAGGACATAATTATATCCTCGAGCCAAATATTTTCCTGTCGTGGCCCTTCCTCTCAGTCAATAAGTTCTCCAGAAAATCTACCCTGCAAGCAGGGCTTTCTTCAACTCTCCACACACACAAAAAAAACGAAAGAAAAGAATGGTTCAGCACTAATTTGTGTTGTTTTCATATTGATCAAGCATGCGTCAATTTGTTTTCTTGTGCCCACTGACTCACTCAGTCGTGTCACCTTTGTCTTCCAAATTTGTCTGCCAATGGAGTCAGGTTTGGTTACAGCTAGCATGTGTACATCCATCCATCTCCCCTGAAACTCAGGAGGGAATGTATGTCCTACACTATTGTTAATCGTGTTCCAGCATAATTTTGCATAAAAGTGAAAATTCTCCACGGCCATCCCAACGGTCGCCCTGTATCTCAATATCCATTGGCCAAGAGAAATGAGATGGTAAACATTGTAGATTTCAGATAGTTCACTTCCTATTGTTAATGGAAAAAGACAAGAGGATGCTGCGAAGCAGGGAAAATAAAATAAATTCCCTTCTTCAAGGGTAACTTTAGGATAAATAAAGGTAGATTTATTGAATCAATGGTAATTTCAAGGTCTTCTGTGCAGTTCAGCAAAATAACAAGAGGACAAAGCCGGAGTTTTGAAACCAAAACCGTATCAATTTTTAATCAATATAAATATTTACTTCACCAGCACTGCTTGAATTAGGCAGATTCAATGTTCTTATAGGAACTTCCTACATTCATGTATATACATTTGTACAATGCATGTATGGAGATTTAATTATGACTGGGAAGTGTAGAGATAAAAGTTCATCGTACACATTATATTCTCCACATCCTGAAACAAGATTTTTGTCTGAAGATTTCAGAATTACTGTATTGCAGAACAATGCAAACTCGTACCAAAATGCATCCAAAACCATAATGTTATTTGACAGTCGACTGAAGAACTGATAAATCCTAATCTCTTAGCCAATCAAAGGTGCCAAAGTTTCAAAAAACAGGCCTTATATCACATAATATTTACAGTAATAATTTAGCCAATCAGCATTCTTAATTTCCACCATAAATCCTCATAAAATAAACATCCATGCATGTGACCTGGAACAGGATTATTTAACGACAGTGTAGCACATGTATACATCCCTTCCTGAGTTTTTAGGTGAGATGGATGGCTGTACACAGGCTACATGTAGTTATCAGCTTAAAGCCCAAAAATAGTTGGGTGCTGATAAACCGGTTTTAACAGGCTCAACAAGTCCAGTAGCTTGGACAAAAACAAGCAAAGTTCAAGAAGGCTCTGCTCACAGGGTAGGGAAAATGCACATGTACATTGTACATGTACATGTAGTTGTCATTTACAGCTACATTGTCATCTGTAGCCATCATGTAGCTGTCATTTACTTGGAGAAAGGCACAGCTATAAAAGGAGTGAACTTCTAAACATAATATACCAGGAGATTAACATAATAATACCATAGAGGACAAATTAATCCCTAATTACAACTTGAAATTTCACACATAATTTGTAATATTTCATATGCAAACGCTGCCTATGCGCAATTAAAATAATGTTCATCTGGATCGTAATTTGCTCTCCATAATGTTAATGGGTTATGAAATAGTGACTCTTGAAATTAGGGATAAATCTCACTTGTTTGTCAAAATCTACATAATTACTTAAATTTTGACAAACACAAGTTAAATTTATCCCTAATTTCACTTGTCCCCATTTAATTACCTATACTAATTAAAAACAAGATTGAGTACCCCGCTAATTAATAAGCACACCAATAACCAAATGTTGAGGGATCCAAATATCTAAGTAGGAGGTTCAGTGTCCAGGACTGTGCAAGGCAGTGCTTGAGAGCTAATGGTCACTAGGAAACCCTGGCAACCACCAGCCCAATGAGACCACTTAGGAAATGTCAATAAAAAGTTTTGAGGTTATGAAAAATCCAGGTCAATCAGGTTAATTACTGGAAAGAAATGTATTTTGCTTGGTCTTAAATTAAATATTAAGTAAAAAGTTTTATTACTTTAATACTTACAAAATTTCTTTGCATACTTGTACAGCTCTTTGTCATGTTTTACATTTTCACTGATCACCATGACTGTGATTGCATGTTTTCAACTTCAGTTGAAAATTCACAATTGTGTCTCCAGTTTCTGTTTCCTGTTAATTAAATTGAAAGAAATTAAGTGTATCTAAATACAATACAGATACATTTATTTTCATGCATTTAATAACAGTAAAAATCATTTTTCACTAAAATGTGCTGGAAACCTGGCTGCAGACAGGACGTGGAACGAGGAATACGGTACTTCCGAGATTAGTGCACAATTTGCTACACAAATGTTTTCAAATGCCAACGGTTAAGTTCTTCATGAGAAGTTAGTCATTAAATTCTCGTAAATGTTAGTACCCTGGGTACCTGCAGAGGTTCTATTATACCTCTCGGCCGTCTCTTCATCTCTCTCGATCTCTAGTAGTTCTCCAAGCAAGTCCTTCTGGAACCAGGCCCAGGAATGCTATTATTAGCTAGTTAAGGCCGGGATGTAGGGGATTAAAGAAAATCGCTTCGTACTTTCGCAATTCGTGTGATATATCATTTAAAAACATTGCCGCTATAAAATGATATAAAACCTGACCTATACCAATCACTTCATTAAAATAATCACTATTCAAGTTCAAATACAACTACACTCTACATGTACATCGATCAGTAGACAGTACACCATTGTGCAAGGATTGAACCCGCCCGGTGTTGAAGCCTTTAAAGTCATACACTCCACCGTTTATACAAATCACATAAATTTAATGATCCCATCTTACCTCCTTTGTTTTCTAAGGCTTGCTCCAGAGGCTTGCCTTTTCTTGAAGCCATATTATACAGATATTGTAATAATGTAAAGAGATCCCACGCCAACTTGTACCGAAAAACCGTTGGTAAAATAATACACACAATGCAATGCAAACTTTGCAAATCAATCCCATAATGCACCAATACATCCCATAATGTAATGAAGCCTTCTTGGCAGCCATTTTGAAAACGAGTTCGGTGGGAGTTATACAATGTTGGATATGGATTCCAAATGGCATTGAAAATGAAGGTAATCAAGGCTTGGAAACCGATCACTCAAGAATGTAACATTTTAGTGATGCATTTAACATAATATGGCGGAGTATTGGACCGATTCCGGTACCAATGAGTCGGAGAGTGGCTGGCTAGTTGTACGGGTTGACAGTGACAGTGACAGTGTAGACACGAGTTTTCCTTGAAATTCAACATCCAAACTTCCAATGGCACTTTGAAAGAAAATATATGAGACATTCAAATTGTATACTTCAAGCTCATCCAACATCTCCAACTTCACGACTAATACTATTGGAGTATTGCCGCAGAAAAATGAATTGGTATTGACATACTTGTGACATCAACATTTACAGTATGGATTATGGTGCAGCTCTACAGGTACGGTTATTTGGGCTCTTTATTTTCACTTGTGAATGGTTCTTACATGGATCTCGAGTATGAGGTTAATATATGAACACATCCAACATTTTAAACGTTCTTTTAAACAGGTTTATATTTAATTGAAGAAGGCAAGCTAGGCCATATTTACATGTAGATCGACTAGCCACAAAAACGTTTTCACATGAATGCGAGACTGTAGATCCACAGATCCGTACTAAATACAGACACTGAAATAAAAACTTAAATAAGGTTTGGTTGTACGTAAGCTAGCCAATGTATGGTTCTAATAATGAATGTAGTTATTATTAATTTGTGCACATATATATATACACATCTCATTTGAAATAATGTTGTATTTCATTTGCTAATGCAACAATCAATGTTAAGCCCGGGGGGAATTTGACAGACAGGGCTACCCTGATGATGGGGATTTTGAGATACGCTACCTGCCCAGGGTGGGGTTATTTATTAGAAATAAGGAAGGGACTGAATTGCAGAATACGTTGTACCCTGCAACTATTAGCCTAAGGAAGACAGGGCAGATATTTGGAGCAGTTCCACATGAGAAAGGGGATTATGGAAAGTTTGAAAATGGAAGCTACATGTATAGAGAAACTTAAAGGTTTCATGAATTCTGGATACCTCAGGGTTATATAATATAGCATTATTAGCTACATTGTTTTGTTGGCTTCACCTGGGGGAACCCAAAGTACATGTAATATTAAAAAAATATCAACACTTACACCTACATGTAATTCGATACCGGTAAATATTAGGTTTTTGGGTGGTTGTCAACAAATACCACTACCAATGTTAAATATAACTTTTAAAATGTTCTGCACTTATAATATTATCAAGGAGGGTTAACTAAAGCTTGTTAGAGCTGTTATAAAACTTTCATATTATAACAATCGTTGTTAGGCAATTTTGCATGTGTAACGGCTGTTACAAATGATGTGACGTCCATAACACTGTTTTTTATCCCCTATGCCAAAAGTAAAGAAGGTGATGATGATAAATGGCACTGAATAAATAACTATTGACTACCTGCTGTACATACTTAAAATCATAAAACTAGCCTGGTGTACATTTGTACCTTCTCATCTCACAGCAATTTAACTTTGAAGATTTCTGTTGAAATATCATGTCTTTTATTCTAACGTCCGTAGCGCTCACTAATTGCCTTCAGTTATAAATTTAGTCTAAAGACTTGAGCACTTTCTGATTCCACTTAAATTGAACCTCTCACTACTTTCTCATTTTAAGCAAGAGAAAAAGTAATAACTCCTATGGCTTACTACACAGGAGTAAATGCCAAAAAGTAGTGTCTGAATGTAACACCCATAACAAAGAATTTGATATTTTTGACCAAACATGTTTTTTCCGAGGGTGGGGAATTTGATTTTTTTTGGGGAGAAAATGTCAAATTCCCGCTCCCCCTCCCCTGGAGGTGCATAAATATTATATGCTGGTACTTCTTAATTAGCCAAGGCATACATGTAAATGTACTACAGAATCCAACAATAGTATTATTATTAGTTTTTGTTGAAGTGCTACCCTGAAAGTTTGAAGTTGTGTTAGGAAAATTGCCTTTAGCCAACTAATCGGAATTTATGAGACTCTTTGACTGACAATCAGCTAAATATAAATAATAATATCCAAATGTGACTTGTAACTTCCTCTTCACACTTCAACAAGCGTGGTACTGTATTTTTTAGAATTTACTTACGTTTCACATTATATTTGCTAGTCCACCCCTTCACTTACATGTACATTAGAGCTACATGTATTTCATGCATTAATTAGGATTTTATAGTCGCACTAAACACTTAAATCATTTCTCAAGCCACTCCACTTTATACATATATAGGGATTTTGACAGTTTCACAATTTGTTAACCTAGCGCTAATGGGGACTGGCCTATATAGCCTGTTACACCAGACATTTTTTTTCCACTCATAAATTCGAAGTAAAAGAAACGTCTGCTTACCAGAGCGCTTATTATTTAAGCCTCATTGTGTTATGAACCAATCAGATTTTACCTTCCATATCCCTGAACGTCACATCTTTACATGTAATGTTACATTTAAAAGGTTCTGACAATGACATTTGCCACTGACCAATCACTGGGGACTGTTCCCACGCTCGAGACAAAACCAATTTGTACATTTCATGTTTCATTATCTCATACTGTATGTTTAGCCTCCCAAAGCTCAATGAACTTCAATGAAAGCTACATGTACATGTATATATTTACAAACAGCAGAAATGGATTGATTCAAATTTTGGCTTTGGAGACTTAACTGATTTGGTAACATGATTGTTTTTATATATTTGCACTATGACACCAACGAGGTGAAAGTTTGCAACTGTTGCATGTCACGCCAATTAAAAAATTCTAACAATAGCTCTCATTGGCCAGAAAAATAAAACAAATATGCTGATGCCGTGCTTGCATATTGCAAACTAATTACATGTAAGCTCGGATAAACAGACATTTCTTTTTCTTCGAATTGAGTGGGAAAAAAAAACATATGGTGGAGCAGGCTAAGATTGGCCATGCCAGGCAAGATATATTGGTTCTACATCATTATTCCCAATACCGTACCAATCAGCCTGGTATCATTGTTTCAATACTTTTATAATTTTGCTTATTAGATCCCATGCTGGAATATCAAGTCCTGCTTCGTCTGTTGATCCTTGCAAATTTTCACTGAGGTTTTCTTTCACAATTATTCCTGATATATTTTCGTTTTCGATTCATTCCTACCACTCCATGGCCAGATTCCCCTATTTCAGCTATAATCTTTGCCAACACCTGTGCCAGCTTCTTTCAATCTCATCCATGAAAAATCCCATCGGCCCATTCCCTTGTCCGCCACCCCTAAGGTTGCGCATTAGACTCCTGTTTGGGTGCGAATACCCACACTTAACCCACAAAAAATACATTCTGGGTGTGATTACCCTCACTAACACAAAAATGCAACTTTAGAATACCCAGCCACTAAAATCTGGGAGTCGTAACTACTGGTTACTTATACTGAAAGGTAAAAAGATAATATAAATCAGATACAGAATGGCCCAGATTTTGACTTCAAATTTCTCTGCAAAATAAATTCTGATTTTCAAAATTTTAGTGGCCAAGAAACTATTCACCTGTGAGTTTGATAAGTAATATACAGAATGAGAGTCAGTTCTGTATCTTATTTATAAACTTGGGCTTAACATCGATAGGTACATTATTTGCAGCCCGGTGTTTCATTGATAACATATGGTACAGTTAGTTTTCAGATATCTACTGTATACAATGTATATCTAAATTAGTGTAATATATATATATTAAGTATATAGAGATGTATATGTATATATAAAAATCTGCTATATGTAACTGAATCATATATATATCATATTTTATATGTAATGGGTTTATAGTTTTTGGATAGTCTATCTGAATACTATCCAAATGTTTTAAATGTACAGTTAGTTTTCAGATATGTACACTGTACATCTAAATGTTATCTGAACAACAGTTAGTGTTAAGATACTCTATCTGAATCATATCTTCTATTTTATATGTAATGGGTTAGTTTTCGGATAGTCTCTGAATACTATCTGAATGTTTTAAATGTAGAGTTAGTTTTCAGATATCTATCTAAATGTTATCTGAACAACAGTTAGTGTTAAGATACTCTATCTGAATCATATCTTCTATTTTGTATGTAATGGGTTAGTTTTCGGATAGTCTATCTGAATACTATCCGAACGTTTTAAATGTGGAGTTAGTTTTCAGATACCTATCTAAATGTTATCTGAACAACAGTTAGTGTTAAGATACTCTATCTGAATCGTATCTTATATTTTATATGTAATGGGTTAGTTTTTGGATAGACTATCTGATCACTATCTTTCAAATCAGTTAGCATTCAGATAGACTATCTGTTATCTAACTTTTTAGCAGATATTGTTTAACTAGCAAAAAGATATTAATAAGATAAGTGCAGACTATCCGAAAAAAGCTGCAGATAGTAAAAATATATAGTTTTTTGGATGTTGGATAGCTTCAGTTAGTTTAACGATAGGAATTAGATAGTAAAAAGATAGGTTCGTTTTCGTAAGGGTAGATTACTCTTTAACTAACAGTCCCCTAAATCTTGAGTATATCGTAACCAAGTTTACCAACATAATGACAAATGCAGCTAAAGCCTCACTTCCAGCTTTTAGGAAAACCAAATCAACACACAGGAAGAAAAAATAGCAGATCTCAAAAGTGGTACGACAAATCATGCTGGGCATCGCGCAGAATGGCCTTTGTTCGAGGGACACTTTGAGATTTTGGACTACATTAAGGTCAACTAATTATAATATTAATGAGTTAGAGGATTGCCCTACGATTGGCTTAAATAAATGAGCTTTGGGAGTTGCTTGTCCCTAGCCGATCTCAAATGGAACGAGCTTTGGGAACTGCTAGTCCCAAGCCGATCTCTCAAGTGTGAAAGTCAATTCAATAGAAGTTCGTAAAACCAGGTAATGAATGAAAGAGCCAAACAATAGTTTATCCACAAAACGACAAAGCCCTTCGGCTTAACTCCTCATGCTCTCAATTTTTTTCACAGCGTGTTCACATCGCATCGCAAATAAGTCTAAATGCAGATTCTAGGACATTGTAGCTTTAAAATGAGATGTTATTCAAGCTTATCCGTGCCCTAGAAGTCAAACAAAAACGGATTCACAAAATGACCCACAAAGAAACTGAGCAAGCTGTGTTCATGCATGACTCACGTCGAACGGAAACGGGGAAAAAGCCCGTCGGCAAAACGACAAACAGTGTTCAAACTCTTTCTCAATTTTCTCCCAATCGTGTTCAAACCGCATCGCAAATAAGTCTGAATACAGATTTTTGGAAGATGTAGCTTTATAATGAGATATTTTTCAAGCTTATCCGTATCCTAAAAGTCAAACAAAATCGGATCCACAAAATCACCCACAAAGAAAGTTAACTGAGCTAGTTGCCGAAGCGGTAAAAAAGCCGGTTGGCAAAACGGCTAACAGTGTTCCAAGCCGTTTCCAATTTTCTCCCAGTCGTTTTCAAATCGTGTCACAAATAAGTCTGAATACAGATTCTTGGAAATGAGATGTTATTCAAGCTTATTCCTGTCCTAGAAGTCAAACAAAATCACCCAATGAAACTGAACTGAGTAACGAATGCAGCGTTTTAACAAAGTCATGCGCGTGCTTAGATAGATCATTTATCTAGGTCATAATGCGCAGTTTTGTGTATTTCCCTCGTTCGTTTAAAGAGTTGAAGGAACTTATCATATCTTTAAAGCAATGGCGATTAAAGTCCGCGGTTTTTTTAAATAACAGAAACTGGCTGTTGGATTAGGTAGGCACACGCAGAATCCAAAGGTAAGACACGCAGAATCACTAGTTAAGCCTGACTTTTAGTTTTCCCAGAAAAGTTTAGAGTAGCTGTTTAAAAAAAAATACTACTCACTGTCTCACGATTCAAGTTCAGGTTTGTTCGAAAACTGCGCTAAAAGTATTTTAAGTTTTACTTTTGTTGTTAGAAGACATACAAAGCTTGTTTATGGTTGTGTAGGCAACGTTCTTATAATTGGCGGATACATAATAAAAGAATATATAGATCACTATTGTCGTTCCATGATTTGCATTGGTGCATTTAGATCCAAGGCAAAAATAAGGCTCTTGCTTTCTAGTTTTCTTGTCAGTGATTCTCAGAAACCGAACAAATCAGTTGCAAAGATGAGCAAACAGTGTTCCAACTCTTTCTCAATTTTCTACCAATCGTGTTGAAATCGCATCGCAAATAAGTCTGAATACATATTTTTTGGAAGATGTAGCTTTATAGTGAGATGTTATTCAAGCTTATCCGTATCCTAGAAGTCAAACAAAATCGGATTCACAAAATCACCCACAAAGAAAGTTTAACTGAGCTACATGTAGTTACCGAAGCGGTAAAAAAGCCGGTCGGCAAAACGGCTAGCAGTGTTCCAAGCCGTTCTCAATTTTCTACCAATCGTGTTGAAATCGCATCGCAAATAAGTCTGAATACATATTTTTTGGAAGATGTAGCTTTAAAATGAGATGTTATTCAAGCTTATTCCTGTCCTAGAAGTCAAACAAAATCACCCAATGAAACTGAACTGAGTATAGAATAGGCTCGATAAATTGGGGATAATTCCGCTCCAATTCTCAAACATCGGTGTTTTATAACACAAACAATTCCCTTAAAGACTGGGATTCCAAATCCCTTTGCTCAAGAAGTACGAAAGTCGTTTGCTTAAAAGTTTACTCATGTGCTAACTGCTGAACCACGGATTTATCTACGTCATAACTGCGCAGTTTTGTGTATTTCCCTCGTTCGTTTAGAGAGCTGCAGGAACTTATATCTTTAAAGCAATGGCGATGAACAGGCTCGGGAAAAGTGCAATCTTGAAACGGAGCTGCGATATTATTATCAGCCATGATAGACTTTTAGAATCAGAATGTTAATAATGTTGAGCTTCTCTTTTCTTTTGCTAATAAAACTGGTCGGCCAAGCAACTAAAATACAGTTGATATATTTAGCTTGCTTTAAAGTTTCCGCTTCGCTTTCAGGATCTTAATCACCTCCCATGGGACTCAACACCACGCTACTTGATAATTGTCAATAGATAAATCCGCTTCTACAGACATTATCATAAGTGGCACGAAATGCCGTTTTAGTTTAACTTTTTACAGTTTTTTATCCAAGGTACAGGGTTTTTTCTAACCGTTTGGGAAGCTTGAAGAATCATTTTAAAACTTATTTTAGGGTCTACAAGAAGCCGATTGAAAATGACTTGTGCGTCTTATATTTCAGTAGAAATCGAGACCTGAATATTGGACTGAGCAGTTTTCCATACAAAATTCGGTCAAAACTCGCTTAGATTCAGAAGGCTAAGGTACATGGGTTTTTGAAAGATACAACTGAGGTCAATAGCTCTACTGATTTATGTGACCTTTAGCTTTAAAAAGCCGATTGAAAAGGATTTTTTCTCTCAAAAATGAAGCTTCAAACGCTTCAAACGTAAGCTAGTGGAAGCGTGTTCGCCATTTCCTTCGTATTTGAATCTCCCGCTCCTCATTAACTGGGCAATCGTTCAAATACTTACGGGGACTTAATTATATTCAGAACTGGATATGTCCATTGATTCTGGGCGATGTTTTAAAGAAATAAATAAATCAAGTTAGTAAGTCGGTTTTGCGGTACCCGGTGGTAAGCGGAATTCTACTAAACTAGAAAAGCTTAATGAAAGGAGTTTACGCTTTGTTTTCAATGACTTTACTAGCACATATGATCACTTACTCCAACAGCTAAATCACCCTACCCTCCATAACAGAAGAATTCATGACACTTTAACTTTAGTATATAAATCCATACATGGAATTGCTCCCAGCTATATCACAGACCTCATAACTAAACGTTCATTAACCTGTAATCTCCGTGGTCATCTTTCTGTTGATATACCAAGAGTACAAACTACCAAACATGGACTACATTCCTTTCATTATAATGGCAGCAAACTTTGGAACTCCTTAAGTGACTCTATCAGATCCTCTCCAAGTATAAAAACCTTTAAAACAGCTATTTCTAAAATTAACTTTACCAATGACTGTTGTTCCTTCTGTAGATCAGATTAATTATATATTACCTTTAATTTTATATTTATCACTACATCATGTATATAGCGTTATATACTAGACCTTTATTCAGCATACTATAGCTTCATTTATTATTACTATGATTCCACACATTGTATATCTTATTTCTTTAGTAATCATTTCATTGAATTTACAACTTAAATTTATATTTTGTAGTTAATATATCCAAATGTATATATACAGGAGTAAATGTATCTCTATTTTATTTTATATTTATTTTAGTTATTTTATTGGATTTCGGAGATATTAGCATCTTGTAATTTGCTACCTTAAATTCGAAGAAAATAAAGTTTATTGTATTGTAAACGTAAGCTAGTGGAAGCGTTTTCGCCATTTCCTTCGTATTTGAATCTCCCGCTCCTCATTAACTGGGCAATCGTTCAAATACTTACGGGGACTTAATTATATTCAGAACTGGATATGTCCATTGATTCTGGGCGATGTTTTAAAGAAATAAATAAATCAAGTTAGTAAGTCGGTTTTGCGGTACCCTACATGTCCATTATTTAAGGGGCAAACCTCATACTCCAAACACTTCAATCATCTAACCCGAAGGAGTATTGGAAATTAGTTAAATCGCTGCGAGGATTGTTGAATCAAGGAAAACAAGGAACGTAACTAATTGAAGCCCATGAATGGCACTCGTACTTTAGAGATTTAAATAGGGCAAAACAACCTCAATCCATTCGACAAAGGGTCGATTGTTTTGTCTCTAAAATAGATAAGTTTGCTTCGCCACTACAAGAAATACTAGACAAACCATTTTCTGCTAAATAATTAATCAAAATAAGCAAGCAACTAAAAAACAATAAAGTATCAGGAACTGACGCTATTAACAATGAAATGATCTATGGACATTTATAGTAACTAGTTCGTTAAACTTTTTAATACAGTTTTTCAATCTAGTTTTTTTCCTCGATTTTGGAATGACGGATATATTTCTCCTATTTTTAAGTCTGGAATCATGGAAGACCTAAACAATTATCTTGGCAACACAGTAAATAGCTGTTTAGGTAATTTTTTTTACGCTTGCACTGAACTCTCGCTTAACGGACTATTTAGAAAGCAATAACATTAAACCAAATCAAATTGGTTTTCGCAAACGATATAGAACCTCTGGCCACATATTCGTGGTTAAAGTTCAAGTATCGCCATAAAACAACATGAATTAACTCTTTCAGTGCCACAAATTATATTTGTGATATACTTCAGTTGTCTAACTAAGTTTTCTTTGGGAGGCAGGAGCAGAAATTAAACTAGAATAAAATAAATAAAATAAATATTTTATTGGTTACAGCTGGCTTAGTATTACAGCTTAAAGCTGGCGGGGACCTGCTTTTACTCCTCTCACCCTCCCCGCTACATTAACTGTTTCGGACACATTACACTCGACTCACGGTTGATTTTTACGGAGGGAGAAAAACCGGATAACCCGGAGAAACCAGCCACAAATCTTGTTGGTGCAGACCAAAACCTATTACAAGATACTCTCGCAGCCGCCCCAACTCTAGAAGTAGTCCCGACTCAATTGCAAGCACAAACCGCTCAACCAGTACCTATTGAAGATGCCCCTAAAGCCGAACAAGATTTAGGCGCCCATGCCGATAACCCTTCTCAAAACCAGATTGATGAGCACGTTGTTGAAATGGTGGGCACTTTGTCCTGTTTAGTAGCTTGTGTTTAGTTATAGCATATTAATGTATCAGTTAGTCTCGTACGGAATTATATAGCGACTTTCTCTCGTGCGGAATCATAACAAGTGTCTCGCACGAAGTTTGTCTCATACGGATTGATTATATAGTTGAGTTTGCGATGCACTGAATTATGTAGCGAGTTACGTTTGTCTCGTACTAAATTATGTAGCGAATTTGTCTTCTTTAAATTTTACTTACTGATGATTATAACGAGTTTGTCTCGGCAAGGTTTTTTTCCTGAGTACCTGTGAGTTTGCATCGTTGAATTATTTATGTGCTCAGCGAGTTCGTCTCGCGGAGTTTCCTACTAGGGTGAGTTTGTCTCGCAGGAAACTGTTTATTGCCGAGTTTGCCTTGTTACCTCTCCTACACGAGTTTGTCTTTTCTTGGCCTTCTCACCCTTCCGGGAATTCCACATGTTGTCCGTTTGCGAGTTTCTCTCGTCTTTTGATTGGTCGAGATCAGTGATATTTCAGCGTAATTTGCAATACATACATGTAAACCTATTCCATATATGGTAGATTTTGCCATATTTGTAAAATACAGACCATCTTGGTAAGTAAAATGGCGGACATGTTTACCAGAAATGACGAAGGGAAAGTCTTGGCAAAGCAAGCTTAAAACAAGCAAATGTGCAGAACTGACAAGTTAGAAAAGTCTAAAATCATGTTGTTGGGATACCTGTTGCAAAATATTTGTGAAAGTACAATTTAGTTTTCAGGTCCTCGTACAAGCCGAGGTTTGACCAAAAAATCCCCAGTCCGGCGAGATTCCCAGTAAGGAATCACACAAGAATACTGAAAACACTCCCTAACTTGATGAAGAACTTTAAAAAAAACAAGGAAATGAACCACATAAATGTGTAAGTTTTCTATTCTTTCAGATCTTTTTTATTGTTATGCTTTTTCTGTCTGAGCTTGAGTTCGTTGGATTTTTACGGAGCATCATGAATCAGTGAGGGGATTGCACCAGAACATTTCTTAGCTCGTATTATATTTTATTGTACATGATATTTGGCATAAATACCACTCGTGAGATTTCAAAAATCCTTGTAATTTCACTCACTGCTACGTGGCTCGTGAAATTTATAAGCAATTTTGAAATCTCTCTCGTGGTATAACACTATATATGCTTCTAAACGAAACCTATACAGACCAGCTTTCAGAACAAATTATGACGCGGCTTAACTAGATTCGAAGTAACAGCATCAAAGACATGGGAAGTAGTACCAACAATGATTATATCTCACAATAGTTTTAATAAACAGTAAGCTTTTTCTTCTTGACAATCAGTTATGATAGAACAACAACTAATGTACTATACTATTATCGTTATATATCTTTGTTACTGAACATTATAAATAACACATAAATATGTAAATTTATGTAATTACGTAATACCAATATTACATAAACATGTACAATATATCAATAGGAGATATTGTAGTTGAGTCTACGAATAGCAGTTTCAGCGGTATTGACCCGAACTCCTCACTTCAATGTAATGAAGCGCCATTGAAACCATCATTCTTGCACGACACCAACAACCTCCTAAACAAGCACGACTAATTTAGATACACAGTTTGAATAGCGCTTCATTACATTGAAGTGAGGCGTTTGGGTCAATACCGCTGAAACTGCTTTTCGTAGACTCAACTACAATATCTCCTATTATGTAATGTAAATATTATGCCACACTTCCTCTACTTCTCTCCCTCCACTTTCCCACTTTCCTAATTTCTGTACTTACACGCACTATAAAGCTCCATTTCTTATACGAACCATTACTTCATATCAATATTACAAATTATGTAATGTAAATATTATCCCACACTTCCTCTACTTCTCTCCCTCCACTTTCCCACTTTCCTAATTTCTGTACTCACACTTGCACTATAAAGCTCCAGTTCTTATACGAACTATTACTTAATATCAATATTACATATTATGTAATGTAAATATTATCCCCACACTTTCTCTACTGCTCTCCCTCCACTTTCCCACTTTCCTAATTTCTGTACTCACACTCGCACTATAAAGCTCCAGTTCTTATACGAACTATTACTTAATATCAATATTACATATTATGTAATGTAAATATTATCCCACACTTCCTCTACTTCTCTCCCTCCACTTTCAACCTTTCCTAATTTCTGTACTCACACTCGCACTATAAAACTATTACTTATCTTTCTCCCTCATTAACTCCATACAGGAGTATATTACATAGGAGTGTACCTCTCCCCACATTTTATTGTCACACAATACTGTAGACGGTAGAGTTATTTTTAGCATAGAGTTTCCCACGAGAAGAAACAAAGCCATCACTTTTAACCAATCAGGATACACTGAAAAATTGCAATTAACACGGTTCAAACTGCTCAAAATACTAAAGCGCAAGAGAACAAAAGACAACGTAATCGCATACCAGAACTTCGCGACTATAAATAGGAACACCATCTACTTATGTTCTAATTCGCTTCCCGGTCACCCGAACAAAAAACATGTATCATGTAATAATCAACCACTTATAGGGGTGGTTCCACACGAACCGCGTGCGCCCTCTTTATTAACTATCATAAATTACACTCAATATACATGGTGATAATCTATAGAGCAATTTCAGCTCATGAACATGCACTAGTTGACAATAAACAGTCTTTAGTGTAATATGAAAATCGAGTAAATACACAACGTATACCGGTTTAAACCAATAAACGGGTTAATTCTATGTAAATAACAGTAATACAGCGTTGACTTATTTTATCGTGAAAATAAGTAACACTTGGCAAATTGAAATAAACTCTGTAAACGCTGCCTTGCAATAATAACAGTATTATCTAGTATATTAAAGCATAAGACTGCTACAAAAATCATCTAGTAACTGAAGCCATAACTTCGTTTCGAACTAGAACCATATACGGATTTATGAAAATATATAACCTTATGCTCATTGGGTATTTAATTTGGAAGGCGAAGCGCGGACGTAGGACTCGAATGACTGTATACATTACGCATATCCGACTATAGTAATGTAACACTAATTATGTATTGTTACAAAAACAACACGTATACCCCGATCGCGGGGTTACGTAACCCATGATAAATACATTGTGTTAGGGGCCAACACAAGGGCCTAGGAACACTCCTGTGTAATATGCTCCTGCTCCATAATGGTATAGTGGCCAACTCGAAAGCTTTCGCTCCTTTGGCCACTACGCACTCTTCAACTAAAAAATGTACTCTTACACCTAACTCCATCTTTTCTATTTTCTATTATCTGCTAGTTGTATTTACTTTTATAAAATATAAAAAAGTGTAAATAAAATGAACTTGAACTTGTATTTATGTCAAATAGCACTACAAACCATGCTGTTGACATGACGCAGTGAATTGGTGTACTAACGCGTCACAAAATCAGTTTTAAAACAATCTTTGAAAAATGCCGTTTTCTTTGCTCTAGGTTGAACATAATAGCAAATAAGCGAGAATCGGTTGTTTTCGTTCGTTTTTAATTTTATTATTTAGAAATATGGACTGTTATACAAACCGCCCGTGAGGGACCTGGGAACCAGTCTCCACTGATCTGAATAAATCCTTGCATTCAATAAACGCTGTTTTTCAATCATTATAATGATTGTTGTTTGCAGTTAGAATAGATGGTTGCACTCAACCCCTAGAGATTCAAATGACAGAGGGCATGGCGGCCATGTTGGTGTATCTAACAAAAGAAGCTAACGAAGAATCTATTGTTAAAGGTACACCAACATGGCCGCCGTGACGTCATGTGCAGCCATCTATAGACCGATTTAGCTTGTACTTTTGTTGTCCTACCCAATTCAGATCATGTGACAGCTCTCCAGAGGATTCAATGCTTTGTTTTCCAATTAGATAAAGTAATACATTTCCTCTTGAGATAAAGAAAAACGAAAACCATTACTCAATGAAAAGTCTGGTGACCTGAATTGGGACAACAAATTGATCGATTGAGAAGAACAAACAATGATTTCACCCTTACATTTCCCCTTATGTTATGTGTGCCATAGATATGCAAGTCATTCTCATATTCATCGCCATTATAGAAAACAATATAACTGATCAAATCTAAATAGTCGGCATTTTTTTTCTAGATAAAAATGCCTTAATGGCATGCTAATGCTTTGGCAATCGCATCGTGAAAAAAATATATTTTACTTGAAATAGTATAGTAGTAACAAAATCTGAAAGTATGAAATTTTTGGTTGTAAACATATAGTTACAGCCAGAATATCTTAGACCGTATCTTGCGAAGTTTAAATCCGATTTTCCTTAAAATAACATGAATGCAATTTCAGAACTATAGTAGGTACGATAAGCTATTTATTTTAATTAAATAAATAAGCTTGACTTAGTACCAATTTTAAACGTGCTCGGAAAGTAGAGTTTATTGCCGCATGTTTTATTATGTGTCGACAAAAACGTTAAGTCATATATCTTGAACTCTAGCCAAATACCAAAAGCTACTATTAAATACTTTTTACTGTTGGATTATTTTGAATACAAGCGACCACAAACCCTTAATTTATCTTGTTAATTATGAGTAGTAGGAGAGGCATGGAATTAGCCCTTTTTTTAAGGCGCTATGCTAATTTTTAAGGCGCACTCATTAATTCAATGACGTCACAGTCTTATTGTTTTAGATCATGCATAAATTAATTAGGGCGTACGGCCTTTTTTTAAGGCGCTATGCTAATTTTTAAGGCGCGCTCATCAATAAAGTGCGGTAAAGTGCGGCGCTCTCATGAATAAAATGGAATCTCATTAACTCAGAGGATTATCTACTATTTCTGTGAATGAGGTCATCGATCTATTCGGGCATGTTTGGGCAAAGCTTGAGCGGCTATAAAACCAGAACCTGTGTCTCTGAGTGAGTACAACCCAAAGTATAAAACCAGAAAACTCCAAGTACAAGATGGCAAGGAAACCTATATCAGAAGACACTATTTGCATCGATGAAGTTGAAGTTGTCGAAAGAAACAGAGCATTTCACAGGATATCAAGTACAATACATGTGGTGTATGCTGCACTCTGTGAAAAACCAATCTATGCCGAGAAAGAAAGACAATGTGAAACCGATCACCCAAATCAAAGACAGCACGATTGCTTGATGTTATCCGAAGAGGAATCGTGGAATTTGATCTACTCGCAATATCTAAACCCCTTTGTAGCGTAAATAGTAAGAACAAACTACTCGTGATAGGCTCTAAACTGTCTTTATTATTTTCCTTTACAGTTAATAACTCATAAGTATACAAAATCCGGTATGGTTTATTAGATCAACTCTGCTATTGTTCTTAGGGATTAGCGATAACTGAAGGGCCTATTGTTTTTAGGAAAACTCTTGTGATGCAAATTATTCTCTAAAACTGAACTATAATTACCATACCAATAAAAGCAAACCACCAAAACATAGTTTATTCAATCTCAAAAACACCAATTTACAGTTCGTTTTCCTTATAGTCGCGGAGTTGATAACTTTCTTATTTCTCAGTTCTTGGGTTGATATAATGTACCGTGTTACAAGATTACACTGTTTCATTTTTTTTCTCTTGTTGACAAATGCTGCTTCACTTGGATAAGCTAACAATTAGAAGGGGGAAACAAATAGTTTGTCATTCCCAGGCTACACTCTATTCGTAAAGAATAAGACACGCGTTATCGTTGTTTTAGGTTATTTTCCAAACTAGACCGAAGAGATATTTACCATATCTGAAAGAATACCAAGACAGCCACCTGTCTATCGTTTAAAGGACTATCATGGATAACTTTTAGAAGGAACATTTTACGAAGCCGAGTTACAGAGAGTCGAAAAGCAAGATGATTTCTACCGGGTACAAAAAGTCTTAAAAAAGCGTAAACGGAAAGCCAGGATTGAATACCTTGTCCAGTGGAAGGGGTATCCCGAGAGTTTTAATACTTGGGTAGATGAAAGGGACATAAAATACTTGTAATTAGATAGCTGATCGTTTTAATAAATTAATAAAGAAAACCTATTTATACTATCTGAAATGAGCCATCAAGGTTCAAGGTTCAAGGTTTTTATTTCCACAAAACAAAACAATAATTACATTTAGGACATGCGACAAAAGATAGTTGCTAATGTGGAGGAGCACAAGCATAAAACCACGAGGGTTACCAAAGTTGCTTATGCCCCTGGAAAACTTATTTAAATTAATCTATATATAAGACATATACAGGATATATAAAAAATGATTGTAGATAGTGCACTAGATCTAGTATAAGAGTTTGTGTAAACTAGACTGAAACAGAAATAAATGTATTTTGTAAAATAAGATTAAAGTAATAGAGTTTAGGTTAAGTATTACATCTACGAGAAAGAGCAAAAATAGTAAATAGCACAAACGACAGCTGCAAACTCAGGAGGAAGAGCTAATATATATTTTTTGTAATTATTTTTGAAAGATTTCAAGTTAGGCGATTGTTTTATATCTAAAGGTATACTGTTCCAAGTCTTCGAGGCTGCAAATTTGACACTAAATTTTCCATAATTTAGGTTCGCTCTAGGAATAAAAAGATTCTTATTTGATCTCGATCGGGTATTTTATGTGTGGACCTCAGAAATTCTACTAAAGAGTGTATTGAAAGTACTAGGTAACAAATTATTTTGATGTCTAAAAGCAAGTTCCCCAAGTTGTAATTTGGTTATTTCATAAATATTTAATATACCAAGGTCACAGAATAGCGGCCTACTATCAATTAGCTGATTGGTTATACACTCGAACCACTTTAGGTTTTTGTAATGTTGCTTCCTGTAAATAATACTTGTGCTCCTCTGGTGATAAGGGTATGTACTTGCGATAAATAATTGGAAAGTTTCACTAAATATTTTGATCCACAATTCGGCAACGGACAATTTTTACGTATACATAGTGTTGTTGACAGTACGAAAACCCTTATGGATACCCGACCGACACATTTAGATAGTTTTCTTTATCGATCTCATTACATCTCTTATTAACTCCCTTACAACTAAACTTATCCGAAGCTCCAAAGCAATAATAGGTTTTACTACCCAACGCCCGCCGCCCGTCAACACCCGTCAACGCCCGTCAACGCCCGTCAACGCCCGTCAACGCCCGTCAACGCCCGTCAACGCCCGTCAACGCCCGTCAACGCCCGTCAATAAATATTCGGCTTAGAAGCTCTATTGGTTCCATTCGCACTAGCGCTCTCTTAAAAATGGCGGAACGCCTCGGGTTCGTTCCTGAACAGGTTGTTGTAAAGATAAGGGAGAAAAGGGTTCCCAAAAACACTAAAAAAACATGTGTTGGAGTGCTAATGTCTATCAATCCTGGAGCAAAGCCAGAGAAGATCAGAAGCCTTCCATGATTTCAGGCCAGAAAATTCGACGTGAGTTGTAAACTGTTAATAAAGAAAAACAATGCCAGAAAACTGCGAAAACAATCGCTGAAAAATAAATGAATAAATGCGAAGACAAATGACGTCATATAAACGTAGACTATACTGATCATGTGTGGATTGCAATAGATGACCCACATGGATTACATTATGATGAACACAGGTCAGTTTTGGAAAACAAAATTTAACCGGAAGTGCAGGGCGAGTCATGCAAATACCATCTGGTACTTCAGATCGAGGGCTAAAAGAACTGCACCAATGTCGGTTCTAAGATCCTTATATTTGAGCTAAATGAGTCTAGTAATAACTGGGTATCCAAAAAGTGGTTGACTCAGCAATCAATAGAACACTGAACATTTATGTGTAACCAATTACGATTTAATAATTATTGTGAAAATAGATCAACTGTAGCAAATAATACAGAACATTGTACAACAGATAGAACATATTGTAAATCTAAGGTGTTTCACGTGCACAAACATGTAATATCAAACCATTTTAGTTTTAAAATAAACTAGGGTTTTTTAACCCCACCATGTAAAAAACAATATGGTACTTAGTAAATCAATACAATTAAAAGTTAAAGAAACTTGAAAATAGCTTGCTCATCTGGAATACACGGGATCTTTCATTTGTTGGGAAGGCTATGATTGTAAATGTGCCTCTCACAGAAGACTATGGTTATAAATATTCCTCTCCCAGATTGGGTAATTAGAGAGTAAGTATTGAATAAACTAGTAGTGTGACAATGTTTTGGAGGTAAAATGCAACATGTAGCTCGAACCGTGTTATATAACTTATATACTTATGACAACACTCGATAGATTTGTTCACGCAACAGGCCGTAGGCATTAAAACACTGAATGACGTTTCTTTTCTTTTTATTGTCTTATTTGATGAGTAAATGTTTGAAAGTTTGAGTCAAGGAGCAGCATTTTTTTGAGAAAATCAGGATCTCAAAAGCAGACAACAACGAGACAAATGACAATGAAACGCAAGCGGGAGTTTGAACTAATTAGGGACCGTCGACATATTCTTAGTGCATGTGGGCCGCTTAACGTTGACGTCAACTGAATGTTTAGGGGGAGGGGTCCAGTCGAGGACATTAGTGTGGAACAGTTCTGGGAATAATATTGGAGCAAAAATTGGACGTTGTCCGACCTTAACGTCCAAGCGGGGCCATTTTAATTACCGAAGCGTAGACCTTAACAAAACTACAGATGCAGATCAACCCGAGTTTACTTGAATTTATGGACTCTAAATGTTTTCAGATGAGAACTCTTGTACACTACTTTTGCTTAATTTATGAACACAACTGTAGTCAACGAAATGATCACGAACTTCGGAGATGTTGCGTGGAACTCGCATGCATGTACACGGCTGGTGTCACATTTCAGCAGATAAACTAGTGAACGTTTCTAGTTTGTTTCTGCCGCCTTACGAAAAACAAACCTGGCTTTCAAAAGTACTTGTCAACGCTTCGCCTATCATTCTCTCTTTAAAAAAATCTACCGCCTACCCCCGTAAGTAATATTTTGACCTCAAATCCCATACTATATACTATACTTTTAGTCATTCAGTTAGATCTGACAAATCAGACAGTCATAAATTATTCATACATTATTCATCAATGCAAATATCTTCAACAAACCAGGTTTCGGTTTGGGAAAAAAATGTCAAAGTTGTTTTAAAAAACCGAACTGTTGTAAACTCGTTCCGAGGTAAGCTCCCTGCAGCTTCTTGTTAAAGTTTATAGCATAGCCAGGTGAGATTGGTCGCCCATCCAACAATTATCCTGCCCGATCGTGTTTTAGCGCTGCACTAAATTCACCCGCGAACCGTTGGCAGCTTGTGCTCTAAGTTTGATTGGCAGTGTCAGCCTCTGTTCTGTATTATCTCCACCAGTCACTTTGATAACTTATGATTTGCATAACTACTACATTTTTAGATACATAATTACTGTCATGTTTATATATTGGATCAAGTGCACAATCATTTAATATTCGCTTACTATCATACTACAATCCGGGCAATTACTGTTAGTTTTGCGTCATTTCATTGTAAAGCCATTCAATCGAAAAATAAATCGTACAGCAAAGTAAGTTGCTTTAGCTCATTCTTGACTTCTAGCAACAAACATTTTAAGTTTATTTTCTCGCAACCACTCTTGCATTTTTCGACTTGAAATTCTCGTTTGATGAGTTTTAAGGCCATAACGCCTAATGCAGACCGATTCATTAGTCGTAATATTTTCATTTCCACGTGCGCTGTTTTTTTTTTGCAAAGGAAAATTTCGTTTACGTTTTTCGACCTCATAATACAGAAAGTTGGTACATGCTTTCTTTCACTTACATTTAAACTCGCAATTTTCAATCAAACATATCAAGATTGAGAGCAACTTAGAATATGACTCAGCTGCGCAGTATCGAATTCTATTGTTTGAAGAAAAAACTGTTAGCGCTGACACTGTCAACATCAAGAGTAACACAATACACTTGTCAATACTAGAGCCTGGAAGAGCCACTGTAAACGTGCATGTATGTACATGTGTCTGTCTGTTAGTACGTATTTGTTTTCTCGTTACTCACCTGATGGATACCCACATGCTGCTCCAAGCAAAAAAATATCACCTAAACTGTCATAGCTTTTCTTACAATCAAACAGTGACACCTCGTTGCCAACACAATCTTCAATCTTCATTATTTCAGGCAGGCCAGAGGAAGGCTGCACCACAGGGTACGTCAAAAGGTAGGCTTTACCGCGCATGCCCAGCTTTCGGCACGCCACTGTCGCTGCATTCCTTACTCTTCCTAGTGTCCAGTCGTAAGATACATATCCCCAGCGTCCCCCGACATTGACTTCTACTCGACCTTGATTTGGTACTCCTCCATGAGCAAGACGTATTTCTGATGATAAACAAACAACAAAGTAGGCATTGGGTTTGCAATGTACCCTAATATCTGACACGCGTTGAAAATGTTCGATAACTTAATTTAGTTTTGTTCTTGTTCATTACAGTTGTTTTATTTAACCCGTGAAATAGATATTAGACTAATAGTCACAATTAGACCATAATTCCATTGTTTTTTGTTTCTATTTAACTATTAGATTCTGACTATTAATTTTTGTTTCACGGGTTAAGTAAAACCACTCTATCAAACAGTGTAATTAGTCAAACACAATACAATTACGGTAGATGACTTGTTGCTTGCGTGCTTAACCCATATGATTCCATATGTTTGGCAAACGTTTTGAAATATGTTTTTAACTATATTGCCCCGTGATGGGCTTACTGATTTTGTTTTTTCTATTTGCGCCCTGTCGACTGTTCGAAACGCTTATTTACCGTAGGTAGCTCGCAAATTGTTTCATGCCCAATCCTGTCTCTAAGTATACGTGTGATGATAAGCGTGACATCACACTCCTCAGCCGTATAAAAAAAACGTAATATATGCGAGAAAAAAAGAAAAACAACGAAAAATACAGAAAACTAAATGAAATAAAGAAAAACAAACAACTATCACTCTGTATTTTTATCTAGTATTCACATCTGATCTGCATATTTTGTTATTACAGACCAAATGTTCTTACGTTACAACTAATCAAGCTTAGTAACGTAAAATAAAGTTTGTTATTGCTACTTTGTCTCTGTTTCCTGTGTCCACTAAGGCCACTATATGCCACATCCTCTCACTTTCTTTGTCCTATATACTTCCCTTGCATATTATCAATGCTTTAACACATATTCCTCTTGCATTCTAACGTATAGTCCCCTCGACTTATTCCCTCACGCATCTCCTAGTAACTTAGAACTACTGACTTGCGTTTTACCTACAGAGAAGTAACATGAAAGAAGAACATAGAAAAAAAAGAATTTTCCTGCTCGAACCTCGTTCTCTTGAGTCCAGTCCTCTGTCCTATACACTAAGCTACGTTGGTTGAAAGAGTCGAGAGAAAAAAACGAGGCCTTGTGAACAGTAATTATATGCAACCATATAATAGACAAACAATGAACCTAATGCATGGTTTATGAAAAGAGGGTACAAGAAAACTTCGCCATTGTAACAATAAGCATATATTTCCCTCCCGCTCAGGGGTATGGGACGGGCTGCACCCTCGTGCGGAACCCTCGGTGAATAAATAGCATACCTCCTCACTCCAGGTCGTCCGCTCATTATCTATCTAGCACTAAGAGTGGCCTGAACAAGAACAAACCAGTCATAACCCGCGAGTTGCACGAGGGGTGTTACACTGGGCAATGATTAAAAATCGTTGCAGCGTTGCTCCAATCGTTGCGAAAAGTAGAACTTGGTCCTACCTCGTGCAACACATTCTGCAACGCGGCAACAAAATTGCAAGCCGTTATTTGCCCTTACACTAGGTAATTTCTAGCGAAACTTATGCCGCATCACAATTGCGCGAAATATTGCCTAGTGTAACACTGGCTTAATACCATAGTGTCTGCCGGATTTTTAGTTGTATGTGTTTCAGTCGTTAACAAGAGACCATCACCTAATAAAACCGATCCCCCATACTAGCCTCTCTCCCCATGATAGTCTGCGCCGATTTATTTTTAGCTTGAATAAATTAGTTGGACTATTTTTACCACTCTATCCGATTGGCTGTGGGTGTCACGTGTCCCAATGGCCCGGCGGGGCAGAATAATGTATTCAACGTTTTATTCAGTAATCAAAGCATTCACAATTTTCTACTTTCATGACAGTTACTCTACAGATTCATATTGATTACGGTGTTACAAAAGCATGTCCGATTATTTACGATATTATAGGTTATATTTCTAATTTCTTTAGCGAATTGTAAGCGTCTGTTTACGATAATTCCAAACTCAGTCAGTCAGTGTTTCAGATTAACTGGATTTATAATTTCGCAAAATTGTGGTCAAACGTCGATGTGTGCTTGCTTGCTTGTTTCTACAATTATTAGCCTGATGAAAGAGCAAATAATCCAGTCAGTTCCCTAGGTATGTTATCTAGCTATACATGAATATGAACTACAGGGAACGAGTATTTATAAGGTAAGCGAAGTTTCAATAACAACGATACGAGATTGTTAATTTATTAAAAAAATTGGAAGATTTTCCATGCTCGCCGATCCGGCTACAAACTGAATGGCATACGGCTTCATTTCCTTTGATAGTTTCACGAAATTCAGGTCACTCTAGTTTTTTTCACGGCTTCCAGGTCACATCCGAATTTCTTACGGGTCTGGCTTAATACAGCCTACAGTTTCCCAGTGAAATCCAAAACGGCAATATTTTTAACGGGTTTTCAAATTACACTCCGTAGTTATATTAATTAAATTCAAAGTTCATTTTCTCGAGTCTTCAAGTCAGATCAGGTCAGATCCGTCCCATACCAGTCCGGGTAGTAAGTTTATGGAGCAACACATAATTCAGAGCCATAATTCAGAGTTTTGAAGCTTCGCATCCATCGCCCCTCTTTGTTTGTGGAAATCAAGGTTGAATTCATGATATGGAGCGATGAAAATCCGTGAGGAGCTGGAACCGAATCTTAAAATAGCATCGTGACGTCCACTAAGCCAAAAATAGAATGGCGCAGACTATCATAGGGTACGGAGATCAGTTCTCTTAAGTGGTGGTCTCTTGTCGTTATATAATGTTGATTCGTTAGAAATTTCCTAAAACCGAAATCTCTTACTCTCTGTGCCTTAATATTCTCAATCAATTATAACATTTTCCTGTACAAAATGAATGTTCTATCATTAATATGTTCAAAATTGGCCTGCCTTTGCAATTCTCGTACCAACGAACTAGGAATAAACATGGCTAAAGAGCTAATTTAATTATTAACTTGTGCGCTCTTCTATCAGATCAATGTAAGGTGTTAAAATCCGATGGTGCAGATACATTTCTCCAGGAGTATATTACAGAGGAGTGTTTCTCTTCCCACATATTGTCACACAACACAGTAGACGGTAGAGAAGAAACAAAGGCCGTCACTTTTAATCAGGATGCACTGAAAAATTGTAATAAACATTGTTCAAACTGCTAAAAAATACTAAAGCGCAAAAGAACAAAAGACAACGTAATCGCATACCAGAACTTCGCGACTATAAATAGACACACCATCTACTGTGTTAGGGGCCAACACAAGGGCACAGGAACACTTCTGTGTAATATACTCCTGGTTTCTAATACACTTTCAAAACATTATAGAGTTACATAGTGCATCTGTAAGCCGGAGGGAAGCAGGTATGCATGTACTACCAGGAAAATATTAATCTCTTATTAATGAAAAGTAAACCCCCATCCCCCCTCCCCTCCCTATCCGGCACATGGTGGGGGGAATGTGGGGCTAAGGATCACATTTATCGAGGTTGTGCCCGAGGGGTTGGGAAAATAACAGGTATTCGACCCCTCGCTAACTGAGGTGGGGCCTGCTATGTGGGGTAAAACGTGGGGATTTGACCTTGGCCGAGGAGGTTTGGTTCATGTTTATAGGCAGACAGACGTCAGGGAAGCCAGTCTATGAGACTGTGCTTTATTGCACTTGTGGAATGCCAGAGGAATGATTATGTGATAATGAGGACTGTGCTATTGAATGGTTCCATTTGGCATGTGTCAACCTCACTACACCTCTAAAAGGGAAGTGGATTTCTCCGATCTGTCTTCAGTGATGTTTTTTATTAAACGAGTTCACAGGAGTGGGGCGTTTTGCTGTCTACAATTGCCGCAATTGGTGCGGGATTTTCCTCTATTTGTCTCCCCCGTTTTTCAAATACCCCGGCACTAATCCCAACCCTGTCCCCGGTTTGGGGAGGGGAGAGGGGCGGGGGAAGGGGGGTTTACCTTGACTAGTGCATTACCAGGTAAAATTATCATAAAATTTAGAAATATTTTCAACTGTACTGTTCTGTCTAGACAGGGTATTTTATTCTTTTTTTGATTTTAGGGCGGGGTGGTAACATACATGGGTTTTATTTGGATCGTTTGTACGTAAGAATAAAATACCCTGTCTAGACAGTATAGTACAGTGGAAAATATTTCTAAATTTTATGATAATTTTATGATTTGCATTAGCCAAGAGACCATCATAGGTGATGGTCTCTTGCATTAGCTCATTCTTGACTTCTAGCAAGAAACATTTAAGTTTATTTTCTCGCAACCACTCTTGCATTTTTCGTCTTGAAATTCTCGTTTGAGGAATGATAAGGCCATAACGCCTAATGCAGACCGATTCATTAGACGTAATATGTTCATTTCCATTGCGCTGTATTTTTCTTGCAAAGGAAAATTTATTTACGATTTTCGACCTCATTACACAGAAAGTTGATCCATGCTCTCTGATAGAGCGTAACCTCTTACATTTAAAATCGCAATTTTTCAATCAAACATATGAAGATTGAGATCAACTTAGAATATGACTCAGCTGCGCAGTATCGAATTCTATTGTTTGAAGAAAAAACTGTTAGCGCTGACACTGTCAACATCAAGAGTAACACAATACACTTGTCAATACTAGAGCCTAGAAGAGCCACTGTAAACGTGCATGTATGTACATGTGTCTGTCTGTTAATACGTATTTGTTTTCTCGTTACCCACCTGTTGGATACCCACATACTACTCCAAGCAAATATCTATCACCTAAACTGCGATAGCTTTTCTTACAATCAAACAGTGACACCTCGTTGCCAACACAATCTTCAATCTTCATTATTTCAGGCAGGCCAGAGGAAGGCTGCACCACAGGGTACGTCAAATGGTAGGCTTTACCGCGCATGCCCAGCATTCGGCACGCTACTGTCGCTACATTCCTTGCTCTTCCTAGTATCCAGTCGTAAGATACATATCCCCAGCGTCCCCCGACATTGACCTCTACTCGACCTTGATTTGGTGCTCCTCCATGAGCAAGACGTATTTCTGATGATAAAAACAAAAACAAAGTAGGAATTGTGTTTGCAATGTACCCTAATATCTGACACGCGTTGAAAATGTTCGATAACTTAATTTAGTTTTGTTCTTGTTCATTACAGTGGTTTTATTTAACCCGTGAAATAGATATTAGACTAATAGTCACAATTAGACCATAATTCCATTGTTTTTTGTTTTTATTTAACTATTAGATTCTGACTATTAATTTTTGTTTCACGGGTTAAGTAAAACCACTCTATCAAACAGTGTAATTAGTCAAACACAATACAATTACGGTAGATGACTTGTTGCTTGCGTGCTTAACCCATATGATTCCATATGTTTGGCAAACGTTTTGAAATATGTTTTTAACTATATTGCCCCTTGATGGGCTTACTGATTTTGTTTTTTTCTATTTGCGCACTGTCGACTGTTCGAAACGCTTATTTACCGTAGGTAGCTCGCAAATTGTTTCATGCCCAATCCTGTCTCTAAGTATACGTGTGATGATAAGCGTGACATCACACTCCTCAGCCGTATAAAAAAAACGTAATATATGCGAGAAAAAAAAGAAAAACGACGAAAAAATACAGAAAACTAAATGAAATAAAGAAAAACAAACAACCAGCACTCTGTATTTTTATCTAGTATTCACATCTGATCCGCATATTTTGTTATTACAGACCAAATGTTCTTACGTTACAACTAAGCGAGCTTAGTAACGTAAAATAAGTAGAGGTTATTGACCAAGCGTGAGGTCAAGATGGGGGGATATTGGTCGAGTTCATTTTTTGCGTTTTTATGGACCGAGACGGAGTCGAGGTCCATAAAAACGCAAAAAATGAACGAGGCCAATATCCCCCCATCTTGACCGAACAAGCTTGGTCAATAAGGTTTTTATTATATGGCACAAATGAATAAAATCACACTTTGACACACGCGCCAGGAACCCATTGCGTGGTAAACTGAAGAGCGAATAGAAATCAATCTAAAATTAGTCTCGACGACTTTTCACTTGAAGTTCAACCTTGTGGCGTTCAAAACAGTTTGTTTTTCGACGTAACAAAATGCGTTTTTATGGATGAAAACTGACCTGTACTTTACTTCAGATGTACTGAGTTTCAATGACAACTTCATCAGGAAGGCCGAATGCATTAACTACACTGTAAATTGAAAAGAGCCGTTTCGGCCCCAAAAATGGGGCCAAAACGGTGAGTAAAATTTGGTGTTAATTTTAGGGCTGTTTTAGTCCCATTACAATGGAGCTAAAACAGCCCCAGGTTGTGGAGCTAATTTGACCCCAGCTTTTGGGCTGAATTAGACCTTTTTAAGTGCTGATTTGGAAGACACTGGGGTCAATTTGGGTTTTATGGAAGCAGAAACAGCCCCAAAATAATTAGCCCCCAAAGAAACAGCCCTCCCAAAAAGAGCTGTTTTAGCTCAAAGAAGGGCTGTTTTGATCTTTCTTTGTAATTTGGAACCCAGAAAAGATTTCACTATTTCCCAGGATAAATAAATATTTCTTCCAACTTAACTCATTTCAATAATAGCTGAACAGAATTTCTAGATTGTAAATTCACATTTATTCAAATATTTCCATGACTGCAGTTTACATTTTAGTGCATAAAACGATTCATATCATAAAATACACAAGATAAATACATGAGATAAGACAAGTAATGTAACCTAAAGTCAACTATTAAAGCAATGCAGGGTTGACTTACATGTACTACATGTATATACATGTAGCTATAACATAACAAAAATGGCACACTCAATGCTATTGACAACTTGTGCAAGCATTTCTAATATACAAAATTATATACATAAGATACATGTACATGCCCGACTCAGTTCAGTCCCAAAAAAGGTGATTAGCACGAATCCAAGGTAAATTACCATGGCAACAAAAATTAATAGTCTCTTACCAGAATTACCACAGGATGTGCTAATCTGTATGCTATCTGGAAATGGACCCTGAAACATGTACATGTATGAGTATACTATATGTGTATATATATATAAATATATCAGCTTCAACGGGTAATTAGCACTTAATATATATAGATAGCATTCATAAGTGAGGTGGCAGACACTAAAGTCTGACCAGCTCTTTCAATCCCAACGCTAGCCTGCAAAAGCAGCTGCATCTTTGTGCTCACTCCGAAACCGTTTCCACAAAGAAACGCCTGCAGAACGAGTAACAAAATTCCATACTGGTGTTTGACCTGTATCTCGTCAAAAAAATTGATTGGTCAATCAGATCCTTTTGTCTTCAATCACAGCTGATCCTCTTGTCTTCTGTGCATAATTATTTTTTCCAAACAATCTTTTGAGTGCAAAGCAAGCGTAGAGAAATATTGTCTTTGGATGTTTTTAAACAGTGTCGAAGAGCTGGGCCATGCTTTTGGCTTTAAATCCTTCACCAACAGTCAGATCAATTCCTTATGGGACTGTTGTTGTGATGGTAAGATGTATTTGAGCTTACCGATGAGATTTGAATGTTTATGTACATGTAACTTGTACTCATTCAGTTTGCTGTACCACCACACAATTCAAGGCTAACTTCACTTTGCTATTTGAGAAGAGCTGTATCAGTTCATTACAGTAGATTTGATCGCCTGCTATACCAATCAATTATTCTTGCTACACCCTAGTTTGTATCATGGCCATAATGGTATCCATCTGAAGTTTGAGATTAATAATTGACTAATAATTTGAGTTTGTACATACACATAGAGTTTGTACATACACAAGAGTCAAGATATGCTTCAAACTTTCTGTGGTACCGGACAACAAACTGAATGAGACTTTCATTCAAGTTTCATCGGTAAACACAAATACATCACAACAGTTGCATATTAAGGAATTGACCTGACTGTTGGTGAGCGATTCAAAGCTAAAAGCAGGGCCTGTATAACTCTTTGACACAATGTTTAAAGACATCCAAAGACAATATTTCCCTACACTTGCTTTGCAATTTGCACTTGAAGCTTGTTCAAAAAAATAATTTAGCCAAAAATACATCATCAATATGGAATGTTGTTTCTCGCCCTGCAGACATTTCTTTGGGGGAATCTGTTTAAGAGTGAGTACAAAGATGCAGCTGCTTTTGCAGGCTAGGACAATGCCAACATCAATGAGTTTTATGATTTTATATCAGTGCTTCAAAAAACATTTACTTTATGGAAAATGCCATATTACAAACACCTTACTGACCATGCTAGCCTGGGAAACCAGCCAACTCTTATCGCTCCCCCACTTGTGAAATAGACCCTTGTGCAGCGAGGCAGAAAATTCCATACTGATGACATACATGTGCAGATAGCCATTTCACAATGCATAAATTAGTTGCAATTCTGAGAAGCCAATGAGAACAACAGAGTTATTTTCAAGGAATATAACTACTGAGGCTGCTTGGCAGTGGATTACCGTCATGAACAACCACGAAATTCAAGCATATTTAGCATGTGTCGTTGCTGTTGGTGGCTCCTTTGCATATTTCTTTCAGCTGCTAGTAAAGCGAAATGTCGTATTGTGAAAAGATTTACACTGAGTGATCAAAAACTGGTACTGTAGTAGTTGTTTATAATTTCATATAAACCTACACACACTGAGCTATCACAGAACACTGGATGAGTGGTTGTTGCAGGGCCACTCTTCAAGCCGGATCTTTTGCTAGGCAGGGAATCTCTGCTATGAATAAACATTACATGTATTAAAGTGCGCTACGAATCACGAACGTGATGGCCATTCACCCAAACAAACGGACAGCCTCGGTAGTATACCTTGAAAATAACTGCATTCTGTAGCTAACCTCTTTGGCTACTGACCTGGCAAAAGAGCTGGCTTGAAAAGTGGCCTGCTGTATCGTGTGTAGGTTTTAAAATTATAAACAATTATTATGTTTTGGCTGTCGTAGGACAAATTCCCTTGCCCGGGCCGAGCCGCTGAAAGAACGAAGCAAACTACATGTAGCTACCGACACACGCTAAATAGGCTTGAATTTCATGGTTGTTCATGACAGTGATCCACTGTCAAGCAAATGAACAGCCTTGCTGGTAGTTATATTCCTTGAAAAGAACTCTCTGTTGTTCGCATTCAGCTTCTGAGTATGGCAACTAATTTATGCATCGTTAAACGGCTATCTGCTATGTCATCAGTATGGAATTTTCTGCCTTGCTGCCCAGATGTCTCTTTCATGAGTGGGGGAGCGATAAGAGTCAGCTGGTTTCCAAGGCTATGACCATGCAAGCTTTACACTTTCTAGGGCACCCACTGATCAAGAAATGTTTCAAGTGTTATTATTATATCTGGATTTTGCAATCTTATACTAAAAAAATGTATAGACATACCGATAACTTACAGGGCCCAGCATTTATTCGAGACCACAATGTTTATTGAAAACCCAGCCTTATAATTAATTTTAACTAAACATCTTGTCAATATACCATTTTACATGAACCAGGGAATACCAGTTTTATTACTTTCCATATAATTATAGACAGAGGAAAGAATGTTTCTGGTTTCAAAAGGACTACAAAAATGAAGTTGTCAAGCAAATACAAAAAAAAGTGTTCATGTTTAAAAATACTGGGGCAGGTTCAAATACATGCAAGGGTTCAGTTGTTCAAAGGGTGGATAAAAGGACTATTTTGTCAAAACTGCTTGTCCTCTATGTTATTAACAAGTAATCGCATGGGTTCTCGTAAACATAAGGATTAATTTCACTTGTGTTTTCAAAATTGATGAAATTGCTTTGCTGCATGACTCTATTAGCTATAAATATTAGAGAGGAGTGCCCTATTCCCTGAGCCAGTGAGTATTTCAGAAATGAGGCTCTCAACAACAAAAAAGGTTAATGTCTTATAAACACTGGGTCAATATTATTATGACTAAATTGTAAGGAAAGCATGGGCATTTGTTTGATAAAATTACAAATGTTACATGACTAAAATGAATTGCAACTGATACATGTACAATGTAAGTTGTATTTTCTTAAATACAAGTCCTGACATTTACTTATAAAATGTGGCTCTCTAGACCAGGGCCCAGTTGTTCAAAGGGTGGATAACCTTATCCACTGGATAAGTCCCCAAGCTATCAACCCTTTGAACAACCTGGTCCACAGAGGCAAATTCCATGAAATGCCAGGGCTTGTATGAACATGTACATTGTACTGCAATGCATTTTAGTCATGTAACCTCTGCAGTGATTCAAGTAATTCTGCATTTTCTTAAACAAATGCCCATGCTTTATCTAAAATTTAGCCGTAATAATATTGACCGAGTGTTTATTAGACATTAATATTTGTTGTTGTTGTGCCTCCCAATTAACAAAGTTTTGCAAGTGTTTATCAAGCAATCAATAGGACACAATTCTGCCCCCAATAAGAAATGTACATGTACCTTCTTCATCAGCTAATCAGATTTTCAGTAAACATTGCTTTTATATTGATGTGTCCAGTTATGCAAAACATCAACGATCAACCATGTGAGTCGAAAACAGAAACAAAAAATCCTGCCATCTTCTCTGATGAGTTACTTATGATAATTATGCAAAATTATAAAATATGAAATTCAGGCTATTCCAGGCCAGGTCTTGAATAAAAAGCAGGGTCTCAAATAAACGTCCCTAGCATTTATTTAAAATCACCCTGCTCATACAATGTACAGATACCTGGCATTAATATTCCAGAAGATGTTGTAAGCATAATTATTATAAGTATTCCTTTCATATAGCAGGACAGGTATATTTTTAAAGATTAGTAATTATCCTAAAATAGCCTAGTTTATGTTTTTTTAAGTCTTATCTGTTGGTCTTCTCCCATGTGTACTCAGCCAACCAGCAAACTTGTTGCATACTGTACACGTATGCCTGCCAGTCCTGTTGTTCTATCTTTGCTTTTCTAGTATACATGAACATGCTGAAAAAGGAAGAGTACAACACTTACTGTTAGCAGTGGTGTAGTTACTTAATTTACGTTATTTTGGGAAACAACAAAGTTGTGTGACCATTGGAAATACCCACTATCAAAGAAATTCTAATAAAGAAAGTACATGTTATTTTGTTAATTAAGAAATTAAAACTAAGTCCAAATTCTAATGCATCAGTCAATTCCAGCAATGCCCATTCCCTCCCCCCAGGATATGGTGGGGCGTTTGCATACATTGTACTTTGACTAGTCTATGGTTTTGTGTTATACTCGTTTAGTCAAACGACCTTGTTAACTTAGAAATATACTCAAACACAACACAGTGTCCTAACATTGTATCTAGATGGTTAATTCGAGTCGCCGAGTATTTAAGTTGTAATGTGACTCTGCTCGGTCGCAGATTTATAAAGGCGAGAGAGTGAGCAAATTGCATATTTAGTTCATCCATGAAATACTCATTATATTTACGTTTTGTAAGTATTATTAAGGGACCTACCGATCAACATATCTACTTGAAGGTAAATTAGGAATTACTTTGGTCTTTGGACCATTACTAGCATTAGTCATTACTTTAAAAGTTAAAAATAAAACTGTGTATAAAGGCAGTTACCGGCCAACTTACCGTCATCTTCGAACTGTTAGTTTTTAGTGTTTCGTTTTCCTCCCAAGCATACCAGTCCATAAATAGCCATTTAGGGTCCAAACGACGTCTTGATGAGTTCTTAGCTTGGTTCCAAAACTCTTAAACTAGCTAACGTTCTGTAAATCCATTGAAGTTGTAGCCAAATGTAGGAAAAGTCCGTTCAAAATGGAACCGTTGAAATTCGTTCGACCGCCGAAATTTGTGTGACTCGTGAGCATGCGTCCGTTGCCGCTGACCGATTTACAGTAATGTAGATACCAGTCTCTACTCGTGTATCAGGAATCACGGTTGCCGCTGCGGACTTGCTGCGGACTAGATGTACTAGATGTACTATAGTATTATCATTTTTCATGTATTAATGCTTTAGCAATTTACATGCTAACTTCCTCACAAAGTAGAGACTATTTAAAATAGTTCATCCGCATCTCAAAATTTCCTGCGTGATTCTGCCAGTTTATGTTTTACCGCCACTCGCTGCAGTCTACGGCCCCGGGGGACCTCATGACCTCATGACCTCATGACCTCATGCCTATATATGTGGTTTCAAAGAGCTTTTATATTAGTTAACTCCAAGGAAGAGTTGGGCCAAATCAGCCCAAGTGCATTTGACTCTTTATAGAGCCGAATTGATAGGAAGGGCCAAATTGGAAATTCTTGGAGCCAAATTGGACACTCGTGGGGACAAATTAGTTTCTATTAGGGCTGATTTGGCCTCATTTTCCAAAACGGCTCCTTTAGGGGCCGAATCAGCCCAAGTGACTTTGGGGCTGTTTTGGCTTTTGGGGTCAAAACAGCTCTTTTCAATTTACAGTGTAGAAACAAAAATGTGCATATTTGTGGAAGATTTGAAAGTTGAAAACCGGCGTTGAAATCACTCGAGTGGCGATAACTCAGATAAGCACACTGCAAAACTTGACAAATAGAGCTGTAGAAGAATACAAACAAACTTGTAAGTATTAATCTAGTAAATACTCTTAATTTGTAAGCCATTTACCGAATGTAAATGCTGAATTTCTTAGCTCAAACAATATAAAACCTGCTTTCTTTGATGAAACTGTGTGCTAAGCTTACTCGTTTCCGTAATAATTTTATTTCTTTGTACCACGATTGTAGTAGCGTTGTGAGGTAGCCAAACTTTTCTTTGTGTTTTTGAAGTCACGGCCATTTCAGCTTCGCTATAGTTTTTTATCTCCGTAAGTCCAGCTTCTTTCAATTCAGTCGCTTTTGCTGCAGTTGTTTTCATCGAACTTGCAAGAGCCAGAAAAAACTGCATTAATCCCTCTAAAAAGGTGAATTTTAGCTGTAAACGAAAAGGCAGAACGATTTTGAAATTAGTATTTGCCTTCATGTCACAAATTGTTTAGTTTCTTTCAAAATGTATGGGTTCTATCGCTATTTGTTTAAGAAGAATTGTGAGCGGTTTTGTAAAATCCTGAGCGGGCAAGATGGAAAAATCTTGCCCGCTGAGCAACCAATCAGATTGCAGCATTCAGAGTCATCTTGCCCGCTCACGGAGCTGCCATGTAATAAAGTTTATTATTGCTACTTTGTCTCTGTTTCCTTTGTCCACTAAGGCCAATATATGCCATATCCTCTCACTTTCTTTGTCCTATATACTTCCCTTGCATATTAACAATGCTTTAACACATATTCCTCTTGAATTTTAACGTATAATCCCCTCGACTTATTCCCTCACGCATCTCCTAGTAACTTAGAACTACTGACTTGCGTTTTACCTATAGAGAAGTAACATGAAAGAAGAACATAGAAAAAAAGAAATTTTCGTACTCGAACCTCGCTCTCTTGAGTCCAGTCATCTGTCCTATACACTAAGCTACGTTGGTTGAAAGAGTCGAGAAAAAAAAACGAGGCCTTGTGAACAGTAAGTGTATGCAACCATATAATAGACAAACAATGATCCTAATGCATGGTTTATGAAAAGAGGGTACAAGAAAACTTCGCCATTGTAACAATAAGCATATATTGCCCTCCTGCTCAGGGGTATGGGACGGGCTGCACCCTCGTGCTGAACCCTCGGTGAATAAATAGCATACCTCCCCACTCCTGGTCGTCCGCTCATTATTTATCTAGCACTAAGAGTGGCCTGAACAAGAACTAACCAGTCATAACCCGCGAGATGCACGCAATGATTAAAAATCGTTGCAGCGTTGCTCCAATCGTTGCGAAAAGTAGAACTTGGTCCTACCTCGTGCAACACATTCTGCAACGCGGCAACAAAATTGCAAGCCGTTATTTGCCCTTACACTAGGTAATTTCTAGCGAAACTTATGCCGCAACAAAATTGCGCGAAATATTGCCTAGTGGCACTGGCCTAAAGACCATAGTGTCGATGCGTGCTTGCTTGCTATAAACTCAACGTTTCTACAATTATTAGCCTGATTAAAGAGCATGTTTATCTAGCTATACATGAATATGAACTACACGGAACGAGTATTTATAAGGTAAGCGAAGTTTCAATAACAACGATACGAGATTGTTAATTTATTAAAAATTTTGGAAGATTTTCCATGCTCGCCGATCCGGCTACAAACTGAATGGAATACGGCTTCATTTCCTTTGTAGTTTCACGAAATTCAGGTCACTCTACTTTCTTTTCACGGCTTCCAGGTCACATCCGAATTTCTTACGATTCGTTAGATAACAGCCTACAGTTTCCCAGTCAAATCCAAACGGCAATATTTTTAACGGGTTTTCAAATTACACTCCGTAGCTTATATTAATTAAATTCAAAGTTCATTTTCTCGAGTCTTCAACTCAGATAAGGTCAGATGCGTCCCATACCAGTCCAAGTAGTACGTTTATGGAGCAACGCATAATTCAGAGCCATAATTCAGAGTTTTGAAGCTTCGCATCCATCGCCCCTCTTTCTTCGTTGAAATCAAGGTTGAATTCATGAGATGGAGCGATGAAAATCCGTGAGGAGCTGGAACCGAATCTTAAAATAGCATCGTGACGTCCACTAAGCCAAAAACAGAATGGCGCAGACTATCATAGGATACGGAGATCAGTTCTCTTAAGGGATGGTCTCTTGTCGTTATATAATGTTGATTCGTTAGAAAAATATATTTGATTTCCTAAAACCGAAATCTCTTACTCTTTGTGCCTTAATATTCTCAATCAATTATAACATTTTCTTGTACAAAATGAATGTTCTATCATTAATATGTTCAAAATTGGCCTGTCTTTGCAATTCTCATACCAACGAACTAGGAATAAACATGGCTAAATAACTAATTTAATTATTAACTTGTGCGCTCTTCTATCAGATCAATGTAAGGTGTTAAAATCCGATGGTGCAGATAAATTTCTCCAGGAGTATATTACAGAGGAGTGTTCCTCTTCCCACATATTGTTACACAACACTGTAGACGGTAGGGAAGAAACACAGGCCGTCACTTTTAATCAGGATGCACTGAAAAATTGTAATAAACACTGTTCAAACTGCTAAAAAATACTAAAGCGCAAAAGAACAAAATATAACATAATCGCATACCAGAACTTCGCGACTATAAATAGACACACCATCTACTGTGTTAGGGGCCAACACAAGGGCACAGGAACACTTATGTGTAATATACTCCTGGTTTCTAATACACTTTCAAAACATTATAGAGTTACATAGTGCATCTGTAAGCCGGAGGGAAGCAGGTATGCATGTACTACCAGGAAAATATTAATCTCTTATTAATGAGAGACCATCTCTCAGGAGCTAAGTGACGAAACTCTCACAGTAAAGTCACATTCCTTTATGGCCATATTCTCGACTCAGCGAAAGCGGTATTTTCCAGTCCCAGAACATTCTAGAACATTCTAGTCCCAGAAGACTATCTATCTTCAAAAGAAACTGTTGGCTTTGAACAATAATGCTTTGCCCGCTACAAACTCAGCTGTTTCTTTAACGTCATCAATTGCATGTTGTTGATCTATAGCCGACTAAGTATCTACAATAGGAACTGTTGTCTTTGAACAATAATGTTTGCGAGCTAAATACTTAGCTGGTTGATGTATACGTGATGTGTGCATCTTATCTATTATGACGCTATGTAAACAGTACGAGTATTTCCTGGTTACCTAATTGAGAGTTAATGTTGTGTATTAGTAGGAACACTAGTAGCTGTTCGTTAACGCCATTGCAGAACGTTTTTGGCATCCCTGGTTTGAGTCCCCGCATATCAGTCCCTACCAAGCCGTTATCACGTTGTATCAGTACACCAGGATTTATAAGCGGGATTTGCGTATATATATTTTTATTTAAACAATATATATTCGTTACATTTGCTACAAGAGTATTTGCCGTATATAATAACACGCAGCAACTCTCACACTGATATGTTAAAATTATTTTGAGGTTTTGTATTTATTCATAATTTTTAATGTATGTAAATATGCGATGATTTGAACTGTTTACAAGCGTTACAAGCAACAGCAAGCGAGTCCTGGACAACAACTCTCTTGAGCATTTTCAATTAATGCCAGAACTTTATACAGGTAACTAATATATTAGGATGAAGGGTAACGAAATGTTAGAGGAGTTTTGACATGTTGATTGATTCAAAATATGTTTTAATGAATTTATGATCAGCAACTCTCTTAACTGAGGAATTTCAATTAAAACCAGAGCTTAACATAGAGAGACGGGATTTTGGGATGATCGTAAGACCTTTTTTGATGATTGTGTCCATAATGAATATTCGAGTTTTATTCACGTGTCAGTATTAGATGTAACTGTCTGCAAACAATATCCAATATACTGTAATTACGTATACCATCGGTAATCTAAATAATGGGATGTGTGGCATTTTGTAATTGACTTAATAAGTAAACGACACATCAACGTATGTTATCTTAAAATAAAAACGCTGAATTTATAAAGGACTTGAAACAACCATAAGAGGCTGATCAAAGCCAAGTCCTGGCTAATCCACAGTTCGAATTGGAATTTAGAGCGTTGGTTTTGTGGAGGGAGGAAAACCGGAGAACCCGGAGGTGAACCCTCTGAGCAAGGGCAAGATACCAACAAACGTAACTCATATATGGTGCCACGTGCCGCGTCCGGGGATCAAACCTGGGCCACATAGGTGATAGTCGAGGCTCTTAACCACTGCGCCACTCCGGCTTCTCCGGTTTCCCATCTTGTTGCGAAAGATGCTATCGCCATAATATGTGTTCGAGTTTATCGATTTATTGGCATTCAAGCGGGAAACACTGATTTCGATAATAAACGATACTTCAGGTGAGTTCAAATGGGGCCGAGAAGAACGCCTATAACCGAAACAGCGGGATGTGATGGTTTTCAACATATAAAATACCATATTCGGGATTTTCATACCATTTTTCAAACGAAGCATTTGAAGTTACATTAGTGACTAGACTGTCTACAGCAGTAGAAATCCTGGAACGACGATCCCCTTTACAAAGAACTGTAAATAAATCTACAGAGCTATTATCAGGAAATTGTACAATATTTCACCTTATTTTGGTTATTATGGTATCACATCGGCACTTTGATGAAATAGTTGAGTGTTTTACCAATGTAAAGAAAACGGTTTTAAGTACTGTTTAAAACACGAACAGCAGTGTTTTATCAAGTTTAAAAATTCGATGGCGAAGCCCGATAATTTTTAGACTTGATAAAACACGTGCTGTGAGTGTTTTAAACGGCTTCAAAAACGCTTAAAGAATGCAATGAAAGAAAGACGCACATCTCAAGGGAATGGTTACTTAATGAACCATTGAACCTTTGTATTCACAACGCCATGCAAAATATTCGAGTAATCACCGCCTGCAATTACGAACATCTCAAGGGAATGATATGAAGAAATTACCATACTATGTTGTTTGAAGCGGCATTTCGCAATGCAAGAAGAATCTGCACTTGAAGGATTTGGTGTCGTGGTTTACCTCGATAAAGTTCTAGACTTGGAAAGCGACGTGACTGACATGACGGCAGACTCTAAATTTTTGACTCCGGCACAAAATATGTAAGTTTAATGCACGTTTTTATAATTTTACGGCTTTGAGTTTGGTTTAATAATTGGAACTAAACAGTGGCTCGGTAAACAAGTAATGGTAGTTGGATAACTTCATTTAAAAAATATTATCTGTGTATCTCGGTAGTCTGCTGATATTAGTAAATTTAGTGCAAAATTTATTATCTAGGTACATTATGTTCCGTGTACTTTTTGCTATCTTTGGGGCTTTATCAGTGAATTCTTAATTAGGATGAAACTTTATATAAAATTTCATGTTCATTAATATTCTTTATATAAAACGTTCATCCTAATTAGCAATTCAGTGAGAAAGCTGAAACATCAATAGAAATTCCATTGTCTCAATCATTAACCCCGTTTCCCTCTGGGTCAGAATTCAAATCCCTCCGCGGGCCTTTTAGAATGATGATATTTTATCAGGTATAAATGAGCATGCACGTGACTGATTTGCTTCATCGGATTGGACAAAATGCTCATTAATTATTCATGAGTTTTTGAATTTTTGTTTTAAAATGCATACATGTACACGGCTGTTATAAAATTTCAGCTGATAATCTAGACTACATTTCTATTGTTTGTTTCTGCCGTCCTACCGAAAAAATATCGCGACTTTCATAAGTACTTGTCAACACTTCGCCTATCATTCTCTTTGAAAAAAAAATGCATTCTACTCCCTAATTAATATTTTGATCACAAATCCCATACTATCCTGCCCGACCGTATTTTAGCGCTGCACTAAATATATACCAGCGAATCACAGCAGCTCAGGCTCTTAACTTGATTGGCAGTGCCACTTTGGTAACGTCAATTATGATTAGCATATAAACTACCACCGGTACATTTTTGAGATACACAATTACTGTCATGTTTATGTATTGGATCAAGTGCACATGCAGTAGTTTAATATTCGCGTACTATCATACTGCAATCCGGAGAATTACTATTTTTGTGTTATTTCATTGTAAAACCGTTCAATTCGTATAGTTAATCATACGGTTTTCTCGTGCAATTTGGGATTAATTTGCACGAGTGGGTTTTTCAAAGAGTTTCAAAATTGCACGAGCCCGCAGGGCAAGTGCAATTTGAGCTCTTTGAAAAACAAACGAGCGCAAATTAATCCCAAATTGCACGAGAAAACCGTATGATAATATACATGAAAAAATATGTCGGGAAGTGACGTTGGCGACTCATGTGACAAAGTAATTTATTCAGTCAACAAACCATAATAGTTCAGACTTTCAAATTCATTCAAATTGTTCGAGTGTTCTCAGAAGTCGAAAGGAAATATTTCATTGCTTTCCAAAGAAATTTGCATTGTATTTCCTGTTTTCGGCACTATGTTTCCTTTTTTCTGCACTGTGCTTCCTTGAAATTGCATTGCCCTCAACCAATCAGAATTGAGAATTTTTTTCACGTATATTATTAGAAAATAAATCATACAGCAAAGTAGTTTGCTTTAGCTATATTGATCATTCTTGACTTCTAGAAAAAATGAGTCTACATGGTACATCTCAGATTTTGTTCATATTTTGCACATATATTACTATTGGCCTGCCATTAGACTTCGTAGAATGTTTTTGAAAAATTCCAAAAACTGTAAGAAATTTGGGGGTCAGTACGAACTGCCTCGGTTTGAGAGGTATTTCCACTTTGTTTTTTTAGTCATGTTTACAGAATTTTTTTGAACAAACCATGTAAGCTATATACGTGCCAAAAAATATTCAGTATTCAAGGAGTAAGGCTTTCAATTGTACAAGTGACTTCCGAAATTATTTTTCAAAAAGTCAAATTTTAGGGTAAAATGACATTCGAATACTATCGATGCGGCGAAATTGTAGAAGATGAGAGAGTTATTTTGTAGATCAATCATTTGGAAATACAACTGGGGACTAAAAAGTTTGTAAAGTTTATTTAGCTTAGGAGCAGTGAGGCCAAAGTAACATACTCCCCCAACGCCAGGGCCCAATTAACGTAAATAAACAATCAACGCCAAAGGTAAGCTGTATCGTGTGCAGAATAACGGGACAAATAACGGACAGGAATGAGAAACATAGCCCTAAAATAACTGGGTGATAAATATATTTGTCACTTATGCCTATGGTTTTGCAATTAACAATCAACTAATTAACAATCAACTTCAAAATAATAAAAAATAGTAATACGAAGGATGAATCAGCGATAAATGCATACCTGATTCTTGCCTTATTTGTGCTCTCCTCCCCAGCTCTGTCATGGTCTCGAAGCCACAACTTACGATAATTATTATCTTGTCGATTACATTTATCCGAAATACAGGAATGGCTTTGTAGCTGCCGCTATTTTGTTTAGGACTAGAACCCAGTCTGCTGTTGTGCACCACAGGTAGCCCGAACACAGATGTGTACATTCCATTTTGGCCCAACATCAGTATACCAGTGTGGGTAATTTATATTGAAATATTTATGAATCTCATGAAACAGAACTGAAAATAATCATAATGCACTACTTAATACATCTACATAATTTTGTTTACAAAACTTTTATTTTCGTTTTTTTCAAGCTAATTATAGGTTAAAATTACCCATAATGCACCTGATATATGTAACTGTTATGGGGTCAAATGTTTGAATAAACAAGGTCACAACAATGAATTATAAATGATTTCTAACATCCCATGCATATATCCTGTATATTCACACGACCCACATATGGCCATCCCAATTGTTTTTGGAAAAGTTAACAAAAATACAAAGCTTGACATTGACCCAATTTTTGGGAAAAGTTAGAACAAAAAAGGATTGAAGAACATACTTTTAACTACACCTCTTTTCCTAGCTCTCTGCGTATTTACAATTTGTTGGGATGGCCTAATCAGCTGTGTCGGTGCCAAACTGGAGAGCAGTGCCATCCCGGAAAGCGATTTTCAGAAATCAGTGTCTGACGTATGTTGCTATTGCTACAAACTATCTTAGAAAAGGGTTCAGAAAACATATTGGCGAACGATGAAACATATTGTGTGGATCGTGACAGACTTTATCCAGACTCGCCAGCACGAAGCTGAATTACGCTGGATTTACATAGACATGTATGTGCGGGGCGCTTGTTCAGACTGCTGTTTATAGATACACACGGTAAGCCACGCAGTTTACAAGCATGAGTAGTTATGTTAGTTATCTCCCCATTAAAGCGGCCGACCAACAAGCACTGAGGGTGGTCACTGCCAGATATTTGTTTAACGTCCAAAGCAGTTCCTTAGCGTCCTGTGATACACAGCTGCTGATGAATATGAGCGTCGTGAGACGCAATCTCGTTCCCAGAGCCCGCGATCATTTGACCAGCGCCAAGATTCTGGCCAAAAGATCGCGGGCTATGAGAACGAGATTGCGTGAGACGGGACCGCCATTTTACATGATCATCCGAGGCACGAGGGATCGAAAAAGCGGAGGTGCGAACACTGTGCTTCTCTGTTTCTCTTAATGTTTCGTGGTTGGCTAATTGAACGAGCAGGAAGCATAAAATGTTTTGCTGCACGGGTGGATAAACGAGGAAACGTTACTGTAGAAAAAACTAACGAATGCGCACTGTATCAAATTGTCTTGCCGGTGGGGTCTGGATTTGTGTTGCTAAGAAACCCATATACTGTGTGTCACTGGAGCCTAGTAAACATTGTTTCCTTCGTAGCCAACGTGGAAACATTGTTGCGGAAGCAAATCTTGCCTCATCGAAACAAAACAAATGTCTTTGAAATGCTTCAGAAACATGTTTTCCTTCCTGGAAAATTGATTTTTTGCGCAAATTTTCTCTCGGACTTTTACTCGTTTTTACAGACAAATGTATGGAAAACTAAAAACATCACGGCTACATCCCTCAAATTTCGATGAGCTAATCTTTTACCTGGTATCTTAAGTTTGTATCTGAATAATATTTCAGAAAGTCGATTTTACGGATTTGTTTTTATTGAATATATATTTACAGACAGGTTTAGCAAAATAGTTTTTGAAGAAAAACTAATCGAGTGCTTCTCCTGTACGGTAATTGTACATGTTTTTTTCGGACGACACTAAGCATTACAATATGAAAATAAATCCGACAAACGAATATACAAACAAACAAACGAAGAAACGGAACAACACAAGCCATATTTTATTTAGCATCGGATTCCCATACAACACTGTATTTCGCGCCATGTTTACACCCCTTTCAAAATGTCGGAATTAACTGCGAACTGGTATATTACCTTAAAACTATAAAGAAATACGTTTTTCTTTGTGTACGAGGTCGTTAGTTTCTCAGCTGTAGGATGACCAGTGTCCGCGGGGAACAGGATATCAGGACACTTGACTTGTCCCTTTGTGTGTACCGACCTTCACGTCTGCGAGCGGGCGAGGCGCGCGGCGTGATTATTTTGCACTTGTGTGGGTTGTTCTTTTATCTTTTGTTTTCAATATTGATTTTCTATGTTTTATATGCAACGAGCTCCGTTATAAAGAGATGCGAGGACGTCAGTAACAAATCGCATATAAGTATATCACAGGCAGCTATAAGCGGAGAGTGAGCCATTTTGCATTAATTGACTTTAAATAATTTTGTAATGATGTGGTTGTATTAGACCCATGAAATAAATATTAGTCTGATATGTATTAGTCAAGCTTATTGCCATTGGTTTCTTTTGTGTCTCACTTGACTATTACACATTGGCCATTTAATTTTGTTCCATGGGTTAAATACACTCTAAAACACTATTTCATATCAGTACACTGTAATAGTTGCAAGTGGCTATAATTACAAGTGTTGCGGTATAAGTAAAATATTTTATTTTGACTATATAAAGTTTATTGTTTATACCGACTGAGTTATGTTTACTTTTTAAAATAAACTGAAGTTTCTTATGTGTTCATGAAATTAGAGGTGGAAGAAAATTGGACAAAGCACCAATAGTAATCAAAATGTCAGATGCGTAGGGGACCATGGTAATAGGTATTTTGCGATGTAATATATGCCAGTTTTTAATTCTTTCCATCAAGCGTTCCACGTGAATCCTTAAACTTGCAATAATCTTATTTTTGTTGCATTCTTCAACTGAGAACTGTTTCTTGCCTTTTTAAATTCTGGTCTTACTAATGTTACTCCAACAGCTGCAAGTTCATCTTGTACATTAAAACCTTTATCTGCCATGACAGCATCATTAGGTTTAAGAATTTTAAAAACGTTACTCTCATTAGTTATTTCCTTGTCTGAAGCACTTCCAGGGAAAAAGTCACTAACAGATGCTAGTACACCACTGGGTGTAATCCCCAGCAATGCCTTCATTGTTGGGCGAGACTTGTAGGAAGAATAACATGCTGACTGGTTGTTTAAATCTGATGGCTTCTCCATCTCCACCTCTGTACAATCAACAACAATGACCACATCAGGGCAAAGTGTTTTAAAAGATTGAGGGCTGTAATGTTTTATTATCTCCTTTTCAGGCTTTCAAATAAAGAATATGATATAAAGTGGTAAGCTGTAGTGCTAAGTGTGCACGCCCTACGAGGGAAAGAGAAAAAATCTCTGACCCAAGTGGGACCCAAGTGGGACTCAGAGATGTGTTCTCTTTCCCTCTTAATTTCAAATAAACCCAATCTGAGTCTTATGAGTACCATAACAAATTCTTGAAATTTGGACAGTGATCGTGGTCTTCCAACCCTTTGTGAATTGCAACCATCTTTGCTTGTTTTAGTGCCATAGCTCAAGGTACTTGCTTCTTTTTCAATGATACTATAGCAAGTCAACATTATCGTGTAGCTAGTGAATCCAGTGTAGAATTCTATATCTTTGTTGCTTGACTTATACTTGTCGATATCAAAGCGAGAGTTTTTCATCTGGAAGTCTAACTTTTGTAGCTCTCTCTTTGCATCATCGAGTTTTGACTGAAGTTGCTGAATTATCTCGTTAGAGTCATGTAGTTCATGTCGAAATTGTTTATTTTCTAGTTCTAGCTGCCTGCATTTCTCGAAGCTTTCATCTGTTTGCGTCGCTGAGTCCACAGCTGTTGAACAATTGTCTACCGTTTGTTCCACAGTTTCATTAACTGGCACAAGCTCGTCATTTAGTTTTCTCTTCTTTGTCTGGAATACAAGGTCAAATTTCTTGATTTCTCTCCTCTTAGGGGTTGTTGTTGTCAAGGGAAACAACGATGGAAGGTGAGTTCTACTTAGCTTTTCGCCTCCTTCCCAGTGGTCTGCACAGATCCTAGTCATCGTTGATTCCACCTTCATAGTTTCGTTCCGTAGAATAATATTGATTTTTTTTACGCAAATCGGGGTCTTTTGGAATGCAGTAGAACTTGAAGTCAGCAGGTTTATTCCGATGGTTATTAAGGCAGCCCGGTACACAACAATTATACTTCGGCATCTTGACATTTCGTACTGTAAACAGTGTCATCGAAGGAATGGCGTCCCTACTACCGATCCCAGACGTCTTTGCAGTCCCAAACTCGCTCCAGTCTCCAACTCGTTTCTAAAGTCGGCGATTGCCGCAATTGGTGCGGAATTTTCCCCTATTTGTCTCCCCCGTTTTTCAAATACCCCGGCACTAATCCCAACCATGTCCCGGGTTGTGGGAGGGGAGGGGGGCGGGGGGCGGGGGGAGGGGGTTTACTTTGACTAGTGCATTACCAGGTAAAATTATCATAAAATTTAGAAATATTTTCAACTGTACTGTTCTGTCTAGACAGGGTATTTTATTATTTTTTTGATTTTAGGGCGGGGTGGTAACATACATGGATTTTATTTGGATCGTTTGTACGTAAGAATAAGATACCCTGTCTAGACAGTACAGTACAGTTGAAAATATTTCTAAATTTTATGATAATTTTACCTGACACGCGCCATCAACAACAACCCCGCCAAGTCTCAAGGCATTTCATACAATTCTTAGTATAGCAAAAACAAAATCATTGATTTAGAAGAGAGAAACAAAGTGAAGAAAGCCTTCAATGCCTTTCATGCCTTCAATAGTAATATAGTTGCTTTCCGTTGTAACGAGAAAATACACCACATTCCTTCGTTGAATATACAAAAAATGAGCACTTGATGAAGTCCAAATCCATCTCGTGGATAGGGCGGCAAAACACGTGCAGACGTTACACGCAGTTCCTGTCACGCAATGCATCAGAATAGCTTCCCGTCGCTGAATCTAAACGGTTCTATCTTGGCCAACTATCTAGCCTGCTTGCAGGCGGTGGATTTTTTTTTTCGCGCAGCAAACGGATCGTTACTGGGTGCGTATTCCTAGACCTCACTAAGGCATTCGACACCGTCGATCATGTCATATTACAACGCAAACTTCGAAGCCTTGGAGTCACTGGATCCTCCCTTGATTGGTTTTGCTCATACCTTAATCAGCGCTCCCAAGTAACCTCTGTTGGGAAATGTACTTCGCCGTCACTACCAGTCACGTGACCTGCTCAACGTTATGTCATGGTTTACAAAGAATAAGTTGACGCTGAATACAACCAAATCTAACATTATGTTAATTGGCAGCTCCCAAAGGCTGATCGCTTTTTCTAATGTTGAACTGAATATCTATGATGAAGTTCTTGAGAAGTTCTTGCTTTTATTAAAAACCGGGTTTATTTGTGCGTGTACTTGGGGTCTACATATTAATAGTCTCATTATCGTCTAAAATATCAATTAATGAAATACATATGCCTTTTTTCTTTATCAACAACAAACATTCATCAATGTTAATATTAGTTCTCATTGCTAATTTACTTAAATTGGCTATAAGGAAGGCGAGAAAAGTAAATTCAAAGTTTGCCATCGAAACGAAAAGCCAAAATGATCAAAATTATGCCCCATAGTAGGGTAAGGATTGATGCGGAACTTAACAAATTGAAGCCTCGGCCTTCACTCCATTGTTAAGTAATTGTTTTAAATTACTCGGCACGTTTCGAATTTTCGCGTAAACAATTGTTTGCCATGTAAAGTGGATACCATTCCTTGTGTCTAGAATGTGCAGGGACAGAATATTAAAACATATTTGCTCAGATGAACTACTGGGTGTCTGTCTTAACGAGAAACTACGATGAACATCATTTTCATTTCGTCAATGTTTCTTGAAAGGTTTTGATGGTACGACAATCGAATTAATGTTTTCAAAGAAAATTGAGACTATATGGCGCCGTGTTATTAAAACTCTTTAATTACCTTACAGTCCGGCTCTTTTTTAATCATTGGTAGGTGGTAACAGGTGTGGTTGAACGCATAATACATGTTAAACACTACGTTTAGTAATTCTGGATAAGAAATATCTATTCGATATATTTTAACATTTCCTCTAAGAATTTCAAAAGCAACATCAATCAATATATTGAGTGTACAAAAAGGCCTACAAAAAGGACACTCGTAAGACATGACATGTTTTTTAACCTCGTCGTACAGATGAAGGTTTTAAAAATTGGCTTATTTTGCTCTCTTTTTTATTAAGTCCAGCTTCGTGCCTTATTTGCCATTTGGTTTTCTATGCGCTTCAAACACCTCCGTATTGCAAAAGCCTTTTGCCTTCTGTCTATTGTATTGAATATACCATTTCAGAAGGTATGTTTTTCTGAAGACATATTAGGACCTAGTTAGTGCTCTGTGAAAAATTACTCGCCTCATCTGTTAGCGGTATTAATATATGCATTAGGTTATGTACTCTGTTAGGGAACTAATGAACAGCATCGAACCACACTTTCTTTGCTTTCTTTTAATGTCCCATTAAGAGTAATAGACCATACTAGACCCACATATTTTAAATGTGCTGACTACTCTGTATACATCAAGTCACAATAGCAATCCGTAGAACAGTGAACATGCTGTTATCAGTAAAAGGTGCCATTAGACTTCAATATATGTATATATATAACCCTGTTTATATTTTCGTTTTGTACTAAACAGATACTGGTTTCTCGATTTTGGGGCAACGTATCGTTTAAATAGCAAGGCAGAGCTTAGAGAAAGGGATAGCAATAAGGTATTCCATCATCACGATAAACGGTTCATAGAATACAAGATAAAACTGTTTTCTGTGCAACCACTTTAGCTGGCCAGCATTTATATCTCAACAGACGGTTTGCAAATAATATTTAACCAAAACCCTATCACCCATCGGAAATTAACAATATACATATAACTTGAGCAATAATGGAACATAAAATATTTGCAACAACAAAGCGACAAAAATAATTCCATGTGATAGTGAAAATAGGTTAACCTAAATCCTTTCTAGGACCATTCAAGATTCAGTAACATCAGATCAATTCTGAGCATATTAATATATTACACATAAATTATCACAGAGTGGAGCTAATTCTTGATTGACAGCTGCTTCCGCTATTAACGCAATCATCAAAGTTGACGTGTGCTGTCAATGTGTCTTGAGTCTTAAAGATAAATATATGGCGAAGAAGGATATCTCAGAAATTACTTTGAAAAGGAGAAATTGTTCATATTTCTCCTTTCAGAGAAGGAACAATTGTAACATAATAAGTTACTTTCAATCGCTTCTGAGGTTGCTGGTTCCTCCCGGGCCTTTTCTGAGATAGTAGGTGTGGCATATGAAAGACAATACTTACCAATTCAAACTAAGGAAGATTAATTCGATCTTCGAAATTCGTACACACTCACAATGCTTTTATTAAAAACAGGGTTTATTTGTGCGTGTACTTGGGGTCTACATATTAATAGTCTCATTATCGTCTAAAATATCAATTAATGAAATACATATGCCTTTTTTCTTTATCAACAACAAACATTCATCAATGTTAATATTAGTTCTCATTGCTAATTTACTTAAATTGGCTATAAGGAAGGCGAGAAAAGTAAATTCAAAGTTTGCCATCGAAACGAAAAGCCAAAATGATCAAAATTATGTCCCATAGTAGGGTAAGGATTGATGCGGAACTTAACAAATTGAAGCCTCGGCCTTCACTCCATTGTTAAGTAATTATTTTAAATTGCTCGGCACGTTTCGAATTTTCGCGTAAACAATTGTTTGCCATGTAAAGTAGATACCATTCCTTGTGTCTAGAATGTGCAGGGACAGAATATTAAAACATATTTGCTCAGATGAACTACTGGGTGTCTGTCTTAACGAGAAACTACGATGAACATCATTTTCATTTCGTCAATGTTTCTTGAAAGGTTTTGATGGTACGACAATCGAATTAATGTTTTCAAAGAAAACTGAGACTATATGGCGCCGTGTTATTAAAACTCTTTAATTACCTTACAGTCCGGCTCTTTTTTAATCATTGGTAGGTGGTAACAGGTGTGGTTGAACGCATAATACATGTTAAACACTACGTTTAGTAATTCTGGATAAGAAAGATATATTTGATATATTTTAAAGTGCCCCCAAGTCCCCAACCCTTTTGCAATTTTTATATATATTAAACTTTGAAAGGTTTTGAGTATTTATGCGAATAAACTTTTGGCTTACAGAGGATACTCTATGTTCTAGGCTTGTTTGAAATGGTGAAAATGTGACCTCTCCTGACCATTACCGTGTAAGAAAAAGCCTGGGTCGATTCCCTATCTTACGTCACCTCATTAATGCATTATTGTCCATGACGCCTTTCTATCACAACAGCATCGATATATAGAGAATATACACAGTCTGTGAGATATTAGTAAAGAAAACAGCTATTTTAGACAAAATGCTAAATATTTATTCAAGTTATTGCAAAGTATTTACTGTAAATAATAATTTATATTGTCGACGAACAAGGGTGATGACGCCTTAAGTCAACTGTCACGTCGATAGAATCATCGAGCTTGTAAACTAATTGCTGTCCAATCACATTGCGAGTTTCCCCGAATTAGTCAGTTCCTTAATTATAGATGTTCTGTTTATGCTAATAAAACTGGTTCATCAATTGAGGTCAGTCTGTTAAAATATATTTAATATCGTGACTATGAAAATGCTTTCAGGTGGTAAAAGTCGTGAGCGAACTAAATGTGTAAATCATCCAATAGTTTAATATTCCTGTCTGTTAATAGCGTATATACTAAACTACTTGGTTGGCTATCGTAGAGAATATCTATTTCAGTTAAAAACCTACAAAATGATCTAGTACATAATTATGTGTATTTCTCACTAAAATAATTGACTATTCAGTACCAGCTTTCCTATTAAAAATTAATATACGCTAAAAGTTGAATGTGTTATTTATTTCTTTATTTAAAAAAGAAAAACGGTGGAGAAAATGAGAATAAAAGTAAAAATATGAATTTATATAATAAGTATGGGAATTGGAAGGAAACTGAGCAAACATTGAAATACGGCAATTGCATTGGGAATGGGTAATAAACCGATGTGAATGAGAATGACAGTTGCATTAGATGCAGACATAAATATGTAATGCAGAAAGCGTTTCATGATGTCAAACCTTTATTTCTAATATCTGACATCTTTAGTTTTCCTTTATATTTTGACTGTGTTTGCTGTTATCTGGTTTCATTGTCTCTTGTTAGAATCAACTTTGTATTTCGAGAATAAAGCTGAAGTTAATAATTATGTTAAAAGTTTTAGGTTGGTGAAAGTGTATTATACCCGTTTGTCACATTCACTAAATTACTTGGTTGAACGAGTACTGATCTACATGTCATTTTTTGTCGTAAACTAAAACATGAACTATTCGAGACTGTATATATTTCGATTGTTAAATTAATATCTGCTAAAAGTTTTCCCATTTTATTTGCCTTTAAATTTCAAAAACAAAAACAAGCTTGTGATGAAAATAGACTCTTCTCACGCGGCGCCATGTTGAGTCCCAGGAGAATAAAAACCTTTGTTTTGCGTTACTAAACTCGTTCTGAAATTGCTCAGTGCGAGGCTAGTAACGCAACATCTATTGTTTCTAGCCAACATGGCCGCCTTGTGAGAAGGGTCTATTGCAATGGACTAGAAACCAATTTGCACCTGGAATATGGGGGGGGGGGGGGGGGGTGGGGATACTCCCATATATAAGCTATACGGGTATGTGCCGCCCCAAAGGGTATTGTTTTCGAGCTGTTTTAGCCTGCAATAGGTTTATATATGTTGCCTTTTTATGGAATAGGCAATGATTTGACATGGAAGTGTGAAACCACACATGCTCATCAAAGTTGATGTATGCTGTCAATGTGGTTTGGCCTTAAAGAGAAATATGGCGGTGAAGGGTACCTCTGAAACTTATTTTGAAAATAATTAAAAGGAGCAGCAAAATAAAACTTAGGTAAACTGCTTATCCTGCGACAGTTTGCAGACCGAGTTTCTTAAATAATTAGCCTACTTGTTGTTTACTCTAAATACTAATTGTTGGCAACGAGCAAGGATTGTGACGCCACAGGTCAACAGTTAAGTCAAAAGAAGCATCGAGATTGTAACCAAATTGTTGTCTAATCACATTGCTAGTTTCCCCGAATTATGATCACTTCTCAGTTCCTTAATTATAGTTTTTCTGTATATCTCAATAACTGGTTCATCAATTAGGGTGAGTATGTTAAAATATATTCAATATTCAATATTCAATAACAAGAACTTCAGATAATTAACATGAAGCTAACGGAGAGAGAAAAGTCCCTTAAACAAATGAATGTCTCAGGATAGGTTTATCTTTTATTAAGTTTAAACAGCTAAACTTTCATTTCATGGCTGAGCAATACACAGTAGTATATGCACACAAGGAATTTAGACCAGGTGTAATATGCCACAATACCGTGAATAGGAAAATGCTAAAGGGTGGTAAAAGTTGTGAGCTAACTATATGTAAAAATCCTCCAATAGTTTATTATTCTTGTTTGTTAATAGTACATGCACTAAACTACTTGGTTGGGTAACGTAGAGAATATATATTTCAGATAAAAAACCTTGAAAATGATCTACATGTTTATATGTGTTTCTTACTAAAATAATTGACTATTCAGTACCGTCTTTCTTATTAAAAAGTAATATCGTGAGCTAAAGTTGAAGGTTTTATTTTTGTATTAATTTAAACAAGGAAAACGGTCGAGAAAATGAAAATAAAAGTAACATATACGAATTTATATAACATAACTATGGGAATTGGAATGAAGATTGAAATAACCCTACTATGAAAAACCCTACTATTCAGGTTTTCCGATTCACCAACACCACCATCGTGCCAACTGATAAAGTACGCAATCTTGGAGTTACGTTAGACAATAACTTAAACTTTACCTATAATGGCTATTGGGCGCGTACGGAAATATCGTTCCAAAGATAACCTTAAAGTACCAGTAAATGCCTTAATTATCTCACGCTTGGACTATTGTAACAGCATTCTATACGGTCTACCAAAATACGAAAAAGATAAACTGAAACGTGTCCAAAATACAGCTGCAAGTCCTATCACTGGAGTCAAACGCTATGATTATATCACACATATCCTTAAAGGCCTACACTGGTTACCGATTGATTCGCGTATAGACTGTAAAATTCTCCTTACAGCTTACAAGATCATTCATCTCCACCATATTTGTCTACCCCCCTAGAAGAATACCGCCCTACTTACAATGTACGCTCGTCCAGTCACTCCCTCCTTAATACTCCCTCCTCAAGAACAGTAGCATATGGACAACGTGCCTTCTCCCTCGCTACTCCCAAATTATGGAACTCTCTGCCGAACTACATTAAATTATCACCTTCAGTATCAACTTTTAAAACTGCTCTAAAAACCTATCTTTTCAAGAAAATATATATGTAGTAACACTTTTTATTACATCTAATTATTCTTATCCATGGCCTTTTTATCCATCCGTGTACAGTGTATGTTAGTATACACATATTTAGTATTTTTTTGTATTTTTAGCATTACAACTAATTATTTTTATCTTAATGTATTAAGTAATTCGTAGTAACATTTACTTAGCAATTTTCTAGAAGAACATTTTCATCATGTAAGCACATTGTGATTTTTAAATGTCGCATAAGAACATTGTTATTATTATTAACATTGAGCAAATATTTAAATACGCCAATTGGATTGGGAATGGATAATAAAACGAATATATAAATTAAAATGGCAGTTGGAATATATGTCAACATAAATACGTAATGCAGAAAGTGTTTCATGATGTCAAACGTTTATTTTCTAATAACTTCTTTAGTCTTACTTCATCTTTTGATTTGTTGGTGTTCTCTGGTTTTCGGTGTCTCTTCTTAGAGTCACCTTTGTATATTGAGAATAAAGCTAATGTTACTGGGTTGCGATTGGTAAAGCCGAGACTGTTGTTATATTGTAGTTATTATGACAAAACACCCAGTACGTTTCATCACCCCAGGTGAGGAATTTACTATTTAACCAATTAGCTGACGTTCGCGTAACTTATAAAACACATACAGAGGCCGTCAAAAACCGTAACTCCAATAAAAGATAATAAAAGCGGCTCTGAGAGCCTCTCCTAAACAAACATCCGAGAATCCGAGACAGGCAAAGTAAAGCAAATCGAGACTCCGAGACCCGAACTATAAAATGTGAGATTTCGAGACTTTACTACTTTTTGAGAGCCCTCTGTTGTTTTTTTTTACACCATTGGCCATCCCTAATGTTAATAATTATGTTTACTTAAAATATTTAGGTTGGTTGTTGTCACCGCCGAACACTATTTTATAACGTAATGAATGCTATTACAATATTCGGTATGCCTGTGTTGTTTTGTGATATGGTCACTCGACCAAATTGAACAAGGTCTGACAGAAAGATTATTAGACGTTTTCGGGACGTCGTTGTTGAAGATAGGCCCAGAAATTGGACGAAATAACCTAGTACAATCCAGGATAAAGCATTTATCCTGCAGTTTGGACTGTAAGTAGTTCGTTTACCTTGCTATTTGCTACCGTTTGTGTAATTTTGACTATTATGTGTATCCTTTTTTTCGGATTTAGCGAATCGTTCTGCACTGTCTACACTGATCTGTTTACGACGAATCTGAACCATCGTATGAAGAAGTTTGTACTGTTGGGTTAGTATATATTTTGAAGAAGGAAGATGGGGGAAGTTTGGTAGGACTTCCCGGTTGGGAGACAGAAAGTGAGGTTAGTGCAAACATGAAACTCAAAAATTTATGTGGAAGATGCATTTTTGTGAAAACAAATTGAATCTTAGGATAAATATTTTTTTGTAAGTGACATTTTAGCTACTTTTTAATTTCTGAAATGAAGTAATGTTAACTGAAGATTTAGATAAAATTATATTATATTTTAATATGTATATATATATATATATATTCTATACATTAAGTTGTGTGGGAATCTCAGGGCATTGCTCTTTGAACTTAGTCAGGCTTGAACCCTCAAAGCAAGTAACCAGTAATAGTGCCATATGGCACTCTTGGGGCTTAAAGGTTAAATGGCCGCAAACAAATTCATTAAGTATCAATATTTTATTTCTGAAGATGTTTTCTGCCGGTAGGTATCGGCAAAGACCATTCACACAGGGCGAATATACACAAATGGAGATTATAGCGGCAAAGACCACAGGTAACCCAACAAACCCCCTGATTACATCGTCTTATAATTGAATACTGCCTACCCACCTATCACTCCTCGTCAATCGAGTGACAAACATGGTCAGTCTAGAGAGTGAATTAGCGGAAACCATACCCATCCTTAAATATACAGAGTTGGGTAAGAAAAGTTCGAGAAGTCCGAATAAGCAGGGTTTGTTTCCATTCTAGTGATAAAAGAGAAAACGCTTCAGGCTCCGATGCCAGGCGGTCGTCGTCGGCCTCGATGCCGTTGTTGTTTTAGTGGGAAACATGAAGAAACGTTATATCAGGAACCCGCATTACCAGGCGCGTCCATCTTCCATACAAGCACCATGAGGCAGCGACGATCGAGCTAGTCTATATTTATTCCCGTGCAACAGTGTGGCGTTGGTATGGTTACCAGTGATGATAAATTCCATAGCCAAATAAAGCCATTACGGACTCACAAGGAGAGCGAGACTAGGGTTCTGATTCTTCTCATTTAAGTATTTTATTTTCCGGAAAGAGATGAGCTCGAATTTTGCGACCTCACAAATCCTATAAGGATGATCGCTCCTGGTACCGGGATGATGGTAATATCAAATAGTCAAGGTGAAGCTAGTTTGCACTGTTTATTATATTCAATTCCCGCGCGCGATGAGCTGAGGAGCGACTATCCTCGCTTTTATGTTTGCAGACCTACAGTGTGTTGCATAAGGTCTGTAGAGGATAATCATAGTCCAAACTTGATAAGAGAACAAATCTTGGTAGAAACGGAAACACTAGGAACTGCAAACAATATACAGCTATTTCAATTAAAGACCCTTTAGCACGCCCCGTGATGCTTTGCGCGAAACAAGTATTTTCGTGGACCACGAAATTCAGTTCTGTGACCGGCAATGTCTACATGTAAAGAATCTGCTTGCATCGTCGTTGTTACCGCTGATAGTTGCTATTATATACGCACATACGATGAATACTCTTCTTAAGAACTTATTTAGGGCATTCTTTTAAATATTGAACCAAAAATTTGCTGACAGATTTTGTGTGACATCCAACGGCCTAGCAAATCCGAGATGGCGCCAGCAAAGAACAACCGCCGAGAACATTGTCACGGTCTGTCTTCCTTCCTAAAACGAAGGTAAGAAGATCATTCGCCGATAATTCTCCGATCTTCCAGTTAGGGAAACACAAGCAACTGCTGTGAGTTTGGAGAGTACTCTGCATTCTTGCATTTCTGAGTACATTTGTAAATAGCCGGCGGCTTAGCGGATGCCGAGCGGATGACTCTGGCTGTTCAAAGGACTGTCGATTCTTCAACGGTATGATATTTGTGGTTCAGTTTTCTAGTTGCGTGTATATCAGTGGATAAACTCGATGAATACCTTGCCGTTCCTCCGTTGTATCCGTGCTCACTAATTCCGATATTTAGTAGCTTGTAAGTGTTCAAACCGAAGTCAAGTCAACGCAAATACTTTGTAGCGATCGGTCAGTACACACTTATAATATTCTCCTCAGCGAACAAATAAAGTTATTGCGGCTACTGATTTTCTATTGCTGTATGTTGTTGCTTGACTTATTCCTCATCTAGATTATTAGTTAGATGTGTATTTGATCAATAATCGAACTGTTTGTGCTCTATAATCTGATATGAAATGCATGTAAGTGTTCGTGCATCAGTTTTAAAATCCTAGAACGCGCTGAATAATTAAATAACGTCCTGCATCAAGTTCCCTTCCAAGTTCTACCTTTGTGGATGTTTGATTAATGAATAAGTCTCAGCTTTCAACGCTGAATCGATTTTAGGGCTTTCTTAAACTAGGCATTATTTCCGTTTATATAAAGTTTCATAGAGGTCCATAGAATTTTGACGACGGTTCAGTTACTTGTTGAGTTAGGCGCTCGTCACAGTCAGTGAACACGAAATCAAAACAAAAACACGGGTTTCGCGCAAAATATCACGGGGCGTGCTAAAGGGTCTTTAATGTTGTGTGGGAGATAGGGAATAGGGCATCAGAATATAGGGCATTAGGGTAAAAGGCATTAGGGAATTAGGCACTAAGGCATTTTTAACATGTCGAAGGGCTGTAAACAGGCGGAAATTGGTAATAAACCGTAAGCTAAGTCAACTACTTAAGCCGTCAAGGTCGTATAACAGCTGATCGTATACGTAACCATAATCAATTTCGGTCTGGGAAACCCAAAGGGCCCTATTCCCTAATACTTTATTCCCTAATACTTTATTCCCAATCTCACAGCCGAAATTAATACGAAGCAGCAAAAATAGTCACAGGAGCAATAAAAGGGCTTGGGAGAGCCTGAGCTCTAGAAGGTATCAACATAAATTAGTTATATTTTACAAAATAGTAAACTCCTTTTTTTCTACATGGTTTACTTCCATTGTGTAAACAATCTCGGTACCTCTGAGGTCTGGTAATGATTTTTGTCTAATGCCCGTGAGAACAAATAGATTTGCAAATTGTGTTTCCTTCTACTATGAAACGTTGGAACAATCTTGATACAGTCTTGAGAAACCTTGGTAGCCTCCTTGACTTCAAACATAAACTTAAGAATTCTCTTTTTAATCATAAATATAACAAACTGTATGATGATTCTTTTACAAGGTATGCGTCTATGCTTCATTCACGTTTAAGGCTAGGTGCCTACGGCTTGAACGATTATTTATACCGTATTAATTGTTCTAATTCTCCTCTGTGTCATTGCGTTTCTGGTATTGAACCAGCAAAAGATTTCGTTTTAGTCTGTCCCAACCATGCTGCTCTAAGAGTCTCGCTCTTTGCCTCAGCTGCTCGCCTTTTAAGTAATACTTGGGTTGATGCTACCGACTCTCAAAAATATGCTCTTCTTATTTATGGCCTGGTGATATTTCAGTGAATTTTAAAACTAAATCTCAGTTTTTTCGTAGTAAGAGTTCAAATTTTTATTATTTCCACTGGGAGATTCACTACTTCAAGCTAATTCTTGTCACGTATACTTTTATATATATATTTAACAATTATTCACCAATTATTCACTCCTCAGTGTCGGTGAATATCGGTGGATATTTACCGAGCCGCTTTTTATTCATAATTGTTTTAGTATATACCACACTGCAGGTGAATAGCCAGCACCAGATAATTATCTTATATTGTGTCAAATGTACACAAACGTTAACTCGCGCGAATTGATCGCTGCTTCGCTCGGAGGTGAATATGAAATCATATTCGTTGTTTGAGTAGCCAATCATAGCGTACGAAAAGTGATATTCACTGGTGTGGTATATACTAAATATGTATAATATGGGATGTCATTGCTGATATTTGTTTCAAGTTGCCTATCATCAAGGCCTTCTTAAAATATATAGGTAGAGGTATCCCATAATGTTTGATATATGTTTGATATATATTTATATATACAGAGGGGGGTTAGAATTTATGAGAATTGCTGTATATATACAGCAATATGACAAACATACGAAAATAAGTATATACCCGCACGGGATGAAAATTTGCCTTTACACAAGTTTTAAGTGTTGTTGAAATCAGATGTAAACTTGATGTTTACAAGTTTACATAGATTTAATGCAAATAAACATCGAGTTTCACATTTACAAATAGAAAACGTAGTACAACTTGATGTTTTCACACGTTTTCTGTCTGTGAAAACTTGACAGAAACTTGAAATTTTTGGTTTGAAATATTCATGAAAACCTAATGTAAACGCCAAATTTATAATAGATTTATTGGTAATGAAACGCAAGGAAATACCTAATTTGTTTGCATTTCCGAAGTTAAGAAAACGCACCGAATACGTGTAGTTTACACGCGTTTCTTGTGCGTGTAAACGTTGTAGAAATTTACTGTTAATATTTTACATACTTTTGCTTGTGCATGTAACGTTTTAGAAATGTATTGCTCAGATTTTTCAATATTTTTTTCGCGTGTGCAGTTCACGTTCACCTATTTTGTGCGTGTGTAAATTTAAAAGAAACTTGATATTTCTGTTTTTAAATTTTCAAGGACATCCTAATTATACGTGAAGTTTAAAATAGATTTGTTGATAATCAGAAACGTGTATAAACTCCAAGTTTGTTTCACGTTTCTGCTGAAAACTGATGTGGAGCCGGTTTGTATGCATACATGCATGCATAGCTGTTTGCGTTTCTTATTTAGAGCCCCCATTTTTGTTTTCTAAATTGAGCTCAACTGAACTAACAAGACTGATTAAATAATTCGGCTTTTAAAAGAGGTCTGTGGGCCGGAGATGAAGGTTAAGTACATAAACATTGCGGCAGCCAACTCGAAAGCTTAACCTACTTTGGCTGCTGCACACTTACCTTCTATGTAACTAGTGCTTATAAATAGTGTAAATAAAAATTGAATTGAATTGGAGGTTGTTTGAAATAAAGTTCAAATGAACTGTACAAATATCGTTTCTTTGGAGGTTCCAGAGCCTCAAAGATCCACTGCTGCAGTTAAACCACTGCCGAAAACAGGGACACGTGCGCCTTTTCAGCTGTGGAAAAGACCCAGACATCGGACTCTCATGCTTGATCACTCGATTTTCCCTTTAGTAATACGTGACGAAGAGGAACAAAACACTCATTTTAACTGAAAAGGGTTTCAATTTTGTTTGTTGTTGTTTTGACGTGACACGCAATTAATTCATGAGCACTTAGTTTTTCACTATTAGAATAATATCAGTACAAACTGGAAATCAAATAAAATCAATACACTTTACCAATATTTCAAGGGCCTTCGGCCGTGAGGACTACATAAGTGTAACGGGGCGAAGTTGTTTACGGTCGGCTCTCACGACATCACTGCTTGCATGATTGAGTATTCACCGTCTATCTTATTACACCCCTGTTCCGAATAACGCTCACGTAATACAACCCTGGTTAGGCGGTGAATACTCATGCAAGCTAGCAGTCGACAGAGATCGCAATCTTTAGGATGAAATACTATTGTAGCCTTTCTGCCTATTCAAATAATGACCATTATAGCCTAATGAAACAGTTTCCAAAGGCTTTTTAGGTAAAAGCTTGACATTTTCGATTGGATGAGTTCAGATCAGCAATGATATCGACATTTGCAACCTTGAAATGAGTTGCGAAAGGTATACTATACTATACTATGCACTTGATAATATTTCAAGAACGTTCTAGAATGACTTTCTGTATCACTTTCTTGTGATGTGCGCATGTGCAAAGCTGAAATTTGTTGTTCTGGCGCCAACATTCGAAGTTAGTCTTCATCCGATCCAAGAGAAGAATACAACGACTGAGCGAAAACTTCAATTTTTATACTTTTACTTCCAACCATGTCTACCCCTCGACCTCGAGTGCAGAGCAGCACCGCCGCAGTGCAAACGTCTAGTTCTAGTGGTGCAAGGCGTCCGCTTGACATGGGAGATGCGAATACACCGATAGACTCTGGTCTCTCAAAAGAACTCATCAGAAACCAGCAGCTTATTCTAGAGCAGAATGAAAAGATTTTGGATGGGCAAGAAAGCCAGGCCGACAGCGCCACATCAAAGAAAACAGAAGTTCCATCTGATGTTAAGGTAAATTGATTTAGTGATTACCCGAGTTTATAGTGATGCCGCGTTAGTCAAGATATTTCCCGCCTAAATATAATCAGTTGAAGTTCCTCCGTGCGCAAAAATTCAACAGATGCGCGGTACAAACTGGCAAAATACTATGAGTCCGATAGCACACAACCGATGATATTATAAGTCCCTCATTTATGAGTCAATTTTTTGTATTTCATTGAATTGTGACTCGAGTTTAGCTATGCGAGTCTAAGTCATAAGCCCAGCCTAAATCAGTTGAAGTTACTTCGGGCGAAAAAAATTCAGATGCGGCAAAATTAAATACTATGAGTCCGACGATAGCACACAACCGATGATATTACAATACCCTCATTTATGACTCAAGTTTGTGATTCGCGTTGTGACTGAGTTTAACTGAGTTCAGCTCACGTAAGTTTTAAGTCATAATTCCCGCCTAAATCGTTCGAAGTAATGGCTTTCGCGTCCCCAAAAAAATCATGCGTAATCTAGGAGAAATATACTAAGAGTTCGAAAACATACTACCGATAGTACTGACGACTATTTTCGTGGGTTGGAATACCTATGCTATTGTTTTCTTAACATTCTTAGGGTGAAATGCCCATTCGCTACATTCTCTAGTATATTATACTACGTTTGATTACAACACAGTTCTGGGTCACAATTATCGGACTATCTCATCTAACTCCTCTTCTTTCCTTGTCGAGTGGATCATGGAGTAAGCAAGCATATTAATTATTATTTTTAGGCTGCATTCAGAACTGCTTATAGGAAGATTGAGGAAGAAGATCCTGACAATTTTAAAGGATGGAATACTGAGGAAAGGTGAATTAATTACTTGAAATATTTTGTAACAAGAGGTGACACACAAGTTATTCATATTTCTCTAATATGATCGTATCAGTGTTAAAAGATGTGTCAAACTAAATTCAAGGCATTTTATAAAACCAAAATTCTACCATCCTCTGAATACACATGTGAAAGCTAGAAATAAAGTAAGGAAATAATGAAATATATTCAAACATATTGCATCGTTGTACAAAAAAATGATAAAATATTGAAAAATGATCGTACTACGTATTAAATATCGTCGATAGGCGCGGCAGGAATTCAATGTTAAACCAAATATTTAAACAAATTATTTTTAGATACACAAGCACACAAAATCAAGAGTGTGTAAAACAATTGGGGGCAGTACAAGGTTGGGGCTATGAAGAAAATGGACTCCGAATTCTAAGACGCAAGTATCCACTTTTTGCTGGGCAATACAAAGCACGCAATTGCTTATTAACTTAAAATGTCGTCCTGCATTTAGACTACATGATCCGTATAGTATAGTATCGCTCATGATCTGATGCTGAACTATGGACCTGCGCGCGCATAAAGCCAACGTTTGATTGACAGAGGAGGTTTCCTTTGTCGTCACGCAACGCTCCCTTCTTCTTTGACAAAGGAAACGGCTGCGAAGGAGACTATCGGGTTGGGACTCACTTTATTTTTGGCGCCAGTCTTTGACGCCGTAAGCCTCCAAGGATGACAGGGGAGCGTAGGGTAATGAATGAAGTTACGTTAGAATTACAAGCTACGCAAACATTTAGACTTAACAAAAGTCAAAATGTTTTCGTTAATTAGAAAGAGCGAGCGACAAGGAGTCGAAGCAGGTGCATGTCAACTTTGCGGAGTAAGCAAACTAGAATTACGCTTGGCTGATCAAAAGATAATTAATATGTATCTGTATATATTTTTATATTTCTTAAGAAACTCAGCCAACGTGCAGAAATTGTGGCTAAAGCCAATCTGAACACTGAGCAAGTTGCTAAGTATCGTTCCGTTTTAAAAATGTAGTTCATGTCCTCCGAAGAGTCCGGGGAATCTGACAACTCCGGACAATACATGTTAATTAAGCCCATTCCCTGGAGGGCCAAGGTGTTCTCAACGACGACGAGGGGCCTGGACAGAAAGATACTGCAAATTTTAAGCAAACGAAGTAGGAGGATGAGCCTGCAGCGCTTCACCTCGGAAGAGCAATCGGCACGCCCTGTCCCGGAGAGTTATCCACTCTGGGCATTGGAGCAGTCGTATCTTAGACAGAACATGCCGTATGTGTGGCCTTTATCACCATGTACCGTTGTTTGATTTTGCCTTAAGGGCTGATATCGTACGAAAAGGTTCGACTCTTTATCTTATAGATATTAGACTTTAATAGGCGGCTTGGACCAAATGTCAAACTTTTCATGACACGAACGCAATTAAAGCGAAACATCATAAGAATATATCATCTCATTATTGCATTCGTACGTGTCATGAAAATTTCGAAGCTTGGCCTCATATATATCTAGTACAGCTTTCACAATGTTAAAGGGTCTTTAAAGGTCGAACTGTTTATGCATAAAGGAACAATCCATATGTCTATTGAATGTCTAACTATATTTAAGAGAAAGCATTAGAGGATGAGAGAGTATAATTTGTGTTTGCTCGGCTTGAATTAAGTCTCAATTGCAAGTTTAATCTGAATTGTAAGCATTGTAAGCTCGTACTGATTAGGATAATATGGAAATTATCTTTATCTATATTTGCCATGTATTCAATACATTAGACTGAGTTTTATTAAACTGGTGAAACTCTGCAACATTATCTACTGCCTTTTTGATATTTTGATTTATTTTAATCCAATTAAAAGGAGACAGTGGGGATTTCCCGATAAGGAAAACGCATGCAAAAATTAATGTTAACTTATTTGTTTTAGTTTTCAAGTTTTTTTTCGATATTTATACTCAAGTTTGCATTGTTTAGAAAAAAATATGTTCTATCGAAAACATTAGTAAACTTCACATTTACGCAATTTGATGATTGAAAAGGCGCGTAAAGTTGTAATTTGTTTTGAATTTAAACTGCAGTAAATGTTGGCTTTACAAGCGTTTTCATGACAAACTAATGTCAGTAAACTTCGTGGTTACACGCTGATAAATTAGGTAAACGAGTTTAAAGATGCAATTTACGCCATCTTCTGCTAACGAAAACTTGTTGAAAACTCTATATCTTTACGACAGTACAAAACATGTGTAAACGCATGTAAATATTAAGTTTTCTTTGCCATTTTATCAGATAATCTGCGAATTAAACTGCAGTCAATGTTGGCTTTACAAGCGTTCCCATGACAAACTAACGTCAGTAAAATTCTTGGTTACACACATTGATAAATTAGGTAAATGAGTGTAAAGATGCAATTTACGCCATTTCCTGCTGAGGAAAACTTGTTGAAAACGCTATCTTTACGGCAGTACAAAACAAGCGTAAACGCATATAAATGTTAAGTTTTCTTTACATTTTACCAGATAATCTGCGAATGTAAACGCAAATTTTCATCCCGTGTACTGTATGTACCTTTTCATGGAAAAGTACGTTATCCCTCTTGTTGAGTCATTAGCATTAAGGTATGGGAGAGCCTCCCCCTGTCGAGCCGACAGAGGAGACATAAGGTGAGCTAAACAAGAGGGGTAGGGCGGGTGGGCGACTTGCAGATCCGTTGCAACTTGGGCAAACTGACACGTGCTACATAATGAGATCTTATCTAATGCCAGTGACATCAAATACGGGATAATGAATATTCAACGAACTATGAATAGTATATTATCCCTCTTGTTGAGTCATTAGCATTAAGGTATGGGAGAGCCTCCCCCAGTCGAGGCGACAGAGGAGACATTAGGTGAGCTAAACAAGAGGGGTAGGGTGGGTGGGCGACTTGCAGATCCGTTGCAACTTGGGCAAACTGACACGTGCTACTTAATGAGATCTTATGTAATGCCAGTGACGTCACATGCGGGATAATGAATATTCAACGAACTATGAATGATAATGATCCATTATCGCTGTCAAGTCTGCCCCTGGAAGGGCAAGGGACACCGTGCACCTACTCCTCAAGCCGTGTAGGGTAGGGTTTCTATTACCAAAAAGAGCGGGAAACTGTTTCACGTAATACGACCATCAAGCTTAAGCCGCCCTGGCGTCCAAGGGCGCCGACACTATTTGCCCTGCGGCATGTAATGGACGGAAAAGAAAACCTTGTCTAATAGGAATATTCATATGCTCACTCAACGAGACGTATGTTTCAGTGGCTACAACTGGACACAAAGACTTGTCTTTTGCATAACGTTTAAATGCCAAAAGATTAGAAGAACCGTCCCTTAACGATTTTGTAAAAGAATGATTAAATAGGAAACCCACCCTGTCTCATATATAAATAATGTCTGAAGTTTTAACTCTATTTAGATCTCCTGCCCTATCCTCATCAAAAAATTGGACTTTAAAAAATGCCTGATCTCTGGTGAGAACAAAACATTCCCTAGGAGAAATATGCGGAGAACACTCAGGCGTCTAGGAATTTCGCCCGAAATAGTTCTAAGGAAGTAAGGCTTTGCTTGAGAAGGTAGGCTCTTGGATAACAGTTGTTCTTCTCTCACGGCAGATAGATAATTCCCAACCTCTGATAGGCTGCGGGATTCCCATAACCGGGTAAAAAGGTTTTGTCAAGGCATCCCCCTATCTCCGAAAAAAAATGCCTTTAGCTTGCCAATTAGGGAGTCTACCGTCCCAAATACTAGCCCCCTTGGACATGAGCAGCTATGTGTAGATATTTGACAAACATGGGGACAAGTCTCCCAATGTACCATAGTTTTACCATATTAAGAAACGAACCACGTCCCGAGGAGTTGATGACAATATGTCCCTTTTTGGTGAAGTATTATGTAAGAACGTTGTTAATTCCCTGACTAGTAACGATTTCTGTCTTGCATAGGGTGTAGTAACTCTTCATTTACACAGACTCAGCCTCCTGGATTCAATGTCCTCCATATTGACCGGACCCCTTAACGCAGTTACGAAAGGCTGCGACATGACTTGACGTCCATAACCACACCTCTGGCAAAAGAGGAAACTCTGGTCATTTGGGTTATGCCACTTTGGGCACGCCACAGCCGGTACGAATATCCTCGGGACCAAAGCTAGGGGCTTTAAAGGCAAAAAAAGTCCCAATAAGAGGGAATCGTCTGCTATATCTGTCAGAGAATTATAACCTGTCCAGGCGAAACGCGCAGAGTTCAAACGACAGGGTGTCCGGACTAAAACCGTGGGCGGTAGGGACCAACATCGCATCTTTGTCTCCCAGGGATGCCAAGAGGATCGCTTTACTGGCAAGGTTGTTCACCGAGGGCCACCATGAGGGGAGCGGAGCGGAGATAGTTTTGCTACCACCAGGGTTACAACGGCTTTCTCGTCAACGATAAAACCGAAAAGGAGGAAAAACGTAGGCCCGGACGCTAATGCCATCGCAACCAGAGATATCCTGATTAAAGACATTTATACCAGCGGACTTCAGTGTGAGATACGGTGTAAAATGGCGAAGATGACTGCCATCACTGTGCAGCTGACAATTCGTATCCAGTGACATGATTATGCCCCAAAGTTCCCTCAAACCTTACTTGTACTTTCTCCCAGCAACGTGGAGTTAACATTGACTCTGACTTAAAGATCTTACGAGAGTACCAATCCGCAGGGTTGCTGTTAGAGGGAAGATACGACATTGATAACTGAATGTTCTTGATGGTAACTATTTCGAATATACGTATAGCCACTACATTAAGGGTAACCGAGCGACTCCCGCGACCCGTCCAGATATGAATAACTGTCTGGTTGTCAACTCGAAGATCAACGCAACAGTCTCTCGCTTCTTGCAGGAGGCATCTTAGAGCCCTTTCAACTGCAAGGAATTCATTTACGTTAATGTGTTCCACTTGAACATCATCCTCCCAATAATCACCGATCGATGCATCCATTGATTTATGATGAATGACCGCTTCCCAGCGATATAAAGATGCGTCTGTTGAAATATGAGGGCTGCATGTTTCTCTGAGCGCCAAGGAATATGTCCCTCCCATGAAACAAGAAATGCCCAGAATTGAATCTCTTGGTTGTCCCGTTTAGATAACCTTCCAACCGCCGCAGCCATCTCCCGAATGTAAAACTTTGCTCCCGGAAAAGGCAACGAAAATGAGATGCACTTCACTATCAACCTTTGGAGGTCTCGGAGAGGCACGGTGGCTTTAAGCGCTAAAATACAGTCCCTAAGTTGACTGAACTTTATTTTCTTGTCCTCTGGTATACGAAACGCCTGTAAGCTCGAGTCTACAATCATTCCTAGGTACACGAGACGCCTTACGGGATGGAGCACACACTTTATGACACCCAAGAAATAACCCCGGTGCGCCAAAGTTAGGATCACCACATATAAAGCCGCTGCTGCGTCCTGAAAGCTAAACTCTTCATTGATCTGGCTAGGAGATTTTGACCACACACCCGATGACGTATACATTTCCCCGTTAAGTCTGTCGTCAATGTGAAGCGCGCAGGCTATTCCGCACCTCCAGAAATAGCTTGTAACGCCCATACCGATAGTCTGGAATACAAACGGGGAATTTTTCCACCCAAAGGAGAGGGTGGCATTCACTAGCCACCAGTCATCCCACTGGAAACCAAAACATAGGGCCCCTAAGGGCAACTCGTGGAAGGTCAGTGAGCTATTTTGGCATATACTAAAAATCACATGACCGATTACGTCATCGTTGCGTCACCACCACTAAGTGATTGATAGGGTAGGTGATTGATAGGATAGGTACCCACTACTATGTCTGTCGAGGTTTGAGCCGGTTGGCGTTAGATATCAGGGAGATATGGGCATGCACTTAAAATAACGTGACCGATGACGTCATCCTTATTTGGTCACGACTAAGTGATTTGTGGGAACGCAATACTATGTCTGTCCAAGTTTGGACTGTCTGGCATTAGAAATGAGGGAGATATAGGCATGTACTTAAAATCACGTGACCGATGATGTCATATTTACGTCATCACCACTAGATGCATTATAGGGACCCACTACCATGTCTGTCCAGGTTTGAAGTGCTGGCATTAGAAGGACACCGTCAATATATCTTCTCCAGCATGACCAAATTTGGACGCGTACCATAAAACTCTGTCAATATATCTTCGGAAAATCGAACACTATACGGACTATTCCCACTGCCAATGGAGAGTCCCCGATGAACACAGAAAAAACGAAGTACACACCATAAAACGATGAATAAATTAGCTCGGAGCACTAATCCCAATAACTCGTGTTCCGCGCTTGCGCACAACCACGAGTTAAAAACTGGCGTGAACCCTCGGAGAGAAGAACATGGTCGTACCCAGATTTGTCATCTATCTTTGATATGAAAGAGGTAGGATGAACAAAATGTGGTACTTCCGCAAGACGATCTAGCGAAAAAGGCGAGTCCTGCATCCATAGGTTGAGAAACCTTGCATCAAGACACAACCTAGGTTTCTGTAGTTCTACTGTTAGGGGCAGGACTAGCCAAGGGGGTGATGTCTCCCCAACTCTTCCCCAGACTCTGGATTAGCGAGTCCACGATAAATTCGTTCAACTCATTGCAGGAGTTGTGGTTCTTAAAGATCCTTTGAGAGGAGAGAGCCGAGTCATACGCAACGCCCTTATAAAAAGCCCTTTGTAGTGGCACATGAATTCGTGAACGGATACACCTTTTCCAATCCACTTTAATACCCTTTCTTTATTGTTGTAGTTCCTTAGAATTAAGTACCACAATGCCGTGTGTTGAGATAATTCCCCCTCTTTCAAAGTGTCGGGATCCCTTATTGTGATGTTATCAATCATTCCCTGTCCCGCAGCACGTATTTGGTTTATTTTTTCCAACACCGTCTCGGTAGTATACACTTTCTCCGAGCTCGAAGTCTCATCAACTAGAATCCACTTTACTTCTCTGGCCTGACACTTCTGGGCCGCACAAGCCTGCTCAAATGGAGTGCCTGGTTGAGTTTTCAGGCGCTTTGTTCTGGGCTGGGAAAAGAAATGTCCAAAAGAAACCAACCCATGAGTCCCTGACCGAGCTAAATGTTTGGGATTCGAGCTTGGAGAAATTGACTACCAACTGCCCAATAGGAAGCAACAAGGGAATGCTCTTGAAGGCAAAACGCTTGCGGAGTCACTTCTCTTCGCCCAAGGTAGGATGCCACTTGACAAGGAAAAAAACAAGCCTCAAATGATAGAAAACTTTCTCCAAAGAACAAAGTTGCCAATACATTTTATTACCATGGTGCTTATAACTTATTAAGCTTACAGAGAAAATAAACGATTCCGTGTTAAGCACGTGCACTGAGATAACATTCCAGTATCATCGTCCCTTCACACATTTATTACCCAATTTGCGAGATAACACCGTTATTTCAAAGTCCAAAGATAAAGGATATGCTCTGTGTTTTGTTGTCAAACACACCAGTACAAATGAAAGAGCTTGGCCTGTGCTATAACACTGCAAATGTGACAACTCGCCCAATAGTGATGGTATTGATGGCGCAATAGAACTCAATTGACCTCCAGGCATCAGTGTTACTAGGAAAACTAGATAATTAGTTAAATTTGCGATATGACACAGTTATTTCGAAGTCCCAAGATAAAGGATTTGCTCTGTGTATTGTTGTCAAACACACCAGTACAAATGAAAGAGCTTGGCCTGTGCTATAACACTGCAAATGTGACAACTCGCCCAATAGTGATGGTATTGATGGCGCAATAGAACTCAATTGACCTCCAGGCATCAGTGTTACTAGGAAAACTAGATAATTAGTTGAATTTGCGATATGACACAGTTATTTCGAAGTCCCAAGATAAAGGATTTGCTCTGTGTATTGTTGTCAAACACACCAGTACAAATGAAAGAGCTTGGCCTGTGCTATAACACTGCAAATGTGACAACTCGCCCAATAGTGATGGTATTGATGGCGCAATAGAACTCAATTGACCTCCAGGCATCAGTGTTACTAGGAAAACTAGATAATTAGTTGAATTTGCGATATGACACAGTTATTTCGAAGTCCCAAGATAAAGGATTTGCTCTGTGTATTGTTGTGAAACACACCAGTACAAATGAAAGAGCTTGGCATGTGCTATAACACTGCAAATGTGACAACTCGCCCAATAGTGATGGTATTGATGGCGCAATAGAACTAAATTGACCTCCAGGCATCAGTATTACTAGGAAAACTAGATAATTAGTTGAATTTGCGTGATAACACAGTTATTTCGAAGTCCCAAGATAAAGGAGTTGCTCTGTGTTTTGTTGTCAAACACACCAGTACAAATGAAAGAGCTTGGCCTGTGCTATAACACTGCAAATGTGACATCTCGCCCAATAGTGATGGTATTTGAATCGCTTGGGATGGAGTGCAAACCATTTACAGGAAAAACAGATAATTAGTTTAATTCGCTAGATACCACTGTTATTTCGAGGTAAAAATAAAAAGGATATGCTCTGTGTGTTGTTGTCAAACACACTAGTACAAATGAGGTTCTTTCACAATGCAACTTTAATGGCTGAAACAATAACCGACCAGTAATCTGAATATTTATTTCTTAGCCCAATTTGTATAGTTACTTTCATTAAGTAGGGAATTGTAATTAAAAAAATTCTCGAATCCTATTGGCTTGCTGCAATGATCGCCTCACACCAATATTCTTATGAGATAATTAAAGTTACTAAGTAGTCCGTAATCGAAATAGGTTATTGGAAAATGAGTTCTATACAATGTTGTCAATTGATCGAGAATGGCCTTGGGCAAAACTAGAACTTTTAAATTTATTATATGTTTTCCTAAAGTAGAATTTTGTCTAAAATTGTGAAATATCTTTTCCTAACACAAGACCTCAAGATGGTAGAAAAAGACAGGAAAATGGTCCATTATACCACGTGCAGAGAAAATTCATTTTCTCCGGTAACAAATGTAGAACATGTACTAAAACACGTCAAAACAGAGTGTGTACGCCATACAATCAATATCAACTTATTGCGCTCAGTTCTGTATGTAGTAACCATCTCCTTGTGGTCTTGTAATGGGCCGCATGTTAGATAACTATGTAAGGTTAATGTGTCTTCCTTCTGTAAATAAAGAATATGGTATACTAAAGAAGTCAGCGCTGTAAGTTGATAATGATTGTATGGCGTACAAACTCTGTTTTAGCATGTTTTAACATTTGATGTTCATTTTTACGGGAAAAAAAATTATAATGGACCATTTTCCTGTCTTTTTCTACCATCTCCATTATACCAAGTGTACAGAAAAGTCATTTTTGGTTCCCGTATAATTGAACAAGAAGTGTTAAAACATGCCAAAACAGAGTTTGTACGTCATACAATCATTACCAACTTATATCGCTCACTTCTGTATTAACCAAACTACTTAATGATTCATGAGGTAAGTAGCCGAAATCTTTTATGAGAAATGAATTTCAAAGTACTGTAGGCAAATAGGAGGTCTCAAGATTTATCACTGATTTCCCCAATCACTAACAAATAACAACGTACAATACCCGTCTTGATGGATAGGTTTTTGCTTGTTAAGACATTTCCGACTTTCTCTCGCTCGCACTACTGTCGAGAGGGCGCGGCATTGCCATCCCCATTGTGTTTTTGCAAGAATAAATGGAACACAACTCCCAATGTTTGCTCTCTTTTTTCGTTTGGGATTTTTTGAGTGTTTCTTTTGGAACACTGATTATCAACAAATACAAGTCGCATCTTCTGTTTAAAATGTTTTTTTCTAGTAAGTAAATTTATCCAATATACTGGTAAAGAAACTTCCAATGCAGGATCTTTCCTCTCAAATTATGTAAACAAAGAGACTGGTTGCTGCAGAACACTTGGTAAAATACTTGTTTACCGGTAGTTTGTGCTTTAAAACTCGCAATACCGAATTTTTTTCTCAGGTGAAGCGTCTTTGTCTCAGGAAACAAACATTAATAGTAGCGGGAAAAAGCGCGGATGGCACATAATTTTCATAAAAAAAAATCCTACTAAAACGAGGGCAACACGCTCGAGGCAGAGTTTCGATCGAGGCTATAAAATCAAAACAAAGAGGGCATACTTTATTACCTTACCGAGACAATGAAGATCATGTCCTGCATTCTATCATGTCCAAGGGCAAAGTATTTAGCTATAGGCCATTTTGACGATGTTGAGCATGCTAAGCCTCGTTCTGGTTCACCAGCCTTTTGTTATTTAAAACAGATAGCCATTGTTCTATATGCGCGCGCAACATCGTCAACATGGCCTATTAACCAACTATGAACAGTAATCGCCCCCGTCTGGCGTGTCGCTACTTTTTCTTCGAATTTATGAGTGAAAACATGCATTAGCATAGAAGGCTAGTGACGTAATGTTGCATTTAAAAGGATTCAGACAATACATTTGCCATTGACCAATCATAGGAGAGTGTTCACTGACGCGCCAATTCACTAAAATTCTAACAACGGCTTTGATTGGGCAGAAAAATAAAACAACGTGCTGATGTCGTGCTTGCATATTGGAAACTAATTAAGCGCTCGGGTAAGCAGACGTTACTTTTTTCTTCGAATTTATGAGAGTGAAAAAATACGTCTGCATAGCAGGCTACCATGGCGGCCGCGAAGCTTTGTCTTGTCGTAAATGAGCGCGCAAGGAATTATAGGATTTTTTGCCGCTGGCCACTTAAATTGCTCGGATTTGATAAAAAACGTATTTATACATTAATAGGGCATATTCATTATGGTGTAATTTTAGTACAAGTACCAGAATCCTTTTCAAATTCTCTTTCTCATTCAGAATTGTCAAACTCCTTTGAGAATTCCAACAAAATCGTCCAAATTAGAGTAACAAAAGGATTCGCGCAGAGTTCGGGTAGTTGTAGTATGGGACGTCATCATGTACATGTTCTATTGGTGGAATCACATCACGTGTCGTGTTCGCTCATATAACTTTTACCATGAACATACAAACACAATATATCTGACAGATTGTTGATGACGGCATGTATTTTTTTTCAATCAGCTGAATGACGTATAATAAGTATGAAGTATATTTCACATGAACGCGGAAATAGAAAAACAAGTTAGAACATATTTACATGAATTGGTAAACCATAATATTTTATTTATAAACACAACAGCCTTGGACTATTTGAATCCTATTTGAATGTCGCTTGGGCGAAATGTTTCATCGAATATAAACTTTCATCTAACAAAAAAAACGTTGGCCCGCGCCCACCATGGGGTGCTAAACAGTCTAACATTGATGGAATAAAAATGTTACCGCACGTTTCACAACACTAGCTTAAGAAACTGACTCGACGGACTGGCATGTTAACAGCAGGTTAACCATTCCTCGTAGTGACCCTCTAAACACCAGGTGCCCTGCAAGAACTCAGTTCTTTCTGCTCTCCGCGGAGTTGTGACGTCCTGAATCGCAATGACGTAATCACCTACAAAAGACACAACAATGACATTATTAACTAACGTTATGCATTCTGACAGTCCTAACAAAATAGTATGAACGTATTTTTTACGACAACTACAGCCTTTCAATACCCTGGTTCCAGAGGTTTTCTAAGAACCGCGGAGAACAGAAGAGCCGCGAAGCGGCGATCTAAGAGCCGCGAAGCGGCGAGCGAGCTGCGAAGCAGCGAGAGAAGAGAAAACCTCTGGTATCGGTGGTTGCTAATCTCACTTTCATGTTTTGAAAACTGTCAAACATATCAACTGAGTAATTAACAAATCGAACAATCAGGAGAGAGATAGCACGTGGGCGTGACATTATAATTTTGTTCAGCGGGGTAGCCAGAGTAAAAGAATGCTGTGCCAGAAATTTTCGGGTAGGGGAGGGAAGACAGATTTGTTTACATGTCCAAAAAAAAATACACGTGCAATTCGCAAAATCCCGGGGATGTTGTCACAGCAGAGAACTTCCGATAAAATTAAAACACCACTAAAAGTCGTAAAAACTCGAACAAACGACCATTGCAGAGTCTGCAGGATAGATATTAAAGTATCTGGCCGATCGACAACAAATATCTTTGGACAAAAAAGTAGGAACGATGACTTTTTGAAGCGGTTTGCGATCGTTGCTGGAGTGGAGATCGCCGACCTAAATGGCGTTTCACAAGTGATCTGTCAGAAATGCTACAGAAATATTCTAAAGTTTGAGAAGACCTTAGATCAAGTGAAAGAGTTGGCTGCTTTTCGCAGTGGATACGAAGAGGCTATTGCTCCGTTAGACTTCCAAGATGAACGTCAAAAAAGATGTACAAAAGACTCGCCATCATGCGACTACTCTGGTGCCGGCACGGTGTCATCGAGGAAAAAAGTCTGTGGAGATACGCTATCTCGTAGAAGGAACATCCTCCATCCAGGACGAGCCTCAGATGAGAATGAAAACTCTGTGCCAACAAGTCTACCTTTCAATAACGAACCAAAAACGGCACGCATCGAGGTAAGAAAGGAGAATTGAAAGATATTACAATTATTCACTTTTGTTCTCGGCCAGATATTACACCGGATTTCTTCACACGTTACTAGTATGTAAAATGCGAAACATAAGCATAATTATTTTCCTATCGAAATATATGTTCCCAGACATTAATCACCATGTTATTTTCACCACCATGAACGCCGCGCTGAACGGCTAATAATAATACGCGAGTTTGATCTTAGAATTCTATCCAAATATTGTCCGGTCTTCGACTTCCTCCCTCCCTATACACACCACTTCGATATAAAAAATTATGTACGACTATTAATAGATCAGCCCCCTGATTCAGGTCTAGAAAAAATCAGTGGTTTTGTTTTGTTTCGGAATTATAAAGGATAAAATGTAGAAGTTTGTTCTCCTGCTTAATTCTTAACATATTTACCTTTTTTTTCGTGATCATTCAAAAACTTTTTCTTTCATATCTAACAGGTTCACATAAATTATCCACCGCGTCCGGTAAAGACCGTAATCAAAGACGAGGTAGACGCCACCATAATTAGACAGCTTGCTTCAAAGGAGTATAAGCTTGTAGCTAATGCTGTGTGGAAGCACCAGGCCCTAAGAAGTGAAGTTCTAAATAAGATTCATGTGGATATTGAAAAGGAGTGTAGTTTCCTTTGTAGTGAGAAGGACCCTTCCCTATTACGAAAGTCTAAAGCTGCAGATTTGATTGCCTTTACGGAAAAAGAATGCGAGGCAGAAATCAAAGTAAAGGCTCCGACCCTCCATGGTTGTATGATGGCTGCCACGGTTAGCAGAAAAACCCAAGGAAAAGTTGAAGCCGGGAAGGCTGATACACCTAATACAGCACCAGCAATCACCATGGCAGTATCAATCCTTTTAAAGCGCCGGTGCCCCCAGATGTCTGCAATGGGCTATAGATTTTCTATTGGGGTTCTATGGCACAGTGGAGCCAAAAAACAGGTATGATTTAATATTTCTTAATATTCACCCTTATATTTTTATCTTAATTTCTGTTGTTTTCAGGGGGCCATGTATTATATTGTATGCACCTTCAACTTGTGCTTTAATCACACATGTTCTCATAAACAAATATTTTGACAGCATATATATCAAGACATTTTTAGCCTGCATACTGGTGTAGATATAAGGGGAAAAACAGAGAAAGGGAGAGGGAAGGAAAAAAAGGGGAAAGGAACCCTTTCACCTTCGCCCTCCCGTCTTTCTTTTCTTTTCCTTCCCCCCTCCCTTCCTCTCTGTTTTTCCTCTCTGTGTTTCCCCTCTCTGTGTTTCTCCTTATGCCACTATGCAGGCTAGACTTCTAAATGCATACCATGCTGCTATAGAAAAATAATAATTGGGGTGAGCTAGATCAATCAGGAATCAAGGGAAAATCCAGTGCACACTTCTAAAGAATGCTTATAAATTCATAGTAAGGTACTATAATAATGTATGATACTATTATATATGATACTATATAAAACTATAATATATGATGGAGACAAGTAAAACTCTTATCAATACATAAATAATTACATTTAAAAATAGACTTAAATATATACACACACCACCACCATGCCAGTAGAAGGAATTTCACTAATAAATAATTCATAATCATTTCCTTTTTAATTGTGTAGGGTTATGTACGAGCTAGTCGATGGAACATGTCAGCAAGCCACTCCAGAACTTTGATGAAGTTAGATGAGATGGGAGAGGATTTTGATAAAGATGTCAAAAAATGGAAAGTGGATGTGGAGAGCCATTGCTCGGTTGGTGAGATGCTTGTCCATGTTAAAGAGCATATTAAAGACCAAGAGGCTAAACAAAATGAATGTGTACCAGAAGGGTTACAGACAACAAACATCACAGATCTGGACCTCACATTTCCTTTACAAGCCAATTTACCAATTTATAAGGAGAAGGAAAGCTGTAGCACTCACTCAGCATCTACAGACAACAGTGTGTTGCCTGAAATGGATGATATAGATGATTTTGGTGATGTGTTTGAGGATATTGCTTGCAATTTAAATGCATCTCTTGAGGGATATCTGCCAGATACATGTGGATTTTCTAAAGATGCATACCAAAACTTTGTGACTTTTGCTAATAGCCAAGAAGTCGACAGTCTATCTAAAGGAGTGCTCGATGCAGTAGATATCGATTATCTAGAGATAATTCACAATCAGAATCAACCTGTAAGGTACCAAGTCATTGGAGATAATGTGGATCTTTATGTTAAAGTTAAACACATGGCTAGTGGCAACCAAAATAAAAGTATACATTGGTTTGCAATGAATGCTGTCCAAAATCGGGTCACCACAGATTACCACAATGACCACCAAATCAAATCAGTTCTGGAAATGGAGAACACAGAATTCCTGCCATCGATAGAGGAAAATAACTGCCTGCTGCATCACTTTGTTCCTTTAGTTGCAAGGATCCTAGCTGATAAAGTACCAGCATTTAGATGTTTCAGAGAAGCAGTGGTCAGGCATATTCCACACTAGTATTCAGACGAGATGAAACAGAAATCTGTGCAGGTAATAAACCTTGTTTCCCAGTAAAACATAGTCTAGTTTTCTTACATACATATAATGACGTTCATGTAATAAACAATAAATTACATGGCTGATTGGAGAAATAAAAATGATCTTCTTGTGTTTAATTACTTGATATACATGTAATATATCAAAAACAAGTGCAGCTAAATGTTTTACTGGGGTATCCAAACACAAGAAACAAATGAAATCATGACGCTGTTTCGAACGGCCGAGTGCTTTTATCATTTTAAGTGTTTGTAGTCATCCTGTTAAAATATAAAGCACTAGTTGTTTCTATTAATTCTCACAAGAATGCCCTTTCTCAAACAATACCTGTATTTCAATACTAGTCAATAATACTAGTGAATGACCTTGATATGTCACTTGATTGGATATCAGAATTCATGTCAGTACAGCATGGCCTTTATTACTGGGTATCTGCAAGACCCATGCATGCGACCAAATACAACTTGTCTCCATTGTACTATAATCTAATGAATTTATTAATGAGTTTGAGAAAGCTCACTTGTTCCCTGTGCTAACTATAATGTCCTAATTGACTAAAAAGGTACTTTTATTAGCTAAATTTCCAGGTTGGTCTTCATTTATGCTATATATATGAGATATTCACTTATCCCAGTGCTGATGTGGCTGAAACATATATGTTATTCAGATGTCTTTTTGGCCAACAATGTTTAAAAAAATATTTTTGGAAACATCAGTTGTGCATTTCTTGCAAATTGTTGCACTGACATCTACTTACCAGTATTATGATATCACAGTTAATTACAATATTTGGGATGCTGGACAGCCTTTTCTGGATTAACTGTATAATTTTATATAACGTATGTACCACCAGTACATGTATATCTAATTGAAGTTAATATATAATTTTATTATGAAGGAAACTGCAATTATTATTAATATTATTTATACTTCATAATTTATGTACATGTATATGCTGTGATTATAATCAATTTGAATTAATAATTTCAGGTGCCGCTTGGACTGCTTTTCAAAAATGAAAACCTAAATGATGAGACGATAGAAATTCTTGAGCACATCCACTCTCAATATGTTCCTACAAAGGACAGTACTGACGAAACAGGGAATGCAATTAGGGAAGTATTGGAACAGATATTTTTTGGTGGAGATCAATTAACGGAGGAACGGGCTAGGAATGCTAAAGATGCTAGAGGTGATGGAGATACATGCTATGAAAGACTAGATGGTACAATAAGCAAGGTTGAAGACTGGCATGCTGTTCGTTTGTTATATCAGGTAAATATTGAATCTTATTAACAGTTTTGTGGAGTTATTCATAGTGTGCATGATTATTTTGTTTCACATCTGCAGCTTTCAGAAATGTTCCACAATACACCGATTCAGGATAAGCATGAAAGCAAGGCCTAACTGAATAGTCATTTCTAAACTTTTTAGAAGAGACAAAGGAATCAAATGAAGATTAGGATAAATGTGTGGCTTACTAAAGCTCATGGTATTGGCTGCAGTATTAAATTACTGCCTCAGTGGATGGAAAGCTGTATATTTTGCAGTTAATTTTTAAGTTATTTTTTTTCTAACTACATGTAGTTATTTTTTGTTGTTACCAAAACAATTTCCCCTCCCCTCCCCTCTATTTTCCTACCTCCCCTTATTACTTCCTTCCCTAACCCTCTCTCCTTTCAGTCCTACAACCTACCCATGTCAGTGATCCATTTTTTCCAAAGACCTTTTGGCTCCGAGCTGGACTTGAACCTACAACCAGACCTATTATCTTGAAATCTTATTCTGATCCTTATACAACGTAATTATATCCTTATAGATTCTGTATGATATCGTGTTCAAGGCATCGTCTGCAGGTGATACTGGTTCAATGTGTTCAAATATGAATATCACGAACAATATCAATGCCAAAACAACAAATGTGTTGGACAATTTCAACTACTGTAAAGATTATGTTGAAATTGAGACAGATGCCTTCATATGTGCAGCAGCTATGGATCACTTCAAGATGATTTCTTTAGAAGATGAAGAGGTTGTACCAGAATGTGTAGTGAATTCAACAAAGAAAGAAAAGAGATTGTGGCTGCATCAGCAAGTACAGGTGATGGTAGAGAAACACGTAACAGAGAAGCAGTCACAAGAGTACAAAGAAATTGCAAATGCTATTAATGCTAATGAAGCCAATCTTGATCAACGCAAGGTGTTTTTGTGTAGTGAATGCAACAAAAGTTACTTTTACAAAAAAGCAAGAGACACACATGAAAGGCAAAAGCATGGCAAATCAGTTCCCTCGAGTGAGATTGTGCCACAAGAAAATCCTTCGTCAACTTCATCAAAAGGAGATCATGTTTACAATTATGCATGTGTGCGATTAAGTCTTGGAATGCTATTACGCAATTTTAGTGATGTTGTGAAGGAGGGAGATGGACAAAGGATACTGCGGTGCTGGAAGTTTTTCATGCTAATATATAAGGCACGCAACCACACTAAGTATGCCTAAGCATCATTGCATCTCATTGCAAACACTGAGGCCATATTGACACCACAACAAGCACACAGTCTTATCTGGAATAGAACTGTCAATAATAGAGGAGGCAGAGCTGGTACAAACATTTCACTTGACTTACGAATGGAACATATTGTGCACCTGCATAAGGAGATGCTGTCTAACTTAGGTGTTAACCTCACCCCCGAGGCTGCACTAAGGTGCAGCAAAGCAATTATGCCAGTGGAGAGGTTACTGTCATCAATTGACGAGGAACTTCATGTCAAAAGACCATCTGGAAGACATACAGTAACACGTTCAGAAAGAGATTTTGAAGATATTGTGAAAGAGCTCCACATCAAAGGGAAAGTGTTTGTAAAGCATGAGGAAAGAAGAGAGTTCCAATCTTTCCCACAATTTAGAAGAAGCATTCTGACAAACCTAGATTACAATAAACTAAATACCTGGATCAACCACCACAAGAAGGAATTGTCAAAACGAGGATTCTGATACTGTGATAGTCAATGACAGTTCATCCTGAACTTTTTCATGTTGTACAATAATAATTATGTGTATACATGTATGATATCATGCACATGATTGTACCTCAAATTATTTAATAGAGGCCAGTTTTGCATGCACGCAGCTAAAGTTGTTAATAATTTATGATAACCAAACATGTTAGGATTGTACAGTAGTTTGGACAGCCAAAATTATGTACATGTTACACAGCAATGTGCAAATCTCTGACCCTACATTGTACCACATACAGTATGCATTATTATCAGGTACAGTTACATGTACATTATATTATTCTAGTAATCACAGACCTCTCAAAATTAGCTGATAATTAGCTATTATTGCTGACAACTCCAATTCTGTTACTGTATCCCACATAATCTTACTCAGATTCATTTATCTATTCATTGCACAAAATTATAAAGCACAGAATAATAAGAAAGGAAAAATGGCAGGGAGCATAAGCTTAAGAACTCAGAGGGTTACAAAGTGTGCTTATACACCTACAACTAATCAATTTTCAAGCTACTTCTTATTGACAGCTGTGAGTTCAGTTTCACTTTCTTAAAAAGCTGGTCATAATGCACTAGCTTGATATACATATTTTGTTAGAAAGTAAGAGGGTCAAAGTTTTTGCATGTTGCACAAATATAGTATTACATGTATACATGCAACCGTAATTAATAGAGTGGAATGGTTAGGAAACCCGGCAAACTTCAAAGTGGCTAAAAACGCGAACAAAGACATATAACAAAGAAGGTTGCTGGGTTTCATAACCATTCCACTCTATTAACTATGATGCAACATAAAAGTTAGAACTAAGGGAAAGTGGTGCAAGGTATTAAAAAAAACTTTAGCAGCTCTGCACTAACTTTTAATTAGCAATGTGAGTTCTCACTTTTTTCATTTCATTTCCAAGTTGTTACCTTAGAGTTTACAGTAATTTGTTTGGGTAGAAGCCTGGCACCACCCCATATAGGTGCTAATTAAGTTCTTATGAAAACATTGTTTTAAGTCCAGGTATCCAGGGTATTTTTACTTCTGTCAACAAATGTTTACAAGCAGAGAGTAAATTAGGGTTTTACAGGTACATGCATTTACTTCATTGTGTTGGTACATAAAGTATGATAGCAGGGCCTGAATTTTTTTTTTCTTCTCGGGGCCAATAGGCCCTATGCAGGACCTGGTCACGTAACCTTTTGTGGACCTTCATGTAGCTTAAAAAATATGCCACAAATGGAAAGAGCAAGCCAAAATTAGTAACCAACTTAAATTGTATAGTCATTAATAATTAAAACTGAAGCAAGAACAATTTTTGAAAACTTTAAATTTAAGAGTTCATGAGGCTGACTGCTTTCCAGTCAGCCCCATAAACTCTTAATTAATTTTGAATTAAATAAATGTCCTTCCTTTAATTTTAAACATATGAATGTGAAACTTTCATTGGTTACTAATTTGCCTAGCTCTTTCCACTTCTGGCATCTATTTTTAAGCTAACACTAACTGTTTTGATTGCCAATGTCATGTGACCATTGTCCTGCAAAGGGCATATAGGTTGAAATTTTGGGTCCTGGGTAGTACCAATATTATTGGTAATTTATACTCCCATTTTACATGGGCAAATAGTACCCTGGTTCCAGAGGTTTCCTAGAGAGTAAATCTCTCACTGCTATCACAGCTGGAACCAAGCCGAGTAGGCAAATAGCAGTTTCTCCTCACTGCTTTTCAACTTGATTAAGCTGCTTCCTGGAACCACTTTGCAGCTTCACTATTTAGAAAACTTGTAGGATCATGTTTATGTGTACCAGTAAAAAATATCCTGCTGCCTATAATATTGATATGGGTATAAATAATACCAATATGATTTAGTGCAGTGCAATGTTTGAAATAAAAATGCTTTGCTTATTGCAGGAGTACATGTGCCTCAATTCAGTTCAATGTTGTTATTAATTACCCAATGTTTGTTATTCTAAATGGTATAATTTTAACTTTAGACATTTTCTGAAGTCTTGGGCTACAGGCAATTACATGTAATCTACAATTTAACACATTATTGCTTTTTTATGACAACCAAAACTTATTTTTCTAACTATAATGGTAAACATTATATTTTACATTAATTATCACATTTTTATGTGTGGTACATACATAGAAAACCAGAAAGTAACACACATTTGAGGTAAAAAACAATTCCCACCAATAGGAAATATAGAGAAAGCCCTTTGTAGGACCTGGGAAAATGACCTACATGTACAGTACTCACCTAAAATTTAACACTTTGAACTTTATGAATACCAGATATGGCAGAAAAAGGAGTAATACTGCCAAGTACAGTTGTATGGAATCTCTAGCATTTATATTATCTAAATTTGTGTTGCAGTTTCAACAAATGAAAGAGCTTGTGAATAGGTAAATTTTGCTGGATGCCAAAAGTGTTACTTGTCGAGCTTGTTAAACGTCCACAAGCACGTTTCATAACAGGACACACATGTTGTTAACCTTCATCATCATCATCTGATGATAACAGTTCACTTTCAGAGAACTCATCTACAACCTCTTCATACATTCCACCATATTCTAGATCATGTGTTAGAGTTTCAGCTGCAGTAGTAGTGGATTTCCTCTGGATGAGTTCAGTAATATCAATGTCTTCAAAAATATATTGCATCATGCATAGAATGTCTATTGCATGACTACTGTTGAACACAGGGAGATTGTCCATGATATAGGTCTTTGTGAAATTTTTTCTAGCATGTCTGAGCACCAGTTTGATTAAAATGTCACTGAATGCTGTAATACATTCTACACCCAAGTATGAGAGAAGGCCTGCCGACAAATTCACCTTGTATTCTTCCAACAGCTGCTGAAGTAGCAGTTTCTGATCTTTTGATACAACCCTTGTTTGGATAGAATTTGGCCCAGGATTACTGGTATCTGAATTTGAGTTTGGTAAAGGTATACCACAGCCATCCTCAGCTTGACATAAACAGTCCATGTGACAACGTTTCTAGCATGTCTGAGCACCAGTTTGATTAAAATGTCACTGAATGCTGTAATACATTCTACACTCAAGTATGAGAGAAGGCCTGCCGACAAATTCACCTTGTATTCTTCCAACAGCTGCTGAAGTAGCAGTTTCTGATCTTTTGATACAACCCTTGTTTGGATAGAATTTGGCCCAGGATTACTGGTATCTGAATTTGAGTTTGGTAAAGGTATACCACAGCCATCCTCAGCTTGACATAAACAGTCCATGTGACAACGCACACAGCAATCATGACCTTCACAATTTTGGACCTCTTGTGGACCAAACTCGGCTAACAAAAGTTTTCTGAGACATCCCAAACCTGAGTTGCAGTAGTCTTTAATAGACTTATCACAATTTCTAAGATGATGGCCATTGAACATCATCAGAGCATCTGCACGCTTTCCATCCCGCCCAGCTCGACCAATCTGTTGTACCAATTCCTCCATCTCTCTTGGGGGACCATAATGTATGACAAATCGAACACTGGGGAAATTTACACCCATTCCAAGTGCATTTGTGGCAAAGACAAGCCTGCATATGCCTTCCTCTTCATGGAATGAGTCCAACACTCTGTTTTGCTGTTTTGGCAGGGTGCAATGGTGGAACATGCCAAACAGTAACTTCTCAGAAGATTCTGGGCCTTCATTAGAATAGAAACTATCCTTTCCCAGCTGTGCTTTAAAATGCATAAACAGTCTTCCACAGTCCTTGATGGATTTGCAGTATACAATGGTCTTATCCATTAAAACATTCTCCTCTCTGACTTTATCCACCAGCCACTTAAATGTTACTCCTATGTCTGAAGACACCTTTTTCTTGTTGAGATAGATATTGCCCCTATTCGGACTAATGAATATCTCAAGACAATCCTTCCTTATGCAAAGGGATTTCTTGATCAGCTCTTGTGTCTTGAGATTTGCTGTTGCTGTAAGAGCAAGTACAGGAGCCAATGGGTTTTGAGGTCCAAGAGACCTCAGCTCGCCAAGCCGGGAAAAGCACTCTCTAAAGGCAGCCACATATTCTTTTTTGCTTGTTGTTCCATGCACATGCTGTTTGCCATAACCCCTAAATAAAGCAACAGTCATGTAAGATACAACATATATGGTACAATGTACACTACACGCATGCATGTACAGCTAAAAGAGCAAAATATGTGTGACCACTATTAATGTATGTGCATACTTTTGTGCACAAAGGAATGCAACTAATACTTTAACACTTTGTCTTGAACAGGGTATGGAAATTTGAGTTTATTGTCTTAAAAAGGGTAAGGGTTTCAGATCCCCAGCGGCACACCCCTACCCAACTTTGGGTAGAGTATGCCCCCCCCCCCCCTCCCCTGGGTGGGGGTTACCCTACATATACCAGAAGGGTCAAAAGATACATGATTGTAGTCCTCCTTTACATGACTAGGGTTACCCTCCTTAAGCCAGGTCAAGTCAGTAGTGAAAATAATTGTGGCCTCTGTGTCAAAGTAAATAATGACTTTATAATGAACCAACTGGAGTATTACAGTATTTTAAGAGTCGATTAATGCTGTGGGAGTCGCATGCTAAATTTCTTTTACAGAAAACTGCTTATATAAGCTTTTTTTTTTCATTTAAGATACAATAAACTGTTAAAGAATACGGTACGGTAAAGATTTAATGAACATACATGGTATTTGTCTCAACTTTTCAATGTGTCAAAAACCTTAACTTAAATTAAAAACCTTAAACATTCCCAACAGACGCTTGAAGCTTTTATAAGCACGTACATGAACTAAAATAAATTGGACTCTTACCACTTGGGAACTACATGGGCCTCATCTGTTACGATAGCAATAACCCTCTTCTGATAAACGTCACTCTGAAGCATGTTTCGCCATTTATCATTTTGCAGTAATGACTCTGGGCTTGTAAATACAATGGAGTACGAACCACGCAGAATGCCGGCTTCGTCAAGTTCTTCTCCCATTAAGCTTGTCGCCGTTATCCCACGTGCTTCCAGTTCACGAATGTGAGAGTCCACCAATGATTTAAGAGGGCAGATAACAACAACTATTGCGTTCCGTGGATAACTAAACCCTCTCAATGATAATTATTTGCTTATATCCGATAGCAACTGAAAAATTATCGACTTGCCATGACCAGTCGGAAGGATGGCGAACACGTCTTTCCGATTTATAATGCCAAATAACGCTTTTTCTTGCTCATTAGTCAGTGATGATATCTCAGGAAAGCGATCTCTCAGTGCAGATGATACGATATCTTCATAAATGTTTTGAGGAATCGCCATTCGAGCGGACTTCGATCGAAGCCAGCAAACGGAAATAATTCCCGTCCCCTCTCTAGTTGACCATACGATAGCTGCAATGATTACTTACCCTTCCGTCCCTGAGAAAAGTATATCTAACCAATCACAGCTCTTGTTGAGCTTATTAAATATTCCTCTAATCAGAAAAGACAGTCAGATCTTGACCCTCATGAAAGTGAGATTAGCAACCACCGATACCAGAGGTTTTCTCTTCTCTCGCTGCTTCGCAGCTCGCTCGCCGCTTCGCGGCTCTTCTGTTCTCCGTGTCTCTTCTATCTAGAAAACCTCTGGAACCAGGGTAGCCTTTCAACTGCTTTGCATGATTTAAGTAATTACTCGCGTACGAACTTAACACCAAGAATAATAGACCCAGAGCAATGGGCATATCCCCGTATACCATTTTTATTTAATATGCTTCAAGTGCTGTCTGAAAATTTTAGGAAACTGTATGCTGTTGATCATTTTTATTGTGAAAACGTAAAGAAAACACCACCGAGCCAATTGGAAAGGAAGAAAACAAAATATATTTGAATCACAAATTTGAATCCGCATATACGAATTTCTTCAAAATCAAACGATAGTTAGTTTGATCAAAAATAAATCTAAACTTGAAAAATTATCTAATGAAATTGTATTACTTCGATGGTCTTCTATTCAATTGATGAGAATCAACCAATGAAATTACGAGAAATAAGAATAGAACATTAACACCTGTTTACTTCTTATCCGGAGCATTACTTTAATCAATTCAAGTAATTATAATAGAACAACATTTGTACCCAATCATCACCCCTCCTTTCCACTTTCTATGTGGGGAAACTTACATTCGCGTGCTTTCTCTTCCCGACAAAAAGATCGCATGTTCTTATTGATGGGAAATAATGCAAACGTTTCATAATAGCATAGTTAATAGAGTGGAATGGTTAGAAAACCGAGCGACCTTCTTTGTTATAGGTCTTTGTTAGCCTTTTTCAACCTTGAACGTGCACAAAAGACAATAGAAATTCCAATGTGTTAATCATTCACCCAATAGAAACGCGTGAGTTCAGTCGTTGAGGGGACGCCAATGAACTATAACCGTGCACAATCTTTTGTCTTACCCCTTCCAACATAAATCGCAGCGCCTTTGTTAGCCTTTTTGAAGTTTGCCGGGTTTCCTAACCATTCCACTCTATTAACTATGATAATAGGTACTTATTGACTGAGTGAGAGGGCCGGACGGCTAAATATTTGGTCCGAAGTCATAACGTACGGACCGAGCGCAGCGACGTTCCTACAAAATTACAGAGAGCCAAACATTTCCCGTCCGGCCCGACCTAACTCAGTCAATAGTGCTGTTACCATATGTCCACTTAGTTTGTTTTAATAATGATAAAAAAACGAGCAGCGCCGGAGGGCTTTTTCCGGCCTGCTCACATCAAAACCGCGGCAAAACGTCACGCCCCCAGTTTCCCGCGAAAACCGAAATTAAACAACAGGCACAACATACCCGTGATTTTAAAATTTCTGCTTAAAAGTATCCATTTGTGAACTGTTTTCTCAAAAAATTAGAAAACTACTTAAAAGCTAAGCCTAAGACTTTGACAGGTTGAAGTTTTCTTAATTTGTAATTCACTGTGAGTTTACTAAGTTATAAAATTATTTACTAAAAAAGTTGAAATCCTCGGTAATTTGTATTTGATAGCAGAGCCATTGCATGACTTGTGTAAATGGGTTTGAAAGAAAAGCACGCCCGGGACTGTAAGGGTCATATAATAATTGGGATGTTTACATGAAGAACAAGAGGCTGCGCGCAGCCTTCACTCGGGCTGTATACATGTTTGTTTGTTTTGAAAGTATTAATGCTTAATGAAATATTGGTTGCGATGATTTCATGCATTTAAACAGCTTGGAAAATAAAACGAAAACTAATTAAGTTAAACATTGTCTGTTTGTAACTGTAATAATTAGAGTACAAGTGAATGTACATATCAGCACTCTCTTTGATTTGTTATCTGAAATAGACATAAAAACGTAATTTATTTCCGAAATACTATTAAGTAATGGTCCAGATAAGAGCTGTAGTGTCTGCAGCAAGGAATGTTAAAAGTGTTAATTTTCTATTATTCTTTCTCGTAATTTCATTGGTTGATACTTATCAATTCAATAGAAATCCATTGAAATAGTGCATTTTCATTCGATATTATTTTGTGGTTTGAATTTATTTTTGTTCAAACAAACAAATGGTTTAATTTCGAAGAATATCGTGTGTGGGGAAAATTCTCAAATTTGCGATTGAAAATCCTTTGTTTTCTCTATATCCGATTGGCTGGATGGTTGCTTCCCTGCGTTTTTACAGAAAAAAGAGCCAATAGCATAACAAATACTTTATTTTCGAGATGTAGTTTGGACTGTAGATACCTCCTAAAGCACTTAAGGCATATTCAAGCAAAATCGTATGTGGGGGAGGCTCATTGCGGCAGAACAATGGATTCTACTACATTTCTTATCTGGACCATCACTTAAAGCAGATTGGACTACGGATCGGGTCATGCTTTGAGGTTTCTATTTGCCTATTTATTCTAGAGACTGTTTCATTGTGCAAAATAAATTGTCTTTTATACTAAATTATAGGCAACATACAATCCATTCCGACTCCCACTCTAACCCTCTTGGATGGGCTGGAGAGAGAAATGCCCAGTAAATCCCATCATCCCAATTTCAAAACCTCAATTATTATATTTTTACAACAATCCATAGTCATATTACGGTATACCCAGACAGCATTTTACAATTTTCTGATGACGTCATACCAACGTTGTGCATGTTTTCCTAGTGAATCTGGATATTTGGAGCCAGCTCTAATTAAATTTTCGTTTTACTTTTTTCTTCTTTTGACAGTCCTAAATTTTTCGTCTTGACGAGCTACCCGGTAATTTAATATGTTTTTATATTTCAAATTGACTATTTTTTAACACATTTTTTTGGGCGACAGTGTTCGCTCGGTAAACAAATCTCCAATCCAACATCAAATATTTCTTCCCGGTCTCTGATAAAGTCACACATAATTATATTTATGGTTGTTCTAGTCAATTCCAGTATATCTTAATAATTTATATTGGAAGATTAATGTGTACAGAGAAAATATTGCTACCACATGAAAGATCGTACCTAAATTAGTAATTGACTACAGTTTGAAAGCAATGTTTCAAATTGCTGTCGAGTTAGGCATTTTAAATGTAGAAAATACATTATAGCGAGGCTGTAAAGGCCTACATGGTTTTCTCATACAAATCTCTCTAATTTCAATTCGCTGTAACTTTACAGCCTTTTATGCTACAACACTCAAATTCTACAGAATCACCAATGATGGTATGCTCTTTCGCATGGCAAGGATGTTGTTTTTCATACACTGAACATGTAGCTAAACTGTTAAAATACAGAGCCACGCCCTTATGAATGAGGTGTACTTGTTGTCAAAAATTATCATTGATGTACCATTAAAGGACAGGAAAGAACTAGTTGAAATAAAATGCCATCCAAAGGTGTATGCTACAGAGACAATATAGATTTTCTGTTAGGAGTCACCGTCTAGCAGAGTTCAATGTACGGAAGAACCATTTTCCCTGGCCGTCAACTACAAGTTCCAAACAGCGACATCACATGAAGTCTCCACTCAGAAGAAACGAAATTAGAACATAGCTTAGTAATGTATCAGGTAATGCAGGAATCAAACACCCGGATCCGTCCAGTGAAGTAGTAAAACCTTAAGACAACAAGTCTGCCAGCGACTATCACCACAGCCAGAAGTTATAGTCCATATTTCAACAAGTTTACCCCGGCTTTCTTTCTATAATTATCGGCTTTAAGAATTGTGTCTTGAATGTCAGTCAGTATCGGTCCAGTTTACAAATTACAATCCCTCATTATAAACCAGGGAAGTTCTGATTCCATAGCCAACCAATTTTGCCGATCAGTAGCAAATATCAGGGATTGGCAGTTCCAGATGTCCCAGTTAAAGTTGTTCAGGATATAAAAAAAAGAGCATAGAACTGTCATCGCCGAAAGTGATCCGACGAAGACCTTGATTGTTTTCGCCGACCACATGGCACTTGAGCGAACGGTTTGTTTAGTGGAAATATGTTCTTTTCTGATAGCTTTTTCTACGAATTCCACCTTTCATGCACTCTGGATTAGCCAAGTTTTCAAATTCTGAATTGATTCTGTCATCTGACATTGTATTTCCATTCATCTTTTGTATTGATTTACGGAGAGCTGTCAAATAGATAATAAATTCTGAACGGCTTCCACTACTTTGGTATGTAAATTTATGCAAATTAGGTATATCACGTTGTGTTACGGGGCGCGAGTCACTTATTTTCTCATTCTTTGTTTATCACAAAGAGCCATATAATAAACTACTTATTAACCTCGCTCACTCGGTCTTGACGGGAAAATATCAGACCTCAATCTTTTACTGTCAAGCCCTCGGTCTGATATTTTCCCGTGAAGACCTCGCTCTCGGTTAATAAGAAGTTAGTAATAGTGAAATTACAAATTCCAAAGGGTGCTATTTCAAACTCCGGGGCGGGGGGGGGGGTACCCATGTACATGACATAACTGAGGTGTGCAGCATTACCGGGTCCAGGCTTGAGTCCAATAAGACAAACCAATAACAAATTATCTATCAATTTGGGTTGATTTTCATAAATGTCATGGAAATACTGGTTAATATAAAAATACCTTCACCACTTTTTATTTTGCAAGCAGGGTCGGGCTTAGGCTCGGTTTCAGCCGTTGGGGTGTCGTTTCTCCAAAGCCTCCCCCCACTAACGGCTGGGCGCACGGTCAACACACCGTGTCCGTGACGTCATCTGATTAACTTCAATATTATTTATTTATTTGCGTGTAGCGTAGGTTCGATTCCGCGTAAACTTTCAAAACACATTGGAATTCTTTAAACTAAAACTCCAAGTGTGAAATTAATTCGACGTAGGTAAAGGTTTTATTTAATACCTGGTATCATTAGCTCTCATGTTCACAGTCCAAGTTTTCAAGGAAAGCCACTCTCGCTGACAGAAATTTATACGGAGATAAATTAAGTTCAGATGTTATCTCGGAACTCTGAGCTAGAGTCGAGTATTCCTGCTTAGTACTTGTGTAGAGTATGTCTTGGACTTGAAGAATTGTAAAACTCATTTGATGCAGCGATTTTCAAGTGAATCGGTGATTGCAGAATTAAACGCGTAAACATGGCCTGCGTCAGACGTGATTTCTTTTAATATGGAGTCGTCAGTCTTTTCTTCGCCGATAAAGGCAGCTCTAATTTTCTTTGAAGTAAGAATAGCCGGGCTACCCTGGTCTTGCATCGGTAAAGTTAAATAAGAAATGACTCAACATTACGAGCTGCGACCTTTGAGCTGACGGTTTCCCAAGTGGCTTCCAGATCCAGTGCGTTTACTGACAAAGTGTCTTCACCCGAAAACTAACTCTCTTACTGCTTCTTTGTGTGAAACCTTGAATTCTTCGAAACCAAACTTTTCCAAGGCAAATTTAAAAACAGCAATCGAAAGTCTTTGGTCCGGCTTTCAAAAGTTTACAATGTAAATTATGCAAATCAATTTAGCGACATGATTTGAGTGGCAAGTTTGTGATTGGCTGAAACCCGACAATGTCTCAGCTCGCGCGCCCAGCCGTGAGTGGGGAGAGGATCGCGGGCTCACCGAAACCCACGGCTGGAAACCGAGCCTAGGTCGGGCTCTGCTTCCCAATGTTTTTCAATATTTTCATTAACGATCTGTTTTATCATATAAAAATGGTAAAGTTGAATGCATATGCAGATGACGAGCAATTGTATGACTCAGACATGGACCATATTGCTCTCGATAGACGCATGCAACATGATCTAAATATTGCGAATTTATGGTACCAACACAATGGTATGATTGCAAATGCCAGCAAGCATCAAGCTATGGTGCTAGGTAGGACTGATCATGAGTTCTCCCTTCCCAGTGAATAACTCAATCGTTCTATTTGGGATGGCTATAGAAAAGGAACTCAGTTTTGATAATCACATCTCCACCGTTTGTAAAAAAAATCAATAATCAATTTAATATGCTGGGGAGATGTAAAAGTTTGCCAGGATTCAAAAGGAGAATAATACCTAGAATATAATGAAAGGCAAACCAAAACAAGGACAGGGGCAGACACATCTAATGTCGGTAAAGTGACGGAAACTGAGCGTGATCCAGTGGCTGTATACAAAATCTGTGTTATTTTCTACGTGTAGCGTAGTATAGTAATAAATACTAATTTTCCTACTTACATAAAGTCATGCCGAAAAGAGGTATTAGTTTTACCTGGTTTGCAGAGTTTGTCATCTGTCTTGTCCTCTTTCTTCTCTTTCCTTCTTCCTTTGCCATCTTTCGCCTCAGATTTCTCCACAATATCCACCATACCTTCTTTGTCTTTTCTTTTCTTCCCTCCTCCTTCTCCAATAGAAGGAACATTGGTTTTACTTAGAACATTGCTGTTGACACTAGAGTCAGCCTTCTTCTTCCACCTCAGGAATAAAAAAATAATTAAATTTAGTTTTTAATACCCATTATTAGTAGGTATTGTTACCTCTGCGTTATGCCGAAAAATATTACTAAATTTATGTTTTGGCATGCTTCCCCGAATCTAAGCCAGTAATAGACCTTTTCATCATCCCCGTTCTCCTCATCTTCCTCATCCCCATCCTCCTCCTCATCCTCCCCTTATCCTCCTCATCCCCTCCTCCCCTCCTCTTCCCTCCTATCTCCCCCTCATCGCCTCCTCCTCCTCAACTCCTTCCTCCTCCTCATCCCCAACCTCTTCATCCCCATCCGCATCAGCCCATCCTTATCCTCAACGTCCTCGTCATCCGCATCTTCCTCCTCCCCTCATCGCCTCCTCCTCCTCATTATCATCTCCTTCCCCCTCAACATTATCATCCCCTTCCTCGTCATTCCCATCTTCATCTTCCCCCTTATCCCCCTCATCTCCATCCTGATTGTCCTCCTCACCTCATCCTCCTCATCGCCTGCTCCTCATCATTATCATCCCCTTCCTCCTTATCCCCGTCGCCATCCTTCTCTTCATCATCTTGAATGATGCATGAGATCGAATGCAGTATAAAGACATTTGGGATAATTGTGCAGTCAGCGTATTTTTCAAAAGGCAAACATATAGCGCCCAAGTCTGAATCTTGGACACTCTCTAACGGCATCTCTAACCCTGTTACGGTCTCTCAATTAATTGCGGCACTCCACTACTAGACTTTATTATGGCAAACTGATCGCACTGCCAATGGGATAATCTGATTGGTTTTTCAACGGTGCTGTAAATCCCCGTATACGACCGGTAAGTATGGTTTTGGACAGCTACAAAACTTGTTAGCTCCGCATGAAACATTTCGTGAAAATGTAATATATGAAACACAGGAAACAGGAATGATAAGATAGTAACTGTAAGATTTTTTTTTTTTTTTCAGAATGTATTGAATTCATTTCTCTATTCCAGCCAAAACACATTAACGACGAGATAAAGGACAACCAAAACGCACCTGGAAACGACTTTTCAAAAAGAATTTAAAGACAAACGTCACTGACTTCATTCCAGCAAAGCATTTAGAGACATTATTCTCACGAACCAATACTTCACAACAAACTGTCATGAAGGTTTCTATTCAACACGGCAAAGAGTTTAATAGTTGGCTAAATTTGAAACCTGTTCGTTCAGCATTCAATTTGAACAAGGGACCAAAAGCAAAACATCAAAGAGCTTCACACAAAAATGGCGCCGAATCATCCTAACGCCGACGATGGCCGGAAATATATTTAACGAGTTGACTAACTTTGGTACACATTTAGTCGGATGTTCGTACTATTTGTGTTTTGAAGTGAACGCTAATCATATTGATGAGAAAAACAGCTTTATTTGTAAAGTGGTACACCAACATAGCTGCCGAATACTAATTACACTAAATCGTTCGAATCATCGCGCAGAATGGTATTATTTTCGGCAACATGTACTTACGGCTGTTAGGTTTAAGCTAGGTCGGCATAATTACGAATAATACAATTAACTATTCAATAAGACGATTGTGATTGGCTATTGATAATCGGTGTGGGAATACCCTACTCCCACATCGCATCAAGCACATGTCTAATGAAATCCCTACGCTCGTTAAGGAGACGTTATTATCCCTAATCTGCAATGAATGACTAGTTGGTGAATGAACGATTAGTTGGTGAATGAACGATTAGTTGGTGAATGAACGATTAGTTGGCGAATGAACGATTAGTTGGCGAATGAACGATTAGTTGGTGAATGAACGATTAGTTGGTGAATGAACGATTAGTTGGTGAATGAACGATTAGTTGGTGAATGAACGATTAGTAGGTGAATGAACGATTAGTTGGTGAATGAACAATTAGTTGGTGAATGAACGATTAGTTGGTGAATAAACGATTAGTTGGTGAATGAACGAATGAATGAACGAACGAACGAACGAAATAATGAACGAATGAACGAACGAATGAACGAACGAACGAACGAATGCACGAATACTATTTTACACTAACCAGGCACCCCCCGTGAGGGGCCCTTCCGTACCGGTTCACTCCACAGACGCTCACACTATACTCATATATTCTCTACTCGCTACATTCAAGCTCACGTGTTGATTATCTAATCTTGTTATATCGATAGATGAAAAGAATCACAAACATTGACAAGCACATACCCGTGAAAATGAAGTCCACACTAGAAAAGTGTGCTGCGACGCTCGATTGAATTTGTTTTAAAGGCTACGTTAGTTTTTAATTTCAGGAATTTTAAGTTCGAAGAAATAGTGTCTCCTTTCCTCACACTTCGAATCAATACAGCAACTTCGTAGTTTGACTTCTAGTAGCGAGCGCGTCTCAGTTGCGATTCTGAGTCGATAACGGATGACAACTAGTTTCATTTTTTAAGACTTCGACTTCTAGAGCAGACAGAAACACGAGAAGTATCTCTTTTTAAAGCTCAAGATTAAAATCAACCGTTTCTTCATTTGTTTTTGACGCGCTATCGCTTTTTCCGATGTTGTTTGAGTTTTTTGTCTTGTTTGAACTCCAAACAGTCTTTAATCTTTAAATATGATAATTGCCTGGTAGCAGTGGAGCTAATCTGGCAATGAAATTGTCAGCGGTAGTGCAAGTACTGAGGTTACGGTGCAATAAGTGGATAATAAGTTAAAGTATTATAGTGCATGGCGAAGTGCAATGTTCAATGTTCAATGCCTAATAATCAGAGTGTAAATGGCGGCAAAAGGATAAAAATAACCATACTACTACTACTAATAATAATAATTCATAAGCTGGTAAACAACAGCATGAGCTTACATATAAAGCGATAATGACTGCCGCCACACAGGCGTCTCCAGTGACGGTGCAGCTATCAATCGATAAAGGGCTCCGATGACAACAGCTACGCCGCCACCACAGCGCGAGCGCGACCGCAGCCAATATTAATTGGTTGAGATTACACATACATGGATACGCCAGTTTGGAAGCTATTCAAAGATGTAGCATTAACAATATTATGTGGTAAGGAATTCCATGGTGGAATCGATCTGACAAAAAACGAGTACTTGAATGCGTTTATAGTAGCGAGCGGGTGTACGAACTTATATTCGTGCAAAGCTCTTGTGCGAGTATAAGTGATAAGTTTAATATCGTAGGGAAAGGTGATGTTCACTAGACCGTAATAAATCTTGTAGAACATAGTAAGGTCTGCAATATTTCTGCTTGACTGAAGCGATTGCCAGCTAAGCTCGTTTAGCATTGATGATACACTGCTGGTGCGAGCATAGTCACAACATGTAAAACGCGCGGCCCGTCGCTGGATAGACTCGATGGCTCCGATGTCCTTTTGGTGGTGTGGCGACCAGGCCACCGTAGCGTACTCGGCGATAGGACGCACAAGGCTGACGTATGCGTGCTCTTTTACGGCTCTGCTGCAGCACGAGAGGTTCCGCTGTAAGACACTAAGTATTCTGCTACCTTTCTTTCTCACCTCCGCAGATTGTTTGGACCAGTCAAGGGAATTAGTGATGTAGACACCCAGGTATTTTTGATAGGTAACACTTTCGAGGCGCGAGTTGCAGAGGGAGTATCTGTGTGTGGAGGGATGTTTTTTTCAGTGTGATAGACATTGCGTAGCATTTGTGTGGAGCGAAATTCATCTGCCAAGCGGAGGCCCACTGTTCGAGGTGGTGAAGGTCCTGCTGCAGGGTGTAATGATCGGCACCAGAGTGGATTTGGCGAAATATTACACTATCATCCGCAAACAGCTTCACGTTAGAAGAGATGCCTGAGGGAAGATCATTTATGTACAGGAGAAACATGATAGGACCTAGTACTGTACCATGGGGAACGCCAGATGACACGGTCGACCATTTGGATGACGACCCATTCACAACGACGCGATGCCTCCGCCCGGTTAAGAAGTTGCGAAGCCAGGTATGGGTCTTGCCGCGGATACCGTAATATCGGGCCTTCAGTAAAAGTCTCTCATGTGGGACTGAATCGAACGCCTTTGCAAAGTCGAGAAACATGACATCTACCTGGCCGTGTTCGTTAAGTACTTTCGACCACTCATGGACGACCGAGATCAGTCTGTCGTTCATGGGGTTAGCTCGGGGGCCCTTTTTGAAAATTGCAGATATGTTAGCATCCTTCCAAATAGACGGCAGTGACCCAGTATTGTATTACTGCTGGAATAACGAGGCCAAGATGGATGCTAATTCTGTAGCGGCCTCCCTTATAGGACTCTGGCTGGTATCATGTCCGGCCCACAGGCTTTGTCAGGTTGGATGTTTTCTAGTTGTTTCTCGATGCCGTTCGCAGAGAAAAGCACATCTGAAATGGTACTAAAAGGAGAGTTATCATCCACTAGTGGCATGTTTTCCAGATCTTCATTTGTGAATACACTTTCGTATTATTCACGTAGGGCTTCAGCTTTTGAAGTATTTGATACAGATACTCGATTGCTTCAGAACAAAGTGGGAATTCCAATGGATTCAGAGCGTAACAGCTTGAGATATGACCATGCCCGCTTGACGCTGTTGACAGTGCTGGAGCCGGGGGCAGAATTCGGTGTGATACTACCCATTACCTCGTTTAAGTACCTATTGTGTGTTTCACGCACACGTTTGATTGTGCTGTTGCGTAGTTGCTTATAACTATTCAAGTGCTGGATGCTGCCAGTGCGTTTGGCACTCTTATAAGCCCGATCACGCCTATTCATCAACCGCTTGATAGCTGGGCTAACCCAAGGCCAAGGGAGGTGCCGTTTTGGGTTTGACATCCTGTGAGGGATGTATTTATCAGTTGCCCCCTTGATATTCTCTGCTATTATGTTCCAGTTGGCTTCGACTGTACGGATTTCTGGTCCCGACGAGAGATACCGCTGTGCAAAGGAGGACAGGTGAAACTTTAGGCCAGAGTAATCAGCTTTATGGAATTGGTATATTTTAGTGCCGCTCTCCTTGTAGTCGGTGGAGAGCGACTTCTAGAGAAGACAGAAACACGAGAAATGTCTCATTTTAGATCTCAAGATTAAACATATCCGTTTCTTCATTTGTTTTTGTCGCACTATCGCTTTTTACGCTGTTCTTTGAGTTTTTTTATTGTTTGATCTCCAAACAGTGCCGCAGTCCTTCACACTTAGCCGGTTCTGCGCCGGTGAAGACGACAACTAGTTTCAATGTTTTGAGAGTTCGACTTCTACAGCAGACAGTCACATGAGAAACGTCTCACTTTAAAGCTCAAGATTTTCCAAATTCGTTCCTATATTTGTTTGTGATGCGCTTGAACTTAATTTTTACGCTGCCCTGCGAGTTTTTCATGTTACCTTTACAAACATTTTGGTTTGTCCTCAACACAGTGCCGCTCCGTTCTTCACACTTCACGTTGACACTTCACACTTCACACGGTTCTGAGACAGCTAGTTTCTTATATTAAGAGTTTGACTTATAGCTCACACAGAAACACGACAAATGTGAGTCCAAAAGTGAGTCGACGTCCTCTTTGATGGAAAAGTGCCACATATGCAAGAAAGGGTAAAGACCGGCGTTCAAACAAGCCAGAAATAGGAACATTTAAAAGTTGAATAGTATATAAGCGTTTGTTTATGATGCCTGATGAGAAGTGGCCTTCCGCCACTGAGAAGTGGCTTTCCACGTTGTACAGTTTGTATCTTTTCAAACTCTTGGGTTCGGTTAAAAACCGAAGTGCCGCTTATATTCTTACAGTTCGACTTCTACTGCCGATAGAAACATATGAAACGTCTCATTTTAAAGTTGAAAATTTAACAAATCTGCTTGATTATATAATTTTGTTGCGCCAGCGTTTTAAACATTGCTCTATGTTTATATTTCCACCAGTGCAAATTACTTGGATTGCTTCTTTGACGACTCGTGTAGTACTATTCGGTTCTGCTGTTAAAACCCTATACATGCATCAGGAGTTCCGGACTTCCGGTTGGATCACACTGCATTCTGGGTAGGTGGGCTCAGAAAAGTGGGCATCAACTTCTATGTCGGCCATATTGGATTTGAGTGCAGTCAATTTTTGCTCCTTTGCAAGTTCAAAAACTTACTACCTAATACACGGAATATCTTACCTTTACAGATTCTTCAGTTGGGAGTTCTAAGTCGATGTTTAAGCTTTAGAACGGGATTAATAAAGTTTCCAAGTTGACTGCGCTCAAATCCAATATGGCCGCTCTGTAAGTTGATGCCCACTTTTCTGAGCCCACCTACCCAGAATGCAGTGTGATCCAACCGGAAGTTCGGAACTCCTGATGCATGTATATGGTCGCGTAACAGATTGGAATGAATACAGTCGAGTCGGCCTGTGTATATACATCAGCCCTTAATTGTTTTTAGAACAAAGCATTTGTTTTCACACAACGGGTCCTTAAAATACTGGCTTAACCTTAATTACAGCGTCGTGTGCGCCATTGTCCGATGGGGAGGAGCTTAGGCCCCAAATCAAGCCCCCCGGGAATTTTAAAACCCTAAATTCAGCGAGCGAATTTGTGGCTCCTGGAGACGTTCTGGAAAACACGAGTTTTAGAAGCATAATATCTGGCAGATTTCGACGAGAAAGCGTACACGGGTCAGTAAGACGTCAGCCTATCTTTTGCCGTGTGTGGCTAAGAAATACGACAATTAGTCTAATAGAAAATTGCCCTCAAAGTCATACATTAGCCATTCCCCCTCTATTGGCTACGAAAAACACCGGTCTTTCGGGCAACATTTAGAAGGTTATTAACACGCGGAAAACTTTTAAATTTAGCAGAAATGGTCGAATGATATATCTCCTACTAAAAACCGTGTGTGGCTAGTGGATACGATATATAGTGTTTCCGCAAATGAATGAAGTCGTAACCTCCCAGACACGATTCAGTCCATTTCTTTGTACATTTCATCACGGTTTATTGCGTAGCTTTTGAATTTGGCGCTGATGACTATAGAATGTCCCGGATGTATGTCACGCCATTCTGCGCGATGTATTATTTGTCCGACACCTCGGTTATGAAGTCCTATATTGCTGAAACATTTCGGTCATTTATATATTTTTTACCTGTTCATTTCAATATTTTACAAATATATTTTTTTTCTTGAGCCAAACTGTTTTTGTGACGTCAGTGAAAACGCTTTTAGTGTGTTTTCAGGTGACAACATCAAAATTCTAAAATCTAAACTATAATATCCAGAAAGCTTTTCTTTTTATATGATTTAGAGGTCGGTATACGCAGTTTTCTTCGAAAATATCACGTCGATACAGTGATTAGCTTTTCAGTTACAGATTTTCGAATTTTGTGGCAGCCCAGCTCAGCCGGTTTCCTAAATGCCACGAAAATAGATATACTTTGGCGACATTAAAATGTTAGACTTGATAAACTTTTAAAAGTGATAGCTAAACTGTTTTGAATATAAAGTTAATCGTAATGCTGAAAAAAAGCTTTATTTGTACTGTTAATCTTTGTCAGCCGCCACCTTGGTGCACCAAAGCTGTATACCAACGTGGCAGCGGCATAGTAATTAACTAAATTATTCAAATATAATTTGGCAAACAGCTCGAGTGCAAAGTACTCTATTGCTCCAAACTATTGGTCATTCATGTATTCTTACATGCTCTATACACAATATCTAAAATGATTGTACATTGTATTTTCTGAATACAATTTTTGGGTGACGTCATGAAAACACACCATCCCCTAACTTTCAAAGGGTTTCAATCTTACACTCAGCCAACCAGGTGATACTGACATCTTTAGAAACAGTCCACAACTTATCAGGGTAGAGTCGCTCCAATGTCTGTTTTGACGATTTTGTTAAGTGCTAATTTAGTTGACGTCACCTAATTTGAAATTGCATGTGCCAACGGTCTTCAGATCCGGGGGAGACGTTGACTCGCGGAATCGTCTACACTAGTACACTTTTTTATGGGATCAATGGTTTTATTTTCACCTGAAGTTTATGTTTAACCACCCTCATTTCGCTGTGCCGTTGGTTACATTAATTTAGGTGACATCAACTAAATAGTTAACTAATTGAGTTAAATTGATCTAAACCGTCAACACTAACGTTGGAGCGACTCTAATGTTGAACATTTTATTCGATCGCAATTACTCCACTTTTTGACATATTCAGAACCAATACTCAAAATCGAATCGAACTTTTCTTTACAAACAACTGGGAAGTACATCAATTTCTAGACCCAAACTGCATAAAAGGAACATATCAAATTACTTCATTAGGCTGCTTCGTCGTTCATAATTTGGAGGGTGTGGCTCTGTAGCTGCCAGACTTGTGAATGATTTCACCACAGGGGGTAGGGGTGGTAGATAGAGGTTTTCGAACACTGCCTTGCCAGCCGATGTCCTAAAAAGTGGAAGGAGGAGGAGGAATCATGGAGGCAACATCGACTGCAAAGCTTGAACAAGAAATAGTTACAATATGTTTATTTGACATAATTCCGAACAACCGTGTTAAAAAAAAATAGGATACTTTACCGTGGTATATCCCAAACATGGTACATAAGAGGACATACTAATAAACTATCGTAAAAAAAATACAACAAAGTAAAAAGAGTGAAACGAGCAGGGCCAAGATCTAGAAGACATGGAAAATTGTGGGCAAAAAGTGATTCTTGCGCGCGATAGAGCGGATTTCAATTGAGTGTTGGAAGTGTTTTGGTTTTGCGTTTACTAAGCTCTCCTATTGGCTGGGAAAGTAAACCACCCAATCAGTTTCCAAAGTAAAACCAAACGCAAATTGGTTTGGGTTTTGCTTTGGTTTGTCATTGGCTCACAGGGAAGCCATTTATGAGTTACTTGTGATTACTCGCTGCTATGATTGGCTGGCTGTGGGTAATTTGCGTTTGGTTTTACTACACTCAACTGAAAACCGCGCTATCATGCAATCAATCTTTCGCAAGCGATTATGCAATTCGTGGTATGTCCTTGTTTTCAATGGCAACCAGCCAATCAGAAAATGAGAAACTGAGCAGTTGTACAACAATCTAACGTACCTCATTAACTAGCGATGCTATTAACTAGATTCTAACACAACGACTGTCACATTTATTGTCACTTCTTTCTCGATCCCTATAAGCCAACCCATTATAATTTTAACACGACCCGAAAAACTCCTAGCAACGTCAAGGTGACAACAAATTGAACCCTGGAATTGATCGTGAGTCACGGAGGCGAGAGGGGAAGAGCTTAACGCTTACCACTGCCACTAACGTCCACGGAGACCAACAACTGTGAGATGGTGACTACACATCAAGGCGGGTATTTTACCTTTTAATAGTTTTCCTTTGGGAGGTCAGTGATGTGGTGTGAGACGTTATAAAATGACACTCACTGCGATGGCCGTCATACGGATTTCACTGTTAAAGTGTTGGTCTTTATATGGATTTCACCTTAAGAGTGCGGTACTGTGAAAATTTGTCTCTCAAGGCTTTGCTTTAAAAAATCGAGATGGCTGGAAGGGCCTTATAGAATTTCAATGTCAGGACACAATCTTGATTGAAAATCCTCGCATAGCCTGAAATACAGCTGCTTCTTCGCCTCGTTCCCACGAATCATTCCTTGAGAAAGTCTCTCTGGAGGAGGAAACTCTATTTTGAGCTAACCCTCCCAGTCTCTAGTAACCATTAGTGAAATCCGAATAAAGGTCATCCTAGTCAATACGTATGGAAACCAAGGCCCTCGCTACAAATATCTAGTTTGACTCCTCTCGTACAGTGAACCACATTTATACCTTCAATGGATATCAAGTCATATGGTCTTTGGCTATCATGTTCCTTGTTATTGGTAATTTTTTATGGGTGTTTAGACTAAACATTATACTTAAAGTTCATTTACCATCGCCTGTTGCCTTATCACAGATAGTGTTCATGGTAGTGCTAGCTTGTGAAGGCGCTGCTGTTCTACTGGGCAGCTCAAGCTGGCTCTCTCCTACAGAACCCTCTCCATTCTCAGAAGCAGCTTCACATGTTTTCTGTAAATTAGACGTTTCAATAAAAGTGTTATGAGCGGGAAAGGCACAGAAACGTCCCGTGGGGATCTTGTTTATGACGTAAGTCATATGTGCGGCGGTACAGGATCCAAATTTGAACCTAATTCAGATTTCAGGGTCCAGATTTTTCATAAAAATATGTGAAATTCCGGTTTATAACAACTCAAAATAATCAATCAGGATGGAAATCCTCGTTCGTTTTCACAATAACTTGGAAATCCAGGGAAATCCAGAGCTCTTTTTTTTATCGTAAAACTGGGTCCTGTTCTGGACCCCATAGCCACACATACCTACCATTTATCATACAAATGCCCCCCTCGCCCTCCCCCAGAGAAACTGTCGGCATGCCGTGACATTGAAATGGCTTCTCTATTGTTTTTTATCCTTGTGATCCAATCGGATTACAGAGTTATGGTAAGGCAAAGTTACAGTACCGTTACGGTACGGTATACTATATTCCTATTCGTACGAAATCTGCTGTAAACTGTTAGAGTCCAACATTGTTAAACATGTTTTCTCTAAAAAGCTATTCATTAATGTCGCGGCTACACGAGCGATTTTTTTGCTTGCACAGGCAAGCGTGACGTTCTGAAAAATTGTTGCGTCCCCAACGCGCGGTGGTGGCTACATGCGTGACAACATTTTGTGACGAATGTTGACCAAAAGGCTGCGGGTGACACATACGATTGTGTGACCATTGCTCATTTTTGACCAGATATGTTATCGTCGCATGTGCTTGTGGTGGCTTGTGACGTCACAACCAGAACACGAGTGTCTCTCAACATGGCGTATGTGGATTTCGATACTGAAAGTGAAGCGCAGTCAGGCGAATTTTCATTGACATTTAGTAAACAAGTCTCTAGTTTTAGATGTGATGGTTCAAATCCATTTCGATATTACCCTTTCGTGCCACGTGCTCGAAGATTCAGAGGCCAACGGAGGCGAGCAAATGGAGATGGAAATCGTGTACACAGAAGAAGAGAAAATCTATTCTAGAATGGTACGTGCATGTTTTTTAACCAAAACTAAGTTTAGTATTAGTATAGTATCTGGTTACAAAGATATTTTCAGTGTATACCAAATGCTGTTCTCGTTTTCTGGTTGAAGAAATAAACTAAAGGGGAACTCTTTCAAGAAGTATATTGATTCGTAATAATTAATTACACAGTGTGGTTGATAATGTATTGAACCAAACTGAGCCAACGAACAAACAGGAACTTTATATACTGCATCAGCTAAAGTTTTCCTTATCCGAGTCTGAAATGTACTTTTAGAGTCACATTTAGGATTTGGTCTCTTAGCTACTTCCTAGATGGCAGGGTTTCTGAAGGCTGGTAAGGCTCTATCACTATTAAAACCTGGATATGGACAGTGTGCGCAAAGAGAAGCAAAACATACGTATATGACCCCCGTCCACGTGCAAGAGCTAAACTATATCAAAGAACTCACAAACAAGTCCCCCATTATCTCCGTAAGATATACTTGAAGCAACACAAGATTTGAAATGAATGAGATACAGTTGAAGCTCTCTTGACGGACACTCTCGTAAGCGGACAGCTCTATTTACGGACGCCTTGACAAAACCCTGTTCATAAATATTCCTCGGTCAAATTCTGTAGCTTTCGCGTTTCCGTAAGCGGACAGCTCCAGTCACGAACATCTTTACGGCTTCCAGAGGGTATCCGCTTACTGGAGCTTCGACTGTAATTAACATTTCGCTAAACCTGCTTTGAATCGTCCGAGATTTGTAAAGTAATCTTCCATGAGGTGCTTCAGTGCTCTAAAGACAAACTCGGCGCCCATTTACCTATTTTCATCTGCACAAATTTTGTCCAACATCGAGCAAGACTAATACCGGGAAGGCCACACACATCACTGGTTATCTGCATGATGACATCCAGTTAGCGGCAACGACGACATCATTATTAATACAGGAACAAAAAACAAGGTCGAAGTTTGTGTTGTTCGGTTCACCACGAAGAGTCGACGTGTTCTGGTTGTGACGTTACAACCTCGATTTCATGTTATCGGGAAGGTCAAAATTTGTTTGCATAACTGCAGTTTCTCGGGTTGAGAAAAAAAATGAGTTTTGAAGAAAACCCAAAAAACAATTTCGCCATCACTTTATGCACGTTAAGTATTTTTCATGGAGTTTTTAAAACGATGACTCAAAAATCGTGTCAGTAGAACTTTAAGAAAAACGTTTGGAAAGCATATCAGGACATCATATAGTTTTTATCTTCTATCTGAGGGTCTTATGTTTGTAGTTTTGTTTTAAAAAGAAACAAATCAATTCGATTGACAGTGCCCATTAGTTAATTCGCTTCTGGTAAAACTGCAGGTTAAGTACCTGTACGTTGTCATGGTACCGCGTGATATCAGCTGTGCTGTCAGATGTCGGTGATGACGACTGTACTGGTCTGTTGGACATTGAGCTGGCCGGCATCATCACAGCACCTGGTCCCAGGCTCTCAGCTGATATATCACCGAGGGACTCAGTTAGGTAGTACGCCTCAATCTCGAAACCGCTGTTAACAAAGAACATTTATATTGCTCTTTTAAATAGTAACTAACAGCCAAAACTACTAGTAGGAATATTCACCAACAGATTAAGAAGCCAAACGGGGATAGCTCCGACGATGGGACTTGAGAACGTGTTTTTTTGTGACATTTCTTAACTAAACAATCCGTTCGAGGTATGTTTAGCCCTGTGTAACTAAACACATTCAAGAGGTAAACTCAGTTTCATTAAAGTGCCACTAAATGATCAAAATACACTTTTCCTGTTCTCTTCAGATTTTGAAAGTACTAACTTACCATCCAAATCTGATGTCGAAATACTCCAGTTTCGTATTCGAAACCTACCGCTGAATGCAATGACTACAGACGCATGTACTCAGGCTTAGCCTCATTCTGAAGTTAAACATTCATAAATACCAGCGAGAAGGTGGCCTATTCACAACTCTGCGTATAGTTTTAGTTTCGCATTTTGCACCTTCTCGCTGGTATTTAAGAATGTTTAACTTCAGAATGAGGCTAAGCCCTGTAGTCATTGCATTCTGCGGTAATTTTCGAATAGGAAACTGGAGTATTCCAACGGGTCCGATTATGTTAACCGTTATTTCCAGCTCCGACTCTCCGTCATTGCTCGGTTTTCAATTGAGTGACGTCATCTAATCGACCCAAGAAAATAAACGTGGCTACTATACTATGCAGAAGGATACCAGAACGTATATTGACAGAGCTTCTAAAATTAAAAAAAACCGAAAAATATATAACATGTTCGATTAAACAGGTTTAGTTGGTGTGAATGGTTATGTAATGTTCTAATGGACAGGGTTTGGAAATAAGCCATTTTCAGTGCCGCTTAGTTGGTGTAAATGGGTATAAAATGAAGATGGCGATGCACGTATACGGTGTAGAAGAGAACCTAGGAGAAATGTCAAGATATATTGGTAACTCACAATGGTGTTGGTAATCGCTCGTCTTGTTCAGTTGGATCAGGCGACTTCCTGCTAGCAACACGAACCCAGCCTGTCACTTGAAGAAGTCTCCCTTCCTCTGGGGAGTAAACAAACAACAACATAAACAACAACAAGACGACGATAGAGACGCGAGCATTAACTACATATACATTTGAACACAGAGGTAATAACAGGTTTACTTACTAAGTATGAAACGAACTGAAAATGGTTCTATAAAATATATCTCACATGAAAAGCTTCTTATACTTTAAGTGCTCCTGACCGCTTTTGCAATTTTATACCAATAAACCTTTGAAAGGTTCTGAGTACTTCTGCGAAACATTTTTCCGGGTATATGTCAATAATTTGAATAAAAACGTAGCATTTTGTCGCAACTCACAGACTGTGAGTTGCGTAACTTTTGTCGCAACTCACAGACTGTGAGTCGAGTGTAGTGTCCAAAACAGTTAATGTAGTGAGGAGTGTGTGAGGAGTAAAAGCAGGCCCCACTAGCTTTAAGCTGTAATACTCAGCCTGCTATAACAAACAACATTTTTTTTATATTCTCTATATATCGATGTTGTTGTGATAGACAGGCGCCCTGAAGAATAATGCAATAATGAGATGACGTCACCCTGAGAATCGACCCAGTCTTTTTATTACGCAGTCATGGTCGGAAAGGTCAATGTTTTACCATTTCAAAGAAGCGTAGAGCTTAGAGTATTCTCTGCAAACAAACAAAATCGCAGAAGTACTTAAAACCTTTCAAAAGTTCAAAGCTAACAAATTGCAAACGGGGTTAGGAGTACTTTAAGTATAAGAAGCTTTTCATGTGAGATATATTTTATAGCACCATTTGAGTTCGTTTGATACTTAGTAAGTAAACCTGTTATCACCTGTTAATGTTCGTATAAAAATTGCAAAACGGTTAAAGGAGCTTTGTCTGGAGTCAGTCTTCGATTGGTGGCTGTTAATCCAGCGTAGCTAAAAAGATGGAAGATTGTGCTGTTACCCGATCATTTGCGCGCGAAAATCTTTAAATCCATTATAAAATCGCTATAGAGAGGTTTTAATCTTAAAACAATCCAGTACACGTGCTGTTGGCCCTCTATTGATTTAGTCCTTATCCGGACTTAGTCCTTATCCGAAAAGACGTGAAACTCTAACCGTTTAGGCCTGGTTCGCACTAGCGGCACAAACACCATCTGCAGTGTCATCATCAGCGGTACTGGTCTACTCACGTGTGTGCGATAACAATAAGCGCCGCTAATGATCAGTACACAACTGAGTTTACGTATGTTGCTTGTGATTATTCTTACGTAGCTAGCGTGAACCAGATCTTACTGATCGATTATTTAAAGCTATCACCTACTATTTACGGTAATTTTAAGACCCCGGAGTGTTGGTCTGACCGAGGTTTGAACCCGCGACCTCACATACATACTTACCACTTTACATTACATTCTTCTCACATACCTCTGACCAGAGCTTAACCACTGAGCTAACAGCCTTTAACTCGCCAATTCAATGATAGTAAAACGATAAGCAAATAAACAACTCTATTTACGTGTCTAGTATTTGTAGCTGGCCATAGAAGCGGCCTACTAATTGGGGACACATATTCCTCAGTCGAATTGGAATTTAGGTTGTTTTTTGAGACAGAAAAACCGATGAGCCAGGAGAAAACCCTCACAGCAAGGGTGAGATACCAACAAACTCAAAACTGAGGTGAGACGCGCTGACCACTGCACCACCCGGATCTCTGACAATACAATAGACCTACCCGGCACGCATTCTCCTTCCGTCGTACAGCATTCAACTTCCAAACCTCCACTGTCGAACACAAACAGTACACAGTGATTGTTTTATGGTGAGTGATTGTGACGTTCATGAAAAATCTGGGCATGTCTAAATATGAATATCTCTCTGTTACTCTTGTCCTGTCCCAGCGAGGCGAACACAAAAGAGGGTGGGGCATCCAACTAAATAATATGCAATTATCTAATTAATTAATGTTGGTTATTACTGCACGTGAACATACATGCAGTCGCTCACATTTGGGCCGTTGTCCACAAAAACGTAACGTGAAACCTCTAAGGACATGTTCTCCATGATCTGAAAGGAGATCGACCCTAGCACTAGGGCTATTTTTATTGTATTGTAATCCCTTGATAGTGTTTTGCATATCGACAACAACGCTGCTGGTAATAGCGCTACGGCTATCTTCATTCTATTGTAATCCCTCGAAACGGTTATGCATATCAAACAATGCTGCTGGTAATAGCACACTCAGGGTTATCTTCATTCTATTGTAATCCCTCGAAACGGTTATGCATATCAAACAATGCTGCTGGTAATAGTGCTACGGCTATCTTCATTGTATTGTAATCCCTCGAAACGGTTATGCCTATCAAACAATGCTGCTGGTCCTAGCACAGGGTTATCTTCATTCTATTGTAATCCCTCGAAACTGTTATGCATATCAAACAATGTTGCTGGTAATAGCACAGGGATATCTTCATTCTATTGTAATCCCTCGAAACGGTTATGCCTATCAAACAATGCTGTTGGTCCTAGCACAGGGTTATCTTCATTCTATTGTAATCCCTCGAAACGGTTATGCCTATCAAACAATGCTGCTGGTCCTAGCACAGGGTTATCTTCATTCTATTGTAATCCCTCGAAACGGTTATGCATATCAAACAATGCTGCTGGTAATAGCACAGGGCTATCTTCATTCTATTGTAATCCCTCGAAACGGTTATGCATATCAAACAATGCTGCTGGTAATAGCACAGGGCTATCTTCATTCTATTGTAATCCCTCGAAACGGTTATGCCTATCAAACAATGCTGCTGGTCCTAGCGCTAGGGTTAATTTCCCTTCACGTAAACAGGATCTCAGTTTCGCGTACAGTGGAGACCGCGTTAACGTAAAACAATTAAATCAGTGTTTCTTTTCTCTTCTTTTCTTCGGGTTGAATGAAAGTTTGTTTCCATTTTATTTTTCGAAAACCTGAATGTGGAAAGCAATAAATAAAATCGAATACAGGAAACACTAAATATGTGTTTCACTGGCGTAGACAGTATAAAGGCAGACTTAGCCAATGCTTCATCTAAAATGTTCACACAATTTTTGGTTTGGTTACGACCCTGAGGTTTGTAGATAAAAAACTGTACTTTACCTATGCATATTAAAGATTTATTATTATTGTTTACCTTCGTCATCGCAGCTCTCACCTTAGCCATTTTCTTTCTTTTATTTATTTATTGCAAGATTTTCCATGTAAGTGGCAGGTGAGAAATACGATAGGACACCAGGTACCCTACAAGGTACTAGACTAGACTATCAACCCATCCCCTAGTATAAAACCTGAAGACCAACCCAAATTACCCATAGTAAGAAAAACACAAATACATCAATAACAAATGGAAAAATAAAGTAATAGAAGCTAAAGAAAATAGTCCGCTTTTGATGAAATGGGACTCAATCGATAATATTTTTTTCTAACATATTAGCGAGTATGGGTTGTCTTTTGATAACATGCCAGTGTTTCATTATTATTATTTTTATTTTTAGTTGTAACGAAAGATTAAATAACATTTTGTGATGTTTACAATGTAGGTTCAAGGTCTGATTGTCTGAGAGGAAATTTAACATCTGACAAAGTTTTTCCTCAAGAGCAGGAAACAGAAGTACTATAATAAGGATATAGAGAAAGCATGCCTCACATCAAAAGAGGTTCAGTATAAACTACTATTTTACAACCGTTAATTTTCTCGCAATCTGATTGGCAAATTTTCATAATCAATAAGTGAATATAGCTAACGTCATTCATCACGCAGTGCGCGTCTTTTGGATCGCTCTGTTGAGGTTTGGGACTTCTGATCCAAAAATCAAGAAAATGAGGATTTCACAAGTATTCGTCACTGGGAGAAGTTAAAGTGCCTATAACCCTTCTTGCAAGTGTTATAGCTATGAACCTCCGACATGTTTTGAATACTTCTGTGAAGAAAGTTTTAGCTTACTGAAAATACTCAATGTTCTACACTTCTTTGAAATCGTGTAAATTTGACCTTTCCTGACCCCTGACCGCGTGGGTCATCTCATCGATGCATTATTCTCCATGGCACCTTTCTATCACAACAACGTCGATGTATAGAGAACATACACAGTTTGTGAGTTGTTAGTAACGAAAAAAGTCATTTTAGTCAACATGTTAAGCATTTCTTCAAATTATTGCAAGGTCGATTTAATCGTTATGACGTCATTACTTGAATCGACCAAGGCTTTTACTTACGCGGCCATGGGTCAGGAAGGTCAAATTTTACACGTTTCAAACAAGCGTAGAACGCTGAGTATTTTCTTCACAGAGGCATTCAAAACATTTAGAAGATTCATTGCTATAAAACTTGCAAGAAGGGTTATAGGTGCTTTAATCAGCCAAACTAATGTCCTTATGGTGTGCCATAGTTTGGGCAAAAAATATTTAATAGTTTTGGACTTTTCGACTCGAAGACGCCTCGTGGTCCACAGTTAATTTCACAACTGTTATGACGAGACCCGCTCGCTTTTGAGACCATTCTTTAAATTAACCCCTCTCCCCCTCTTCAATGTTGTATTAGGTGCACTTTCTATCTAGAATTCATTCACAACCAACATTGAAATGGGGAGGGGGTTGGGAAGCCTCAACTGCTTTAACTTTGTGTCCAGCATTTTTTTCTCGTATATTACATATTTTTCTCGACTTTCCGACATTTTTGCAGATGATTGTCTGAGAAGTTTATTTATGAAATCGGCTACAGAATCTCGGGAAATAAGAGAATTACCACCAAACTTGGCAGGCTCTTTTATTGTTAGAAGGCAAATCTTGTGTAGTCTGCTTGAAGTGCATCCCTACTTACTGACGTCATAAGTATAATATCATTTACAACATTGAATGCAAATGACAGTAAATAATTAAAACGTTTTTAGAAAAGTCGTAAAAAATATTAACCTTGCAGCATTGAATTAAAACGAGAGTAAAGTACTTAAATGTGTTGATAAAATGACGTAAAAGACGATTTCTGCAGAAGTGTTTTTTTTTTAAACAGTTTAAAATAGCCGTTCATCCCACGATTCACCCTATTTGTGACGTCAGAATGACGTCGTAAATTGATCTGATTGCTAAACCAATAGCATCATTGGAAAGATCAGTCAACGTAGAAACAGTGTTATGATTTAACACAGGTGAAAATGAAAGGCTGAAAGGTACAACGATTTTCGCAGTAGCGGGGCTTGTTTTAACGGTTTTAAATGCTTTACACAACGGTTCAGTCCTATTTTTTACGTCAGAATAACGTCATAACTTGCTCTGATTGCCAAACCAATAGCATCACTGGAAAGAGCAGCCAATGTAGGTTCAAAATATCATGAGTTAACACGCGTTTAAGCAAAAATGCTGCAAAATTACAAACGTTCACCCTTTTCACGATCTTTAAAAAGTTTTTTTTTTCAAGTTATGACGTCATTCTAACGTCACAAATAGCGGTGAACCGTGTGATGAACCGTTAAAATAAACCCCAATACTGTAAATATCGTCTTTTTCAAAATATGTAAGTACTTTACTGTCATTTGCATTCAATGCTGCAAAGGGGATTATTTTTATGACTTAAAAAAAACAAAGCTATGTCTTGATTGTCACTTTCATTCAATGCTGCAGATATTATCATATTGAGACGTCATTGTGACGTCACTAAGCAGCCATGGAAGGCAATCTGGAAAGACGATATATACATTCCAACAATAAAACAGCCTGCCAAGTTTGGCTAGAAATGTCTCATTTCTCGAGATTCTATAGCCGATTTCTTAAAGAATCTTCAAATACAATCATCTTCAAAATACTTTGAGACACGCTCGCTTTTGGAGAACATTCTTTAAATTGATCCCCTCTTCAATGTTGTGTTAGGTGCACTTTCTATCTAGAATTCATTAACAACCAACATTGCAATGGGGGAGGGGGTTGGGAAGCCTCAACTGCTTTAAACTTTGTGTCCACCAATTTTTTTCTCGTATATTACATATTTTTCTCGACTGTCTCAACATTTTTGCAGATGATTTTAGATAAAAAAAACATTAACTGTAATCAAAGCAGTAGGACCAACACAGCTTTCATTTCCATTTCTTACATACTAGGGTATTTAAAAGAGCTTTATGATATAATTAAATATTCCTGAACTCAAGAAAGCTTCTTGAAATTTTGAGTCTTTTCTACGTGCGTAATTTTAAACAAGCTGCACCGAAAAAAGGGGTCAGTCAACGCAATTGAAACAAAAGATAATTAGGCGGCTTCTTTTGATCTAATTAGGTTCGGCGCATGAAAAGTTCGACGTTTGAATTGGGCCTTAACGTAAAAGCTTGTGATAAGATAATTCACGAAAACGTATTTAATTTACGCCGCTGATAAGAGAAAATTCATATTTAGGCGAGCCGTTCATTAGGCCAGCCAAAATACGAATGACGAGTAAAAACCACACAACCGTATCAGATGTTTAGCCGAAGTTGCTTATTATCTAAATTCTACCAACTAAACAAATGGGGTTTACCATGGTTTGTTTGGACTGTAGCTACTCGAAATAGGGTGTCATATTTGGCGACGTCTTGTACATATTTCATGCGTTCTTGACATAATTATATAATAAGCTAACTTATGAAGGAAGATTAAAAAAAAAAAAAAATATTTGCCTTACGAATCCGAATACCCTACATCTGATGAATTAAAGTGATCGAGGAATCCGTGTCCCGGATTAGTAGATCCATTGTATGGTTCAGCGAGAAGAACAGACACTTAAATAAAGTAGTTCCTAATTATTCTATTTTATAGGGAAACTTTTGCTCTAGTGTAATCGTAGTCTGACACGCGGTAAATGCGGTCTGGTTGGATTATACTAGCACTGGAAAGCTGCTCACATCTGATGCAAATCAGTAAGAAATATACCCGTGCATAAATATTTAAGTACACATGTAAAACAAACGTTGTCTGGAGTTAGAGGAATGATGTGCGTTTTCTTTCTTATTTTCTTTCTCTTTTTACGCTTTCATGTAAGTCATTGTAATTTGCGAGCATAAAAAGAATTTAGCAAAAATCAAGAAAGGCAAATAACAAGATGGTACGCCCTACAACTATGTAGATGGCCATGTAAGAAGTGTTACTCCTTTGATCATGTCACACTCGATAGCGTTACTTTTTTAAAAGTAGACAGAAGCCACCTGGAGCCGATGAACTTGCCACAAAGAGACTAATGGCGCGTAGATCGCGATTCTGCCTCGGCCTCGTCGCTGCTGCCGTATTGATGCAAGCTGTGAATTCATCCGAGTTCTCGTACAGTAGCAAAACACCATATCGAAAACACGGCAACCTATCCACTGTACAGACACCAGACGGCTGCCAACCTGTTCATTTAAACATGGTGATCCGACACGGCTCACGCTACCCTAGCATCCACACCAAGACAAACATGCAGGTGATACTCAACCTTACAAAAATCATCCACGAAGCATCTCCCTTTACCTACAAAAACCTCACTCTACCCTGGAGTTTACCAAAGGATTTTAACAACGCTGAATCAATTGAGCTGTCAAAAGAAGGCGAAAGAGAGATGTACGAGCTGGGGAAACGATTCCGCTCAAGGTTCCCCGAGGTGCTTACACACTCATATTGGAACGCGTATTACAAGTTTATCACGAGTGACACACCCCGCACAGCGCAAAGCGCAGTGGCTTTTTCTTATGGCGTATTTGAAGGCAGTGGGACAATAGGAAATGCTAAGTTCCAGCCTGTAGCTGTTTCTGTCTCTGGCCCCAGAGATCAAGACAAACTTCTAGTGAACTACCACACCTGTCCTCTATGGAAAAAGGAATTGGAGAAAGGGGATGGACGTCTGGAATGGAGGAAGTTCCGACGCGGTTTGGAAATGGAGAAAGTAATATCCGACTTAATGAGTAACCTTCAGCTTGAAGGTAAAATGATTTTCAGGATATCTGCTGACATGGCTCTGCATATGTACTGGCTTTGTGCCTTCACTGTGATGAATGGAGGGGACACAAGTTGGTGCTCAGTATTCAGTAAGGAGAATAGCAGGGTGTTGGAGTATTCTGATGATTTGAATAACTTTTATCTACACTCTTATGGCAATGACATTAGCTACAAGATAAGCTGTCCACTGCTGGCAGACATCAGCAACACTCTCAAGGGATTCACCACGAAACACCAACCATTTGGGATTTTTAGATTTGCTCACATTGGAACCATCATCTCACTTCAGTCAATTTTCGGCATGTTTAAAGATGCTGTGCCATTAAGAGCTGATAATTACCAAGAACAAAGGAATCGCAAGTTCCGAGTTTCTAAGAACTCCCCAATGTCTGCCAACATGGCATTCGTACTGTGTCGCTGTGACAAAGAACAAGACAAACACAAGTACAAAGTGCAGGTGTTAATGAATGAGAGGCTTGTACAACTGCCATGTTGCCACGGTAACAAAACCTGCAGTCTGGAGAGATTCATGTCATGTTATGAGGAGATGGGCAAGAAGTGTGACTTCAACAGCATGTGTCGCCTGCCAGTCAGTTTGTCAGCAGCCACTACATACATGCCTGGAAAAGCAGCCGTAACAACAGCTTTGTATGTGGCATGTCTTCGTCTGGTCTTGTATAAGGTCATTTCAACATAATGGACTTCTTTGCTGGGCTTCAAAAGCCTTCAAATTAAAGGGAACCTCAGCTGAAAAACAATGTTTGTTCTCAAGTGTTTGTTATGGATGCTTCAATATATTGCTGTGTTTCTCTCCAGTAAACTGTAGACTAGATATAATTTATGCACCGATATTCCTGTCGATAAAACTCATACGAATTTCCTCCGTGCCGCCATCTTGGATCTCATGACGTCACAGTGTTGACCCTATTGTTACACAACAAAAAGCTAGTTTTCTGACAATAGGGGCAACACTGTGACGTCATAAAATCCAAGATGGCGGCGCGCAGGAAATTCAAAAGTTTTATCGACAGGAAAATCGGTGCATAAATGACATATAGTGTACAATTTACTGGAGCCGAACACAGAAACAGTTTAAGCATGCATAATAATCATTTGAGAGCAAACACTGTTTTTCAGCCGAGATTCCCTTTAATGTAGGAGTGTGACATAATTTGACCAGAGAAGGTCAGAGATTAAAGACCTTTACATCTTCTTAAATAAGGATATAAAATCGTAGATTCTACATCGGCATTCACGTTTATCAGTCACGCCAGACTGTCACGAGTTACCGACGTTAAATGAGGTTGCTTTGATTCGTTAGACACTAACTGGTCTCGCTCTGATACCATTGTTACCAGACCTCTTCCCGTGCGAGCATTAGATATCAGTTTATCAGTCACGCCAGATTGTCACGAGTTACCGACGTTAAATGAGGTTGCTTTGCTTCGTTAGACACTAACTGGCCTCGCTCTGATACCATTGTTACCAGACCTCTTCCCGTGCGAACATTAGATATCAGTTTATCAGTCACGCCAGACTGTCACGAGTTACCGACGTTAAATCAGGTTGCTTTGCTTCGTTAGACACTAACTGGCCTCGCTCTGATACCATTGTTACCAGACCTCTTCCCGTGCGAGCATTAGATATCAGTTTATCAGTCACGCCAGACTGTCACGAGTTACCGACGTTAAATCAGGTTGCTTTGCTTCGTTAGACACTAACTGGCCTCGCTCTGATACCATTGTTACCAGACCTCTTCCCGCGTGGGCATGATATGAATAAGGTTCACATTAGCTAATTATCTGAATAATAACCAGTATGTATATACTCCAATCATTAACTTCTTATCAAAATTTACTTCAAGCCCATACATATATTATACAGTTAATTGGTTTAAAAGTAATGGAGTAAAAGTGCAAGTACCATATTAAAAATAATAATAATAAATAATAATAAAATATTGCATTGTTCTTTGTTTCTCATCAAAAGGTATTAATCTTGCAAATTTTGTAACATTTCTGGCATTTAATTCCTAACTTTGATTACTTTTCGCGGATCCTGTGACGTCATAAGACGACTCAACTCCCTCCCAAGAGAAAACTACTACAATAAAATCCTGTAGGTTTCCTTTGTGACATCACAAGATGAACAATCCCGCAATTCGGGTAGCTTTTATTCTAGTTTAATTGCTGCTCCTGCCTCTCGAAGAAAACTAATTTAGACAACTGAAATATATCAGATATACAATGTTGGGCGTTGTGTTATGGCGCTACTTGAACTTTAAGCTAAACAAAACTCAAAGCCTTCTATACCTCTCTCATATGAGTCTCGAGCTTGTATGTGATAAAAGGCAAATTTGATGGACTAGTTTTGAAGTTAAAGTCTTTCTAATGAAGAAAATCGCGAATTTGTAAGTTGGAATGCTTGCTTTGCCTTTAAATTTGCAATATGTCTAGTTCTCGTTGTCTAAGTGGGTTACAGTAGTCACGCTGTGTTTAGTTCTCGTCGTCTAAGTGGGTTACAGTAGTCACACTGTGTTTAGTTCTCGTTGTCTAAGTGGGTTACAGTAGTCACACTGTGTTTAGTTCTCGTTGTCTAAGTGGGTTACAGTAGTCACACTGTGTTTAGTTCTTGTTGTCTAAGTGGGTTACAGTAGTCACACTGTGTTTAGTTCTCGTTGTCTAAGTGGGTTACAGTAGTCACACTGTGTTTAGTTCTCGTTGTCTAAGTGGGTTACAGTAGTCACACTGTGTTTAGTTCTCGTTGTCTAAGTGGGTTACAGTAGTCACACTGTGTTTAGTTCTCGTTGTCTAAGTGGGTTACAGTAGTCACACTGTGTTTAGTTCTCGTTGTCTAAGTGGGTTACAGTAGTCACACTGTGTTTAGTTCTCGTTGTCTAAGTGGGTTACAGTAGTCACACTGTGTTTAGTTCTCGTTGTCTAAGTAGGTTACAGTAGTCACACTGTGTTTAGTTCTCGTTGTCTAAGTGGGTTACAGTAGTCACACTGTGTTTAGTTCTCGTTGTCTAAGTAGGTTACAGTAGTCACACTGTGTTTAGTTCTCGTTGTCTGAGTGGGTTACAGTAGTCACACTGTGTTTAGTTCTCGTTGTCTAAGTGGGTTACAGTAGTCACACTGTGTTTAGTTCTCATTGTCTATGTGGGTTACAATAGTCTGTAATGTTTAACCTAGCAGCCAGTAGATACTGTTTCACTTATACATGTAATACGAAGTATTTTAAAGTGAGCAATTTTTTTGTTTAGTTTGCACGATCGACCATCTATACACTGCAACTGTTATTGATAAAAGAATACGAACAACAACAAAAAAAAACGTTAAATAAGATAGGCCTACACCTTGAATCCATAACTACCTTCGAGTTTCCGGGCAGCCTCTTTCCACTTTGTTCCCTTAGGCCATCCCAATAAAATGGCTCATTTACCATCGCCCAATTTTAAGAAGGAAAAAAGATTAAAGAATAATGTCATAACTGCCCCTATTTTCCGAGCTCTCAACCTTTGTACTTTGTTGATTTTCTCATGCGAATTATCAATCCACAGCTAGTAAAGGAACAAGTCGTGAAATACATGTACAGCAAATATTTTACACCAGTCTTCTAGCTGCAGGACTTAGTAACATGGTATTTTTGTTGTTTGGGAGGGGACCCCCACTGACCGACCACCATATCATCATGAGAGATTCCCTTGTTCATTGACGCCATCTTTAAATTCTCCAAAAGGATCCCAGAGTACAAAAAGGTCGTTTGCAAACTCGTTCCCAGTGCATCCACACGCTATACCCAGCAGGTCAATAGTTTCACGATGGTGCACTCAGTTCAAAAAAGAAATTAACTGAGATGAAAGTTGTACTACATGGACAACATTGAAAATTAAACCTCAAGCATGGATCCCAGTTAAATATTAATACCAAATAACTATATATATTTTTTAAATATAACTTATCAGTATCTTCCCTCCCACTACACACACACTTGGCACTGATGTGGCTACTACTGGAAATTCAGTTCGTATTTCCCTTCACTTCATTCATTTCATATCTCACTTACCTTCAGGTCTGCCACTAACCCAAAGTCCCTCATAAGTCATCCCACATGAATGAACCATGGAACCCTCTCCATGAAAATCATCTCCCCACCACTGGCCCTGCATGATTCAGGACAAATAATTATCAAACTCACGCATTAATAATTCATTCATCAAGTCAAAACAAGAGAAACCATGACCATGACAAGTAATTAGAAATTAGAGCGTTGCACGGTTTTCAACCCCGTCTCACAATCTGTTCTATAAAACACATTTGGCACATTTAACTTCCAGACTTATTAGTTACAACTCTTTCGTATACCAGCTTAGCTCTAATCATTAAGTTGCATTTTTCTTTCATTTTTACCCTTGGTTGATACGGCATGATCTGAAGGGTGGGGTTATGAAACAGTGTCACTGTTCTCTAGAAAATGGTAAAAGCGAAACCCAAGTACAAAACACGTATGGTCTCAACATGATGTTTGCACTTTCCTGCAATGGAAGACTATAGGATTTTTTAGAAAGTGACGTCGATTAGTGGTTGAGATCACATATAATCCTCTCTGTCAGTCATTTTCTTACACTTTCATTCTTCAAATTGCTTTGATAGAATAGTTTTTTCCAGATTTTCCTGTAGAATGAGTAACTCAGTTTTGCTAGGAGAACTAACTGACGTCATCAAAACATTGTGCGATACACTTTCAAAAAAATCCTATATGCTTGCATTGCAAAAGAAATGGTTCTTATTGCGATTTCAGTTTTCAGTACAGTCCAAATATCATTTTGAGACCATAAGTGTTTTGTACTCGGGTAACCCTTTAAATGCTAGACTCTCACAAAGGCATTTCCTGCACATTTTGGGACCCTTTGATGACAAACAAATATGTTTAATATGTATATAGTTACATAATTGTATTTAGGGCGCATTCGATTGACTGTATTTTATCAAAATGAGAATTTAGTCTCTGGAAATCACTGGTTCAGGCACATTTTGCACTGTAAAGCTACAAACACTTGCTGATACATATACACATTCACAATACATTTTGTATTCCAGATCGGAATCAAGCCTTCTTCCATTGCAGGAAAGTGCAAACATCATGTTGAGACCATACGTGTTTTGACAGCATCTTGATTTCGGTCTTGTATATATTATCTTGCTGCACTAATTTGTCTTACAAATGACTGAGTTGCGTTTCTTGATTCGTGTTTTGACGTGACGAGAGTAAGTATTCATTACGCATATCAGTTAGGTCAGCCTCCATGTTACAAATCAAGGTCTTTAAATCAGCGAGAGAGTTCTTATTGCGGGCTAACAACCCTCGTGAAGAATCTAAAGAATTCCGTCTCTTCCGGTTTGAATTTGACTCATGTGTATGTGTACGTGTTGCTTTTGGAGTTTCAAGGATATGTTGATCCAAAACTACAGGCTCTTGGGGTTTTTCATTGACTTGTGAACTTGCAGGCTCTGTAACTTGTTTTGTTTTCTTAGTATAACATAAAGTGTTGAACATGTTCTCAAGCATGTCGCGCGTGACCTCTGTTTCTTCATCCAACGACTCCGAAGTATCTTTTAAGATTCATTAAGTTCTCTACTTTCATCTATAATCTGGGAAACTCAATCTTTGCCCATGCCTCATATGCGGGTGCCTTGGCACATAACTACTCCTGTTGTTAAGTAGACGTGGATGGTTATAAGTAACATGATGAGTCCATTTTGTATTTGTTGGATTAAAGATTATTAACTGAAATGCCTGTTGATTATCTCTAATTAAAAGCGTTACCCTCATTCACAAAACTTCAGTCTGTTCATTATATTACAGAACTATAAAGGGACTGTTGGAGGGCCTTTCTCGAACCAAAACCTCGCCCGTGAGAGGATTCTAGTTTAACAACTCGAACGAAAGTACCAATAATCTGATAGGGAATTGTGCTGTCGCCGAAGCCCTAGCTCCGTACGTACGATTAAAGTAAACATATTGTGTTAATTATATCCGCAGTCTGTGCGGCTTCTGGTTGACCTTTCACGATTACCATCATCGACATTACATTATACGGCGCCAGGCGGCTCCGTGTTCAAGTATGTGCACTTGAACAGTGTGAGCTGATTGGTTAACGGGACCGGAAGTCGACAATTTTGCTGCACTGAACGAAAAAAAACGGGTCAATTAATGCAGAATTTAACGCATGCGCAGAAATTGTTGCACCGAACAAAAACGGCCTGCAGATTTCAACTCGGGCCTGCCACTGAGGGTCAGTTAATCTTTGGTTATGCTGTCATTTAAATAAAATTCAATATATTTCTGATCTTCATAGAATGTCGGGATGTTCTTTGGATTCATCCTGGTGTTCCTCATGATTTAATGTGGGTTCCTGATATTGGCAGCTGTTTGTTCCATCATTTTCTAAAATTATAAAATCATACCACAATTCTGCAATATAATTCAAAAACAACCATTGAGATGCATGTAGACATGAAGTGAGTATTTTTATGTCAATATGGTTTAAGTATCAAACCTTGGCTAGCATGTCATTTAATTTTGAGATGTAGCAATTGATTGTTATTACGTTTCATTTTCTCAGTAGAAACATGCTACTTATTATCTAGCCCAGCCTGCATATTACACTGTGCACATGTAATATATTAAAAAAAAAAAATCATACAAGACTGATATCATACACGTGCCTCGTGCATTTATATTTTATATACACGTAGTTCAACTTTGATTTTAGCTGATTTATTCAAAATTAACTTAAACTTAACCCAACTTTTATGCAAAGGTACAAATACCCTTAATAATTACGTTCTTATTCGTACCTGCGAATTGCCATTGACCCATTGTATCTTCGTCGAGTTCACTGCATATAACGGTGTTGTTTCGGTGATTTTACAGCTCTGACGAGTTCATTGTTGCAAGGAAGTTTGAATTGTCTCTCGGCCAACCAAGAAGCAAGTACATTGTTCAAAGGATTCGCTTTATCTAAGGAACGTCAACCTAAATGACTACATAGTACAGGAACTGTTCGTCGATCAGACATGCCAACTCTCCGGCTTTTGGCCGGAGACTAATACGCTTTTTAGCCTCATCTCCCGCTTTGAGTCCAAAATCTCCCGCTTTTTCGCAAATAAGACTTAAATAAATAAAGAAAATACTTTTTGCCTTGGCTGTCCTTTTTGGTCATGACTCACGCACGATCATTACAAATCAGACAAATCCATACGAAGCAGTGATCTCCCGCTTTTAGAACTCCAGGGGTTGGCATCTCTGAAAGAGAGTCCTTAAGTCCTAGCTCACAATCCTCCGACTCTGAGAAGTTTTGTTTGGATATTTCTGCCTTTTTTTCACCATTTAGTAACTTTGGGTTTCAACTGATCGCCATGCATCTTGAAGCCACGTTTTTATAATAAAGCAGCGCAAACGAACCCGCTTTCTCCCATCGTGTTATGGAGGATGCGAACCTTGTTTATAAGTTACGAATTAACCTTTGACAATATCCGGGTATTATAATATACTTTCAACCAATCACGTCGCGGAGAATACCAGGTATCGTGTTCGGAAACCAATCCGATCACGGGACGCACGCTTTCAATTAATTGGCGCTCAAAATACGTATAATATTACTCGTCAACCGTCTTCTACACGTAAAGTTGAACTGTTTGCTACAAATTCTCTGTCTACTGCTGTGGTTTTTAGCATTATCAAACTCTTATTTCTTTAATAACAATCTTCAGGATTCCTCAAGAATCGAAGGTAAGTGCAGCATTGTCAATTTCGCTCAGAAAAGTACGCCGATTACGACGTTAGAACCGATTTCAGTGTAACGTGCACCGCGCAAATTTAGCCACTTCTGAAGTCTCTCGAAGTCTGAAGTATTTGGAATACGAAAGTCAGCACTAAGTTATTTGATTCAGTACCTCAAAACCATGATAAACAAGTGAGAGCATGTATGTATCAAAGAAGTGCGTCGAATGTATTAATATAAACATTGAAATCCGTTGTATTATTTGACGGCTTTTTACGGTCGATCTGCCAGGCAGTTTTAATATTTTCCAGTCGTTGTACATGTATATCGATCGCCATTCCCCATGGCCAAAGGCTCTTTGCTTTTAATAGGTTTTCTAATTATTTGGCAGTATGTATGTACATGTATAAAAGTGACTAATCGTGTATGTTGTTGTTTTCTTGTAGGGCAAACCTATATATATATAGAGAGAAAGGGTTTCAGAAAATGGGCTAGAAAGCTAAAACTGGAGGGATAGGAGAACTAGTGCAGCTGAGTGAAAATTAAACCTTAATTTAGTTGGCCTGATTGCAGAATGACCTCAGTTCACTTGAAAGTGACTAAAGACAAGGCAAGGGGTTCGAGCTAAAAAAAACAGATTATATTTTTAACAGGGGTTTGTTTGGTCCTGAATACTTCTACAAGAATGTTGGCTGAGTTCCTGGAACAAGATTAAGTTTAACATTATAGGATTGCTGCATACATGTAGATCCATTTATATCCAAAGATTACATTACAACTGTAGGATTTATTTAATTTTAGAAGCCAGCACCACAAATGGTTCCATTTTCTGTTCAACATAACCCAATTTTGTAAGTCTAGTGTGATCTAATAATTATTATAACAGGCAACCAGAGGAGCCAGGGTGTTGCAGTGGTTAAATTCACCTTTGTGACCTGGATGCAATTCTAGTTCGTGGGCACCACATGTGAGTTGAGTTTGTTGGTATTCACCCTTGCTCCAAGGGTTTTTATTCGGGTTATCCGGTTTTCCTCTGCCCAAAAAAAAACATGCTAAATTCCAATTTGATCAGTGGTTTAGCGTAGTCCTGGCTTTGATCACCCCCTATGGTAGTTGCAGGTCCCGTTAAAAAAAACAGGGATTTTTTACCCGAACAGTGGTTGTGAGGTGTATCACCAGATTGATCAGCCTATATAACCAGAGAAGAAGGGGAGGCGATAATTATAATTTTATGGTATAAGATTCAGGGTTCATTGTTTTTTAATGGGACACTTCGAAAATGAATTAGCTATATAAGTCTAGTGTCTGAGTATTCTGCAATCTCTGCTACCTAATTAGCTCCTTGTGTAGTATATTTGTACTGTCAATTGAAAGTGAGCAAATCCCATTGTAAATATTGCTTTTAAATTATCTAATTTGAGTTTCCAATTTTGTACTTTTTAAAAATAAACAAGATTGAGCTTTTATGAAATGTTATATTGTGTTTTCATCTTTTCTCCATGCAATACTATATATTATATACATGTAGCTTATATGCTGTTTCATATGTTCGGCATGTAGTAATTAATTTTATTATTTCAACTCGTAAACTTAAAATATATATAGATACAGTGTACATGTATTGTTTATAATATATACTTACATGTACTGTACTACATGTATCACACCTACAATGTTATGTTTGTGTGGCAGTTACTGTTTATAGTATATTATTACATATATGTATGCCTCATCAATTTAATGCTACATTGACATGTAATTAATCTGCTTTCTATATTAATATAGCTAGCAATGTACAACATCAGTTGCGTTACCTGTTTGAAAATGCTGTTTTCCTTACCTCCATTATTGAATGTCATACAGCTAGCATCCAAATGGGGTTAGGGTTCAATTCATTCATCAATGAATTAAGTAATTATTTATAATAAAGGTTAATATCATCATGTGACTTGAATTAGTGTGAAAATGCTGGAATTAATGTAGTCCTAGTGCAACCTGTATATATAAAAGCTTGAAAAAGCTGGAATATCACATGCCAAAAGCTGGAATTTGCTTGAAAAAGCTGGAATATCACATGCCAAAAGATGGAATTTGCTTGAAAAATCTGGAATATCAAATGCCAAAAGCTTGAATTTGCTTGAAAAAGCTGGAATATCACATGCCAAAAGCAGGAATTTGCTTGAAAAAGCTGGAATATCACATGCCAAAAGCTGGAATTTGCTTGAAAAAGCTGGAATATCAAATGCTAAAAGCTGGAATTTGCTTGAAAAAGCTGGAATATCACATGCCAATATCTGGAATTTGCTTGAAAAAGCTGGAATATCAAATGCCAAAAGCTGGAATTTGCTTGAAAAAGCTGGAATATCACATGCAAAAAAGCCTGAATAAGCTTGAATGATGTTAAACCAATAGCTAGAATTATCTTGAAAAGCTTGAACATGCTGTTCCAGAAATTCCAGCTTAATCTTGCCTAATTTGCATAAAAACTTTAACAAACTGGAATATTCTAGAATTCAATTCTAGAATATTCTAGAAAAAGCTGGAACTTTATTCTAGAATATTTCTAAGCTTTTTCTAGAATATTCTAGAAAATTCAAGTTCTGTTTCACAAGGGCAGGCAGCCCGAGTAAAAACTAGATTTAGCCTGTATATTTATAATATATAAAATGTATATAGTGGCACCAAGGAAACTAGTACTACTACTACTAACAGAGGAGAGAGTCAATGTATTTAGCAAGATATTGCTATAATTGGGGACAAATTCATTTACTCTATATCTATACGACTATATAATTCCACTACACCTGAGGTTGGTCACTATAAGAGATTTGGTTGCATTCTCAGTGTTGGCCTACAATTTAACATTGTTATCCAAGAAGACACAAAGCTTTTACAACCATTTGCAGATGTCAGAGCAAAGGCATGCAGTAACAGTTCTCGCAGTTATTTTAAGGTCCTACCTGGATTTGAACTCACTACCTCCTGCACACCAGACAGACACTTAACCACTGAGCTTACTGGTTCTGTGATGGGCCAAATTTTGTTCAAATAAAATTAATCCAATTCTATTAAAATAAAATTATAAATACATCTGAGACATTGAATAAATGTAGCCCATGGAGTTTTAGCATAGTTTTTGTCATAAATAAATATTATTATTATAGCCAGAGAATAATACTGGTTCACTACTCATGCTCTTGCGATAAGTGATAATGGATATATAATGAACTACAACTGCCAAATGCCCCATGTTTGCAGGGGGGGGGGGGGGGGGGGGGTTGGGGTTGTTATTAATATATTGTAACCAGGACTGATCTGACAGTATTACTTTCATTCTGGATGATAGAACGTATTTCTCAGCAAATATTAGCTTTTATGCATTTTTTTAAAGTAAAAAGAGTTTGTACTCTTTCACTTCATATTTATTTATTTATTAATACTGTATTAATTGTATTACTATATATATGCCACCGTATATATTGTAAATAACTTGACCAAATGGAATAGTTTATATATGTATTTGTTCATGTCCTGCGACCTACTAATTTAATTTCAATTCCATGTAAACTGGCTCCTGGCATTTTTAACTTCTCAGTTATTTCAGGAAGCCAGTACCCTCAGTAAATATGTATTTTTTCTTACAATTAATTTGTCACACTTGTAAACTTTGTAAGGGTATAATAAATTGTTATTGTTGTTGTAATCTCTCCACCACCACCAACATCTAGCGGTTTTAATCCCAAGCAAGAGAATCTGGCTGTTAACCTAAACATATCAGCACTTATTATTGAATCAAAAAGACCTGTTCAATGTTATTAGACAGCATGATTTCGCAGTGATACTTTTTATGATTCAGATTTTTGGAGAGAACTGCTCGGGTATGTGAAATGATTGAAGATACTGTAGTATGAAGGTTACATTTTCCTCTGGTTCGCTTTGGCCGTTTTAGTTACCCTACAGACTTTTCGACGTGATTTTCCAAACAAATTATTTCTCTCTTCTCCGTCCTTACAGGTTTGTTTTCTAACTCGCCTCACTTTTCTGCTTTTTCCTAAAATTCGTTTAAGTAATTAAGATGTGCTTGCGACTTGTTTTATGACAATGAGTGTTTGCAGCACGTCTCTGTGTACATGTGATTATGTACGCGTACATGTCTGGTTCTTCGACTTAATAAAATTTGCAATTATCTTCTACTGGCATGTCTTCATTCTTCCAGAGATTGACGTATATAATCATGATCAGAAGGATAACACCGGATATAAATAGACTTGGTAAAAAAGTACACTGACTATCGCAAAAAATCGACAAAGAAATGCAGATATAAACACGCAATGATTTCAACCTCACCGTACCTTCATGAACTGACAAGACACTGTTCAGTTTCACTTTCCATCTCAGCTTTGCTCTTGAGTTGAAGTTGAGTTTCGCTTTGTTAACTTCTTATATAGTTGTATGGTATTGTGCAGTATATTTGAGTATACCAATCCACAGAGATTCAAATAACAAAGCCGTGGCGGAAGAGAAGCTTAAACAAGAAATATTTTGTCCTCCTAGAAAAACACAACATCTTGCCATTTCTATCGAAGAAGCCTTTGGTTTCAGCAGCAAATTAACACACTAAATTCCAATTCGATATGTGGAGCTTTCATCATACAACCCTTTTAGGTCGTCATCTCGTATATAAATTCACTGGCCATCTGCATGGGTAAAAAATGCGATCCTTCGGCTCCGACAAGAGCGCCAGTTGAAATATCCTGCGCCTGTTGGAAGGCTTTCGCACGAGTGAAGTTAAATAAAACATTACACTGCTTAGATTTGAGAGATGGGACTCCAAATTAGAGAGAAATTTCCTCGCGGGTCCACCATCTTGATTTTACTGTATTAAATTATGTAAATAAATTAACCTGGCGAGTGTTACATGACCAGCACAGTGCAATCTGATTGGTTGTGAACTTGAAATGTAATACATGGGCAGAAATTATGCTGCATGAAACAAAAAATAACGGCTTGCAGTTTAAGACTCGTGCCTGCCACAGGCAGCCCGAGTAATGAATGCATGAGGCTGGAGGCCGGAAGCATGTATGAAGAAAATTGGAGTTCATCGTTCAGTCAGCAAGTGACTGTATTTGCCAATAAACACAAACATAAAGGCTCTAACCCTTTTAATATTCAAACTGAGTGCACTGTCAGCAGTGAGTTTCAATTGAAATCAGTTGTCAATAACAATTTCATAAAGAAATCAAATATTCCAGATGAATAAAATAATTTTTCGGTAAATATATCTATCTACAAAGAAATGTCATTTCAATAGACAATGAATGAAAAAATGACTTTTAATATCAAACTAAGTAGAGAACTTTGCAAAGAATAATTTTCTTTGGCGTTTCGTCAGTTTAGTTAAAGTGCCCCTCAACCCTTTTGCAATTTTTATATATATGAAACTTTGAAAGGTTTTGAGTACTTCTGCAAAGAAATGTTTGGCTTACAGAGGATACTCTATGTTCTAGGCTTGTTTGAAATGGTGAAAATGTGACCTCTCCTGACCCATTACCGTGTAAGAAAAAGCCTGGGTCGATTCCCTATCTTACGTCACCTCATTAATGCATTATTGTCCATGACGCCTTTCTATCACAACAGCATCGATATATAGAGAATATACACAGTCTGTGAGATTTTAGTAAAGAAAACAGCTATTTGAGAGAAAATGCTAAATATTTATTCAAGTTATTGCAAAGTCGAATGAATTGGATGACGTAAGATAGGGAATCGACCCAGGCTTTCTCTTACACGGTAATGGGTCAGGAGAGGTCACATTTTCACCATTTCAAACAAGCCTAGAACATAGAGTATCCTCTGTAAGCCAAAAATTTATTCGCAGAAGTACTCAAAACCTTTCAAAGTTTCATATATATAAAAATTGCAAAAGAGTTGAGGCGCACTTTAAGGGAATGAAAACAAAGACAAAGCAAATTTGCCTTGCGAGCTCGATTGAATCAGTATGACTGTACATTTTAACTCGAAAATGTTTCGCTTGGAGCCACGTCTTCAAATATCAAATATTTAGCCGGCTTAATATTCCTTCGGCCTCATGCAGTATTCAGTATTTTTCGTTCATCGTACAACGTCTTGAAAAACTGCGGATGCACGAGTGCAATTGGCAGCTTTTTAAGACCTCAAAAGTGAATTATTTTGTTACTGATAGAACAAGGAGTACTATCTTTTATTTGTTTTATAAAATAAACTTCAATTTAGACGAAGGAAATAAAGATATCTTAGAAACCCACGTAAAAATCTAAAAGCAAACTGACGACAGAAAAAGAACCATTTCACTGAACTTGACTTGTTTACAACATTTCTCACCGCTGATTGGTTCAATTGTGAAAGCTCGTTTCTTATTGGATAAAATAACCTGCGAAGAATAGAACGTGTCAATCGATGAAAGTGAAAGTCAGAAATTGCAAAAGCTGGCAAATGGGCTGTAAAATTGTCAACAAAGGAAACAAAGTTCTTTCTTTTTTCAATGTCTGGTCAGCACAGGAGAAGTTAATATGCACATTGTAATAGTGTGCATATCAAAAATTCCTGATGTAAAGGCATTCATAAAGAAAGAGTTAGCTCGATTAGCGGCAGCTGAGTACATAGTTGACACGTGAGTTGAGGATTGTCGACTATTTTCTACAACTGCATCGTTGACACTGGGTTACTAATTCTGTGACCTGGAGAATGCTATTTTCTTTATCCCAAGGAACAGTATTTCAAATGCTGCTCTGATAGCCGTGTTGCGTAGCTTTTGAGGCTCTCTTCATTGGCATGACCGCATGATCTACTCTTCCGAAATTCTGGGTTCTTTGCAAGTTTTATCGCCTGTTTTTCATTGAGGAACATTCAGGAACCTCTTAAACGAATTTCTACAAACCAGAGACACCCTATTGCATTATTTTCCATTCATTGTTCTGGGTTCCACTAAGAACTAGGCAGTTCAACGGCAGAGGAATGCAGGAAGGTGCTAATTGCGTATTGTTTCATTTTCCACCACATTGGCTTAGACACCAAAATCCACGAAAACGTTACCAAGAATATTGTTTTGTCCCAGGTTTTTTACAGATTTGAATTGCACAAAAGGGAAGTACTCTTGAGATGCAGTTTCAATAGATTTGATTTCAGAAATGTCTTAGTAAAGGGTTGATGTGTGTTCTGTAAGGAAATCAGAAAATTCTACCGCGCCAAAAGCCTATTAATAATAATAATAATAATATTCTTTATTTAAAGAGGGTAACACCCAAAAGCAAAGCTTACAAACTTGTGGCCCTCAACTACTAATTTAAGTATAAAATATAACTTTACATATAGGTAGCAAATATAATAAAAACTACGGATAAAACTAAGATGTGCATTATATACAATTGAAATCAGAACCACAATTACTAACTAATAACATATAGCTAAATCGATCTAATATAATCTAGAAATTGAACGAGTACATATATATTGACTAGAGACAGAGATTAAGATAAGTGAATTACAAAAAGCTAAACTTTAAAATGGTCAATTAACTTCTGTTGCAATAAAATATTATTGCCGCTGAACAATAGAATATTGTCTAGTTTTTACATGCACTGTTACTTAAAGTTATCGTCAAGTTCTTGGTGAGTCATCGGTCTGTAGTTGTGTTGTCGTTTTCACTTGCTCCTGTAATTGGCTCTGTAAGTTTTACTACACTCAACTGAAAACCGCTCTAGAATGTGGACATTGCTTTTCTCAACTTCAAACGTTTTAGCAGCCCATTTTGTGATCGCCTTAGTCACTACAGACCTTAACACCTCATAGTCGAACATATTGTCTTCCCAGTCTCTGAAATTATCTCTGTTATCCATATTAAACTCGCAAAACAATCACCGGTACGTTTTGTTTCGTTTTGTACGTTTTTTCTCGAGCGTGCATTTATACGATATATATGCTTGTACCCGCGTATAAGCCTTACCCCAACTTTGACCCTCGTTTTGGTCCAAAAACGTACGGCCTATACGCGGATATCTATGCTACTTGATATTCCAACCTCTTGCACAGTACAAAATCCAAGCATGTGATTGGCTAATGACAGTGCTTTATTGGTGACAACAGCACGCTGTGCGCTCAGTTTGAATATTAAAAGTTAGAGACTTCAATATGTTCGTGTTTTATTGACAAATACAGTCACTTGCTGACTGTACAATCAACTCAAAATGTCTTCATACATCATTTGGCTTTCTGTCTCCCAGTCATGCAGCACATGCCTATATTTGGCATTATAATATAAATAAGAACACGCGATTTCATTGGATACTCAGTGGTTTTAATTATCTTATTTTATCACGAACAATCGCCACAGGCCCCTCCTTCAAAATCCAAGATGGCGGACCTCGGACTCGTGCGCTCACTTAATTAATTCATGAAATGACATTATAAACTGTCTAAAACCGTACCCTGGACCCATAAAAAAACCTAACCGGTCAGTAAACAAGATCTTACCCACCTAGAGATAGAGTTCTCAAGAAAAACTTCAAGAAAATGGTGAGGTAAAACAATTTGAGAGATTTTCTGGAACTCTAACCACGCTCCTCCTACTCATAAGGCAAACGTCGCAACCACTACACTAAACAACCATCGTCACTCAATTGCTGTCAAAATTTGAAATTTTAAAACCACTGCTAATCTATGTATTTTTAGCCAATCAGAATGAGTGAGCGATTCCTCTCCTTAAGGAACTATGGGACTCGTGCGTGCATAGTTTCAACAGAAAACCTCGCTTTCTCTTGCGCTTAAAGGAATGATTTTCCTAAAAATCGTATTAGTTAATGGGGCAATAAAAGAATTAGAACTCTGGCGTGATTTAAAGGTTAAAATATACACAAGAAACGACAAAGAAAGTTGTAACCATATTCGAAGTTGCGACAGCAGTTGGCATGGCAATCTCTTCTGAAGAAGTTCTGTTTCCAGTACGAGCATTAATGAACCTTAATTATATTCCCAAAAACAAGTCATCAAAGTTTGGGGAACGGCCTATACGCGAATATTTACGGTAGTTATAAATGATTGAGTAAATGCATTTATATATTATATATTAACTGAACACTTACAGCATAAATAGTCCCGTCTGCAGTTTTAAAGATGCCATGGCCTTGTCGCATGTCATTGACCCAGTCTCCTTCATAGATATCCCTATTACTAACAGATACAAAAAAGCAAACCAGAAACAATAATTTGATTTAATTCTGAAGCAAAGTAAAGTAAATCAACTTTCTTTAACGTCGGTAACTCGTGACAGTCTGATGAGACTGATAAACTTGAGGCCGACGGGAGTCCTACGATTTTACGTCCTTATCCGAGAAGACGTGAAGGTCTAACCATTTGCAGTTGTTTCACAAAGGCAGCACCTTCTACTCAGTTATTTTAAGACCCTGAGCGTTGGTCCGGCCGGGGTTTGAACCCGCGACCTCCCGCGCAACAGACCGGAGCTTAACAACTGAGCTAACTAAGAAAACAAAAGAATACTCAGTCCATTCGGTTTAACAGTATTGCATAAGCGACGAGTGGAATTGAGTCTGACAATTTCTTTGAATCACACAGCATTTAAAGGGAACTGAACCCTAAAATCAACCCAAGATGTATTCGAAAGAAATAAGTTCTGATGTTTTATTTCTGTGATATCTGTCTATGAAGAGAAAATTAGTTTTCAAATTAGATCGTCTGTACATCGCGGTGGTTGTGAGGAAGGTTTTCATATTTCCTCTTCATAGATGCGCAACACATAAAAATAAAATATCAGAACCTATTTCTTTCGAATACATCTTAACCTATAGTTGTTGGACTGATTTTAGGGTTCAGTTCTCCTTTAAGAAATGAAAATATATCATCAGTTAAGACTTCTGTGAATTCCTTATTAAATTAATTAAATTAAGGTAAGTGAAATATCACTTTTGAAACTGAAGTGATATTTCACTTTTGGGCAAGTGAAATATCACTTTTGAAAAGTGATATCTCACTATTGAGAAGTGAAATTTCACTTACAGCAAACGTCCCTGTGCTAATACGTGACAGTTTATGTACATGTATAATCTTCGGCTCAACTTTTACTCTCACTTCATAAGTTGTATTTCTTGCTGAACCCCACCATTCGCGTGTTTAAACAAACGAAGACAAGACTCGGCGCGCTAACAATCTTCGGATAACTTGTATTCTAATGTTTCAAGTATTTATTACTGAATGCCGCTGTTTGGGTGTTTAAACTAACGAAGACAAGTGCTTCAAAACAAACATTCTTAAAGTGTCACTACGATCAAATTTTGAGAGTGATATTTTTACGTATTTATAAAGTAAAGTTGCTATATGTTTTGCCTGCCGAAACCGTTTTTCGATATGATGACGGGAAGTCTTAGGTTTTGGGGTCCGAATCTTGAGTTTTTATGTCCGCACTGAGCCCAATCCGTTCCTTGACAGAGCCTGAACAGAGCTAATTTTCTCAACTCAACAATATATGAGGCTACTTTTCACACAAACCTTCGCGTGGATTTATAAGTAAATTAGAATGTTTTACTATTTTTTCCACAAAGGAAAGGTAAGAACGAAGTTCAGCATAGAAATATGCCTTTAAAAGAGCGATGTGTTGAGAAAATGACGTCACGATAGCAAACCGCTGGACAAAAATTGCTAACTATTTGGAAGACACTTCAGTAATGGCGGACTTGATTTTGACGGTGAACTCTCTGCAAAATTCATAGTTTAATTTGGTCCTTTTGCAATATTTTTCACTGATTTGAATATTTCCACCACTATGTGTCGTTTTGGAAGACAAAAAAGTAGCAAAAGAAATGGTCGAATTTCGTTGTAGTGGCACTTTAAGACTCGGCACGCTAACAATCTTCGGATATCTTGTATTCTAATGTTTCAAGTATTTCTTACTGAATGCCGCTGTTTGTGGTTTATACCAACGAAGACGAATGCTTCAAAACAAGACTCTGCGTGTTAACAATCTTCGGCTGAGTTTTATTCTTGTTTCAATTCTTTTATAAGCCCGGTCGTCACTAGAGACATAAGCTCCAGCATAACTGAGCACACGAATCTTATGGACAGCCGCGACATAAACATAATTATTATAGAGCTCTGTCGCTTCTTGCATTCTGATTGATCGATAGCCGTTCAATATATTTACATATTTGACCACAGTTAATACACATTTGTGCTCCGGCCCGGTACATAACTTCATCTAACAATTTTGATAACGTACCGACGGCGCGAGTTTCAAATAAGCTACCGAGAGCATATCCACAAAAATATTAACAGATAAGCCCGAATGTTAAAAGAAACAAAAGCGAAGCACTGAGGTACCAAAAACAAAAGATAAGTTGTCGGCATAGACGGATAAGTGATTACGAACATTCTCGGAGTAAGTTTTAAACTTTTTAACAAGGGTCAAGACAATGAAAATATCAAAGAGCAACACGAAAGTCACGACAAAGAGTTTGTGAAGTCAGTGATCATGAAGCGAAAATCAAGGCTGTTTTGGAATGGAAGTTACAAATCTACCAATACCACAGTACCAGAGAGAAACAACAAAGATAAATGTCACTCGAAATTAACTGAAGCTCAGGTACCTGCAGTGTTCAGCAGATGGTGACATCGATGTCTTTAACTTCATCAGTTAAATCCATAGTGAGTTAAATCCGAGACTGGAGAGTCAGTGGAGTTGCCACCAGCATGGATCAAGCAGCTTTCATTCGTTATCGTGTCGAAGACTCAAGAGGAACATTTTTAACGAACCATCTCAGACGTTATAACTACTTCAGAAGCTGCAATATTGTCGTAAACTTGTATCAACAATTACAAAGGTTGATCCTCGGCAATTCTTGACTTCGTAAAAAAAAATTAAGCCATCAAAGTTGACAATATTTGTGTAATTGGCCCACCAAGGAAATAACAAGATCGAACAGACGAAAGGCTTTGCTTTTCAACTTCAGGGGCGGTAATGACAAATGGGCTTCTGATATAACAACATTAGTTAGTGTGATGACCTTCTTTATCAAACGAGCTTTGGGAGTCCACTATTCCCATGAAGCGAGCAGTTGACATTGATTGACATGTGTTTCATGTGATGTGGGAGTAGAGTATTCCCAAACCGATTTGTCAAAAGCCAATCACAATCGCTTTCCCGCAGAATAATTAGCAATGTTATAATTATTCCGTCCTCACTTTAACCTCTCGGCCGTAAGTACATGTCGCCGAGAACAATAGAATTCTCCGCGATGGTAGGTAGAGTGTCAGTAACTGCTAATTTAGTAAAAAGACATTGCCATATTTTCTTTGGTCATGAAATCATAACTGAATACATATCATTAGTTCATGATTTGTCTATGATCTGTTCATGAAAGCATTCGACATTTATTAGTTCATGATTTGTTCATGAAAGCATTCATCCATATTTAATGCACTTTGATGAACATCAAATTTCATTTATTAGTTCATGATCTGTTCATGAAAGCATTCATGCACATTTAATTAACTTTGATGAACTTCAAATTTCATTGATTAGTTCATGATTTGTTCATGATTTGTTCACGATCTGTTCATGAAAGCATTCATGCACATTTAATGAACTTTGGCGAACATCACATTTCATTTATTAGTTCATGATTTGTTCATGATCTGTTCATGAAAGCATTCATGCACATTGATTAACTTTGATGAACATGATTTCAGTTCATGATAGTTCAACACAGTTCACGAACTGATTTATAATGAACTGTTCATGAACCTAGTTCATGAACTGACTAGATGAACTTTTCATGAACACTTGATGAATGTTCGTGAACTGTTCATGAACTGCTCATGAACGTTCACCATAGTTCATGACATCATGAACTTCATTTCACCTGGAAAACATGTGAACGGTGGTGTTCAGAAAGAAATACAACTCATGAAGTGTGAACAAGAATAAAACCGAGCCGAAGATTGGTAGCGTGCAGTCTTAAGAATGTTTATTTTGAAGCACTTGTCTTCATTATTTTAAACATGCGAATAGCTCACAAGTGGAGGTTACGTTACTCGCTAATAACAATGGTGAAAGGTCATTTTGACAGAAGTGAAATATCACGTAAACTTAGTGAAGTAGAATATCAGTTTTAGTGAAATGAAGTGAAATATCATTTAGATGGAATAACAATTTCGTAGAAAGTGAAATTTCACCTCAAAACTTCACATAAAAGTAAAATTTAACTTTTCAGGTGAAACATTACTTTTTAAGTGATATTTATTTCACTTCACTTCATTCAATATTCATTTTTGCGCCACACTGGCCATGGAGCCATAATATAACTCCACTTTTTTTTTTATATAAGCTTGGCCTCATCTTTTCTGCAAATATTCTTGATTTGCAGCCACATTATAAATCTTTGGGACGAGGTATACCATCACTTTATTTTCACAAATCATGTTTTATAAGAGAAAATAACACTTCTTTGGGACTGATTTGTAGGCCGCTGCACAGATGACACCAAATACGAGACATTTCTCTCTCCCTTGGGTAATTACGTCCCAAATTAAGCTTTAACTACAATCGTGGTCAAAAGTGTCGGGACACTTTGCGACTTTTCAGATTTTTTATCCCCCTTCCCCCAATTTAATGTTGATCTATGAAAAGTAACGTCGCCTGTTCAATGACCCGATATCCCAACATTGTCTGTGGGAGGGAGGGGCATATTGTCACAACGCACTACGTACTCGAATATTGTAGGCAATTGGTCATCACTACGTTAGAAGTTGTGTCCCAAAGACATTTGTCCAGGATTGTCTGATAAACGTCTTTGAGGTAAAATCGGTTGTAGGATCTCGAGAATTAAGAGAATACTAGCAACACTTGGCAGGCTCTTTTATAATCAGTGTCTACATCTATTGTATTCTGTTTGAAGTCCATCACTGCTGAATGATGTCACAATGGCGTCATGGAGATAACATTCCCAGCATTGAATGAAAATAACAGCATATTCGTCTCCATAAATACTACAAAATAAGTGCATTTTTCGCCAGTTTTCAATTTAAATATATAATACTTGGAGAAACTTTGAAGATGGCCATAATTTTTCTAATAGAAGCCTTGCAGTCGGCTTTGTGAATATAAATGCGCAGACCTAGTGACGTCACGCATGTGATTACCATATTTTAACGGCATACAAATTGTCGCCTGATTTTGGCAATTATGCCTGACTTCGATACGAAATAAAATTATGTTCGCGCTTTCCGAATTGATTTTTAATCGGTCAAAATGACTAAGAGAAGCCTAGAATTTAATAAAATAAAACGAGATCGATTTTTTCATTTCATTGGCACTTTAAGTGTTTTGAAAATAGTCGTAAAAAATATTAACCTTTGCAGAATTGAATGAAAATGCGAGTAGACTACACTTACATACAGTATACACTTTTTTTTTAAGATGACGTGAAAAGAAGACGTATGCAGTATTGGAGCTTGTTTTCACCGTTTACAACAGTTCATTACAAGGTTCATCACTATTTGTGACTTTCTCTAATTGCGATAAAAATAGCATCATTAAAAAGAGCAGCCCAAGTAGATTCAAATGGTCATGACTTAATTACCACAGGGAAAAGTACAAAGCTCAAAAGTTATGTACAACAATTTCTGCATTATTGGGGCTTGTTATAACGATTAATATGCATCCGTATGCTCCTGTTAGAACTCCTAGGAAGCGGCCTAGTGCTTTCATCTCTCAGTGTTTGGATACCCTGGTATCTTGTTTTTTATATATTACTTTTAGAAGGGTAATCAGAAAACCTTTGGTTATTCAACTGCGTAGTATTGAGTTTACTCGCACGTGAAATTGCATAGTATAGCCACAGCAGCCCAAGCTAATGATTTTTAGAATTATAAAATTTTAGAATCAATGGTAAATATTCATCTAGATTATATTAGTACATGGTTAGCCTGAAATAAATTGTCACTTAATCTAGAAAAAAACTAATTATGTTATGTTTCATCCTCCACAAAAAAGTTACCTTAAATATCGAACTAACTATTAACCCAAAAATAATTAAACAAGGAAAAAGCATCAAATATCTGGGTGTTCATGTAGATTCCCATCTTAATTGGAAATGTCACATACATCAAATATCTAAAAAAGTTAGTAGAGGTATTGGAGTGCTTTAAAAAATTCGGCACTTTATAAATATTAATATACTAACACAATTGTATTACTCTTTGATCTTTCCTTTTTTGACATATGGGATAATTATCTGGGAAACACTTATCATTCAACATTAACACAACTTATCACCCTGCAAAAGAAAGCAGTAAGAATGACGACCTTTTCCGACTTTCGTGAATATTCTAGCCATCTGTTTAGGAAAATTGATATTCTTGAATTATTAGATTTAATCTCTTACAGTAATGCACTATTCATGTATGACTTTTATACTGCTAGATTACCCCATGCTTTCTCTGATTTCTTTACAAAAATTGATAGAAAACATAGCTATAACACTCGTTTGTCCTCAAGGGAAACATATTATCTCCCCTCAACCAGAACAAATTATGGAAAATTTTCTTTACGATTCACAGGTGTAATAACATGGAATTCTATTAGAGATGACTATAAGCTCTTATCAAAATCCTCATTTAAGAAACAAATAAAATCAGATATCGTAAGTTCCTATTGACATTTCCAAGAAATGTTCATGTTTTTCTTTTTTCTTTTGTTTATTATTTTGTTTAATAACATGGAGTTCTATTAGAGATGACTATAAGCTCTTATCAAAATCCTCCTTTAAGAAACAAATAAAATCAGATATCGTAAGTTCCTATTGACATTTCCAAGAAATGTTCATGTTTTTCTTTTTTCTTTTGTTTATTATTATATATTTATGTCTTGTGTGTATTTTATGTCTTGCCTATATACGACTACACATTGTAATTTGAATCCTTTCCCTATATAAATACTGAGAAGGTGGGAAATATGAGACGCCATTAGTCCATGTGGAGACTCTTCGAGGCCTGTACCAAACCCGAAATGATCCTGAACCCGAAATGTTCCCCAAACCCGAAATGATCCCCAAAACTGTTCAAGTCGCACCTGAAATGATCCCCGAAACGAAATGATCCCCAATCAGTACCCGAAATGATCCCGCAATAAAACTAGGAATGGACTAAAGGATTTTGGACTTCGGAACTGAGCAAAATCAGTTTCGCTAAACTTATTGCTAAAAGAAATAAAGCTCAAAAGTAAGAATGTTTACTAGTATTTTCTAATTGGACAAACCAACACTAGCAGACAACAAACAACCCTTGTCAATCAAACCACGTGATCTAATCAATCACGTGACCGTAACGAAAATCGCCCGTATCTCGCTGGAGATAAACAGCACAACAGCCATACCAATTCTAGCCTGCTATGCAGACGTATTTTTCACTCTCATAAATTCGAAGAAAAAAGTAACGTCTGCTTACACGAGCGCTTAATTAGTTTCCAATATGCACACCTCATTGTGTTGTGAACCAATCAGATTTTACCTTCCATATTCTGGAAAGTGACGTAATGTTGCATTTAAAAGGATTTCAGACAATACATTTGCCATTGACCAATCATAGGAAAGTGTTCACTTGCGTGCCAATTCACTAAAATTCTAACAATGGCATTGATTGGGCAGAAAAGTAAAACAAACGTGCTGACGTTTTCTTGCATATTGGAAACTAATTAAGCGTTCGGGTAGGCAGACGTTACTTTTTTCTTCGAATTTGTGAGAGTGAAAAAATACGTCTGCATAGCAGGCTATACCAATTCACGATAATCACCAGCAGACAACAAACAACCCTTGTCAATCAAACCACGTGATGTCATCGATCATGTGACTAAGAAAATCACGTTCCACATTTGATGATCACGTAAGCACATTTGATGATCTTCCCAGCGATCATGTAAATTTATAATCGCAAAATAGAGACAAAAGTTTATACAAAGTTTTTTTGCGCTCAGTCTATAGGCAGTTTGAAAGAAATGTATTGTTGACAGACTTTTGCTAGGTTGGTTGTTACTCAAGTTTTAGTTACGTCCAATAAAAATGCATATGACCTTTTTCTTCTGGCGAATAAGCATGTGTTTCCCATTCATCATCGACTCTTTGCTATCCTACCGAATATTGATAGGGAGAACTATTTCGCCATTGATCGCAGCACGTGTTTAATATTGCTTTCTTCTGCATATTTTCAGTTATGCTTTTTGCTTTGACGTGATGAGGCGGCCATATATGTAGATTCCAGGACTGACTTAGTAGAGTTTTCCTTCGTTTTACTTGCTCCTGTTCTTGTTATACACCTGTTTTACTTGTTCCTGTTCTTGTAGTAGTATAGTCGGAGTCAAAATTATACCACTTTTTCTTGCACAAGAAAACTCAAAAAGTGAATTCAGAAATTCCCTTTTTGAGTTTTCTTGCACAACAAAAAGTGGTATAATTTTGACTCCGACTATACTACTGGGTACTAAGGGTCATCCAAAGTGTCACTAGACATTCTTGTACATAAAATCCAACTTGATAATCCTATTAGAGATATGATTACATATAGTTATATCGACATCGATTGCTTGTACATAAAATCCAACTTGATAATCCTATTAGAGATATGATTACATATAGTTATATCGACATCGATTGCTCTGCAACAGCCTTACACCTAGAAATCTAAATTTGGAGTATCTGTTAAAGTTATCGTAATGTATAGTTATATCAAAGATAGAATGGCAAGACCTCGTAGTGAGCCACTTCCACGAAGTCTAGCTCGAGAGGCAGGTGCTATTCTCGATGAGAGAGATGGAATGCTCGAGGGAGTGGAGATAGGCCGCCGTACTATTCGATGGCGCTTCTTCCAAGGTGTGGCAGGAGATTTGACTCCTAGGATCATGGAAAAGTTAGTTGCAAAGGTAACCACCAGCTTCTACCTGCGCTACAGCTACACCTATCGCATTCGCAATGTCAACGACGGACGCGTGATACTATTCTCCAAGACTGTCCCAGGCTCTCCATGGGTGAACATCCTAGGGGATGCAGAAGAGTGGATCAATAGCAAGGAGACAGCTCGATTGAATCCCGACAACATCAATCGACCAAATACCCAATGGGCCTTTGTGCGTTGGATCTACGTGGATGTCAAAGTCGTGATCGATCGTCAGCTTCTGTTGGGAACAGGTCCACTGCCCCAATGGCTTCGCCATAAGAAAGGAATGCTTGCCCTTGATCGATATGGCGACAACCTATGTCTTTGGCGCTGCCTTGCCATGCATGAAGGAGCAAGAGTAGATAGGTGTTGCGTCAAAGCTCGAAAACTTGCCCAGGACTTCTATCGCCTGACAGCGCTCACACAAGACGTTCCCAGAACTTCCTTAGACCAGCTGGAGGAAGTCGAGTTGCACTTTAGAATCGGTATTCGGGTGTATGAACCCACGGAGGATGGCGCTTGGCATCTGATGCGACATGCAGCTCACTACAAGCATACGATGACGATTGGGATATACGACGAACATGCCTTCTACATCAAGAACATCGACAAGATAGGGAGTGTCTACGTATGCAACGATTGTAAGCAACGGTTCACAAAAGCCTCGAACCTTCAACGCCATGCAAATCGTTGCAGTCGTGGAGAAACAAAGATAGTTTGCCCAGGAAAAGTAATCACAGTACCTCAGTCGGCATACGAAAAAGCCTTCTGGCCAGAGAGCACCGCTAGCAAAGTCGCTCTATGCTGGTTGGAACGCGAAGCTGAAAGGATTGGGCAACACATTCATCACGCAGCTTGTGGGCATGGTGGAGAGCATTGGATCGAAGGAGCGCCGGTCGACGGCTACGAACCTCTTTCGAAAACCATCTTCCAATTTCATGGATGCTATTTCCATGGCTGCCCGAAATGCTTCCCTAGGGAAAGGAGGCTCTATATCAAGACCTGCGAAAGAACGGAGAGTCTACGTGAGGCAGGTTACGTAGTAGTGGAGGCTTGGGGTTGCTCTACAAAGAAGAAGAACAAGCCGGTTCCAACTCCAACGCAAACCGCCTATCCACATGCCATAGTTTACGATTTCGAAGCCTATCTCGACACGACAAAAGGAAGACAACCAACAGACCACCTGACCATCGAAAACGTTCACGTTCCCATATCAGTATCAATTTCCGACACGTACGATCGAACGCCAACCCACATCTGTCGACGCGATCCAAAAGAACTCATAGCTGCCTTCGTCGAAGAACTCCAGCAAAGAGCACAGGCAATCCAAGTAGCTATGGCAAGATGGTACCGGCTCGATAAACCCAAATTCTCCTTCGACACCCTACCAAAGAAACAACAAGCGAAGATCGACGAATGGATCAGCCAAGTTCCAGTAGTGGGATTCAACTCTGGCAGGTACGATCTCAATCTGATCAGGGAGCAATTCGTAGGAATCATTGCCGACACCTGTTCAAAGATCCTGGTAGCAAAGAAAGCCAACACCACTATGTTTCTCTTGACTCCCGATTTCCGTTTCCTCGATGTGATTAACTACCTTGGACCAGGTACTTCCTACGAACGTTGGATCACTGCATATGGATGCGAGTTGCAAAAGAGTTTCTTCCCATATGAGTGGTTCGACTCTCCCGACAAGTTGGATCACGTTGGATTACCAGATTATCAAGAGTGGGGTTCGAAGTTGAAAAGAGAACACCTACTATCTAGGTCAGAGTTCGAAGACTGCAAGCGCACCTTTCTCGACAAGGGAATGGAGACCTTTGCAGACTGGCTAAGATACTACAACAACCTAGACGTAGTTCCATTCCTAGAGGCACTCGAAAAGATGCGAGATTTCTATCATGAGAAGGGAGTAGACATGCTGAAAGATGCAGTGTCCATCCCAGGAGTCTCGCTACAGTTCCTGCTTCGAGGTAGTGTAGAAAGGGGAGCTGAGATGTACGCTCCAAGTAAGGAAGCCTACCACATGCTGAAAGACGCTGTCGTGGGAGGTCCAAGCATAGTGTTCACCAGACGCCACGAAGCAGGAGTGACTAAGATTCGTAGTCATCAGGGTGGAACCAAGGTGTGTCGTAAGATTCTTGGATACGATGCCAACGCCCTATATCTTTCCACGATGGAATTCGAAATGCCTTGTGGAAAAGAAACGGTTGTGCACTATGACGATCCAGGTCCAGCCACCGAAGGATTCGTCGAATGTCTACGTGGTGGAACGTGGTTTGGATATGCAGAAGTAGACATCGAGATACCAAAGAAATTGTGGAAGGAATTTGAGGAGATGCCCCCCTTCTTCTACAACAAGAAAATCCCCAAGGAAGCAATTCCTCCACAAATGTTGGCCTACCTTGAGAAGACAGGTAGAATGCGCAGCGAGGAAAAGAAGCTAGTTGGGAGTCTCTCTGGAAAGAAGTTGCTACTCTATGCTCCTCTTCTACTTTGGTATCTAGACCATGGCGCAGTGATCACTGCTGTCTACCGCACGATAGACTACGAACCCAAAGAAATCTTCGGATGGTTCGTGGACCAAGTCACTGAGGCGCGACGCATGGGAGACGTAGACGAAAGTAAAGCTTTGCTGGCAGATGTGTTCAAGCTACTAGGAAACAGCGCCTATGGAAAGTTGCTCGAAGACTTGGGACGCCAAACAAATGTCACCTATACAAAAGACGAGAAGATTGTGGACAAAGCTTTGCGAAGTGTTTGGTTCGAAGACCTGGAAGAGATTGGCGAGGCATACGAACTCGAGAGTAGGAAGGACCAGATCCGAATCAAACGCCCTTTCCAAGTAGGTATCGCTGTGTACCAGCTCGCAAAGCTGCGTATGCTTGAGTTCTACTACGACTTCCTCGACAAGTACATCGATCGCAAGGACTTCGAGTACATACAGATGGACACAGACAGCGCCTACATTGCCATCTCTGGAAACAGCATAGACGAAGTTGTACGACCGGAACTACGAGAGGATTTCGAAGCCGAAAGGAAGGAATGGCTAGCTTGGGACGAATGGAGCAGTCGTACGCCAGGACTCTTCAAACTCGAATTCGAAGGACAGCGAGCCATTGCCCTATGCTCGAAAGCCTACTACGTCGATACGGGTGGCAGCAAGAAGTATTCCGTCAAAGGTATGTCTAGGCGGTACAACGATATTTCGTGGGATCGATTCGAAGCAGCCCTCCAGGGTAGTATCGACATGGCGAAGAACCGAGGCTTCCGACTATTGCCAGAAGGTATAACAACCTACGAACAACGGAAGCTTGGGCTATCGGCTTACTACGACAAAAGATACGTTCTTCCCGATGGAATCCACACCGAGCCAATAGAGTACGCTGTCTAGCGCTTGGGTACAAACAGAATTCCTTTTGGTGGTAGTTCCGTATCCCTAGGAACGACTTGTAGCTCTTCACGAACGAATCCACGTTTGGGTGCGACCTTCTCCCCTTCTCGCTTCGCAAGGTAGTAAAGCACAGGCTGTCCCGAAGATACTACACTTCGCGAAATGGTGTATATCTGCAAACTCCACACAGGATCAGTAGCTCTACGTTTTTCACCCCCTTCCAATTCTCCTGGTGCGTAAAGATATCGAACTAGAACGTCGAATGGTAGGCGCTCTTCTCTCAATCCAACGGTGCGCGAATACGTAGGAGTCTTCAGATCTACTTGCTGCGTCACTACGGAATTCGAAGGCTCCTTTCCTGTAAGTCGAGGCACCTCACTGTTCAGGGCTTTGATAACCATTGGTAAACGAACTACCCATTCTCTACTACGCTCATCCGAGCCTTCCGAAGTAAGTACCATCTCTTGTGCGTATTGATACCCAAACAATCTCTCAGCTAGCGTTCTATTCGCTCGTTCGACGAAGCCTTGCGCTCTATGATTACCAGCCTCACCTCGTTGAACTTTCGTACCATGTAGTTCTAGCGTTTCAGACATACGTCCCATGAATTCTCTACCAGGATCTACTTGCAACGTCTTTGGCCATTCGAGTGGACTACGTTTATAGATTCGTTCGAATGCAGCAGCAACTTCACCACTATCTTTAGATGCCAAGGGTTCGGCTTCTTTGTATCGAGAAGCTACGTCGATTACTACCAATGCGTACTTGTATAGCTTCCGTCCACGCCCAGGTCGATCGTGTGGTAGAAATATCAAATCAGCTTGGTGGACTTCATTTGGTTTCGATACAGTCCAATGCGGTCGTGGAATGTGTTTTGGTGGTGGTAGATATATTTGCCACATAGATTGCTTTTCCAACCAACTCCTAGCCACGTCTTCTGATGCTTTCGCTGCTACCGATAGCTTACCAATTGCAGAGTGGCCTTTCCAATAGCCCATAGGACCATAGAAGATATTCGCAAGTTTAGAATCCATCATACATCTATACATTCTAACCTTCAACAGATGAAAAAAAAAAAAAAAAAAAAAAAGAATGAGAACCAGGCCTCATTCCTTTCTTTTTTCGTTTTTTTTTTTTTCGTTTTTTTTTTAGTAGTAACCTAGTAGTAGCTTAGTAGTAGCTTAGTAGTAGCTTAGTAGTAACCTAGTAGTAGCTTAGTAGTAGCTTAGTAGTAGCTTAGTAGTAACTTAGTAGTAGCTAGTAGTAGCTTAGTAGTAATCTAGTAGTAGCCTAGTAGTAGCTTAGTAGTAGCTTAGTAGTAGCTTAGTAGTAGTACCTAGTACGTTTCTATAGCCATTTACTAATAGCGTATCCAGCGCCTAGCATTCCACCACCAACGTAGAGCAACTCACCAGTCTTCTGATTGTTTGAGCGTCGGTAGTAGTCAGATAAGCGGGGTTCTTTCAGCTCTTTGAGCCGTTTTAGCTCCTTACGTAACTCGTCGGATTTCTTAAAGGCTTTGTTGGTATCTTTTTGAGCGTTGTATGCGTCGCGTTCAAGACCTTCCTGCTCTTGTGCATGGTCGTATCGTCTTTGACGTTCGATTCTACGCGCTTGCATTTCGCGTCCTAGTTTTTCGGTGGCCCTATCGTGTCTCTCTCGTTCTGCATCCATATCACCCTTCCAATCATTCTAGCTAGTACGTTACCACCAGTAAATGCCGTCGCATTCAATATAGCCCCGAAAATGGCCATACCAATTGCTACCGCCATTACGGTATGATCTTTTGTTTCTCAAGATTTGGGTTTCTCAAGTTGTTTCTCAAGATATTGTTTCGCGTATAAGCTACCAATTATCACGGTAGTCCACTTTGCGTAATTCACTAGGGAAGAAGAAGGATCGCTAAGCATAGATTCCTTGGTAGTCTTTTTTACGATCCACCCAATACCAGAAGCGAGTCCAACGATTTTGGCTGCATCGGTTGTCGTCTTTATCAATTCCTTCTCCATCTAGACATATACTACTATGGTCTCGAGTCTTTAAGTGTTACTCCATGTCTAGTGCCGTTGGCTTTGCCGGAGCTGCAGGTTGTGTCGTGCTAACGGCGGCAGCTCGCGTGTTGCCATCTACATACTTCTTGTACGCAAAGTACGTGCCAAACAATGTAGCGCCAGTACCGATGACTGCGAGGATAGTCAGGTTTTCGAACCGACCTTTCTCTACGTCAGTTTCTTTGGACGGTTCATTTTCACGTTCTATCTCCACCCTTTGAGCTTCTTTTGCACGGGCAGTGACCTTCTCCCAAGCTAATTTTCCTGCTGCAACGCGCTTTGGGTTTTTTACCTTAGTTGGTGCAGTCGTCGGAGGATTCGCAGTTATCTGATCCTCCATCTTGATTCGATATAGTAGGTATATGTGAAGGTTCAACAGTTGTACCAGGAATGACTACGTGGCCAGATATGTGGAATAGGACGCTAGCTAGAGCTACAAGGCGACCTGCTTTGAGCGATAGTAGGCCAGTCGCAGCACTGATTTCGTTGCGGACTAGAGGATCTTCTTGTAGGTCCTTGATCAGGGCTTCTTGAGAATCTATTGGTACTAGGTAGGCAACTAGGCGGGTAGCTAGACGCGTCACGCCGTCGACTAAGCCTTTCGTTACTTGCTGAGCTAGAACGGCCTGATACCTCCTATACAACTTGTCTACTTCTTTCTCAGGAAGTCTAGAGACGTCTCCTAGGGAAAGGTTCTTACCTAAGTATTCTTTCGTTACGCCTGTTGCGGCTAAGATCGAAAGTGATTCACGATTGTCTGACGTAATGTCTAGGGCGGTTGGTGGTGGGCCTGTTACATCCTCACCGAATATCTCGAGTATTTCCTTATCAGTCATAATATGTTATAGGTGCTGGGAGCTCTAACACTACCTCGAAAGGATGGCGTAGACAGAAGCACATGCGAGCGAACTTATGGGATCCAAGTATCGTTCGTAACTCTTTACATTCTTGTGAGCCTCCATAATCCTCAAATATCTTTTTACCATCTACGACCGATGCTGTATGAAATGCTACTACGATAGCTACGTTCTCGCGGAAGGGTTTACATATGCTCGTTAGTTGTTGGGACAGCACCCAAATGGAAAGCCCTATGTGTCGTGCAGAAAAGACTAAGTCCACTAGCTTTTCAGTTCGTTTCTTGACGTCCTTCGATGCGGCGCAATCATCGAGAATCAATAGAGTATTGGTACCTGACCAAAATGTTGCGCAAATACTCAAAGTAGCATCGATGGCATCCTGTGGTGGCGATATGACGAAGAAACGAGGATCTCGATTTGCGAATCCACGATAAGTTTTGTTGTGGGCATACGTAGGACAAATCAGTACTATGTAATCGAACTTACCACGAAATGATCCACGAAGTTGTTCTATGAGAAACGCAGTCTTCCCACAATTCGTTGGACCGACTATGAGTGCGTTGAACGGTACGTGCTCTACGAGAGAATCCATCAGTATAATATACTCTGCAGAGATCTGTTCAATATCGTGACCTGAGCATCCGCAAGGACGTAGATGTGCATTTTCACATTTCCACTTCCCTTCGCAGTTCTATGTATACGAATGTCGATGTCCTTTCCACTGCCGGTTTGTGCCAAGCCATCCCCATGAACGGTGGAATCTTTTGCTGTGCGACAATCGATTAGGATAGCGAATCTATTTTCAAAGAACTTTTTTGGAGTCATAGCAGTATTGGGTGTACCGAACCAGCTTCTTGCAGCCTCCCAGAAATCTAGGGGAAGCATACCGCTTGGAAAGAGTCTGTTGGGAATCCCATTGACATCTACTTCTACCTTCAAGATATCTGGATTCGAGAATGCTTCACCTTTCCACTGCCGGTTTGTGCCAAGCCATCCCCATGAACGGTGGAATCTTTTGCTGTGCGACAATCGATTAGGATAGCGAATCTATTTTCAAAGAACTTCTTTGGAGTCATAGAAGTATTGGGTGTACCGAACCAGCTTCTTGCAGCCTCCCAGAAATCTAGGGGAAGCATACCGCTTGGAAAGAGTCTGTTGGGAATCCCATTGACATCTACTTCTACCTTCAAGATATCTGGATTCGAGAATGCTTCACTATCTCGCGTGCCAATGGTAGGTGGATCTATGAATAGTAGAAGTAGTCCAGCAAAGGATCGTCGTGGAACATTGACGTTTTGAGATATCAAAGTATCGGATGTTTTAGCGATATCTACTGTCTTGAAGTGAACAGCGTAGTTGTATAGGAATGCAGTACCTATTTCGTATTTGTGAAGTGCACTACTAGCCAGCATTCCATCCCTGATTGCTTCGTATTCTAGTTGGATGTTGGTAAGTTGGTACGTACCTATCTTCGTCGTATCCGATCCAATTACGACCTCGTTGGCAGCCGCTAGAGTCAACTCGAACGTAATGGTACTTTCTAAGGCATATGGATATATAACTCCATGTTGTGTCAGAATGTCAACATCTAATGGAATCCTATACTTTGAACCACATGCAGCTAGGAGCGCGTTGTCTGCAGCAGACGAAGTACTTGCGTCACCAGCTTTCGAGCGTAGCTTATTCAAGTTCTCTGATTGAATGCCTTGTTGTATTCTAGACTCTCTCTCCTGCGTAGATAGGTATACATCGGAGTATGTTTGTAGGAGGTCTGGCCTGACAAGGGCTTCTACTGTTTCAGCTCCCATCCTACAGATTCTACGCATGACCAAACAGCGTCCAACGTTCGAAACAACTCTGTTATTCGCATGTCCACCAGATAGTACGATGTCGCCCAATAGCGCTAAGCTACCAGGTATTAGTACTACATCTTCTGCTAGCTTTGGGACTTCTACGTATAGAGTCTCACCTGGATTGGCAGATGATCGAGTGAAAGTTTTCCTATACAAGTCTCGCGGAGCCTTGAGTGCATGAGGCTCTCTTCGTACTTGTGTGGGATCCAACTTTGATGAGATCATGTTGAATATAACTATATATGTAGTTATGTCTAACATGGACGTTGATACCCCAGAGGAAAGACCTGGTGAAGCTGAAGGAGGTGGAGACTACGATGACGATGATACTATCAATGTGGAGGAGGAGTGGAATGCAACATCTTCAGAAGAGCCAGGAGAAATGGTCCCAATGAAAACCAGACGCGACTACGGCAAAGAAGGTGCTAGACCAAAGAATCAGGAAACCTCGTTTTCTAGAGAAGATGACGATTACTTCGACGAACTCATCGACTCGAACGTTTCTAGAAATGAAAGAATCCTGGAGAGGCTGGAGGAAGAGAAAGTCCCAAAGTATACCGATCGAGGCGTAGTCTTCAAACAGAGTTTATCGGAAATGCGAGACAGGATATATTCGAGACTGTCTGGGAAAAATACCACGATGTGGGAATTCGAGGCACGCTTGAGATTAAAACCCTGTCTGATGGTAGAGTCGCTATCCAAGAGTATGGAAGTAAAGAAAAAGCTATTCCTATGACCACCACGAAAGGTGGGTTATATAAGAAGATGGGAAAAGGTCTCAAAAGAGTCTTAGGACCTTCGAGGGAAGAAATGGTAGAAGAAGTCATAGTAGCTCGAGACCAATTGAGTGGGAGGATCGAACGAAATGAAGAAATACTCAAAGACCCTACGTCTACCGAAACTCAGAAAGAAAACGCTACTAATGAAATAAAGACCGATCAGGAGAAGCAAGCAGTCCTAGAACAAATAGAAGAAGCTATAGTAGAACGGCTGCCACTTAGGGATCGTATGAGAATCATCTTCAAGAAGTATGGAGTCAGTATAATTAGCGTGGTAGCTGCGGTAAGTACTGTGATAGGCGTAATAGTTTCCAATCTGACGAAGGCAGTTTCCGCGATAGTACCGGGATTTGGAGATGCTGCCAAAGCAGCCGCTAAAACCTTAAAAGCAGTAGGTAAAAAGTTAGAAGAGATTCTACCTAAGATGATTGGACCAATTGCGAGTTTCATATTCAGTATGGCTGCTGACGTCGTTGGAGTCTTAGCAAACAACATTTGGTTGTTAATCGTAGCAGCAGTGGTCTTCGTAGTGGAGCAATATAAACGACGTTAACGAAACAACATCCATGCAATTCCAGCTGCGGCAATGGATGTCACTACTAGATTGATCTCATGTTGTGAGACAGCCTTTGATACAGGATCTTGTTTCTTGTGCGTGACAGCCTTTAGTACAGGAACTTGTTTCTTGTGCGTCTCGAGAGGCTGCACCAATTTCTTATCTGGTGGTCCTTCCATAGGAAGAGGTGGGCGTCCTTCGACTTCTGCATTGATGGTGTTAATGCCTAGCCTCATATCTTTCGTGGCTTTCGGGATTGGATTCCTATAGCCATCTTTCTTACCAAGATAGTACTCTAGATTGCTTGGCAAAAGTCGCACATCTACAGCTATTGCTAAATCGAGCCTCTTATGCGTCCTCGTTATAGCAGTAAGATAGTTATTGTAGCTCACCACTAAATCGTCTTCGAGAATAGCGCCTTCGACTAAGCTCTTAAACTTTTCTTTGACGTTATGGCTATGTATGATGGATTCGTTCAAGTCGGCTTGAGCACCAAGTATGCAATATCCAAAAGCCTCGACAGATCTATTCAACCTACCCAATCCAACATCTGTCAAACCCTTTCCGATTGGTGGCGTAAACCAATTGTATTGTTTCTCAGCATGAGAATTCTTGATGTATGAGATATGCCATTTTCCCCCCTCATCTGGAAATTTATACCCATCATCATTTGGCCAATCAAGACTTTCTTTATGGTGGTAATGATCAGCATTTCGAATAGTTCCCTTATTAATTAAGTACGTATATATATCTCCTAGGCCATGATTCCTACCACCTTTCAATCTGAAGTCTGGTGTTCGAGATAAACCAAACTCGATGCACAATTTCTCAAGAGCTGATTCGTTATAGAGGTTATCCCTTTGCTTGAAATGAGATTCACCAGGTAAAGGAACTCCATGAGCACCACCAAGTTCGCGTAGAATTCTTCGTATCGTGAAATATACATGGAATCGTAGGAACCCTTGGACGACTGGTGGATATGTTTTGAAAGTGGGGTCAAACAACGATACTCCACATCCGGAAGTCGCACACCACGTTGCGAAATTCAATTGTTGAGGCCAATAGTTGAAATCTGGACCTGACAACCATGCATGGGACTCCTTTGCTGTCACATGCTTTACGACGGTCTCCTTGAATATGTTAGGAACGCCAGCCTTGAACTTCTTCTTTGGGGTGACATATATCCATAGATTAGTGAGATCAATATCTTGTGCTGGTCCAGTAGAAGGAACTGCTGTAATAGGATATTTCGCACTATTATCTAGGGTCAATGTAGATGGGAAACCATCGACCATTCCCTGCAATGCGTCATCGATGCGTCTTTGAGTGACTGCAGCTTTGTGCTTCCGCGCGAATAGTACCCCCTCATAAACTGTTTTGGTGCCAAGGGCTAGGTCAAGCGCCTTACCTGCACGCCCATGCAAGACCATTAGCTGACCTCCACCTACCTTCGTAGGGAGGCCTGCATCTGTGAACACCTGGTAGGTTTCCCCGTGAAAAAATAAATTAATGTTCCACACCCCATCCCGACCCACGAAAGAGTCGAACCATCCGGTTACAGCCTTTGGAAATAGGTACTTGAACTGCCGCCATGCGTCTGTCATGTTGAAGCTATATGTATACGTAGTTATACCTTCAACATATAATGACGATCCTTAATGTCACCACGACATTGATCGACCATACTGTCTACTTCGACGACCCTATTCTTATACAGAACATTTCACTACTCGAGGTCACTTTCGATAACAGTTGGTGGAACCTACCAGAGGCGGGCTCGTTCAGGTGGAATGCCGGTAGTATTATGTTCCCACACGACGTTGCTGCAGGGTCTTACACCTTTAAGAGAATCAAGAAGGTCTTAAAGCCTGCAAGTGATGCTGGTATCGTGGCATTTGAGGGCAGGATCTCCCTTGGGGGCCAAGCCATAGTAGTTAAGAAACCAATCAAGTTCGATAAGAATTTCTACGCACTATTAGGTGTCAAAGGTGGAGAAGAAGAGAATAACGAGTTCCTGCTAAAAGTTGGTACTTACTACGTTGAGATCAAAGATATCCACACAGTGTATGTCCGTTGCGATGCGGTGGATTCCGGTTCCTCACTTCTAGAGGGAAAACGATCGAAGGTCTTGGCTAGCATAGAGGTCAGAGGTCCTTGGTTTTCAAGGACAACCTATACTACAACGAATCCCCAAACCCTGCAAGCTATAGGGACAATGCAAAACAGTCTTAGCCTTACGATTCTTGATGAGAAAGGCAACATGGTAGACTTCCATGGTCGACCGATACGATACGTGTTGAAGCTAAACCTCACATAAGTTATAAGATGGAAGGCGATTCGATTCCACCGTTTCCATCAGCACCAAGTATCTATCCACAGATTGCTAGTGACACTGGAAAGAACTTTAGACTGCAAACGATCCGAGACACGCTTTCGGACATCGAAGTTCAAGAAAGGCACTACGAAGGTGTGCGCAAGAAATATGCACGTTCTCAAGGAATAGTTCATGGCATCGCAGTGGTAACTGGAGGTCTATCTGTGATCTTATCTGGATCTGGATTGGGCGCAGCGTTGACTGGGGTTGGAATAGTGATTGGTCTACCACTTGGAGTTATTGGTGGGCTATGTGGATTAATTTCAGCATCTACGACCCTTGGAGCTAAGAAGTTAGGAATGAAGGTTTCTAAGCATGAAAGGACAACTATGTTGGCAAAGGCGAAAATCAATACGATTCGCGATCTAGTATCGAAGGCCTTACGAGATGAAAACATATCCGACTCCGAATACAGTCTCATCCTGAACGAAGCGAATAAGTATGAGATCATGAGGTCTGAAATTCGTCGCGAGACTTCCATAGGTGAAAAAAGTCCGGATCGGGTTCGAGCCGAACTCAAGCAAGAAGTGCAAAAGGAAATGCGAGAAAAACTTGGCAGCTTAGTAGGGTAAGAATGGACGTTTCCTATGAAAGAAACGAACATGGCCCTCACTTTCACTTCGCTAAGTCCTACTGCTAGTTAGCCCATGTCTAGTGTAGATTGGTTCGAAGTGGGAATGGTAAGAAGACAACTTCTTGACAAAACGCTTGACTGAATTCCAAATACGTCACATCGCCCAATGACCTCGTTAAGAGACATAGACGATCCTAAACGACGTAGCACCTCGTAACTTGCTCCAACAACTTTCGTCTTAATTACCGATCTGCCTATATTGCTTTCTATCGCTGTAGTAACAACCTCGTGGACTATTTGTTGAACGTCTATAGGTACTCCTTGAGGATCGAGTTTAAGGAAAGTCGTTGCAATGTGAGGAACTATGCGCTCGGCATCCAAGTCTACATCGATCTTATCGTCGTCACACAGAGAACGTATAAAGACCTCTCCGCTATGGATGCCTTTGTTGCTTAGTTGCATGAAGCGAGCAACCTCACCTTTAGTTCGTACAAACCCGCATTGTATGCATGCATGGTAGAGTAGAGCAGCTAAAATATTTTTCTTAGCATCGCTACGCTTGGGATGAACTTTCATTACTTGGATAAATGCGTCGGCTACGATTCCTAACGTGTTCATAGGGAACGATAGGTCATAGCTTTGTTTGTAAATAGTGTCGTATGCTCGTAGTTCTTGTAGGAGAGTTCGTCGTTGCATTTCCGTGTTATCGCTTTGCTTTGGTTTTGCGCGGTCTAGATCACTTTGATACTGAAACCCGTCCGGACCTACTATACGCAGTCGAGTAGTAATGATGTCAATATTAGTTTCTTCACATGGTTCGGCCTCGGAAACTAGACCACATGTGGGACACACGAATTCCGTTCCTCGTATTTCAAAGGGGCAGAGACAATCAGGACATGTTTCACTGGTGTTAATATGTTCCACTTGTGGTTTGATATTCAGGCTTCTACGAATTCCAGGACCAAACAATCTGACTAGCTCGTCCATGATACAACTATAGATGTTTATATGTTTAAATAGAAAAAAAAAAAAAGAAAAAAAAAATGAAGAGGGTCACGCAACGACTTTCTTCATTCTTTTTTTTTCTTTTTCCGTGGCTATTCCTAATCGTCCTTCTCGCACCTGAAGGCAGCCAACACCTCGTTGAGCGCATGGGTGAGAGACTCTCCGAGACCTTCCTCTGGTTCCAACACTCTTGGTTCCGCGGGCAATGCTACCTCAGCAGGCTCCTCCGGTTCCACCACGTTTGGCTCTGCAAGTTCCTCCTTTCTTGGCTGTGGAGTTTCCACTAGCGTCTTGCTGGACTTCTTAGTGCGTCTTATATGGGGGGACTTCTTGATAATGAAACGGTCGCATCTTGAGCAAAGCCCGTAACTAGTACGACATCCTTTACCGCACTTCGAGCATGGTACGTATGGGACACAGCCTTTTGAGATTTGACAGTTGTGCTGGGCACAGAACTTCGATGTCTTCGAAATCCTCTTTGGGCATTTCGAGTCCTTCCCTCTCATCAACCAATCGCAAGTTACCGTCTCAGGCATTGTGGCGTCGTCTACATTCGAGTTCTTCTTCGACATGTTCGATCTGTATGGTATTAATGCGTACTAAGATGACAACGTAAGCTAATATCGTGGAATAAAGAATGTATACTAATACCATTTAGTGGTAATATACAGTATACTAATCATTCCTTTAACAGATACTCAAGTTTTGGATTTTTAGGTGCAGTTGGATTCAATCGGATTCCTATATGGCAGCATAAGCATTCACATAGTAATTTAGTAGGTTATTTTTGTCCTCTAGGGTGAGATGGGCATTCTTAATGAGCCACTTAACGAGCCACCTAGCGGTATCAAGATGATCATTGCTACAAGCACATAGTAGAGCATGATGAACGTATTCATACTCTATGGTTATCTTAAAACGTTGAATGAGCCACTTAATGACGTTAAGATGACCATTCATACTGGCATCTAGTATAGTGAACGCGACGGCTTTATCCTCTTTGGTGAACTGGAAGTGCTTAGTGAGCCACTTAGCGATATCAAGACGACCATCCTTACAGGCAGCACATAGAATGTGGTCAATTTGTCCATCCATTCCATCGAACCGTAAGTTCTTGATGAGCCACTTAATGACGTTAAGATTACCATGTTCACTGGCGTAGATGAGAGGAAAGCCATTGTCGATGTAGCTTGCAGAAATGCCGAAAGTCTTAGCCATTTTGTTTCGATCGTCGTCGTCGTGAGTAGACCTAAGACCGAAAGTGAGAACTCGCGTGCGGAACTCTTGATCTACGTTTTCGTAGCGCGCAAAAGATGCGGCACCGTTTAAGTGTTTCGATGTCCTTGAGATGCTTGCGAATGACGTAGGACCTGCATGCTCTACGATCTTAGTCAGAATTTCCATGGGGAGGCACGATATATAATCCATAGTGGAAGAGATCGATATACAGTATAGTAATCATATCTCTAATAGATACTCAAGTTTGGATTCTTAGATGTCTAGTAACATAAAAAAGAAAAAAAGAATGAAGAAGTCCGCAACGACTTCCTTCATTCTTCTTTTTTTTTTTCATTACCTACGTTCACTCATCTTCTGCGGCTGCGTCCACACTGGCACTATGCTTAGTATTGGCGGCATAAACGTCTTGTTGATCGTATCTATTCTTCTTCGATGGTTGTCGTACTATGTCGATCTCAACATCTAGTGGGTACGAAAGTCCCATACTACTTGCACAAATACTTGAGGCGTTGCAAATACCATCGTGAATAGAACCTGGTAGAATGAGTTTGCTCACATTGTCGATGTTAAGACCGCTAGAGTTCTCATCTACGAGAGGTTCGTACTTAGTGTTGTCCCCATCGGAGTACGACTTACTTTTGTCAAAGAATTGACCATTAGGCGTTCCAGTCTTGTAGTCGCACTTCATTCTCATCCTCATCATAGGATTGGGCAATTGACATCCAGCATTGGTAGTGGAGTTCGTGGAAATAAACTTTTGGATCATAGGAACCACCTTGGTGTTGGGGACGATAATGGCGTCGTCCTTTCCAGGTGGACTGCGTTTACGTGGATTGCGCATGCAGATCCTTTTGTCTTCGATAAGTTTACTTACTTCACAATCGAAAGCCCAATCTAAGTGTTCGACTAGTTTGAAAGTAGGACTTAGCTTATCGTCGGAAGGAAGGTCCAATTCTCCATTGTCACTTTTCTTAATCGTGATTCCATCGGTCTCCGTACGTACAAAGTCGTTCCACTTCTGAAATTGTAGGCAAGGATGACGATCACGTTTTTTGCCTGCGTCTTCTTCGTCGTATGGTGCTATCCGTCCCACGTGCTTTTCCCCTTCGAACCGAAAGACCGCCGGATGAGGTCCATCGCCAATGTCGAAGAATACGGAAACGTACTTACATCCGTTAGGTCCGTTCCTAGGATGAGTCCAGTCGAATGAGAATGACACGACGGATCCATAGGATTGCCCATCTTCATTGACCCTTTCGAATGCTTCGACCACATCGTCTACGTTGAAAAGCTTTGAACTCGCCATTCTCTCTTCGGTATAACTATATGTTAGGATAGCTCTAACAGATACTCGAGTTTGGATTTTTAGGTGTAAGGATGTTGCGGGGCGAGTCGATGTCGATATAACTATATGTAATCATATCTCTAATAGGATTATCAAGTTGGATTTTATGTACAAGAATGTCTAGTGACACTTTGGATGACCCTTAGTACCCAGTAGTATAGTCGGAGTCAAAATTATACTACTTTTTGTTGTGCAAGAAAACTCAAAAAGGGAATTTCTGAATTCACTTTTGAGTTTTCTTGTGCAAGAAAAAGTGGTATAATTTTGACTCCGACTATACTACTCTTGTTATACACCTGTTTCATGATAAAAGGTTGAACTGGACAAGCGGCATACCCAGACCGCAATGGGTTATGGTTGTTGTCTGGTGAATTCGTTTGGAGTCAGACTTTAAGAAGAATATTAATGTTCCTTCGAATGGATTTTCGAATTGCACCGTATTCCATTCCGCATAGCTGCCGCCAGTTAAAACGGCAATCTTTTGTCGCTTGTCGCTCGTCCGTGACAACCGTTTTTGAAATAGGTGTATATAAATTTTGAAGACATCATCAAAATAAAACATTTAATAAAAATGTGATGGGTACTCACCAATGACGTTGCACGGTTTTATTGACAACTGCTGTCAATTAATCAACTAATGACCCGCTTAGTAATGGCTTTCTATGACTCACACCATATATTAGCAAATTTCACTATAAAGACTCGGACGGTTCGACGTTTTGTGACTTATTCTGGCTGTTTTGCTTTTTTTCCCGAGGGTACTGAACTTTTATCTACATCCCCCCCCCCCCCCCTCCCCCCTCTAATTGTCCTCATCTCAAAATTCCACGCTATACAATTTACACTGTATTTTATTTATTTATTTATTTAAGTCTCATTTGCGAAAGAGCGGGACATTTTGGACTCAAAGCGGGAGAGCGGGAGTCTCCCGCCAAAAGCGGGACAGTTGGCATCTCTGTTGACCTATTTGTCACACCATATTCTAGCCGCTACACGGACGTTTTTTTCACTCTCATATTGCAGTCAGTTAAACAAAATCGTCTATAACAAATTCTTTTACAACTTACCTTGGTTCCATTTTTGGTTATTTTACATTTGAAACAGCTTTTGAAGAGAACTAAATCAAGAAATCGACTACATTTCTATTTGACATTAATTTACTTCACCTATTGTGTGCTGAAAAGTTGCAGATTTCACCGTTCAGCGATTGGTCGATTGAGCACAATGACTTAGTTCTCCGAATCTCCTTGAAAAAACGCGGTATTGGATTCCTTCGGCACTCGTTCGTCACTGCTCCCGAAGAAAAAACACGTTCAACCACAGGCTGCCTGTGGTTCAACTAGCACAGGCAGCCCATAACATGAAAATAAGGTCAAGCTGACGGTACCTCGTGTGTTACAGGCTAGATTAATAATAATAATAATCGCCACATTTATATAGCGCCATATCAACCACAGTTTCATGGCGCTTTACATATGACTGACATATCCCGTCAGTGAATTATTTCGGACTGCTTCACGGCGCTAATAGCTGCCACGCAGTTTACAATGTTGAGTGTGGTTAGTGCAATGGCCAGGCTCCTGTGCCGGGTGACAATCCCCTGCTCTTTTTCGAGTAGAACAGGTTCTTTCACGTCCCCTTCAAATACTGATTAGAAGCAGAAGGAGACAAGGCCAACGGCTTATAAACCGACCTCCCGCACTCTAGACCGTGCTCTACCAACCGAGCTAACCAGTGAGGCGGTTGATTAGCTGTAGAAACCGTCGAATTTGAGTACTTACAAAGAGAAATAAGCGATGGATGATTAAATGAGTGCTAGAGGAATGTAAGAAAGGGTTTCTGGAGGTAAAATGCTGAAAGTTAGGATTTTCGAAGAATTACGAGGCCTCGAATAGTCACCACATGGACTAATGGCGTCTCATGTTTCCCACCTTCTTAATATTTATATAGGGGAGGGAAAAGAAGCCCAGAAGTGCGTCAAACCAGAAATAAACACATCAGTGATGAAGAGGAACAACTTCACAACACACAGGTAACATTTCATGACTTTACTGATCATTTTAGTACAGTTTTAGATTTTTACTAAAAATTCCCATACATTCCTTGTAAAAATCATTAGCTTGTGATATATCTAGACAAAAAAAGTCGTGTCGTTTATATTCTAAAAAGCAAAATCAGTTTCTTTCGAAGAATGGCGGAAAAATGTTTATTTATCATTTATCATTCACAATGATTCTTAAGTAATAATGTGTCATATTACTATGTAAATCCTGTAAAATGCAATTGAAATATCAATAGTGTCAAGAAAATAAAACAAAAAATGAACGAAAATTGAACTTATAGTCATGATAATCATTATTCGTGTCTGTGTCGCATACTTACCTATTGTTGCGTATCCCACATGGAACAAGGATACATCAGAAGTTATCTGGACAGCGTTGCGCAGCCAAAATAAGGGTGTTTGCGCAGGGGTACGCGAAAAGGTTAAATACTTACTCTACCCCAATGCGTCAAGGGACAACCCAATATCCCCTCGTCAGCATGCCTGCTGTAAATTTGCCTTTCAACAATAGCATCATTGGAAAGAGCAGCCACAGTAGTTGAAAAGTCATGCTTTGACATGGGGTTAGGTAAAATGCAAAAAAAGACAACGGTTCACCCGCTTTATTGACCAGTTTAAATGAATATGAAGTATATCTTTAATAGTGGTTTAAATACAAGGGAGTGAACCGTTGTTATTTTTCATCTTTTTACTAAAATATGGTGTACTTTATGACATTCTCAATATGTTTTGGCTGCTCTTTCCAGTGGTGCTATTGGTTTGATAATTATCGTCATTACGTCATTGACGTCATTAAGCAGCAATGGACTTCAAGCAGAATAAACGAGATGTAGATTCCAACAATAAAAGAGCCTGCCAAGTTTGGCTAGCATTCTCCTATTTTTCGATATCCTAAATTCGACTTCATTAAAGAAGCTTTTCAGACAATCGTGCATGTCAAAAGTGTAATTTTTTGGAGAATTTGCAACTTCTCAGATTTCTTACCAAACTTCCCCCAATTCAATGTTGATCTATTAAAAGTAACGCCGCCTGTTGAATGAGTTACCTAATATCCTAACATTGTCTGGGGGCCGAGATGGGGGGCATATTGTGACAACGTACTACTCAAATATTGTAGGCAACTGGTCATCACTACGTTAGAAGTAGTGTGTCCCAAGCCATTTGACCAAATTGTTTGAGATCTAGTTAACGTGTACATGTGCTACAACGTATATTAATTTCGACGCTTGACAGTGTTTGCAAATCGAGAGAATAAATGATTTGAAAACAAACAAGACCAATTCGCATATATCTATATATACTGCTAATCGAGGGTCAAGACTGAGAAATCCAAACTCACAGGATAATAGCTCCTCACGTTGAGTCAGTGTTATAATATACATGTAGATCAGGTCACTAGTAAATACAGTTCCTGACAAATGTTTTCACACTGTACCAACCACATAAATATATTAGCATATGCCACATGTACGTTTACTGCATACAGTAAAATTTATTCCACTACTTACGGTAAAAGCCATCCAGTGAATCACTATACGGTAAAGTGCATGCATGTATATGCGGTGCCTAAACTACATACGGCAAAAGCCATGTGGTGGCTCGACTAATCCATTTGGTCTCTCGATCACCTACATGTAAGTTCCGTATCGTAAACTGAACATTTGCCACTATTTGTTTGAGTTAGCGGTTAATACAACTTGAAGTTCAATTCACGCAAATTAAGTGTCCTAGCTTCGAATGATGATCATTGTTAACTTCAAATCAAGTTTTGCAGTATTACATGTGTATTTATCATTTTATCTGTTCTTCAACGCTATATCAATAAAGAGAAAGATATACGTGTAATAATCAATTGGTAATGTTGTTCGCAGTTTAAGTATTCTCAGTATAATTGCATAAATAGCATTCAGAACTCAAACTAAAGTTGACGTACTAACCTGTGAGCTACATTGTATTTGGCTGACCACATTTGTGTATTTTTACAAGTCATGTGATTGTGCATTTAGCAAGCCATTAGGTAAGCCAAAATATGTGCTACCAGTAAATAAACAGCCATGATATTAGCTGGTCAGCTGACTAATAAGATGTCAATAAAATTTAAATGAATAATAATTAATCTACAAAATACTGCACTTATTATGCACAGGCAGCCCAGGATCACTGATAGTAACAGTGTATGGAAATTAACAGTGTTTGTATGGGAAATTTTCTGTTCTCAATTTTCGACAGCCATATTAAAAATAAAAATCCAACAACCTTACCGTGTGTCTTGATGTGGTTTTTCTTTCAGGGAATTCGGTCAAATTATACAGAATTCCCTGAAACTTGGTCCAGACCTAAAGGACAACCACATCCGAAGACACATGGTAAGGTTGATGGATTTTTATTAACTATTTCTGTGGAAAATTGAAAACGGAGAATTTACCATACAAACTAGTGATCCTGGGCTGCCTGTTATATAATGCTTAATGCAAGCCACAGTTACATGTACTAGCCCAATATACCATCTCATAATTCTTGCATTCATGTGCATATTGCATACATGTACAATCTTTGCAGATTATAAAAAATTAAAGTGTAGTGTTAATTTACCTGTAAGTAAGCTTTCCTTCACCATGTCTCTTGTGATTATGAAATGATCCTTCATACAGAGAACCATCTTTACTAAACAACTTCCCAGACCCTGTGGGCATGTAAACCGAGAGTAATTATGTACATGTATGTAATAACAATAATTATTGTACAGGGTCCGGTTGTTCAAAGGGTGGATAATGCTATCCACCAGATAAATCATTATCCAATGGATAAAACAGTAAACATATTGCAATGTGTGGTCTATTGCTTTTATGATCAATATAACTGTAGGTGTGCCGATTTCTATGTGTTTACCAGCACAATAGACCATAGATTGTTGATTCTATCAGCCAATCAGAGTGCTCGTACTATCTGGGTTATATTATAAATATATATATATTACGTAACTGTTGTGGTTTATTATTTTGTTTGGTTAAACATTTTTAAAGCAGTTCAACATTTTCAAACCGGTTCATTTTTTAAAAGCCAGTACATTTTTTTAACTGTTTTTTATTTGGGGGGGGGGGGGGGAGATTTAAAAAGAAAATAATGTACCCACTCCTCCCATACAAAATATTATTTTGTCAACCCTGACCCCTCCCCTCCCCTCTACTTTCTACCCTCCCTTCCCCATTCACATCCCCCTTTTTCCTTGTCCCCCATGACACACCTTACGGTACCACTTACCTTGGGTTGTGTGGGGAAGTACAGGCCGGGGGGGTATATGGAATGGAAATGTTCACCCTTGAATAGGGGAAATTCTAGACTTTATTTGGAGTTCCATTAGATAGGGGGGGGGAGAATTATGTAAGGTATTGCTGTAAATCAGCAATTGCCTTTTTTCTTACAAAAGCGATATCTCATTTTTCAGAACAATATTTTGATTACCGGCAACCCAGGTGGAGATCTTATTAAGATCTTATTAGAATCTTATTAAGAATCTTATAAGATCTTATAAGATCTTATAAGATTCTTAACAAGATCTTATAAGATTCTTATAAGATCTTATAAGATTCTTAATAAGATCTTATAAGATCTTATGTGATTCTTAATAAGATCTTATAAGATTCTTAATAAGATCTTATAAGATTCTTAATAAGATCTTATAAGATCTTAGAAGAATCTTAATAAGATCCTATTAAGATCTTATAAGATCTTGTTAAGAATCTTATAAGATCTTATAAGAATCTTATAAGATCTTATAAGAATCTTATAAGATCTTATAAGAATCTTATAAGATCTTATTAAGAATCTTATAAGATCTTGTATGAATCTTAGTAAGATCTTACTGTGCAATCTTATTAGTATAAATTTTATAGTGCCAAATAAACTACATGCTGCCATTATACTTAGTTGTCTCCACCTACTCATTCCCTCAACATGCCTGTGAGAAAAGCTACTACTTACATGTAGGACGATATCTGGGTCTCCCTACTTGGGAGTAACCACTTGTAAACTAAGTACCAGGAATTTTGACCGTCAATAGGCCCTTGCAGCTAACAAATCACATGGTTGTACTGGAGCAAAAAAAATATCTGACTTATTTATTCAAAGGCCTTGTACGAGATCGGTAGTGTTATTAGCAAAACCTGTTTGTAAATGCTATTTTCCACCACGATTGTAGATCTTTCTAAAACTGCGTTTTTAAAGATAGCTTGCTCTCCAATCCAGCATCCATGGCAATGCCTTTCCCATGGGGATCAAGAGCTCAATTCCTTTGTTAATGAAGTATATATTATATCAGCATGTGACTGTTAGCTGCAAAGACCCTATTTTACATAAAACCAGCAACATTTTCCAGCATTTTAAAGCAGTTTATTCTATTGTTTTGTATCCAACTTGGGTACAATATTTATATAATAATACAATGATTAATCCCATTAAGTGTGAATCCTTAAAAAGCTAATTGGCAATTTTATTAATATTGTATTGTGGCAGTTCTTGAATGTTTTCAATTTGACAATCTGGGTAAAATCAAGTCTGGTAAAACATGGCATTACTATAATATAACAGCTACATGTACAGTTGTATATGATGTCAAGGAGTCACCATGCAGTGATATATATATTGTCAAACTCATTACGGTAATAGTATTCATGAAGAAAAAACAGGAAATTAATTTGTAATACAAAATGTGTCATCTGTAAGAGCCAGACAGTATTGCTCAAAATAAGCCCCAGTATTGGCTAATCCAACATTTATTTATACAAAACACCCTAACTTTTAGAACGACCAATGGATGTTTGATAAGTCAGAGATACAGAATTTGTGTCCATGTTTTATCGGATTTCTGGCTCGAGTTAGTATATCCAATAAACATTGCTACATGTACTCGTTCTGTATCTATTACATACATTGTAGATACTGTTTACTGGCTGGGAGATCTGTATGGAGAAAAACTTAGCCATAGGTCTTAAAATGACTTGAGGTCACAGGCCAAGAGCTGCTTTTAAGACTGAGGGCAAAGTTGTTCTCTATGCAGACCAACCAAAACTGGAACAGTTTCTTTATTAAATTACTTTTATTTTGTTGATAAGTTGCCTGCTCATAAATCTTCTGCAGTTTTCTCCCTTTTTGCAAGGCTTTCAATACAGTTACCAGCCACTGAGCCAAACAGAGTGCACAATTTCAGTGGATCTCGGACTGTAAAATATATTAGCCATTTCGGTAACAAAAAAAGGACTGGGACAGAGTATGTAAATATTTTTGAATTACAAAATAAACCCCACCACAAGAAAGATTATATAACATCAAAATTAGTGTGTTGAGTGAGTTTGGGGACGTTTGGATCAATATCAACGAGGTGGTGAGCTTTCAAAAATCAGAAAAATAAGAGAGCTTGCACCTAGCCATGAATGCACAACGAAACATGTTTCATCATGTCAACCATTAATGTTTTGCCCGCCTACATTTTGTACTTGTCAAATTGTGGTGCCAGTCTAACCAGGATTCATAGCATTGTTGCCACATACTTTTTGTCTATGTTTAATTTAATTTAAAGGTTTTATTCACAATGAACAAGAGTTCTGAATCTAAAAGCCATAAAAGAATAGAAGAAATATAGGCAGATAATTGATAATTTCGACCTGACTTATTAACTGCACACATTTTTTTTTCTCAGCACAAATTGTTATGAGAACCAACTGCCCTGAGTACACACATGATCCCAGTCTTTATCAGTTTAAGAAATGGCTAATAGCAGAAAAATATTTATCTGGCTCATAAGTATAAATTAAATTTCATGCTACACACTGAGGTTTTTAGGGCACATTTAAAGTTGTGAACTGATTTAGCAGACTAAGTCCTTATTTTGGTAGGGAGAGCATTCCTTAATTGACTTATATCATTATGACGTCAAATCAAAACAATCTATTGTTTAAACGCTAAGGATCACGGTCGTGGGAGGGGGACAAAACAGCAACAACACAAAGGAAATCGCTATCAAATGCATTTTGTAGAACGTAGAATAGCGGTAACAGCCACCAAATACGGTAAATATTGTGGGATAAACATTGATACAGCTGATATCTGGAAAGCAGACAATTCGAAGTTAAATTTTACTCAGCAGAGCAGATTTAGTTCAAAATTCTATTGTTAAAGTCGATTCTGTCCCCCTCATAAACAAGCCGTGACGTCATAATGATAATATAGGGTAATTAAGGAGCAGCCATGGAGAAGGCTTGGTCACCATAAGTAACGGTTTGACCTGAGTCTACAATGTAGGTACAATTATTATGTGGCCCATTGCTATTTTGACAGCCAAAATGGCATCATAAAGATTCACACTTTTCAACACCTGGGAAGTGTTTGGCTGATCATTGAGATTTTTTAGACCATGTATTTCCTGATATTGAAGAATAGAAAACACAAAATAGAATTCCAAGATACATAATATTTTTGGAGATATATGTGTTTCTTTTGACTACTTGTTTTCATAAATACAAAAATCTTCAAAACAACATGATATTCATTGGTTTTGTTTCTGGTATGACATAGTCCTTAACATGCTCTCCTTGGATTCAGCAGTCGTTGGTTACCTCCTGCTTTGTTCTACAAGAAAACAATGTATATACTGTAGATTACCAACCAAGTACACATGATCGTGAGGTCCAGTCAACATGTTTGAAGATCGATGTACACGTACATACACATGAAGTTATACCACTTATAAGCTAGGGCTCTCTAGAAATTGAAAAAAAGGCTACATACATGTAGTGTCTTATACATGTAGGTGGTACATTTATTTTTTATCTGCCATTGATACACTTTCTAGCCATGTAACATTTACTGTACATTTCATATTTAAAAGAGCTTCCATGCTCAGGTTTGTGATATGTGGATAAACTTATAACCTACCACCACTTAAAAGAATATATAGGTTAAAATGCCATAAAATGATTGGAAATTGGAATTGTGCTGGTTGCCAGCCCAGAATTAGGGGAGTGGTTTCCCAAGGGGTAGACCCTCAGGCTGACCAGGGGGATTGTAATAAGGGTGGAACAAACTTGATGCTTTTCCCCAGGGGTGGGGGAATCTTATGAGTCAAAGTCCCCTGGGTCACGTTTTCCTAATCTCTCTCATATGAGCTTGCCAAAGAGCTTTTTATTATTGACATGTCTAGTATATGTGCTTGAATTTGTTTGAAGTTCACTAAGAATCACACTATAATTCCATCTTTCCATCGTTTTCTTGGCACACACGACTTGTAAGTTAAATACCATAAATTGTTTTAATCACAATTCAGAATTGTCCTAGAACATACATTATATTCACTACTCTGATTCACTTCTGATTAAACAAGCTAAATAAACATAGCATGACTTAATTAGCACACAGAAGACAAGTTAGCACATGGAATAGAAGTTTGCCATGGCCCATGGTGTTATTACTAACTCAGTTCACATTAATTTAGCTCGTACGGTCAAATTCTAAATTCTGAAATCCATATTTAAATATAAACAGTCATTTATCCCTTAATTTGTATGTATGGTTAGCAATCACAAATGCCACGACTTAAAACAGAGTATAAAAGTTTGTAGCAATTAAGTCAGGAGAAAATATATCAATCTGATCGAAGTTACATGTTGAAATACTAAGGGAGTAAGGCAACTACATGTAACTCACATAATTTAGGCACGCGAGATTCAGTTGTTATAAATCCTATACTATACAAGTAGGCGATCGATGAACGTCTACCACAAATTTAGTACGCAAAGGTTGGGTATACACTCATCAAAGCTTCACAAACAATTCAAGAACTTGCCTTCAATCTGCCACTCCAATAAGTTATATCCCGAAGGCTGAATTCGAAGATTCCAATAATTGAATAAAGAACAACTGTTAACCACTGAACGTTGAACGTATGTGGATTGCGGGTATTTGTCGATCCCACGTCTAATTCAGCTAGTTGGAGCTGAGCAAGACGGTTGGAAAATAACTCTCGTATGGTATTTTGAGCGCCAGAATTGTTGCGGTAATCTGATTGGTTATGAAGCTGACATTTCAAAAACACTCGGTGTTAAATTTCATTAGGGTAAGTTGAATCGTTGAAAGCGCAGTTTCCTTGATTAAAAGAAGTCAGGAAACCATTCCTTTTCTCCTAAATGCCTGTTCATCCAAAAAGGAAAATGTTTTGATGGCACGAGAACGAGAATAAGAAGTTATCATAATGTCAAACTGTTGAACGTTCTTCCCCCATTTTGTCCGCCATCTTGTTTTGATGTGGTTACCGCTGACCAGCTGGTGAAACATGCGGGCACATCTACACAATCCAAGTGGAGCTAGCTAAAATTACTGGCAAGGCTATACATACAACTTACGGCTTGTAAAATATATAGCCTAACTAAAACTAACAAAATAATAAAAAATGTATTTCATTGGGAACTGTGCTTTAAAAGGCTTAAATTTAATTCTGATTTTGTTCCAGAAAGCAGTGTATATCTGTTATTAGTTTGTGTTTTTGAGATACATAAGGGGACCGATCGGTTATTACGTCCCTGGGGCGGCCGGTGGTTTTAGAGAGGGGAGGGGGGGATTCAAGTTTTGGGGCCAACTTTTTTTTGGGGGGGGAGGGGGGGGCTAATTTTTTGGCATCAACAATATAAAATGGGGGGTAATTTTTTCTTACATGTTATTGACTAGACTTGGATTTTAAAATGTGGGCAGTCAACATGGCAGTATACAAAGTGTGGAATTGCATGTGTTGCTCCTGCTATGAGTGCGTGGGGAAGTTTTGAAAACGTGTTAGTTCCACCACAGAGTTTTGAACAGGCTAGGCAGTAGGTACATGCCACAAAATTGATTTTTTTTAAATATTAAAATTGGCACGTACATGTAACTGCAGGTATGTATGATTAATTAGAAGATATAAAAATGTAAAAAGTATTTTAGTTTAGGTATGCACTGGTAGGTATGTAATACAGTATGCTATAAAAAAAAATGTATTTCTAAGTATTGGTACATAACTAATGACTGTCGTTACAATATAATTTATGTAAAAGGTATTTCAGTTTAGGTATGCAGTGGTAAGTTAATGTAAAACTAGGTAGCTCAAAGACATTCTTACCAATTGGCATATATAGGTATGTAGGTGGTATATAAACAAAGGTATGTATCATATGTATTTTTTGACATACATGTACCTGTTGGCAGCAGTGATACATGTATTTATCATTAAAGGAACAGTTTAATATAATATAGCAGTGATTATATACTTGTCGCATACCAAATACGTGTATACTTTCAGTTTGGTATGGGATATGCAGAAATGGATAAGAATTAAATCATCAAATTAATTAAGATGTATTATTTGGTCTTAAATTAAGCTACATGTAGCTCATATTATACATGTATTATATTGGAAACCTTAATTAATATTCTGTTTCTTACATTTATAAGAAAAGGTAAGATCTTAATATATGGACCCTTTGCACGTTACATCACAGCCGCCATGTTGGTGTACAGTTGACAATAGATTCTTCATTAGCTTCTTTTGTTCTGTACACCAACATGGCCGCCATGCGCTTTGTCATTTGAATCTCTGGGGATTGAGTGCAAACCATCTATAGGAACTCCATTAAGATATCTAATGTTAAGATTTCATATACTAAGATCATGTTAAGATCTTATTAAGATCTTGTTAAGTTCGATGTAAGATCTTATTGATATTTCATATTAAGATCTTATTAAGATTCTTATAAGAATCAATCTTAAATGATCTTATTAAGATCTTAATAAGATCTTATAAGATCTTAATACTTAACCCTTAAAGAGCAAATATTAAGATTTGAGTAAGAAAATATATTAAGATCTTATTAAGATCTGAAATCTTAATCAGATCTTATTAAGATCTGAAATCTTAATAAGATCTGATTAAGATCTGAAATCTTAATAAGATCTTAGTAAGATCTTAGTCTTTTTGGGAATCTTATAAGAATCTTATAAGATCTTATAAGATCTTTTAAGATCTTATAAGATCTTAATAAGATTTCCACCTGGGAAATTAATTGATATTGCTGTTTGCTTCATTTTTCAAAACAGCAATTGCTGTTGACTATCTGCTGAGTCGCTTCAGCAATATTGTTTTCGTGCATGAAAAAGTTTTGGGTTTGACTGTTTAATGGCCAAACTAAAATTGATTTGGCTAGTCATCTTGAATGCTGGCAAGTACAGTGTAGTCTAATGTAGCTGTTGCAGTTAATTTTTGTTTTCAGTTAATTTTTATTTCTAACTAGTTAATTTTTTTCTAACTATTGAATTTTTGTCTAACTAGTGAATGTTTTAACTAGGTTTAGAGCCCTTATTATCCTTATTACCAGGTGAACCCTTATAGCCCTAGGCCAGTGATTAACTCATTGTTTACCTGTGAACCCTAAATTAGTGACTTAATTAGCTCAGAGTAACAACCCTAAATTAGTGTTTTTTTTTATGTAGGGTTTAGGCTTTGAATTAGTTCCTAAAACCTAAAATCACCAGAAGAAAAAGAAAAAAAGAAAAAGGGAGAAAAAAAGAAAATGGTTAAAAAAATTAACTAGGGATTTTTTGTATCTTACTGCATAATTATGCAAATGTTGATGAGATTGTGAGGGACTGGGTACTTAAGTAGCACATATATAGTAAATAAGTAGAGGGATTTCATATCGATCACTCAGTGGCGCAGTGGTTTAAGGCTTGGACCAACAGATCCAGTATGGTAATTCAATATGGTAATTAGAATAGTTTAAGTTAAAGCAATGTAGCACTGCATGTGTGGGGACTTATGGGGAGAAGGGTAGGGGAAGGAAGTAATAAAGGAAGAGAGAGGTAGGAAAAGACAGGGGAAGGGGATATATTTTTAGTACCTACAATGTACATGTAGTGAGAAAAAATTACCTTATAACTAAGAAAAAAATTAACTGCAACATAGCCATTATTTCGAGCCCTGGTCAGTGCTACAATATGTTACTGATAAATACACATAACTGAAGCCTTCAAACAGAGTCACAAGTCAACACAAGTTTTTAACTTAATTGTGTTCCATTTGCCCAGCAGTGTCCCACTTAATTGTGCCTACTTATTACAACTACATGTAGCACTGATCACTTGATCAACTTCAAATTTGAAAGCAAGTCAAATGTACCATGTACATGTAAGTAATGCTCACAAACAAGTCTGTTTTTATTTGTTTTAACAATGTTCTGAACCTAAAGATTCACATAAATTTCATAATTCTCAAAACTTGGTGGAACATTATTTTTGTACAAACTTAAATCACAGTAATTGTCAGTAAACAGCAAAAGAAATCATAAGATAAAGAATAACATTGACATCAAAATGTAGTCATGTGTAGTCATTTGGAAACCCTTTGCATTGAGTTGAATGCAAGTCTATATATATGCAAATTGTCAGCCTGCATTGACTGCAACTCCATTTGACCAGGGATTAATAACTAAAGGCAAAATTTTGTTGTGCTACATTTATTGACTGCATGAGTATTAAAACAAGTACAGACCTTCTTTCTTGTTATTCATCCACTCCCCTTCATATCGTGATCCAGCTCCATAGTTCATGATCCCCTGGCCATGCAGTTCTCCCCTTGCAAACTGTCCTGTGTATTCGTTACATGTGGATGCCCAGTAGCGAAAACCATGACCGTGAATCTCCCCGTCATGGAACTGGCCCTCATAAAAACTCCCATCTGCCATAAGCAACTTGCCATGACCTACAATGTACCAATACAAAGTTTTAATAGTAAGGCAACACCGAGTGCTACAAAATTAATGTAGCTATATTATCTTTTTAGTAGAAACCAACTAGTGTTCTATCACAAATTCCTACATGTAGAACTATTAATTACTGGCAATGTTTGCAACTTTTTAAAGTTCTTTGAGAAAGTCTCCTCCCTACCCAGGGAGACCCCCTCAGGGGATAGCTGCTGATAACTAAACCATACATGTACATTGTACAAACTTTTAATATTATTATTCTCAGCCATTAATTTGAATCCAAATTTAAAAAAAAACCTTACTAGACATTGCCTTATGACGACTTACATGTATGATGCACACAATGTAGTTCATGTTTTTATGATAACGGTATTTATTATTTATAATTAGCAAAAATAAATGGCTTGAGTACATGTAAATGACTTAATGAAATTAACTTTAAAGCTTAATATAAGCATACATGTACATCCACAGAAGGGGTGTTTTGCAGAATGCAAATTAGAAAATCTGGTAAGCGGAAACTACCATGAGCCATACGTACAAACCAATTGTGCTCTAATTAATAAGTGACTACTCTCATCTCAAGATGGCTTTGCAAGTGTAGTTATAAATTTGTACTTATCTGACTACTACTTTAACTTAATAGGCCTTTTGCAGGAATGCAATAACGTGGTTGTACTGGAAGGCAAAAAATATTTCACAGCCTAAATGTTCAAGACTGGTAGTGTTATTAGCAAATCCTTTTTGTAAATGATAAATTCCCACCTCGAAACAATTGTCGATCTTTCTAAAACTTGTTAATGAAGTATTAAAATATCAGTTGACACGTAACTCACTCAGCTTCCTGCAAATTATTAAGGTCTCTTGCAGCAAAATAACTAAAACCATAATTTATAACCTGTGAACAGTGAACACAGTGCTAATTTATGGCTAATTATTTTTATTAGGTTCACAGGTAAACAAGTTCTCATGAAAATGGCAAAGCCATCTTGACACAAGAATATAAACTAGAGCATTGTGGTTTCAGTGGCTCATGGTATCTCCGCTGACCCGATTTTCTAATTTGCATTCTGCATTCCACATCTGCCATACTGTATACATATTACAAACCATGTTTCTTTCCTTTGCTCCATTCTCCTTCATATCTGAAAAACCTATTGGCATAATTATACACACCAAAACCTATAATAATACCAAGAAGAAAAGCATTAGCTAGTAACATCATAGGGAGCTCACACAACATGTTTGTATTTAATTGACTGTGTAGGAAATGTATGAGGATTACCAAAAGGTTAGAAGTGTGGCAAAATATTGCAAAGAACATGCATAATAATTTTATCTGAATATATGAAATAAACATGATCAATTTACCTTACCTGGTCTGATTTGTCATTCATGTGGCCTGAAACACCAAATCTTAGCGATGTTGGATGGTTTTGTTTTCGCTGTTCACTGCAGAGGGAACAGCTTCAATGTACATCGCTAAGATTTAATTGGTGTTTCAGGCCACATGGATGACAAAACATCCTGGTACAGTAAATGTAAGATAAATTCATGTTTATTTTGTATTCAAATACATGTACATGTATGTATGTTCTTTGCAATATTTGACCACACTCCTAACTTTCCTATAAAATTAACTACAAACACATTATATGGGCTCCCTGTGGTAACATGGTTAGTTACCCAAGCTCTGTTTGTGTTTTAAATTATAAGGGTTTGTATGAGATCCTTAACGAGTATTTGGTTGTATCCGTTAGCTAGGACAGAAATACTGAAATAGAATCAATGAAAACTCCCCTGAAGTCTTTAGTTGGAGAGGTCGAGGGTAAAATTTCATCAGAATTCGCTGAAATTGCATACAGAGCCCAATGAAGAACAGATAAAGACTTCAGGGGAGTTTTCATTGATTCTATTTCAGTATTTCTGGCCTAACGGATACAACCAAATACTCGTTAAAAATCTCATACAAACCCTTATAATTTAAAACACAAACAGAGCTTGGGTTTCCTGTGGTTGTATTGCAAATTGATGGGAACCTGCAGTCAATTTTTGCTTTCAATGAAATATGGCTCCCTTCGAAGGTTTTCAAAAGGCTACATGCATTTACGTTAAACCTGTGATATTTTGTGCATAAAATAGGCCATATGGCAGCTCCTTTCATTAAGTTTTATTTCAAAAACAGATTATGATGCATGGGCTCAGAGTAATGACATATGAACATTGATTGTATAGTCAGTTTAGTTGAAGGGGTTAATCTCCTGCCAGTACTGGGGACTTTGATAAAAAAAGTGCCCCACATGTGGGGAAATATAGACCCTGGTGGAAAACTTGGACAGGATCCTGAGTAGGATCCTGATAGGATCCTGCATAGGATCCTAGTTAGGATCTTGTTTAGGATCCTGTAGGATCCTGTAGGATCCTGTAAGATCCTGTAGGATCCTGACACAGGATCCTGTAGGATCCTACAGGATCCTACAGGATCCTACCCAGGATCCTACTCAGGATCCTACTCAGGATCCTACTAAGGATCCTACTCAGGATCCTACTCAGGATCCTGAACGATTTCCTGTAGGATCCTGGGCTATTTCCTGTAGGATCCTGGGCTATTTCCTGTAGGATCCTGGGCTATTCCTGTAGGATCCTGGGCTATTCCTGTAGGATCCTGGGCTATTCCTATAGGATACTATAGGATCCTGGGCTATTCCTATAGGATCCTGGGCTGTTCCTGTAGGATCCTGGGCTATTCCTATAGGATACTATAGGATCCTGGGCTATTCCTGTAGGATACTGGGCTATTCCTGTAGGATCCTGGGCTATTCCTGTAGGATCCTGGGCTATTCCTATAGGATACTATAGGATCCTGGGCTATTCCTGTAGGATCCTGGGCTATTCCTGTAGGATCCTGGGCTATTCCTGTAGGATCCTGGGCTATTCCTGTAGGATCCTGGGCTATTCCTATAGGATACTATAGGATCCTGGGCTGTTCCTGTAGGATCCTGGGCTATTCCTGTAGGATCTTGGGCTATTCTCTGTAGGATCCTGGGCTATTCCTGTAGGATCCTGGGCTATTCCTATAGGATACTATAGGATCCTGGGCTATTCCTGTAGGATACTGGGCTATTCCTAAAGGATCCTGGGCTGTTCCTGTAGGATCCTGGGATATTCCCTGTAGTATCCTGGGCTATTTCCTGTAGGATCCTTACACCCAAATCGTATACCATAGTTGTCATTAAACATAAAAATAACACAGTAATTATTGTTTTAAAACTCCATGTATAGTTTATTATAAATAGAAACATGCATGTAAGTGAGTTACAATGTACATACAGGTATCATTACAATCGCCAGACAGTGAAATACTCCTATTTCTATAAATAAGTTAAAAGTATTCATTTACAATACACACTATAAAGAAGTTATTGCTTAGTGAATCAAAATTACAGAGTTGAGACTTAATATGTAACAAAAACTGCATCTAATGGAAAATGCAGGAATTCCATCACCTTATTTGGACTTCAGTGACTTTTGAGATGAAATTTGAGCTTTTGAATCTGACTAGATAGATAATCTTAGCTAGTAAAGCGAAATGTTGTACTGTCAAAACATTTACAAGTGATCAAAAAGGTATACTGTCATAGTTGTTTATAATTTCATATCAATAAACCTACCCACACTGAACTATCAAAGAACACTGAATGAGTTGTTACTGCATAAATCGTTCAGGGCCACTTTTCAAGCCGGATCTTTATTTGCTAGGGAGTGAATCTAGGCTATGAATAAACATTACATGCAAGTGCACTATGAACCACGAACATGATGGCCGTTCACCCAAGCAAATGGGGATCCTCGATAGTATACCTTGAAAATAACTGCATCTTTGGCTTACTGACCTCACAAAAGAGCTGGCTTGAAAAGTGGCCTGCTGTGATGTGTGTTGGTTTTGAAATTATAAACAACTATTATGTTTTGACAGTCGTAGGAAAAATTCGCTTGACCGGGCCGAGCCACGAAAGAACGAAGCAGACAAGCTACCGACACACACTAAATAGGCTTGAATCACTGCCAAGCAAGCGAGCAGCCTTGGTAGTTATATTCCTTGAAAAGAACTCTGTTGTTCGCATTCGGCTTCTGAGAATTGCAACTAATTTATGCATCGTGAAACAGCTATCTGCTACGTCATCAGTATGAAATTTTCTGCCTCGTTGCCCGACGTCTCTTTTGCGAGTGGGGGAGCGATAAGAGTCGGCTGGTTTCCCAGGCTATAGATTTTGGAGAAAATCTAAAAACCACTGAATGTGCTTGGAATACACAGTTATTTTCAGCGATTTTGAAATGAACTGAGGAACCTTGCACATGTACATGTACATGTGTAGATGTATGTGGAGTGGTTAAGATGAAAGCAAGAACGACTAACAAATTGTATGTAAAGAGAACAACTATATACAGGTGTAACACCTTAACATAGCCTCTTTAAAATCTAGCTTAGGTTTGGAAAAAAAAGTAACAGAGTTAATAATGAATGTTCCATGCCATTCTAACTTTTTAACTTTTAGTTTATTACATAAATTATAGCTATAGGTTTTACAAACTATACATTTTTAATAAAAATGATTGTGATCTTCACTCACTACTTGGCAGTCAACTTTTCCCTGATTATCTTTCATTGTTGGTGATAATTTCAAGAATTAACCCTTTAGCCCCAAGGGTGATCAAAGGGAAGCAGGCAGATCATGAGTATTTGGAGTTGATCAAAATGTATCCAAATGTATAGAGATTCACTTTTGGGGCTGGAAGGGTTAAAAACTTTGGTCCTTGATCTTTAATCCAAAACCTGTAAAAACAATTAACCACAATAAGAATTACGATTTAGATGAGTACGGTGGTGTATAAAGTCCCGTGCGGTTTGCCAACCGGAAACCGACAAATATTTTTATACATCCTACATGTACTTCCGTTTCTACCAAAATAACTTCGGTTTTGTGGCTGATTGTGTTGAATAGGGTATTGAGAAGCACTCCAACATCAAACATTCTAGAATGATAAAGTTTGAAAAGGGATTAATAAGACCTGGGACATGAAAATGTGAATTTTGTCGTTCCAAAAAGGCAAAATGTTTGAATTACTAGTACAGTGAATCTCAATGAAGTCCATCTCAGCTCTTGAAGAAATTTCGATTGGAATCGTAAACTTCACTTGACCTCTTGGAAGCTTTCATAAATAATAGTTTCTTCAAATATATCTTGGAATATATTCAAGTACACTGACTACAGATCAGAGTATACAGGGCTAGTAATAGTATAGGCCATAGCAATTCATCTTTTAGTCAATTAGTGTGAGCAACATGAACAAATTAACGAACCTAACATAAACTTCTGCTCACCATTTCTTCAGGAATTCATCTCTTCCAGAACTGAAACTGCCTCTCACTTGGAGCAGTTATTATTATCTTTCATCTGATGAATATTGGCATTGAAATGCTGTTGAAATGACCTTCTAAGCGAGTTTAAAACTCCAGCAACAAAATGGCCTCTTGGCTTCTTGCTATTTGAAATGTGCAACCGTTACCAAATATGGATATAGACTTGGTTCTAGGCCACTCGGTTGAAGCACAGGCAGCCCAAGCCAAAACGATTATAGAATTGCCTCAAACCAAAAATAAACACATCAGTGATGAACAGGAACAACTTCTTAACACACAGGTAATATTTCATGACTTTATTTCCTCTTTTACTACAGTTTCAGATTTGTTCTAAAAAAATCCCATAACATTCCTTGTAACAATCATTAGCTTGGACTGCCTGTGGTTAAAGTGGAACTTTGTCTCTTCCATGTTTATATTCAAATTTCTCAATGAAAGCACACTTTTAAGGGGCTGGAGGAAAATATTTTGCTTAATTAAATAATGAGAATTTGTTTTTGGACAAGCCAGCCTACTTGGTGAGTAATATAAAATCTTTAGTCTAAAACAACCAGGAGAAGTCATCGTTATGTTAGAGCTTTTTTTATCCTTTCAACAACAATTAACATCCGGAACTGATCATTAATTACAGGGGGGAGCGGGGCTGGCTAGTGAAAAAAGGGGGTGGGTCCCCAATTTTAATGCAGAAAATTAGGGGGGCATAGTAAGCTAGAGTGGAAATCATTGGGGGGAGGGGTCATCAAAAATTGAGCATGACATTTTTCAGTTAATTCTTATAAGGATTATGTTCCGATCCTAGAAAGATTACATAATTTTTCAAGAATTTGCTATGTCATAGGAATCCTACTTAATAATTATGTAGGATTCCTATTCAATTAGGTGCTGCATGTAACTATGTACATGCATGTATACATGTAGGTCCTATTCAAGATGCTGTTCCTATGTAGGATCCTATTCAGGATTATGTTCCTATATTTTTATTATGTAGGATCCTGTTCCTACATAGGATCCTATTCAGGATGCTATTCCTACATAGGATCCTATTCAGGATTATGTTCCTATGTAGGATCCTATTCAGGATCCTATTCCTACATAGGATCCTATTCAGGATTATGTTCCTATGTAGGAACCTATTCAGGAACCTATTCCTACATAGGATCCTATTCAGGATTATGTTCCTATGTAGATTCCTACATAGGATCCTATTCAGGATTATGTTCCTATGTAGGATCCTATTCAGGATCCTATTCCTACATAGGATCCTATTCAGGATTATGTTCCTATGTAGGATCCTATTCAGGATCCTATTCCTACATAGGATCCTATTCAGGATTATGTTCCTATGTAGGATCCTATTCAGGATTATGTTCCTATGTAGGATCCTATTCAGGATCCTATTCCTACATAGGATCCTATTCAGGATTATGTTCCTATGTAGGATCCTATTCAGGATCCTATTCCTACATAGGATCCTATTCAGGATTATGTTCCTATGTAGGATCCTATTCAGGATCCTATTCCTATGTAGGATCCTATTCAGGATCCTATTCCTACATAGGATCCTATTCAGGATTATGTTCCTATGTAGGATCCTATTCAGGATCCTATTCCTACATAGGATCCTATTCAGGATTATGTTCCTATGTAGGATCCTATTCAGGATTATGTTCCTATGTAGGATCCTATTCAGGATCCTATTCCTACATAGGATCCTATTCAGGATTATGTTCCTATGTAGGATCCTATTCAGGATCCTATTCCTACATAGGATCCTATTCAGGATCCTGTTCCTGTTCAGGATCCTGCTCAGGATCCTGTCCCTGTGTAGGATCCTACAGGATCCTACAGGATCCTACAGGATCCTGTCCAGGTTTTCCACCAGGGGAGGCTAATTGCAATACAAAATTAGCAAAGTCCCAGCCCACATTTCCCTGGGTAACCCCCTAGGGGAAGCCATTGCCATGTGCATAAAGCTTGGATTACTCCAGTCTCCAGTCCAGTAAGAAATTTCACTTTCAGTTCAATATTCTTCCGGTTCATTGAATTATTTTTCACCCTGAAAACTCTGAATTTATAACAGAACCTGAAACAACCATAGTCTATAGATAGTATATTTAACAATTAGACTATGAGTTCAAAGTTTCTATCGGCCATAGTCATAGACACTGAGAGCAAGTACTCTAATTGTTTTAGTAGAAACCAAATATAGCTAGTACAGTTCAATCTTAAACTGAAGCAATATTTTTTTAACATTTTGACGACTTCGCAGCCATTGCATTAAGGCATTAATTGTTTTGTTTTTGAAAACCGGTTTTTCTTTAGCTATACTCACTATCTATCACAGATTAGTACAAACCAACTAGTGGACTATATTACAAATCCTGCATTCTGATTGGCTACCCTACCATACAGTAGGTCTATTTGTGATAAACTTTATTTACGTGTCTAGTATAATACACTGGGTTGGTGCACCTGCGAAAATAACTCTTAACCACTGCGCCACCCCGCCACTCACAAGCTTACCGTCTCTTAACTGTTTCTTTGTCTCCCCAACATAATTTCCTGCTCCCTTTGAAGTTGTGGTGCTTAAAATAGTCGCCATAATAATGTATTAGAAAGTCAAACCATTTTAACTTCGTCCGCCATTTTGTTTGTTGTCGAGTGGTTGCTAAGGTCCTGAGCCGTCATGACAGTGCACAGCGGACTATGCCATTAATCCAAAATGGTGGATGGTTGTGGAAGGTTTTAGTCTTGCATGTATCAAATGTTTTCTCTCTGGTCAGATATTAGCCTGAGATTTTGAGGTTTTCTAATTTAGCCAGGGTCGACGAAATCTATAAATGGCTCTAGTTGGAACTTGTGAAAAGATGTGTCCTGCTCACGAACTCGCAACGCGAACAAAACAAAAAAGACTCCATGTCTTTGAAATGCCATCAAATGATCCGAAAAATCGTGCAGTGAAAGAATTTTTGAGATCGGCGGCGGGCAAAGAGGTAAACACCGTGGATCTCCGACCTGCTTACGTGCTTCTAGAAACAGTAAATTATCTTCTTGATGAGATTGTTGACCGCCATGACCAACGGTGGAGTGTGGTTTACCAGTTTGTGTTTGACCGCATTAGGGCCGTAAGACAGCGCTGCAGGACATGGTGATTCAAAGAATCGTCGATAAGACGGCAGTAGAAATTCTTGAAAAGGCCGTACGATTTCACATACTGGCCGGATACAAACTGTGTGGTAGCGACCTCAGAGTATTTGATCAGAAGATAAATGATGTCCACGTACTAGAATGTCTTTAAAGGCTTCTTGTGCTTTATGAAGAACAACCGAACTTACCAAACAGAGCAGAGTTTGAATCTTTCTACCTTCTCTGGCATCTGTGCTCCATTGAAGCATTGATGCATGGCCTTAGTCTGCCGGAAGAGGTCAAAACTCAGGACTCCTATCTATTGACGTGGAGAATAAGTTTAGCAGCACTATGTAATAACTTTATTGCATTCTTCAGATTGGTGAGGGAGTTACCTTATTTGGCAAGTTGTCTTGTCCACAGGCATTTCAGTGCTATTCGCTGCAAAGCTTTGACGGTCATGAGTACAGCATACAGCAATCCCAAATGCCAATTTCCACTTCCAGATGTCAGTGCTATTCTTGCATTAAGTAATTTACAGGAAACTGTGGAATGCCTTGGATTTTATGGTATTGAAGTATCAAATGGTTTTATAAAGTTTTCTAAGAAGTCATTCATCACTCCAGAGAAGCCTCCTATTATGTCTCACTGCTCTTTCATTGACAGCAAGCATACTGGTTCGAATTCAATAAGAGACATTTTACGTGGCACATATATTACTAGTGTTCATTCTTTGTATCAGGCTGCACTGCCAGACAGAGCACATATTTTACCTGACTGCCCATATGTTGATAAGGACAGCAATGCTAAACGGTATCCTTGTGAAAGGAAAATATCTGCAGAGTGTTCACAGGAGGAGAACAAGTGGAATGTGGAGAAGCAAGACCCCATTGTTCCCATCCTACCATGTGTTAGTTTAGGAAGAGGAAGAGGTTGGGCTCTGGGTAAAGGAAGGGGTGTGGGAAGAGGATGGGGACAGGGAAGTAAATATAGTGTACTTTAAAGGGGCACTGTCATTCATTGCCAAACTGCATGCCCCCTACCAAAATGCTAAAACTGCTAAAATAACAGCCTATGGTCCAGGAGAAATGCCTTTTGGATGTATCAACTGATACAGTTTTGCAAACCATCTGAAGAAAGGATACGGTAATAACTAAATTTTGGTTTCATCATTTTTTTCTAAAATTCTTTCAAATATAAATATTTTTCATCCACTCAAGTTTTTATATTTTGTCATGAGAAAGTGTTTTGTTTTGCAGGGGGGATGGGGGGGTGGGGTGGGCCCTGTCTTTTAGATCGTTTAACTCTTTTACATGCATGTTTACATACATGTACATGCATGTACTTCCAAGAAAAATGCAGCCACATGAACATTTGCCAGAGAGATTGAAGGAGGAACAGAGGGTGACTTGCCTGGCTGGGGTACTATATTGTACTAATTCATGTAGCTGTGACAATAGCCTAAATTAGCCTAATTAGTGATTATAGCTCTAAAACACCCAAAATTAATGACTACCTCTAAACACCCTAAATTAGTGAGCATCCGTTGTTGACAGTTAGGGTGTTTTGTAAATGTAGGCCGGGTCAGGGTTTTATTAGGGGTTGGGACAGTTTAATTGTGCAGCTACATATACATGAAGTTCCAGCCCCTGGCTGGCTTTGCTGTTAATTTCTAATTGTTTTTTTTTTGCACAAAGGTTAGTTTTCCTAGATAATTTTCAGAAAAGCAAAATATTTCAGTCTTGTTGCATCTTGTTATTTGTTTTATGAAAATTTAACTGTAAAAAAACCCTATCTATAATGTTTATTCAATTATATATATTGCAGATAAAAAACTAAAATTAACATGATTCCAATAACCTGATCTGACATTTTGGAAAGTTCACACGTTATACATGTGTTTTAAATAGATCCACTAGTTATCTTCTCAAACACTTGTCACCTCATTATTCAGTTTCGTACCCTTAGATTGCTGCAATGATAGCATGCTTGCTCTGCAACAAAATGGTTTGTTTGATCATGAATTCATGGCCATGCAGCAATGTCTCAGTAGAGCGTCCAGTAGATTAGTGCTGAATACTGGGTGCACTGACTGGAGACAATTTAATAAAACTTTACGTGTATATTTTACTAGTCTGGCCATTATAAATGTTTACCATCTTTGAACAATGCCCAGACTTGTAAAAGCTTTATTGAATTGGCCCCTGGTCCCATTTGAGTATTAAATACAAATGGGACTCCAAACCTGTATTCTGATTGCACCGTAGTTCTACTGTTTATGAACTGCACGTTCTAATGGTTAGGCTGTTTTGTATTGCTGGGTTGCATGTGACGTCATGGCCGCCATGTTGGATGACAACAAAAGATTCCTCATTAATTAGCTTCTCTTGTTAGTTCATCCAACATGGCGGCCATGTCTTTGTTATTTGAATCTCCGGCTATTGGGTTGCAACCAACCAATTGTTGGGCCATCCCTTCATGTAGGACAACACGAATTGCTACCAAATTGTATACTATTGTATTGTGTTACGTTCTATTGTTGTATTGAATTGTATTGTGTTGTATTCTATTGTATTTTTGGTAAAAATTTGTGTTGTCCTACATAAAGGGATTGCCAATTGTTGGGTAAGCCAATGCTGTGGCTCGTTACGAGCTGTACAGGACATAGACTATATCGCAACCCCGCCGTCGCAGTGCACTCTGGGATGGATATATCAGTTTCCATTGTTAAATCCAAGATGGCCGCCCAACAACAACAATGGAAAACCGAGATATCCATCCCAGAGTGTACTGCGACGGCGGAGTTGCGATATAGTCTATGTACCCGGCTAGGAAACACAAATGAGTGAGAGACTTGAAGAAGCTAGAGCGCACTGTATAAACAAATAATATTTACCCACGATATGTATTACAGCGGAACTGATGTGGTTGTGCTAAGAAGATAACTAGGATACTAGCTTAAGGATGCGTTTAACAATTGTTTTGGGCCGTTGCTAAGTAGAATTTAAAGCACCATAAAACGCCAACAATTTGAGTAAAATAATTAATAAATCACTCGGGAACTCCTGGGAGACGGACCTTTTTATTTTGATGACGTCATTGTATGACGTCATTATTACGTCATCAAGGCAGAAAAATTCAATCAACTCATGATTGCTTTGGGATTGTGCGTTCATATTTGCATATATCATTGGTCTGGGTTAGGCACAAAAGGTGTAGCATGCGTTTTACGATATAGCGAAAATTGATCGTTTTAGAATTTTTTCCCGTGAATTTTAACAGTAAGATGGTCATAACTTCCGTGTTTTAATTTTTTTCGCTAAACCCATGCTTGGCTCTGTGCAATGCGACTTCAGGACAATTTTTATGTGAAAAAGGATTGACTTTTCTTTGTTTCACGAACTCAGTTTCATTTTTTGTGAAACCGGAAGTATAATATTGTTACCAGGGCCCACGGGGCGGTCCATGGGGCGCGGCCGCGTTTGGGTGGTTACAAAGCAATTATCTTTACATAAAGGCATTGGACAAGTAAATGAAATCTGTGAAATTGAAACAGAGCTGCATTATCAGACATCTAATTCCAGTGGTTTATTCACGGAAAGAAGTCGATTTGCACCATAATCAGTCACATGTCTAACCGCTTTCCGGTTGTAATAAGCGCCGGTCTGTCGAGCGGGAGGTTTCAGGTTCAAACCCCGGCCGGACCAACACTCAGGGTCTTAAAATAACTGAGTAGAAGATGTTGCCTTTACATAATACAGTAAACGGTTAGACCTTCACGTCTTCTCGGATAAGGACGTATAAAAATTGTAGGACTAGTGACGTGTCCCCAATTAGCTGCAAAGCTAAATTATAATACATTGACACTAAAATAAAGTCACTCACTTTTATACTTTACGTCGCGTCGAGGAGAAACAACCCGATTCAACTTACGGTAAGCTTACATCAAAATCTGACTCCGTTTTCTATCCTATAGCAATCAAAAACACTGCTAAATATGTCAATTCTAGAGGAATATCTTTCTATATGTGTAATATCATTCGCACATGTTCGTATTTTAATCCTTATAATATTCTCCATTGTTCAATAAAGAAATAATTACTGACAAAATTCGGCAAGTAGGCCTTAGGCTTTGTTCGCCCTAAAGGAATGGTCGCAAGTTAATAGGAACTTGCCATCGTTCGTTTCCGTATTTATGTTTAACTTTCGCATTTTTCACAGACATTTCAGGCCTTAGAAATAGTTGACGAATTGTTCAAGCAAGCAACCGTGAACGACAATCTACGTTCTACGTTGTATCGGTCTTTGCTTCTTTATAGTTAGAAATAGTGTCTAGCTAGGGTATTAGAACACTCTGGTATCAGAATATATGAAAACGTTTTGGGTCATTATTAACCGATTACTTCCAGTCAAGTCCCTAGTATCGTGACGAGCCGCCGTAAAAATGGAGTTGATTTCTCTTTCGTTGGCACTGAATTTTTCTTCACTACTTTCTTGTGAAAGTGGCTCAAAACCAAACTCTTCGAAGACTCCTCTCACGTATAGCTGCTCACTTGTAAGTACATTCTGACTCCCCTCGTTATCAACAAGCTCTTTCCGAGCACTTTCCAAACTTTCTTTGTCGAAATCCGAACGAAAATTAGTTTGCACTTGACACCCGAATTCCATGTACTGACATCGGAATTTTCCCTCGTCCAGCGAGGATGGTCGTAAAACATGGACGGGGACGCGGGGACGCGGGGACGGGGACGCGAGGACGTGACCTTAGAAACACAGTATTTTTGACTGCTAAAATAAAAAGCGAGTAATTATGTGTGTATTCAATGCATCAGTTGTGTCACTAGCTGGTCATTTAGGTTAGAAAACACGTAAGCAAAATTGTTTTCCCTCACGAACCGACGCCATCTTGGAAAGCCTCGTTTCCACGCTCTCTTAGTGAGATTATGGAGCCTGGGAAGGACCAGACGGCCATAGAGCTTCATCAAGCGACATAATATGTGGCATACTCCGCCCTAGATATGAAGAAAATTACAAGATTTTTCAAATTGTAAACAGTCATTTTATGAAAATCTGATAGCCCAGTTTAAAGGGAGTCACGAAGTGAGCGCAAAGAAGTCGGCGGTTTTCGGAGGCTAATGGTGTTTACATGAAGGAGGGGGGGGGGGGGGGGGGGGGTTGACCCTAGCGCTAGCACTATGCTCAAGTTTACAAGCAAACTGATTCAGGTAGCCCGGGTCAACTCAACATGATGCGGCCGACAAAATCATTCAAGCATAGAGGACACGAGTAGAGTTTTGGTGGGTCATTGGTGTATTAACGTTGATTATTTTTCTGTGGTGCTAGCTCTTTATTTCTGCTGTCTAATGTCCTGGGGGTATGTCACTGTGCTGTCCAGAACACTGACTTTACTAGCGAGTTCGTTTGTTTACCCTTTTCCTTATCACATCATTAGCATTTATCTATTGCTCAGTAAGTTCCCGCCATTTTAGGTCACGCCATCATTCTCGCTCGCTGATTGGCTATCATTATCCAGGTAGTCTAGACATGTCGTGTTTGTAGATTTCCTTTTGAGATTTTTAGCGTGTTTACTCTTTTTTACCAAGCATTATATACTAATAAACGGCTTTAGTCTATTAACAATATTTCGGTTATACTGCTGGAGAAGGCCCTCAAGACGAGGGCTGAAAGATCAGAACAGTTACCCACTAATTGCTAGACAACTCCAGCAACTTGCAATGTAAAATTTGACTCTAGAATAGAGTTGTTCCGGGTAGGCGAGTTGTCCCTAGCGAACTCTAGATCTTTACACTAGGTTGATCCCCGAGACAAAAGTAAACAGAACGCAGAATACAATGGCGGTAGAATGATTCTACTATTAGGATGACCCTAGTTCAAGGGTTACCCTCTTATCATGTAAACATTAGTGAGTATCTTTTTTCCACCCGGGTTATCAGTACCTCACTCAGGGCGCATGGAAACGAGGCTTTTCCAAGATGGCGTCGGTTTGCGAGGTCAAACGGCTTTTGATTACGTTTTTTCTAACCTAAATGATACGGTGGCCCACAACTCTCACCACTTTAACAAATTGCTCACGGCGATAAAATATTTATTTAATTGTGTATTTGTATATATGTATTTGTATTTTTTATGCATTTATGTATTATATAATTCTGCCAATAACGCACCGCAAAATATGAAGAACGCTCGCCTAAAGGTAATAACCTCTGTAATAGTGCCACGTACTACACTGTACTGTGTTAACACGAGATAAGGGACTGTGCAAAAGCAGGAGGGGGGAGGGGATCGAGAAACGGGAGGGGGGGGGGGGGGGGGGGGGGGGCACAATGTGAAATCATATCCCAAGAGAGGGGGCAACATGTAAATTACTCTATGCAAAGGAGGGGGGTGATATCTAATTTTCAACAATAAAACTGTACCACTAATAAAAAAAAAAATATATATACACTATCATTTTCCTGGTACTGTAACTTACATGTACAAAGCATAATTTATCTATCATGGAAAATATCAGAAATAGAATTTGGGGCAAAAAGAGTTCATGTTGTTTTATGGCGATACTTGCACTTTAAAGGCCTGTACTCTACTAATACGCAAATAAATAAAATAAATAAAATAGAAAGCACTGAAACTCGATTTAATGTCCTTTTTTTCTTGCGGTTCATATTTCAAAACAGAAAACAACTTTATCTATCAATATATGGCATTGATGCTTGGAGTTAGTCAGCGGACTGTGGGAGAATAGAATGGCAGAATATGAAATGACGAATAGTTCTCGTTATAGCAATATGTGACGAAATGCTGGAAACCTTTATTAAGCGCATAGTCGCCAACTTTCCTAGATCTGGTAAGTTCCACCGGATTTACTTCTAGTTTCACTACTTAAAAAATACCATTGAGAACCCTTCGTTTTTATTGCCTTTTCATACTTGTACGAGGAAGATAGAAATTCCGGTTTTATATGATAACTTATGATGAAGACACAACCGATGTTTGCGCACGTTTTGTTTATTAACCAGCTCCTTGACCATGTAAATGGCCAAATTAGAAAACTAACATCGCGAGTAACAAGAAATAGAGGGTATTGTTCACCGTGCATGAGATGCTGTTGGAGCAAAAGATTGTTACGCATGCACGCGAATGTTTCCAGACATACAGATATTATACTTCCGGCTAAGTGGCATTCCAAAAAGTCCATAAATCAAACTTTGGAGAATACAGAGAAACCAAACACATTTAAATATTATTCAACAGATTTTGCTTAAACTGTGATCACATCTATACTACTGCAGATCGGATTCACGGGGACCAAACCACTAGGATACCGGAAATTTAACAGGCTGGCTTTAAATAAAAGCGCCTGCAAAATATCAATTGGTAAAAACAAATTAATGTATATACTGTATTCTCGTATCGTTTCTTACTTGTATTATATCGCACCAGATATTATTGATCACTTCTGCTCTTCGGATGGCTGATTTTATCGCTATAGCTGATATAGATTTAGAGATAACAATACCTTTCACTATGGTATAACCGCATGATATTCTATCAGGGTTTTTTAATTAAAAAAATTAATTAAAGTCTAAGAGGAATCATAATACAGGCGCGGATCCAGACCGGTTTAAACGGTTTACGGAAACCGGTCAAAATTTCCAGATTTAAGGGGGAGGGGGTTCAGTAAAATTTCCAATTTTGGAGTTTGAATTGGGAAGTCGGAAACCGGTCAGATTTTTTTCTGGATCCGCGCCTGTAATATAGATCAGTTCAAGCCCACTTTGCCACCGGGAAGACCTTCGATTTTCCTAGCTAGACTAGACTAATTTGGGTGACTAGCTAAACAAGCTGATAAAATATTATTAACAACTTCTCAGGATGATGTAAAATAGCAATAAACACTTAGTACCAGAATCGATTTATAGTAGAACCAACTCAGGAGACAAACATGTCCAAACATGGCAGCTTTGTTTTGCCGCCAATTTTGCAGTGCGTGACGTCATGGAGACCCCCCGTCGACTGAACCATTCGACTGTTGACTGAACCATTCGACTGTTGACTTGATCATTTGACATCACGCCAAACCATTCGTGTTTACGTTGAATTGAATTACTTTGCGTTGGATCGTTTGTATTTAGGTTGGATCATTTCATTATTATCTTTCCATTTGACATAAGCGAGTTGGATCATTCGTGTTTTGTATTGATCATTTGATACTTGGTTGAATCATTTCTACGTCGGTAGTTAGATCGTTCGTGTTTTGTCTTTACCATTTGTGTTTTGTCTGTTCCATTTGACAAGAGATAGTTAGATGATTTCATTTCTGTCTATTCCGTTCGTGTTTTGTATTGATCATTTGATACTTGGTTGAATCATTTCTACGTCGGTAGTTAGATCGTTCGTGTTTTGTCTTTACCATTTGTGTTTTGTCTGTTCCATTTGACAAGAGATAGTTGGATGACTTCATTTCTGTCTATTCCGTTCGTGTTTTGTATTGATCATTCGATACTTGGTTGAATCATTTCTACGTCGGTAGTTAGATCGTTCGTGTTTTGTCTTTACCATTTCTGTTTTGTCTGTTCCATTTGACAAGAGATAGTTAGATGATTTCATTTCTGTCTATTCCGTTCTTGTTTTGTATTGATCATTTGATACTTGGTTGAATCATTTCTACGTCGGTAGTTAGATCGTTCGTGTTTTGTCTTTATCATTTGTGTTTTGTCTATTCCATTTGGCAAGCGATAGTTAGATGGTTTCATTTCTGTCTATTCCGTTCGTGTTTTGTATTGATCATTCCACAATTCTTTGTTAAATGATTCCTGTTCTGTATTTTTGGTGGTAACGGCCGCCCATAGCAAACATGAATGATAAATATCTTCATTGTTACTTTATATACTACGGTCGTCAGTTGAGTATGACACGAGACGAGCTTTGGGGTAAAGTTTTAACGTCAAACTATACTGTTATTTTGTGTCCAGCACTTGTAAATTATTTGTATACCGCTGTCAGTGCGATTGACACATAATTTGTCAACATTAATGTCGAGTATTGGGGCCCAAGTATCATAGTGAAGTACCATTGAAAACCCCACTCGAAGACCGTACGTGTATTACTTTATGAATACTCTGCTTGATTTGATCAATGTACACCATTTTCTATTGCTATTTTAATCAGTGGCAGATTTAGAGGACGGTTAGGGCATTTTTAAATATTAAATATAGGGTTAGGGTATGGATCAGCTCACAGGACCATAATAAATCGAAGGGCTGTGTGCCACAAGGGCCTAACTGACTCGTGATTGCATTCTAAATTCTCCCTTAGAAAACGAAGAACTTGAAGGAGAATTTAGAATGTCATCAGGAAGTCACTTAGGCCCACGTGGTAACACAGCCCTTCAATTTATTATGGTCCTGTGAGCTGATCCATACCCTAACCCTATATTTAATATTTAAAAATGCCCTAACCATCCTCTAAATCTGCCACTGATTAAAATAGCAATAGAAAATGGTGTACATTGATCAAATCAAGCAGAGTATTCATAAAGTAATACACGTACGGTCTTCGAGTGGCTGTTTTCAATGGTACTTCACTACGATACTTGGGCCCCAATACTTGACATAATGTTGACAAATTATGTGTCAATCGCACTGACAGCGGTATACAAATAATTTACAAGTGCTGGACACAAAATAACAGATGAGTATAGTTTGACGTTAAAACTTTACTCCAAAGCTCGTCTCGTGTCATACTCAACTGACGACCGTAGTATATAAAGTAACAATGAAGATATTTATCCTTCATGTTAATTGCTCGTCCTGTCCGTTATCAATGCCAACTTCTAAGTGTTTTATGGCTATCAGTAACATAAAATCCCGACTTTATTTTCTAGAGAAACTTACCTACACCACACTGGGAGCAACTACAGAATGCAGGGCCACTTTTGAAGCTCCATCTATTTTGTTCGGTGGCTCGGTGGCTCGGTAGTCTATATCATCGTCTTTAAAAGAACGAAGTATCATTAATGAATATTCAATGACCCTGGAGTGTATATTTTTAGTGGCTCGGTGGCTCGGTGGCTCGGTAGTCGTGCCGTTAAATGAATATTCAATGACCCTGGAGTGTATATTTTTAGTGGCTCGGTGGCTCGGTAGTCGTGCCGTTAAATGAATATTCGATGCCTTGGAGTGTATATTTTTAGTGGCTCGGTGGCTCGGCGGTAGTGCCGTTAAATGAATATTCAATTCCCTGGAGTGTATATTTTAGTGGCTCGGTGGCTCGGTAGTCGACTACCGAGCCACTAACAATATATACCACAGCCAGGTAACTTGCATATTAATTATAATCATGACTACCGAGGGGTAGACCTTGGTAAGTGGCCCTGTATTCAGTAGTTTAGCCCCACACTGTATGCAGAATTTCGCGTTTGGGTCTGCAGCCGTTCCACAGATCGAACAAAACATGGTTTTCGGTATAATCTATCGTTTTTCTCTTCGATGAAGGCCATGTACTCGTTCTCCTTCCCACAATGCAATTCGGTCGTGAATGGGTGCCTGCTGACCACAAGGACTGCTGGCGTTCTTATTGCTGTTGCTGTGAACAATTTGCTAATGCCGGGAGTAACATCGTTTTGCCGTGGCTTTTTGGCATACTGCCGTAACCTTGTTCGTTTTTAATGTAGACATTTGCTTTTGCATTGTTGTATTTGTATTCGCTGGAGACTTTTTTTATCGCCGTGAGCAATTTGTTAAAGTGGTGAGAGTTGTGGGCCACCGTAAAATGACGAGTTAGTGATAAAACAATGCATTGAATACACACATAATTACTCGCTATTTATTTTAGCGGTCAAAAATACTGTGTTTCTAAGGTCACGTCCCCACGTCCCCGCGTCCCCGTCCCCTCGTCCCCGCGTCCCCGTCCCCGCGTCCCCGTCCCCACGTCCCCGCGTTCCCGTCCATGTTTTACGACCATCCGTCCAGCGACCCTCCACAGCTAGAATGGTTTTCTCGGTTTTCTCGATCTTTTTCGGCATTATATTAAGTAAACTTAAAGCATGGAAAGTAAAAAAAAACGGGTTCAAGTAGCAAAAACAACTTCATTGTAACTTTTACGAAATGTAAACAAAACTGAAGGAGTGGAGCATTGCAAAGCGCGCGCGTTGCTTTTTCACTAAACCGGAAGTAAGTTTTTCCCGCCATTGCATGAGCGCGCGCGCGCCGACCCTTCATAGCAACGTCGCTGCTTAGCGACGAAATTGGTAAACGCACCCTTAAAGCGAGTGCAATTCGAGAACTTTCAAAATATCACTCAGTGCCCATAAATCCCGTATAGCCCTCGCGTTCATGCGATTTTTTGTTTTATAACAACTCAACAAAATATCTGGATTGTGATTGATCAATGACAAGCGCAGCTAAAGGTTATTGAGTGCATAGTCGCATCCTCTCGGCAAATGGCTGCTCAATCTATTATAAACAAAAAAATCGCCTAAAGGCTCGCGCAATTGTTAGAACTTTCAAAATATCGCTGAGTGTCTCCAAATTCCGTACAGCACTCGCGTTCATGCGTTTTCTTCATAATATACTGAGGAAACATTTGCTGAGCGTGAAACTGCACACTCAATAACGTACATTTTTATGCACTAGTTTATTGACCAATCGGAATCCAGATATTTTGTCGAGTATATGACATGATACTGAAAAACGGTTGTCTCAAAAATGTTTAAAGGCAAATTGTCTTTTCTTTCCTTTGGAAATAAATCTTTAAATTTTGACAATCTATTGTTGCTGATTTTACAGCTGCAACAACACTTTGTTATTGCTATGGTTATCGACTAGTTATCGGGATCACATGGTCTGTCACGTGACCATCTGAGATCGTAGATTTCAAGGCACTGCGGTGATGGAGATCATAGATACGTAAACACGTAATTAGCTGTCTGAACGAGCTCCAAAGGAGAGGAATCGCTCACTAAATTAATTCCTGAAATGACAATATAAACTACCTAAAACCCTACCCTGAAAAATAAAAAAACTTAACCGGTCACTGTAAACAAGATCTTACCCGCCTTGAGCTAGGGTTCTCAAGAAAAACGTCTCGAGAAAATGGTGAGCATTTTTTTTTGAAACTCGAACCCCGCTCCTACTCAGTCGTAAAGCAAACGTCGAAACCACTACACTAAACAACCATCGTCACTCAATTGCTGTCAATTTTTTTAATTTTTTAAACCACTGCTAATCTATGTATTTTTAGCCAATCAGAATGAGTGAGCGATTCCTCTCCTTAGGAACTCTGGTCTTCAGTTGAGGCTCAAACAATGACATCTTGGCCGATACACTAACAACAACAACAACAACAAACAACAACAAAATCTTTATTTATACTTGCTTCAACAGATTGCAAATTAAGTAATATATTTAACATTGTTTGAGTATTGGGATACCAGAAGTAGCTTAAAACACTAATCGAGTCTCTTATCCCGAAATATATTTATATTATGATTTTAGTTCAAAAAACAAAAAAAACAAAAAAAGTCGAACATATATACAACAAAGTGTGTATTATCACACACAATATAAATAACAGTCAACACTAAGTAACGATAGTTACAACATACAGGTAACACAGTTGGGAGACGTTAAATTTAATACAAGATTTGGAAGAGAAGATGGGTATAAAAATAAGAATTAATAGTTCTCTATGAATTGTTTTTGTAGTCTAGATTTAAAGAGTTTTCTTGGCTGGATTTTCTTACTTTCTTTGGAAAGTGAATTCCAGATTACAGCTCCTTTATATCTTTAACTAAATTTACCATAATTAGTTCGAACAGGTTGGAACTAGCCTGCGAATACAGCCGTCTTGCATCGGGAATCACAATCAAAACGTGGCTCCCGAGAGAGACGTCTGCGGGCCATCCCTTCATGTAGGACGACACGAATTGCTACCAAATTGTATTCTATTGTATTGTATTGTGTTGCGTTCTATTGTTGTATTGAATTGTATTGTGTTGTATTCTATTGTTTTTTTGTAAAAATTAGTGTCGTCCTACATAAAGGGATTGCCCGTCTGCGTCTTGAGACGGAAAATTCCATACTGATGACGTTATGCGGCCAGGATCGGTCGCGTTATTTGATTGGCTCGTATTGGATAATAGGCCTTTTGCAGCTGACAGTCACGTGCTAATATAATACTTCGTTAACGAATGAATGAGCTCGTAACCCCCATGGGAAAGACGTTGCCATGGATGCTGGATAGCAAGCCATTTTTAAAAACGCTGTTTTAGAAAGATCGATTGAAATTACAAACAGGTTTTGCTAATAACAATACCGATCTCGTACAAGGCTTCTAAATAAATGAAGTTTTTGCCATCCAGTTCATTCCTGTACAATCACGTGAATGCCTAGCTGCAAAAGACCATTAAGCATACTATCCAATCAAATAACGCGACCAGATCCTGGCCGCATAACGTCATCAGTATGGAATTTTCCGTCTCAAGACGCAGACATCTCTCTTGGGGGCCATTGTTTGATTGTGGTTTCTTTTTTTTTTATTCTTTCTTTTTTATTTAAACATATATATTCTTTGTGTTTGCTCCAGGAGCAGGAGCTCATCTAGGGAGCTTACACAACATTTATTTACAAATAATTACTTGAAACGAAAGGAGGAACTAAGCTACATACATACATGATTATTACAAGACTTAAATTTAAACAACACAAAAAGATTAATAAGTTAGGAAATGACAAAACAGAAGGCGAGTTGCAAGGACAAATCAGAAAAAACGATTTGACTCCATTAGAAAAATGTGGACTTCCTTAAAAATACATTCGTTTTGTGCTAGTGATAGGCTGGAGTCTCCAGACAGTAAAGTTCTCAACTTAAATTTGTCTGTGCAAGTTTGCCAGTTACTAATAATGAGTGCAACAGTGCAACAGATTGAGGTTTCCGATGCAAGACGGCTGTATTCGCAGGCTAAGTTGGAACATGATATGATGATTTTGAAGCTAATCTAGTATTATGCTTATCAATTCTATTGACTGGAACAACGAATTCTGAAAAAGGAGATGGAATCGAATACTATTATGATCAAAATCTAACATAAACGTAGCTGAAAGCAGGAATGTTAAATCTGTTAGCTTCAAAATGTTTAATTTCCCACTCTTTATGAAAACGATGTTCCAGTTTCTGAACCGCGAGGCAAAGCAAGAATATTTAATGATTATTTTGTTCTTCAAACAATATTGGACGATAGTACAACTGACACTCCTGTTATGCAATATTTTCAAACTTCTGAGTTCCTTTCAATAATAACAGCTTCTGAATCCCAAATATCTCTTGATATATTGAAAGCATGTGGCTATGATGGTAGCGGGAAAAAAAATGATTAGGATTTGTTGTGCTGGGATTAGCCAATCATTTACTCGATTTATTAATCGTTCTTTTATTTACGGTCAATATCCAAGTCAATGGAAAAATGCTAACGTCTTTATAATTTCCTTCTGGACATTGGCTACTTGTATATGTTCCAAGCTGGTTTTCGACCTGGTGAATCAACAATTAATCAGTTGATATATATTATACCATTGATGCAGCTCTGGAGAATGGTGCTGAAGTAAGAATGGTTTTCCTTGATGCAAGCAAGGCTTTTGACAAGGTCTGGCACAAGGGCTTGCTCTACAAGCTAGAATCTGACGGTGTTCACGGTCCCTTACTTGAATGGTTTAGAAGCTATTTATCCAATAGACAACAACGTGTCGTTGTTGAAGGGCACTGTTCCGATTGGCAAAATGTTGATACCGGGGTGCCTCAGTTCTGTTCTAGGGCCATTATTATTTTTAATATACATTAATGTTATAACTTCTAACCACAAGCCTTCTTATATGCCGACGATACCTCTCTACTTGAGGTAGTTGAATCGCCCCATTCTTCTGCGACAAAACTAAATAATGATTTACAAAGTATTTCTACATTGGCTAGCCAATGTTCACGATATTTGCTTATGTATTTTCTATTTTTGTACCGTAGGTCTTTTATAGATCCGATTATTCCTGCTATTTGTCATCATTTTTATAAAGTTGGTCTGGCCAGCATCACTATATTTCTTGCAAAGCACTGACACGTTTAGTTCAGATTTGCTTGGTTTTTGGCTTTTCGCCACACGTAATGACGTGTGACCCGATAACCAAGCATTTCTGTTAGCTCTTACTAGATGCTTTTTAGCGCAGTCCGGGTCGGTGGCGCGGTGGCGCCGAGGCCCGCGTGCTGTTTGCTATGCCATACTGACGAGTTCTAATAAGAACGAAACTGCTGTCTATGGCTGCAATCTAGTTCGAGCACTTTTCGTGTCAGGCCTAGCTAACCGTAGTGCTTTGTTTTAGAATTTTACGTTGTATATCAGCTTTGCTGTATAGTCTTCGGACTTTTCATTCTTAATCTAGTATCAATGAATGCTTCAAAGTCGAGATGTGTTACTTTCTCGTGTAAACAGTACCAGCCATTGCACCAGCCTCTGTATTTCAATGGTAACATTATTAATGAAGTAGATAGCCATACGCATTTAGGCTTAACTTTATCCAATGACCTATCATGGAAGAAACATATTTTAGATACCCATCTAAAAGTAATTAACAAAGAAATTAAATATGTTAAAGAGGGTTAAATTCAAGTTAAACAGGAATACTTTAAATATTCTTTATAAATCCTTAGTGAGATAAAAAATGGAATACGCAGATGTTATTTGGGATAACAGTACTGATCTTGATTGCAAGATCCTTGAATATATTCAGTATCAACCAGCAAGAGTAGTTACTGGTGCAATGAAGGGCTCTAGTTACGCAAAACTGTTAACGGAACTTGGTTAGGAAAGCCTCCACTCTCGAAGATCATATCATAAATTAATGTATATTTATAAAATTACACATGGCGATTCCCCTTTCTATTTATCTAAGTTACTTCCACCTTTAGTCAGAGAACGCACTCATTTTCCCTTAAGATCAGGCCACAATATTAGCCTAATTCCTACTTGGACTAATAGATTCCAAAAATCTTTTTTTCCTTCATCTATTAAACTATGGAATTCTTTGAATTTATCTATCCAAAAACTTGAAAGTCTTCCTAAATTTAAACATAAAGTTAAGCTTCTTTTTATCCCTCAAAAATATAATAAATTATTCGATGTCGCATTTTCACGATATGCATCAATATTTCACACTCGTTTAAGATTAGATACCAACGCTCTCAATTATTATTTATTTAAGATAAATTTCACTCAGTCTCCCACTTGTGAATGTGCATTCCAAAATGAATAGCTCAATAGCTCATTATTTCTTAAATTGTCCAATTTACAATGCTCTTCGAACAAAGCTCTTCACCTCTATTGCAACCTTTTTTGGAAATACCTGGCTTAAAGTGCCTATCACCCTTTTGCAATTTTGATAGCTTATGAACCTGCGAAAAGTTTTGAGTACTTCTGTGAAGAAAGTTTTGGTTTAAAGTGAATACTTTATGTTCTACGCTTGTTTGAAATCGTGTAAATGTGACCTTTCCTGACCCATGACCGCGTAAGTAAAAGCCTGGGTCGAAACTTCATTACTGCATTATTTTCCATGGCGCCTTTTTATCACAACAACATCGATGCATAGAAAATATACACAGTTTCTGAGTTGTTAGTAAAGAAAAAAGTCATTTTAGTCAAGATGACGTCTAACCCAAGTTTCGACCCAGGCTTTTACTTACGCGGTCATGGGTCAGGAAAGGTCACATTTACACGATTTCAAACAAGCGTAGAACATAAAGTATTCACTTTAAACCAAAACTTTCTTCACAGAAGTACTCAGAACTTTTCGCAGGTTCATAAGCTATCAAAATTGCAAAAGGGTGATTGGCACTTTAATAGTACTGAACGTTTCTGTGTTCAAATGCTGCTTCATGGATCGCCCGATCAAATACTGCTTCATGGATCGCCCGATCTAGAATTTCAGGATAATGCCCAAATGTTTATTGAAATTCAAAAATTTATTCTAGATTCTGGAAGATTCAGTCCTAAACAATAATCATGTATCTAACACTAAAAAGCCAGGTCCCCGTCAACCAATTTATTCTAGATTCTGGAAGATTCAGTCCTAAACAATAATCATGTATCTAACACTAAAAAGCCAGGTCCCCGTCTTAATTTTTTTTTTTTCTTAATCTATTTTAAATGTGTTATTCTTCTACATTTAATGTTTTCTCTCGTTCCCTGTTAATTATGTCAGTTTATTATGTTACATAAGTCCTCTCGATGAGCTTCTGCTATTAGGACAAATGTAAAGAATATATATGTTTAAATAAACAAAAATTATTCAAAGAGGGCTTGCATCAATATTAGAGAATGTAATGATACGAATGGACTTTGTTATTACTCGGGCGCGGCCTTTGGCCGGCACTAGTCAGAAATCGCAAGTGTTTATATTTTTTTATTCATGTTTTGTCGTCGCGAGTTGGCTCAACACATATCGCTCGGACACTGCGGGACACTGCGGGTCACCTAATGTATTTACATAACTTAACACAGTGAAAACAAGATGGCGGAGACCCGGAAGAGATAAGAAGAGATAAAGTCCGTCGCAGAGGAAATTTCTCTAAAATTTAGAGTTCCATCTCTCAAATGTAAACAGCTTAATGTTTTATTTAACTTCATTCGTGGGAAAGCCTTCCAACAGGCTCGGGATATTTTCAACTGGCGCTCTTGTCGGAGCCGAAGGAAGTGTTTTACCCAGATATTTATTCGAGACGACGAACACCACACGAGTAGCCAAAACGCGAGCGAAGCTTTGCTGAAACCAAATGTTTCTTCGATGGAAATGGCAAGATGTTGAGTTTTTCTAGGAGGACTTTGGATGGAAATTTCTCACATTTTACGAAATGATTAGGGATTTAGCTGGCGCTCCTAAACGCATGTGGCCTAGCGTGGTGAAATAATTTGAACCGACATTTGTAAGTAAAACACTCATAAAACTTACCAGATTGAATTGCTGTTATTTAATATTCGTTTCTGTTAAAAGTAATGGCATCATATATAGCAGTAAATGTTGCTAAAATGAATTGTTTGCTAACATACACACAAAAAACATCTCAATTAAAAAAAAAATAAGCAAGTTAATTAAAGTTCAGAAACAGTGCTACACTAACGTTTATTTATTACAATTACTGGAAGCAGTTGTAATAGGCCTTTTGCAGGAAACAGTCGTGTCCTGGTATAATACTTTGTTAAAAGGAATCTCAGCTGAAAACAATGTTTGCTCCCAAGTAATTGTTCTGCATATCTAAGTCTGTTTCTGTGTTTTTCTCCAGTAAATTGTACACTAGATGTCATTTATGTCGATAAAACTCATTTGAATTTCCAGCGCGTCGCCATCTTGGATTTTAAGACGTCACCGTGCTGCCCCTGTTGTCAGAAAAATATATAGCTATTTTGTTGTGCAACAATAGGGGCAACACTGTGACGTCATGAGATCCAAGATGGCGGCGCGCAGGAAATTCAAATGAGTTTTATCGATAGGAATATCGATGCATAAATGACATCTAGTGTGAAATTTACTGGAGACAAACATAACAGTAGACTCAGGCATCCATAACAAACACTTGAGAACAAACATTGTTTTTCAGCCAAAGTTCCCTTTAACGAATGATTTGAGCTTTTGATTTCCATGGGAAAGACGTTGCCATGGATGCTGGATGGCAAGCTATCTTTTAAAACGCTGTTTTAGAAAGATCGACAATGGTTTGTAAATGCACTACCGATCTCGTGCAAGTACTTTTAAATATATGAATAGCGCTGCGCACAGTTTCTAAAAATAGATTGTCTGGCACGAGACCCCCCGCAAGGGTCAGACAAACATGGCGCGAAATACAGTGTTCGTATGGGAATCAGATGCCAAATAATTTCCGTAAAATCGAGTTTCTGAAATATTCACTGTCAGCAAACTTAAGATACCAGGTAAAAGATTAACTGATCAAAATTTGAGGGATGTAGCTGTGCTGGGAAGCGTGCAATCGTGTTTTCAGTTTTCTATACCTTTGTAAAATGTATGGAAAACTGAAAACACGATTGCACGCTTCCCAGTATAACTACATCCCTCAAATTTTGATCAGTTAATCTGTTACCTGGTATCTAAAGTTTGCAGGCAGTGAATAGTTCAGAAATTCGATTTTACGGAAATTATTTGGCATCGGATTCCCATACAAACACTGTATTTCGCGCCATCGTTGCACCTCGCTTGATAAGATTGACGTTTGTCGCTTTGTTTCAATCCTCTGTATTTTAGCCAACGTTTAAGCTGTTCGACAGTACAATCATCAGGTTCTCTTTCGGAATATAATGCAGGAAAGCCGTCATTTTTGGTAGAATAGTCAGACGACGAACTGAAGTCCTGGTCAATTCTTGTAAGTTCTAACGCGAAAAGTGGTTTGTTTGTCTGAGTCATGCGGGGGGTCTTAATTTTCGTGACGTCACTCACGCGCAGCGCTATTAAGATTTGTTTGCCATCTGGTGCAACCACGTGATTGCATTCCTGCTAAAGGTTCATGCCATTATATATATAAATTATCACGAACATCAGTAGCACAAATTAACCATGCATGACAAAAATATGTTAGAATTCCATGAACTACATGTATTCACCTAAACCTAGGTGGCCCGAGTTAAGGCCAGCTAGGGCTTCTTGTTAAATTATACATATAGCTTTTGTAGTGATGTTGGTACTTTGAATTTCGCCTATTACACTCTAAACTAATAAATGTAGTCCATGTGCTAAAACGTGATCATAATTTTATCATACAGTAAAGTGAAAATGGATTGCTATAATTTGTCACGTTGTTAATCAGATGACATATTTGAACAGCGATATGCAATATCGAATTGTCAAGCTCGATTAGTTTCTAATGAACAAGCCATGTTTTAGCGATTTTCTATTGCGGGTTTAAAATCCCAGTCCTTAATTGTTCTGAATGCCATATAATGGCAGTATCTACTTTTATGCGTCTAAAAGCAAAGTTACAGCGACGTTACGATACAGCTACAGTCTTAGTGTACGCGGTTACCGTAAGGCATGACGTGACATTGTAATGCCTTCTTCGCTGGTCAGTTTATTCATGTTTTCCAATCACAATGACTAGCCAGGGGGTAGCATCAATACACTCACATACGCACGTACGTATCAGTACACTTAATATTTGACTACTTTATTACACTTTGCTCCCAGACCACTCCCGCAGGCTGTTTGGTATCTACAAGTTTTGCCTCTAATTCGTAAGCCTTCTAAAAGTTTAGCAACGCCCATGATAGCTACAGTATATGGTACAGCATACTTCTGTTTATTTCCATCTCAAACGAGATCTGCTCCGTACCATTATGTTGTAACAGTATAGCAATTCTTTCGCCACAATTTTGACATGCTCTAATTGACTTTCGGTAGGTTAATCCAGCTATTTACAGTCTCCCTCCAGCACGTCACATCCACCATGTAGAGAATGCATGTCAAGTTTGCCAAGAAGCCCTGTTTTGGGGTCCAGGAAGTGGTTATACCACATGATAGCCGTTCCCTTCTGAGGTTTGATCACTAGGTTTGAGTTGTGGCAGTTGATGCTGAGGTTTGTCGACACGTTCTGGTGCACTCTTTTGGCGTCTGCGACAAGAAACGCTGTTTCTCCACGTCATTCATGAAAAAACAAGATGGTCATATAGCTAGAAATCAAATCAAACTGGTGTAAATTTCCCTTTATTTCATTACAGGAATAGCTGGAGAGTGAATTTTGTATCGAGAAACGTAATAACGGCATATCGAAATAAACAGCGCGGTTTTGGTAACGCATGGGTATTGGAGTTGTATCATACTGAATCGTATACGTGATTAGGTCATTAGATCAAAACGGCAAAAACAATCGTAATTGCGCAACTCATACGAAATCAACTCTACTCGTTTTCGTGGCCACACGTCTGACAACAATGAACGACACGACTGACGATGTGAACTCGGTATGGCTTCCCTTTCGTACATATTATGTCAGTTCTTTATCGATTGTATTAAGAGCGACCAAAAAATGAATAAACAAAAACCCAGGGGATATATTCGACTCACCGGTACATGTAACAGACCTACGTTCTACATGCGGATCTGATTCGACTCACCGGAAATATATCAGACTTATTTTCCACATGCGGATCTGATTCGACTCACTGGTACATGTAACAGACTTATGTTCTACATGCGGATCTGATTCGACTCACCGGTACGGTTGCACATATTAGCGCCCGTGGCGGCTGCTTGGATGATTTCTGATAAACTTTTGATTAATGATAGTAAAACTGAATTTATCTTATTAGGCACCCGCCAACAACTTGCTATGGTAGATATCGGTCACTTAGTTGTTGGGTCGTTAGAGGTTGCCCACACCGCGGCAAAACGTCACGCGCATGCGTATTTGCTATTCTTGTCCGCGCGCGGCCGCCCCCAGTTTCCCGCGAAAACTGAAATGAAACAACAGGCACATGCCGAGATGTTAACGTTTCTGCTTAAAACTATTCATTTGTGGACTGTTTTGTCAAAAACTAAGAAATCTACTTAAAAGCTAAGCCTAAGACTTTAACAGGTTGAAGTTTTCTTAATTTGTACTTCACTGTTAGTTTACTAAGTTATAAAATGATTTACTAAAAAAGTTGAAACCCTCGGTAATTTGTATTTGATAGCAGAGCCTTAGTTCTTTCGGCCAGCGGAGCATACCGTTTTGCCGCGGTGTGGAGGTTGCCCTGGTTACTACCGTGAGGAACGTTGGGGCCTAGTTTGACACTGAACTCTCCATGTCAACTCATGTTTCTAAAGTATGATAGTTGTGAATTTTTCCACCTGCATAACATTAGCCTTGTCAGATATACATAGTGAGTTCTATATACATTTTTATATCATTATTAGTTAATGTTATATATTATTTTATAATTAGTTTTAATTGTGTATTGTGATACGCAAGTGATCATCTATTTTTATGTTGCGCAAAAGAAGAAATTAAATTGTTATTATCATTATTAAATTAAATTATTATTAGGTACCATACTTATGTTCTACATGCGGATATGATTCGACTCACCGGCACATGTGACAGTCGTTATTATTGTTGAGCCCTTGACAGCAGGGCAGGTTTTTACCGATATCATCTTCTGTTGAGTCATAGTGACCGTGAAAATGACCATGAACAGAATACTTGACCACCTGAAACAATACTCACAATCATCATGATATCACAGATATCACATATATCACAAATATCATGTAAATGTAAGAGCACAGTTAGAAAGTAAAACCAAATCATCTCAATTTATAAATAGCTAGAAAAAAAAATCCAGTCAGCCAGATATGAAGATTAATCAAACTCCAACACTTAGGGCGCATTTTGGGGGCATGTTCGGAAAAAGGAATTATATACCGTAAAACCAATCCTGTCTACATTCTGTACATTATCAAACACCAAAAATAGATTCATAACATACGTACTAAAAGTAGCAACTACTTTCCACATTTCAGGAGAGGGATATGTACCCGGGGGGTACTCTACCTAAAGTTGGGTAGGGGTGTGCCGCTGGGGCTCTGAAACGCTTACCCTGTTTAAGACAAAAAAAACTCAAATTTCCATACCCTGTTCAAGACAAAGTGTTAACATTTTCCCTCTATAAGACAAATAACAAATTATCTATACTTGGATGTCAGTGTTTATTGTGATCTTGTATAATGAGTGTCATAACTAAATAAGTCTTCAGCAAGCACTAGACTAAATAACGGCACTAGATAAATACCATACCGTGTTCAAGATCTGTCGATGTGAAAATGGATACACTGTCAGTAGTATAGGGCGCATGGAATTAAGCCCCTTTTTTGGTGCGTTATGTTAATTTTTGGTGCGTTCTCATTAATTCAATGACGTCACGGTTCTATTGTCTTGGACTCATGAATAAAGTGTGGCGCCCTCATGAATAAAATGCGGCGCTATGCTAATTTTTAAGGCGCTCATGAATAAAATGCAGCGCTCTCATGAATAAAGTGCGACGCTCATGAATATCTATTGTTCCTTTGGATGAGGTCATCGATCTATTCGGGCCTGTTTGGGCAAAGCCTATTGTTTGGAGCAGCTATAAAGCTAGAACCGATCGGCCCTGAAACCATTCGAAGTTGAATACAAATAAATAAAACATACCTCGCAATATCTAAACCCCTTTGTCGTGTAAATAGTAAGAACAAACTACTCGTGTAGGCTCTAAACTGTCTTTATTATTTTCCTTTACAGTTAATAACTCTTAAGATAATTGTATACGAAATCCACTGTGACTCATTAGATAAATGTTTCTATTGTCCTTAGGGATTAACGATAACTGAAGAGCCTATTGTTTGGAGGAAAACTCTTGTGATGCAAATTATTCTCTAAAACTGAATTATAATTACCATACGAATATAAACAAACTACTCGGAACAAGATTTTATTGATTCAAACCATGATAAGCGACACGATTTACATCTAGGCATAAAAAATAAAGAGTATTTTAGCATTTAAGGTTGTTTACGATCAGTCCTCATCGTCACTTGTTGGGTGATAAGTTTCTTCCTTTTTACTTTTGGGATGAATATGCCGTACTGTTAGACAATGTTGGCATCGTACCAAAATGTTCTTAACCGACTTGGTTGTCAATGGAAACTCATTCTCGCAAATGGTACATGTGGTGATGGCATTCTTAACAAGCGGGTCAAGTAAAATATCATACCATAGACATTTGGGGCAGCCAACAACACCCGTTACGTGAACATTGGTAGAGTTACAATGATCACAAGAGTCATTGATTTTATTTTCGTTGTTATCTTCACTGTCCTCTTCATCACTACTCTGTTCTTCCTCGTTTGCAATAGTACTATCTTGGTTTTCGGCATCACTGTTATTGTCACTCTCCTGAGACTCGTTCTCATTTTCACTCTCTTCTTGCTCACTGCTGCTAGTTTCAGGCTCCTTTTGCTGGTATGTTTTTTCTTTTTCGATAAGATCGCTCAAAACCTTTTTGTTGTGAATTAGACTTTTGTGGATTCCTAGCTCAGCAAGACCCTCTAGAAATGTATTGAGACCGCGAGGTCTCAGCATATCCTTGTTATAGGGAAGTAAGACATATTCTACCAGGGCCGCTATATTCGTCACCGGAATCCTACGCTTGCTACGAAACAATTCTCCTCTTGGCGTCCAAAATAAAATATCCTTAGAGGAGGCCATACTGTGCAATAAATCCGAAGCATCTTTATGGGAGACGGCTCTCGGAAGATCATCCAAAACTTCTTTAATTCTTGGTTCCTCTTCATCCTCACTCTCATCATTCGATGTGTCACTTTCTTCACTTTCCATGTCAATGTTTCTCTTCATGTTCACCGCAGAGTGACTTCAGTAGCAAATGATCTTGAAAGACCTAAGACCCCCCTATTTATACCATCAGAAGCCCAGTGAGAATAGGGGCTAACAAATGTTCAATAAATCCACCTCCCTCTTACACTAGTAGTTGCTTCTTTTCTTTGAATGGAACCTCTGGATCCACGAGTGTATACATAGATTATCTGTGTGGAGTTAGTCTTCGCCTGTCTTCCTCACTGATAGGTACATATCCTCTAACAACATTATGTGTCGCTTGGACGAGCGAATGTACTTGTTCTGGAGATGCCGTTTCGAGGAGAAATTGACGTTGATGGTCGGGAGACGAAGCTAAGAGTTGTAGAAAGGCACGATTTCTCTTTACTGTTCGAGACATGGTTGAAACTGAACTGAGATTTTCTTATGAGGGCTATTTATAGTGATGATGATGATGATGAGGAGGAGGAGGAGGAGGAGGAGGAGGATATAAATCTAGAGTATATAGTGTTTCGGCTCATTCATCTAAAATCTGTTATAGGGTAAACATGGTTTTTAGACACTGCCCAGAGTGCGGAGAAGAATTCTCAAGGAGTGATAGTCTTAAACGACACATGGATAACAAACACAATTCCTTCAGATTTTCTAAGTCCAAGTCAACTGAGCCTGAAACCTCTTGTGACTCTTTTCAACTACAACATCCCTTCACATGTATGGTTGCTGGTATGACAGGTTGTGGTAAAACGGTCTGGGTACAGAAGTTACTCGAAGAAGCCCATCAAACAATTTCCCGGCCACCCCAGAGGATTGTCTGGTGCTATTCACAGTGGCAGCCTGTGTATACAGCACTCCTTAGTACGGTACCTGATATCGAATTTGTGAAAGGAATCCCACCTGATATCGAGCAAGATCACTATTTTGATGTACGTTGATGACCAGATGACTGAAACGGGAAATGACAATAGAATTGTCAACCTGTTTACCAAAGGATCTCATCATCGAAATCTGAGTGTCCTCTACATTTTACAGAATCTATTCCATCAGGGTAAAGGCAATCGCAGCATCAGTTTAAACAGTCATTACTTAGTGCTGTTTAAGAATCCACGTGACAAACTACAAATTTTAACATTGGCCAAGCGAATGTATCCCAGGCAGACGGAGTATTTTCTCAACAAGTACGAAAAGGCTGTTAGGAGACCTTATGGTTATTTGTTTGTCGACTTAAAACCAAATACACCCGAGGGCTGTAGGCTAAGGACCAATGTTTTACCCGGTGAACAGCAACAACCACAAGAAATATCTAACGAGGATAGCGTTTCTAACGTACTGCGCAAGTACGTCGAGCAGCAGAGCTTTACAATTTCCCCGCAAGTACAAAAAATGCAAAGCTTGAAGGATAATATGAAGAGGGTATTAAACCGTAATGATCTCAGTCAGACCCAGAAAGCAATAAATTATGTCCAGCTTCAAAACAACTTTATGAGGTATAAACACCAAATGAGTCAATATCCTGTACCTCCTACAACTCTTTCACCTGGTATCACAACCCAATCCCAAGAACAAGAAATAGCCGATACACCCATCACACCGCAACAAGTATACCTCGATTCAGCTGAACCAGCCACAGTGCCGTATTCAGCAAAAGCATATCAGTCCCCAACCACGAACATTTCTTTGAGCTCACCAACCATACCGCCACAATTACACCTAGATTCGTCTGAACCAGCCACAGTGCCCAATTCAGAGAGAACCTACGAATCACCATTCCCTAATATTTCTTTGTCTTCTTTGAACTCATCAACCAAAAAGCTACTCTCCCCGCTACGAAAATTAAGAAAACGCCGACGTTTGGAACTCAAGAATTACTTGGATGATGATGCCGAAGAAAGTGTTGGACCTTATCTAAAAGCCGATCGGATCAGACGATCAATGCGAATTCGGAAGCCTTACAAGTATTAACATTGTATTAGAGCTGGAGACAGTTAGCGTTGGGACACAGTGGAGTGCATTTGGGGCTAAATTTGCATTGTAAATCGTGTCGCTTATCATGGTTTGAATCAATAAAATCTTGTTCCGAGTAGTTTGTTTATATTCGTATGGTAATTATAGTTCAGTTTTAGAGAATAATTTGCATCACAAGAGTTTTCCTCCAAACAATAGGCTCTTCAGTTATCGTTAATCCCTAAGGACAATATAAACATTTATCTAATGAGTCACAGTGGATTTCGTATACAATTATCTTAAGAGTTATTAACTGTAAAGGAAAATAATAAAGACAGTTTAGAGCCTACACGAGTAGTTTGTTCTTACTATTTACACTACAAAGGGGTTTAGATATTGCGAGGTATGTTTTATTTATTTGTATTCAACTTCGAATGGTTTCAGGGCCGATCGGTTCTAGCTTTATAGCTGCTCCAAACAATAGGCTTTGCCCAAACAGGCCCGAATAGATCGATGACCTCATCCAAAGGAACAATAGATATTCATGAGCGTCGCACTTTATTCATGAGAGCGCCGCATTTTATTCATGAGCGCCTTAAAAATTAGCATAGCGCCGCATTTTATTCATGAGGGCGCCACACTTTATTCATGAGTCCAAGACAATAGAACCGTGACGTCATTGAATTAATGAGAACGCACCAAAAATTAACATAACGCACCAAAAAAGGGGCATAATTCCATGCGCCCTATACTACTCCTGTCTAAGATCAGAAACTCGAAAAACCATACCCTGTCCAGCGGGTCATCCCCGTATAGTCCATATATGGGAGTACCCCCCCCCCCCCCGGGGGATATGTGCAGGATTTCGAGGTATTGTAATTTAGGGATAATCAATAGGTAAGTCAATAGGACATGGGGCATTGTCAGTACGACATGGTCCATAGTCAATAGCGCATCGTGAATAAAGTATCGCCAATAGGACATATGACATGTCAGTAGGACATAGGGCATAGTAAGTATGACATGGACCATAGTCATGCAATAGCGATAGCGCATCGTCAATAAGGTATCGTCAATAGGACATATGACATACTATGTAAGACTAATTAGGTAGGTTGATCATGACAGAACTGAAAGTTCCTTATACTAAAAACACAGACAATAGAATTTACTATGTAATATATAAAAAAACGAGAGTTAGGTTTTTACCAGGAGATCCAAACACCGAGAACTATTTATTATTTCGAGGTGTTTGGATTCCCTGGCCGGTGAAACACGAAGCTTGAGTTTTTTATGTGACCTCTCAAGCGAAAACAATACCTGCATTCATAAACATTAGAATGTATTGTTCGCCTGGAATTTTATTGTATGCAATTATAGACTACAAGGGTTGTGATTGTTATTTTGTCACGGTCATTTCAACAAACGGCCTGATAGCGGATTGAGCAAGACAGCGGACTAGTAGTCAAGAGCAGCCACGAGGATGATGGTTCGAGTTGCACTGGACACCAATTTTTATCTTCTCCTTCACTTCTCCATGTAAAGTAATTAGGTCCATCACATGCATGACTCTTGATACCCAATGAGAGTGTTTCATTGGTATCAATATTAATTCATGCATGTGACCAAATGCAGTCCTCTGATTGACTAAAACTCTCATGAATTATTAATGAGTTTGAAAAATATCTATATTAAGTACTATTTACAAATTATGAGTGGCGATGTTGTATGTAAAGTACTTATGATATGCACCACATAAAACTTAAAGCTTTGATTTCTCTCACCTTGCTATCGACGTGGGATGAATTACTTTCTCACAAACACATGTCCCGCACATCGAAGAGACAATATGTATCAATGGGCTCCTGTATGTATGTAATAAGAGAGCAGAGCGTAGCGTGCAGAAAAACAGGTACCACATGGAGGAGACGGTGTGTACGCAATAAGAGAGCAAATGTACTTTGTCTTTTCACCCGGCCCGGGATAGGGGAAGTCAGTGATCGGTCGTGTAGCCTCCTCATACTACCGATAGCATGTTGGTATTCTGTATCATTCCATACAGGATTGTAGTTGGCTTACAGTTAGTACTCTGTATCATTTGATACAGAATACTAATAGCTAACTAGGATTTTGTATAGGGTTTACAGTGTATCTACGTGAGCCGAATGCTGGGTCTGGATTGGCTAGTACCCTTATGAATTATTAATGACTATTTTAAGTAATATGTACAACACTGTCAGCCGTGTTGTATCACATATCCAAACACTGAGAACTGAACTTGAAAAACGAGGCAAAGCGGAGTTGTTTTAACTCAGTTCGAGGTGTTTGGATATGTGATACAACCCCGGGGGGTACTCCCATATATGGACTATACGGGGATGATCCGCTGGACAGGGTATGGTTTTTCGAGTTTCTGATCTTAGTCAGGGTATCCATTTTGACATCGACAGATCTTGAACAGTGTATGGTATTTATCTAGTGCCGTTATTTAGTCTAGTGCTTGCTGAAGACTTATTTAGTTATGACACTCATTATACAAGATCACAATAAACACTGACATCCAATTATAGATAATTTGTTATTTGTCTTATAGAGGGAATATTTTAACACTTTGTCTTGAACAGGATATGGAAATTTGAGATTTTTTGTCTTAAACAGGGTAAGGGTTTCAGAGCCCCAGCGGCACACCCCTACCCAACTTTAGGTAGAGTACCCCCCCCCCCCCCCCCCCCCCCCCCCGCAACCCGGGATACAACACGGCTGACAGTGTTGTATATGGCTTCTCCAACGAATTTACCATTGAAGTGAAAACGGAGAAGAAAGTCTGGATAATTTATGCAAGTGTTTCATCACATATCCAAACTCCTTCACGCTTGTGATTTTCTTTGTAATATTCTCATTAATTATTGATTGTTTACAACATGAGCGGAAGTGTTAAGGCCAATGCAACGCGGACGCGAATGTTGTAAACTATTTGTGAAATGAAACTATATATAATATTTAGAAAATTATGAACTTTTGATGAAAATTAAACGTAATACATAGAGTTGAGTTCTATAGTTTGGGTTACGGACATGCGCAGTGTAGAAAAACAGGTCCTATACTTGTGGGACGGTATCTATGCATCAATAGCCCTCCGCCAACAAATCCTGGCATACTGTTTTCTGGGTACAGAACGGGTTCAAAAATTTCGAAATGACCTTAAAGATCTGGCGTGGTCGAACGCTATCGCTAAAAGGGAAAACCCTCATTGCAAACACTCTCGTATCCAGCAAGTTGTGGTACACATCCACTGTGCTACAAATGCCAGCTCCGATAGTTATACGCAAATCAACAAGTTGGTCCCTTCATGTATTGGACCAGCCATAGGCTAGCGATAAGGACAGAGTGGCAATAGATCAGGCCGCGATAAATTCCGACATTGTGAAAGGAGTGCAAACATAGCGCGAAATACAGTGTTCGTATGGGAATTGATGCGAATCCGATGCCAACTGATAATCCGTAAAATCGAATTTCTGAAATATTCTTCAGATACAAACTTAAGATACCTGCAGGTAAAAGGTTAACATATCGAAATTTGAGGGATGTAGCTGTGCTGGGAAGCGTGCAATCGTGTTTTCAGTTTTCCATACATTGTCTGTAAATTTTCACGCGGAATTCGATACGTGTCCCAGCACAGCTACAACTCAAATTTCGATATGTTAATCTTTTACCTGGTATCAGAATATTTCAGAAATTCGATTTTACGGATTTTATTTGGCATCGGATTCCCATCGATTCCCATACAAACATTGTATTTCGCGCCATGTTTGCACCCTTTTCAAAATGTTGGAATTTACCGCGAACTGGTCATGGATTATAGGCAACTTTATGCCGGGCGCTGCTTCAGGATAACGCCCGGCTTTTTACAACGGTTTCCTCAAAACGTTGGGCGAAATCAAAACCTGGGTGAGCTCAGCCCCCCTCAAAGATTTTAAGGTGAAAACTATCTACGCCGGACTCGTCAAAACTCTCCGTGTTACGACTATAGCCCAATCGAGGTGGGAAATCAAACTCAACCGGAGAATTCCCTGGCGTACAGTTTGGCCAGTCACACCTACGGGTGTACGAACTGGGAGAAGGGATTTGACGTGAAAAATCCGACACGCGTTGTACGCACACCGTGCGTGACAAGTAAAGCATATCGCGGAAAAGTGGGCTATTATGACACTAAATATAAAACGTTTATACTATAAAAATTATTTAAAAAAATAAAAGTTTAGATTTGTAACGGTAGAAGCGAATCTATACAATGGACGAAAACGCTATCTAAAATATTCAAACTATAAAATTTCACAAATAGTTTGAGTTAACATCTTACCTGGCTTACCTGTAATGGCTCACTTGCCTCGATAACCCATTGTGGTAAGTTTGTTAGCCGTATAATCCTCTCCTTTAAGGACTACAATACAGTGTCAGTGCTTTCATTCATAGCCAGCCACTATATCGTGATCGGTACAAAGGATATAATTTCATATCCTCCAATAAATAAATAAACCTATCCATTATTTCATTTGTTCCACCAATGAGTTCATCCTCCGTAATTTTTCGATTGAAATCTGCATCGAACGCCATAAATATTTTCTCTACATCTTTTTCATACAAGTACAATGCAGCGGCTTGCTGTAGGAACGACTTGAACTCTTGTAAGGATTTGAATTGATTTCCTAATCGCTTCCCAACTCGTCGATATCGGGACTTCTGCAGTTGAAGTAGGTCTGGTTTCAGTTTATTCACACCCTTTTCATCCGATATGGTTGTGCTTTCCTGTAACCCTGCTACTTGGGCAAGACCAATTATGTGATCGCACTCACTGCTGGTAAGAAAGTCAGGAATTTCGAAAATCAAAGGTCTTAGGCTTTTAGTGAGCATGATATGGTGCCTGCCTTTCGCAACCTGGAAAGTTTGTGTATGCCCAACTCGGATGCTCGCAATGCATCTTGGTTGAATGAGCTCCTTTAAGTAACGGCGGTTTTTTGGTTCAGTACTTAAGGCAAAGACATATTTCGGCGTTACTTAACGGCGGAAGTTTTGTTCAGTATAAGGCAAAGACATAATTCGCCATTAGGTAACGGCGGTTTTTTTGGTTCAGTAGTATGGCAAAGACATAATTCGCCGTTACTTAACGGCGGAATTTTTAGTCAGTAAAAGGCAAAGACATGCATAATTCGCCGTTACTGAACGGCGGAATTTTTGTTCAGTATAAGGCAAAGACATAATTCGCCATTAGGTAACGGCGGTTTTTTGGTTCAGTAGTAAGGCAAAGACATAATTCGCTATTAGGTAACGGCGGTTTTTTGGTTCAGTAGTAAGGCAAAGACATAATCCGCCGTTACTTAACGGCGGTCATCCCATCAGTATTTTTACTCTTATCTTTCATTAACACGCTGCAAGTAATTGATACATTCTCTGCCCTCGCATTCTACTTCGTCGTCCAAGAGCGAGACAGGAGCACCTAACGGGCCATTTTCTCATAATGATTAAAAATGATAGAAAACAAATAAATATCGATACCAGAAGACATGCAGTTAATTGTTAAAGAAATCTGGGAAATATTTATCCGCTCCACATCACCAGCTAGCGGTTCGCTACGAAATGAAGGTTCCCAGCAAGAATTTCCAAGTCATGACGTATATCAGGGGCACCCAACGAAGTTTTCGGTTAAAAAGCTGTTCGGGAGAGTAAGTTAGCCTAAAACTTTCGGATTTGAAAAAAAAAAATCCCTAGAAAATTGTTTTCTGAAATACTGGCTAGAAAATTTGTTTTCAATCCCTATAAAATTATAGAAGAAAAGGGAGACTAAAAGGTTTCCCCTAAAATATTCGTACGTCCCAATTCGTCTGATCAATAGAGTCAGAATAGGAAAAAGAATCCCTAAAAAAATCGTACCTCAACAAAACGTTGCAACATGAAGTTACTTGGGCTAGAACATTCTTGTTATGTTCTAGACTACTAACAAATTCGTAGGCCGGGAATATTTTGCCATAGTATTTTCGTTGACGCGATATCCACCTAGTAAATCCGAACAGCTAATAGCTTTCTAGAATACGTCAAAAGACATAGTAGGCGCCTTAAAATGGCTAGATAAGCTGCAGACAACTGGTTTCAAACGAATTTCAAAAAGTACTCGTTGGGTGCCCTTGGTATATTCCCAGCCATGAATCATTTCACAACATGCAGATTTTCCCAGCAAGCAGGTATAAACTTATAATTATGTTTACTAGCCAGGAAACACGAACTTGTCTGCTTTTCAGCTGGGAGACAATATTTGTATAACCCCGATATGTATAAATAGACACATGAACCTCCAGTTCTTTCATTGTAGTCAAAATTTCATAAGCTCTTTAACTAAACAAGGTGGCAGGATTAGCGATAATGTAATAACACAAACAAACGATCCTTACCGCTACGACAAAGCACAGCCACATTGGCGAGGTAAAAGGTTTGTTGAGTAACGGCGAATTATGTCTTTGCCTCATACTGAACCAAACATTCGACGTTAAGTAACGGCGAATTATGTCTTTGAGTAGTATGTAAAGTGGGGGGACTGGCGCACTTTTTACGCTACATTAGAAAAATGTGAGGTTCTTGCGCAGTACCTCCGTTTTCAGTCGTATGTCACATTCGATGATCCCTTACCCCACTACGTCGGATGGCACAGATGTTGTAATTTGGTCACAAATACGTTGGACCTCCGTTTTATTACATTTTTGACACCCAATTAGAGGAGCGATTAGTATACGGTATATCCTATGGCTCCCACCCAACGACCCTATACTTTGGCGGCCAATTAGAGAAAGGCTACCATTAAGGTATTATACTATGGCTGAACGCACACTAGAATTCGTCCGAGCACCAAGGACCATCAAGGGCTATTTACGTGGGTAGAAGATGGACGTTCCAGATGGTGATCCATTAGGAGCAGACCCAGTTGCCTTCCTAGCTGGTGTGCGGAAGCAGACTACTGAAAAGATAGAGAAAGAGCTCCAAGACCACAATAGCATCAAGCTTCAGTTAGCTTTGAATATCACGCTACGGCTCGACAAACCTGAGGGTTCAGAATATGAGATAGTCACCTTCCGTAGCTCACAAACCGTCTTGACCAATGATTCTGGGATACGTGGGGCAATAGTAGAAGCACATGCTCAGATCTACAACCGCATTGAGAAGTGGATAAGTCGAGGATCAAACTGGGTTATAGATAAAGTCAACATTCTGTGGTTAGACATCGCCCGATATCAACCACTACGCGGAGGTTCATATTTACCACTGCCTACAGAAATCGCGAATAAGAAAGCGGTGATCAATGTGAAAAACAACGACGACCATTGCGCACTTTGGTCGATATGCGCAGCACTGTTTCCAGCTGCAAAAGACCCCCAGAGAACATATAAGTACCGAAAAGATCAGTTGAAATCAGAAGGGGTGGACTCACCAACACCAATCTCATAAATACCACGTTTGGAGAAGCAGAACGAAGTCTCTATCAATGTGTATGGTTGGGACCCAAAGGAAAAGTGTTTGATTGTGCACCACATCTCAAAGGAGACCTTTTCAAAGCGCATTAACCTCTTGCTTATAGAGTGCCAAGATAGCGATCTTCAACACTACTGTTGGATTAAGGATTTCAATCGTCTCCTATTCGATCAAACAAAACATAAATGTAGGAAGAACTTCTGTGAGCGATGTCTACATGGATATTCCAACGAAGATCTTCTCAAAAAACACATTCCAGAGTGTAACAGCGTCGATGCCCGAGCCATTCGCATTGAAATGCCTACCAATGAGAATAACATAGTATCCTTTCAGAACATCCACAAACAGCTAAAAATTCCCTACATTATCTATGCCGACTTTGAGGCTTTAACCACTAAGATCGAAGGACCTGCCCAAGACCCCGAAAAGAGCAACACACTTAAAACAGAAGAACATATTCCCTGTGGATTTTGCTACATAGTCATACGTTCTGATGGTCATAGCGAACCACCCGTACTATATAGAGGTACATATATTATCGAACGCTTTCTACTATCTATACAAGAGGAAGAGGCGAAGATCAAAGCCCCAAATGCCAAACCACTACATATGTTGTTTAAAGACCAGAGAGTTTATAATAGAGCAACGATTTGTTTTATCTGCCAGAAGCCCTTTGTTGGTAGCGATAGAGTACGTGATCATTGTCACATCACAGGTGAGTTTCGAGGTGCCGCACATAGAGTCTGTAACCTTAAATTGCGTATCTCACCTACCATTCCAGTTGTATTCCACAATCTACGCGGATATGATTCTCACCTACTGATGCAATCCATCTCCAAGACAGAGGTCGCTATCTCCTGTATCCCAAACAATATGGAGAAATATATTTCATTCTCACTTGGCAACCTACGGTTCATCGATAGTATACAATTTCTACCATCCTCTCTTGACAAGCTGATAGCAACTTCTACCCCAGACACCCTTAAACAAACCGCAAAGCAGACTCCCGACCCAGAGAAGAACAAGTTGCTACTGCGCAAAGGCGTTTATCCATATGGGTACATGGACTCTTGGGATAGATTTGCAGAGACTTATCTTCCACCGAAAGAAGCATTCTATAGTAAGCTATACCTAGAGGATATATCCGATAAGGACTATGAACACGCACTAGAAGTTTCGAACGTATTCGATTGTGAACGTATTCGATTGTGAAACATTGGGAGACTACCACGATCTTTACCTTCAAACAGATGTACTTCTTCTAGCAGATGTGTTTGAGACCTTTCGCACAACATGTATGCAAAACTATGGTGTAGATCCGGCCCACTACTATTCTAGTCCTGGTCTATCGTGGGATGCGTTGTTAAAGAAGACCAACCTGGAGCTTGAACTATTAACTGACTATGACATTCATCTATTCATTGAGAAAGGTCTACGCGGTGGGATATCTATGGTGTCTCAGCGTAGTGCCAAAGCAAACAACCCAAACGCACCTGATTTTGACCCAGAGAAACCAAATAGCCATATACTCTATCTCGACGCAAACAATCTATATGGCTGGGCTATGAGTCAATATCTACCAACGAGAGGGTTTGATCATGAGTGGTGTACACCAACAGAAGAACAAATCACCAAACTTACAGACGATTCAGATAAAGGTTACATTCTAGAAGTTGACCTTGAGTATCCTCGAGAACTTCACGACTCACACAACAGCTATCCTCTAGCTCCCGAGAGAATGCAAGTGGATCGTGCTTGGTTCTCAGAGTATCAAACCGATCTATTTGAGGAACTATACGAAGACAACGGATCTTTGAAAGTGGAAAAACTTGTACCTAACCTATATAACAAAGAACGATATGTGCTCCACTACCGCAACCTACAACTGTATCTATCTCTTGGCATGCGATTGAAAAAGATCCACAGAGCACTACGATTCGATTAATCCCCATGGATTGAGCCATATATACGAATGAATACAGAGCTACGAAAACAAGCGAAGAGTACCTTCGAGCAGGACCTCTACAAATTGATGAACAATAGTGTATTTGGCAAAACAATGGAGAATCTACGTAAGCGTGTAGATATCAAACTAGTTCGCTCCTCAGAAGGAATCAGACTACAACGTCTCTTGAATAAACCTAGCTATGCTCGCTCAACGATCTTTGACAACGATCTAGCCGCAGTACACAACTACAAAAGTAAGCTACTACTGAACCGCCCAGTGTATGTTGGAATGTCGATTCTAGATCTCTCAAAACATTTGATGTATGACCTCTACTACAATGAGCTCAAGGAGCAGTATGGACAACGTTGTAATCTACTATATACGGATACTGACAGTCTCTTACTACACATCGAAATTGAAGACATCTATGCAGATATGAACATCAACAAACATCTCTATGATACAAGCAACTACAGCAAAGACCATCCATCATACGACGTGTCCAACTAGAAAGTACTTGGCAAAATGAAAGACGAATGTGGAGGTATTCCCATTGTTGAATATGTTGGACTTCGATCAAAGCTATACTCGATCTTGAAAGTAGGTGGTGGGGAGATTAGGAAAGCTAAAGGCACCAAGAAGGCAGTTGTGAAACATCGCATTCGTCATGAACAATACAAAGAGTGCTTACTAGATAAGAAAGTATTCCGCCATGGAATGCATATGCTTCGAAGTGAAGGTCACAGTATGTATGGTATGCATATGAACAAAGTATCTCTCTCACCATTCGATAGTAAGCGCTGGATTTCAGCAAACGGAATCGATACACTAGCGTATGGACATAAAAACACCAAGGACGACTTAGATGATTTCATTTGCGAGCTGCTTCTATCTTAGATCTCCCTTTGGAGGTAGTTCAATATTTGGTGGTACGACTTGTAGCTCTTCACGCACAAATCCACGATTCGGTGCGTCCTTTTCCAAATAGTACAGAACTGGTTGGTTCGAAGATATCGCACTACGTGAAACGGTGTATGTCTGTAAACACCACACAGGATCAGTTGCTCGTTTTGCTCCACCTTCCAACTCTCCAGGTGCATAAAGATATCTAACTAGAACGTCGAATGGTATGCGCTTTTCTTCTAATCCGACAGCCCGCGAATATGGAGGAGTTTTTATGTTCACCTGCTGTGACACAACATAATTCGAGGGGTTCTTTCCTGTTAGCCGAGTAACTTCGTTGTTCATGGCCTTGATAACCTCTGGAAGGCGCAACACCCATTCTCTACTACGTTTATCTGATCCTTTTGAAGTTAGTACCATTTCCTGTGCATATTGGTATCCAAACAATCTCTCAGCTAGTGTTCTATTTGCTCTCTCAACAAAGCTTTGTGCCCTGTGGTTGCCAGCCTCACCCCGTTGAACTTTCGTCTCACGTAGTTCTAAGGTTTCAGACATACGTCCCATGAATTCTCTACCAGGATCGACTTGCAAGATTTTGGGCCATTCTAGTGGACTACGCTTGTAGATTCGTTCAAAAGCTGTAGAAACTTCACCACTATCTTTCGACGCTCTTTATATCGAGAAGCTACGTCGATTACCACTAAAGCATTGATACTTATATAGTTTCCTTCCACGCCCAGGTCGATCGTGAGGTAGGAAGATCAATTCAGCTTGGTGAACCTCATTTGGTTTCGATACAGTCCAATGTGGTCGTGGTATATGTCGTGGTGGTGGTAGGTATATCTGCCATAGTGCTTGTTTCTCTAACCAACTCTAATAGCTGCGTCTTCTGATACCTTCGCTGCCACCGATAGCTTACCAATTGCAGCGTGACCTTTCCAGTATCCCTTGGGACCATAGAAGATATTCGCAAGGCGATCAGCCATTATATCTACACTATAACGCCAAAACTTCAACATGCAGAAAAAAGTTCGTTTTTAAAAGCGAAGCGACTAACAGCATAGCCAGAAACTAGCATTCCACCACCGACATAGATCAACTCGCCCGTCTTCTGTTCACTCGAAGGCCGATAGTAGTCAGATAAACGTGGTTCTTTCATTGCTTTCAGTTTCTGGCGTAACTTATCGGATCGCGCGAAAGCTTTGTCGGTGTCGGTTTGGTTGTCGTAAGCAGCACTCTCCAGACCTTTCTGTTCTTGATCATAGTCGTATACTCTTTGAATCTCCTCGTCGTAGGCTGTCTTTTTAGCTGTATATTTCTCAGTGGCCTTATCGTGTCTTTCTCGTTCTATACCAGCACTTTTATCATTCCCTAAAATATGAGCAAGCACCCCAGCACCAGTGAATGCCGTCGCATTCAAAACAGCTCCAAAAATGGCCATTGCGATAGCTGAAGCCATCTACAAATCGGCTGGTATGTACTTTTCGTCCACGAGGTATTGCTTGGCGGCTATGCTACCAGCCAACACAGCAGTCCACTTCACGTAATTTATGATAGAAGAAGAAGGATCACTAAGCATAGATTCCTTGGTCACCTTTTTTGCAACCCACCCAATGCTCGTCGCAAGTCCAGCAATTATAGCGGCATCAATCACAGTTTTCATCAGTTTATTTTCTACCATTCTAACATATAACGTATGGTTTCCTAGTCTTCAAATGTTACTCCATATCTGGCAACGTAGTCTTTATCGGACTTACTGGGCGCGTCGTTTTGGTAGGAGGGCGTATCGTTTTGGCGTCGTCTCTATATCTTTTGTATTGATAGTACGCTCCAACCAATGCAGCACCCGTGCCAATGACTGCTATAGTAGTATTAGTAGATACATTTTTGAGCCAACTTTCCTCTACGTCGGTATCTTTAGATAATTCGCTTTCACGCGCCATCTCTCTCTTTTGAGCTTCTCTAGCACGTTTGTTGCTTTCTGCCAATGCTTTTCCAGCTGCAACGCGCTTTGGATCTTTTCATTTCTTATCAGGCACAGTCGTCGGGGGATTCGCAGTTATCTGATCCGTTTCTTCCATCTTGCTTTGATATAGTAGGTATGTGTGAAGGTTCAATAGGTGTACCAGGAATGACTATATGACCAGATACATGGAACAAGACGCTAGCTAGTGCTACGAAGCGACCTGCTTTAAGTGATAATAGACCAGTCGCAGCACTGATCACGTTGCGGACTAGGTGGTCTTCTTGTAGGTATTTGATCAGTTCTTCTTGAGAATCTATAGGTACTAGGTAAGCAACTAAGCGAGTAGCTAGACGCATCACACCATTGACTAAGCTTTCTGTTATTTGCTTAGCTAGAACGGCCTGATACCTTCTATGTAATCTATCTACTTCTTTTTCAGATAGTCTAGCAATATCTCCTATAGAGAAATTCTTACCTAGGTAATCCTTCGTTGTACCTGTTGCAGCCAAAATGGAAAGTGCTTCACGATTATCTGTTACGACGTCCTCTGTCTTTGGTGGTGTACCTGTTACATCCTCACCCAGTAGCTCGAGTATTTCTTTATCAACCATGATAATATGTTATAGGTGAGGGTAGCTCTAACACGACTGCAAAAGGATGTCGTAAACAGAAACATATGCGAGCAAACTTGTGGGATCGAAGTACTGTTTGTTACTCACTGCATTCTTGTGAGCCTCCGTAATCTTCAAATATCCTTTTACCATCTATAGCCGACGCGGTATGAAATGCAATTACGACAGCCACGTTCTCTCGGAAAGGCTTGCATATACTTGTTAATTGTTGGGAGAGCACCCAAATAGATAGTCCTATATGTCGAGCAGAGAATGCCAGATCTACTAGCTTGTCGGTTCTTCTTTTTACATCTTTCGAGGCGGCACAATCATCGAGAATCAATAGCGTATTAGTTCCAGCCCAAAAGGTTGCACAAATATTCAATGCGGTATTGATAGAGTCCTGAGGTGGAGATACGACATAGAAGTGTGGATCTCGATTGGCAAATCCACGATATGTTTTGTTGTGGGCATACGTGGGGCAAACTAATACTATATAATCATACTTACCACGAAATGGTCCACGAAGTTGCTCTATGAGAAATGCAGTCTTTCCACAATTCGTTGGACCTACTATGAGTGTGTTGAATGGGATGTGTTCTACCAGGGAATCCATCAGTATGTTATATTCTGTAGAGCTCCGTTCAATATCGTGAGATGAGCATCTGCAAGGACGAAGATGTGCATGTTTACGTTTCCAACACCGTTTGCGGTCCTATGTATACGAAGGTCGATATCTTTTCCACCACCCGTTTGCGCCATACCATCACCATGAACAGCGGAATCGTTTGCTGTGCGGCAATCGACTAGAATGGCGAATCCGTTGTTGTAAAACTTTGTGGGGGTCATAGAAGTATCGGATGTGGCAAACCATCCTTTTGCGGCCTCCCAGAAATCTGGTGGTAACATACCTCCTGGAAAGAATCTATTTGGAACTCCAGTTACATCCACCTCTATCTTCGAAATGTCGAGATTTGAGAATGCTTCACTATCTCGCATATCAAAGGCGGTAGGTGGTTCCACGAATAGTAGAAGTAGCCCGGCAAAGGATCGTCGTGGAACCTTGACGTTTTGAGATATAAAAGTATCTGATGCCGTGGTGATAGTTACTATCTTGAAGTGAACAGCGTGATTGTATAGGAAAGCAGTACCTTTTTCGTATGCGTTAAGTGCATTCCTAGCTAGTGTTTCATTTTTGATTGCTTCGTATTCTAACTGGATGTTGTTAAGTTTGTATGTACCTATCTTTGTTGCATCAGATCCAACGACCATCTCTTTGGCGGGCGCTAGAGTCAACTCGAATAAAATAGTGTCTTCTAGGGCGTGTGGATATAGAACTCCATGTTGTGTCAGAATATCGACATCTAACGGAATTCTGTACTTTGAACCATATGCAGCTAGGAGCGCTTTCTGACCGACGTTTGAAGTACTTGCATCGCCAGCCTTAGAACGTAGCTTGTTTGTATTCTCTGATTGGATACCTTGTTGTGTTCTAGATTATCTATCCTGCGTAGATAGGTATGTATCGGAATATGTTTGTAGTAGATCTGACCGAGCAGTGTCTTCTACTATTTCAGCTCCCATCTTACAAACTCGATGTATAACCAAGCAGCGTCCAACGTTGGCAACAACACGATTATTGACATGTCCACCAGACACTACGATGTCACCCAATAGTGCTAAGCTACCAGGTACTAATACGATGTTTCTCCTAGCGTTGGTACTTCCACATAGAGCGTCTCGCCTTGATTAGCAGATGATGGGGTGAAAGTTTTCCTATATAGAGTTCGTTGAGCTTTGAGTGCTCGAGGTTCTCTTCGTGCTTGTGTGGGAATTAACTTCGACGATATCATATTGAATATAGCAAGATATATAGTTAAGTTCAATATGGAAGGCGTAGATGTGAGACCCGAGGAAAATGCTGGTGGAGCCGAAGCAGGTGAAAACAATAAGGATGAGGATAATACCAATACGGAGGGGCGGAATGCAACATATCCAGACGGCGCTGCAGCGTCAGGCGAAGCAATCCAAATGAAAACCATACACAACCATAACAACGAAGGTGCTACGCCGAAGATTAGGGAAACCTCATTTACCAACGATGAATTAGTAAACGAAAGCCCAGCTCCGAAAGTCAACTAGCGAGGGTTCATCTTCAAACAAGGCATAGAAGACAGCGAAAAGGAGATGCTGATAGACGCTGTCCATAAGTACTACATGGATGGTTCGGCACCAAATCGAGGTAAAAAGAGTATGGGACGATGAAATGAAAAGGGGTAGAATTTACATACTAGAGTTTGGAAGCAGCAAGGATTTTACCCCTTTGACCACCTGGCCGGATAAGCAGGGGAACATTAAAAGATATGAGAGGCTTAATAATTCCCTCGGGGCAGCTCTGGGGCCTACGAACAAAGAGTCAACTAAGCAAGTCGCCCAGGCTTGGAAACAGCTCGATGAGCGTCGCGAACGACAAGAAAGCATACTTCAAGACCCTACATCAACCGAGTCTCAGAAAGAAGCAGCTAAGAATAATATAGCCACCATCAGTGAGGAAAAAGCAGTCATAGATCGTAGAGAAGAACGTCTACGAGAACTCTTACCGCTGCGTAATAGAGTCAAGGCGATTTTCAAGAAGTACGGGGTAACGGTTACTTCCGCCTTACTAGCGGTTGGGGCTGTGATTGGTACAATAGTTTCCTACCTGACAAGGGCCGTTCCAAAGCCACCAAAGGGCTTGACCGACTATGTTAAAGATGCTGCTAAAAATACTGCCAAAGCGTTAAAAGCATTAGGAAAACAACTTGGAGAGATCTTACCTGGAATGATTGGGCCAATTGCAAGCTTCATATTTAGTATGGCTGGTGACGTCATGGGATTCCTAGCAAATAATGTTTGGCTATTGATCGTGGCTGTAGTCGTGTTCGTAATAGAGCAATTCAAACGACGTTAACGAAACAACGCCCATGCAATTCCAGCTGCAGCAATAGATACTGCTGCTAGATTGGTCTCGTGTTGTGGTGCAGGATTCGGTGCGTGCTCTACTATGGGGGTGGATTTTTTGTTACTTGGAGGAGGTGGAACTTGTTGCTTTGTGCTATGTGGTAATTGTTTCTTTTGTTTCTTTCCTTCCATATCTGGTGGTGTTAATTTGGTTTCGCGAACATCTCCATTAACATCGTTTACACCTAACACCATATCTTTCGTGGCGTTCGGGATTGGATTTTTATAACCATCCTTCTTGCTGAGGTAGTACTCGAGATTGCTTGGTAGTAACCGTACCCCTATAGCTATCGCCTGATCTAGTCTCTTATGTGTGTGTAGTATAGCTGTAAGATAGTTTTCATAGCCTGCCACTAAATCGTTTTCGAGAATAGCGCCTTCAACCCAGCTTTTAAACTTTTCTTTGTGTTGAAGCTATCTATGATGGATCCGTTAAGATCGTTTTGAGCACCTAGAATGCAATATCCGAAAGCCTCGACCGATCGATTCAATCTACCTAATCCAGCATCCGTCAAACCCTTTCCGATTGGTGGCGTAAACCAATTGTATTGTTTCCCTTCGCGTTTATCGTTCCGAATAAAGGACACCAGATCGCCCTGGTCCTCCTTGCCTCCTTCGTCTTTAAACAAATTATTGTGGTTGGGATACTTATCTGCTTCTTTGTCGTAGCCTCGGATTACGTGGACGTTTTTGTAGCCATCACCATACAAAAGAAATACATCTCCTAGTCCTTTATTCCTACCTCCATGCCATCGGAAGTCTGGCGTTCGAGATAAACCGAACTCGATACATAATTTCTCCAGAGCTGTTTTGCTGTAGAGGTTACCAACTTGCTTGAAAGCAGTGTCATTAGGTAGAGGCACTCCATGAGCACCACCAAGTTCATGCAGAATTCTTCGTATTGTGAAATAAACGTGAAATCGTAGGAACCCTTGAACAACGGGTGGATATGTTTTGTAAGTAGGTTCGAACAACGACACTCCGCATCCAGAAGTTGCACACCACGTTGCGAAATTCAATTGTTGAGGCCAATATTTGAAATCCGGACCTGATAACCAATGATGAGACTCCTTTGCTGTCGCATGCTTTACAACGGTCTCTTTGAATATGCTTGGGACACCTGCTTCGAACTTTTTCGTAGGTGTAGTGTATATCCATAGATTAGTGAGATCTATATCTTGTGCTTTTTTGGTATCTGGGGCTGCTTCAACAGGATATTTTACACTTGGGTCTAGCGTCAATGTAGATGGGAAACCTCCATGCACACCCCATAGCACGTTATCAATACGTCTTTGAATGGTAGCAGGTAGCTTGGAGACGTTATCGCCATAGACCACATAGCTAGCATCTCCGTCTCGAAACCAAATACTAGTTGAATATTTGCGCGGACCATCTATATCCGTGGATGCATAGAACTGGTGAACATCTGCATGTAGGTATTGTTTCTTGAACTTCACCAACTAATCGGCATTCAGTGTTGCGACCTTTTTATTTTCCTCAGCTTCTACCCAAGCATGTTTGGAAAGACCTTTGTGCTTCCGCGCGAATAGTGCCCCCTCATAAACTGTTTTGGTACCAAGGGCTAGGTCAAGCGCCTCGCCTGTGCGCCCATGCCAGACCTTTAGCTGGCCTCCGCCTGTCTTCGTAGGGAGGCCTGCATCTGTGAACACCTGGTAGGTCCCCCCGTGAAAGAATAAATTAATATTCCACACGCCATCCCGACCCACGAAAGAGTCGAACCACCCGGTTACAGCCTTTGGAAATAGATACCTGAACTGTTTAAATGCCTCTGTCATATTGAAGCTAAATATGTATATAGTTTATAGCTTTAATATATAATGGTTATCTTAAATACCACCACCACCTCGACTGATCATACGGTCTACTTTGACCACCCTATACTTATCAATAATATTTCGCTAGTCGAGGTCACTCTTAGTCACAATTGGTGGAACCTAACTAAGAAAGGGAGCTTTAAGTGGGGGGACAATGTTGCGATGACATACGAAATTAAGGCGGGACATTATAGTATAGAAGTCTTGATAGTCTACTTCGATCCTGCAGTTGAGGCTGGTTTCTTGAAATTCATAGACCACTCATTTAGGAAATATTGGATTCTAGAGGTCAAGAAACAAATCAAATTCAGTAAGAATATCTGCGATTTGTTTGGTATCAAAGGAAATAAAGATGGGACAGACTATGTGACTATCGATGTGGGAAAATACACCCTGGTGCCACAATATATTCATTATGCATATATCTACTGTGATGTGGTGGATTCCGCCTTCTCACTTCTTGAGGGAAAACCATCTAAAATCCTACATACTTTTCATATGGCAGACCACATTTTTGGTCTAAAAACTTACTTTCCACCTACCATCATACCCATTCGAGCCCTAGGAACAATGTGGAGCTCCATTCGCCTCACAGTTCTCGATGAGAAAGGCAATCTCATAGACTTCAACAAGCAGCCTATACATTTCGTATTGAAGATTGAGTAAATCATACGTATACATACGATTGACGGCGATTCAAATCAACCGTTTCCAACAGCACCAAATATCTATCCATCAGAAGCTATAAAGGAACTGAGCGACGTTGGAGCGAGCTTTCGACTGCAGAAAGTCTGTAATATGCTTGCCGAGCTCGAACAGCAGGCAAAGCACTACGAAGTTGTTCGTAAAAAATATGCCCGAGCGCATGGTATTGTTCACGGGGTTGCTGTGGCCACAGGTAGCCTGAGTGGTGTTCTATCTGCTTCAGCGTTAGGTACGACATTAACAGGAATTGGGCTGCCTGTGGGTCTTTCTTTAGGAGCAATCGGATTTCTTTGCGCCGTCGTTTCGTCTTTGACGGCTATTGCCAGTAAGAAACTGGGGGTTCACGTTTCGAAGCACGAAAAGACTGTTATGTTGGCAAAGGCTAAGGCCAATTCCGTGGAAGCCAAAGTCTCAAAAGCCCTAGCCGATGGTAACGTTTCAGAAGCCGAGTTTGGAAGCGTTATTGGCTAGAAATCGAAATATGAAACGCTTAAGCTTGAAATACGACAAAAAAAACAGGCAAGAAGGAGGGTTAAAAAACGTAGAAGAACTTCGCTCCGAGTTCCGAAAGGAGATGAGAGAAAAACTTGGCAGCCTGGTGAGATAAGAATCGATATCTCCTACGAAAGAAACCAGCGTGGATTTTATTTTAACTTTACGAAAATCTTCGTATAAATTACCGTGTTGTTTTGGTTCGTATGTAAATTTCGAGACGGCGCCGCTAATTAGCATATGGCAACTGCTTAAAACATAAGTAGGATATTTTGATATCAAATATTTCGTCTAGCACATGTGGCCTCACGGTTCTGCGCTGGGTGTGTGACTGAAAAGGTGGAGCCGATCACACACCTAGGGTTCGAATCCCGCGGGCCACATGTGGTAGATCGGCTTGTGTGATGGAAAAAGATCCACCACATCACACAATTCGTAGCGCGTCTGTCGATGTGGCAGAAGTTAAATAATTACAGTAGGAATAATGTCAATACTGGGTCGGGTGCCGGTTGTGCCTCAACCAGTTAGAACAGGATCCAAATAACAGTAGAACGAATACAGTAGAATGAATACAGTAGAATGAATACAGTCAAAGCCGGGCCCGGCTAATAAGCAAAATCCTCTCTGGGAACGAAAAAATGGCGAAGGAAGGATAAGGTGAAAGGTTCCTAGAGAAGTTTTGCTCTTTTTTTTATCGGGATTTTTTCTTCTTATGTATTTCATTTCTTTTAATTAAGCTCTATCACTAGTTAGACCGTGTCTCATATAGATGGACTCGAAGTGAGAATTGTAAGCAAGCAACTCACCGATAAAACGCGTGATCGAGCCCTTATGTGTACCACATCGTTTAATAACGTCGATAAGAGATATATGTGATCCTGAACGGCGTAGCACCTCGTAGCTTGCCCCAACGCCTTTAGTTCGAAGTATGGAGCTAGTACCTATATTGTTTTCTATTGCCGTATGAACGATCTCATAGACTATTTGTTGGACATTTTTAGGTACTCCGGTAGGGTCGAGTTTAGCAAAAGTCGTTGCGATGTGGGGAGCTATTCGATCGGCATTTAAATCTATATCGATTTTATCGTCATCACATAGAGAACGTATAAAGTCATTTCCGCGACAGATGCATTTGTTGTTTAGTTGCATAAAATGAGCAACCTCACCTTTAGAGCGGACGAACCCACATTGTATACATACCTGGTAAAGCAGCGGGGCCAAAATAGTTCGTCTTGCATGGCTACGCTTGATACAAACTTTCTTTACTTGGATGAACGCGTCGGCTACGATTACTAATACATTTGGGGGAAACGAGAGTTCATAATTTTGTTTATAAACAGTGTTGTATGCCTGTAGTTCTCGCATAATCGTATGTAGTTGCAATTCTTGGTTATCGCTTTGCTTGGGGCTCGTACGGTCTAGATCATGTTGATATCGAAAGCTATCCGGACCTACTATACGCAGCCGAGTAGTAACATTGCTCGTTTCTTCACATGGTTCGGCCTCGGAAACAAGACCACAAGTGGGACATATGAATTCCATTCCTTGCATTTCCATTGGACATAGACATTCGGGACACGTTTCTCCAGTGTTAAGATGCAACCGAGGTTTGATATGTAGGCTTGCACAAATTTCGGAACCAAGCAATCTAATAAGATCATCCATACTACGTCGTATATACCATAGGCCTATCGATTATCTAATTGTTTGTTGAAAAAAAAAATGAACAGAGGTCGTATACCAATTTCTCTTCAATATTTTTTTCTTTTTCGTATCGCGATTTCTAATCATCTAGGAGTACCTCGTGGACCTTTGGATCCTTAGTGTCGCGGACCTCGTGGTTCTCCGATTCCACCAACGCCTTAGCGCGTTTCATATCGAGGCACTTCTTCTCGCGAATGTGACGACGCTCCGTTGCCCCACACTTTGAGCAAAGCCCGTAACTCGTACGACATCCTCTACCACACTTCGAACATGGGACAAATGGGGTGCTACCTTTTGATATCTGAAAGTTGTGTTGAGCACAGTACTCTGATATCTTCGAAATCTTCCTTATACATTTCGTGTCCTTTCCTCGCATCAACCAACTACAAGTGACTGTCTCCATTGTCGCGAATACCTATATATGTTATGTCTCTAATTGGTATCTTAGTTGACGTCAGACAAACTATCCTTGGCGTCGACGTCGGGGGGATCTGCAAATTGTAACTTCTTCAATCAATCCGTTCGACTCATGCACTTGACTCGTCTGTGTGATATTAATACGTACTAAAGTAGCAACATCCGTTAATATCGTGAAGTAAAGAATATACGTTAGTATCATGGGTGGATATATTGTATGCTAATCACACCTCTAATTGGGGCTCCATTTTTGTTTTTTTCTTTATTAGGTTTTTCTTCTAATGGTTTTAAACTAAATATTAAATGGGTATGTATTGGCGGCTGTCATTCCCACGAATTAGCCGTTTTGGTTAAAATAGGTAATGGGGGTCAACATGTAATCAAAAACGGAGGTCCAACGTATTTGTGACCAAATTACAACATATGTGCCATCCGACGTAGTGGGGCAAGGGGTCATCGAATGTGACATACGACTGAAAACGGAGGTGCTGCGCAAGAACCTCACATTTTTCTAATGTAGCGTAAAAAGTGCGCCAGTAGTAGTACTTTACATACTACTCTTTGCCTTATACTAAACCAAAAAATATCCGTTGCTTAAGGTTACCGGATACCTTCAGGGTGCGTTTCCAGTCTAAATTATGTAGTGCCTTGAGGAAACATCGTAGATAAATTATTAATGTGTCATTTTAAAGCTTATAAAATTGGCTACAACAATACTTGAAAAGTTTTGAGTTCTTTGAAAATCTCGAATTTTCCGCCATCCCGTTTCTCTGAGCTAGTGAGATGGCTTTCAGAAGCTCCGACTCCGAAAATATTTTAATGTTTAAAAATCTGTTTCCTTTGTCGTATTTCAGAGGAATCGTATTACAAAACAGTGTCGGGGAATTTCAAAATTCGATTTAGTTCAAAAGTTATCATGCTTTCCGTGAAAAGTCGAAAAATAATCCGAGTAGATATACGGGAAACGTCGTCAAGAACTCTGTTTTTACAATTTCCCAATTCCCTGACATCCTTTTGCAGCTGAGATATCAATTGACATTTTGTGAAAATTTCGCACAAACCGAATAAATTCCTCTTGAGTGGAAGCTTTTTTAAAACTCTATTTTGTTTGAAAATCGAAAGCGAGAAAATAGCACTTCAAAAAAATATACCCGTCATCTGAAGCCCCGCCTCTCCAACAATTAGCAAGCTCTTGGCCAATCATTTCTCATCACAGTTCAACTATCTGTTAAGATTTCCCGCCAATGTTGATTTCCGATCAAAGCCACGCACAACCTCGTTCCCAGGGTCTTCTCGGTCAGATCCAAGATGGCGGCTACTCCCAGAGAAGACCCTGGTAAACGCTGAATCACGTGACCAAAAATCTCCAGAAATCCTGGAGATTTTAATCACGTGATGTGGGCATCCAATCTGGCGGCCAAGCTAAATATGGAAATGTTAACACGTGCCTACAAACCATAGGTATCTCAATCCGGAGTGAGCGAGATGAGATTAACGGTATTTACACGCGGCGAACGACGAAGTGAAACAGGTCTACTAAACAGTTCGAAATGGAGTTTACTTGGATAAAGAAACAGTGGAAGACTACCACAAAGCTACCAGGATGTATCTAAGCTAGAAGAGAATCCTAAAAAGCCGTTCATTTTCTGTTAGCGTTGAAGCGAAGAGATCGATAGCACATGTTCAGATTTAACGGCTTCTCATGGCTTTCTCCCTGATGAAACTTACCAGAAAAATCCCAGTAATGCACTTCATCTATTGCTCTACCTACACAATGTGTTTTAAGGTTATTTAAAATCGTTTTATTGATAAAATTTGAGCAATCGAATCTATATACAAATTCATCTCTCTGGACTCAGTCCGTTTGGCCAATAAAAAGCATCGTTAGAACAATGCTTGTGTCATAATCGAAGAGCCAGTCAGAATACGTGACAGTTCAGGGTTTACCAGGGTCTTCTCTCGGGGTAGCCGCCATCTTGGATCTGACCGAGAAGACCCTGGGAACGAGGTTGAGCCACGCGCCGCATCGAGAAAATGAAAGTCGGCTGGTTTCCCAGGCTAAAAAAATGGGAAAGACAAAAAGACCTTGAGGGGCAACGCCAAGGTGAATACCTATAGAGACGCCTTGAATGCCAGCATAGTTAGTAGAGGAGGCAGCGATTCGCAGGCGTCTGAAACACCACGTCTGAAACAGCACGGCAATAGCGAGATCGTGGTTCAACCGATTCAGTGTCACCGTCAGACTACGTTTCCATCTAAGCTTTCTTGGAAACAAATATTCTCTCGGCTGGCTCTTATAACTTCTTCTTTATGTTCAGATGTGGACCACTCGGCACTCCGGCTGAAAGTGAAAATACGAACGCTTGTCGGGTTTTGTGAGGACTCCTATTTGGCTTTGTGGTCGTATGCATTGTTTGGCCTCGTTTTGTTTTGTTTTTTCTTTGTTTTTCAAGCTAAGGGAATTCATAAGGCCAACAACCGATGAAATTGTGTAATCGTGTGTAGAAACACTTTCCTCAATAAACGTAAACATTGGTATATGAAATGAATCTAATGTTCTATTCCCCTCACGGTCGATACGGGCGAGTGAGCACTTGTCATGTGTTTATTGATCTGCTGTCAATCAAAAAGAACATTTCACTTCCGGTTAAAAACTTCTTTTTGGTATTTCTCCGTCAATATAATTTTTTTAACGGAGTTTTTGGTATATGAGACACTACTACTAAAACTACGTTTCTGTGCGTAAAAAATATTTTCCCATCTTTTTCGTTTTGAAGGTATCAGGTAACCTTAATGGCGAATTATGACTTTGCCTTATACTGAACAAAAATTCCGCCGTTAAGTAACGGCGGATTATGTCTTTTGCTTTATACTGACGATAAAAACCGCCGTTACTTAATATGGCGGTTTTTTAGTCAGTATATCAACATGTAAACTTATAGGAAAGAAATTACTGAACAAGTTTACGGCTATGATTGTCCCCGGGGGGGGGGGGGGGGGGGGGGGGAGGGGTACTCTACCTAAAGTTGGGTAGGGGTGTGCCGCGGGGGCTCTGAAACCCTTACCCTGTTTAAGACAAAAAAACTCAAATTTCCATACCCTGTTCAAGCCAAAGTGTTAAATTTTTCCCTCTATAAGACAAATAACAAATTATCTATACTTGGATGTCAGTGTTTATTGTGATCTTGTATAATGAGTGTCATAACTAAATAAGTCTTCAGCAAGCACTAGACTAAATAACGGCACTAGATAAATACCATACCGTGTTCAAGATCTGTCGATGTGAAAATGGATACCCTGTCTAAGTTCAGAAACTCGAAAAACCATACCCTGTCCAGCGGATCATCCCCGTATAGTCCCCCCCCCCCCGGGTGATTGTCTCAAATGTATGATTGTCTCAAATGTATGTTTATATTTGTACCATATTATAAGCTAGTTATGTCAATTTGTGTGCCTCTATGTAACTTTATCTGCTGTTCTTACTATACATGATGCGCCATTACGAGTCCATATTGGTATTTGCTGGATTAAAGATTATTAACTGAAATGCCTGTTGGATCTCTGAATTAAAAGCTTTACCATCATTCCCAAAACTTCAGTCTGCTCATTATATTACAGAACTATAAAGGGAATTGTTGGAAGCCTTTAATTTCTCGAACTGGAACCAAAACCTCGGCCGTGAGAGTTTACCTTGAGAGTTGAATATTGCTTGGGTCATCATAAATTATTATGTGGTGAGTGTGTATTTCTGGCTTCGTGTTGGCGAGCGACAGTGTTGCTCTCACAGTTCAGGAGTTCAGATGTCTTCAGACTTCGATAGAGGATAGTAACCCATAACTGCTTAACCACAGTATATATATTTGCTAGTAAATCGCTATATTTCGCTATGAATCAGTTATTCAGTATACCTGTATAGCTTTAGTATAACGTACATAGGTCTCGATACGAGATCGGTAAACCAGCCAAAAACACGGTCAACATTATTTTAGTGTTTCCGCTGGTATGTATTATGATCGAGAGTAAAATGAAATGTGGCAAAAAAACCTACGAAACGTACCACAAACAAGAAGAATTGCACTGGAGAGAAATCTATTAGTGCCACGGTACGAGTGCGCGCATACAATTAATGCATAATTTAACCCATGCGCAAAAATTTTGGTGCTTGAAACAAAAATCAATAAATAACGGCCTGCAGATTTAGACTCGTGCCTGCCACAGGCAGCCCGAGTAAAAAAAGTTCTTACAAAAATAAATTATATTTTTTTTAACCTGTGTACTGTAACTTCAATTGCAGAAATCCGTACCGGTGAATTGAGCATAGCATAATGCGTGACCTGGCGAATATCAAATAACTAGGTGATGAAAAGATGGAGAGCTTTGTGTAAAGGAACTCCGTGTAAAAGTTCGACTTGAAAACTCAAATGCGAATCGGAAGCCAGCAACTTATTTAATCACAAATATGAATCGGAAGCCAGCCAACTTATTTCATGGTGACCCACCAACTACAACTGTGAATCGGAGGCTGGCTTCCGATTGGATTGACCACTCAAATGAAAATCAGAAGCCAGCAACTTATTTCATCACAAATATGAATCGGAAGCCAGCCAACTTATTTCATGGTGACCCACCAACTACAACTATGAATCGGAGTCTGGCTTCCGATTGGATTGACCACTCAAATGCGAATAAGAAGCCAGACAATCATGATTAATTAAATAGGGGTCTACAATATATAAGTATTTGCTTTCTAGCAGACTCCTTGTCACTTCTATTGTAACAAGAGCCCATCTGGGCTTTCACTCGGGCCACATGAGATTGAAGATGAAATACACTTTCATTTGAAATCCTCTTAGTAACGAGTCGTGCTTTAATTCGCCAGTGAGAACGTCATAAAAACGTCTGGTCTATTAATTGCTTTTATGACATGACTATGATAACGCAGGATTTGAACAACAGAATACTGGCAATTCAAGTGTATAAATGCAATACAATGACATATTCAGACTTTGAATTTGATTGAAAATAGATAAAAAACTCGGGGAAATGTCCGGCTAAAACTGTATGAATAAATGTGAAATGAAACATAAATTTCATAGCAAGAAAAAAAAAATCCTAATGAGAAAGCTTCTCAAATTCACAGACTGTTTTACAAAAACATTTGCGCTTATCGACACAAGAGTTCAGTTGACCTTTCAAATAATTTATTCTGAGGTACGCATACTCTAAATCACAGAGATGTTAAATAAAGCGATAATTAGAAGAAAAAGACATTAACAGACAAACTGAGAGGAAATTTATTCAAATCAAAAAGAGTTTACTTACAGTACTTACGTAACTGAATCTTTCGTTTTGGATCTTTGGTAGTGTTGTTGACAGCATCCCACCTTCGTGCACATATGCACTGAATCGGAATGAAAGTCGAAGCCTACCTCGAACTTAACTTTCAGCTAACCTGTTTCCTTTCATTCCACAATGAATAATAATCTCATAAAGTAAGCCCGTAGCTTTCAATAAATTTGCCAGTGTCTGAATGAAACAGCTAGATCTTTTCCAATTTCTCTCACGAGTCACGACAGAAGACAGTCTCAAGCTACACAACTTAAATTTTGATCGTCTTCACAGTAACGTAATTTAACGTCTCAGATATTATATATATTCCCTACTTCAACTAGCTTTGTGCATTTCAAGTACTTTTTCCTCTCTCTTTGCTGGCAGTTCATGCTTCTTGTTCGTGTAGTTGCCCCACTGAGCCGTAACCAGAAAGATTTGTAAAAATCTTAGCTGATCATGTAAATATTCCGCTTGGCTCAATGAGGGTTTTTGCCGTCAAAGTTCTTTTTTTGTTTCAGTTTTCCCCATATTAGCAGACATGTATAATGTCTCGAGCTCTCAATCCAGTAGAAAGACTCTGGTTATTCTGTCGTAAAACATGCCTTAGCTGTACAAGACCTGATCCAAATTTAGGTTGTGGTCTTACTTTTATTCTTGTTAACACAGGTTCGATAGGTACAGCTCTATTTTCTCTGGCTTCATCATCATCAAACTTAACATAGACCATAGTTGGCTTTTGGGTATTTTGATTGATTTTAATTTTAACTACAGTTCCCATTTGGCCATTAATGAGTCTATCTGCAATGTTAATGTTAGTAGTCAACATTATTCTGGCACTTTGTTTGACAAGTATTTCAGAATCAAGTCCACCTGTTTCAGATCTTCCTCTTGATAAAACTCTATCAATGTCTTGTCTTGTGACATTTTGTGGGTACTGATCTATTGCCTTAAGAGTGAATTGTGGTGAAGGTATTTGCTCTAATTTTGTAAGATTGTACTCATTAACAGGTTTATTCTCAGCCCATATGTGTAATGCATCTGATGGATAATTATCATCTGCCGGTGTTATTGATCTAGATTGAATGCACTGGATATCTTCTTCACTTTGGGAACCTGTCCTGAATCTGTTTAAAAGTCCAGCAAATGCCTTGTCATCTTTTTGTCTCATAATTTCAGTGAGCTCTATTAATGTAAAAACTTGCCATGGATGACATAGATTGCAAGTGTCATTTTTGTAGTCCTCAAAAACATGTTTCCTACGTATTGGGGGCAATTGATATAGATCACCTACAACAATGATGCTTATGCCAGCAAACAGTTCAGAGTTAGAGGTACCAAATATTTCTTTTAATCTTTGATGGATGTTAAGTAAGGTAGTGTTTGCAACCATGGAAATCTCATCTATTATTATCAGTTTGAGTTCCGCTAATGACAGTCTTAGCTTTGTTTTCTTTTGATCTGACATTGCAGGTACATTATCTCCTGTTTCTTTGGGAATTGTTAAAGCAGCAGTATTTATTGTTGTTCCATTAATGTTAATAGCTGCTACACCTGTTGGTGCCATTAAAAGAACTGTAGGCAATTCAGGGTTGATAGGAGCATGTCTGAAGGTTTTTATTGCAGTGTGGTAAATTGCTTTAATCAAGTGGCTTTTACCTGCACCGGCTCCACCACTGACAAATAGATAGATTGGTTTCACTGTTTCTGGTTTTTGGCTATTCATACTTTTCATTTTATTTCTACACCAGGAGAGAACATTATCATAGGCATAGCGTTGTTCATTGTTTAAGGATCTAACAGAGTCACGAAGTGTGTCATCAGCGATTTCTGCAGGTTGGTTGTGTATTGTTATTCCTGATGACAATTGTTGGTTAGATTCAAACGTGAAAGCAAGATCTGAAGGTAATTGTTCATTAAATGATTCTTCAGGTATTGAGTCATCTTGTACATCTGCATAGAAATCAGAATTTTCTTGATCATTGATGGCATCATAGGAGTGTGTGATATTACCTTGGTTCTGTCTTAGATATTCAAATGCATCTGCAACAGCCTGTGCATCAGGCTCAAATATTGCTCTATTGTGTTCTACAACTGCTCTAACATCAGGCTCATAGAATTTGGATGCATATGATTGATTTGCACCTGCAAGATTATTCTCTACTCTCCATGGGTAATACAGCATCAGCAAATGGTGAAAAAAGTGTTCAGGTTCTTTTGTCTTGTTTGGGGTGTGGTATCTTATAACAGCTTTTATTTTTCTACATTTCATGACTTCATTAGTACTCATCAATCTTATTCGATGTGGGAGCAAATTGTCATTTGGAGTAGAATGTTGTAATTCAATGACTTCATAAGTGAGAACCTCTGGATGGGTATCATTTGTCAGCTCACAGTCTTTTCTATACTCTTTGTAATAGTAGGCAGAAAACTCAGCTAGACAAAGTTTATCAATTACAGGCATAGAGTTTGGTCTATTAGGGTAACGCTCGATTATGTTGGACTTGAATATATCTGTACTATTATCATCTAATTCATCTAGTTCGTGTTGACTCTTTGCAACTCGTATTCTTTTCTCTGGGAAATCTGTACTAACACACACTGTCGCTGGAAATATTTTTTTCGTAACCACAATTCAGGCATACATCTGTAAACACATTCTTGTGAACTAATTTCTCTTGTTGACAGAAAAGCAGCACCAATTTTGTTCAAACCATCTCTGATATTCAGATTTGAAGTTTTGGCCTCTTTTGCTGCATTCATGATAGCTTGTGAACATTCAGTTTCATCTTTTGTGAAATATGAGCATACATATGTTATACATTTGTAATGATTAAAAACAGGTTGCAAGTCAACATTTGCAGCAAATCCTTTTATCCCTGCCACAAAGTAGTTGTTAATAAAACAGCTGTCTAGTGGCCTTTTGAGGTGCAATTCATAGTCAGAATCAGGTGATATTGATAATGCCCAATAATATTGATCTTCCGATATACCTATAGAACTTAACATATCAGCTTCACTTAAATTGGGGTCATAATCTGGTTTACTGGGATTCAATACATTGTCAATTTTCTCCTTTACTAAAGTCAGGATTTCCTTTTGTCTGTAAAGGGATCTTTCCTTTATTTCTTCATCTAGATCATCAGAAAGTGGTTCTGCTACAATTGTTCTGTTTGTGAAAAACTGACCAAAGTTAAATCTACATCGAACATTTTTGTATTTTCTACAGGTTTTTGAATGGTTGTGCTTTTGATAAGTTTTAACCAGGTTATACAGTTGAGGATCAATTTCTTCATTTGGTAGGTAGGCTTGTACATGCTTATCTATAAATTCTATATAGGTTTGTTTGTTGTCTTGTGTTAATTTTGGACAGTCTGAAGTCCATATCAATGCATGTAAGTGAGGAGAGCCTCTCATTTGAAATTCAATACGAAGAGCATAATAAACTATTTTACCTATTGGATTTGCATTGCTAATTAAAACCTGTGTGAAAAATGTTTCAACTCTATACAGAAAATGTTTAGCAACCACAACAGGATTCAGATTTAGCATTGAGCATTTCTCGTTGTAAGATAAAGCATCAACTTGTTCATTAGTCATATGCATGCCTTTTATAGTAGCAATAATCTGAAACAGCTCAGGCCATCTAAGATAAGAACATGATAAGGTCATGAACCATGTTGGAATACCAAGTTGTTTTACCATGGCAACTATTTCATACATAAACTTTTGCCAGTAAGGTGGGGTGCCTGGAATTTGTCTCAAAAATAAATATGCCTGATCTTGACAAATAAGATTTTGTAAGCTTTGGGTATTTGATCTTAATTGAGAAACAGTAAGTGAGTGTCCACTAACTTTTTTTAGAGCAATGTTAATACTGTCTGACACTTTCTTTTGTTCCATTATGAACTGTGCAAAGAAAAGATACTCTGGATTGGTTGCAAATCTACCACTATAATGTAACAGTCGTGCATTGAAGTATTTTACAGGTGTAAACTTAATTTCTCTTTCTGCATTATAACCAAATCTTCCTTTAGGGAACAATACTGGGAATGCTAACTCTTCACATTGTTTGTCCATCATGAATGATACAGGATGTTTGTTTTCTCCTGGTGCAATATTATATATTTCAGTTCCTCTTGAAACATTTTCCATTTGGTCTATAGTAACAGGATAATCTGGTAAGACAGATTGTAGACATGTCTCATTAGTTGGTGCTCTGTGTTCATTTAGAGGATCATCATTCTCTTCATGTGCATTATCTATAGTAATCTGTTTTTCAGCGATATCATCTACACGGTTTACCTCATTATTCAAAATAATGTCTGTTGGTACATCTGAAGTCGATTCACTCTGTTGTAAAGATGTAAGACTTATTTCTATATTGTCTATGTCTATTCTTATTGAATTGTACAATGAATTGTGTATTCTAAGCCAGTTGAGTGCATTGAGTATAAATTGAGGACGCACTGCTTGAAAGTACACATGACCTCTGAATTCAAGTTTTCTTTTCAGTTTTAACATGATAATACCTGATCTTTCAGGAGGACGTGGTAAAATGTTACATGTCTGTTTACATTCAACAGGGACATTGCAAATAGCTCCTTTGATTTTTTTTTTGGCCTTTTGGCATTACAATTATTTTCTCAAAAACAATTCGCTGTGCTATAAGTATTTGTTCAAGTTTTTCTAAGACTGCAAGTGCTGGAGGTATTTCATCAACAGTCATTTTATTAGATACAGCTTGGCATGGTGTTTGTCCTTTCAGCACCTTTAAATGACAAGTTTTACAAATGTAATGCCTCTCATCAAATGACTTTTTATCAGTGAAAGCATGCTCAATCTTATACTTACTTTTATTCAACTCAATCACCGACTTTCTGTAAAGTATTCTGTTGCACACAGAGCATACATAATATGGACCCTCCTTTATCTTATTCTGAAAATTTGAAATGTAATGATCTATGCCATAGTTAAAGCTCTTTTTGGTTTGGCTGGCAATTTTTTTTTTCTTTCGTTTCGGAATCGCATAATCTGTATTTTTCTGTACAGGTTGCAAGTAATTTATCCTTTTCTGCCAAGTCCATTGATCTGTATTGCTCAGCATAAGTTTCAAGTAATTTATCCTTTTCTGCTGAGTCCATTGATCTGTATTTTTCTGCATAATTTTCGAGTAATTCATCCTTTTCTTCTGGATCCATTGATCTGTATTGCTCAGCATAAGTTTCAAGTAATTTATCCTTTTCTGCTGAGTCCATTGATCTGTATTTTTTTGCATAACTTTCCAGTAATTTATCCTTATCTGCTGGGTCCATTGATATATATTTCTCAGCATAAGTTTCAAGTAATTTATCTTTTTCTGCTTGCTGCATTGATCTGTATTGTTCAGCATAAGTTTCGAGTAATTTATATTTTTCTGTTGGATCAAGTGATCTGTATCTCTCTCTTTGATTTTCTAGCATCACCTTTTTCTTTGGAGGTTCCATGTGTGTATAATAGCACTGGGCTCTTTTTGTAGTTACTCTTTTTTGTTTTCTTGACTTATACTTTCTCATAATCTTTTGCCGTTCAGTATTTGTCAACTGACAGAAACATGATAAAAAAGTAACGGTATATGCTTTTTCAAAACAATCAGGTATGTCTGTTACAATATTGAAAAGAGTTTGAATAAGAGAGTCAGCATCACACACAGAGTCATCTTGTTAATCTTTTGACTGCCGTCATATGCTATGATGAAATACTTAAAGCCATTGCATTTTTTGCTCAGCACACAACTTATGCAACAGTCTGAGAAGCATAGGAAAAAGCCAGTTATTGTCTCATTGGTATTTTCTATAATTAACCTTTGAAGAAATAAATTAGATTCAGAATTATGTGACAGTATTCCCTGGTACTTTGACCTATATTGTACACTTATATGAGCATCATATACTTTAAGTATGCTTGGCAATTCATTTACATCATTATTTACCAATTCATTGTAAAATACATATAGCATCTAATGTAACGGCATTCCAGTAACAACATGGCTTGATGATAGCAAAACATATTGAGTAAAATGATATGGCACAACATTGTTTAATCTGTCCAACATGTATGTTTCCATTGTTTATATCAACATTCTGGTCAGTTGATGCAATATGTTGTTCAGTAGCACTTGAAACACATTCATTTTGTATAACTTCAACATGCACACCTTTAAGCTCAAATAAAACACCATTTGTATATAGCAATTGGAAATATTCCTTTAAATCATTTAAAGTTTGCACTTCCAACAGTACACATGTTCCTTCGCTATGAATCATGCCAAATGAATCTCTACCATGGGAGTCAAATATTTTAAATTTAGCATCTAAAGTACAGTAAATACCAACAGCCACAGATCCTATTGTTAAAACAAAGGAATTAAAAGTTTCTTGGATTAAAGAATGCAAAGCATCATCCAATGGCATACAGTATGGAAAGTGTGGGATTGAAGAAGCTCCATGTAACCTTCCTGTACAACTTTCACTGTACTGAAGTCGATAGTTAGAGTCAAACATTGTTACCATAGTAGGTAATTCTGTTAGCATTAAATATGACTGATGAGATAATCTCAATAAGTTAGAATATAATTCATTACCGATATTCATAACCTGATCTAAGTCTTTCGACGAGGTGATTGAATATCTATTGTTGTAGATAAGAGCACATAAACTCATTGCAACACACTGTTGTCCTGCATTCAAGCCAAATACTGACACATTACCTTGGCAGTAAGATGCATGAATTGTCTTACTAGGGTTAATACGAGGACCTGGTTTTTTTTCTACATCTCTAGAAAGACAGAAGTGACAATAATTCATTCTGTGATTAAGATTCTTGTAAACAGCTACTTGTAAATTGCTATTACTAGAAGCTTCACACTCTACATTTCTGACCAAATTACCTGCATGCATCAATCTTATAGCCAGTATAATGATCAAACACTGAAACATTCCCTTGACAATAAAGTGCTACAACAGTCATATCTGGGTGTATAAGAACAGGTCTGGGTTCGGTTTCAATGTCATGGCATAATAACATTCTACAATATTTTTTCTTGTGGTTTTTACTTTTGTAAATATAGAGTATTGTATTCCTAGTACAATGATGCATTTCAATGCAAGATTTTAACTTTTGTTTAAACATAACATAACTAACTAGTTTCTGCTTATTCGAGTTTGTATGCTTCGTCTTCATAAAAACCTTTGTGTCTTTCAACTTAAACTTGTTGTGTTTTGATTGCCTCATTCTAGAAATTCTCTGATGAGAGCTCGAGAAATAATTATTAAAACTCTCTTTCCTATTAAGTTTACAAACCTTGATGTATTGGTGAATATTCGATGATTTTGGATAATGTTTTGCTATGTACACGCGAACAGGTTTCCTGAACTTTCTACTTTTGTTAAAAACACGCTTCAGACCTTTCAGTGGCAGACGACTTGGTTCACGTGACCTAATAACATGTTTTCTCCTTTTGACTTTCTCAGTACAACTAGTACTAGCAATGAATTTAGCGTAGCGAGATCTACAGTGCTCGTTATGCTGATTGACCACTTTATCTTCAGACACATTTACGTTTACCATTTCTTCAGCCTCCGATCTGACATGTTTTCTCCTTTTAAATTTCTCAGTACAACTAGTACTAGCAATGAATTTCGCGTAGCGAGATCTACAGTCTTCTTTAAGCTGTTTATCCACTTTGTGTTCATATAAATTTATGTTTACCATTTCTTCAGCCTCCGATCCGGATGTTTTGTTGATATTTAAGATTTATACAAGTTGTATTTCCCATAAGATTAAGATCATTCCCAGGCAAAGCTTCGTCAAATTCAAACAGATAATCGCTGTTACAAACACAACGTACAGAATACTATAATATCTTTGAGCATGAACACTCTGTATAGATTACTCACATTACAATCATACACAGTAATCCACAATAAAAGACCAAAGCAAATATTTAACTTAAACTTAAGTTTACCTTCAGAGTTGAATAGTGCTTGTCTCATCATAATTCTGTGCGGAATGTGTATATTTCTGCCTTCGTCAGTTCGTGTATACTGTTAACGTTGCTCTCACAGTTCAGGAATTCAGATGTTTTCACACTTCGATAGAGTACAGCAAGCTATAACTGCTCAACCACAGTATATATATTTGCTAGTAAATCGCTATATTTCGCTATATTTCGCTATAAATCAGCTATTCAGTATACTTGTATAGTATAACGTACACAAGTCTTGATACGAGATCGGTAAACCGGCCAAAAACACGGTCACAATTATTTTAGTGTTAGCCTACCGATCACGGTGTTTGCACTGGTATGTACTATGACCGAAAGTAAAATGAAATATGGCATAAAACCTACCAAACGTACCTCAAACTAGCCACAGGCAGCCCGAGTAATAAGAATACTCTCACGGCCGAGGTTTTGGTTCCAGAAATTAAGGCTTCCAACTAGGCCTGAGCGGATTGTGCTAGCATAATTTTTGGCATAATTGGAGCAAACGAGCATAATTTTTCAAAGAAGCACTGCTCGAGCATAATTACCAGATTGTAGCATAATTTGAAGCATTAAATCCAAAAGCAATGCTATTATTGCTTTTATAGTGCCTTTCCTAATTATTACCTGGTATATTTTGCATAGATTCTAAATTTTTACCTGAATTTCACTTAACGAGTGTGTGTTAAACGTGGAAAAAGCCAAAAAGCCATCTTTTGTTCAGAGCGTGGGAACAGTCACGCCTGATTGGTTTCTGTGTCCGTTGGTACTAAAAAGTCTAGGACATGTCTGGGGCGTGGTCTTTCACGTTTATATCTGTAGGAAATTGAAAAATAGGTCACCTAATAAAATGTTGTGTGAACGACTAAAAATGCCGCGCATCAACTAATGCCGGCCGTCTTTTGTGAGCATAATTGCGTAATCTACGAGCATAATTTTTGAACTTTGGCATAATTTGGGCATAATTCAACAAAATTTGGAGCAGTGCTAGCGGCATAATATGCCACTTTTAGGAGCACAATCCGCTCAGGCCTACTTCCAACAGTTCCCTTTATAGTTCTGCAATATAATGAGCAGACTGCAGTTTTGGGAAGGAGGGTAAAAGCTTTTAAATAGAGATAACCAACAGGCATTTCAGTTAATAATCTTTAATCCAACAAATACCGATATGGACGCGATCAGCGAGCTGCGATAAAGAGCCGCAGGGTAGAAAGAACAGTAGAGAAATATAGTGATAGCTCCATCATAGGTGGACAGGATACAACTTATAATATGGGACAAATGTAAACATACATTTGAGACACTCAACTATTAGTACTCTGAACCTGCAGAACAGCAGACTAAATTGTAAGCGTGCGTTACATTAATAAGTAGAGGTCAACTTCTTTAATTTACGTACACGAGAAAAACAAAAATAATAACTTACATATATATACTAGGGGAGCAGAGAATGAATGTCGGACGCTATTCTTTTTTGAGGTACGTTTCGTAGGTTTTAAGCCACATTTCATTATACTTTCGGTCATAATACAAACCAGCGCAAACACCGTGATCTGTAGGCCAACACTAAAATAATTTTGACCGTGTTTTTGGCTGGTTTACCGATCTAATATCGAGATCTCTGTACGTTATACTATACAGGTATACTGAATAGCTGATTTATAGCGAAATATACCGATTTACTAGCAAATACATATATATATATACTGTGGTTGAGCAGTTGTGGGTTTCTCTCCTCTATTGAAGTCTGAAGACATTTGAACTCCTGAACTGTGAGAGCAACACTGTCGCTCGCCGACACAAAGCCAGAAATACCCCGGAGAAATATACAGTCAGCACAGAATAATTTATGATGAGTGCACGTGAAGCAATAGTCAACTCTCAAGGTAAACTTAAACGACAATCCTCTCACGGCGGAGGTTTTGGTTCGAGAAATTATTAAAGGCTTCCGATAGTTACCTTTATAGTTCTGTAATATAATGAGCAGACTGCAGTTTTGGGAAGGAGGGTAAAAGCTTTTAAATAGATATAACCAACAGGCATTTCGGTTAATAATCTTTAATCCAACAAATACCAATATAGACGCGATCAGCGAGCTGCGATAAGAGCCGCAGGGTAGAAAGAACAGTAGAGAAATATAGTGATAGCTCCATCATAGGTGGACAGGATACAACTTATAATATGGGACAAATATAAACATACATTTGAGACACTCATCTATTAGTACTCTGAACCTGCAGAACAGCAGACTAAATTGTAAGCCTGCGTTACATGAATAAGTTAAGGTCAACTTCTTTAATTTACATAAACGAGCAAAACAAAAATATTAAATTACATATATATACTAGGGGAGCAGAGAATGAATGTCACCGCGCTACCGGCCACTCCTAAAGACTGCTAAATTCAGCTAATAATTCTTCCCTTCTATTATTACTAAGAGGATTTCAAATGAAAGTGTATTTCATCTTTAATCTCATTGGGAACACAGTCCAAAATACAAAATAAAATCCTGGAACGCAAAATATCAAAGAAAAAAACCTGCCTTGCACAACCAAGGGGCAAAACAAATGTTCCTCTTGAGGAAGTCCTACCTCCCCATCCACATTTCTAATGGTGCTTCCCTTGGACACTGAAAACAATTTCTTCATGGCTGTACCTCTTTCTCAATAAAGGTTGGGACATACTAGAGGACATGGCCCGAGTTAAAGCTCAGATGGGCTCTTGTTTGTTATTGTTTCATGCAGCAAAATGTCTGCGCATGCGTTAAATTATGCATTAATTGACCTCGTGGCGCTAAATAGATTTCGCCATCGGACACTATTCTTTTTTGAGATACGTTTCGTAGGTTTTAAGCCACATTTCATTATACTTTCGGTCATAATACAAACCAGCGCAAACACCGTGATCTGTAGGCCAACACTAAAATAATTTTGACCGTGTTTTTGGCTGGTTTACCGATCTAATATCGAGATCTCTGTACGTTATACTATACAGGTATACTGAATAGCTGATTTATAGCGAAATATACCGATTTACTAGCAAATACATATATATATACTGTGGTTGAGCAGTTGTGGGTTTCTCTCCTCTATTGAAGTCTGAAGACATTTGAACTCCTGAACTGTGAGAGCAACACTGTCGCTCGCCGACACAAAGCCAGAAATACCCCGGAGAAATAAACAGTCAGCACAGAATAATTTATGATGAGTGAAGCAATAGTCAACTCTCAAGGTAAACTTAAACAACAATCCTCTCACGGCGGAGGTTTTGGTTCGAGAAATTATTAAAGGCTTCCGATAGTTACCTTTATAGTTCTGTAATATAATGAGCAGACTGCAGTTTTGGGAAGGAGGGTAAAAGCTTTTAAATAGATATAACCAACAGGCATTTCGATTAATAATCTTTACTCCAACAAATACCAATATAGACGCGATCAGCGAGGTGCGATAAGAGCCGCAGGGTAGAAAGAACAGTAGAGAAATATAGTGATAGCTCCATCATAGGTGGACAGGATACAACTTATAATATGGGACAAATGTAAACATACATTTGAGACATTCAACTATTAGTACTCTGAACCTGCAGAACAGCAGACTAAATTGTAAGCGTGCGTTACATTAATAAGTAGAGGTCAACTTCTTTAATTTACGTACACGAGAAAAACAAAAATAATAACTTACATATATATACTAGGGGAGCAGAGAATGAATGTCACCGCGCTACCGGCCACTACTAAAGACTGCTAAATTCAGCTAATAATTCTTCCCTTCGGTAATTACTAAGAGGATTTCAAATGAAAGTGTATTTCATCTTCAATCTCATGTGGCCCGAGTGAAAGCCCAGATGCATGGCTCTTGTTCTGTTCTTAGAATGTTGAGATAATTTTGCATAAAATCTTATATCGGCGAACATGTCCAAATACTGCACGAAAATCGAACAAAAAGTACATTAAAAATACTTTATGTTGCGCCCAGAAAAGCTACTGTGTAATCACAGCCTCGATATGTGAAATGTGCTTTGTATGCCAGCGTCAAGCTCAGTTTGGTGAATGAAGACATCAACTACGCGACACCACCCAGCTTGGGATTAATTTGCCACGAGCGTGGCCATTTATTCAAGTATCGCGATAATCACTAATCCGTTTATCTCAATGAGGTGTTGAGAGATAAATGTCATTCAACAAGGAGAGGACTTCTACTGAGAGATCTGCCTATTTATAACCCAGATAGAATCTGATACTCTGAAACAGTATCCTATTGTCATTGAACCAGCCCAGTTTTATGAATGACCTTTTCTTGTCTCAACATAAATACTAATTATTCGTGCCTCATAATTGGTGGTTTTACGATGCCAAACAAACCACAAAGAGCATAATCTTCTGATCAACCGACATACATATGAAGCTGTAAAATACGTTTCCCGGCAGTCCATGAAAGCCACGCTCGCATTGTTGGCGGATAAGTTGAATTTTCCGTGGCCCACGGAAAACTCAACGAACTCATCTCTACTGCGCATGCGCATAAACCGATTACCTTGCCCCTTTAAAGTTAGGATGGACTAAATTCCAGTGATGTGGAATGTGGATATCAGGGTTTATGCTTTACGATGCGAAATACTGATCCTCTAGAATACAATATTTAAGAAATAGAAAACGTTTACCGTGTTTACATAGCCTGATGCAAACACGAGGGGAAGTTTGGGAGAATTCTCAAGTTGTTGTGTAAACCCTGATTCAATGTGATATATGATATCTTATAAAGTTGCAGTGTCTGTAGTTTTTGTCACCGGCGTTTGAAAAAAACGTACTTGAATAAACAACAATTGACCTTCCCACTGTGACTTTGTGTACTTGATTATTAGCACTTTGTACATTTTCTAAATGTTTCTAGTACATGTATTTTATTATAATTGTTTTTCTATAGTATCTGAAGTAAATATTTAAACTTAAACGTTAACAGAAGTAGTGTATTTTGTGCGTATTTCATCGAGTTTGCTAATGAGGCAGTTGAGCTCCGACTGACTCAATCTTGTGAAAATTCTGTCCAATTTAGCTTTTTTTCTCCGTAGGTTCTTCTGAACAACCTTCCTTTAGAAAACTAGTTAAATGTGTTTTTAAGTTAGTCAGTTATTTTCGCCATTTTTTGCAGAAAAAAAGGAAAAACTACAATGTATGACGTCATTTCCATGTTTACATAGCCTCATGCAAACACGGCTTTCAACCAATCAGAGCGCGCGTTTTATTTGGGTTATTTTATAAAGGTGTGTTATTGATATTGCTTTTCTATATAAGCGACAATTCAAAAGTTGAAAATACCCCCCGGATGCGAATCAGACCCCAGAAGAATCGGAAGCTGGGCCAATCGGAAGCTGCGAATCGGAAGCCAGCTTCACCCTGGTCCTACGTCACATCCAAACTGAATCTTCGTTAAAGTGCTACTACGATGAAATTCAACCATTTTCTTTTCCACTTTTTGGTCTTACAAAATTATAGACAGTGTCGAAAATATCTAAATCAGTGAAAAATATTACCAAAGGATTGAATTAAACCATGAATTTTGCAGAGAGTTTACCGTCGAAATCAAGTCCGCCATTACTGAAGTGTGTTCCAAATACTTCGTCATTTTTGTCCAGCGGTTTGCTGTCGTGACGTCATTTTCTCAACGCGCCGCTCTTGTAAATGCATATTTCCATTTAAAACTTCGGCCTTTCCTTTCCATTTTAGACTGAAATATATATATATATATATACAATCATGTACTTCACTGATACGTTCGTGCGAAAGTTTGCGTGAAACGTAGCCCCGCAGAAATTACGTCACGTCGCTGGAAAATTGCCGCTCTGTCACAGGAACGGGTCGTGTAATGGCGGACATGATATCTCAAGACTCGTATCCTAATAAATAAGACTTCCCTTCATCATAACAGAACACGGTTAGGGCAGGAAAAATATAGTAACTTTACTTAAGAAATACGCAAAAATATCACTATCTTAAAATTTGATCGTAGTAGCACTTTAAGTCACTAGGGTTCAGTTCGGATGTGACGCAGGCTAAAATTATCAAGACCTCGGTCTGTGTTATCAGCCTTCGGCTTCGGCAGATAACACAGACCTCTGTTAGCCTCCTCCGCAGGCATCTCTAATTTTAGAAGAAATCAGATTATGGGCTTCCTGTGGCAGGTGAAGAAAAGAGTATTCTCAAACCTCGTGACCATGGTCTTCTCGGTCAGATCCAAGATGGCGGCTACTCCGAGAGAAGACTCTGGTAAAGGCTGAATCACGTGACAAAAAATCTTCAGAAATTCTGGAGATTTTAATCACATCTTTTTTATTTAAACTTATTTTTTCTCGACATTTTCTCCAAGAGCAAAGCTCATCGAGGGAGATTATGTCAATTTTAATTGCGTTATTTTAATCACATGACGTGGGCATCCAATATGGCGGACAAGTCGGCTAAATATGGAAATGTTTAAAGGGGAACTGAACCCTAAATTCAACCCAACGTATATACAAATATGTATTTGAAAGAAATGAGTTATGCTATTTTATTTCTTTGTGGTACACGTCTAGAAAGAGGAAATGCGTTTTGAAGGTCGAAAAATAGCCGATTCTCCGCTGATAAAGCTAGATTGTGTGGCGGCTCAATTCGTTTTTTTTTCCCGTATCGTATGTCATGCATACCAAAGAAAAACAACCACACCTTCAGCACAAAGAAATCACAATAGTGCGCAATTATGAGTCGTTAGTCCATCTATTCAAAGCCGAGAACAATATGACAAAACTAATTTATTTCCCGTATCGTACGTCACAGATTACAGGAATTGAGCCGTCTGTACTTTGTGGCAGTTGGAAGGAAGATTTGCAGATTTGCTTTCCTTTGACGCAAAAACACAGTAAAATAAATTTTGGTATGAGTTTTTTCATGTTTAGATCTACTCGTTGAGCTAAAGTTGATTTTAGGCTTCAGTTCTCCTTTAACACGTGCCTACAAACCATAGCTATCCCAATCTGGAGTGAGCGAGATGCGATTAATGGTATTTCTACGCGGCGTACGATGTAGTGAAAACAGGTCTACTAAACGGCTCGAAATGGAGTTTACTTGGATAAAGAAACAGTGGAAGCCGGTATCACAATGCTACCAGGATGTATCTAAGTTAGAAGAGAATCCTAAAAAGCCGTTCATTTTCCGTTAGCGAAGCGAAGCGATCGATAGCACATGCTCAGGTTAAACGGCTTCTCCTGGCTTTTCCACTGATGAAACTTACCATAAAACCACCCAGTAATACACTTCATATATTTCTCTACTCGTACTCAACGTGTTTTAATGTTATTTAAAATGGCGTTTTATTGATAAAAATTGAGAATATTAAACTATATATGAATCATATCCTTGGTCTCAGCCCGTTTGGCCTATAAAAAGCATTGTTAGAACAACTTTTGCGTCATAACCGAAGAGCCAATCAGAATATGTCATAGTTCGGCCTTTACCAGGGTCTTCTCTCGGAGTAACCACCATTTTGGGTCTGACCGAGAAGACCCTGGTCACGAGGTTGCCTCTTCTTTCCCGGAGTCACAGGTAACCCAATTCACGATTTTTCCGCGGTCAGTTCCGATACTTACAGATGGCGGAGGAGGAGGCTAGACCTCTGTCTTGATATATAATTCAACGTCATCCAATAATTGCTTATTATTATACGACTGTGACGAAACTTTACCATATAAGGTCAAATTTAAGGACAAATATGGAACGGTCATTAATATCCACTAGACTTTCCATATTGCCCTGTAGAATACGTGGAACAGAAACCCATGAATTAAGAAAGCTGTCGTATAGAACTAGACAAACTACGGCGTATTCAAAACACCGGCAGCCAGACTAGTCGCTAGATCTAAAAACTCCTGTACTCCGTAAACTCCACTCAAGGGCACCCAACGAGTACTTTTTGAAATTCGTTTTAAACCAGTTGTATGCAGCTCATCTAGCCATTTGAATAAAGGCACCCAACGAGTACTTTTTGAAATTCGTTTGAAACCAGTTGTCTACAGCTTATCTAGCCATTTTAAGGCGCCTACTATGTCTTTTGACGTATTCTAGAAAGCTATTAGCTGTTCGGATTTTCTAGGTGGAAATCGCGTCAACCGAAAATACTATGGCAAAATATTCCCGGCCTACGAATTTGCTAGTAGTCTAGAACATAAGAAGAATTTTCTAGCCCAAGTAATTTCATGTTGCAAAGTTTTGTGGAGGTACGATTTTTTTAGGGATTCTTTTTTCCTGTTCTGACTCTATTGATCAGACGAATTGGGACGTACGAATATTTTAGGGGGAAACCTTTTAGTCTCCATTTTCTTCCACTGCGTGAAAAGCAAGCAGGCTGGTGATCGGGTCAATATTTTGACATTATCAGTCGTACTATAGTTGTATTGTGTACTGTTTGTGAAAATTTGAGCAGAAATCAAGCAAAAATCCTGAACGTTAGCACATTTCGTATAAATTCGCAAAGTGGCTTATGGAGACGCCTGGCAATTCACATGAGACCATTTTCAACTTTGCTGGGCATGTTTACATTGGTGATAATTCAAACGTTCACCCAGAGGCTGATTTAGGAAAGGGCAGGGAAATGTGTTTTGTTACCAGCTTCTTGAATAATTAAACTAATATTTCTCTCATTTTATTTTGTGCAGTGATAGTTACTCAGAACATGTATATGGAATCGGCAATGGTGTTACCGGTCACAGTGAGCCAAGCAGCACCAGTAATGATGAACTGGTGCATGAAACAAATAACGATAGCTTGGAGTTTGATGATGATCAGTTTTGAATCTAGTTCAGATCGAGATTTATTCGGAGCAAATGTGTTTTAAACTCGTTATTTAATTCAGTTTTGTAAACTCGCTAGCTCCACTGTTCTAAGTAAGTTTCTTGATAAAACGGAGAGAGAATTGGGTTAGATCGAACCACTGGATCCGCCACTGAACTATATAGAACAATTACTGATGCATTGGGCTGCATGCACGAATACACGAATGTGAAATGATGTAAAAAAAAGTAAAAACGTTGTACCTTTAAAAAACAAGTATAGTTTAAATAAAGGAAACTGTACGGCTAAAATGAGTTTACGTTATAATTTTTCTTCATAAGATCTGATTTAGTGGCTGAAATCTATCGATTAAAAAACATATATCGCGTTACTTATAGTTTGTACCTGCAATTAAAACTGATTACAAATTAAACTTTACGGAGCATTGCAGCACATACAAGTACACTGTAAGAATCATTCTATTTCCTTATACACAACCTTACTTATACGCCCTGTTGCATACAGTATACAACACGTATACTGGTGCGTATACGGATATAACGGGAAACATGCCACAGGTGTACCAGATCCTGCCATTTTCTAAGCATACCCTGAATGTGCCCGCATCCACACATTTCATGTCCTGCCATCCTCGTATATAGGTCGTGCAGTGTAAATCCAATAGATGTTCATATCGCATATTCTTGCACACCAAGTGTTTCAGATGAGTTTTCAAGCCCAACACGAAAGAAAAATCTAAATCCAATAGATGTTCAAATCGCATATTCTTGCAAACCAGCTAGGGTGTTCGAGAATGTGCAAGTTTGGAATGATTAGAACTGTGTGTGTTCTGATAGAATACTACCGTATATCAGCCCGAACACTTTAAGTTTTCAAACGTATTCGGGACTTGAAAACGGAAACACGTGCCGGATCCTAACAGAATATCCTAGGTGTACTTCGAGTCCATCTGGTCCGAATACTCCCTCCCCTCCAACGAGACCACTGGACAGCGCCGGTGACTAGAAAGTGTCAAATGAATTTGATATGACCCTCTCAGGGAAAGAAATAATTTGTAACGGCCTGGTTACCCAAACGCCTGGTTACCAAAACGCGTTGTCAAGAATCACCATTCTATGGACTACACGGTTAGAAGGCCGTTTGAAGCTAAACGAATTGCTTCAAAATCGTTCAAATCTAACGGGTTTGGAAAGGAGTTATCAAGCCTGGGGACTTCTGAGGGATACTTGATGTCCTTGGATTGTACCGCGGCCGAGTAAACGCCGATGGGATTGATATTTTGTGTAAAATTCGTCCTCGAGCGAAGGCCGTGGTTGTATCGAGTGTTCAGCCTTCCCCTCTGGTAGAGGGGGTGAAGCGTATGACTCAAGAATTCCATGAAACACCGTTCTAGCGACCTGAAATACACATAGGACGACAAAACAACTTCAAGTAAGTCTTCTTCCTTTATTTACCTTGTATTACAGGAGATTTATGTTATTATTCTGAGTTATCGGAAGAACTCCCATACAAACCTTGTTACACAGTCAGAACTTGGGCGGCCTGTGGCCCAAGTAACTTCATGTTGCAAAGTTTTGTGGAGGTACGAATGTTTTAGGGGTTCTTTTTTTCCTTTAGGCAATTCTTTTAGGTGACCTCCATTTGCTAAAGGTTTATGATTTGTGATAATATGTGGCTTTTTTTTTTCATTTCAACCAATGGGTTTTCCGGATCGTTCTGACTGGACGTACGAATATTTTAGGGGAACCTTTTAGTCTCCCTTTTCTTCTATAATTTTCTAGGAATTGAAAACAAATTTTCTAGCTAGTATTTCAGAAAACAATTTTCTAGGGACAATTTTTTCAAATCTGAAAGTTTTAGGCTAACTTATCTCCCGAACAGCTTTTTAACCGAAAACTTCGTTGGGTGTCCTTGTCCACTGGCTACCTATTAGAGCCAGGATTACTTTTAAGTTGCTTTTAATTACTTTTAAGGCCTTACATGGTCAGGCTCCCGTTTATATCACTGAACTATTAAATCAATACAAGCCTTCGCGTAATTTAAGATCATTATATAGACCCAAGATAGGATAACTAGAGAGAGCCGATCTCCAATACATGGGTCTGTTCCAACGTGAATGTTTCAAAATCTATTTTTAGACCTTATGTACAAAAATAGAAACCAATCGGATTAGTTCGCTTAGTCACGTGACTACGTAACAAACATGGCGGACCTCCAGTGCAGTGGACTAGTTGTGCCTTCATTTTTCAGTGCAAGAGTGCCCTTGTGGACGAATTAAATGTGGCGAAAGGGAAAATTCAGACGGCTAAGAGAACGTCTAGTGTGATTTGTAGCAGAAAGTGGTGATTCAGAATCAGATGAATAGCGCCTCGGAACTTAAAAGTCTTGAGCTTGAAGACAGCGGAGCCGACGCGCCTTCGGCTTCGGCAAGCCCTCACTCCTCAGTCTCGTTGATATATAAATAGTCAAGCTCTAGCTCCTCTAAAGAATATTTTTACCCAGGTATGGAAAAAGACAAATCTCGTAAAACTTCTAAAAAAGGCCTTGCATTAAAATTTCGCCTAAGGCAAAAAACGCAACGCGTCGAAAGTCACAAATGTCGACGACCTGCAGGAGACTGAGGAAATCGAATATTAATATAACTAGAATAGAGAAGTGGCGAATTACACGATTTGGATGTAGAGAAAACAATGAGGTCAGCTAGAGATCAAAACTTGTTCTCACTTAGAGCTTGGTTAACCTTACTGAAAATAAAGAATAGATTAATGGATTTGGAATGGACTGCCAACAATTCTGGCATCCTTCATATTTGTTTGGCCATAACTCTAAAACAAAATGCTCTTCTACTTCTAAATTTGTTCCAGTGATTAAGTTTTGATCTCTCTATTCAACTCAAAAACATTTTATTTCATTTGGAAATAAATATTTTAATGTCATTTCAACCCAAGAATACCTCTATTATTGTCAATAGGCAGTAGAGTAAGGGCCTGATACATGATGTGGACTGGCCCAGTTTACCAGGCTGATGGATTTGGTGGTCTGGCTTGCTTTAGCTGTGAAACACACCAAAAATTACTCGGCATCTACATGAGGCACTCTCCAAACCGGTTCTGAGTCTGCCTCATATAATCAGGCTCTAACTGTTGATGTAATACATGTAGCTCAAAAATGAGAGCCAGTGTTTCACCAGGGGATCCAAACAAGCAAGAACAGATGAAAGCACAAGGCCGCTTCAGCCAAGTGCTTTTATTGGTTCGAGGTGTTTGGATCCCCTAGTGAAACACGATGCTAGAGTTTTTGATTTGACTCGATGCCTGCATTCATAAATCATTAGAAAGTATTGTTTGCCTGGTATTTTATTGCATGCAATTATAGACTACGAGGGTTGTGACTGTTATTTTCTCATGGTCATTTCAAGAAACGGACTGATAGTGTAGTGGACAAGACAGTTGCAAGCAAGGTTCGAGTCACACTCCAGACATGGATTTTTATTTCCTTGTCCTTTACGTCTCACCATTCCTGTGATATAATGCTTCATTAAAATACAAGTGTCTTGATCAGTTTTTGAACTCATTCGAGCAACCTTGATCTGGCATTTCATTGGAGATCAAGATTCATCTGTCATTTGATTGGAGATCTGATCTTCATGTAGAGTTTCATTGTGTACCAAGGTACATGCACCTGACCAAAATGGGATGACCTGATTGGTTGTTGAACTCATTAATTATTCATGAGTTTGACAAGTACTTTGGAAATTATCTCAATCGGTGGGGCATTTTGACTTGTTGGGAACCCTTCCGGGTAAGAAACATTAATCGCCCAACGTGGCACAAACAAATGAAAAATATTCCCTATCACTATCAGAAGTAAGGTTTTATTACCCAATAATTCGTCTTGCTTTTAAGCTTTTACATTTATGTAGGACATTATGTGCAATGAGTGTATACATAAAATTGTTATTATTTTGTAACATTGCCATTGGCATGTTAAAAAGTGCATCACTCGGATACCATGATGAGCCTCAGAGAACCGGATGTTCAAAAATACTCGAGGTCCGGTTGCTATGGGGTGACGTCATAGGCCTGCTGTTTTGCTTTCATCGTATTTGATTTGCGGTTTTATTATAACAGCGCTTGGTAAGGGGCCGTCGACATATTCGAAATGCCCCGCTTAACGCACAACGGACGTTAAGGTCAGACCCCTCCACCTTAACGTCCACCCATTGTTTATTGCTTTATTTAGGTCAGGAAAAACAGTAATGAAATACACGGGAGTTCACTTATAAACAAAGTATAAAACAAGCTTAAAGCTTTAATAGCTGCAACTGTACAGTCAGTCAGTACCTCGAATTCCTGTACGAGATCATTTCGGATCTTGACTAAAATACTCATTCGGACACGACTATAAAATTGAGTTTCGCTAACCTGGAGGTTTGAAGTATTTCATGATACTTCTAATCAAAAGACATTGTTTAAATTTCCGGGAAATTTAACAGAAATTGCGCTCTAATGTAGTCTAGCTGACTAGAAACGTTTGTTTAAAAAGTGTACTAGTGTTTCTTCTAAATGCCTTACACTAACGTCCATGCCTTACCCCCTCCCCCTAAACGTCCGTTGTGCGTTAAGCGGGGCATTTCGAATATGTCGACGGCCCCTAATTACTTGATCGGTTTGCGTACACACTCGCCTGTGGTGCGAGGGTGTCTGTTTAGTTTTGGAGGCTGGACTTGAACCACATTTTGACATCATCCCGATGCCTCCGTTTATAATTATCTTGCAAATATTTAGTCTGTAGTTCTACCGGGACCATGACGAGCTTCATACGGTTCTGAAAATATGGCACCCTACCGATGTTGGTCGATTCACCCGACGAACATCAGCAGGGGAGCTGACATAGCTCAAATACTTTACTTTAGGCGGGTGTCAGCTCTAAAAAGGCTTTAAATTGTCACCTTTTGGTTTTTATGTGCTACAAGGTGACAAATTAATCTGTCGAGAGAGACTTCATCTAAAGCTCAAAATTCGATGTCGGTTTACTTTAGTACAATGTAGCTCAGACAGAAATTACGGTTCATTACGGAGTCCTTCGTCGGTAATTACAACATAAACAGTTATGTAAATGTTCTTTTGATCGAAACGAAATCGCTATGCAATCTTACACATAGCCAGTAAAATTAAATTAAAAGGGGATCGCAAGAGGAGTATTAATATGTGATTGTGTAATTTATTATTAAAACAAATGCAGTCATAAAATGTGTTCATGCAAATAAATTACATATATAACACTTGCAAACGGTTCTGCTTCCAGGAAGCCAATTAAACCTATTAAACCTAACCTTAACAAATCGAAAGCAATTCTCCTGTAATATTCTATTTCCCGAGGACGCACCAGGAGAAATCCGAGTATTTCTCACAGAGTAACAGCCTTACAGCCAAGTTGCTCCGCTGCTTCCAGGAAGCCAATCAAACCTAATAAACCTAACCTTAACAAATCGAAAACAATTCTCCTGAAATATATTTTATTTCCCGAGGACGCACCAGGAGAAATCCGAGTATTTCTCACAGAGTAACAGCCTTACAGCCAAGTTGATCCGCTGCTTCCAGCAAGCCAATCAAACCTATTAAACCTAACCTTAACAAATCGAAAACAATTCTCCTGAAATATATTTTATTTCCCGAGGACGCACCAGGAGAAATCCGATTATTTCTCACAGAGTAACAGCCTTACAGCCAGGTTGCTCCGCTGCTTCCAGGAAGCCAATCAAACCTATTAAACCTAACCTTAACAAATCGAAAACAATTCTCCTGAAATATATTTTATTTCCCGAGGACGCACCAGGAGAAATCCGATTATTTCTCACAGAGTAACAGCCTTACAGCCAAGTTGCTCCGCTGCTTCCAGGAAGCCAATCAAACCTATTAAACCTAACCTTAACAAATCGAAAACAATTCTCCTGAAATATATTTTATTTCCCGAGGACGCACCAGGAGAAATCCGATTATTTCTCACAGAGTAACAGCTTTACAGCCAAGTTGCTCCGCTGCTTCCAGGAAGCCAATCAAACCTATTAAACCTAACCTTAACAAATCGAAAGCAATTCTCCTGAAATATTTTATTTCCCGAGGACGCACCAGGAGAAATCCGAGTATTTCTCGCAGAGTAACAGCCTTACAGCCAAGTTGCTCCGCTGCTTCCAGGAAGCCAATTAAACCTATTTAACCTAACCTTAAAAATCGAAAACAATTCTCCTGAAACATATTTTATTTCCCGAGGACGCACCAGGAGAAATCCGAGTATTCCTCACAGGGTAATTATAACAGCCTTATATACAGCTTAAAGTTGCTCTGCTGCTTCCAGGAAGCCAATAAAACCTGTTAAAACTAACCATGACAAATTGAAACAATTCTTATATATATCCATCTATTTAGCCCCGCTATTTAAGGCTACGTACAAACAGGTTTGGCACTTAACAGTTAATATTAAACCCCCTGTACAAAGGCGCTACATATCCAATATTGCGTCTATAAAGTCACAGTAATTGACGTTATAACTATACCGGCGCCGTTATTTATATAATTTCGAGGCCAAAATGTGGTCTCAAGCTCTTCTAATGAACCAAACTAGCATCCCACATCTAGAATGATAGACCTGCTTTGGCTGCAAATTGCTATGGAGGAAACTTTGATTGGTTTTTAATGCTTTGGATCAGTCTCTGAAATGAATGGCGTGCTTTAATATTCTCGGAAATTGGCGCCAATTTTTTTAGATTCCCATCAACTGATCATGAGCTTCATGGAATTCAGAATAGCCACATCTGCTAGAAGCTACAAAGGTCTCTTCTTGTAAAGTGTGTTTGTTCATCTGAAATCTCTTTCTGAAAATGTGAATAAACATTCGGATACAACTGAGGTCTTACTTGTCGAGCGAAACCACGCGGGAATTTTACCGACTTGTCCTCCGTTTGTGTTGATCAGTCAAATGTCCAATTGTTGAAAACCTTGATCATTTATCGAAAATAAAAACATTTAGCAGCATCACTTACCCCTTATTTCCTGCACAGCCAGTCGGCTAGAACCTACATATACATACCATATCTTATAAGGTCGGAATAACGAATTCAAAGGAAGAGAATGTTGCTCCAGCGCTGCTTCTGGTATGACCTTTGGCTCGTGATATAATATAACTCGGTTTCATATTAACTATTCCTAATCTTAGCGGGCTCATGCTTTTTCTCGAAGTTTACAGTGACAAGAAGCAACACATTCAAAACCCGCAAAGTACTAAGCGATGATCGATCGTGTAATGTAATTAACTCATTGCTATGCCAACCCCGAAATTTAGTCCACACCCCGCTGTGAGATTCAGAGACCCATGAAGCTCGTCATGCTAAGAACTGATATGTTCTCAATTCGAAGATCTGCGGTCAAGTTCCTGTTGAAAAATTAACGTCAAGGAGCCTTCCCTGAGGAGTTCGCCAAAGTTCAGTTATCTGATCTTGAAAATGGCGGGCTTTCTGATCGACGATTGTTCAAAGATCAAGGAAGTCTTAGCATTGCCTCTACGTCTGGTGTTGTTGCCGCCATATTAATTGGTACAGAATATTGAACTCAAACCCAAGATAATACAGCTGGTTAGTGGATGACATCAATGCACAAATAAAACTTGGTGGCGATCGACTCGAAACAACAACTACATCGGCAACGTCAACGTCAACAACAGTGTCCCAGGCACGCCATTATAATTTAATATATCAACTCGAAGAGAAAAACAGCGCCAAGTATCAGCCTTCGAGATGAAATTGAGAACGTTCACAAGCGATCTCGTGAGAACAGCGACGATAAAGGGGTAAGCGAATACTTTTTATTGAGATGAATTAAATTGGTTCTCAGATTCATACTCAGACCACGGCATGCTAAACTGCATTTTTTTTGGGGGGGGGGGGATTAACACTGGGATTTGAATTCAGATTTATTTTGATCATCCCGATTCCAGGGTTTTTTTCATGACCAAAGATATTTTTAAAATATCCATTTGGGCTGTAAATAAATACACTCAACCAATGAAAGCCTCCCTTATTCCTGCCATCCCCCGTTCTTGCCTATCAGTCCCTGGGGTATAGGGCTCCAAAAGCAACCTCAATCTTCTCCAATGTTCTTTCTGGTTTGCTCCACTGACCTAGGTTGTGGACACTTACAACATACATGATTGAAGGTGTTTTTTGTCATTGATGCGACTGATTTATGATTGTTTTTTCTTTATTTATTTAGAGGAATACTGACTCACAAATCCTTGTGAACAAGAATCAAGTAAAGGTTGTCAGACAGTAGTCCTCAACGTTATCAAGTCAACCTTTCTGCTGCAATTGCTTGGGCAGCGAGGGAGTCCTGATAGACAAATTATAGACCTATCCCACGCGGCAGCCATCTTGGAATAAACCATTGTTCATGCCAGTCCAGCCTCGTTAAACACGTTTGAGACCGAGGCTGGGTAAACATTAACAATAGGTTTATTCCAAGATGGCTGCCACGTGGGATAGGCTAATAGATGTCGATCTAAAACTTGATTTGTTGACAAACCTGATGAAATGTGCGATGAAAATCCAGGTTGAAGTCCTGGCATCACAGTATGCCTGAGCACTTCTAGGAATTGGAAAACAACTTTATAGTATTTTTGAAATGTGCGATGAAAAACTAGGTCTGTGTTCTATATCCTTTCTGGTTCACCCAGGTTGAAGTCCTGGCATCACCGTATGCCTGAGCGCTTCTGGGATATGGAACACAACTTTATAGTATTTTTGAAATATACGATGAAAAACTAGGACTGTGTTCTATATCCTTTCTGGTTCACCCAGGTTGAAGTCCTGGCATCACCGTATGCCTGAGCACTTCTGAGATATGGAACACAACTTTCCATTATTTGTTAAATGTGCGATGAAAAGCTAGGTCTGTGTTCTATATCCTTTCTGGTTCACCCAGGTTGAAGTCCTGGCGTCACCGTATGCCTGAGCACTTCTGGGATATGGAACACAACTTTGATGTTGCATGCTAGAAAACATTGACCCCAGTCCATGGATTCCCAGTACATTTGGGAATTAGTGAGTCCATGGACTGGGGGTCAGTGTTTTCTCCACTCCCATTGAATTCTACCATACAGCAAATTAATGTCATAGTTCATGATTGTTCACACGTTTCAATAAAATATCTTTCCTAATTTACTTGTTGTCCTGTCCAAAATTAAATGCACATTGTCTACTAATAACCCAACCCATCCGCCCCTGATGGAGCATGCAAAGGCGAGTGCGAGTTGGGCAAACTAAAAATATTTCTCTATGGCTCTATATTGTTTCCACTTTGTTTATTTGGTTACATTTGTTTCATTTCTTAATCGAAAATTATCAACTATTGTTGCACAATCATATTCAAATGTGTCCAAATGTGTCTACTTCCCATAATCTATAATTACTCCTAGTTGATTAAAACTACAGAACCTTGCAAATCATTACTAATATCTATGCATCCCCTCGCAGTACTTCACTTTCTATTAGAAACTTCTAGTTCTAGCTGTAGACGTACTCAAACCAACCGATCGAGCCAGGATGAGATGTGATACTGGTAGAAGCCGTCCAGTAACATGAGCGTCAGGAGAGATATGGAGCAATAGTAATACACTACTTACAGTCCATCATAGTTGCACTGATGAACAAACCAATGGGCTGCGGGGTAGTGGATTAAAGTCGGTGTCGAAACTCACTCCACCTTCCATCAGTCCAATATTTTCACTTAAACACCTGTAAATGCTTGTGGCTTGCGTTGCCGGCGTTTCGGTGCAATTTACTGTAGATCGGCGTGTGGGACCATGCACCATTATAAATGAATAAGACTTAAACATGTTAAAGTTTTAGGCTACGCTTTAAAGAAATTGTGTTGTTTTTGACGATACATTTGACAGCCCTAAAAGCAGGGGTAATTGCCTTTGATTCCTTCAGTTTGCCTGGGAAACTGGAAAAGCGCATGCGTCTAACGTTTTGCCGCTGTTTGGGTCCGCTCCTCACTTGTCACTAGGAGGACAAATAAGATTTCAATGAAGGCCACATTCCTTCAGTCCACACATTGCAAACATAACAAAGCTAATACATGATCACTCACAGTTTAGTGTATGGTAAAGCTGGCGTTTTACAATAAACAACAGAGAGCTTAAGCACCAGACGTGTTTGACAACGCGGACGTCACAAGACCGCGAGAAGACTGGATTGAAAACGGCGGTAAAATCTTACTAACCTGGTACACGTTGCTGGCCGATCAGCACGGACAGGAAGACTCTTGATTTCGCGTTTGTGACGTCACGTTACACACGTGCTGACGTCAAAATGGGCCAACAAAATTCGGTTGCCATCCGTGAGTCATGAACGTGTGGTGTTTAAGCTCTTTTTAAAAGGTTGGTGTAAACAGTATTATGTCACTGGGTGGGTTAATAGATAACGTGCTTCGGGTTGTTATGTTTTTGTGAGCTTCAAGCTCATATCTATTGAGGGGTTGTGTTTTTGAGTGATAGTTTGTATGGGAATATTATCATAATAATTCGTATTTCCTCATCTTTCATTAAGTAAAGCGTATTTAAATGTTAATGTGTATAATTGTAGAGTAAAACATCACACTTGACTGTGGGTACTGTTTTATTAAAGCCTGGCTGCTCAGTAATTGTTTCCAACACTCGTACGCGTACACGAACAAGAGCATTCTATACGTTTGGTTTTAGCAGACATGTTTTTGGGGGGAGAACTAACTGTTATGGTAAACTATAGAAGAAAGTATTTACGGAATAAACTTAAATTCCTATTCGAACTAAAGGGGCTAGATCATCGGTTTCTGCGCATGCGCAGTAGGGACGAGATAGTTAAGTTTTCCGTCGGCCACGGGAAATTCAACTTATCCGCCATCAATGCGAGCGTGGTATAATCTGGTACAATCTAACAGCTTGTGTGGCCCATCAGTCCTCCAAACTTAGATGTATATATTTATTAGTGCTATAGCCTTGTTTGTGATTTGCGAAAACGAGCTAGAAAAGTCTCGTGTGGCGTGTACTAGCATGTTTGTAGCAGTTCGATCTATCGGCTGTCATGCACTTGAAAACATTTTTTATAGCTTCAAACGAATGTCGATTGCTCAGAAGACTATCCAGTGAGAGATGCTGTGGTTATTTGGAAATCAGGGAATTTTTAAACGAGAGTTTTCCTACAGTTTTGGGAGCATTGTGTAGAGCTTCGCAGTACAATGTTTACTTGTGAAGAAAATCCTTGAGCTTACTAGAGTGTTCGTACTAGTTCGAACTATCGGCTTTCATGGACTTGAAACTTATTTTTACAGCTCCATATGTATGTCGATTGATCAGAAAACTATGCTCTTTGTGTTCCTGTGGTTTCTTTGGTATCAGAAAGTCCTTTTAATGTAATTTTTGTTCGATTTTCGTACAGTGTTTGGACACGATTCGCCGATATCAGATTTTACGCAAAATTGTTCAAATCAAGAATGTTCAATATTCTAAGAACAGAACTATTTATTATCATATCCAACTAAACTTCTTCCTCCATCGACTCTGGAATCATTGTAGCAACGTGGTTCCCTAATACAGGGTCGCCAGCCTTCAAAATGCTACTACAAATCCTCCCTTTTGCGATCTACTCATGTACGCTCGCTCAACTGGGAATATTCTGATATGCTAATTAGTACTTTCTGCACGCCTACTGCGCATGGCTACCAGGTGACCTTGCCCCTTTAAGGTTTGTTGATATTAGAAATAGCTTTTAAAAACCCTTAAAGAGTGTCCTAATGCAGGACCCTTTACCACACATGGCTCATGGTGCAGGTGTGATCTTGGTCATGTGCTCCCACTATAACATGTTGTTGCAAACGTTCGAGTCGAGTTCGAGTGACCTAGTGCAGGACCCTTTACCACACATGACTCAAGGTGCAGGTGTGATCTTGATCATGTGCTCCCACTATAACATGTTGTTGCAAACGTTCGAGTCGAGTTCGAGTGACCTAATGCAGGACCCTTTACCACACATGTCTCAAGGTGCAGGTGTGATCTTGGTCATGTGCTCCACTATAACATGTTGTTGTAAACGTTCGAGTCGAGTTCGAGCTAAGAGTTGTTTCATCTCCTTTCAATACATTAAAAACGTTATTGCTGGAACTCGACACCTCAACTCGAACTCAAAATCACGAAATCATAGAAAGACTCTCACGTAACTTCGTTTGTTGGTAGTTAATTAAGAACGCCAAATTTCCCCGGGCAAATATTCAGCCAGGTTTCACATAGCTAGAAGCACCCTATTTAGTCTAAGTAGATAAACGTTTTAAACACGAAGTTCCGGTATAAATAGGTTAGCCCCTCCTCTTTCCACGGATGGCGAGCTCGAAATTTAAAATTCAAATTGCTGAGCAGTGAAGAAAGCAAGCGAGCATATCAGCCTCTCCTTTAAAATGCTAGAGTTTTAAGGTTTAAAATTATACAAGCCATAAAAAAGTGACCAGAGGGAAGATAGTTGTCCATTTATGACTGCCAATGGTATTTTATGACTGTTTACGAACTCTGTAGCCCTTACTCTGAAGTTAAACACGTTTGTGTTTCATTTGAATTTCGCGCGACAAGCAATCAGTAGGGAGCACTCAAGCGGAGCATCACGCAGATGTTCACTCCACAAAGGCCGATTGACAACTGAAAGATGACAAACCCCTGGGCTCCCATTTTTATACCGGAACTTCGTGTAAATGTAAGTACAATGTGACTATCACGTGACTAAGGTGATGTCGGCTACAAATCTCTCTTAATTTGATTACATAACTCAACATTTGCAACAGGTGATTTTTCAGCAAGTGTTGATCACAAGGCAAAGTAGACTAGTTTTACGAAATGTTATGAATATAATAAACTGCGGATAATACTGACTTAATGCATACCAGAAACTCTCTCTTGTTTAGGTACAGCAACGTGTTAAATGTATGTAAATTGTGACAATCACGTGACTAAGGTGATGTCGGCTACAAAACTCTCTTAGTTTGATTACATAACTCAACATTTGCAACAAGTGATTTCTCATTAAGTGTTTATCACAAGCCAAAGTAGAGTTTTACGTTAAAAACAGTTTTAAATACAAATGAAACCTGTATACGATCTATTGACGATTTCTTGACGTTGGGCCGAATCAGTGCTGCATGTTCATGCAGCTATTCATTCTAAACATAATCACAACAACGAAGGAGCCATTCATTTTCCAAATAGAGGCCTTTAGTAACTTAGCTTATCTCATATTCTTTAACGGAACGACTTCCATGATAGTAATATGTAATGCATCTAGATTTAAACACTCTTCAGTAATCATATATTTCATATAAGAATCGCGGTATTGAACTTGGGTTTTAAAAATCCGAGTGAAACTGGCCTATTTAATGATATACTAAACACGAGGCTGGAAAAACCCGCGTTTCCATAAGTCATATTACAGTGTACGCCTCTACTGAGGAAAAAGATAATAATCCGTGTTTATAAACACTGTACTTTTGACACGTTCACACGTATTAGCATAAGACGAAATATGACTTCTGAAAACTACATTAAGCGGTCTTTGTAATCTTGCGTTTTGTTTTCTTGTTCAGTGTCCTATTTTTATTTTTCATTTTCGCTACTACTGCTACTGCTGCCAAAATTGCGCATCGCTTTCACTTCCACTCTCTTTGTCTTCTTCTTTCGACTTTTTCTTCGCCTTTCCTTCGACGTTGTGAAACTGATCATCTTCGTCCTTCTCAACTATGGCTCGGTATCCTCATCTAATCACAAACAGATATCAGCAGTTCAATATTTACTACTCCACTCTGCTACTGGCTCTTATTGGTGTTTGCATCCGGGAAGTTTGATTTGGAATTGCCTGTGGCACTCGATCCCAGTCCCTCTATCACCTTTACAGAGTACCACAGGAAACCCAAAATCAAACTATACTCTTTAATTAAAAGTAGACTGCAGTCAAAAGTGACGCCCTCACCTTCATGTTTGTCTTCTACTTCCTCAGGCTTTTCACTGTTCTTTTTCCCCTCCTCTTGCCCCTTTGCTTCAGTGTCTCGCTTTTCATCTGCCATTTCTTCTTGAGGTCTTTGCTTGCAGATATCAACTTTCTCACAAGAATCTATAGAAATAACAGTAGTCTTAGTCTATTAGATGTCTTCACGCCAAAGAATTATTCGAATAACTGCAGCTGTACCCTTTTTAAAACCAAGTTACAGAGATAAATGCATAACAAATCCCTGTTTCAAAAAGTGCACTCTGTGACGCCCTCACCTTCATGTTTCTCTTCTACTTCCTCAGGCTTGTCACTGTTCTTTTTTCCCTCCCCTTGCCCCTTTCCTTCAGTGTCTCGCTTTTTATCTCCTTTTTCTTCTTGAGCTCTTTGCTTGCAGATATCAACTTTCTCACCAGAATCTATAGAAATAACAGGACTCTTAGTATATTAGATGTATTCACGCCAAAGAAGAATTCGAATAACTGCAGCTGTACCCTTTTTAAAACCAACTTACAGAGATAAATGAATAAAAAATTCCCTGTTTCAGGAAACGGGGATCACAATAAAACACATGTCATCGTACCTAGGAGATGAGCACCTCAGAAACTATAACCTATAGGGCGCATGTTTTGTTATGGCTTATATATGGGAGTACCCTCACGGGAGAACACACACACTGATGAGCGACATGTTGTGTTATGGCTTATATATGGGAGTACCTTCACGTGAGAACACAAACACTGATGAGCGACATGTTTTGTTATGGCTTATATATGGGAGTACCCTCACGGGAGAACACACACACTGATGAGCGACATGTTGTGTTGTGGATTATATATGTGAGTACCCTTCCGGGGGGGGGGGGGGGGGGGGACGTAGTATAAATTGAAAGCGCTGCCGGTCAATGGTTTTACCGACGAATAACAAATGTTAGCATATGGTCACACCCACTCAGCCAATCAGCGCCGACTATTATAGTTTCCAGGTAATGCACTTTCGCTTTCTTGGTAAAGATTAGATCGAAATTAAGTGTACCTAAATAAAATACAGGTGCTTTCATGCATTAAAAATGCAGTTTTGATGTCGGAAAACCAAATTTTGTGAGCAACGACTGCACTTTTAGTTGAACCTCGTGTGAGTTTCAGTCTAATTTTAGCTTGATTCCCATTCGCTCGTTAGTTTACCGCGAAATGGGTTCCTGGCGCGTGGCGGGTATTTCAGCAACTTTCAAACTGACTATATTCTTTATTTATTTTCGTAAATCACTAAATGCTATGGGATTCAAAAGAAAATTCATTGCCCGACTCGTGAATTCCACGTTAAATTTCAATTGAAAAATCGATATGGCACTCATCGCTTCGCGATTCGTGCGATATCGGATTTTCGCATGAAAGTTAACGTGGAATTCTCTCTTTAGGCAATGGATTTACCTATAGTACTTCACCATGCCTAATAAGTACTATGTAGAAGCCACTATGGAAAATTATTAACATATATAACGAAGAACAATTACGAAACAACTACAGCAGTTTTATCCAAACATAATTTAATACTAGATCAGATTTTCAAATAACAAATAATGAGCTGGTACTGCTAGTTATATACAAAGACCAGACACCAAAAACAATAGAGCAATGCCATAATAAATGTTACACTAGCGAGTAAATCGTGTTTTGTTTAGGTCTCTAAATTAGTTGTTTTACTTAAAATATTGATTCATTATTTATCTAAATAACGAAAACCTCCAACAATATAACGGATTGCCATATAACTAGAAAACTATCTTCTATTCAGTATCATTTGTAAACTTTACTAAACTTTGCATTTTCAGTCTCAAATTTTATTAAGTCTTGTGTTGCCACTACTTAACTAGGGCTTCGAGTTCTTCGAGTTCTGAATACTGAGCCTTATTGTACTAGAAAAACAGCACAAAAAAATCATTATACGTGACCGAATTCAAGCTAAGAAGGCCCAAAAATTATCATGAGGTAGCAATCACAAAAACATTGTTGTAAACTTGAATATACCTGATTGCAGGGAGACACATAATGCCAAAAGTTTGATGACTAAATTCTTCGTGGGTGTGACCATATTCTAAGGCGGTTAAACAATGCGGAACACTTTGCTTCGCCTCTCGTGGCCGGTTAGCGCTCGACTCTCTAAATTCCATAAACCACTCATTGTTCATTGTTTAACCAGTACATAGTATACACACGTTAGATATTGTCGAGGTTACAATTGCAAAACGCTTAAGGCACGCATCATGAATAACGTTTTTACGAAATCCTTAAATAGCCACATAATCTGTAAAGGAACAATTTTAAGCACTTTTCTAGGCTTAGTTTATAACTAAAATCGCTGAAGGCAGGTTTAACGGCTAATCAATATATTCACCAGGAACTTGATGGCCGGCTTCCATTTCCTCGTCTGGTATTTCCTCATATTGAATGCTGAAATAAAAAAATAAAAAAGTTTGTTTTCATAAATAAACACAACATGAAGGCTTGCCTTTTGATTACATTTGTTCTTACTGAATAGTTCTGAAGAACTCTTCTTCCTAAGCGCAACGCGTTAATTGACCTACTGCTATCACGAAGGGTGCACGGCTCCATTATTTGAATTAAATAGCTCAACTAGCTATTTTTTTATTTTTTATTTTATTTCTTTATTTGCCACAGATATAAATACCATGATTACATGAGTATACGGTTCCAAGTGGCGAGGGAGCCCAAATAGAAACCATTAGGCTTATGTGGTTTTGGGCTACCTCTTTGACAACTGATTGTATTAAAATCATTGCAGGAGCGGCGCGAAAGAACATGTAAGGTAAAAAAACAACAAGCATAGGACTAGTATAGACTAATTAAACAAATAAATGAATAAAGTTAAGAGAAAAAGGGATGGATTCAAAGACGGGAGAAAAGATACACTTTCAGTTGTATTGGCTAAATTTTAAATTTTGAATTGGCTAAATTTCAAAGAAGATTCAAGGTTCGTATTTCCCATAGAACGCTTAACTGTTTAGTTAATTTACTATCTATTCCTAACCCTAGTAATAACCATTATTATAACCCAGCATAGTATTAAAGACGTCTTTATTTTAAAGAATCGTTTCGTTCAAGGGGTAGAACGGTTTGTTTTGTCCATTTTTTTAGGGAATTTTGCTGTTTTCGTAAAGAATAAAGAAAGAACTATGCTCATGTTGTGGTAGCCTGCGATGCAGACATATTTTTTCACTCATATAAATTCGAAGAAAAAAGTAAAGTCGCGTTTAATTAGTTTCCAATATGCAAGCATGACGTCGCACGTTTGTTTTATTTTCTGCCCAATCAAAGCCATTGTTAACCTTTTAGTGAATTGGCGCGCCAGTTAAAACACTCCTATAATTGGGCAATGGCAACTGTATTGTATGAATGCCTTTTAAATGTAACATTACGTCACTTTCCAGGATATGGAATGTAAAATCTGATTGGTCTATAACACAATGAGGTGAACATATTGAAAACTAAAGTTCCCAAATTGTGTCTAGTTAGCCTATCTACCCCGTCAAGGTGCTCTGAAGGTGTCCATATTCGTTGTATTATTCCCCTGCTATTGATTTGACGCGGTACGTATCTTTAGTGGTGAACCATTAGAAACAAGGGGATGGGGCTGGCAATTACAATATTCGTGCAAGGAAAAATGGAGCCACAGATGGTACAAGCATTAGTTCAAAAAATAAATGTTGTGCAAGAGATTTGACACGAATGAATTTATGTAATTAACGGCAGAGGCGTAGCCAATAAGACCGGGCTTCCAAGTTGCTCTCATTACCAGTCTCTTTCCTTTAATATTTGCCTCAAAATCCAGGAAACAACATTTAAAAGGACGACATTTAAAAATAATTCCGGGTGAGCATGCTAGGGTCTCCCTAAAGTAATGCACCTCTAGTGGACTACGACTAATGTACTACACTTCGGCGTACAATAAGGCAGTCTTTTTTACTCCCCTGACTTGCATGTGAAAAGGGTTTTCCTTAAATACAGTAAAATTACATTATCAAGGACAATTGTTTATGTATTTTGACGTTGTTGTGACGTCACAAGGATGCCTCCTTTTGGCGGGAAAATTACCAAAAATTTAAAATGTAATAACTTCTATTTACCTTAACCAATCGAAAACGGGTTTTCGATTCTATCATTCTCACGAAAAAGAGGATTGAAAACGATATAATAAAGTTTTTAGGGGTAATTAAACATTATAAGGAACCTTTAGGAATGGATAAATGACGTCATAATAATGTCTAGTTTAGCATAAATTATCAGGTTTTGGATTGTTTGCACTCCTTTACACACCTACCAAAATTCATTCCTCTGTCGAAAATGTTTTAAAATATAGAATACCTGTATTATGCAGTACATTACAAAATGTGCCTATTAATACCAGTATACACTGATCCAGACACGGTACTCACACACACTCGAATCACAGCCAAAAAGTAGAGTCCTAATAAGCCTTATGCATGGTGATGTCATGCTTTTGAGATCACCATCAAGTGTCACTGTGAATACCAAGACAATGGTCTAAATTAGGGAACAAAAGTACATTATAGTAGTGTAGGTATCATGCATATTGTCTATTCTATCCTGTGAGAATACCAAGACAATCGTCTAAATTAGAGTAACAAAAGAACATTATGGTAGTGTAGGTATCATGCATAAGGTGTATTCTCTCCTCTGAGAATACCAAGACAATGGTCTAAATTAGAGTAACAAAAGAACATTATGGTAGTGTAGGTATCATGCATCAGGTGTATTCTCTCCTCTGAGAATACCAAGACAATGGTCTAAATTAGGGTAACAAAAGAACATTATGGTAGTGTAGGTATCATGCATAAAATCTATTCTCTCCTCTGAGAATACCAAGACAATGGTCTAAATTAAAGTAACGAAAGAACATTATGGTAGTGTAGGTATCATACATAAGGTGTATTCACTCCTCTGAGAATACCAAGACAATTGTCTAAATTAGAGTAACGAAAGAACATCATGGTAGTGTAGGTATCATGCATAAGGTCTATTCTCTCCTCTGAGAATACCAAGACAATGGTCTAAATTAAAGTAACAAAAGAACATTATGGTAGTGTAGGTATCATACATAAGGTGTATTCACTCCTCTGAGAATACCAAGACAATGGTCTAAATTAGAGTAACGAAATAACATCATGGTAGTGTAGGTATCATGCATAAGGTCTATTCTCTCCTCTGAGAATACCAAGACAATTGTCTAAATTAGAGTAACGAAAGAACATCATGGTAGTGTAGGTATCATGCATAAGGTCTATTCTCTCCTCTGAGAATACCAAGACAATGGTCTAAATTAAAGTAACAAAAGAACATTATGGTAGTGTAGGTATCATACATAAGGTGTATTCACTCCTCTGAGAATACCAAGACAATGGTCTAAATTAGAGTAACGAAAGAACATCATGGTAGTGTAGGTATCATGCATAAGGTCTATTCTCTCCTCTGAGAATACCAAGACAATGGTCTAAATTAGAGTAACAAAAGAACATTATGGTAGTGTAGGTAATATGCATAAGGTGTATTCTCTCCTCTGAGAATACCAAGACAATGGTCTAAATTAGAGTAGCAAAATAACATTATGGTAGTGTAGGTAATATGCATAAGGTGTATTCTCTCCTCTGAGAATACCAAGACAATGGTCTAAATTAGAGCAACGAAAGAACATTATGGTAGTGTAGGTATCATGCATAAGGTGTATTCTCTCCACTGAGAATACCAAGACAATGGTCTAAATTAGAGTAACAAAAGAACATTATGGTAGTGTAGGTATCATGCATAAAGTCTATTCTCTCCTCTGAGAATACCAAGACAATGGTCTAAATTAGAGTAACGAAAGAACATCATGGTAGTGTAGGTATCAAGCATAAGGTCTATTCTCTCCTCTGAGAATACCAAGACAATGGTCTAAATTAGAGTAACAAAATATCATTATGGTAGTGTAGGTGTCATGCATAAGGTCTATTCTCTCCTCTGAGAATACCAAGACAATGGTCTAAATTAGAGTAACAAAAGAACATTATGGTAGTGTAGGTATCATGCATAAGGTGTATTCTCTCCTCCGATCGCAAGAAATTCGAGACATTGAAGTCTGATAGTTTATAGATGGTAGACATAGCATTATGATAGTGTAGGTGTCATGCATAAAGTCTATTCTCTCCTCTGAGAATACCAAGACAATTGTCTAAATTAGAGTAACGAAAGAACATTATGGTAGTATAGGTTTCATGCATAAGGTGTATTCTCTCCTCTTAGAATACCAAGACAATGGTCTAAATTAGAGTAACAAAAGAACATTATGGTAGTGTGGGTATCATGCATAAGGTATATTCTCTCCTCTGAGAATACCAAGACAATTGTCTAAATTAGAGTAACGAAAGAACATCATGGTAGTGTAGGTATCATGCATAAGGTCTATTCTCTCCTCTGAGAATACCAAGACAATGGTCTAAATTAAAATAACAAAAGAACATTATGGTAGTGTAGGTATCATACATAAGGTGTATTCACTCCTCTGAGAATACCAAGACAATGGTCTAAATTAGAGTAACGAAAGAACATCATGGTAGTGTATGTATCAAGCATAAGGTGTATTCTCTCCTCTGAGAATACCAATACAATGGTCTAAATTAGAGTAACAAAAGAACATTATGGTAGTGTGGGTATCATGCATAAGGTCTATTCTCTCCTCTGAGAATACCAAGACAATGGTCTAAATTAGAGCAACGAAAGAACATTATGGTAGTGTAGGTATCATGCATAAGGTGTATTCTCTCCACTGAGAATACCAAGACAATGGTCTAAATTAGAGTAACAAAAGAACATTATGGTAGTGTAGGTATCATGCATAAAGTCTATTCTCTCCTCTGAGAATACCAAGACAATGGTCTAAATTAGAGTAACGAAAGAACATCATGGTAGTGTAGGTATCATGCATAAGGTGTATTCACTCCTCTGAAAATACCAAGACAATGGTCTAAATTAGAGTAACGAAAGAACATCATGGTAGTGTAGGTATCATGCATAAGGTGTATTCTCTCCTCTGAGAATACCAAGACAATGGTCTAAATTAGAGCAACGAAAGAACATTATGGTAGTGTAGGTATCATGCATAAGGTGTATTCTCTCCACTGAGAATACCAAGACAATGGTCTAAATTAGAGTAACGAAAGAACATCATGGTAGTGTAGGTATCATGCATAAGGTGTATTCTCTCCACTGAGAATACCAAGACAATGGTCTAAATTAGAGTAACGAAAGAACATCATGGTAGTGTAGGTATCATGCATAAGGTGTATTCACTCCTCTGAGAATACCAAGACAATGGTCTAAATTAGAGTAACGAAATATCATTATGGTAGTGTAGGTGTCATGCATAAGGTCTATTCTCTCCTCTGAGAATACCAAGAAAATGGTCTAAATTAGAGTAGCAAAACAACATTATGGTAGTGTAGGTATCATGCATAAGGTGTATTCACTCCTCTGAGAATACCAAGACAATGGTCTAAATTAGAGTAACAAAAGAACATTATGGTAGTGTAGGTATCATGCATAAGGGCTATTCTCTCCTCTGAGAACACCAAGACAATGGTCTAAATTAGAGTAACAAAAGAACATTATGGTAGTGTAGGTATCATGCATAAGGTGTATTCTCTCCTCCGATCGCCAGAAATTCGAGACATTGAGGTCTGATAGTTTATAGATGGTAGACATAGCATGTATGTTACATTGGGACACTATAACGCAGGATACATAAAGTACCAACCCGTAATTGGGTAACAACGCTCACCAAAATTTTATTGCAGACTCGTCTCTTTTGGTCCGTTTAGGACCTACTTTCCAAAAGGACAAATTAGCTTGAATAACTGCTGGCTGTTTAAACAAACACACTGCAGTTTCTAGAGTACAGAACAAGGTTTCCAAAGCTGCCATGTTTATTGGATTTGGTCACTTGTGGTTAGAGTTATGACAGTTTCAAGACGAGCAATATTACGGGTTTTAGCGTGCCAATATGGAGTCTGAGGTTTCTTGTCGAAAAGCTGAATTTTCAAGAAGGAAAAGGAATCATCCAAAATGGTCTTTGGGACATCAGAAGGGAACAGTACTGTAGGTCTTGTTTATGTGTTCAACTCTTTGTGCGCACATTTTTTTGCTAAGGTTTTAGATTTGCAGCAGATACATTTTATAAACTCTTATCTGCATGTTTTTACCGGAAATCTTTAATGTCCACTGTAAATAAATCGAACTTTTATGCTTCCTCTAAAATGAAAGAAAGGAATCACCAAAGTTTACTACTTGGTTTGAATTGCTTTGAATTGAATTGATAATATCTGTATAAATAATGCCTCGATCGTACATTTTTACGATTGTACCGTATTTCATGAGAAATAAAGAAAATGTTTAGGATCCCATACATTTCTCTGTAAATTTTCACGACCCATTTCACACAGTGAACAGGGGTCAATATGTATTGCGAAATAACCATGTCTCGAATTGTTGGCGATGGCTGAGAATACCAAGACAATGGTCTAAATTAGAGTAACGAAAGAACATTATGGTAGTGCAGGTATCATGCATAAGGTGTATTCTCTCCTCTGAGAATACCAATTCAATGGTTTAAATTAGAGTAACAAAAGAACATTATAGTAGTGTAGGTATCATGCATAAGGTGTATTCTCTCCTCTGAGAATACCAAGACAATTGTCTAAATTAGAGTAACAAAAGAACATTATGGTAGTGTATGTATTATGCATAAGGCCTATTATTTAAATGTAATTGGATCAATTGACTAACCCTTGTTGGAGACCATATGGCAATAATAGTAGAGCGATACTTCGTGTTGATAAACTAATGAGTGCGCAATAAACTGCTTTTGAGTCGAAAAAGACCATTGAAACACTTCTAATTACCGGCGCCGGGAGCTTTCAGCATACAAGGAAATTTGGGTCATCGATTAACTTTTATCATTGATGGAATGCTTGTGAAATGCTTGTTTTATTTCTCAATCAGAAAAGTTTTTGTTATAATTCAAGACTTCTGACCTCTGAAAGAACTTGTCACAAAGTCTGAACCACAAATTCGCTGAAACGTTCTCCACTCAAGAGAAAAGTTACATTTTGCCAAATGCCACACTACAAAGAAGTTTGACTCACCGATTAACTTCTCCTAGTGATGAAATGCTTATGAAATCATCAGTGTCTTGGTTTTGACTTAACAAACCTTGCCGTGAAAGCTACTACTGCTTGTGAGTGACGTCATTTTCATTGTCCGTACTTAAATTGCACATAGCGGAGACTTAGCCGAGAGCCAATCAGAAAGCGAGAAAATTTGATGATGTTCTAAAAATTACAATTGTTATGCTAATGTAAACCATGATTTCAAAAGGCCGCTTTGTCTCAGGAACCAATGAATCTCTGATTCGCACATTAATGACAATGGATTACGTGGCAGTAAGTATCGCTATATTGTTGGTTACAGAGCTTGAATTACGCTATATACCAGGATACATTACCAAGAGCGTCCATACTTGTTCTGTGAGTCACCACATTTCCAGATCAGGTTATTTTTAGAACACCGAGGTAAATAAATCCCATACACTCGATAGGAAGGCCAATAAAATGCTTATTTTCTCACAATGGCGAGGTTTTCTCGTTGTACGCAATAATAATATCTGTTCTCATAAATCATTAGGAAGCTTTGTTTGCCTAGTACATTTTTGCATGGAATTACTGTTCGTAACTAGACTTCTCATTGTATTTTTTCGCGGCTTTGGGAACACGCTGGCTCACGAATTCATAACTGATTGTGCTCCTGGTAATGGGGCTCCTAGCTATTCTTAAAATACAGGACAGATCCAGGAATATTATACTGAAAAAATGGGAAAAAAACATCGTGCAGAGCTAAAAGGATAAAAAGAAATTCATGCACCAACAAATTACAAGCATCCCCTGAGTTCTAATGGTCTATATATAATGTAGACTCATCTGGAACTGTTAAAGGGGCTATGTCATGGTACTGCGCATGTATCGAGTAATCGCTCGTTTAGTGGCTATTAATTGGATACAACATTTAAACTTCCCTCCCTCGATGCTTGATTGAAAGGATGTTCAATATTTTCCCTGGAGACTGTTTATATAAACTGTTTGTTAGTCATTTTTTGCATATTTGCTTTTATTTTAAGCATCGCACATGGCCGAGAGGTTCGTTAGTTCATCTCAAAATCGGTGGAAATAGCTCTTTCCGGCCCGGAAAAACAAATGTAAAGTCCTACCGTGACACAGCCCCTTTATTAAAGAAAATATTCCTGTCGGAACACAACTCGGTTTGGCAAAATGATACCTTTCTCTGTCTCTCTCAGAGTTTGGTAGGACCTCAGGCGGAACTAAAAAATCAAATGACTGTGAATTAGTTCATGTTAGGTAAGTCATATTCAACAGATCTGAAAATGGATATCCAACAGGCGTGCGAATGAATATAGGAAAGTACTTTGTTCAATGTATATCCTTTGCAAAGTAATTAAAAATTTATGAAGCAAAAACAAAAGAAATCAATTGGCGACAAGTGATATGCAAATCTGATGCAGATTGAGAGACTTAATAAGATTTTGCTTCGTCTTTTTCCGCCAAAATAACTGAAACGTTACATCTAGACGTTTGATAAGTCAGATTCAGAATTCGTGTCCGTGCTTTATGGGATTTTGAGCTCGAGTTTGAAAGGCCATAAAGCACGGCCACGAATTCTGTATACTTAAAAACGTATGTTTTTTTGTAATAAACTTGCCTTGTTCATATTTCATGAACAGTCACAAATACATGCACGTGATTGTCTGTAATTCATAACATCTTGTCAACAATTTGCACATGTAACGCGTAGCGAATAAATTGATCGATTCGTCTCGCTTCTTAGTTTGTTAGGTCTTGCTGTAAAAAAAATGTCTTCGTGCTATTTGGAATAATACCATGATCCCCTAGCTTTCCTTTGTTTGTTCAGGGACATTTAATCTCGAGTATCCCTCATCAGCATGCATGCTTTCACTAAATCTCCCTCATTCACCATGCAAGAGGGAAACTTAGGAGAGCATGCGCGCTGGCGAGGAGACATCAAAGTCCCCCAGACCGCATCGGGTTGGAGTGAGTACTGGGTGAGTACTATGTCGGCTAACACTGCGCTCTCTGTTAATGTATGAGTGCTTGATGCGCGATGCACCCCTCTTGATTCCTTACACTGCCGTCTTCCATGTGGGATGCTTGAAACCATAACGTATGGCCTTTGAATATTTATTCAAACACATAATTGTATAATCACTGTTTATTGGCTTAGTTCAGAGGTCAAATCCCTCTGGACAGGTTTGACGACTTTAGAATCTATTCACCGGGAACTTGATGGACTTCAACTTCCTCAACTGGCACTTCTTCATGTTGTATCCTGAAATAATAATCAAAAACGTTTGCTTTCACAAATAAACATAACCCGTGGGTTTTACTGAATATTTCTGAGAACTCTTCCTCAAAAAGGCAACGCTTAAATTGACCTACTGCTATCAGGAAGGTAGTCTGCTATGCAGACGTATTTTTTCACTCTCATAAATTCGAAGAAAAAAGTAACGTCTGCTTACCCGAGCGCAGACGTCAGCACGTTTGTTTTATTTTTCTGCCCAATCAAAGTCATTGTTAGAATTTTAGTGAATTGGCGCGCCAGTGAACACTCTCCTATGATTGGTCAATGGCAAATGTATTGTCTGAATCCTTTTAAATGCAACATACGTCACTTTCCAGGATATGGAAGGTAAAATCTGATTGGTCCATAACACAATGGGGTGTGCATATTGGAAACTAATTAAGCGCTCGGGTAAGCAGACGTTACCTTTTTCTTCGAATTTACGAGAGTGAAAAAATACGTCTGCGTAGCAGGCTATCAGGAAGGTTCATTGCTCAATTATTTGAATATATCGCTCATTTTTAGGCCATGCTCTGAATTGAACTTTAGTGAGTAAATCTGTTTATAGATCGTTCTCACTGACGTCACACAAAAAAATGCGTCAAGAAAAGACTGATATTAGTAAAATACCTTTAATGTTGTGTATAGAGCAGGTAAAAATATGTAAATGACCGAAATTTTGGAGCATTAGAGTACTTCGTAACTGAGCTGTCGGACAAATAACATTCAAACAATTTAGTGTAATTTGTATGCGGCGGCCATGTTGGTGTACCTCTTTGGTACACCAAGATGGCGGCCGAAAACCTACTCTAAAAATAAAGCTGATTTTCCCAACAATATGATTAGCATTCACTTCAAAACACATTATATATCGCTTTTAACGTTAAATCAAGTCAAAGATTTTAAATTGGCAGGAATATATGGGTTTCCTTGACATTTAGGAAACACGCTGAGCTGGGCCGTCACAAAATTCAAAATACTCTAATTCAATAACGTTTCACCGTATCGACGTAAAACTTTCAAAGAATACTGAGTATACCGATACCTAAATAATATGAAAAGAACAGGGTTATAGATCCTTTAGTTTAGATTTTAGAATTTTGATGACGTCACGTGAAAATGATCTATATAGCTCAGGTAGCTAAATTTCCGAGACGATTCAAAGTTCATATTGCCCATCCATAGAACCCTTAAAGTGCCACTACGACGAATATTTACCATTTCGATTTGCCACTTTTTCAGTGTCTATAGGTCAATCAGTATTAGAAATATCCGAAATAGTAAAAAATATTCCCAAATGGGCATCTTAAACCACAAATTTTAGGAGAGTTTACCGGTAAAATCCTGTCCGCCATTGCTGGAAGCCGTGCCCTTTGTTCAGCTTTAAACAAAGGTTTATTCACCGGAAGTGATGTCATACACTTAACACGACAACTTCGTGGCGCGAAATAGCGTGCATAAAAAAGTAGCCAACCTCGCAAAGATAAATATAACTTTCTTCTTATGTACGTGAAGACGTTTTTAGTAGAAATATGCCTCAAGGCGTTCTGTTCTGCAGGCTAGCGTTAAGTGTATGACATCATTTCTGGTGAATAAACCTTTGTTTAAAGCTGAACAAAGGGCACGGCTTCCAGTAATGGCGGACGTGTAGATTCAATATTCGGAGCTAAAAAAATAAGACTTCCTGTCGTTGTATCGAAAAACAATTTGAACTGGTAATAATATATGAACTCTACTTTATGAATATGCAAAAACATTGATATGTCAAAATTTGATCGTAGGGGCACTTTAAGCTTATTTGTTTAGGTAATTTATTATCTATTCATTACCTTATATAATAACCATTCTTATAACCGCACATGGCATTAATACATATTTTTAAAATAATTATTTCGCGTTGACGGGGTAGGGTGGTTTGTTGTCTCTAGAAAAGCACAAGCTAACTCAGCGGCACAGCATTCAAAGCAAGATATATTGTACCATTCTACTATTCACTTGATGTAGAATTGATATCAAAAATAAAATAATAAGCTTCATAGGCACTTTAACGCCTTTATTTGAGGAAGTTTTGTTTGTTTTCTTTAAAAAAGTACTAAGATTATGCCTGTGGTGGTTAAATTGGCATAAATTTCCGAAGTACGTTCCAAAATTGTGTCTGGTTAGCCAATGTACTCGGTCAAAGTGCCCTGTAGTTGTCCCTATTCATTGTTGTATTCAACTGATACCCATTTGACGCGGTACGTATTTTTAACAAAGAAAACAGTATTTACTGAACACAACTCAGTCCGGCAAAATACCTTCCTATGTTCCTTTCCGGGTTTGAGATGGATTCCGGCGGAGCTAAACAAATAAAATGGATGTGAATTAGTTCATTTTTAATTAAAATATCAATAAGTCATATTTAACAGATCTCAAAATGGATATCAATTAGACGGACGTGCAAATGATATAGGAGAGTAAAGCTTATTTTCCAATGGATATCATTAAAAGATAAACGTATTTTTGTGGTAAACTTGGACACATAACGCTTATAGCGAATAAACTAGTTCGATTCGTCAAGCTTCATATTCACCGGGAACTTGATGGCCGGCTTCCAATTCCTGCATTTCAATTTCCTCGTGTTGCATCCTGAAATAACAATATAACAGTGTTCGTTTTCGTAGATAAACATAACAGATTTCCTCTGGGCTAGACTTTGGCTCGCATTTCCTCTTACTGAATATTTCTGAAGTATTCTTCTTCCATAAAGCAATGCTTTAATAATAACAATAACCAAAAACAAATATTCCTAACGATAATCATAGAAAAAATACAATCATTAATAAACACCAGCCTATATTATGTAACTTCGTCCAACTAGATGAACTATTTTAGTAATTACTCGTGCAAATGAAGTTCAGGAGGGGTTAAGGCACTTTTCCTGCATTTTTCTTGGCCGAGTGGGGCCTGGGTAATCGTTTAACTTTAATTCAATTGTTTTCTTTAGAACTTAGAAATCTTAGAAACGATCAGTTTTGTCATGAATGGCATTCGGAAAACATTTTCCTAACACATATTGTATACCATTCCTAGGGGGTGGGGCAGGGAATATTTGGAATTCATAGATTATATAGAGGATTTATTGTTTGGTATGTAGCAAATAGCTAAAATGCATCAAAACCAGCCTTTCTTATGAAATTTGAAATATTTGCGTAATTACTCGCGCAAATGAAGTTCAGGGAGGGTTAATCCGTTTTGAATTTCCGTTTCCGCTATCAATATTGATATGTGTATATGTGCTTGTATAAGACAAGCATTGCCAATTCATCCTTATTTTAATTGTATTTATATGTCCAATTAGTGTATATTATATGTATTAAATGTAAAAAATATTTATCAGATTAGTGTGTATTAAGTGTACATTATAGTGTATATTTTAGTGACAGTGATTGTAATTTGGTTTGGTTATTTTTTGTGTTTTATTATATATGTATATTAAGATGTAATGTAATCATGGCGATACGACATGACTTAATATGATGAATATAGCGATATGATATAATATAGTGATATGATGATATATCCCTAGAGTGATATAATGATAGATGATAGATGCAAATTTATGATATAATGATAGATGTAATTTTTTGTGATAGATGTTAGATGTAATGATATATGATTTGTTATGATGTTATATAATAATGGCCAATAATGGTCAGTGAAGTAGTGTATTGATTATTTTAATATGGTGATTGATTAATTTGTTAGGTGTGATAAATTATATGGTCAAAGAGGCACAACAAAGTCCAAGGATGGGAAGTACAACAAAGCTGGGATGGGAAGTACAACAAAGTTGGGAAGTACAACAAAGCCTAAGGATGGAAAGTACAACAAAGCTAAAGGATGGGAAATAAAACAAAAATTAAAATAGATGAGAAGTACAACAAAGCTGAAGATGAGAAGAGAAAGGACTGGTTTATATGACTGTTTATATATGACATGGATGTGACAAGACCACAATGACATCGCTAGAAGACTACATGACATTGATATGTGTATATGTGCTTGTATAAGACAAGCATTGCCAATTCATCCTTATTTTAATTGTATTTATATGTCCAATTAGTGTATATTATATGTATTAAATGTAAAAAATATTTATCAGATTAGTGTGTATTAAGTGTACATTATAGTGTATATTTTAGTGACAGTGATTGTAATTTGGTTTGGTTATTTTTTGTGTTTTATTATATATGTATATTAAGATGTAATGTAATCATGGCGATACGACATGACTTAATATGATGAATATAGCGATATGATATAATATAGTGATATGATGATAGATCCCTAGAGTGATATAATGATAGATGATAGATGCAAATTTATGATATAATGATAGATGTAATTTTTTGTGATAGATGTTAGATGTAATGATATATGATTTGTTATGATGTTATATAATAATGGCCAATAATGGTCAGTGAAGTAGTGTATTGATTATTTTAATATGGTGATTGATTAATTTGTTAGGTGTGATAAATTATATGGTCAAAGAGGCACAACAAAGTCCAAGGATGGGAAGTACAACAAAGCTGGGATGGGAAGTACAACAAAGTTGGGAAGTACAACAAAGCCTAAGGATGGAAAGTACAACAAAGCTAAAGGATGGGAAATAAAACAAAAATTAAAATAGATGAGAAGTACAACAAAGCTGAAGATGAGAAGAGAAAGGACTGGTTTATATGACTGTTTATATATGACATGGATGTGACAAGACCACAATGACATCGCTAGAAGACTACATGACATGAAGGCACCGAGGCATCGCACCGACACGGTCAGAAGATTAGATTTCCAGATGAGATGTTATGATTAGATAATATGATTAGATATGACTGGATGAAGAGACTTGATGAAGATGAGGATGGCAACTAGACGAGGATATCAGTGATGATACCCACAGTAGTATAGTTGAGCGTGCTTGAATAATAAAATAAGATAAAAAAGGTGTGTTTGAATAAATACGGTGCGCTCGAACAGTTGACCCCCAGGGCAAGGAAATAGAATAGTACCGATTATATTGATTATATATATTTTTCATATTACTGAGTTAGTATTAAGTTTTTAGTCCCGAGTTGATTTCAAAAACAAAATTAGTATTGGTTACAAAATAAAATAATTATAGGAATAAAAAATCATGGAGCTTTAGGCATAGGCATACCCATAGATGTAATAGATGCAACCGCTCGATGATAGACCGAATGATGGTAGACTGAATGACGGACCAATAGAGGAGATGAACTTTTCTTATGTAAAAATAACTGTGGTAATAACCATTTGTGTGTCTTAATAATTTTATTCAGCTGTATTTTTGGCCTATATTAGATATTGTAATATTTTATAAAAGACTATTACTACATATATATTGTATATATTTATTGCCATTTGAAGAAAATCTTATATAGTCACAATACATAATTTAAGATAGTTTTATAACATTAGAAAAGTTTTTAGGAAAGATGTTTTGAAAAATATGTTGAAAAACATTAGAAAATATTACAGTAATTTGTTTGGAATAGAAATTTCAAATAAAAATTACAAAGGGCAATTTACACTGTGATTTTTGATGCTTGTGCTTAAGTATGATTTTTGTTCTTTGATTTGCTCCAGTCTTAGGTTAATATCCTTTCTCCTTTTTATTAGTTCACCCTCTTCCTTTACCAGATTAGCATTTTGTGCACACAGCGCCATCATTTTGTTTATCCATGGTCTGCCTAGGGCTATGTCGACCCTGTCGTCAACCCTTGCATCTGGGGTTTTTGTGCTTGGGGTATGAAGATCTGGGCTAGGCTGAGAGCTAGTGACTGAGGTGGCATTGAGGCTGTTATCATTGTGGTTGTCATCATTGTCCTGACTTTGGATGCCTCCGGTTTCCATTGTTTCCATTGTTTCTAAGGTTTCTAAGGTACCACCTAGCCTGGACAGTTTCAGATGTCTCGGTTGCCCTTCTGCGAGGAGGACATTGCATAACCTACAACTGATCCATAAAGGAAGGAACCTGGTAGCTCTATAGACCAACCATAATTAGCCATATTCAATACTTATTTCGCCTCAACATCATATTAATCACATTATTAATACCCATGTCAGCTGACCAGCTGTCAACCAACCATATCATAACACCCATACATACATGTAACACCCATATCACCCACACAACAACATAACATCCATAACCCACACAACAACATAACATCCATAACCAAGCAACCATACCAACCATGTGCTCATCATATCATATCAAACATGAATCCAATTAAACTGAGCCAAATATATATACTTATTCCACCTCAGCATCATATTACTCTCAGCATCATACTAATCACATTACTAATACCATCCACAGTCATTAAACAGTCATAAAACATTAATTAAAATATATTACACACATAACATCCAGTCATATAGTCATAATCATGGAACACTTAATACTTTTTGTCAGTTTTAAACCCCAATAAAATCTCAGCTTAAAGCTAGTACACAAGCACTAAGCACAGGAACATTAAACAATGAACAACAATACTGAGGCTAATGTCTCCTTGTAAACATTTTATTTAATTAAAACCTATCAACCTATATAACATTTAATTTAAGCCTATCGACCTGTACAACTTTTAAATCATCTGCTCGCTCTACTTGAATTCAAATCATTTTTGCTCGCTCTATTCAAAACGATCATTTCCTATGACATCAGCTCTTTCGTAAAAAATAACGTATTATCCTCACGTTTGTAAATTGTCATCGTAATCAGCCGTTTTCTTTTGATCATCAACAGCTCATGCTTACGGTAAGCCAAAATTCCTAATTTTCTGACTCTTAACTTATTGCTCTCAATGTTCTCTTATTAAGTCACATAACTAACTATATATAAAACGTTTAGACCTATTTTACATCCAAGGGTAAAGCACAAGACTGATCAAAGACTGATCAAAGGGGTGAAAACTACAAGAGCCAAGAGTTAAACATAACCAGTCTACTAACGAATAACACGAAAAAGTAAGTAAAACATATTTTAGCATACCTAACATATTTTAGCATACCTAACTTTATGTCCCTTGTCAACTTAATCTCCCTTGTCCACTTAACATAAACGAGCCAAATAATCCTACCGGTTCATTCAATAAAATTTGACGACCTAACTTACACTAGTCTAATTTATAAACAAAATGGCTGACATATAGAATTGGCCGTGTGTATTTACGTGTTGGGTTAGGCCTGGGCCCAAGGCAGAAACACGCGACTATCTCGGAGCTACTCTGAGTTATGTCCTAACAGATTTCCTAACCCCTGATGAAGGAATCTGTTATATATGAAATACACACTGACGATTCTATTAATCATTTTTATTAAACAACATTTTTATTAAACAATTTTATCATAACATAATCTTAATTAAAATAATTTACATATACTTATCATAACATAATCTTAATTAAAATAATTTACATATATATATACAGTAATTTATAAATAATTTATATACAATTAATGCAATTAATTAGATTAATAGTTGTTATAATTAATAATAACTATATTTTATCTTAATAACTATAATAATTATAGTAACCATATTTTATCATAATAATAACAATCCTATCACCAATCACTTTTCTTATAGATCATTTATGTATAAGTCGTTTTTGTATGGGGGTCTAATCAATTCTCTCAGTCTTTTAATAAATTCTCTCAAAATCAAAAAATTCAATCGTTTTGAAACCTTAAAAGGTTTAATCATTTCTCTTAGACATTTTTGTTATAAATAAAATAAAAATTCAATCGTCTTGAAACCTTAGAAACCTTAGAAACAATGGAAACAATGGAAACCGGAGGCATCCAAAGTCAGGACAATGATGATAACAACCTCAATGCCACCTCAATCACTAGCTCTCAGCCTAGCCCAAATCTTCATACCCCAAGCACAAAAACACCAGATGCAAGGGTTGACGACAGGGTCGACATAGCCCTAGGCAGACCATGGATAAACAAAATGATGGCGCTGTGTGCGCAAAATACTAATCTGGTAAAGGAAGAAAATGAACTAATAAAAAGGAGAAAAGATATTAACCTAAGACTGGAGCAAATCAAAGAACAAAAATCATACTTAAGCACAAGCATTAAAAATCACAGTGTAAATTGCCCTTTGTAATTTTTATTTGAAATTTCTATTCCAAACAAATTACTGTAATATTTTCTAATATTTTTCAACATATTTTTCAAAACATCTTTCCAAAAAACTATCTTAAATTATATATTGACTATATAAGATTTTCTTCAAATGGCAATAAATATATACAATATATATGTAGTAATAGTCTTTTATAAAATATTACAATATCTAATATAAACCAAAAATACAGCTGAATGAAATTATTAAGACACACAAATGGTTATTACCACAGTTATTTTTACATAAGAAAAGTTCATCTCCTCTATCATCAAGCGGTTGCATCTATTACATCTATGGGTATGCCTATGCCTAAAGCTCCATGATTTTTTATTCCTATAATTATTTTATTTTGTAACCAATACTAATTTTGTTTTTGAAATCAACTCAAAACTAAAAACTTAATACTAACTCAGTAATATGAAAAAATATATATAATCAATACTATTATATTTGCTTGCCCTAAAAATCAACTGTTCGAGCACACCGTATTTATTCAAACACACCCTTTTTTATCTTATTTTAGTATTTTATTATTCAAGCACACTCAACTATACTACTATACTACTATAAGTATCATCACTGATATCCTCATCTAATTACCATCCTCATCTTCATCAAATCTCTTCATCCAATCATATCATCTAATCATATTATCTAATCATAACATCTCATCTGTAAATCTAATCTTCTAACCGTGTCAGTACGATGCCTCGATGCCTTCATGTCATATAATCTTCTAGCAATGTCATTATGGTCTTGTCACATCCATGTCATATATAAACAGTCATATAAACCAGTCCTTTCTCTCTTCTCATCCTCAGCTTTGTTGTACTTCTCATCTATTTTTTAATTTTTGTTTTATTTCCCATCCTTTAACTTTGTTGTACTTTCCATCCTTAAACTTTGTTGTACTTCCCAACTTTGTTGTACTTCCCATCCCAACTTTGTTGTACTTCCCATCCCAACTTTGTTGTACTTCCCATCCTTGAACTTTGTTGTACCTCTTTAACCATATAATTTATCACACCTAACAAATTAATCAATCACCATATTAAAATAATCAATACACTACTTCACTGACCATTATTAGCCATTATTATATAACATCATAACAAATCATATATCATTACATCTAACATCTATCACAAAAAATTACATCTATCTTTATATCATAAATTTACATCTATCATCTATCATTATATCATCATATCATATCACCATGATTACATTACATCTTAATATACATATATAATAAAACAAAAAATAACCAAACCAAACTACATTACAATCATTGTCACTAAAATATACACTATAATGTACACTTAATACACACTAATCTGATTAATATTTTTTACATTTAATACATATAATATACACTAATTGGACATACATGTATATATAAATACAATTAAAATAAGGATGAATTGGCAATGCTTGTCTTATACAAGCACATATACACATATCAATGTTAATCAGAAATACACGTTTGGCAATCCAATTCTAGTGTAGCCTTAGTGTAAAAGTATTTTCACATAATTTTTACTCTAAATATTTTAGATAAATAAATTAGAAATACATAATTTTTACTCTAAATATTTTAGATAAATAAATTAGAAATAAATAAATTGTGGTAAATAAAATGAAAATAAGGGGGGTAGGGGGAACATCATTTAACCAATAATGGTTATAGTTATATACTAGCTTAAGATATATATTTTTATACTCAACATTCAAAGTTCCCATCCCATATCATATCCATGGCATAATCACATTAATCAGTTTCATACCATAATCACATTAATCAATTTCATACCACTATTTAAATATATTTCATAATAACCCACTCTTCAAATTAATTAATTATCACTATAATCTACATGTAACACACTGTCACTAGTCTGACACATATAAATACAATACACATAAGATAATAATACACAAAAGAAAGGAATAAGTATGAATTGGTGATGCTTGTCTTATACAAGTAAATATACACATACCAATGTAATTAGTAATAGGGTTCGGTACCACCTAGCCTGGACAGTTTCAGATGTCTCGGTTGCCCTTCTGCGAGGAGGACATTGCATAACCTACAACTGATCCATAAAGGAAGGAACCTGGTAGCTCTATAGACCAACCATAATTAGCCATATTCAATACTTATTTCGCCTCAACATCATATTAATCACATTATTAATACCCATGTCAGCTGACCAGCTGTCAACCAACCATATCATAACACCCATACATACATGTAACACCCATATCACCCACACAACAACATAACATCCATAACCCACACAACAACATAACATCCATAACCAAGCAACCATACCAACCATGTGCTCATCATATCATATCAAACATGAATCCAATTAAACTGAGCCAAATATATATACTTATTCCACCTCAGCATCATATTACTCTCAGCATCATACTAATCACATTACTAATACCATCCACAGTCATTAAACAGTCATAAAACATTAATTAAAATATATTACACACATAACATCCAGTCATATAGTCATAATCATGGAACACTTAATACTTTTTGTCAGTTTTAAACCCCAATAAAATCTCAGCTTAAAGCTAGTACACAAGCACTAAGCACAGGAACATTAAACAATGAACAACAATACTGAGGCTAATGTCTCCTTGTAAACATTTTATTTAATTAAAACCTATCAACCTATATAACATTTAATTTAAGCCTATCGACCTGTACAACTTTTAAATCATCTGCTCGCTCTACTTGAATTCAAATCATTTTTGCTCGCTCTATTCAAAACGATCATTTCCTATGACATCAGCTCTTTCGTAAAAAATAACGTATTATCCTCACGTTTGTAAATTGTCATCGTAATCAGCCGTTTTCTTTTGATCATCAACAGCTCATGCTTACGGTAAGCCAAAATTCCTAATTTTCTGACTCTTAACTAATTGCTCTCAATGTTCTCTTATTAAGTCACATAACTAACTATATATAAAACGTTTAGACCTATTTTACATCCAAGGGTAAAGCACAAGACTGATCAAAGACTGATCAAAGGGGTGAAAACTACAAGAGCCAAGAGTTAAACATAACCAGTCTACTAACGAATAACACGAAAAAGTAAGTAAAACATATTTTAGCATACCTAACATATTTTAGCATACCTAACTTTATGTCCCTTGTCAACTTAATCTCCCTTGTCCACTTAACATAAACGAGCCAAATAATCCTACCGGTTCATTCAATAAAATTTGACGACCTAACTTACACTAGTCTAATTTATAAACAAAATGGCTGACATATAGAATTGGCCGTGTGTATTTACGTGTTGGGTTAGGCCTGGGCCCAAGGCAGAAACACGCGACTATCTCGGAGCTACTCTGAGTTATGTCCTAACAGATTTCCTAACCCCTGATGAAGGAATCTGTTATATATGAAATACACACTGACGATTCTATTAATCATTTTTATTAAACAACATTTTTATTAAACAATTTTATCATAACATAATCTTAATTAAAATAATTTACATATACTTATCATAACATAATCTTAATTAAAATAATTTACATATATATATACAGTAATTTATAAATAATTTATATACAATTAATGCAATTAATTAGATTAATAGTTGTTATAATTAATAATAACTATATTTTATCTTAATAACTATAATAATTATAGTAACCATATTTTATCATAATAATAACAATCCTATCACCAATCACTTTTCTTATAGATCATTTATGTATAAGTCGTTTTTGTATGGGGGTCTAATCAATTCTCTCAGTCTTTTAATAAATTCTCTCAAAATCAAAAAATTCAATCGTTTTGAAACCTTAAAAGGTTTAATCATTTCTCTTAGACATTTTTGTTATAAATAAAATAAAAATTCAATCGTCTTGAAACCTTAGAAACCTTAGAAACAATGGAAACAATGGAAACCGGAGGCATCCAAAGTCAGGACAATGATGATAACAACCTCAATGCCACCTCAATCACTAGCTCTCAGCCTAGCCCAAATCTTCATACCCCAAGCACAAAAACACCAGATGCAAGGGTTGACGACAGGGTCGACATAGCCCTAGGCAGACCATGGATAAACAAAATGATGGCGCTGTGTGCGCAACATATTAATCTGGTAAAGGAAGAAAATGAACTAATAAAAAGGAGAAAAGATATTAACCTAAGACTGGAGCAAATCAAAGAACAAAAATCATACTTAAGCACAAGCATTAAAAATCACAGTGTAAATTGCCCTTTGTAATTTTTATTTGAAATTTCTATTCCAAACAAATTACTGTAATATTTTCTAATATTTTTCAACATATTTTTCAAAACATCTTTCCAAAAAACTATCTTAAATTATATATTGTGACTATATAAGATTTTCTTCAAATGGCAATAAATATATACAATATATATGTAGTAATAGTCTTTTATAAAATATTACAATATCTAATATAAACCAAAAATACAGCTGAATGAAATTATTAAGACACACAAATGGTTATTACCACAGTTATTTTTACATAAGAAAAGTTCATCTCCTCTATCATCAAGCGGTTGCATCTATTACATCTATGGGTATGCCTATGCCTAAAGCTCCATTATTTTTTATTCCTATAATTATTTTATTTTGTAACCAATACTAATTTTGTTTTTGAAATCAACTCAAAACTAAAAACTTAATACTAACTCAGTAATATGAAAAAATATATATAATCAATACTATTATATTTGCTTGCCCTAAAAATCAACTGTTCGAGCACACCGTATTTATTCAAACACACCCTTTTTTATCTTATTTTAGTATTTTATTATTCAAGCACACTCAACTATACTACTATACTACTATAAGTATCATCACTGATATCCTCATCTAATTACCATCCTCATCTTCATCAAATCTCTTCATCCAATCATATCATCTAATCATATTATCTAATCATAACATCTCATCTGTAAATCTAATCTTCTAACCGTGTCAGTACGATGCCTCGATGCCTTCATGTCATATAATCTTCTAGCAATGTCATTATGGTCTTGTCACATCCATGTCATATATAAACAGTCATATAAACCAGTCCTTTCTCTCTTCTCATCCTCAGCTTTGTTGTACTTCTCATCTATTTTTTAATTTTTGTTTTATTTCCCATCCTTTAACTTTGTTGTACTTTCCATCCTTAAACTTTGTTGTACTTCCCAACTTTGTTGTACTTCCCATCCCAACTTTGTTGTACTTCCCATCCCAACTTTGTTGTACTTCCCATCCTTGAACTTTGTTGTACCTCTTTAACCATATAATTTATCACACCTAACAAATTAATCAATCACCATATTAAAATAATCAATACACTACTTCACTGACCATTATTAGCCATTATTATATAACATCATAACAAATCATATATCATTACATCTAACATCTATCACAAAAAATTACATCTATCTTTATATCATAAATTTACATCTATCATCTATCATTATATCATCATATCATATCACCATGATTACATTACATCTTAATATACATATATAATAAAACAAAAAATAACCAAACCAAACTACATTACAATCATTGTCACTAAAATATACACTATAATGTACACTTAATACACACTAATCTGATTAATATTTTTTACATTTAATACATATAATATACACTAATTGGACATACATGTATATATAAATACAATTAAAATAAGGATGAATTGGCAATGCTTGTCTTATACAAGCACATATACACATATCAATGTTAATCAGAAATACACGTTTGGCAATCCAATTCTAGTGTAGCCTTAGTGTAAAAGTATTTTCACATAATTTTTACTCTAAATATTTTAGATAAATAAATTAGAAATACATAATTTTTACTCTAAATATTTTAGATAAATAAATTAGAAATAAATAAATTGTGGTAAATAAAATGAAAATAAGGGGGGTAGGGGGAACATCATTTAACCAATAATGGTTATAGTTATATACTAGCTTAAGATATATATTTTTATACTCAACATTCAAAGTTCCCATCCCATATCATATCCATGGCATAATCACATTAATCAGTTTCATACCATAATCACATTAATCAATTTCATACCACTATTTAAATATATTTCATAATAACCCACTCTTCAAATTAATTAATTATCACTATAATCTACATGTAACACACTGTCACTAGTCTGACACATATAAATACAATACACATAAGATAATAATACACAAAAGAAAGGAATAAGTATGAATTGGTGATGCTTGTCTTATACAAGTAAATATACACATACCAATGTAATTAGTAATAGGGTTCGGTACCACCTAGCCTGGACAGTTTCAGATGTCTCGGTTGCCCTTCTGCGAGGAGGACATTGCATAACCTACAACTGATCCATAAAGGAAGGAACCTGGTAGCTCTATAGACCAACCATAATTAGCCATATTCAATACTTATTTCGCCTCAACATCATATTAATCACATTATTAATACCCATGTCAGCTGACCAGCTGTCAACCAACCATATCATAACACCCATACATACATGTAACACCCATATCACCCACACAACAACATAACATCCATAACCCACACAACAACATAACATCCATAACCAAGCAACCATACCAACCATGTGCTCATCATATCATATCAAACATGAATCCAATTAAACTGAGCCAAATATATATACTTATTCCACCTCAGCATCATATTACTCTCAGCATCATACTAATCACATTACTAATACCATCCACAGTCATTAAACAGTCATAAAACATTAATTAAAATATATTACACACATAACATCCAGTCATATAGTCATAATCATGGAACACTTAATACTTTTTGTCAGTTTTAAACCCCAATAAAATCTCAGCTTAAAGCTAGTACACAAGCACTAAGCACAGGAACATTAAACAATGAACAACAATACTGAGGCTAATGTCTCCTTGTAAACATTTTATTTAATTAAAACCTATCAACCTATATAACATTTAATTTAAGCCTATCGACCTGTACAACTTTTAAATCATCTGCTCGCTCTACTTGAATTCAAATCATTTTTGCTCGCTCTATTCAAAACGATCATTTCCTATGACATCAGCTCTTTCGTAAAACATAACGTATTATCCTCACGTTTGTAAATTGTCATCGTAATCAGCCGTTTTCTTTTGATCATCAACAGCTCATGCTTACGGTAAGCCAAAATTCCTAATTTTCTGACTCTTAACTTATTGCTCTCAATGTTCTCTTATTAAGTCACATAACTAACTATATATAAAACGTTTAGACCTATTTTACATCCAAGGGTAAAGCACAAGACTGATCAAAGACTGATCAAAGGGGTGAAAACTACAAGAGCCAAGAGTTAAACATAACCAGTCTACTAACGAATAACACGAAAAAGTAAGTAAAACATATTTTAGCATACCTAACATATTTTAGCATACCTAACTTTATGTCCCTTGTCAACTTAATCTCCCTTGTCCACTTAACATAAACGAGCCAAATAATCCTACCGGTTCATTCAATAAAATTTGACGACCTAACTTACACTAGTCTAATTTATAAACAAAATGGCTGACATATAGAATTGGCCGTGTGTATTTACGTGTTGGGTTAGGCCTGGGCCCAAGGCAGAAACACGCGACTATCTCGGAGCTACTCTGAGTTATGTCCTAACAGATTTCCTAACCCCTGATGAAGGAATCTGTTATATATGAAATACACACTGACGATTCTATTAATCATTTTTATTAAACAACATTTTTATTAAACAATTTTATCATAACATAATCTTAATTAAAATAATTTACATATACTTATCATAACATAATCTTAATTAAAATAATTTACATATATATATACAGTAATTTATAAATAATTTATATACAATTAATGCAATTAATTAGATTAATAGTTGTTATAATTAATAATAACTATATTTTATCTTAATAACTATAATAATTATAGTAACCATATTTTATCATAATAATAACAATCCTATCACCAATCACTTTTCTTATAGATCATTTATGTATAAGTCGTTTTTGTATGGGGGTCTAATCAATTCTCTCAGTCTTTTAATAAATTCTCTCAAAATCAAAAAATTCAATCGTTTTGAAACCTTAAAAGGTTTAATCATTTCTCTTAGACATTTTTGTTATAAATAAAATAAAAATTCAATCGTCTTGAAACCTTAGAAACCTTAGAAACAATGGAAACAATGGAAACCGGAGGCATCCAAAGTCAGGACAATGATGATAACAACCTCAATGCCACCTCAATCACTAGCTCTCAGCCTAGCCCAAATCTTCATACCCCAAGCACAAAAACACCAGATGCAAGGGTTGACGACAGGGTCGACATAGCCCTAGGCAGACCATGGATAAACAAAATGATGGCGCTGTGTGCGCAAAATACTAATCTGGTAAAGGAAGAAAATGAACTAATAAAAAGGAGAAAAGATATTAACCTAAGACTGGAGCAAATCAAAGAACAAAAATCATACTTAAGCACAAGCATTAAAAATCACAGTGTAAATTGCCCTTTGTAATTTTTATTTGAAATTTCTATTCCAAACAAATTACTGTAATATTTTCTAATATTTTTCAACATATTTTTCAAAACATCTTTCCAAAAAACTATCTTAAATTATATATTGTGACTATATAAGATTTTCTTCAAATGGCAATAAATATATACAATATATATGTAGTAATAGTCTTTTATAAAATATTACAATATCTAATATAAACCAAAAATACAGCTGAATGAAATTATTAAGACACACAAATGGTTATTACCACAGTTATTTTTACATAAGAAAAGTTCATCTCCTCTATCATCAAGCGGTTGCATCTATTACATCTATGGGTATGCCTATGCCTAAAGCTCCATGATTTTTTATTCCTATAATTATTTTATTTTGTAACCAATACTAATTTTGTTTTTGAAATCAACTCAAAACTAAAAACTTAATACTAACTCAGTAATATGAAAAAATATATATAATCAATACTATTATATTTGCTTGCCCTAAAAATCAACTGTTCGAGCACACCGTATTTATTCAAACACACCCTTTTTTATCTTATTTTAGTATTTTATTATTCAAGCACACTCAACTATACTACTATAGTACTATAAGTATCATCACTGATATCCTCATCTAATTACCATCCTCATCTTCATCAAATCTCTTCATCCAATCATATCATCTAATCATATTATCTAATCATAACATCTCATCTGTAAATCTAATCTTCTAACCGTGTCAGTACGATGCCTCGATGCCTTCATGTCATATAATCTTCTAGCAATGTCATTATGGTCTTGTCACATCCATGTCATATATAAACAGTCATATAAACCAGTCCTTTCTCTCTTCTCATCCTCAGCTTTGTTGTACTTCTCATCTATTTTTTAATTTTTGTTTTATTTCCCATCCTTTAACTTTGTTGTACTTTCCATCCTTAAACTTTGTTGTAGTTCCCAACTTTGTTGTACTTCCCATCCCAACTTTGTTGTACTTCCCATCCCAACTTTGTTGTACTTCCCATCCTTGAACTTTGTTGTACCTCTTTAACCATATAATTTATCACACCTAACAAATTAATCAATCACCATATTAAAATAATCAATACACTACTTCACTGACCATTATTAGCCATTATTATATAACATCATAACAAATCATATATCATTACATCTAACATCTATCACAAAAAATTACATCTATCTTTATATCATAAATTTACATCTATCATCTATCATTATATCATCATATCATATCACCATGATTACATTACATCTTAATATACATATATAATAAAACAAAAAATAACCAAACCAAACTACATTACAATCATTGTCACTAAAATATACACTATAATGTACACTTAATACACACTAATCTGATTAATATTTTTTACATTTAATACATATAATATACACTAATTGGACATACATGTATATATAAATACAATTAAAATAAGGATGAATTGGCAATGCTTGTCTTATACAAGCACATATACACATATCAATGTTAATCAGAAATACACGTTTGGCAATCCAATTCTAGTGTAGCCTTAGTGTAAAAGTATTTTCACATAATTTTTACTCTAAATATTTTAGATAAATAAATTAGAAATACATAATTTTTACTCTAAATATTTTAGATAAATAAATTAGAAATAAATAAATTGTGGTAAATAAAATGAAAATAAGGGGGGTAGGGGGAACATCATTTAACCAATAATGGTTATAGTTATATACTAGCTTAAGATATATATTTTTATACTCAACATTCAAAGTTCCCATCCCATATCATATCCATGGCATAATCACATTAATCAGTTTCATACCATAATCACATTAATCAATTTCATACCACTATTTAAATATATTTCATAATAACCCACTCTTCAAATTAATTAATTATCACTATAATCTACATGTAACACACTGTCACTAGTCTGACACATATAAATACAATACACATAAGATAATAATACACAAAAGAAAGGAATAAGTATGAATTGGTGATGCTTGTCTTATACAAGTAAATATACACATACCAATGTAATTAGTAATAGGGTTCGGTACCACCTAGCCTGGACAGTTTCAGATGTCTCGGTTGCCCTTCTGCGAGGAGGACATTGCATAACCTACAACTGATCCATAAAGGAAGGAACCTGGTAGCTCTATAGACCAACCATAATTAGCCATATTCAATACTTATTTCGCCTCAACATCATATTAATCACATTATTAATACCCATGTCAGCTGACCAGCTGTCAACCAACCATATCATAACACCCATACATACATGTAACACCCATATCACCCACACAACAACATAACATCCATAACCCACACAACAACATAACATCCATAACCAAGCAACCATACCAACCATGTGCTCATCATATCATATCAAACATGAATCCAATTAAACTGAGCCAAATATATATACTTATTCCACCTCAGCATCATATTACTCTCAGCATCATACTAATCACATTACTAATACCATCCACAGTCATTAAACAGTCATAAAACATTAATTAAAATATATTACACACATAACATCCAGTCATATAGTCATAATCATGGAACACTTAATACTTTTTGTCAGTTTTAAACCCCAATAAAATCTCAGCTTAAAGCTAGTACACAAGCACTAAGCACAGGAACATTAAACAATGAACAACAATACTGAGGCTAATGTCTCCTTGTAAACATTTTATTTAATTAAAACCTATCAACCTATATAACATTTAATTTAAGCCTATCGACCTGTACAACTTTTAAATCATCTGCTCGCTCTACTTGAATTCAAATCATTTTTGCTCGCTCTATTCAAAACGATCATTTCCTATGACATCAGGTCTTTCGTAAAAAATAACGTATTATCCTCACGTTTGTAAATTGTCATCGTAATCAGCCGTTTTCTTTTGATCATCAACAGCTCATGCTTACGGTAAGCCAAAATTCCTAATTTTCTGACTCTTAACTTATTGCTCTCAATGTTCTCTTATTAAGTCACATAACTAACTATATATAAAACGTTTAGACCTATTTTACATCCAAGGGTAAAGCACAAGACTGATCAAAGACTGATCAAAGGGGTGAAAACTACAAGAGCCAAGAGTTAAACATAACCAGTCTACTAACGAATAACACGAAAAAGTAAGTAAAACATATTTTAGCATACCTAACATATTTTAGCATACCTAACTTTATGTCCCTTGTCAACTTAATCTCCCTTGTCCACTTAACATAAACGAGCCAAATAATCCTACCGGTTCATTCAATAAAATTTGACGACCTAACTTACACTAGTCTAATTTATAAACAAAATGGCTGACATATAGAATTGGCCGTGTGTATTTACGTGTTGGGTTAGGCCTGGGCCCAAGGCAGAAACACGCGACTATCTCGGAGCTACTCTGAGTTATGTCCTAACAGATTTCCTAACCCCTGATGAAGGAATCTGTTATATATGAAATACACACTGACGATTCTATTAATCATTTTTATTAAACAACATTTTTATTAAACAATTTTATCATAACATAATCTTAATTAAAATAATTTACATATACTTATCATAACATAATCTTAATTAAAATAATTTACATATATATATACAGTAATTTATAAATAATTTATATACAATTAATGCAATTAATTAGATTAATAGTTGTTATAATTAATAATAACTATATTTTATCTTAATAACTATAATAATTATAGTAACCATATTTTATCATAATAATAACAATCCTATCACCAATCACTTTTCTTATAGATCATTTATGTATAAGTCGTTTTTGTATGGGGGTCTAATCAATTCTCTCAGTCTTTTAATAAATTCTCTCAAAATCAAAAAATTCAATCGTTTTGAAACCTTAAAAGGTTTAATCATTTCTCTTAGACATTTTTGTTATAAATAAAATAAAAATTCAATCGTCTTGAAACCTTAGAAACCTTAGAAACAATGGAAACAATGGAAACCGGAGGCATCCAAAGTCAGGACAATGATGATAACAACCTCAATGCCACCTCAATCACTAGCTCTCAGCCTAGCCCAAATCTTCATACCCCAAGCACAAAAACACCAGATGCAAGGGTTGACGACAGGGTCGACATAGCCCTAGGCAGACCATGGATAAACAAAATGATGGCGCTGTGTGCGCAAAATACTAATCTGGTAAAGGAAGAAAATGAACTAATAAAAAGGAGAAAAGATATTAACCTAAGACTGGAGCAAATCAAAGAACAAAAATCATACTTAAGCACAAGCATTAAAAATCACAGTGTAAATTGCCCTTTGTAATTTTTATTTGAAATTTCTATTCCAAACAAATTACTGTAATATTTTCTAATATTTTTCAACATATTTTTCAAAACATCTTTCCAAAAAACTATCTTAAATTATATATTGTGACTATATAAGATTTTCTTCAAATGGCAATAAATATATACAATATATATGTAGTAATAGTCTTTTATAAAATATTACAATATCTAATATAAACCAAAAATACAGCTGAATGAAATTATTAAGACACACAAATGGTTATTACCACAGTTATTTTTACATAAGAAAAGTTCATCTCCTCTATCATCAAGCGGTTGCATCTATTACATCTATGGGTATGCCTATGCCTAAAGCTCCATGATTTTTTATTCCTATAATTATTTTATTTTGTAACCAATACTAATTTTGTTTTTGAAATCAACTCAAAACTAAAAACTTAATACTAACTCAGTAATATGAAAAAATATATATAATCAATACTATTATATTTGCTTGCCCTAAAAATCAACTGTTCGAGCACACCGTATTTATTCAAACACACCCTTTTTTATCTTATTTTAGTATTTTATTATTCAAGCACACTCAACTATACTACTATACTACTATAAGTATCATCACTGATATCCTCATCTAATTACCATCCTCATCTTCATCAAATCTCTTCATCCAATCATATCATCTAATCATATTATCTAATCATAACATCTCATCTGTAAATCTAATCTTCTAACCGTGTCAGTACGATGCCTCGATGCCTTCATGTCATATAATCTTCTAGCAATGTCATTATGGTCTTGTCACATCCATGTCATATATAAACAGTCATATAAACCAGTCCTTTCTCTCTTCTCATCCTCAGCTTTGTTGTACTTCTCATCTATTTTTTAATTTTTGTTTTATTTCCCATCCTTTAACTTTGTTGTACTTTCCATCCTTAAACTTTGTTGTACTTCCCAACTTTGTTGTACTTCCCATCCCAACTTTGTTGTACTTCCCATCCCAACTTTGTTGTACTTCCCATCCTTGAACTTTGTTGTACCTCTTTAACCATATAATTTATCACACCTAACAAATTAATCAATCACCATATTAAAATAATCAATACACTACTTCACTGACCATTATTAGCCATTATTATATAACATCATAACAAATCATATATCATTACATCTAACATCTATCACAAAAAATTACATCTATCTTTATATCATAAATTTACATCTATCATCTATCATTATATCATCATATCATATCACCATGATTACATTACATCTTAATATACATATATAATAAAACAAAAAATAACCAAACCAAACTACATTACAATCATTGTCACTAAAATATACACTATAATGTACACTTAATACACACTAATCTGATTAATATTTTTTACATTTAATACATATAATATACACTAATTGGACATACATGTATATATAAATACAATTAAAATAAGGATGAATTGGCAATGCTTGTCTTATACAAGCACATATACACATATCAATGTTAATCAGAAATACACGTTTGGCAATCCAATTCTAGTGTAGCCTTAGTGTAAAAGTATTTTCACATAATTTTTACTCTAAATATTTTAGATAAATAAATTAGAAATACATAATTTTTACTCTAAATATTTTAGATAAATAAATTAGAAATAAATAAATTGTGGTAAATAAAATGAAAATAAGAGGGGTAGGGGGAACATCATTTAACCAATAATGGTTATAGTTATATACTAGCTTAAGATATATATTTTTATACTCAACATTCAAAGTTCCCATCCCATATCATATCCATGGCATAATCACATTAATCAGTTTCATACCATAATCACATTAATCAATTTCATACCACTATTTAAATATATTTCATAATAACCCACTCTTCAAATTAATTAATTATCACTATAATCTACATGTAACACACTGTCACTAGTCTGACACATATAAATACAATACACATAAGATAATAATACACAAAAGAAAGGAATAAGTATGAATTGGTGATGCTTGTCTTATACAAGTAAATATATACGTAAACGTGTAGATATCCAATTAGTGCGTGCCTCAGAAGTAATCAAACTACAACGTCTATTGAATAAACCTACTTATGCTCGTTCGACGATCTTTGACGATAATCTAGCAGCGGTACATAACTACAAAAGCAAACTACTTCTTAACCGTCCAGTATATGTTGGAATGTCAATTCTAGATCTCTCAAAACATTTGATGTATGACTTCTACTACAACGAGCTCAAGAAGCAATATGAACAACGCTGTGATCTACTTTATACCGATACTGACAGCCTACTACTACACATTAAAACTGAAGACATCTATTCAGACATGGCAACTCATAAACATCTATATGATACTAGTAAATATAGCAAAGACCACCCGCTGTATAGTATCGACAACAAGAAAGTACTTGGTAAAATGAAATACGAATGTGGAGGTATTCCAATTGTAGAATATGTCGGACTACGATCGAAGCTCTATTCTATATTAAAAGTAGGTGGTGGTGAGATTCGTAAAGCCAAAGGTACCAAGAAGGCAGTTATAAAACATAATATTCGTCATGATCAATACAAAGGGTGCTTACAAGAAAAGAAAGTATTCCACCATGGAATGCATATACTTCGAAGCGAAGGTCACAGGATGTATGGCATGCATATGAATAAAGTATCTCTATCACCATTCGATAGTAAACGATGGATTCCAGCAAATGGAATAGATACACTAGCCTACGGTCATGTGGACGTCTTTCCAGAGGATGAAGACTTAAACGATTTTATTAGCAATATACTATCAAACGTAATCGATACACTATCATACAATCGTAAAAACATCATTCCATATGATGAATACTTAGACGACTTCATTTACGATTTGATTCTATCTTAGATCTATTAGGTACGAACAGAATACCTTTTGGTGGTAGTTCTGTATCTAGTGGTACCACTTGTATCTCTCCTCGCACAAACCCTCTCTTTGGCGCATTTTTTCCTAAATAGTATAGAACTGGCTGGTTTGAAGATACCACACTTCGAGAAATATAATATGTATGTAAACTCCATACAGGATCAGTTGCTCGTTTTACTCCACCTTCCAATTCTCCCGGTGAGTATAGATATCGAACTAAAACATCGAATGGTAGTCGCTTTTCTTTCAATCCAATAATTCGAGAATATGTAGGAGTCTTTATGTTTACTTGTTGTGCCTCTATAGAATTTGAAGGCTCCTTACCTGTTAGTCGAGTAACTTCATTGTTCATAGCCTTGATAACATCAGGAGGCCTCAATACCCATTCTCTACTACGCGCATCCGATCCTTCAGATGTAAGTACCATCTCTTTTGCATATTGATATCCAAATAATCTTTCAGCTATCGTTCTATTTGCTCGTTCGACAAAACTTTGTGCCCTATGATTACCAGCTTCACCTCGTTGAACTTTCGTACCACGTAGTTCTAATGTTTCAGACATACATCCCATGAATTCTCTACCAGGATCAACTTGCAATGTTTTTGGCCATTCTAGTGGACTACGTTTGTAGATTCGTTCGAATGCTGCAGAAACTTCACCACTATCTTTCGACGCTAAAGGCTCAGCCTCTTTATATCGAGAAGCAACGTCGATTACGACTAAAGCATACTTATATAGCTTTCTTCCACGTCCAGGTCGATCATGTTGTAGAAATATCAAATCAGCCTGATGAACCTCATTTGGTTTCGATACAGTCCAATGTGGTCGTGGAATGTATTTAGGGGGTGGTAGATATATTTGCCACATAGCTTGTTTCTCTAACCAACTCTTAGCTTCATCTTCTGATACTTTTGCTGCTACTGATAGTTTACCAATTGCAGCATGACCTTTCCAATAGCCCATAGGACCAAAGAAGATATTTGCAAGGCGAGTATCCATAATATATAACATGACGATTAGGTCTAACATGAAGATGAAAAAAAAAAAGAATAAGAATTCATCTAACCAACGTTCTTATTCTTTTTCCGTTTTTTTTTAGTTATCTAGTACCTCGTCGAATTAAAATAATATCTATAGCCATCAACTAATAGCATATCCACTGAACCAAAACTTCAACAAGCAGCAAAAAGGTCGTTTTTTAAAAGCACAACTATAGAAATCGACTAACAGTATAGCCAATAGCAAGCATTCCACCACCAACATAGATTAATTCACTAGTTTTCTGCGAACTAGAAGGTTGATAATAGTCGGAGAATATAGGTTCATTCATGTCCTGCAGACTTATTCGATGTAGTCCTACGTTTACGGTATTGTATAGCTTACGGGACTTGTCCATATCGTATAAATCTATGGAAGTATAACGATGAAGACGGTCCTGTTCTTTTGTCCAATCAGCTAAAATTGCACGGTGTTTCTGAAACGCACCATAGTCTGCCTGATACTTCTCTAGTGCCTTGTCGTGTCTTTCTTTCTCAGCAGCCAATGTAGATGGATCATTGCCAGCAACTGCCTTGGCGATATAGCTTCCACCGACGAAGGTAGTTGCATTTAGTATAGTAGTATGAAGAGTGGCGGTTCTGGCACAGTATATAATATTGGGTGGAAATAACCGGTTCGTGACCCAGAGGCCACTCACCCCTTATTTCCGCCAATATTATATACTGGGCCAAAACACGCCACTCTTCATACTACTATATACGGGGATGTACCATTTTTTTCAACCAACGTTTTCGAGCTTCGAGTTTTTTTTCATTTCATATACACCCATTTAAACAAAATAGTTATACTAAGATATACGACCCATAAGAGATGGAGTGTGAAAAGTGTGGGAGAGTGTTTAAGAGGAGTTGGAGTTTGAAACGCCACCTAGAGAAGCGTAAGACTCCCTGCGTTAAAGTTCAAAAGCAATACATTTTTGAGAATTGCGGAGGAGAGCTAAGCTGTTACTTTGCTTTGTGGAGACATAAGAAGAATAACTGCCCTACCTACCACCCTAGTGAAAATTAGACACATATTATATACCATTTAAACAAATAGCACCACTATAATATACCGAATAAAATTAGCCCGACATTTTGGACAACTTAAGTATCTATTAGAGGAGTGATTAGTATACAGTATATCCACCCATGGTACTAACGTATATTCTTTATTTCACAATATTAACGTACGTTGTTACCTTAGTACACATTAATACCGCACAGATTAGACGGACTCCTGCTATACAGATTAGACAAGCGAACGCGATTGAAGAACCTAAACGTAGACGCCACGACTAAGTATCACACGATGACCGAGACAATAGTAACTTGCGATTGGTTGATGCGAGGAAAGAACGTGAAATGCATAAGGAAGATTTCGAAGACATCGAAGTACTGCTCTCAACACAACTTTCAAATATCAAAAGGTGTCACTCAATTCGTTCCATGTTCGAAGTGCGGTAAAGGATGTCGTACGAGTTACGGGCTTTGCTCAGGATGTGGTGCACCTCAACGTCGTCTCATTCTCAATAAGAAGAACCTTGATATAAAACGCGCTAATGAGTTGGCAAACCTTGCAGATCCAAATGTGGTGGAACCAGAGAAAGATTCGAATGTGCCGGACAAAGAGGCCCTCGTCCGCGAGTTCGACAAGATGTTGGCTGACCTAAGGATCTGTGAGAAGGACGACGAGGAAGATTAGGAATCGCCACACGAAAAAAAAAAAAAAAAAAAAAGGATGAAGAGAAGTTGTCACGCGACCCTCTTTATTCTTTTTTTTCTTTTTCTTTTTTTTACCAATTAGACGGATGATAGCCTATAGTATATGCAGCTATATTATGGACGAGCTCATTAGATTGTTTGGTTCTGGAATTTGTGCAAGCCTGCATATCAAACCACAGTTGCATATTAACACCGGTGAAACGTGCCCCGAATGTCTATGCCCGATAGAAATGCAAAGAACAGAATTCATATGTCCCATATGTGGTATTGTTTCCGAGGCCGAAGCATGTGAAGAAACGACGATCAATGTTGCTACTAGGTTGCGTATAGTAGGTTCGGATAGCTTTCAGTATCAATCTGATCTAGACAGCGCAAGACCAAAGCAAAGCGATAACAAAGAATTGCAACGACGAACGATCATACGAGAACTATGGGCATACAATACTATTTATAAACAAAATTATGACCTCGCGTTTCCTACAAACGTATTAGGAATCGTAGCCGACACATTCATTCAAGTAAAGAAAGTTTGTATCAAGCGTAGCTATGCTAAGAGAACTATTTTAGCTGCTCTACTTTACCAGGCATGTATACAGTGCGGGTTCGTCCGAACTAAAGGTGAGGTTGCTCGTTTTATGCAACTAAACGATAAAAGCATATGTCGTGGAAATGTCTTTATACGTTCTCTATACAATGACGATAAGATCGAAGTAGACTTGATGCCGATCGCATAGCTCCTCACATTGCAACGACTTTTGCTAAACTCGACCCCCAAGGAGTACCTAAGAATGTCCAACGAATAGTCTATGAGATTGTTCATACGGCAATAGAAAACAATATAGGTACCCGCTCTATACTTCGAACTAAAGTCGTTGAAGCAAGTTACGAGGTGATACGGCGTTCAGGATCGCACATATCTTTTATTGCCGTTGTTAAACTATGCGGTATACATAAGGGTTCGGTCGTGCGTTTTATCGATGAGTTGATTGCTTACAATTCCCACTTTGAGCTCATCTATATGAGACACGGTCTAACTAGCGATAGTGAAATACACAAGAAGAAAAATCCCGATAAAGAAAGAACCCAAAGGTAAAACTGGGGAAAAACAACTTCAACGTGCTATGTACACAAATAGTTTTTATTGTATGTCAAATTATGAAAACGGTCCTTGTCGGACCGCATTTTTACATAATTTATACTGAATTACCAAACCGGTCCTTGCCGGATCGCATTTTTACATAATTTATACTGAATTACCAAACCGGTCCTTATCGGACCGCATTTTTACATAATTACTTCCAAAGCGTCTTGTATCAGCCGTTTACGATTTAAACATCGAAATTCACCTCTAGAAAATTTCAAAACACACTATTACTCATGTAAAAAGGACAAGGAACACGATAGAAACATTTTTAAAATGATTCACCGACTGAGAACAAAGATATTCGACTCCGCCGTACATCCTACATTTGCGACACATTTTTCTGGTTACCTTTGAGGGCCTTAGAAATTAGTTCAATGCTTTGAAAGCAGTCTATGTTAGTCTCTGTTTTCACGTCTTCTTCGATTCCTGTGAAGTCCATTTGACGCTCGGTGTTTAAGCTTTCTTCCAGCGTTCGTCTCACCTCTTCGAGGGGCGTTTGGTTGGTCTTTTCCTCTTTGTCAGTCGGTCGATCGCGAGTTCTTGTCCAATTAGTTCCGGGTAAGTCTCAGCAATACTTGAAATGAATTCTTCTCCGGTACATTTAGCCTTTCCTGTGTCTATGAACTCCCCAACTTGATCAAGAACGCCATTTAAGTCTCTAACGAGCGCGAGAAACCTTCCGTGTTCCATGGGTAAACGACAATACCGATATATAGTGATGAGTCATACCTCGTGTTGAAACTGATCTCTATTGTGTTATCAATACCACGAGTTGTCACCTGCGTGCCGGCCTCGTGGTCTATATGGCGCCATCAATATCACCTGCGTGCCGGCCTCGTGGTCTATATGGCGCCATCAATACCACCTGCGTACCGACAGAAATTTACATACGAACCAGACGTAGGAATTAATTTATACGATTTCGCTCTTAGCTTAAAATTAAAATAAAATCCACGCGGCTTCCTTTCATAGGAGATATTTATTCTTATCCCACTAGACTGCCAAGTTTTGCCCTCATCTCCTTTCGGATCTCGGATCGAAGTTCTTCTACATTTTTTTACCCTCTTTCTTTCCTATTTCTTTGTCGTATCTCAAGTTTAAGCAATTAATATTTTAATTTCTCGCCAATTATACTTCCGAACTCGGCTTCTGAAATGTTACCATCGGCTAGAGCTTTTGAGACTTTGACTTCCACGGAATTCGCCTTTGCTTTTGCCAACATAACGGTGTTTTCGTGCTTCGAGACGCGAACGCCAAGTTTCTTGCTAGCGATAGCCATCAAAGACGAAATGACGGCACAAAGGAAACCCGCGGATCCTAGAGAAATACCCACAGGTATCCCAATTCCCGTAAATGATGAGCCTAACGCCGTAGCAGATAAGACACCACTGAAGCTACCTGTGGCCACAGCAACCCCGTGAACGATACCACGCGCTCGGGCATATTTTTTACGAACGACTTCGTAGTGCTTTGCCTGTTGTTCGAGTTCGGCAAGCGTATCACATACTTTCTGCAGTCTAAAGCTCGATCCATTATCGCTAAGTTCCTTTATAGCTCCTGATGGATAGATATTTGGTGCTTTTGGAAACGGTTGAATTGAATCGCCGTCCATCGCATATTATACATATGACTTACTCAATCTTCAATACGTATCGTATGGGTCGACCACGAAAGTTTGTGATATTGCCTTTCTCATCACGAATTGTCAGACGAAGGCTGTTTCGCATTGTCTTCAGGGCTCGAGCGGTTATTGGGAGTAGTGAGGCGTATATTGATTTTGCGAATCTTTCGCCTCGGATCTCTAAGCTAGCCAGTACGTTTGATCGCTTTCCATCGAGAATTGAGAAGCTAGAATCCACCACATCACAGTGGACATATACTGTGTAGATATCTTGGAGTATAATACTGTGGCCGCCCACCGCGATTATCGTATGCTTGAATGCTTACCATATCATGATGTCCTGCAACGACAAGGTGTGGAAACCCTATGCCTGGGGTAGACCACCAGAACGAAGCCGCCTTTTCTAGATTCCACCAACTGTTCTCATTAGTGATCTCGATTAGTGAAATGTTGTTGATAAGAATGGATCGATCGAAGTAAACAGTATGGTCAGCTGATGTGGTGGTGACATATAAGAGAACCATCTTATATATTGAAGTTATAGCTATGTATACGTATAGCTTCAATATGTAACATAAAGTTAATTTCAAAGGTGATTGGGTTGACTATATCGCACCTCGCAATGCAAAGGCTTTCGAGATCTTTAAGGAAAAATATCCTCACGCCGACTTCGAGAAGTTCTCAGCTAGGAAAACGGCATCCGACATACATGATGAGTCAACATACGAGACTAAGATCATGTTTTACTATGGGGGACAACGTTGGTATATTACCGGTCTCGTACCAGTGGATATTCGAAAACGCATCGATAACGCATTGTGGGGTGTGCATGGAGGTTTTCCGTCTACGTTGACACTAGACAAGAGTGCGAAATATCCTGTTCAAGCATTTCCTTTTACCGAACCGGCACAAGCTATAGATCTCACCAATCTATGGATATACGTTACGCCCACTAAAACGTTTGAAGCAGGCGTTCAGAATATATTCAAGGAGACAGTCGTAAAGCATACGACAGCAAAGGAGTCTCATGAATGGTTGCGTGCTCCAGATTTTAAATATTGGCCTCAACAGTTAAATTTCACAACGTGGTGTTCAACTTCCGGATGTGGAGTGTCGTTGTTCGACTCCGCTTTCAAAACATATCCACCCGTTGTTCAAGGGTTCCTACGATTTCATACGTATTTCACAATACGAACAATTCTACATGAACTTGGAGCTCCTCTACCCGGTGACTCTGCTTTCAAGCAAACTGATAACCTCTATAGCAAAGCAGCACTAGATAAATTATGCATCGAGTTTGGTTTATCTCGAACACCAGACTTTCGATGGCACGGAGGTAGGAATAACGGACTTGGCGATGTATTCCTTTTGTACGATGATGGTTTCAAAAACGTCCACGTAATCAGAGGCTACGACAAAGAAGCAGATAATTGGCCAAATCACAATAATTTATTTGCAGACCAAGGAGGTAAGGAGGAAATGGGAAATCTAGTATCCTTTATTCGGAACGATGAACATGGAGGAAAACAATACAATTGGTTTGCACCACCAATCGGAAAAGGTTTGACAGATGCTGGATTGGGTAGGTTGAATAGATCTGTCGAGGCTTTTGGATATTGCATGCTTGGTGCACAAGCAGTTCTGAATGAATCCATCATAGATAGCCATAACGTTAAAGAAAAGTTTAAGAGCTTGGTTGAAGGTGCTATTAAGGTAAACGACTTAACTTTAAGTTATGATAACTATCTTACCGCTATAACAACGACGCATAAGAGGCTTGATCTAGCAATAGCTGTAGGTGTGCGATTACTGCCAAGCAATCTGGCGTACTACCTCGGTAAGAAGGATGGTTATAAAAATCCAATCCCGAAAGCAACGAAATATATGGTGTTAGGTACGAATGATATCAATACGGAAGTTAAAGAAACGAACCGTTCGCCTCCCATGGAAGGACCACCCTATAAGAAGCAAGTACCACACAAGAAGCAAGTACCACACAAGAAACGAGTACCACACACTTACGTACCAAAGTCCATCTCACAACATGAGATCAATCTCGCAGTGACATCTATTGCCGCAGCTGGAATCGCATAGACGTTGTTTCGTTAACGTCGTTTGTATTGCTCTATTACGAACACCACTGCTGCTACGATTAACAACCAAATATTATTTGCTAAGACTCCAACGACGTCACCAGCCATACTAAATATGAAACTCGCAATTGGTCCAATAATCTTAGGTAGAATCTCCTCTAACTTTTTACCTACTGCTTTTAATGCCTTGGCAGTGGCTTTAGCGGCGGCTTTGGCAGGTATTGCGGGAACTGCCTTCGTCAGATTGGAAACTATTACACCGATCACTGTACCTGCCGCAGCCATCACACTAACTATACTAACTCCATACTTCTTGAAGATATATTTTATACGATCCCTAAGGGGCATACGTTCTGTTATGGCTTCTTCTATTTGTCCTAGGACTTTCTTTTCCTCCCGAGCGGTTTTTATTTTATTACTAGCATCTTCTTTCTGATATTCAGTAGATGTAGGGTCTTTGAGTATTTCTTCGTTTTGCTCGATCCTCTCATTCACTTGGTCTTCAGCTTTTGCGACTTCTTCTACCGCTTCTTCTAATGTAGGTCCTAGAACTCTTTTGAGACCTTCTCCCATCCTCTTATATAACTCACTCTTCTTAGTGATCAAAGGGATAGGTTTATTTTTACTTCCATACTCGTGGATAGCGACTCTACCATCGGACATCGGTTGTTATCTCAAGCGTGCCTCGAATTCCCACGTCGTGGTATTGTTTCCAGACAGTCTCAAACAGCATCTGTTTTGCGTCGTCTGATAAGCCTTGTTTGAAGATTACCCCTCTATCGATAAAGTTAGGAACCTTCTCAGCTTTCAGTTTTTCCAGGATTCTTTGGTATCTAGAAACGTTCGAGTCTTCCGGGCCGGCGATCGAATCGAGGTAATCATCTATAGAAAATGAGGTTTCCTGATTCTTTGGTCGAGCACCTTCTTTAGTTGAGTCGCGTCTGTTTTCCATTGGGATCGTTTCTGGCGCAGTAGCGTCATCTGGAAATGTCGCATTCCACTCCTCCATATCGATAGCATCCTCATCCTCATCCCTATAGTTTTCACCTGCTTCGGCTCCACCAGATCTTTCCTCTGCGGCATCAAAATCCATATTGAACATAACTATATATCTACGTATATTCAACATGATAGCATCGAAGTTAGTTCCTGCAAAAGCGCGAAGAGAACCTCGAGCACTCAAGGCTCCACGAACTCTATATAGAAAAACTTTCATACCATCGTCTGCCAACCCAGGAGAGACGCTCTACGTGGAAGTACCAACACTAGGAGAAAATATCGTACTGGTACCTGGTAGCTTAGCACTATTGGGTGACATCGTATTGTCTGGCGGACATGTCAATAATCGTGTTGTTTTCAATGTTGGGCGTTGTTTGGTTACACATCGAGTTCGTAAAATGGGAGCTGAAATAGTAGAAGCCATCGCTAGGTCAGATCTACTACAGACATATTCCGATGTATACCTATCTACTCAAGAAAGAGAATCTAGAACGCAACAAGGTATCCAATCAGAGAACACGAATAAGCTACGATCTAAGGCTGGTGATGCAGACACTTCGGTCGCTGCCTATAACGCTCTACTAGCCGCATATGGTTCTAAATATAGAATTCCGTTAGACGTTGATATTCTGACACAACATGGCGTTCTATATCCTCACGCCCTAGAAGACACTATATCGTTTGAGTTGACTCTAGCGCCCGCCATAGAGATAGTTGTTGGATCAGATAGTACGAAGATAGGCACATACAAGCTTAACAACATACAGTTAGAATATGAAGCAATCAAGAATGAAACTCTAGCCATGGACGCACTTAGCGCATACAAAGAGGGCACTGCTTTCCTATATAACCATGCTGTTCATTTCAAGACAGTAACTATCGCCAAGGCATCAGATACTTTGATATCTCAGAACATCAATGTTCCACGACGATCCTTTGCTGGGCTACTTCTACTATTCATAGATCCACCCACCACTGGCACGCGAGATAGTGAAGCATTCTCAAATCCTGGTATTTCTAAGATAGAGGTAGATGTCAATGGAGTCCCAAATAGATTATTTCCAGGAGGTATGCTACCACCAGATTTCTGGGAGGCTGCAAAAGGATGGTTTGCCACATCCAATACTTCTATGACTCCTACCAAATTTCATAACAATAGATTTGCTATCCTAGTTGATTGTCGCACGGCAAAAGATTCCACTGTTCACGGTGATGGTATGGCACAAACAGGTGGCGGGAAAGACATTGATATTCGTATACATAGATCCGCAAAAGGTAGTGGAAACGTAATCATGCACATCTACGTTCTTGCTGATGCTCAACTCACTATATTGAACAGAGAACTGCAGAGTATAACATACTAATGGATTCCTTGGTAGAACACATACCATTCAACACACTCATAGTAGGTCCAACAAACTGTGGAAAGACCTCATTTCTCGTAGAGCAACTTCGTGGAGCATTTCGCGGTAAGTTCGATTATATAGTATTAATATATCCTACGCATGCGCACAACAAAACCTATCGTGGTTTTGCCAATCAAGATCCGCACTTCTATGTTATGTCGCCACCACAGGATGCTATCAATACAGCACTAGAGGTTTGTGCAACCTTTTGGTCTGGAACCAATACGCTATTGATTCTAGATGATTGCGCCGCCTCAAAAGACGTAAAAAGAAGAACTGACAAGTTAGTAGATCTGGCATTCTCTGCTCGACATATAGGACTATCTATTTGGGTGCTATCCCAACAATTAACGAGTATATGCAAACCTTTCCGCGAGAACGTAGCGGTCGTAGTTGCCTTTCATACCGCATCGATTATAGATGGTAAAAGGATATTCGAAGACTACGGAGGATCGCAAGAATGTAATGAGTTACGAGCAGTACTTCGGTCCCACAAGTTTGCTCGCATGTGTTTTTGTTTACGACATCCTTTTATGGTCATGTTAGAGCTACCCTCACCTATGATGTATCATGATGGACGATAAATAAATACTTGAGCTACTGGGTGAGGACGTATCAGGTCCACCACCAAAAATAGATGACGATGCAACGGACAACCGGGAAGCACTTGCCATTTTGGCTGCAACTGGTACAACGAAAGAATACCTAGGAAAGAACTTATCTCTAGGAGACGTTTCTAGACTATCTGAAAAAGAAGTAGATAAGCTACATAGAAGATACCAGGCCGTTCTAGCTCAGCAAATAACGGGGAATCTAGTCGATGGTATTATGCGTTTAGCTACCCGACTAGTTGCATACAAAATACCTATAGATTCTCAAGAAGAGCTGATGTTAGACCTACGAGAAGACCGCCTAATCCGCAATGAGATTAGTGCTGTGACTGGCCTGTTATCACTTAAAGCAGGTCGCTTTGTAGCGTTAGCTAGCGTCTTATTCCACGTATCTGGTCACATAGTCATTCCTAGTAGCTCTGCTACCACACCTATTGAACCTTCGCATATATCTACTATATCAAAGCAAGATGGAGGAACAGACGGATCGTATAACTGCAGATCCTCCGAAGACTGCACCTGAGAAAAAAGAAAAGAATCCAAAACGCGTTGCTGCTGGAAAAGCATTTGCGGTAAGCAATAAACTTGGCAAAGAAGCTCTAAAGCGGGAGTTGGAACGTGAAAGCGAATCGTGCAAAGAAACCAACGTAGAGGAAGTTACTAGATCACTACTAGATGTGTCTACTAATACTACTCTAACGGCCATTGGTGTAGGTGCTGCATTGGTGGGCGTATACTACCAATATAAAAGATACAGAAGTGACGCAAGTACGATACGACCCGCAAGTCCAGTAGAGACTAGGAAGGCGACATTACCAGATATGGAGTAGCATTTAAAGATTGGAATCACAAGTAGTATAACAATGGTAGAGAAGAAATTAATGAAAACGGTCACCGACGCCGCAATAATTACTGGATTAGCTGCAGGTATTGGATGGATCGCAAAAAAGGTGGTAAAGGAACCAATGCTCAACGATCCTTCCGTTTCTATCTTGAATAACGTGAAGTGGATAGCGGTATTGGCGGGTAGCCTAACAGTGAAACAATATCTCGAGGATCAAAAGTATTTACCACCTATTTTGTGAGTGCTCATGGCAACGTTGGTAGGAATTGGAATGGCGATCTTCGGAGCGGTCTTAAATGCGACGGCATTCACTGGTGGCGGCGTACTCGCTAGGATGCTTTCTGGAAAGGACGATAGGGCTGCTATAGAACGAGAAAGACACGACAGGGCACTAGAGGAAAAAACGGCTGCCATGATTGCTTACAATAAACAACGTCAAAGACTATACGACCATGCGCAGGAGCAGGAAGGTCTGGAACGTAGTGCGCACGATTCTCAAAACGATACTAACCGTGCTTTCGTACGATCCGACAAACTACGCAAGCGACTACAACGTCTCAAAGAAATGAGAGAACCTCGTTTATCAGACTACTATCAACCATCGAGTTCGCAGAGGACTGGTGAGTTGGTCTATGTTGGAGGTGGAATGCTAGCCGCTGGATATGCCGTTGGTCGTTTGATATGATTATGCTTTTTAAAAACGAGCTTTCTTACGCTTGGTGAGATTTTTTACGGTCGGTGAGATTACTGACAATTACTAAGAATCTACTAGTAAGATTACTGGCAATTACTAAGAATCTACTAGTAAGATTACTGACAATTACTAAGAATCTACTAGTAAGATTATTGACAATTACTGGCAATTACTGACAATTACTGGCAAGTGCTGGCAAGTGCTGGCAAGTGCTGGCAATTACTGGGTTCATATTAAAGTCTTGTTGTTAATGCTATATGTAATGGATGCTATCTTCTATGGCCCTGAAGGATACTGGAAAGGCTACTCCGCAATTGGTAAACTATCGGTGGCAGCAAAGGTATCGGAAGACGTAGCTAGGAGTTGGTTAGAGAAACAAGCACTATGGCAAATTTATTTACCTCCACCACGATATATACCACGACCACATTGGACCGTATCGAAACCAAATGAGATTCATCAAGCTGATTTAATATTTCTACCTCATGATAGACCTGGACGTGGAAGGAAACTATATAAGTATGCGTTTGTGGTAAGCGATGTGGCTTCTAGATATAAAGAGGCCGAACCTTTAGCATCGAAAGATAGTGGTGAGGTGTCTGTGGCATTCGGACGAATATACGATCGTAGTCCACTAACATGGCCAAAAACGCTGCAAGTAGATCCTGGTAGAGAATTCATGGGTCGTATGTCTGAAACCCTAGAACTACATGGTATGAAAGTTCAACGAGGTGAGGCTGGTAATCATAGGGCACAAAGCTTCGTTGAGAGAGCAAATATGACACTAGCCGAGAGGTTGTTTGGATATCAATATGCGAAAGAAATGGTACTTACTTCGGAAGGATCAGATGCACGCAGTAGAGAATGGGTCCAGCGTTTACCAGCAGTCATCAAAGCAATGAATAGTGAGGTGACTAGACTTACTGGAAAGGAGCCTTCAAAGACAGTGTTGGCACAGCAAGTGAACATAACAACTCCTACGTATTCGCGACCTGTTGGATTGGAAGAAAAGCGCCTGCCGTTCGATGTTCTAGTTCGATATCTCTATGCGCCTGGAGAGTTGGAAGGCGGAGCTAAGCGAGCAACCGATCCCGTATGGAGTCTAAAGACATATATTGTTTCACGTAGTGTTATATCTTCTAACCAACCAGTTCTGTACTATTTGGGAAATGATGCACCAAAGCGAGGATTTGTGCGTGAAGAGCTACAAGTCGTTCCGCCAGATACGGAACTACCACCAAAGGGCATTCTGTTCGTGCCCAACCGACCTAGGATAGCAGCTCGCAAATGAAATCGTCAAGGTAGGATGTCTTTATGTCCATAGGCTAGGGTGTCGTTTCCATTTTCGGAGATCCGGCGCTAACTATCAAATGGCGATAGTGATACCTTATTAAGGTGCTGCCCATAGATGTGGTGGCCTTCAGAGCGTAGTACATCCATCCATGCCGGAAGGTTTTCTTAGCAAATAGCGACTCTTTGTACTGCTCGTGGCGGATATGCTTCTTCACAACTACCTTACGGATGCCTTTAGCCTTCTTAATGTTTTTCCCACCGGCCTCTAGGATAGAATACATCTTTGGTCGAAGGCCTACATACTCGGCGATTAGGCGCCCCGCACATTCGTCCTTCATCTTTCCAAGGACTTTCTTGTTCACCACGCTATGTAGTGGATGCTCCTTAGGGTAGTCAGATGTGTCGTAGAGATCTTTGTTGGTGGCCATCTCGTCATACACATTGGCTGTCTGGATCTCAAGGAGTAGACTGTCCGTGTCTGTATAGATCAGCTGACAGCGGTCTCCATACTGTCCAAGCAGCTGGTTGTAGTAGAAGTCGTACATCAGATACTTCGAGAGGTCAAGAACGCTCATCCCCACATAGACTGGGCGGTTCAACGTCAGTCGACTCTTGTGCATTTGTATGGCTGCCAAATCATCATCAAAGATGTTTGTCCTCGCGAAAGCTGGGCTGGCAATCAGGCGTCTGAGTTTAACCTCTTCACTGGCACGCACTAGATTGACATTGACACGCTTGCGCAAGTTCTCCATGGTTTTGCCGAAGACGCTGTTGTTCATCAACTTGTACAGATCCTTTTCGAAGTCACTAGTTGCATTTTTCCGTAGCTTAGTGTTTTTTCGGATATAAGGCTGCATCCATAGGTTTTGGTCAAATAGTAGTGCTCTGTGAATCTTCTTGAGATGCATGCCTAGCGATAGGTAGATCTGTAGATTGCGGTAGTGTAGTACGTATCGCTCTTTATCGCGGAGATTTGGCACCAACTTTTCTACCTCTATTGATGTCCCTTTGAGTTTACGTTGATACTTTGACATCCACTCCTTTGGGATCTTCATGCGCTCTGGTGCTAGAGGATAGGCATTGTATGAGTCGTGAAGTTCCTCGGGGTATTCGAGATCCACTTCTAATATGTAGCCTTTAGGGTCGTCAGATGGGTGGTCTGCTATAGTATTGGTGAGTTCTTGGGAGTCCTCTACCCATTCGAAGCCGCCCGTGGGCAGTGGCTGGCTCATTGCCCATCCATATAGGTTGTTGGCATCCAAATACTGTATGTATGTTGTAGGCTTGGATTGGTCGTAGCCCTCGACTAGAGGATTGTTGGCTTCGGCATGTCTCTTCGATACCATAGATATACCTCCGCGAAGACCTTTCTCTATGAAGAGATGCTGGTCATAGTCCACAAGCAGCTCGAGCTCCACACCTGTAGTTTTCAAGAGCGCATCCCAAGAGAGACCAGGGCTGGTGTAGTAGTGTGCAGGATCCAAGCCATACTGATGTAGACACGTTTTCCGAAAGGTCTCAAAGACATCTGCCAGAAGAAGCACATCAGTTCGGAGATATAGGTCGTGGTAGTCTCCCATATTCTTACAGCAGAAAGTGCTCCAGTCCTTTTGAGCGTGTTCGTAGTCCTCCTCGGAAATGCCTTCAGCTGATAGCTTGCTGTAGAATTCGGCTTGTGGTGGGAGTGGCTCTGCAAACCGATTCCAGCTGTCCATATACTCATACGGGTATATGCCTTTTCGCAAAAGTAGGCGTCGACGCTCTACACTAGGCTCATACTGAGCAGTAATCTGAAAGGCTTCTGGCTGGTTGGCTGACACCAGCTTGTCTAGGGATGCTAAGAAGAATTGAGCGCTGTCAATGAATCGCAACTGGTCTAAGGAGAACGATATGTACTTCTCTGTGTTATTGGGGATACATGTGATCTGCCCTTCCATCTTCGAAATAGCCTGCATTATGAGATGCGAGTCGGAACCCCGCAAGTTGTGGAATACAACTGGAATGACTGTGATATGGCAATGGTCGCGGACTGAGTCCTTGTAGAGTCTCTTCTCACACACATGGCAGATTATGGCCGCGTTGTGGGTCAACTCATCCTGGGTAGTCATCCATATTGCTTTGGGGGTGGCCAAAACTACCTTGATTTTCGATTCTTCTCGTTGCATTGCCTCCAGGAACCTTTCTGCGACATACAGACCACTGTAAACGACTGGAGGCTCCGTATGACCGTCGCATCGCACCACGACGTAGCCAAAGCCACAAGCCACATGATGTTGTGTGTTCTGAGTGCTGCTCTTCGTGGGATCAAACTCTGGTCCTGCGATCTTTGTGGGATCCAACACTGGTCTTGCGATCTTTGTGTTCAAAGCCTCAAAGTCAGCATAGATAACATACGGAGCTGGCAGCTGTCTGTGGTGGTTTTGGAAGGAGAGCTTGTTTTCACCCTCTTTAGGCATTTCCACCCGAATCGCATTCTGCCCTATACCTTGACACTCAGGCTTGTGGGCTTCGAGGAGGTCTTTTCGAGAGTACCCATGTAGGCATCGCTCACAAAAGTGTTTTCGGTGCTCGTGTTTGCTATGATTGTAAAGGAGGCGGTTCAAGTCCTTGATCCAGGTATAATGGTACTTTCCGGACTTCTCTATGAGCAGCATGTTGATGCGGCGGATGTCCTCACGTTGCTTGCTAATCCTGTAGACAACCACCACCCCTTTCTCCCATCCAAAAACATTGATCGCAAGGTTGTTTTGCTTCTCCGCACGTGTTATTTGTGAGATTGGTGTTGGTGTGCTTACCCCATCTAAGTTCAGCCCATCGTCTTATTTATACTTTGAAGTTCTCTGTGGATTTTTTGCAACTGGAAACATTGCTGCGCGTAGTGTCCAACGAAAACAGTTGTCGTCGTTGTTTCTTACATTGATCACGGCTTTCTTACTCGCAACTTCTGGGGGTAGTTCGATGTAAGATCCACCTCTCAGGGGTTGATAGCGAGCAATGTTTAGCCAGAGCAGGATGATGTGGTCAACAACCCATCCAGAGCCTCTATTCGTCCACTTCTCGAGGGCCTCTAGAATCATTGGTATAGCCCTGTCTAAAGCCTCACTAATCTCGCGCGCCTGCATGACAACCTCCTGTTTATGACGCATAGTGGGATCAGTAGACTCATTACTACCGTCTGGATGGTCCTTCCTGAGCAGCACCTTTAGAGCAAGTTGAAACTTCACGCCATGTAGGTCGTGGATTTCTTCCACCAATTTCTGATGAATCTCGTGGCGCGCGTCTTCTAGGAAGGCCATTGGATCGACGCCTAGTTCGTGGCCCTCGGGAACATCCATCTGCCACCCACGCAGATACTTGCCGACAGCCCGTGGGGTTCGCTTCAACGCGAGATGTTCTTCCATATTGATTCGGTATATTATAGTAGGGCTAATTTTATTCGGTATATTATAGTGGTGCTATTTGTTTAAATGGTATACAATATGTGTCTAATTTTCACTAGGGTGGTAGGTAGGGCAGTTATTCTTCTTATGTCTCCACAAAGCAAAGTAACAGCTTAGCTCTCCTCCGCAATTCTCACAAATGTATTGCTTTTGAACTTTAACGCAGGGAGTCTTACGCTTCTCTAGGTGGCGTTTCAAACTCCAACTCCTCTTAAACACTCTCCCACACTTTTCACACTCTATCTCTTATGGGTCGTATATCTTAGTATAACTATTTTGTTTAAATGGGTGTATATGAAATGAAAAAAAACTCGAAGCTCGAAAACGTTGGTTGAAAAAAATGGTACATCCCCGTATATAGTAGTATGAAGAGTGGCGTGTTTTGGCCCAGTATATAATATTGGCGGAAATAAGGGGTGAGTGGCCTCTGGGTCACGAACCGGTTATTTCCACCCAATATTATATATTGTGCCAGAACCGACACTCTTCATACTACTAGTATAGCTCCACCAATTGCCATAATTATGGCAACTAGTGCCATCCTACCAATCCTTTGGAATTATCTTTTGTTCCACGAGATATTTCTTTGCAGCTATACTACCAGCCAATACCGCCGTCCACTTCACATAATTCACTATAGAAGAAGATGGATCGTTGAGCATTGGTTCCTTAATGACCTTTCTTGCAATCCAACCAATACCTGCAGCAAGTCCAGTAAATATAGCGGCATCAGCTATCGTTTTAATCAAATCTTTATCAGCCATACTATAACCTATAGTTTCCTAGTCTTCAAATGTTACTCCATATCTGGCAATACTACCTTCGTTGTCTCTACTGGACTCGTGGATCGTATATTACTAATTTTCTTTGGGGTATCATCTTTGTATCTTTTATATTGATAGTACACCCCAACCAACGAAACACCAACGCCAATAGCTGCTAGAGTAGTAGTAGTAGATATGTTTTTAGTCCAACTTTCCTCCACATCGATTTCTTTAGATAATTCGCTTTCACGTGCTATCTCCCTCTTTTGGGCCTCTCTGGCACGTTTGTTGCTTTCTGCCAATGCTTTTCCAGCAGCAACACGCTTTGGATCTTTTACTTTAGTCTTCGGTTGATCTGCTGTTATCTGATCCGTCTGTTCCTCCATCTTGCTTCGATATAGTAGTTACATGCAAAGGTTCAATAGGTGTACCAGGAAGAACTATGTGACCAGATACATGGAACAAGACACTAGCTAGTGCCACAAAGCGACCTGCTTTAAGTGATAATAGACCAGTCACAGCACTTATCTCGTTACGGACTAGTTGGTCTTCTTGTAGGTCTTTCATAAGTGCTTCTTGAGAATCTATGGGTACTAGATAAGCAACTAAACGTGTAGCTAGACGCATCACACCATCGACTAAGCTTTCTGTTATTTGCTTACCTATAACGGCCTTATACCTTCTATACAATTTATCTACTTCTTTTTCAGGAAGTCTAGCAATATCTCCTAGTGAGAAATTTGTACCTAGATATTCTTTTGTTGTACCAGTCGCGGCCAAAATTGCAAGTGGTTCACGATTGTCTGATGCGACGTCTTCTGTTTTAGGTGGTGGTGGTCCCGTTACATCCTCACCAAGCAGATCGAGTAATTATTTATCATCTATCATGATAATATGTTATAGGATGTCGCAAACAAAAACACATACGAGAAAACTTATGAGATCGAAGTATTGCTTGTAACTCATTACATTCTTGTGAGCCTCCATAGTCCTCGAAAATCCTTTTTCCATCTATAGTTGATGCGGTATGAAATGCAATTACGATAGCTACGTTTTCGCGAAAAGGTTTACATATAGTTGTTAATTGTTGGGATAGTACCCAAATAGATAGTCCTATATGCCGAGCAGAGAATGCTAAATCCACTAGCTTGTCAGTTCTTCTTTTTACATCTTTCGATGGGGCACAATCATCTAGAATCAATAGCGTATTAGTACCTGCCCAAAATGTGGCATTAAGATTCAATGCGGTATTGATAGCATTCTGTGATGGAGATATGACATAAAAGTGTGGATCTCTATGGGCAAATCCACGATAAGTTTTGTTGTGGGCATAGGTGGGACAAATTAATACTATATAATCGAACTTACCACGAAATGGTCCACGAAGTTGTTCTATGAGAAATGCAGTCTTTCCGCAATTCGTTGGACCTACGATGAGTGAGTTGAATGGGATTGTTCTACCAAGGAATCCATTAGTATGTAAAGCTACTCAAAGATCCATTCAATATATTGATCTGAGCATCTGATAGAACGAAGATATGCATGTTAACAGTTCCACTACCACCACTTCTATGAACTCGGATATCAATGTCTTTTCCACCACCTATTTGTACTAAGCCATCACCATGGACAATTGAATCCTTTGCTGTGCGACAATCAACCAAGATTGCAAATTTATTGTTGTAGAACTTGGTGGGTGTCAAAGGTGTCATTTTCGTATCAAACCATCCCTTAGCAGACTCCCAGAAATCTGGTGGTAGTATACCATCTGGAAAGAAGAAATTTGGAATCCCATTAACATCTATCTCCACCTTAGTGATGCCTGGATTAAAGAATGCCTCACTATCTCGAGCGCCTGGTGTATGTGCCACGAATAGTAGAAGTAGTCCAGTAAATGATCTCCGTGGAACTGTTAGATTTTTAGCCACCAAAGTATCTGATGCTTGGTTAATAGGTACAGTCGCAGAGTGTAAAGCGTGGTTGAATAGAAATGCAGTACCTATATCATAATGCATGCTCTGCTTTTTTGGCGAGTTTTTCATCCTCGATGACTTCGTACTCCAACTGTATGTTGGTGAGTTTGTATGTTCCTATTTGGGTCGCATCAGTTCCAAATACTACGTTTTTGGCAGGTGCAAGAACTAAATCGAATGAAATAATGTCTTGGAGGGCATGGGGATACAAAGCTCCATGTTTTGTCAGAATGTCAACATCTAGTGGAATTCTATATTTTGATCCATATGCGGCTAGTATCGCCTTTTCTTCAGTTGAAGATGTTGCTCCGTTAGTCTTTGATCGAAGCTTGTTCATATTTTCTGATTGGATACCTTGTTGAATCCGAGATTCTCTATCGGGAGTAGGAATATAGAGATCGGAATATGTCTGTAGTAGATCTGGTCTGGAAAGGTCTTCTGTTACCTCTCTTCCAAATCTGCATCTACGATGAGATACTAAACATCGTCCAACGTTGGATACCACTCGATTGGTATTGAGTCCTCCAGACAATGTAATATCGACCAAGAGCGCAAAGCTATATGGGACTAGTACAATGTTTTCTCCTAGTTTTGGAACTGTGACATAGAGCGTCTCTCCTGGATTGGCAGATGATGGCGTAAATGTACGCCTATATAGGATACGTCTAGCTTTGAGTCCAAGTGGCTCTCTATGCGTTTGTGTAGGAACTACCTTCGACGATATCATATATGTTGATGTTGAATATAGTAAGATATATAGTTATGTTCAACATGGAAGATGGTGAGATTGACCCGACTGATACAACTGATGAGACTCCATTAATTCCAGATGGTGGCGATGATGATGAGGATAGATACATTAATAGCATTTTCGAATATTACTTTGGAAATGATGAAGGTGGGGAACAAATCGAAATGCACCAAATGTGGAAAACTGATGAGATTGGTGATGGCACGGAAGAGACATCGTTCATTGAAGGTGACACAACTTCAGCAGGTGAAGTCGCATTCACGCGTGTCGAAGAGCAGACAAGAGATGCGTGGATAAAGATACGTGGTAGGTTCCCCCAAGTTAATTATGATAAATTCACAGCTCGTGTAGATGAGTATGACAATGTCTGAGTAAAGCTCAACCAGAAGAATGCTAAAGCTCATCTCCTATTCAAAACATCAAAGGAGATGATCCTCAACGATAAGCTACCAAAGCCCATAAAAACTGCACTAGGACCATCAGCTGAAAAAGTTATAAAAACAAAAGAAGGTAAGATCGAAGTCCTAAAACAGAAACAGAAAGTATCTGAGACCGTCATAAAAGATATCGATTCAACAGATGCTGAAAAAACTGCAGCTCAGGAACTAATAGACATTGACGAAAAAGAGAGTCAAGAAAACGAACAAGAGATCGAGGTCATTAAAGAACGTATGTCATTGCGAGATAGGGTTAAAGCTATTTTCAAGAAGCATGGAGTAACAGTGTTTAGCACTCTAACCGCATTAGGTATTACACTTGGCGTCACAGCTGTTATGATAAAAAAGACACTTTCTAGTATAGCTAATGGTGTTGGAAAAGGATTAAAGAAATTAGGAAAAGGATTAAAAGAAATAGGAAAAAAGTTAGGAAATATTTTACCTGGAATGATTGGATCAATTGCTAGCTTTCTATTTAAAACGGCTGGTGAGGCCATAGGATTCCTAGCTAAGAATGTTTGGTTGTTAATCGTAGCCGTAGTTGTGTTTTTAGTGGAGCAATACAAAAAACGTTAACTAAATATCATCCATGCGGCACCAGCGGCAACGATAGATACCAATGCGAGATTGTTTTCGTGTTGTGGTTCCTTTGGTACCGGTTTTGGTAAGTATTTCTTTTCCATATTTGTAGTTGGTCTTGGTACATGCATCGTAGTTGGCTTTGTCTTTGGTATCTGAGTCGTAGTTGGTGGTAAGTATTTCTTTGAGGATGGTCCTTCCATATTTGTATTGTGTGATTTTACATGTGATCCATTAACGGCATTAATACCCATACTCATATTGCTATCGACCTTCTTGAGATTATTGTTATAACCCACAATACTAGTAAAGTCTAGTGCCATGTTGGATGGAAAAAGCCATACCCCAGGAGCAATTGCATAATCTAAACGTCTAAAGGTAACCTTAATAGTATCTTGGTATTCTTTGATGCTATCCGCAATATTATTTCTAACGATGTTATCTTCAAGCAGTCTTAGGAAAACCTTACTAACCTCCTTTGCATGTCCAGTATTGCCAAGTATTGGACCTATTGCTTTTGTCTGTGCATTACAAACGCAAATCACATATGCTTCTATACTTTGATTAAGCCTACCACGACCAGCAAATGTTAGTCCTGGGTATGTGTTGCCTACTTTTGGAATGAATTGTTTCCATTGGTCGGTTGCTTTTTTGTTTACAATGATTGTCCTTCCAGCATCAAGTTCGGCATCCGAATCTCCACGTTCAAAGGCTTTAAGTTCTTGTTCATCATTCCAAGTTGGATTCGTATTCCATACTTTATCACCTATCATCCACGTTGATGTGGTTCCTAGACCACCTAATCGCCCTTGTCGAAATCTAAAATCGGTATTTTTTGGAATTCCGAACTCATTGCAGATCTTATCGTATGTGGCTTTGTTGTATGGGTTATCCCAAGCTTTCCAAGTGGCTGTTCCTGGTAGTGATGTACCCATCTCTTGTATTATTTTACGTGTCGTGAAGTAGATATGAAATAGCAATGTAGAAACTATACGTTTTGGAAGGCCTTTAAACATATCGACCGAAATACCACAACCTTCAGTGGCAAGGAACACGGCAAAATTGACTTGTTGTGGCCAAAAACAACTGTTAGGGCCTTGTAACCACTTGTGAATATCTGCAATATTACCTCCTTTTGGTCCTCCACCTGCTCCACCACCATACTGTACAACGAGATCGTCAAAGATGTTTGGAACTTTCGCTTCGAAGTATTCATTTTCTGTGACGTAGATATCAAGTTTGTGAATATCGAATTGTTTACCCCATAACTCAGATGACCATTCTGGTGGTAGTCGCATTTTACGAGAATTATTTGCTAGTAAAAGCACGCTTGGGAAACCATCATGCACATCCAATAGTGCGTCGTTGATACGTTTTTGAATGGATGTAGATAGATTGGAGACATCGTCACCATAGACCACATAGTTATGGTCCCCACCTCGAAATAAGATGCTCGTTGAATATTTGCCAGGACCATCTATGTGAGTGACTGCAAAGAACTGATGAAAATCTGCATTTGGATATCTTTTCTTGAATTTCTCCAATAGATTTGCATTAAGTGTTGCGATCTTCTCATCTTCTTGTGGGAAACTGACGGTAGTACCTAGTGCAATATCAATACGTTTTTGTACGTCGGGCTTGTTATGATAGCCACTCACACCATAAGCTACGCGTTCTTCTCCATTATCTAAGAATACGACATATGAAAAGCTCTTTCCATCGAACTCGGATGCTCGAGTGGTAAATTGAGAATAATCGGCATGTGGATATTTCTTCTTGAACCTCATCCATAAAGGAGTGTTAGACTGTACGAACGGCATCGTATTGAAGTATACGTACATACATATATATCAGAGTAAGTTTAACATGGTTATCTTAAATGTCACCACCATATCGTCTGACCATACTGTCTACTTCGACAACCCTATTCTTATCGAGAATATTTCTCTAGTTCAGGTCACTTTTGAGAATAGTTGGTGGAACCTAGTAGAGAATGCTTCGTTCCATTGGGCTATAGACGGTAGTGTTATGTTTCCACATCATATCATTAAAGGGCATCATGATATAGCGAGCATTCAACAAGCTTTAAAACCTGCAATTGATTCTGACATTATCAAATTCGAGCCTAATCAGGCTTTTATTCTAAAGGTTATTAAACCAGTCCAGTTCAGTAATAATCTTTGCAAACTGTTGGGTGTTAAAGGAGATAACTATTATGGGCAACATAAGACGCTCAAAAATAAAAATCACGAACTGAGGTTTGACGATATCCACACAGCATATGTACACTGCGATGTTGTAGATTCCAGTTTTTCAATTCTAGATGGAAAGCGATCGACAATTCTCGCTAGCATTACGATCCGTGGTGGAAGATTCGCGAAATCGACATACGCTTCACTGCTCCCACTAACCACTCGAGCTCTAGGTACGATACGAAATATCCTTCGTCTGACAATTTGTGATGAGAAAGGTAATACCATAGACTTCCGTGGTCGACCTATACGATACGTATTGAAGCTTGAGTAAATCATACGTGTATATACAATGGACGGCGATTCAATTCAACCACTTCTTCCATCAGCACCAAATATATATCCATCGCTTGCTAGTGGCACTGGAAAGAATTTTCGACTGCAAACAGTCCGAGATACGCTTTCGGATATCGAAATTCAAGAAAAACACTAAGAAGGCGTGCGTAAGAAATATGCCCGTGCGCAAGGAATAGTTCATGGTGTCGCAGTGGTAACAGGAGGTCTATCTGTGATTTTATCTGGATCTGGATTGGGAGTAGCTTTAACCGGTTTTGGAATAGTGATTGGTCTACCACTTGGAGTTATTGGTGGGCTATGTGGATTAATTTCGGCATCTACGACCATTGGAGCTAAAAAAATAGGAATAAAAGTTTCTAAACATGAGAAAACAACTATGCTAGCAAAATCGAAAATTAATACGATTCGCGATCTAGTATCGAAAGCCCTACGCGATGAAAATATATCTGACTCTGAACATAGTCTCATCATCGCTGAAGCAGATAAATACGAGATTATGAGGTCTGAAATTCGTCACGAGACTCCAGGACAAATGAGCGAAAAAAACGTGGAACAAATTCGCTCCGAAGTGCGAAAGGAAATGCGAGAAAAACTTGGCAGTCTAGTGGGAAAAAATAGATATCTCCTATGAAAGAAACCGGCGTGGATTTTATTTAAACTTCACTAAGAGCACAATCGTATAAATTACCGTATTGTTTTGGTGCGTATGCAAATTTCTGTCTTGCCACATTACATCATCAAGCGTGGGCGAAATTCCAAAGCGATCTAAAAAAAAAATTTATTCCACAGAGACCCAAAAAAAAAAAAGGGTCGGATCGGAATTTTAGGGTCGGATCGGAATTTTAGGGTCGCTTAGGAATTTATACGTGAATTTGCATATGAAACAGACTGTCGTTTTTTTCGACTAGAAATCTTACGTTCGACTACTGTTTAGTTCGTGTTTATCATAAATAGGTTTAAAGCGTGAATGGTAAGCAATCAACTCATTGATAAAACACACGACCGAACCCTTATGTACACCACATCGTTTAACAACGTCAATAAGAGATATATGAGATCCCGAACGGCGTAGCACCTCGTAACTTGCTCCAACGACTTTAGTTCGAAGTATAGAGCTGGTACCTATATTGTTTACTATTGCCGTATGAACAATCTCATAGACTATTTGTTGGATATTCTTAGGTACTCCTTGGGGGTCGAGTTTAGCAAAAGTCGTTGCAATGTGGGGAACTATTCGATCGGCATTTAAATCTATATCGATCTTATCGTCATCATGTAGAGAACGTATAAAGACATTTCCACGACATATGCCTTTATTGTTTAGTTGCATAAAACGAGCGACCTCACCTTTAGATCGAAGGAACCCACATTGTATACATGCCTGATCAAGTATAGCAGCTAAAATAATTCGTTTCGTATAGCTACGTTTGATACAAACTTTCTTTACTTGGATGAATGCGTCGGCTACGATTACTAATACGTTTGTGGGAAACGAGAGGTCATAATTTTGTTTATAAATAATGTTGTATGCCTGTAGTTCTCGCATGATCATTCGTAGTTGTAATTCTTGGTTGTCACTTTGCTTTGGGCTCATACAGTCTAGATCATGTTGATACCGAAAGCTATCCGGCCTTACTATACGTAACCGAGTAGTAAGATTGATAGTTGTTTCTTCGCATGATTCGGCCTCGGAAACAAGACCACAAGTAGGACATATGAATTCCATTCCTTGCATTTCCATCGGGCATAGACATTCGGAACATGTTTCACCAGTGTTAATATGCAACCGTGGTTTCATATGTAGGCTTGCACAAATTTCTGAACCAAGTAATCTAATAAGATCATCCATACTAGTTGTATACCATATGCCTGTCAATTGTCTAATTGTTTGTTGAAAAAAAAAAAATGAAGAGAGGTCGCATAACAATTTCTCTTCATTTTCTTTTTTTTCTTTTTCGTATCGTGATTTCTACTTATCCTCCGATTCTACCACATTTAGATCTTTCTCACTAATGGAGAGGTCATCCAATGCATTATCGAGATCGTGAATGTCCACCACATTTGGATCTTTTTCCGATTCCACTACATTTAGATCTTTCTCCGATTCCACTACATTTGGATACGTGAGATTCGCCAACTCATTAGATCGTTTCTTATCGAGGTTCTTCTTATTGCGAATGGTACGACGTTGAGGTGCACCACATTTTGCACAAAGTTCGTAAATAGTACGACAGCCTCGACCACACTTCGAACATGGAACGAATATAGCACATCCTCTTCCTATCTGGAAGTTATGCTGAGAGCAATACTCTGACATCTTTGAACACTTCCTTATACATTTCGTGGTCTTTCCTCGCATCAACCAATCACAAGTTATTATCTCAATCATCGTGCAATATACCTATATATGCTATGTGTCTAATTGGTATCTTAGTTGTGACCATGAGGAGCTTAACCTGACTTAGGATTTCTCAGCGTGAAGACTATGTCGTCTCAAAATCGAATTACGATTTTGACATTTTGTGGTTTCAGTGTTGTCACCACTTTATTTAATATAACATAAACACTTTCGAAGATTTTGCAGGTATGATTCCTGTGGAGAGATGAAATTGGAGGCAGAAATTATATTCTAGCCGTCGACGCTAAATGCATGCGATCATGGATGACGCGAACGCTGAGACCTTTTCACTTAAAATGGTTTTTGGAGCTTCACTTGGCAAACTTAAGATGTGGTACGCTCTGTCAAACAGCAATTGTGATTGTAAAGTGAGAAGATTTGTCAAGAACAAGGCTTTTGAACAGTTCTCGAACGAGATTTTCCAAGTGAAAGTATCAGATTTGTGGCGGGAAAATCAGTGGTGAATGCGCTCCATTCGAATAAGTTCTGGACGGAAAGAAGAACCACTGAAGAAGAACATGTACGCCATTACTCTGTTTGGACTCTGTTGTGGGCTGCTAAAGTAGCAGCAGTCTTGTTGGGATCATATCAAGGGTTTTTGGCCTCATCCGAGTTCACTAAGCAAGTAATTAATAATTGACGCGATGAACTCCTTCGACCTCACGCGGTCCGCTGTGATCGCGGGTGAATCAGAGAAAAAGGTAACCCTGAAGACTCGTCGCATTCAAGTATTAGTAAACGAGCTGTCGTTTTAACTAGGAGAAAGAAAGGAAACGAAAGCACCCATCGCTGCTAGCGTGTTACAATTTATTTTGTTTGAAGTTATTTATTATTAAGTGGTGACGTAGATTTTTAACCGGCCTGTTGAACAAACCATCAGTCGGGATTATCAATTTTTCCTCAACCATGCAAATTTACTTAATCTTTTTTAATTTCCTCTCAAACTTTCACAATCATGTACATCTAAACTGAGGTACTATCATGCATAGGTAATATTTTTATTTTATTTTAGTGATAATGTGTCATTGCATGTGTATCTCTATTTTGTGTATTTGTGTTTTTATATATTGCCATTGTAGAACCCAACATATCATTTTTTATAACATGTCAGGTGATGGTTCAGGAAGCTGTGGAGTTGGAGTAAAACATCATTATTCTGAGCGATACATTGCTTCATCCGATAAAGGGCCGATCAATTTTTGAAAAAAAGCGGGGGAGAATTACCTGTGTTCAGAGCACCGGGATAACAAGATAGATTGCCTGTGTTACGAGCACTGGGGTGACTAGATAGATTGCCTGTGTTAAGAGCACTGTGGTGACTAGATAGATTGCCTGTGTTAAGAGCACTGGGGTGACTAGATAGATTGCCTGTGTTAAGAGCACTGGGGTGACTAGATAGATTGCCTGTGTTAAGAGCACTGGGGTGACTAGATAGATTACCTGTATTAAGAGCACTGGGGTGACTAGATAGATTGCCTGTGTTAAGAGCACTGGGGTGACTAGATAGATTGCCTGTGTTACGAGCACTGGGGTGACTAGATAGATTACCTGTATTAAGAGCACTGGGGTGACTAGATAGATTACCTGTGTTAAGAGCACTGGGGTGACTAGATAGATTACCTGTGTTACGAGCACTGGGGTGACTAGATAGATTACCTGTGTTACGAGCACTGGGGTGACTAGATAGATTGCCTGTGTTAAGAGCACTGGGGTGACTAGATAGATTACCTGTGTTACGAGCACTGGGGTGACTAGATAGATTGCCTGTGTTAAGAGCACTGGGGTGACTAGATAGATTGCCTGTGTTAAGAGCACTGGGGTGACTAGATAGATTACCTGTGTTAAGAGCACTGGGGTGACTAGATAGATTACCTGTGTTACGAGCACTGGGGTGACTTGATAGATTACCTGTGTTAAGAGCACTGGGGTGACTAGATAGATTGCCTGTGTTAAGAGCACTGGGGTGACTAGATAGATTGCCTGTGTTAAGAGCACTGGGGTGACTAGATAGATTACCTGTGTTACGAGCACTGGGGTGACTAGATAGATTACCTGTACATGTGTTAAGAGCACTGGGGTGACTAGATAGATTACCTGTATTAAGAGCACTGGGGTGACTAGATAGATTACCTGTGTTAAGAGCACTGGGGTGACTAGATAGATTACCTGTGTTAAGAGCACTGGGGTGACTAGATAGATTGCCTGTGTTAAGAGCACTGGGGTGACTAGATAGATTGCCTGTGTTAAGAGCACTGGGGTGACTAGATAGATTACCTGTGTTACGAGCACTGGGGTGACTAGATAGATTACCTGTACATGTGTTAAGAGCACTGGGGTGACTAGATAGATTACCTGTATTAAGAGCACTGGGGTGACTAGATAGATTACCTGTGTTAAGAGCACTGGGGTGACTAGATAGATTACCTGTGTTACGAGCACTGGGGTGACTAGATAGATTACCTGTGTTACGAGCACTGGGGTGACTAGATAGATTGCCTGTGTTAAGAGCACTGGGGTGACTAGATAGATTACCTGTGTTACGAGCACTGGGGTGACTAGATAGATTGCCTGTGTTAAGAGCACTGGGGTGACTAGATAGATTGCCTGTGTTAAGAGCACTGGGGTGACTAGATAGATTACCTGTGTTAAGAGCACTGGGGTGACTAGATAGATTACCTGTGTTACGAGCACTGGGGTGACTAGATAGATTACCTGTGTTAAGAGCACTGGGGTGACTAGATAGATTGCCTGTGTTAAGAGCACTGGGGTGACTAGATAGATTGCCTGTGTTAAGAGCACTGGGGTGACTAGATAGATTACCTGTGTTACGAGCACTGGGGTGACTAGATAGATTACCTGTACATGTGTTAAGAGCACTGGGGTGACTAGATAGATTGCCTGTGTTAAGAGCACTGGGGTGACTAGATAGATTACCTGTGTTACGAGCACTGGGGTGACTAGATAGATTACCTGTGTTACGAGCACTGGGGTGACTAGATAGATTGCCTGTGTTAAGAGCACTGGGGTGACTAGTAGATAGATTACCTGTGTTACGAGCACTGGGGTGACTAGATAGATTACCTGTGTTACGAGCACTGGGATGACTAGATAGATTGCCTGTGCCAATACTACCACGATCGCTAGTTAGACTGGTTTAGCTGATAAAGCCCGGGATTTAGACCTTATCCACAATCTCGTGAAACCGACATGGACATCATCACTTTATAGCGACACATTTTTACAAAGAAATGCTGGGCGTCAGTTTGTCAGTAGTTCGTCAAACGCGGTAAGTTTGAATTTATATTCCATTTTATTCAGTCCTTTGCAACCAAACGTTGTCTGTCGATAGAAAGATAGTATTAAATGATTTATCAGAATTAATTCATTGGATTCGAGCAAATTCTAAAGCATTTAAATTGTTTGTGTATGTCTATAATTATAGGGAACATATATTCATAAAATTTTGTGGGGAAGCATTTAGAGTTAACTCTCTAAAAGGGTTAACTGCATGATTATCAACTCGCCACTGATCTCATCCTTCAACAAAGAGTAACCATAATAACCTCCGCAGTACTTCTTTTCATGCTCCTGGTGTGAGCATTGACATATAAGCTTGTTCATCAATCGATCGGTAGATACTTAAGGGGAGATATGTTACGGTCCCTGTGGCGCAAAAGTGAACATTGAATGTTCACTAGCGGCGGGGAGTCCAAATCCTGACCTGTGCTAAGCTCCTCATGTTACGTTGAAGTTCTTCAATCATACGCACTTGTCTAATCTGTGTGGTATTAATACGTACTAAGATAACAGCATACGTTAATATCGTGAAGTAGAGAATGTATGTTAGTACCATGGATGGATATACTGTAAACTAATCATTCCTTTAATAGGTGTTAAAAATGTAATACCATGTTTTGTCGGAATATGTCTCACTATTCGTGGTCCTCCTCTATAGTGAGCTGGAAGTGTTTTACGACATCGCGATGACCATTTTCGTATGTAGAACAAAACTGTTTGCGTCCTCTATGTCGATCGGGAAGCGCTTAACAAACCACTTAACGACATCAATACGACCATTGTTAGCGGCATTGGCTAGCGCGTACTTGTATACGTCATTTACGGAAATATTGAATTTCCTAACCAAATTGTCTCTCTCATCATCGTTACGAGCAGACATAAGACCAAAAATGAGTATTTGTTTACGGAATTCTTTATCTCTGTTTTTGTAACGTGCTATATTTGCGACATCATTTAGATGTTTTGAAGTCGAAGCAATAGCATAAGACCAAAAATGAGTATTTGTTTACGGAATTCTTTATCTCTGTTTTTGTAACGTGCTATATTTGCGACATCATTTAGATGTTTTGAAGTCGAAGCAATAGCGGCAAATGATGTGGAACCGGCATACTCTACGATTTTAGTCCAGATTTATATAAGAAGGTACAATATATTAGCCATAGTATAGGACAGATATACTGTATAATATCGTTCCTCTAATAGGGTGTTAAAATATAATAAAAAGTAATAAAATACTATATGTAGTATACCAAATGATATGCTCCCATGATATAATACCTAATAACCACACTCCTCTAATAGGGTGTTGAAATGTAATAAATTCACTATAAACCAAATATTCGAACAAATGTTAATATATGCTTAGCCCTGATATAATACCTTATGATTACACTCCTTTAATATGACTTATAAATACGATAAATGAACTATAGTAGTAAACCAAGTGCTGGTGTCTGGCCCGATTTTTATTTTTATGCTAACACATTGTTACATTTTATGATAACGAACCCGAAGGGTGAGATGTCATAAAATGCAACAATGTGTTAGTAGGAAAAATAAAAATCGGGCCAGAACCAGCATTTGATATACTACTATCTTTGTGACTGAAACTATCGATACAAGATTTTATGCTCGATGGTATAATCATTAAAGGACTTTCAACTGATAATTTCGTTTAACATACCTTCTCCACAAATAACTCCAGCATCCTGTCGGTGTGTGCAATTATGGGTTCCCCATCCGCTGAACGAACACTGAGTAATAGAACTCTCTGTACCATTACACGACACATCGTCCATCCATACGTTACCCGAACCTGCTCCGAAATATGCACAACAGGGAGCGGAAGCTGTGGCATGGGGTAACCCAAGATGACGACAAACTACTTTCGCATCAGTAACTGTCCAACCATCAGCACAGACCGTACCCCATTCTCCGTTATGGTAGACTTCTACACGTCCTTCACTAGAACTAGAACCGCCAACCAGACGAACTTTTGAATAAGGTGATTAATATCGTCAGTGTATGGAGGCAAATGAAATAATAAGATTTAACTATTTATTTATCGTTTCTATTAAAACAATATTTATTTTCGCGACGAAACCCACCTGTAACCTTTCAGACTTACAGCAGGGATAGAGAACTTTCGGTGTGTTGGTTAAGATATAGAAAACATTTGCCATGTTTCTATAGAGTTATAGAAACACGAGTGGGAGTTCGAGTTTTTCCAAACTCCCACAAGTGTTTCTATAACTATAGAAACAAGCGGAAATGTTTTCTATTTCCTTTATAAAATAACCCACAGAAAATTAGTACAACAAAGAAAAACCGCGCGTTTATTATGATCATCAAAACATAAATTCTCCTAACTGTGTAGTCGTACGTCATGAACTTATCACATGACTAAATCAGTCAGTTTTATCAATCTGATTCAGTGAGTTTGAAAACAGTTCCCTTTCTATGAAAAACCTTTTAATTGGAGCCCAAAATTACACAGATGATGAAGAAAAAGAAGCTCTATGGACTAATGCTAAAACTTGATTGACAATACACGAAAGCACGTAATGTTCAACAGTTCATTTTGGATCATGGACTTCACAGCGTGGATCAAGCGGGCGCCGGTTTTCGCACCAAACAAAGTTTGCAGAAGAACAAGACGTGTTGCAAGAAAGGAGGATATTTTGGATTTCTCTTTAAAATCTAGAGCTACAAAGCATGGAAGTCATCACTCGGGTCATCAGTTGTTTTGTACATTCTGTCTTCCAAGGACTAGAATAGTTCTTCGTCGATTTGCCGTGTGTCATGCCTCATGCGAAAACAGACACTTCAAACTTGATCAGATTTCCTTGCCATTCTCATCCTCTACGGCACCTGTAGAGAGTCATACGGAACCGTACATTCCTCAATTAACCAAGAGTAGTCGAAAGGGATGGCGTTGGATGGAGTTTTAGCATCTGTACAAGACTGTAGCACTTGGATGTTGATCAACTTTCTCAGGTTTGTGCTCCACATTTTGCTGTATTTTTGATTTGCATTTCTATTTCAACCTCTATTTTGTGCATCTAGAAATATTTAAGACAGAATTGTTTTAAGTTCACCGGCTTAAATAGTCAGCCAAAATAGACTGTTTTGGCGAAAATGATTGTTTAATATCGCACAAATTGCGAGCAACTCAACTTTGTCCACAGAACAAAATGTTGTAATTCGTACTTTGAGATTGTTTTGAGTTCAATAAAACATTGGTTCGTTCCTAAACTAACAACACATTGTCATTTCTTACAATACTGTAGCTGGTTCTTCGTCGAATTGAATTTAGTGCTCAATGTTTTTAGAAAAGTGTAGGAATTATTTCGCCGAGTTTCAAATTGAGTTCAAGGCCACGATGCCGGCATAAATAGCCATGTTTCTATAGAGTTATAGAAACACGGCTTTCAACCAACCACTTCGCCATGTTTCTATAGAGTTATAGAAACACGGCTTTCAACCAACCACTTCGCTGTAAATTCCGATATTTTAAAAAGGGTGGAAACATGGCGCGAAATACAGTGTTTGTATGGGAATCGATGGGAATCCGATGCCAAATAAAATCCGTAAAATCGAATTTATGAAATATTCTTCAGATACAAACTTAATATCCCAGGTAAAATATTACCATATCGAAATGTGAGGGATGTAGCTGTGATGGGAAGCGTGCAATCGTGCTTTAGTTTTCCATACATTGTCTGTAAAAGCGAGTCAAATTCCGCGTGAAAATTTACAGACAATGTATAGAAAACTGAAAACACGATAGCACCCCTTTCCAAATGACGGAATTTACCGCGAACTGGTCTATTGAGAAGAGTAACTTTCAAATGAGAATTTTCTTTAAGAACTGTAACCTTTGGGACTTACAGCAGGGATTTTTATTTTTATTTTTATGCTAACACATTGTTACATTTTATGATAACGAACCCGAAGGGTGAGATGTCATAAAATGCAACAATGTGTTAGTAGGAAAAATAAAAATCGGGCCAGAACCAGCATTTGATATACTACTATCTTTGTGACTGAAACTATCGATACAAGATTTTATGTTTGATCGTATATTCATTAAAGTAACGTTAAACTGATAATTTCATTTAACATACCATCTACACAAATAACTCCAGCATCCTCGCCATGGCTGCAATCATGGGCTCCCCATCCCTTAAACGAACACTGAGTAATACTAGTCTCTGTACCATTACACGATATATCGTCCATCCATATATTACCCGATCCTGCTCCAAAATATGCACAACAGGGAGCGAAAGTGGCATTAGAGAAGCCAAGATGGCGGCAAACCACATTTGCAGCAGTAACTGTCCAGCCATCATCACAGACCGTACCCCATTGTCCGTTATGGTAGACTTCTACACGTCCTTGAGTAGAACCGGGAGTAGAACCGCCAACCAGTCGAACTTTTGAATAAAACAAATACATTTCAGTACATGGAAGCAAACAAATATTAAGATTTACATTATATCAGAGTTGAAAAAAATAATTTATCCTATTTCGAGTAACTCAACTCCTATTTCTAGTACAAATTACAACACTTCCTACCTAATTTAATTTGGAATTAAAATAAATCAATTGTTTAAAGTGGTTATTACACTTAATAAACGGTAATCGTATAAATAGCAAATAAACACATGACAGTAAATAAATGAATTAATAAATGAATTAAAGTTATCAATATATGTTATTTACAATTTATATACATAATTGTCTGCTAAGCAGTGTTGTGTAGGTCAAAAGTTATTAAATATGCTAAGTAACTATCACCTATCACCCCAACCCCATTAGAAATGTGCAATTTAAATGTTCGGTAGCCTAAAAATCCCAACCCAAAGAGGTTAAAGGGGCATTATCAAGACCCAAATGCTAAAATTTCTCATCACGAAAGACTAAAATATCTAGTCGAATTAGCAGAGTATCGTTAACAGATAAACTGGAGAAAATGTGAGTCAGTTGTGATGAAAGGATGTCAAAAATTCGGGTGGATTAAAAAATACTGATATTTAACAAGAAATTAATAGCAACTTGAAATCGGTTCACTGTAACCGAAATCAAGTTTATAGAATGAGCTTTTACAATCCACTTTACGTTTTGCCAGCCTCTATCGAAATCTTTGAACAGAATAGCAGGACATTCACGTGGTATTTCCCTTCGACCTCAATGTGTTAATTTTGAAGTTTTCTTTTAATGATATTCGATTGACAGTGCCCCTTTAATAGATATTTATGTAATAAAACTTGCTCTGAGTTCCAATGGTTTATTGAATCTTGAATATAGGGATACAATAATTCCAGTGACAACTAAACCGTACACAACTGGTGTTTTCACACGTGCCCCGAACTGCCCTAAACGTCATGTAAGCTATACATATACGTACCAAGAGTAACCTAAGTATCATTCATTACACTATCCTCTCTCTTGAAAAGGCATGAATCCCCTGGTTCACACTCGGTCAGACTCCGACAGTTCTAACAAACTAAACAAAATTTGACAAGTTTGTAAGCTATGATCTAAGGCAAATTGTTCTTTACAGACTTATCTCTCAATTGTTCTCTTAACGCTTGAGCCTTCTTTAACAATTTCGGCCTCAGTTTCTTTATCCTATTTCTGTCCATGTCCTGCTTGTCCTCCAGCAGCAGTAGGCGTTGTGCTATTTGCTGTAAACTGCTAACAACCCATTCACCGTACCGATCCGGGGGTCTTCTCACTCGAACTGGTCTTTGACTTTGAGAGGTGAGTTCTGGTTCCTCCCTCTATTCCCCTGCACTATTATCCTCCTCAACCTCAGAACTGGAGTGTCCAGGCAGGGAGCTGTCACTTTCACCTTGTGGGGGAAGGATGTTTGTGCCTTGAGTATCGAACTTGACATGATCATTATTGCTATTAACAGCTGCTTCAGTAGAAGTAATGTCTTCATAGCTGAAAGACTGAAACCCGCTGTCTTCCAATTCCTCACGATCCACACTTGACTGCTCGCATTCTTCTTTCACAGGTACAATCTCCTCTTCCGGTGTACTCACAACTTCTGCTACTTCCTCTACCGCTTCTTCCTGCTTCCTCTTGTACAACCGCAGGTTGTTGAAATGAACCACTCTGGATCGCCTCGATGATCCTACAACCTTTCTGACAATGTATGTAACTTCTGTGACACGCGCAATAATCTTGTACGGTCCCTCCCACTGTCTATGGAACTTACTTGCCTCACTAGGCTTCAGTTGTGGACTGTAACGTAGTACTAAATCACCTGTTTGATAACTAGTGTGCTTAACTCCCTTGTCGTAAGCATCCTTCTGGCGTCGTTGAGCCACCTTAAGGTTCTGTCGTACGTCTTGATATGCCGTATCCAGATCCTCCTGAAGATCAGCAACAAATTCACCGTATGAGCACTCACTGTCCTTGGCCCTACCCATCATCACATCTAAGGGTATCCTCATCTCATTCTAAACTATTCATATCATTCCCAAGAAGTGATATGGAAGACAGCACCCAGAAACTCGTGGAAGATCTGCAGAGAGTTGGAAAATGGTGCTGTGATAACAGCTTACTCATCAACGCAGACAAGACCAAGCTATTACATCTAGGCACTCGACAGATGCTGAAGCAGACCCCCCTGGATATACATGTAGAACTCTTAGGAAAGCAGTTAACTCCAGTATCTTCAGCTAAAGACTTAGGCGTGATTATTGACACCAATCTAACTTATGATGCCCATGTCACAAAACTTGTCTCATCATGTATGGCGAGTTTGTGTCAAATCAACAGAGTAAAACACCTATTCAATTCCGAAACTCTAAATACGATTGTTAATGCCCTTGTTCTAAGCAAACTATTTTATTGTTCATCGGTTTGGGCTAATACCTCCGATAAGAACTTCAAGTAACTGCAACTTGTGCAGAATTTCTCAGCCAGAATAATAATTGGCGCACGCAAATTTGACCATATCACACCTATATTGCGCCACCTTCAATGGCTACCGGTTAAAGAAACTGTTAATCTCAGAGACATTTTATTGACCTTTAAATGCTTAAATGGGCTTTCGCCATCCTACTTATCGGATAAGTTTTGCAAGAGATCCAGTATACACCAGCGCAATACTCGAAATTGCGGCGACCTTAACATTCCTAAATGTAACTCAGCATCCGGTCAGAGGTCCTTTAGTTACAGAGGTGTTAAGATTTGGAATGCCTTAGATAGCACACTTAAAGCGTCGACTTCATTTCCTCAATTTAAGAGAGCTCTTAAGTCCAAATTATTAGCTTCTTATTACGACTGAATCCAATGTAATAGTTTTTAATCTTAGATAGCTTTTAGATCATATATAGTTTTTACGCAATTTTATCGATAAGTATTTTAACAAATTTATAGTTTCTCCTAGTTTAACTTATTTTAATTCATTTGTAACTATATGTTGAAAAGCCCTTCTGGGAACTTATATTAAAGATATGTATGTATGTATATGTATGTATGTATCTCCCTTCCGAACATCAGCTCAAACTGTGTATGCCCTGTGGAGGTATGTCTTACTGTCTTTAAATGTTTGAATGGACTTTGTCCACCTTATCTTAGGAATTTGTTTCTCGTAATTCTGATGTCCATAATTACAATACTCGCAATAGGTCTAATCTCCATATGGTTAAAATATCCTCTAAATCTGGTTATAGATCCTTTGCCTATTCAGCAGCTAAGTTTTATAACAGTCTCAGTTCAACCATTAAGAGCTCTCATTCTATCAGAACCTTCAGCGCCAATTACTGGTTGGACTCGTCTGCCAGATCATTATAGTTTATCATTATAGTTTATTGTTATTATTTTATCAGTAGTTTAACATTATTATTATTATTATTATTATTATTATTATTATTATATATAGTTATTTATTAGTAGTTAGGTTAGTTTTTGTATCTTAGATATGATTGCTTGTCTGTATTTATTGTTATGTTTGTATTTGTATTATATCTTAGACGCACAGCTTCAATGTAAATAAGTGTTTAGCTTTTTTGAATTCTGTGCATAATAAAGTATCTATCTATCTATCTACACTACTTCTGTAAGCCATCATGCAGTAGTCTAGGTGCTCATCCCAGCATTCTGGCTTATCTTCAACCTTGGCCTTAAGCATGCTCTTTAGAGTCTTGTGCAGGTTTTCAATTTGTCCATTTCCTTCTGGATGATAGGCAGTTGACAGAGTTTTACTGATTTCCAGTAGGTCACACATCTCCTTGAACAGCTTCGACTCAAAATGTCGTCCTTGGTCACTGTGTAGACTATCGGGTACTCCAAACCTGCAGATCCAGTTCCTCACAAGAACTTTTGCACATGTAGCGGCACGATGGTTGGAGATCGCATAAGCTTCTGCCCACTTCGTAAAGCTACACTGGATAGTTAGAATAAACCGGTTCCCTCTTCTTGAACGGGGCAGTGGGCCAACAATATCAATGTGGACCGTTTGCATGGGGTTACCAGAAGGTATTGGCTGTATGGGTGCCCTTTGCCTAGGTCTGGACTTGCACTTGGCAAACGTTAGGCAATCATCACAGTATCTGTGCACTTCCTTGGTCATTCCAGGACTCCAGAACTTAGCTTTCATCTTCTTCAGGGTTTTCATTCTACCTAAGTGGGCACCAGCAGGGCCATCATGGATTTCTTCGAGTGCTTCTTTGACTAGTTTTTGTGGTAGGTCCATCCTGTCCTTAGTCGTAGGGCCATGTTTGGCTGACTGGAGGTTGAGCACACCTTCGTGTATCTGTTACAGATCAAACTGAGCCCAGACTGCCCTCGTAACTTGACTCATGGGCTGTAGCTCCGGACTACTATATTCCCGCCACTCTTGTAACAGCTAGTTCAACACTGGGTCCATGTGTATATCCTCTCTTTGGGCTTGTGATATCACCTCAGTCGACCATGAGACCTTCTCCTTGCTTTGGCCATTGTACTTTGGAGGCTTGCTTGTAACTGCCGCTACCTGTGGTTGGGCTGATGGTACACATGATGGACAGTTTCCATGGTAGCGCTTTGGCCGTCTAGACAAAGCATCTGAATTGCAGTGTAACTTCCCCGGCCGGTGTTCAATTTCATAATCATATTCTTGTAAGCGCTCGAGCCAACGGGCTACCTGACCGTGGGGCTCTTTGAAGGACATTAACCAAGTTAACGAGTGGTGATCAGTCCGCAGACGGAATCTCCGCCCTAACAGGTAATAACGAAAGTGCTCAACATAGGTGACTAAAGCCAACATCTCCAACCGCGTTGTACAATAGTTCTTCTCATGCTCATTCAAGGAGCGACTTCCATAAGCTATCACCCTTTCCGTCCCATCTGGTTGTACCTGGGACATAACAGCTCCAATTTCCAGTAGTTGGCTTGCATCTGTATCAAGTATAAAGGACCCAGCACCTGACGTGAAGATTGGATATGCTAGTACAGGTGCACTAACCAAGCAATGTTTCAGATTTTCAAAAGCAGATTGCTGTTCCCGTTGCCACTGAAATGATATGTCCTTCCTGGATAGCTTATAGAGTGGCTCTGCAATACTAGAGAATCCATAGATAAACCGCCTGTAGTAGCTAGCTAACCCAATGAAGCTCTGAAGTTCTTTGACATCCCTGGGTATTGGCCACTCTTCGACTGCTTTAAGCTTCTCTTGATCCGTCTTAATTCCTTCGGAGGAAACCACATGTCCCAGAAAAGTAACTTGTTTCTTCAGGAACTGACACTTGGCCGGTTTAACTTTAGTCCAGCTGCCCGTATTCTGTCAAAGATTAACTGAAGACGATGGAGATGATCATCAAATGTAGTTGACCAAATGGTAATGTCATCTAAGTACACAAGGCAGTGAGGCCAAGTGAGCCCATCCAGAACTAGATTCATCAGTCTTTGGAAGCTGGCTGGCCCATTGGTCAAACCAAATGGCATAACCCTCCACTGAAATTGGCCGCGGTGAGTGGAAAATGCAGTTTTCGGTCTGTCATCCTCTTTCACTTGCATCTGCCAATAGCCAGAGGCCAGTTAAAGACATGAAAACCATTTTGCACCACCCAATGCCTCTAAAACATCATCAGTCCTAGGCAATGGGTGAGCATCCTTTATCGTGCACTGATTGAGTTGTCTAAAGTCAATACACATACGGTATGTTCCATCATGCTTACGGGCTAAAACAATTGGGCTGCTCCAAGGACTTTGGGACTGTTCAATCCTACCATGTGCTAGGAGTTCATCTAACTGTTGGTCAATAATCTCTCTCTGGTGAGGTGGTGTACGACGGGGATGCTGCTTAATTGGTTTAGAATCCTCGGTGTTAATTTCATGTTCCATTAGATCTGATTTCCCTAAATCAGATCTGTTCATTGCAAATATATCTCCCTATTTATCCATTACTGACAAAAACTGTCCCTCCTGGTCTTCTGATAGCCCTTCCAGACTTTCCTGTGTACTTAATCTCCAATTTTCTGCTTCTTCTTTCCTCTTTTTCTGCTCCCCATTCCCCACTGTTACGTCAACGGATGAACAAGTTGGACGTGAAGTACTTCATGACTTGGAGTCCACTTCACTGGGAGTATTTTTTCCACTAACACTGCTAAGGGGATGATATTCAGCAACTGGGATATCGGAGCGTATCCTAATTGGTCTGTCAGTAAAATTGGCTAGGCGAACTGGGGTCTGTCCAGCCCTGGGGACCACTAGGTAACGTGCAATGATATTTACCTTTCTTTCAACCCCTCCAGAATTCCTGGGCTACCCGAATTCCGTTCATACCCCTCCTCTAGTCTAGCTCCTATAACTTGTTCTGTTCCTGGTTCTATTTCAATATCCGCACACAGAAAAAATTGACAAACACTAGGTTTTACCTTGCAATATCTGATTGGGACTTCAGTGTCTCCCACTACAAGGGTTCCTGTGTCATAACGAATCAGACAGCAATGGTGCTGAAAAAAGTCTGATCCAAGTATACAATCATGAGCCAGCCCACGTGCAATGATAACTGGCCATAAACAATCAATATCTCCTATGCGGAGTCTTACATCTGCTTCTCCAAGAATGGACAATTTATTACCATTTGCTGTCGTTAATGTCCCTGCCACAGGCTTAAGTTCTGAGAGAGTTCCACTTTTTTTCCATGTGCATTCATTTAAAACACTAACAGTTGCACACCTTGAATGAATTGATCCCTAGCCAACTCCACTTTAAATGAATAGGCAGCCTCTGGATAGGCATTCTCGCCCAATTCCATTAAATTGTCGGCGAAGGTTTCGAAATCTTCATTTGGCTATACATATACGTACCAAGAGTAACCTAAGTATCATTCATTACATTGATAAAATATCGGCATAAGAAGAACCGAGATCTTAGATCCGAAATAACACGGCCACTTATTTTATAAATATCACTTCGAAAACTCATTAATAATTCACAAGGGTACTAGCCAATCATGTGTGCTGAATGACACCACGTGATGACCTATTTATACCACAGTACAGACCTGATTAATAAAACATCATGCAGTATATTTATATATTATATAAACGTGGTTTTATTACTTACTTATTAATTATTAGGAATTTTAAGCCCGGTTCGAACTTCTCATGTGCCGAATCTAATTGTTGTATTAAGTTCATGAAAAGGTCGACGTATGAATCGATTAAATTCGACATATTTGTATTATGCGCCTGGTCCAGTCGAATAAAACGACACAAGTTCAACACTGATTCAAAAGTCGAACTTCTCATGTGCCGAATCTAATATACATACACTAGTATACCTAATAGTTAGTGAATGCTGCCGCTCAGTTAAGCAAATGTATTTCAAGGAAATATACAGTAGCGCTATGGCAGGAAAAATATATTACTCGGTAACAAAAAAGTCAAGGTAGTTGTGTTAGATTAATCTATTTCATATTCATCTCGCGCGAGTTTTTGTCCATTTGACAGAAAATAAAATAACTATTTGGTGCTGGCTATTCGCCTGCAGTGTGGTATATACTAAAACAATTATTTACCTCAGTGTCGGTGAATAATTGTTAAATATTTACTATTTTGGCTGGAAATTAAAGGCTTGCAGAAAAAGGATCGCGTCATTATGGAGTTAATATCTAAAAAGTACATTAAATTAAAAACCGGCTAAATCTAATTTTCTTATTCTCCTCTAAAAGCAGCATAACTGTCAGGATTTATTAGTACGTTCTGTGTTGAGTTCTACAACTTTGTTGTACCATATCTCCATGCTTTTTATGCCATACGTGATAGAGTCCACCTTTGGCAGTTCTTAGAATGCATGGCTCTGTTTCTTAGTGTTATTAAATCCTTCATACTTTCAGGTACGTTTTCATAATTAAGTGTTCTAATAAGTATATGATTAATTAATGTTGTGAGACCTGATAGGGGCTTGCACTAAGAATCCGCCATGTTGGAGGCCAATCTAACCTGGTTGACATGGGATACGGTATCCTTTATGGGTCAATAAAGAAATGGTAAACGTGCAGCGTGCGTCCATCGAGTTATGGACGAGATGGACGCACCCGGGAGGTTGCTAAGCACGAAAGAAGCTTGTGTCGCTCGACGCAAAGCCGAGACTCTAGCTTCTTGAATGCTTAGCAACCTCCCAAGTGCTTCCATAACTCGATGGACGCACATCTGTGGAGTTTACCATTTCTTTTATAACATAACCACGACAATTAAAGAGCAAATAATGTTTTTATTGGTGATGAAATATAAATTCTCAATACATGAAGAGCGCGAAAAAAACGCATAAATTAAGCTGAGCACTGGCGCGACTGTTGATGATCCAGTGCAAACACAAGTCATTAATTGATCTCTGCTCAACAAAATATTTATTCAAACTCTACAAGTCATTGCAGTAATCGTCTGAACCAGAGGTTTGGAATTCGTCGCTTTTCCTGTGGATGGGAGTGAACTGTCAGCGGAATCTCCTGGTTTTGGGATTTTGGCTTGTTGCTGTTGTCAGTTGTGCCAGTACGGGATATGATTGAGACAAGTGAACTAATTAAGTTTAAGTTTAATTACTTTCACATCCAAAAGTAGCAATACAATTATCTCGTAAAACGAACTCACTGAATGTGGAGCTTATTCATTATCCTGTAGCTTGCATTAAGAGTCATTGTCTGAGAAAATCCGGTATCTTAGCTTATCACGAAAATCACCAGAATTGTCTCATTTTTAAGGGGCTGTTTCTCAAAAAAATCTTATTTTTCAGTAGCCTACACAATTGCCATCAAAAATCTGCAAAGTATGTTGATTGGCACTACTCAATGATTTAATAATAATAATAATAATAATACATATTAGGAGCATCATACATAATTCTCGATGCTCTTACAATAGTAGAATAACTATTTCTACAAAAGACTAATTAATCTAATTACAATATATATAAAAACTAACTACTACTGAAAATAAAGGTCTTACGTAATAATTTAAAACGTATTAGGAGCATATATATAAGTCTCGATGCCCTTACAATAGTAAATAACTATTTCTACAAAAGACTAATTAATCTAATTAAATATATATATAAACTATAAAAAAATCTAACTACTACTGAAAAGAAAGGTCTTCAGTGATGATTTAAAATGGCTTAAAGAGTCTGTGCATCTTAGATGTACTGGCAGCGAATTCCATAATCTTGCCGCAGCGACTGAAAACGATCTGTCACCGTATGTCTTAGTGTTCGATCTAGGGACTGATAATAAATTAAGTGTAGAGGACCTAAGAGAACGGGCAGGTTTGTAAAGGTTCAAGAGTTCGTTAATGTAGACTGGCGCTTGGCCATGAAGAGCCTTAAACGTAATTAAAAGTAGCTTAAAAGTAATTATGTCTCTGACCGGTAACCAATGGAGTTTGCGCAGTACAGGGGATATGTGATCAGATTTCTTCACCATGGTAACAAGTCTGGCAGCCGTGTTTTGAACGCGCTGGAGCTTGTCAAGTTCCGTTGCTGGTAAACCAAACAAGATACTGTTGCATGAGTCAAGTTTTGACGTAATGAATGCATGGACCAACCTTTCACAGTCAGCTTGGCTTAAATGTTTCCTTATCTTTCCAATGTTCCTGATAGCCAAGGAGGCAGATTTGCAGATGTTGTTTACATGATTAGTCAGCTTTAGATGTCTATCCACAGTAACTCCAAGGTCGCGTGCAGCCAGTTTAGGATAAATAAGGACACCATCCACGTTTACTCCCGAAATGTGTTCACATTGAGTGGTATATCAAGATGTAAGATGGACAACTTCAGTTTTACTAGGGTTACACTCAAGGCCATTGGAAGTACACCAAATAATAATATCTTTCACACACAATTCAAGCTTGGACAATATTGCAGAACGATCATGGAGGGAATTGATAGACACGTAGAGTTGTGTGTCGTCCGCGTACATCATACAATCCAATCCATGAGCGGTGATCACATCCTCCAATGGAGCAAAGAAAAGTGAGAACAGAAGTGGACCGAGCACGAACCTCTGTGGGACACCATAGCGCAATGTTCTATCAGAAGAGAAAGTATCCTTAACCATGACCGACTGGGCACGATCTAGAAGGTACGAGCGAAACCATTGAAGAACTGTACCATTTATCCCGTATCGATATTGGAGTCTTTCTAAGAGGGCGGCAAGGTCGATAGTGTCAAACGCCGACGACAAGTCTAGAAGTACCAGAACCACTTCATGATGTTTATCGATTGCACACAAGATGTCGTTGAACACGCGTAGAAGGGCCGTTTCAGTGCTGTGAAAGCGCCTGTACGCAGACTGTAGCTTAGCCAAAAGGTCGTTTGTAATGAGGTAGTTCATAGTCTGAGTAGCAGCTACTCGTTCAAGAGTCTTGGATAGCAAAGCAACGTTCGTGATTGGACGGTAGCTCGAGAACTCGTCGTGGTCAAGAGTTTTATTTTTGATTGACGGACGAATAACGCCTTTCTTGAGAGACGAAGGGAACACACCAGATGACAATGATGTGTTAACTAGGTTAGTTAGTGGACCAGCTAGTACGTCAACAGATTGTTTCAATACTTGAGTCGGTACTGGATCAAGAGTACAAGATTTGGGTTTGGAGTGCTCCACAATTTCGCGGATGTAGTTCTCAGATACCGCAGTCAATTGACTAAATGAACTTTGACACGGAGGAGAAGCTATTGCCACAGACATATCCATAGATGGTAGCCCGTTCTTATACATATTGTCCCTCAGTTTCTGTACCTTGGAGGTGAAATAATCATTGAAATATTCTGCCAGAGAATGTAGGGACTCGTGAGACGGTAAGGGAGGAACTGGTTTAGCCTTAAACATACCCTCCATCATACGGAACAACTGGTTCTGGTCAGAGCCGGATATCTGTGCTTTATAGTAGTCAGATTTCGCATAGTTAAGTGCAGCCGTATATGTGCGACAACGCTCTTTATATATCTAAAAGTGAACTTCGAGGCGTGTGGACAGATATTTACGCTCACACTGACGTCTTTGCCTCTTTATAGCTCTTAGAGTGTCATTAAACCACGGCGCATTCGGACGAAGGGTGATCGATCGTGTACGTTCTGGCGCATGTTTATCAATGAGCTCACGTAAGACGCTATTATATTGATCTGTTAGGGTGTTTATGTCTGTTGTAGTCGCATCAGATGTAGACGCATGCAGTGTTGGATTCAGGACGTCATCTCGCCATGATTGTATATTTATGCGGCGCAGATCACGATGACGAATGATCTTCTTTGTCAAGCGAGGTCTTGGCAGATCAACGGTACAAACGACTGCGCCGTGATCAGATGGCACGTCAGATAAAATTTCCAAAGGACTGCATAGCAAAGATTCTTCCTGCCTGTCGATGATAAGATCTAGTGTATGACCAATGTTGTGAGTAGCACCGACAACCCTTTGTTGTAGACCTGCCGATTCCAGCAAATCAGTGAACCGAGTTGCATCACAGTCACTGGTGTCGTCCATGTGAAAGTTAAAGTCACCAGAGATGATAAGATACCCACTAGCAACTACTAGCTCTTCTAGAAGTACAGAGAATTCGTCGAAAAATGGTGAGACCGTAAGTTTGTTTTTCTTAGACGGAGGGGGCCTGTACACAGTGATGAGGCGAATCAGTTTACTATTAGCGTGAGCCGTGTGAGAAATAGCTGAAATGTGCATATATTAACTTTTTCCCGCCAACTTTTCAGTCATAATATCAATCCGGCGTGTAGATTTGTTAAAGTATTATAGCATAACCTAATGCAAATGGCTCAAAAGACTATTACTTTACATTGGAAGTTTTAGGAAGAGGTAAAAGTGTAAATATTTGATGTTTACATAAGTAAAACTCGCTGACCTTCGAAAGACCCAGGTCAATTTCCAGCGAAATTAAGTTATTGTTGTCTCACTAGGGCAGTTGTGCTTGCCATATCGCTTAACAGAGAAATAAAAATCTACGATTGTCAGGTCTATTGAGTTTGATGATAGTGGGCTACGATCATACATCTATATAACCAGTTATAATACATACAGTATTGGACATTCTCAGAGGGTAACGTGTCACGCAAGACCGGCTGAACAAATTCTTAAAGGCGAATAAACTATAAATCCGAAGTATTATGCATGCATTGCAAATGTTTTTCCGCAGAGACATGTCTTCATTTATATGTAGGGTATAAAATGTATCTAGTTCCTGTAATGATATTTTTATTTTTCTATTTAGCGCTTACAAGTATTTCTGATGTATGTAATATTTCGCTGAAAAGGGGTTTGCATTTTAACTATTGTCTTTTAAAAGTCATTTCTTATGATTGTTTAAAAAAAGTCCTCTCCCGCTAATTGCTTACTTACGTAGAAAAAAAAGAAAAGGAAAAGAAATTGAAAAATAAAATCAGAACCAATAATAAGATAACTATACGGACATTGTGGTAGTTTTAATCGTTTACGCGCGGCAGAGGTCCACAGTCTTCCATTATCTTAGCATTTATTTCAGAAGTGTTTTAGTGTTCCAGTATTTTAGCATCGGTTATAGCTACAGGCCTTTATTAATTGCAAAAGGTATATCCTTATACCTTCACTGATTTGATTTATAGCTGTAAGCATATAGCTTCATGTATGTTTCACGTACCATGTATGTTTCACCTTTGTCTATATCGTCCTCCGTCCCACCATCCTACTATTTATACACCAGGGTCAGCGGTTGTTCGAAGCAAGGGTAATCACTACCCCGGGGTTAAATCACTAATCCGAGGGGAAAATGTACAGAAAATAGGGACAAAGTTACAATCGCTTCCAACAACCGAACCCAGGACAATAAGATATACATGAAGGCCTGTCATCAGACCAAAAAGTGAGCATTCTGTTTGGAAAACTGTTGAACTGAGTCTAACCGGGATAAGGCGAATTGTGTTGTGATAGCTGAATAGAATGTACAACCGAAACATAAACAACCACTAATAAACAAAATAACCATCAGTTGTTTTAGCGTCTCGCATTTTGACAGTTACCATCCACTCTTTCGAACATTTACCCTTGAATGCCAGTGAATACTGCGAACTCAGTGCTCGTTTAAAAAAAAACAAGGACTGCTAAATGCTTGAGTTGTAGCAGGTTTTGAATTACAATTTCTTCATATTGGCAATAATGTTACAATCAATTCCAAACCCGTGCATGCCCCCTCCCCCGGGCAACCCCAGGTATTTGATTTTTTTCCATCAAATGCGCCACAACCCAGGCAGAAAAGCTGGTCAAATGCCCACCATTTTAAACTCGTGGATGCGCGCAAGCGCAGAACGAGTTATTAGGGTTAGTGTGTGTACTTTGTTTTTTTCTGTGTACATCAGGGACTCTCCGTTGGCTTTCCGAATAGGTCGAATAGTGTTCGATTTTCCGAAGATATATTGACGGAGTTTTATGGTACGCAAACAAATTTGGTCATGCTGAAGAAGATGTATTGACGGTGCCCTCCTAATGCCAGACACTTCAAACCTGGACAAACATGGTAGTGGATCCCTATCAATCACTTAGTGGTGATGACGTAACGATGACGTCATCGGTCACGTGATGTTAAATACATGCTATATCTCCCTCATTTCTAATGTCAGACAGTTCAAACTTGGACAGGCATGGCATTGGGTCCCCACAAATCACTTTGTGGTGATGCTGTAACGATGACGTCATCGGTCACGTGATTTTAAGTATATGCCCATATCTCCCTCTCAACATTCAAAGAAACCATTTCAATAATATATTGTTCCCATACATAATTTATTCACATATCAATTTTATCAAATCATATCCATGGCATAATCACATTAATCAATTTCATATCACTATAATCTACATGTAACACACACTATTCTGACACATAAACACATATAAATACAATACACATAAGATAATAATACACAAAAGAAAGAAAGAAGTATGAATTGGTAATGCTTGTCTTATACAAGCAAATATACACATACTTCATAATAAGTAAGAATTGGTGGTGCTTGCTTGTACAAGTACATGAACACCGCATACATGTATAATACCTTCACTCATATAATATAAACTTAGACTTAGTTAACACCTTCACTCATAATAATCCTTCTAATATTCATAATAAAAACTATACTTTTTAACAATTTCACTGATACTAAATAAGTTAGAAAATAAGTAAGAATTTGGTGGTGCTTGCTTGTACAAGTACATTAACACACGTAACGATGACGTCATCGTCACGTGATTTTAAGTACATGCCCATATCTCCCTCATTTCTAATGCCAGACAGTTCAAACCTGGACGACATTAGTAGTGGGTCCATATCAAGCACCTAGTGGTGATGACGTAACGATGACGTCATCTGTCACGTGAATTTTAGTACATGCCGAAATAGCTCACTGACCTTCCACGAGTTTCCCCGCTTAGGGGCCTATGTTTTCTTACCGATTGGTCAAATGCCGTAGTTTAGGGGACGTGATGGAAAAATGTCAGAAATACGTCATCAATGACTTTTGACAATATCAGTCAAATCATTGCTTTACTAATAATCAGATTCTACAATCAACACTAAACTACAATTAACATTCCCGAATGTTTAAAATGTTATGAAATTTTAATGCAGCCAGGGGCGTAGGGGGGGGGGGGCACAATGTTGAATTCTGGACATTTCCATTCAAGGGGAGATGATAAATTCTGGACATTTCCATTCTATGTGGGCAAAATGATGAATTCTGGGACAATTGTTTTGATGACGTCTGTCAATCTCTCTTCTGGGACTGGTTAGATGGGGGTAACTGCTCCACCCCCCTTGCCTCCCTATTTCCCTCCCTATTGCCTTCCCGCTTGCCCTCCTACGCCACTGAATGCAGCAAACGGTACGAGCTCATTCGAAGTCTAACTCGGCTTTGCGAATCGAACTAAATCGTTTCCACTGAAAATGGGCATGCACTCTTTCGACGTTCGTAACTTTAAAATGATATATCTAGAAACATTAATTATAACTAATCGTTAACAAAAAAATCCTCAATATCTAATAATAATTTGCAACATGTATGATTGTTCGACATGCCTTTAAAACATATCATCCACTACAATTATACTTACTGACCATAATTAAAAAATATATCAATCATTTTTGGTGACCTAGCTCGTTTAGCTTCTTTAGTTATTCTAGGTCACCCTTTACCTTTAGTTATATTTGCAATCTTGACAGACTGGTACTAAATAAAGATATTGATTGATTGGTCGAACGATCGGTTGATTGATTGATTGACTGATTGTTGGTCGAACAATCGATTGTTGATTGACTGATGGAAAACGTTGCTAATGGGAGAGATCTTAGGGACGAACCATTATTTTTGGGAGATGGGGGTGAGTGATGAGAAAAATTGAAAACATTGTTTGCAGAGGCTGAGCACTTAAAATAAATTATATGCAAGGACTATTTTGTTTGAATAAATTGCTTTCAGAGCCGGAAACACAATTCTTTGCAAAACGGAAGCAGTCATTGAAAAATTGTTTGCAGTCTTTATTTTGCCATTGTTCGTCAAGGCAAGTGTCCTAGTTGTAAACGATTAAGGGTTGAGCATGGTTTTGGTAAGCCGGGCAACAAGTGGGATCTCCAGTATATACGGCCACCAGAAAGGGGACACTCGTGTGAGTTCTCCCGTTGATGTTCCTGTTTACGATCACTCACCCATCATCCCGCACAAATATGTTTTACCCACTTGCGCTCCCCGCGAATATAGTCGTAATGATCATTGTCTTTGTCACATTTCTGCCGCTGATAGTCGCGGAAAAGAGAACAGCTGAAGGAAGAGATGGGGAGGACTTGTTGGTGAACGTGTTTGAAAGTAGATGGCAATGTAGAGTACGGATCTCCAAATTAAAGAACGAGTAACCCCACGCCAGGATGCCGCGATCAATTTCTAGCAGGACGGCGCCACGAAAACTAAGCACCGCCTGCCAGCTATATTGCTGGGCGAAATACATTTAACGAAACTAAATGTTCGTGCCGCTCACTTGACGCCAGCGAAGATAACTCCTTAGACTGGAGGATTTCCGCATAGCCGGCCACGAGCTCGGCCAGTGTCAAATCCTCGTACTTTACCTCACGTGTAGTATGCGTGAGACCAAGAAAACTATGCGGCCATAGCTGAAGGGAGAAAACTTTAGTGGTAGGCTTCGATTCTCTCCTCACCTACGAAAGAAACTGCCTTTCCGTAGATAGGGGCGACGAGAATGCTTTCGTCATCACTGGAAGGCGAGGAAGTGAGGCCGAGTTGCACCATACGTTCTCGACCTGACCCGCGAGACCCTCCATTGCTCGCAACTCTGGAAGGGTAACGCGGGCCGAAGCGCCTGAGATCGGTTCATTTTCAGCTGCCGGCGTAGAAAAGACTGTGGCAGGTTTATTAAGGAGTGCACGGATCTCGGAGTTGTCCTGCTTCAAGACGAACATTTCGCCCGATAGTTCCTTTACGGCGGCGGCAAGCGAGCTCAAAACGTCCTGCGTCGAACTGCTTGAGGACACAGAGGGAAGCCCGACCGTTGACGCGGCATCGCCGTTCCTCTGATCCTCGGGGCCCTGACAATACTTGCCCGGCTTACCAAAACCATGCTCAACCCTTAATCGTTTACAACCAGGACACTTGCCTTGACGAACAATGGCAAAATAAAGGACTAAGAGATCGAGCGAAAATGGGACGTGTTCAACTGAACGACTACAATTACAAACTGAAACCTAATATAATATCACTACGACTATCATTAACACCTTATATTATTAGTGCGTCAGCAAACGCAATTAACTCCTTTGAGCACTGCGCGCCTGCCCAAAGATGAATCATTGTTTGCATGGCTATGTTTCTCATAAAAACAATGGTTCGTCCCTTATAGGGCGGGATTGCTTATTGGATACTGAGCGCTGAAAACTAGTTATCCGGTAAACAAAACACGTACTTGCGATATATTAAAGGGGTGTGTCACGGTGAGAGGCCTTTACATTCGTATTCCGGGCCGTCCAACTTTACGCACATGTACTCTGAAAAAACATCTGAATTTCTAACGAGACCTGAAACAACAATGGGTGCTGATCAGAAGCCAGCTAGGTCCCGGATAATCCACAGATCGAATTGGAATTTAGCGTGTTGGTTTTTGCGGAGGGAGGAAAACCAGAGAACCCGGAGAAAAACCCTCGGAGCAAGGGCGAGATATCAACAAATTCAACTCACATATGGCGCCGCGTCTGGGTATCGAACCTGGGCCACAGAGGTGAGAGGTACTGCGCCACCCCGGCTCCCCTCAATGTGGAATGGTTCAAATAAAAAGAAATTTGAACAAAATACTATCATCTACAATGCATATAATATGCACCTCGGATTGATTGTTTATTCGCCTTGAGGAATTTGTTCAGCCGGTCTTGCGTGACACACCACGTTACCCTCTCTGAGAATGATTTGGACCAATAACGCAATGCTACATATATTATAACTGGTTATAAGGATGTATGATCGTAGCCCACTATCATCAAACTCAATATGATCGTAGCCGACTACTATCAAAAATCTCAATAGATCTTTGTTAATGGTACGTAATTTCCTTTATTTTCTAGGGCACATCCACGAGTAACTGAATAAAGAAGAATTCTAGAATTTTATCTAGTTTTCTAAACTGGCCAAAATAGTTATAAGCCATTATTGACCAAACACTGCAAGTTATAGGTAACAGAATTAAAGAAATGTAAAATAATTATTTTAGAGTATGTTGATCGGGTCAAATTCAGCGAATTAAAATTCAATATATATCATAGCATCTCTTGTATTATCAGTTTAATTTTTTTCAGTATTCGCACCAGTCCCTTACAAAGCGAGTATAAATAAGAATGCCACTAATGAATTCTGCCCAGTCCACGTAACTAGCGTCTCTTGCTTTATCCGCACGGCTGAAAACAAACCCGATCAAGTTACCGCAGCCGTAGGAGTTCAAGCTGCTCATGCCTTGTTGAACCCGGCTTCATCTGACCCTGCTCGTCCAGTTGGAGGTATTTATTTATTTTCTTATTTATTAGTCTTTACTCCGTTTGATTCCTCCCGCCGAGCATGTCTGTGTCCCTGACCATTTTGCTTAGTAGTTTTTTGTCTTTCGTTTAATTCCTCGGTATAGTCCTATTCGCCCATGTCGCTCGTTAGCCTTAGCCCACTTCGGTAGTTCGCTTTACTTAGTACCCCTTGCCTAGTATTCGTGTATTGTGCTATAGCATCCCTTGCCTTTCTGCCATTTTCTTTTCGGTATGTTTGCTATCCGACATCCTTTCACAATCATGTAGTAGGTGGTCTTCTCCTCCCCCCACTTCGGAATCTGTCAGGCCTGATAGATTATACCTTTGAAATCTTTATTTAAAGCTGTGTAGCCATGGGCCCCAGCATGCGATATATATCTTAGCCAGTATATTAGAACTGTGCAGTTGAGGTCTAAGCAGCAATAGTAGTTCGAATATATGTGCCAGGACTGTACAGCCGAAGGTCTGAGCAGACGACACTAATTCTAATTCATGTGTTCGGCTGTGTATCCGAGGTACTGTGCAGACAATATTTATTTAAGTTTATGTATTAGGGCTGCGTAGCCGAAGGTCTGACTAGACAGCAGTTATTCGAGTCGGTGTATTAGGGCTGCGCAGCCGATGTTACTTCAAGTCTGCCTATTAGAGCTATGCAGTTATGGTCTGAGCAGACGATGGTTATTGTAGTCGTTGTTTTAGGATCTCAATTATGTTAATACGTGGTTCTGCTTAATATTTGCCAATTAGGTGCTAAATATGCGTATCATTCGTTACTCGGTAATTTCTACAGCAAAAATAACCAAATTCGGTAGTAGGATGCAGCTTGATCCTGGAAAATTTGAAATGTTTGGTTGAAATGTTAACAAAACTTAATTTTATATTTCCCGAAATGGGGTACATAGAACCTTTGAAAATACATAAGTTTATCACAAATTCCCAACAATCAGACCCATCCGCAACTTTATGTGCCCGAAATGTTGGTCTCACGTGACCGTGAGAACTGTTATCATAGCAACAAATTTCCTTTATTATATCAGGTGAATGGTTAGGTGGACAACCATTCCGGGCAGAAATAAATGTTGTCGTGGACATACTTCAAGAATGCATAGAAATACTGCCACTCCGTTTTCACTTAAACTCTCACATGTTAGAACTTAAGGAGCACCTTTAAATCGGTTTCCATGGTAACCAAATATTCAGACATTTCAAGGACAATGATACCAACATACTTGGCACTTTTAGTCCTAATATAAAATTTTGGTTAACATGTCTATCACGTGACCAATCACGTGATCAATTAAACTAAAAACGGGGTGGGTACATTGTATATTTTAAGTAACGATTTTGTGCTTATCTGATCACACTTGTGGTTGACTTTAAAGATCAGATCGGAATAGTTGACCCTGAGAGACTATTAAGGCGAAAATATAGAAGACAGGTCACGTGACCTATTGTTGGAACTCTCGGCGCGTCCCACATCTAGGTTCTGAGTGAGACTCTCAGCAGCTAGCGTTTCGCCTCATTTCAAGTAAAAAAAGACCAATTCATCTCTCTGGTTGAGTCTATATATATTGTCATGCGATCGTATCTCCCTGTCTTTATACCTACAGAAACGTTCAGAGAAGTGCCTTTCGATGTTGATGGCGGTCCAAGGCGCTCGACTCTTCACCAACCAGATTAACATGGCCACCTCAAAGCCTGTCGCTCGTTCAAATTATTCCCCTCTCCGGCCCGTTATGTGAAGATAACCAGCACTGGGTTTTCCTCAAGTCCAGTTCAGGATTTCTCCCCTTGAGTGCAGAGCAACACCACCAATTTAAGCTGTATACCGATTCATTGTCCTTTGCTTGGGTGAGGTCTTAAGCCCTGACCAGATCTCTGTGATCACCGCGGACTACTGGCCCAACTCCTCACTATCATCTGACATTTCCCTCGCCGATGCCCTCTCAGCCTTCGTCCACAAAATCCTGGATTCGCGTGTTGATGTTTATGTCGATAATTCAGCCCCCATCCACGCTTGTAACAAGCAAGGCGCCAGGTTTCTCTCCTTCTCTGCTTTGCTAAAGGCACTTTTTAATGTAATAGTAGCTACCAATTGCATTCTTAACCTTGTCTACGTCCCTTAGGTTGCCTTATTTCGCAGATTTTCCCTCTCGTTCCCTCTCTTGAGCAGATGCAGACTTGTGCGGCGACGCTTGCCTCCAGGTTCAGACGGCCTTTGGTGGAGCGTTGGGACATTCTGTTGACCTCATGGCCCTTCCATCTAACGCCATATAAGACCCCTCTGGTAAGGCGCTCCCATTCTTCTCCACTTATTTTACGCCGGGCTGCCTCCAAGTAAACGTGTTTGGTCAGCTTTCGCAGCTATACCCAGTGCAGGTGTTCGCTAACCTCTACTTATTCTCGCCCATCTCCATCGTTCTTAATGTCTTCCACTACTTGCGACCCGCTGTTACCTCCTTCACCATCGTGGTGCCGGGTGTCCAACCGCGTCTGTTCTGGTGGCCTATCCTGCACAATATTGCCATACCATTCTCCGCTTCACGTGTAAGGGTGAAACAGGAATTGCCCTAGCTCATAGCTCGTGCATCTATTAGAACTTTCAAAATATTACTCAGTGTCTATATATCCCGTATAGCACGAGTAGTTCATGCGAGTACCTCTACATATAATCATCATAGAATGTTCAAATGTGCGCCAAATGAATGTGTGTCATGAAGGCGTTTTGATGGCGTAATCTGTTTGTAACGTTTGTTATTAAATGGTCAATTTCACTATATAAGGAGGGACACCTTATGACGTAACAAAACATCATCATAATGACATCACAAAACGTCATCATTTCAAATAACACATAAAACATGTAGTTTCATTTTGTTACCAATTAACTCACCAACAGTTCTTCATATAAGTAAAGAGATGGCGTTAATTATAATTATTTGGTCACGCTCAACGGTACCGCTTTCGGCGATCTTTATGCCTGCCGTGGTTATGACAAACCTCTCACAATATAACCACATTCTTGGTATGGCCATATTATCTGCTCAGTGACCGTATTTTATATTCCCAGGACAAAACGTTTCCCCTTGACAAACATTGATTTCAAATGAGTCATTATCCCATTTCCACCCACATGTATTGCTTTGAAGAAACGCCCATATGCATATCTCCCTTAATGAATATCTTTTTTAGAGCTCCTTAATCTTCTACCCCCACAATTACGGTCTGTATTAACTAACCAGCGCCGTTTCTGTCACTATTTCTGTTTTATTGGTAATTAACGACGATTTCAAATGGCTGCAAAGCATACGTTAAGAAATTACCCTGAAACTCAAATGATACTACCCATCTTTCCTCCTTTGAATCTATGAGATGTTATGGCATGTTATGGCGCTGTTCAAGCATTAACAGTCTTCCTGTTTACTTCATGTGTTCGTTTATTATGACAACTTACTTGAACCATCCTTCTGTGCTATCACGGTTGTTGTCAACATCAAACATAGCGTCGTGATGAACCAGTTACGCCACCTCATGTTTCTGAGCAGGTTCTATGAAAATATGAAACATTTATTTCATTCGTTTGATTTTCTTACGCGGAAGAGAAGCAACATGCATATAAAAAGTCAACGTTTCTTGATTGACATCAGGAAAGCTACACTGAAACGTCTTCCCCAAGATATAAATAGCTCGTGGAATTCAAACATCCTTTTCTCTTTCTCAAACACTCTTTTCACTCCAAGTTAACAAGCACCTTACTATTTTTTGACGAATCATCATGAGTGTTTTAACAGCATGCATTTTATTGTACAGTTATAGTGTATTTTGTATATTGTTTAGTGCCGTTGCCTAGACTCTGATTTCTTAAATTCACTAAAGCTTGACAGTTCATTTTTAGCTGATGTCACACACCCACAATTTACACACCAGACTCATTAGCATTTTGTATTCCAGGCGAGTTTAGAACGTTCTTCAAAAAACCAACCAAGCTTGACAAATTGTTAAAGAAACACTAACATTATTCATATGAGTATTCAGTTTCCCACGACAATGGCTAGCGAAAACGTTTTCTCCTACTCCGAACAGAAACTCCCAATATCTTTCAGTTCTAGCTTTCCCATTTGTCGTTAATGCAAACTGCGCTTTTTTAGCTAAGTATACACCTATATAAAAAGCGTTGTCCCGATCAAGCGATAAGCGATATTATCAGACCGATATGGATTGTTTCCAACTCTCCCGTAAACTACGACGTAATTCGAAAATCGACTCGCAGAAGACCATAATATTAAACAAACGACTTCACCAGACTTTCAGCTACAACCACAATCCATTGCGGTCTGGTAATGTCGCCTGTTGCTTGTCGTGTGTCGCTTGACGGGACAACCTTTTTTGAAATAGGTGAATACAGATACATGCACAAAGGTCTTCCAGTTTGGTCAGCATACTCTGTTTTGTAGCAATTGAAAACAGCAGCCAGTTAATGTTCAGTAATTGAGACTGATCACAATATTATTCACCACTCCAGACGAAATATTAGCAAAACAAACTACAGAGTTAAGGGCCCGTTGACATATTCCGTTGCTATGCAACACCGTTGCTATGCTCGCAGGAGCAGATGCGATTTTGACTTCCAGTTTATGCTAGCCTGATAAAACAGCCGACTGGGCGATATGAGTCGGCTGTTTTCTCAGGTTAGTTTTATGCGTGTCCACCGGCCACCCGATAGTTTTAATACTTACACATGTTTGTAAGTTTTATTCGTGGTTTACCTGAAAGGTTTTCATGAATGAATGAAGTATAAAAGTGTTCAAAAGTCGGAACAAGCCGACTAGAGAAAGGGAAATCATTAATAATTTGAACCGAGCAAAAACGTAACGGCAAGCGTATTGATGAGTGAAATCAGTCAGGAAATCGCCGATAAAAGGGAAAGCAAACTTCTATTGGATTCTCAGATGTAGCCGAGCTATTCCCGATGTTGATAGATTGAAAGAACATCTTGTAAATAGTAAATATAATTGTCAAAGATATAGAAGCTGAAATGGCTGCTTTCAGCGAGAACATGTCCTCTAAAAACAAAAGAAGAAGGAAAGAACGGCCATTGAAGAAGTCAAGTGATTTCTTCCACAAACATGTACACTTTTGTCTCCAGATAGTTCTTTCGGGTTCCTGGTAAAGTTGTAATTGAACCTCAGTGCCACTAATTAAAATACAGGTCAGTTTTCAACCATAAAAAGTATTTTTTATGTCGGAAAACAAACTGTTGTGAACGCCACGAGATTGAACTTCAAGTGAAAGTTGTCGAATCTCGGTTTAATTTTAGCTTGATTCCTATTGGCTCTTCGGTTTGCCGCGAAATGTGTTCCTGGCATCTGCTCCAAACTAGGGTTAGACACGTTATGCCGGCATAATTTTGGGCATAATGCTAATCAGAGCATCAAGCATAATGCTGGCATAATAGGCATTTTTTATAATGCTACAAAATTTATCTTTCATTGTTTTCAATGAAAAGTTTTATTAGAAAAATGTCACGAATTTGGTTTTCAACTAACTTTTCTGAGTACAGTATTCAGCTCATTTCAAGGCTTGGTTACCGGTTTAGAAGCCTGGTTACCTCATTATGCCAGGTTCCTCAGGCTTGGAAGTCATCAATCCAACATGGATCAAGTTCGATTGAACTCACTGGCTCTGAGCCAGGAGAAACCGTGACAAATGCTTTAAGTCTATTAAGAAGCCCACAAGCATTGTGGGCTTAAAAAGTTGTGTTTGTAACCTATGGAGGTGATTTGTTTGGGCAGGGCCAGGAAAAAAGCTAAAATATAGCAAGCATCAATCGAGCATAATGCTCCGACGTGAGCATAATTTTCGGCATAATGCTATGATTTTTAGGGTGACGCTCATCGAGCATAATGTGTCTAACCCTACTCCACACAGTCCGAAGCTCATTGCAGACAATCAAGCTAGCTCATTGCAGACTGGAGTATTCAGCCAAGCCCCAAAACTGGCCATTGTCGGTTGAAATAGCTGGAAATAGGAGAGAATGCGCATCCTGTTCGACCACTTATTGTAGACTTTACTGCAACAACCGTTCTGCGACGATTTCACGACCTCAAAACAGGCAATTTTACGCATGAGTTAATTCCTTCACTTCCGGATTCTAAAAATATTTAAAAAAAATCGTGCTTTCACTAAACAACGAAGTTTTCCCCGTTAAAATGTTGTTGGCCTCGTTTTCCACAGATTCAGCATGGATTTTGGAAACCGACAAAAAATGCCAAAGTTATTGTTTTTCATTCGCCAAAAAAACTTTAAATTGGACTGAAAATTTTGTAAAATCTTTTCGTAATGGCAAACGCATGCTCGGTTTTATTTTGTAGGTTCGGAAAATATTCATAAATTACTAGTAGATTACAAATCCTTGGAGAGTTTAGAAATGTTCTGATTTTGATGACGTCATCATGAGGTCACTTGATGACGTCATCAGACTTTACACTGACAATAATTACTGCCCACTCTTTAATTTTACGGGTTTTACGAGGCTGCAAACTTTCCCAAGCAACGGCTGATTTAAATATGCCAATGGGCCCTTTAGGTCGTACACGATCATACACGAAAGACAATACACAAACACAAAAGTGAATGTAATGGAATTATAGTTAATCCTTGTTCTTCTCGACACCAAATATTTATACCTTGGATTTAACAAAATATGATAGAAAGCAAAGTAGCGTTAGTTTTAAAGTCGTGATGTTCGGTTGGGGAAACTGCCGTTTTGAAGGTATGTACAAAACAATAAAGAAAGTTGTTACCTGCGAGAAACAATTTTCGGTCTACAGCTTCCTATTGGTTGACATTCACAACAACAAAAACAACAACTTTATATTTCGTACCTCTAAATATTGAATCCAATATTTAATCAAACAAAGGGCAAATCGCTCGACACATTGCCAACAATACATTTAGAGGTGACAGCATTTAGCTGGTTAGAAGGCTTAACGCTTAAATAAAATCCCTTACCTACTTCTTGATTCTGGGAGTAGAACCAGCCGCCGTACACGTCTATCAGATCAACTGGGTAACAAAGATAAGAACAATGTTAATTAACAGGCTTAGTAATTAGTAATGAGTTTTAATCTGTTTAATTATTAGTCATTATTAATCATCATTTTATCTTTAATTTTCATTTCTACATATTTCTTCAATATAATTGTTCAAGAACAGAATCGCTAACAATAAAGCTCTTGTAAAATAACACAAGAATTTATGGTAAGTTAGATGATCACGAAGAGGGCCCAACAATAAACAACTAGATTAATATTGGTAAATAAGTAATTGAGTGAAGTGTGAATCGAAGATAATAATCCAAGTGATATGTTGAGAAAGAAAAAACAGAATTACCTAATTATATAGAGGTCAATGAGAAAATCAAAGACTTATGTAAAAGTGACTTGTGGCAATAATAACGCAGTGAAATCAGTAGTGAACAATATTCTTCGCACTACGAAATCTACGCTTTTGGATTCGCTAGCCATTGACCATGTGGTATTCAATAATAATGTAGCATCTGAAGTAGATAGAGAACTCCTAGGAGAATCAACTTTAATTTGTATGAATTCATCACCGAAAAAAAAAAGAATTTTGTAAGATCTTTAACTACACTATTGAAAGGGTAAGGTTTTCAAGCTTTCCATTTCCCCCGGCTTAGTTATCGAATCACATAGCCTCTATATTTACTGATATATGACCGAATTAGAGCTCATGAAATGTTTCCAATTCAAGAAAGGCCAAAATATTTAAAAAGAGGGAGGGTAAATGTTTTCGCCTTTTCTTGGTGCTCGAATTTACTGTTTTTCCTCTCAAAGCGAAAAAGAAAACAAAAACACCTGCTATTCTTCTCTTTATTTTTTTATATATTTAAAATACGTTCTACCATTATACAAAAGAGACAGAACATAAAAAAGACAATATAAAAATTTACTAAGTATTCGACAGCAAATTAAAAAGCCTTCCAAGTGATAATATCTGCGTTTGTCTTTTCTACTGGAAATAAAGTCAGAGCAAGGTCTCTCTTTGTATTTGGAAGAGAATGTTCTTGTATGAACTTCCCTGTTCGAAATATGATAACCGTGGTCACGTGTTATGCTGAAGCTGAGAACAGATGGCAAACGTATTGAAAACGTTGGTGCCTATTCCCTAAAACTACGTCGTCACAAAGCAATAATAAAAATACGTTTTCTTATTTTACCATAACCAGGTTTGGGTATTTTTTTTAAAAACCGTATATCTAACATGCGTGGTTCTCCAAATGGGAAACATTCAGTGTACTGCGATTTTCGCTTTCGTCTCCTACGTAGACCATCAGAGCTTTACAGCATAGTTTTTTTTCATATTGTCTGTGTTAAGTGTTCTGTTGTTGTGCAAGGACAATTTGAAATGAAAAAAAAAGTTTGATCTACACATATTACAGAAAAGAAAACTAGCAATTACAATGTTAAAATCAAAACATTAAACAGTTCAGAAATTGATGTCATCAATTAATAATTCCTGTACAGAAAAACTAGTGTGCGTCGGCGGGGAAGATAAACACCAGTGTAGTTGGTATTACATTAACTAAAGAGTCGATGCATACTGCATGAAGCCGTGGGAAGCGAGTTATAACTGAGGCAGACGTATTTAGCGCTAGTCCTTCGTTTTTCGTTTTTTGTTCGCTCTGATAAAGGGATTATTCCTTGGCGAAACAAAAAGTAGCTCTTAGTTGATATTATCCGAAATTAATGGACTTGCATGCCCTTTTTGGGTTCCGCGGTTTCTAATAAAATATTTACACAGTGTTATGGTAAATTCCCCGAACATTTAGTATGAAAAGCAGCAATAACAGATTGTATTTCCACGCCAACCTTGTATTTTTCTTGTAAAATTTACAATAACATTCAGCATATTATTTTTCCCTGCAAGGAAACTTGAAATAAAGAAACTCTTTTATATATGTAAACATCTCTGAGAAAAAGACTACGGTCTTTACAAAATGAGGGAAAGGTGCTACCCATGACAACATAGATTGGTCTCCAACTACCTATCGGTTGACATTCACGTCTTCTCAGATAATAGCGGCAAATCGCTCGCCGTATTCCAAACAATACTTATAGAGGTGAACACAATTATCTGGTTAGAAGATTGTCACTTAAAGAATATAGTCTAACCGTCATGCTTTGCCCGCTATGGCCGGCATTTTCTCAGTTGAAAAGTCGGTTTTGTACGAGTTGTCTTCCAATCTTTGAATATCGTTACAGTCCTGTTGTTTTATTGACAGTTTCAGATTGAATCTGTTTTTGAAAAGTTTCTTTTTGTAGTTTTTCTGTTTAGTTTGGTAGTTTCACAAAGCAGGAACAAACAAAACAAATGGCCGCTAAGCATCATGGTTGGGCCATATTCTTTCAACCAAGTATTTACTTACCTACTTCTTGGTTGTGGGATTAGAATCAGCCGCTATTCACGTCTATCAGATCACATTTCTAACAAAGAAAAGGACAATACTTAAATTGACAGGTTCAGTAATTAGTACTAATTATTCGAGCTCCCTGCCTAGCTGTGTTATTAGTTGTGGATAGCTGTGCTATTTGTGGTGGCTAGGTGTGTCATTGGATGTGTTTAGGTGTGGCTATGTCTGCTAGCAGATGTGGCTAGTGTGCTAGTTGTTGTGGGTGCATGTGGTATTGGTTGTTGCTAGGTGTGCTACTAGTTATGATTAGGTGCATTAGTGCGTGTGGATGGGTGTGCTAGCCCCCTAAGACACCCTGCCACACCCACTAACTCGGATAACGCACCCATACCGAGTAACACCCCAACTAGTACAGCTTGTTGCCAAAATGACTAACACACCCAGGCACACCCAATAAGACACCTTGCCACACCTACCAGTAGGTAGCCACACTTCCTACCACACCAAGTCACACCCATGTACACACCTAGCCACAGCTAGCACATCTGACAATATGCATAAACATATCTAGCCAAAGCTTGCACACCTAGCCACAAGCACTAACACACCTAGTCACAAATACTGAAAACTAGCCACAGCTATTAACACTGCTAACAACAACTACTAGCACACCTAGACACACCTAAAAGCACACTTTGCCACACACACTAATAATGAAAGCCACACCTAAATTCACACCAATGCATACCTACTAGAATCCTTAGCCACAACTACTGGTATAGGTAGCGATACCTACTTCCAAACCAAGCTACATCTACTAATGCAACTAGACACAGCTATCGCACCTAGCCACATGCACAAGTACACCTAGTCACGAAACACTAAAACATACAACCATGCCTATTGGCAAACCTAGCAGCACTTATTTAAACCTACTCACAACTACTACCATAAGTAGACACATGCAATATCAGACATTGTCACACCAAGCCACACCCCTTGACATAACTAGCACGTCTAGCCACACCGACTAGCAGGCCTAGCAACATCTAAAAGCACACCTATGGAAACGAAATCACCTAGCGACACGTGTTAGCACCCCTAGTCACATGTACTATCACATCCTCGCCACAACTACCAGCACACCCACCTGCACACATAGCCACACCAATTAACACAACTAGCCACAATTGTTAACATGTACTGGCGAATACACCCACACCCACTAACACACCTGGCAACAGGCACTGACACACAAAGCAACACGCACAAAATACACCTAGCAACACGCACTAATACACCTAGCAAAACGCACTAACACACCTAGCAACACGCCCTAACACACCTAGCAACACGCAATAACACATCTAGCAACACTCACTAACACACCTAGCAAAACGCACTACCACACCTTGCAACACGTGCAAATATACCTACCAACACGCACTAACACACCTAGCAACACGCACTAACACACCTTGCAACACGCACTAACATACCTAGCAATACGCACTAACACACCTAGCAATACGCACTAACACACCTATCAACACGCACTAACACACCTATCAACACGCACTAACACACCTAGCAATACTCACTAACATACTTAGCAACACGCACTACCACACCTACCAACATCCACTAACATACCTAGCAAAACGCACTACCATACCTTGCAACACGTGCAAACATACCTAGCAAAACGCACTAAGACACCTAGCAATACGCACTAACACACCTAGCAACCCGCACTAACACACCTAGCAATACGAACTAACATACCTAGCAACACGCACTACCACACCTATAAACATGCACTAACACACCTAGCAACAAACACAAACACGCCTAGCATCACGTCCAAACATACCTAGCAACACGCACTAACACACCAAGCAATACGCACTAACACACCTAGCAACACGAACTATCACACCTAGCAATACGCACTAACACACCTTGCAACACGCACTATCACACCTAGCAACACGAACTATCACACATAGCAATACGCACTAACACACATAGCAACACGTACTAACACACCTAGCAACACGCACTAACACACCTAGCAATACGCATTAACACACCTAGCAATACGCATTAACACGCCTAGCAACACGTACTAATACACATAGCAACACGTAGTAACACACATAGCAACACGCACTAACACACCTAGCAATACACACTAACATACCTAGCAACACGCACTACCACACCTAGAAACATGGACTAATACACCTAGCAACACGCACTAACACGCCTAGCAACACCCACTAACAGACCTAGCAAAACGCACTAACACACATTGCAACACGCACTAACGCACATAGCAACATGCACAAACACACCTGGCCTAACGACAACTACAAGAACACCTAGTTTGGTGGATGCAGGGCGAAAAAACCGGTTGCCTATCACCACTATGCCCCGGGTTCGATTCGTGGACACGGCGCAATATATGAGTTGAGTTTAGTGATTCTCACCCAGGTTCTCTGGTTTTCCGCCCTCTATAAAAATCAACATGTGGGTTGAACTTTGAATGCAGAGAATATATGAAAGTAGTAATGAGTGTGTGAAATGAGTCTCGGGCATATCTTGCTACAGGTCTAATCAGCCTAATTCATCCGTGGATAACTTTTTAACATTAATATTTAACACCTACACATTTCCATTAACACACCTACCCACAACTACTACCACACCTAGGCACGCCCAGTTACACACGTAATTACAACTACTAACACACCTATCCACACCTAAAAGAACACGTAGCAACACCTACTGAATATAGAACACCTAGCCACAACCACTAACACACCCAGCACGGCTCTTAAAATTCCTAGCCACAACTACTAGGAGACCTAGCCACACCTATTACCACACCAAGCAACACGCATTAACACACCTAGCCACAAATACAACCACACCTAGCGACACCCAATAATATAGCTACCCACGACTACTAGCACATCTACCAACACTTAACAAACTGCGTTACACCCAACAACACACCTAGCACCAACTACTAGCACAAATTGCAACAACTACTAACACACCCATATACATCCTGTAGGAAACCTAGCTACATGTATTAGCACAACTAGCCACATCCCTAACACACCTAGCCACATTAAATACACACCTAATCATAGACGATAACACACCTACCCATACTTAAAAGTACAAACAGGGACACCAATTAAAACACTTAGCCACACCTACTAGTACACTTAGTCACACCCACCTAGCCAAAAAAATAAAAGGACACCGAGATATACTTATTTCTACACCAAGCAATAGGCAATATCACATCCAGATACAACTACAACACACATAGCTACACCCACAACACACTCATACATATCTATTAACACACCTAGCCATAACTACTAGCACACCTAAGCACCCAATCACAAGTAACTAGTTCTGCCACACCCAACAGCACACCTAGCCACACCCACTAACACACCATGAACCAACTACTATCACACCTAGCCACACCTACTAGCATACATTTTCACACCTACCAGCATACCTAACTAACACAACAGGCCACAACTCTTAACACAGCTATTCACACGTATTGGCACACTTAGCTACACCAACTAACATTTCTAGCAACAAATACAAGCAGACCTTGCCACACCCATTAACAAAACTAGCCACACCCTCAAACACACCTCTCCATATATGAAATAATACCTACGCACACTCACTAAGACACCTTCCCACACCTACTAGCACTGCTAGACACACCCACTAACATTCCTGGCAAAATATAGTAGCAGACCAAGCGACACCATTAACATAACTAGCCACACCATCAATCACACCTACGCATAAACAAAATAACACCTAGACACATTTTCACACCTACTAGCACAGCTAGCCACACCCAATAGTACATCTAGCATCACCTACTAGCACAAATAGCCACAGCTACTTGCACACCTAGACACACACAGTAGCAAACTTAGCCATATGTACTAGCACACCTAGCCACATCCCTAACGCACCTAGCCACATCCCGTAACATACCTAACCATAACCACTAACACACCTGAAAGTGCAAATAGGAACACCATTAAAACACCTAGTCAAACCTTCTAGCACGCTTTGCCACGCTTACAGCACACCTAGCCACATCCACCTGCACACATAGCCACACCTACTAAAACAACTAGCCACAATTATTAACATAGCTTTTCACGCGTACTTGTACACGTAGCCACACCCACTAACATTTGTAGTAACAAATACTAGCAGACTAGTCACATCCATTAACTCAACTAGCCACAACAACAATCACACCAAGCCACGCCTAGCCACAACCTCAAACACACCTCCCCGAATATAAAATAAGACACCCTCCTTACGACATTCATATATTCTCTGCACTCAACATGTTGATTTTTATAGAGGGAGGAAACCACACAACCCGGAGAAAAATATTTGGGGCATGGGTTTTAAGCAACAAACACAACTCACATGTGACTCCGCGTCCGGGAATCCAACCCGGGTCATAGTGGTGAGAGGTGAGTAGTTTTATGCGCTGCGCCACCCAGCTCCCCAGTGGTAGTAGAGTTAGCTACGTGTACTTGTAGCTGTGGCTAGGTGTGTTAATTGACATGTTTAGCTGTGGTAGTAGGTGTAGCTGTGTGTGCTTGTAGTTGTGGCTTAAGGTGTGTTAGGAAGTATGCCTGTCTGTGGTAGTAGTTGTTTGGTAGTTTGCAACAACAAAGTTTTACAGGTAATTTCTTGTAATAGTGAGAAGTAATATTGTGGCCTGATTGCTTAGTATAACCAGTCTAGTTCCAGAAACATCACATACACTTTTGGTATGTTTTTGCATACGTTTCTCACACACATTATCACAGATCGGTGCCAATTCGTGATTGACAGCTGCTTCCTCTATTAGCGGAATCAGCAAGTCGTTCATCAAAGTTGACGTGAACTGTCAATGTGTTTTTGGTTTTAAAGAGAAATATGCCAGCGAAGAGTCCTTCGGAAAATTACTTTGAAAAGAAGGAGAAATTGTTGATATTTTCTCAGTGAGAGAAGGAACAATAGCATAATAAGTTACTTTCAGTCGCCTCTAAGGTTGCTGGTTCCTCCCAGGCCAGTGACACATGAAATACAATACTTAGCAAGCCAAACTAAGGAAGATGTATTCGATCTATTAAATTCGTACACTCTCACAATACTTTTATTATTAAAAACTGGGTTTATTCGTGAGTGTACTTAAGGTTTAATTTTAAATTACTCTACACATTTAGAAGATTCGTGTAAACAATTGTTTGCCATGTGGATTCATATTTATTGATACCATTCCTTGTGTCTATTGTGTGCAAGGACAGCATATTAAAACATATTTGCTCAGAAGAACTACTGGGTGTCTGTCTTAACGAGAAACTACGATGAACATCATTTTCATTTCGTCAGTGTTTCGTGATAGGTTTTGATGGTACGACAATCGAATTAATGTTTTCAAAGAAAACTGTCACTATATGGCGCCATGTTATTAAAACTCTTTAATTACCTCCAGCCCGGCTCTTTTTTAATCATTGGTAGGTAACAGGTGAGGTTGAACGCATAATACATGTTAAACACTACCTTTAGTAATTCTTGATAACAAAGATGTATTCGATATATTTTAACATTTCATCTAAGAATTTCAAAAGCAACCTCAATCAATATATTGAGTGTACAAAAAGGCCTACAACAAGGACACTCGTAAGACATGACATGGTTTTTAACCTCGTATTACCGATGAAGGTTTTACAAATTGGCTTATTTTGCTGTCTTTTATATTAAGTACAGCTTCGTGCCTTATTTGCCATTTGGTTTCCTATGCGCTTCAAACAACTCCGTATTGCAAAAGCCTTTTTCCTTCTGTCTATTGCATTAGATATACCATTTCAGAAGGTATTGTTTTCTGAAGACATATTAGGGCCTAGTTAGTGCTCTGTGAAAGATTACTCGCCTCATCTGTTAGCGGTATTAATAGATGCATTAGGTTACGAACTCTGTTAGGGAACTAATGAACAGCATCGAACCAAACTTTCGTTGCTTTCTTTTAATGTCCCATTAAGAGTAATAGACCCTACTAGACCCACATATTTTAAATGTGCTGACTACTCTATATACATCAAGTCACAATAGCAATCCGTAGAACAGTGAACATGCTGTTATCAGTAAAAGGTGCCATTAGACTTCAATATATGTATATATAACCCTGTTTATATTTCCGTTTTGTACTAAACAGCTATTACTAATAGTTTCTCGATTTTGGGGCTAAGTATCGGTTAGATAGCAAGGCATAGTTGAGAAAAAGTGATAGCAATCGGGTATTCCACTATCACGATAAACGGTTCATAGAATACAAAATAAAACTGTTTTCTATGCAACCACTTTAGCTGGCCAGCATTTATATCTCAACAGACGGTTTGCAGATAATATTTAACCAAGACCCTATCACCCATCGGAAATTAGCAATATACATATAACTTTAGCAATAATGGAACATAAAATATTTGCAACAACAAAGCGACAAAAGTAATTCCATGTGATGGTGGGAATATTCTTACCTAAATCCTTTCTAGAACCATTCAAGATTCAGGAACATCAGATCAATTCTGAGCATATTAGTATATTACACATAAATTATCACAGAGTCGAGCCACATCTTGATTGACAGGTGCTTCCGCTATTAACGCAATCATCAAAGTTGACGTTTGCTGTCAATGCCTCTTGGTCTTAATGAGAAATATATGGCGACGAAGGATAACTCTGAAATTACTTTGAAAAGGAGAAATTGTTCATATTTCTCCTTTCAGAGAAGGAACAATTGTAACATAATAAGTTACTTTCAATCGCCTCTGAGGTTGTTGGTTCCTCTCGGGCCTTTTATGAGATAGTAGGCAATACCTATTCAAACTAAGGAAGATTAATTCGATCTTTGAAATTGGTACACTCTCACAATGCTTTTATTAAAAACCGGGTTTATTTGTGCGTGTACTTGGGGTCTACATATTAATAGTCTCATTATCGTCTAAAATATCAATTAATGAAAGACATATGCCTTTTTTCTTAATGAACAACAAACATTCATCAATGTTAATATTAGTTCTCAATGCTAATTTACTTAAATTGGCTATAAGGAAGGCGAGAAAAGTAAATTCAAAGTTTGCTATCCAACAAAAAGCCAAAATTATGCCCCATAGTAGGGTAAGGATTGATTCGGAACTTAACAAATTGAAGCCTCGGCCTTCACTCCATTGTTAAGTAATTATTTTAAATTACTCGGCACGTTTCGAATTTTCGCGTAAACAATTGTTTGCCATGTAAAGTGGATACCATTCCTTGTGTCTAGAATGTGCAGGGACAGAATATTAAAACATATTTGCTCAGATGAACTACTGGGTGTCTGTCTTAACGAGAAACTACGATGAACATCATTTTCATTTCGTCAGTGTTTCTTGATAGGTTTTGATGGTACGACAATCGAATTAATGTTTTCAAAGAAAACTGAGACTATATGGCGCCGTGTTATTAAAACTCTTTAATTACCTCCAGCCCGGCTCTTTTTTAATCATTGGTAGGTAACAGGTGAGGTTGAACGCATAATACATGTTAAACACTACCTTTAGTAATTCTTGATAACAAAGATGTATTCGATATATTTTAACATTTCATCTAAGAATTTCAAAAGCAACCTCAATCAATATATTGAGTGTACAAAAAGGCCTACAACAAGGACACTCGTAAGACATGACATGTTTTTTAACCTCGTATTACCGATGAAGGTTTTACAAATTGGCTTATTTTGCTGTCTTTTATATTAAGTACAGCTTCGTGCCTTATTTGCCATTTGGTTTCCTATGCGCTTCAAACAACTCCGTATTGCAAAAGCCTTTTGCCTTCTGTCTATTGCATTAGATATACCATTTCAGAAGGTATTTTTTTCTGAAGACATATTAGGGCCTAGTTAGTGCTCTGTGAAAAATTACTCGCCGCATCTGTTAGCGGTATTAATATATGCATTAGGTTACGTACTCTGTTAGGGAACTAATGAACAGCATCGAACCAAACTTTCGTTGCTTTCTTTTAATGTCCCATTAAGAGTAATAGACCCTACTAGACCCACATATTTTAAATGTGCTGACTACTCTGTATACATCAAGTCACAATAGCAATCCGTAGAACAGTGAACATGCTGTTATCAGTAAAAGGTGCCATTAGACTTCAATATATGTATATATAACCCTGTTTATATTTCCGTTTTGTACTAAACAGCTATTACTAATAGTTTCTCGATTTTGGGGCTAAGTATCGGTTAGAGAGCAAGGCATAGTTGAGAAAAAGTGATAGCAATCGGGTATTCCACTAACACGATAAACGGTTCATAGAATACAAAATAAAACTGTTTTCTATGCAACCACTTTAGCTGGCCAGCATTTATATCTCAACAGACGGTTTGCAGATAATATTTAACCAAGACCCTATCACCCATCGGAAATTAGCAATATACATATAACTTTAGCAATAATGGAACATAAAATATTTGCAACAACAAAGCGACAAAAGTAATTCCATGTGATGGTGGGAATATTCTTACCTAAATCCTTTCTAGAACCATTCAAGATTCAGGAACATCAGATCAATTCTGAGCATATTAGTATATTACACATAAATTATCACAGAGTCGAGCCACATCTTGATTGACAGGTGCTTCCGCTATTAACGCAATCATCAAAGTTGACGTGTGCTGTCAATGCCTCTTGGTCTTAATGAGAAATATATGGCGACGAAGGATACCTCTGAAATTACTTTGAAAAGGAGAAATTGTTCATATTTCTCCTTTCAGAGAAGGAACAATTGTAACATAATAAGTTACTTTCAATCGCCTCTGAGGTTGTTGGTTCCTCTCGGGCCTTCTATGAGATAGTAGGCAATACCTATTCAAACTAAGGAAGATTAATTCGATCTTTGAAATTCGTACACTCTCACAATGCTTTTATTAAAAACCGGGTTTATTTGTGCGTGTACTTGGGGTCTACTTATTAATAGTCTCATTATCGTCTAAAATATCAATTAATGAAAGACATATGCCTTTTTTCTTAATGAACAACAAACATTCATCAATGTTAATATTAGTTCTCAATGCTAATTTACTTAAATTGGCTATAAGGAAGGCGAGAAAAGTAAATTCAAAGTTTGCCATCCAACAAAAAGCCAAAATTATGCCCCATAGTAGGGTAAGGATTGATTCGGAACTTAACAAATTGAAGCCTCGGCCTTCACTCCATTGTTAAGTAATTATTTTAAATTACTCGGCACGTTTCGAATTTTCGCGTAAACAATTGTTTGCCATGTAAAGTGGATACCATTCCTTGTGTCTAGAATGTGCAGGGACAGAATATTAAAACATATTTGCTCAGATGAACTACTGGGTGTCTGTCTTAACGAGAAACTACGATGAACATCATTTTCATTTCGTCAGTGTTTCTTGAGAGGTTTTGATGGTACGACAATCGAATTAATGTTTTCAAAGAAAACTGAGACTATATGGCGCCGTGTTATTAAAACTCTTTAATTACCTCCAGCCCGGCTCTTTTTTAATCATTGGTAGATAACAGGTGTGGTTGAACGCATAATACATGTTAAACACTACGTTTAGTAATTCTGGATAAGAAATATATATTCGATATATTTTAACATTTCCTCTAAGAATTTCAAAAGCAACATCAATCAATATATTGAGTGTACAAAAAGGCCTAAAAAAGGACACTCGTAAGACATGACATGTTTTTAACCTCGTCTTACCGATGAAGGTTTTAAAAATTGGCTTATTTTGCTCTCTTTTATATTAAGTCCAGCTTCATGCCTTATTTGCCAATTGGTTTTCTATGCGCTTCAAACACCTCCGTATTACAAAAGCCTTTTGCCTTCTGTCTATTGTATTGAATATACCATTTCAGATGGTATGTTTTTCTGAAGACATATTAGGACCTAGTTAGTGCTCTGTGAAAAATTACTCGCCGCATCTGTTAGCGGTATTAATATATGCATTAGGTTACGTACTCTGTTAGGGAACTAATGAACAGCATAGAACCAAACTTTCTTTACTTTCTTTTAATGTCCCATTAAGAGTAATAGAACCTACTAGACCCACATATTTTAAATGTGCTGACTACTCTGTATACATCAAGTCACAATAGCAATCCGTAGAACAGTGAACATGCTGTTATCAGTAAAAGGTGCCATTAGACTTCAATATATGTATATATAACCCTGTTTATATTTCCGTTTTGTACTAAACAGCTATTAGTTTCTCGATTTTGGGGCTAAGTATCGGTTAGATAGCAAGGCATAGTTGAGAAAAAGTGATAGCAATCGGGTATTCCACTATCACGATAAACGGTTCATAGAATACAAAATAAAACCGTTTTCTATGCAACCACTTTAGCTGGCCAGCATTTATATCTCAACAGACGGTTTGCAGATAATATTTAACCAAGACCCTATCACCCATCGGAAATTAGCAATATACATATAACTTTAGCAATAATGGAACATAAAATATTTGCAACAACAAAGCGTCAAAAGTAATTCCATGTGATGGTGGAAATAGTCTTACCTAAATCCTTTCTAGAACCATTCAAGATTCAGGAACATCAGATCAATTCTGAGCATATTAGTATATTACACATAAATTATCACAGAGTGGAGCCAAATCTTGATTGATAGCTGCTTCCGCTATTAACGTTATCATCAAAGTTGACGTGTGCTGTCAATGCCTCTTGGTCTTAATGAGAAATATATGGCGACGAAGGATACCTCTGAAATTACTTTGAAAAGGAGAAATTGTTCATATTTCTCCTTTCAGAGAAGGAACAATTGTAACATAATAAGTTACTTTCAATCGCCTCTGAGGTTGTTGGTTCCTCTCGGGCCTTTTATGAGATAGTAGGCAATACCTATTCAAACTAAGGAAGATTAATTCGATCTTTGAAATTCGTACACTCTCACAATGCTTTTATTAAAAACCGGGTTTATTTGTGCGTGTACTTGGGGTCTACATATTAATAGTCTCATTATCGTCTAAAATATCAATTAATGAAAGACATATGCCTTTTTTTCTTAATGAACAACAAACATTCATCAATGTTAATATTAGTTCTCATTGCTAATTTACTTAAATTGGCTATAAGGAAGGCGAGAAAAGTAAATTCAAAGTTTGCCATCCAACAAAAAGCCAAAATTATGTCCCATAGTAGGGTAAGGATTGATTCGGAACTTAACAAATTGAAGCCTCGGCCTTCACTCCATTGTTAAGTAATTATTTTAAATTACTCGGCACGTTTCGAATTTTCGCGTAAACAATTGTTTGCCATGTAAAGTGGATACCATACCTTGTGTCTAGAATGTGCAGGGACAGAATATTAAAACATATTTGCTCAGATTAACTACAAGGTGTCTGTCTTAACGAGAAACTACGATGAACATCATTTTCATTTCGTCAGTGTTTCTTGATAGGTTTTGATGGTACGACAATCGAATTAATGTTTTCAAAGAAAACTGAGACTATATGGCGCCGTGTTATTAAAACTCTTTAATTACCTCCAGTCCGGCTCTTTTTTAATCATTGGTAGGTAACAGGTGTGGTTGAACGCATAATACATGTTAAACACTACGTTTAGTAATTCTGGATAAGAAAGATCTATTTGATATATTTTAAAGTGCCCCTCAACCCTTTTGCATTTTTTATATATATTAAACTTTTAAAGGTTTTGAGTACTTCTGCGAAGAAATTTTTGGCTTACAGAGGATACTCTATGTTCTAGGCTTGTTTGAAATGGTGAAAATGTGACCTCTCCTGACCCATTACCCTGTAAGAAAAAGCCTGGGTCGATTCCCTATCTTACGTCACCTCATTAATGCATTATTGTCCATGACGCCTTTCTATCACAACAGCATCAATATATAGAGAATATACACAGTCTGTGAGATATTAGTAAAGAAAACAGCTATTTTAGACAACATGCTAAATATTTATTCAAGTTATTGCAAAGTCGAATTAATTGGATGACGCAAGATAGGGAATCGACCCAGGCTTTTTCTTACACGTAATGGGTCAGGAGAGGTCACATTTTCACCATTTCAAACAAGCCTAGAACATAGAGTATCCTCTGTAAGCCAAAAATTTCTTCGCAGAAGTACTCAAAACCTTTCAAAGTTTCATATATATAAAAATTGCAAAATGGTTGAGGGGCACTTTAACAATTCCTCTAAGAATTTAAAAGCAACCTCAATCAATGTATTGAGTGTATAAAAAAGGCCTAAAAAAGGACAGTCGTCAGACATGACATGTTTTTAACCGCGTCTTACCGATAAAGGTTCTAAAATTGGCCTATTTTGCTCTCTTTTATATTAAGTCCAGCTTCATGCCTTATTTGCCAATTGGTTTTCTATGCGCTTCAAACACCTCCGTATTACAAAAGCCTTTTGCCTTCTGTCTATTGTATTGAATATACCATTTCAGATGGTATGTTTTTCTGAAGACATATTAGGACCTAGTTAGTGCTCTGTGAAAAATTACTCGCCGCATCTGTTAGCGGTATTAATATATGCATTAGGTTACGTACTCTGTTAGGGAACTAATGAACAGCATAGAACCAAACTTTCTTTACTTTCTTTTAATGTCCCATTAAGAGTAATAGAACCTACTAGACCCACATATTTTAAATGTGCTGACTACTCTGTATACATCAAGTCACAATAGCAATCCGTAGAACAGTGAACATGCTGTTATCAGTAAAAGGTGCCATTAGACTTCAATATATGTATATATAACCCTGTTTATATTTCCGTTTTGTACTAAACAGCTATTAGTTTCTCGATTTTGGGGCTAAGTATCGGTTAGATAGCAAGGCATAGTTGAGAAAAAGTGATAGCAATCGGGTATTCCACTATCACGATAAACGGTTCGTAGAATACAAAATAAAACCGTTTTCTATGCAACCACTTTAGCTGGCCAGCATTTATATCTCAACAGACGGTTTGCAGATAATATTTAACCAAGACCCTATCACCCATCGGAAATTAGCAATATACATATAACTTTAGCAATAATGGAACATAAAATATTTGCAACAACAAAGCGTCAAAAGTAATTCCATGTGATGGTGGAAATAGTCTTACCTAAATCCTTTCTAGAACCATTCAAGATTCAGGAACATCAGATCAATTCTGAGCATATTAGTATATTACACATAAATTATCACAGAGTGGAGCCAAATCTTGATTGATAGCTGCTTCCGCTATTAACGTTATCATCAAAGTTGACGTGTGCTGTCAATGCCTCTTGGTCTTAATGAGAAATATATGGCGACGAAGGATACCTCTGAAATTACTTTGAAAAGGAGAAATTGTTCATATTTCTCCTTTCAGAGAAGGAACAATTGTAACATAATAAGTTACTTTCAATCGCCTCTGAGGTTGTTGGTTCCTCTCGGGCCTTTTATGAGATAGTAGGCAATACCTATTCAAACTAAGGAAGATTAATTCGATCTTTGAAATTCGTACACTCTCACAATGCTTTTATTAAAAACCGGGTTTATTTGTGCGTGTACTTGGGGTCTACATATTAATAGTCTCATTATCGTCTAAAATATCAATTAATGAAAGACATATGCCTTTTTTTCTTAATGAACAACAAACATTCATCAATGTTAATATTAGTTCTCATTGCTAATTTACTTAAATTGGCTATAAGGAAGGCGAGAAAAGTAAATTCAAAGTTTGCCATCCTACAAAAGCCAAAATTATGTCCCATAGTAGGGTAAGGATTGATTCGGAACTTAACAAATTGAAGCCTCGGCCTTCACTCCATTGTTAAGTAATTATTTTAAATTACTCGGCACGTTTCGAATTTTCGCGTAAGCAATTGTTTGCCATGTAAAGTGGATACCATACCTTGTGTCTAGAATGTGCAGGGACAGAATATTAAAACATATTTGCTCAGATTAACTACAAGGTGTCTGTCTTAACGAGAAACTACGATGAACATCATTTTCATTTCGTCAGTGTTTCTTGATAGGTTTTGATGGTACGACAATCGAATTAATGTTTTCAAAGAAAACTGAGACTATATGGCGCCGTGTTATTAAAACTCTTTAATTACCTCCAGTCCGGCTCTTTTTTAATCATTGGTAGGTAACAGGTGTGGTTGAACGCATAATACATGTTAAACACTACGTTTAGTAATTCTGGATAAGAAAGATCTATTTGATATATTTTAAAGTGCCCCTCAACCCTTTTGCATTTTTTATATATATTAAACTTTTAAAGGTTTTGAGTACTTCTGCGAAGAAATTTTTGGCTTACAGAGGATACCCTATGTTCTAGGCTTGTTTGAAATGGTGAAAATGTGACCTCTCCTGACCCATTACCCTGTAAGAAAAAGCCTGGGTCGATTCCCAATCTTACGTCACCTCATTAATGCATTATTGTCCATGACGCCTTTCTATCACAACAGCATCAATATATAGAGAATATACACAGTCTGTGAGATATTAGTAAAGAAAACAGCTATTTTAGACAACATGCTAAATATTTATTCAAGTTATTGCAAAGTCGAATTAATTGGATGACGCAAGATAGGGAATCGACCCAGGCTTTTTCTTACACGTAATGGGTCAGGAGAGGTCACATTTTCACCATTTCAAACAAGCCTAGAACATAGAGTATCCTCTGTAAGCCAAAAATTTCTTCGCAGAAGTACTCAAAACCTTTCAAAGTTTCATATATATAAAAATTGCAAAATGGTTGAGGGGCACTTTAACAATTCCTCTAAGAATTTAAAAGCAACCTCAATCAATGTATTGAGTGTATAAAAAAGGCCTAAAAAAGGACAGTCGTCAGACATGACATGTTTTTAACCGCGTCTTACCGATAAAGGTTCTAAAATTGGCCTATTTTGCTCTCTTTTATATTAAGTCCAGCTTCATGCCTTATTTGCCAATTGGTTTTCTATGCGCTTCAAACACCTCCGTATTACAAAAGCCTTTTGCCTTCTGTCTATTGTATTGAATATACCATTTCAGATGGTATGTTTTTCTGAAGACATATTAGGACCTAGTTAGTGCTCTGTGAAAAATTACTCGCCGCATCTGTTAGCGGTATTAATATATGCATTAGGTTACGTACTCTGTTAGGGAACTAATGAACAGCATAGAACCAAACTTTCTTTACTTTCTTTTAATGTCCCATTAAGAGTAATAGAACCTACTAGACCCACATATTTTAAATGTGCTGACTACTCTGTATACATCAAGTCACAATAGCAATCCGTAGAACAGTGAACATGCTGTTATCAGTAAAAGGTGCCATTAGACTTCAATATATGTATATATAACCCTGTTTATATTTCCGTTTTGTACTAAACAGCTATTAGTTTCTCGATTTTGGGGCTAAGTATCGGTTAGATAGCAAGGCATAGTTGAGAAAAAGTGATAGCAATCGGGTATTCCACTATCACGATAAACGGTTCATAGAATACAAAATAAAACCGTTTTCTATGCAACCACTTTAGCTGGCCAGCATTTATATCTCAACAGACGGTTTGCAGATAATATTTAACCAAGACCCTATCACCCATCGGAAATTAGCAATATACATATAACTTTAGCAATAATGGAACATAAAATATTTGCAACAACAAAGCGTCAAAAGTAATTCCATGTGATGGTGGAAATAGTCTTACCTAAATCCTTTCTAGAACCATTCAAGATTCAGGAACATCAGATCAATTCTGAGCATATTAGTATATTACACATAAATTATCACAGAGTGGAGCCAAATCTTGATTGATAGCTGCTTCCGCTATTAACGTTATCATCAAAGTTGACGTGTGCTGTCAATGCCTCTTGGTCTTAATGAGAAATATATGGCGACGAAGGATACCTCTGAAATTACTTTGAAAAGGAGAAATTGTTCATATTTCTCCTTTCAGAGAAGGAACAATTGTAACATAATAAGTTACTTTCAATCGCCTCTGAGGTTGTTGGTTCCTCTCGGGCCTTTTATGAGATAGTAGGCAATACCTATTCAAACTAAGGAAGATTAATTCGATCTTTGAAATTCGTACACTCTCACAATGCTTTTATTAAAAACCGGGTTTATTTGTGCGTGTACTTGGGGTCTACATATTAATAGTCTCATTATCGTCTAAAATATCAATTAATGAAAGACATATGCCTTTTTTTCTTAATGAACAACAAACATTCATCAATGTTAATATTAGTTCTCATTGCTAATTTACTTAAATTGGCTATAAGGAAGGCGAGAAAAGTAAATTCAAAGTTTGCCATCCAACAAAAAGCCAAAATTATGTCCCATAGTAGGGTAAGGATTGATTCGGAACTTAACAAATTGAAGCCTCGGCCTTCACTCCATTGTTAAGTAATTATTTTAAATTACTCGGCACGTTTCGAATTTTCGCGTAAACAATTGTTTGCCATGTAAAGTGGATACCATACCTTGTGTCTAGAATGTGCAGGGACAGAATATTAAAACATATTTGCTCAGATGAACTACAAGGTGTCTGTCTTAACGAGAAACTACGATGAACATCATTTTCATTTCGTCAGTGTTTCTTGATAGGTTTTGATGGTACGACAATCGAATTAATGTTTTCAAAGAAAACTGAGACTATATGGCGCCGTGTTATTAAAACTCTTTAATTACCTCCAGCCCGGCTCTTTTTTAATCATTGGTAGGTAACAGGTGTGGTTGAACGCATAATACATGTTAAACACTACGTTTAGTAATTCTGGATAAGAAAGATCTATTTGATATATTTTAAAGTGCCCCTCAACCCTTTTGCATTTTTTATATATATTAAACTTTTAAAGGTTTTGAGTACTTCTGCGAAGAAATTTTTGGCTTACAGAGGATACTCTATGTTCTAGGCTTGTTTGAAATGGTGAAAATGTGACCTCTCCTGACCCATTACCCTGTAAGAAAAAGCCTGGGTCGATTCCCTATCTTACGTCACCTCATTAATGCATTATTGTCCATGACGCCTTTCTATCACAACAGCATCAATATATAGAGAATATACACAGTCTGTGAGATATTAGTAAAGAAAACAGCTATTTTAGACAACATGCTAAATATTTATTCAAGTTATTGCAAAGTCGAATTAATTGGATGACGCAAGATAGGGAATCGACCCAGGCTTTTTCTTACACGTAATGGGTCAGGAGAGGTCACATTTTCACCATTTCAAACAAGCCTAGAACATAGAGTATCCTCTGTAAGCCAAAAATTTCTTCGCAGAAGTACTCAAAACCTTTCAAAGTTTCATATATATAAAAATTGCAAAATGGTTGAGGGGCACTTTAACAATTCCTCTAAGAATTTAAAAGCAACCTCAATCAATGTATTGAGTGTATAAAAAAGGCCTAAAAAAGGACAGTCGTCAGACATGACATGTTTTTAACCGCGTCTTACCGATAAAGGTTCTAAAATTGGCCTATTTTGCTCTCTTTTATATTAAGTCCAGCTTCATGCCTTATTTGCCAATTGGTTTTCTATGCGCTTCAAACACCTCCGTATTACAAAAGCCTTTTGCCTTCTGTCTATTGTATTGAATATACCATTTCAGATGGTATGTTTTTCTGAAGACATATTAGGACCTAGTTAGTGCTCTGTGAAAAATTACTCGCCGCATCTGTTAGCGGTATTAATATATGCATTAGGTTACGTACTCTGTTAGGGAACTAATGAACAGCATAGAACCAAACTTTCTTTACTTTCTTTTAATGTCCCATTAAGAGTAATAGAACCTACTAGACCCACATATTTTAAATGTGCTGACTACTCTGTATACATCAAGTCACAATAGCAATCCGTAGAACAGTGAACATGCTGTTATCAGTAAAAGGTGCCATTAGACTTCAATATATGTATATATAACCCTGTTTATATTTCCGTTTTGTACTAAACAGCTATTAGTTTCTCGATTTTGGGGCTAAGTATCGGTTAGATAGCAAGACATAGTTGAGAAAAAGTGATAGCAATCGGGTATTCCACTATCACGATAAACGGTTCATAGAATACAAAATAAAACCGTTTTCTATGCAACCACTTTAGCTGGCCAGCATTTATATCTCAACAGACGGTTTGCAGATAATATTTAACCAAGACCCTATCACCCATCGGAAATTAGCAATATACATATAACTTTAGCAATAATGGAACATAAAATATTTGCAACAACAAAGCGTCAAAAGTAATTCCATGTGATGGTGGAAATAGTCTTACCTAAATCCTTTCTAGAACCATTCAAGATTCAGGAACATCAGATCAATTCTGAGCATATTAGTATATTACACATAAATTATCACAGAGTGGAGCCAAATCTTGATTGATAGCTGCTTCCGCTATTAACGTTATCATCAAAGTTGACGTGTGCTGTCAATGCCTCTTGGTCTTAATGAGAAATATATGGCGACGAAGGATACCTCTGAAATTACTTTGAAAAGGAGAAATTGTTCATATTTCTCCTTTCAGAGAAGGAACAATTGTAACATAATAAGTTACTTTCAATCGCCTCTGAGGTTGTTGGTTCCTCTCGGGCCTTTTATGAGATAGTAGGCAATACCTATTCAAACTAAGGAAGATTAATTCGATCTTTGAAATTCGTACACTCTCACAATGCTTTTATTAAAAACCGGGTTTATTTGTGCGTGTACTTGGGGTCTACATATTAATAGTCTCATTATCGTCTAAAATATCAATTAATGAAAGACATATGCCTTTTTTTCTTAATGAACAACAAACATTCATCAATGTTAATATTAGTTCTCATTGCTAATTTACTTAAATTGGCTATAAGGAAGGCGAGAAAAGTAAATTCAAAGTTTGCCATCCAACAAAAAGCCAAAATTATGTCCCATAGTAGGGTAAGGATTGATTCGGAACTTAACAAATTGAAGCCTCGGCCTTCACTCCATTGTTAAGTAATTATTTTAAATTACTCGGCACGTTTCGAATTTTCGCGTAAACAATTGTTTGCCATGTAAAGTGGATACCATACCTTGTGTCTAGAATGTGCAGGGACAGAATATTAAAACATATTTGCTCAGATGAACTACAAGGTGTCTGTCTTAACGAGAAACTACGATGAACATCATTTTCATTTCGTCAGTGTTTCTTGATAGGTTTTGATGGTACGACAATCGAATTAATGTTTTCAAAGAAAACTGAGACTATATGGCGCCGTGTTATTAAAACTCTTTAATTACCTCCAGCCCGGCTCTTTTTTAATCATTGGTAGGTAACAGGTGTGGTTGAACGCATAATACATGTTAAACACTACGTTTAGTAATTCTGGATAAGAAAGATCTATTTGATATATTTTAAAGTGCCCCTCAACCCTTTTGCATTTTTTATATATATTAAACTTTTAAAGGTTTTGAGTACTTCTGCGAAGAAATTTTTGGCTTACAGAGGATACTCTATGTTCTAGGCTTGTTTGAAATGGTGAAAATGTGACCTCTCCTGACCCATTACCCTGTAAGAAAAAGCCTGGGTCGATTCCCTATCTTACGTCACCTCATTAATGCATTATTGTCCATGACGCCTTTCTATCACAACAGCATCAATATATAGAGAATATACACAGTCTGTGAGATATTAGTAAAGAAAACAGCTATTTTAGACAAAATGCTAAATATTTATTCAAGTTATTGCAAAGTCGAATTAATTGGATGACGCAAGATAGGGAATCGACCCAGGCTTTTTCTTACACGTAATGGGTCAGGAGAGGTCACATTTTCACCATTTCAAACAAGCCTAGAACATAGAGTATCCTCTGTAAGCCAAAAATTTCTTCGCAGAAATACTCAAAACCTTTCAAAGTTTCATATATATAAAAATTGCAAAATGGTTGAGGGGCACTTTAACAATTCCTCTAAGAATTTAAAAGCAACCTCAATCAATGTATTGAGTGTATAAAAAAGGCCTAAAAAAGGACAGTCGTCAGACATGACATGTTTTTAACCGCGTCTTACCGATAAAGGTTCTAAAATTGGCCTATTTTGCTGTCGTTTTTATTAAGTCCAGTTTCATGCCTTATTTGCCATCTGGTTTTCTATGTGTTTCAAACACCTCCGTTTTGAAAACGCTTTTTGCCTTCTGTGTATTGAATTAGATGTACCATTTCCGAAGGTTGTTTTTTCTTTTTTTCTGAAGACATATTACGACCTAGTTAGTGCTCTGTGAAAGATTGCTCGTCTCATTTGCTAGCCGTGTATTAATATATGCATTAACATACGAACTCCGTTAGAGTCCTAATGAACCGTATTCGACGAGACTTTCTTTGCTCTCTTTTAAAGTTTCGTTAAGCGTAATAGACCTTACTAAACCACTGGTGTGGAGTCCCATATTTTAAATGTATACTCTGTATACATCAAGTCACAATAGGAATCCTTAAAACACTGAACATTCTATTGACAGTTAAAAGGCGCTATTAGACTTTAAAATATATGTATATCACCCATGTTTTCACAAAAGGGGGACTTAGGTTCTAAGGCTCCTTTTGTGAAAACATGGCAGATATATATATATAACCCTGTTTATATTTACGATTTGTACTAAACAGCTACTAGTTTCTCGATTTCGGGGCTAGGTATCGGTTAACAATGCAGAGTTTAGAGATATTTAATCTCAAGTAACTGCAGAAAAAGTGATAGCAATCAGGTATTGCATTATCGTAATAAACGGTTCATAAAAAAAAAAAAAAAACCTTTCGCAGGCCAGCATTTATATAATAATAATAATAATAATAACAACGATGTTTAGAGAGGGTACCCATATCTCCGAGGAGTTTTTCAATGGAGCCCTGCGTAACATAACTAATAAAGTAAAATAAAGTTTAAAGAGAATAGTTACAACTAATTAATAACGATGATAAGTAAAAATTGATAAAAATGTATATACAATAAGAAATCTAAGAAGTTAAAAAGAAAAATGTGCTTTAAAATTGGCTAATGAGTTCGAATCTCGTATTTCGGATGGGAGGGAATTCCACTCATCCAAAGCCTGATAGGTAAAACAATGCTTTCCCCAGTTTGTTCTTGCTTGTTAAGATGGGTATTGTTTCTCTGCCTAGTGTTATGATTATGTACATCTTTATTTAATAAAATATTAAAATCAAAGTCAATTTGACTGTTCATAAGTTTGTAAACTAGTGTACATCTATGTGCTTGCCGCCGTTGACTAAGCGTCTTCCAGCCCAAAGTCTGGAGGGCTTCTGTTGAGGACGAGAAAGGGGAGGCGTCTAAAATCACTTTAGCAGCCTTGTTCTGGACTATTTGTAAACTATCCATGATGGTTACATTGTCTTTATCCCCCCATACGATATCAGCGTAATCTAAAATTGGCAATATCAGGGCATTATATAGAGTTAAACGGGCTCGCCGGGGTAGTAAATGTCTAATACGTCTTAAAAGCCCAATGCGTTGATTGGCCTTAGATATAATAGTGTCAACATGATCGGACCAAGTCATGGTTTGATTAATAGTGACTCCTAAATATTTGATTGTATTGGTCCGATCAAGTGTGACACTATCTATAATAAGCGAGACACTACCACAAGACTTTAACTTGTGAGCACTTCCAATGAGCATAAAGTTCGACTTTTTGATGTTCAGAGTCAAAAGATTGTCATTAAACCAATTTGCAACATTGGCTAAATCACTATTTAGCTTCATTTCGATATCCTTGGGAGATATATCAACAGGCGGTTTGCAAATAAAATCTAGCCAAGACCCTATCTCCCATTGGAAATTAGCAATATACGTATAACTTTAGCAATAATGGAACATAAAATATCTGCAACAACAAAGCTTCAAAAGTAATTCCATGTGATAGTGAGAATATTCTTACCTGAATCCTTACTAGAACCATTCAAGATTCATGAACATATGGTTAAATTCTGGGCATATTAACATATTACACATACATTATCACAGAGCGGAGTCAAATCTTGAGTGACAGCTGCTTCCGGTATTAACGCGATCAACGAAATATTCATCAAAGTTGACGTGTATCGTCATTAAATTATTACTGAAAGTAATAATTTTTGGCCTATCTCTATGTTAGGAAGTCTATCCAAAATATTAGAGAGCCACGTGTTTATATCTATTTATTTGATTTTTGTTAAAGCATAATTTGATATACCTATTCAATTTGGCTTTAGATGGAACCATTCCTGTGAAACTGCCCTGATAACTAATTGTGATTCAGTTTTGGATGCTATGGAAAAAGGTGAACTAACTGGATTATTACAATTGAATTTTACTAAAGCATTTGATTTAGTAGCTCATGGAATACTTTTGGAAACATTTAAGTTGCATGGTGTGAGCCATAGCACATTCCTCTGGTTCCACTCTTATTTAACTGATAGAACACAAAGAGTGAAATCTAAGGAGGCTCTTTCTGAGTCGCGTGTGGTTACCAGTGGAATGCTGCAGTGCTCTATCTCAGGGCCACTCGTTTTTACAATTTCGATTAATGATCTACCCTTACATGTGGAACATAGTAAGACTATTACGTTGGAATATGATACTACCTTATATGCTAGCGGCAATGACAATTTTAGTATTGAGAACGATTTGAGTATTAATTTAAAGCTCGTATGTGATTGGGCTCAGCAAAATGGCATGGTAGTTAATTTTAATAAATCAAATTTCATGTGTATGGGGATGTCAAAAAAGGTGAAAAATTCAAACAATGGTATACAAATGGATTATAATGGCAACATTATTAACCCAGTTAACCAAAGTAAATTATTAGTAGTATATTTAAAAACTACCTTATCATGGGAAAGTCATATCAACTATTTTAGAAAAATAATTACCTTCAGTATTTTCTTGTTTAATAGAATTAATAAGTTTCTACATGTAAATGTACGTTTGATGTTTTATAATGCCCTGAATTTAGTTTACTGGGATACTCTTTGGGGGAACTGTTCCAGCTTAAATTGCTCTACTCTTCTTAAACTACAGAAGAGGGCTGCCAGATCGATAATGATGCACCAATAGTGACGCTTTTCAATAAATTACATTGGCTTTTTCTTTATTATTTGTTTAAGAACGTAAATTAATGTTGATTTATAAAGTCATCAATGATCAAGCACCTGAAAACCTAAAACGTTGTTTTGTTCGAACTAATGTGCAAAATGCAAGATCTTCAAATGTTAATTTTGCCCTTCCCAGAGCACGTACTAATAATGAACAAAACATGTTCTCTTTTAGTGCAGTTAGTCTGTTCAATTCTCTTCTTGCCCATATTTATGAACAATCTAACATTAACTACTTAGAAGAAAGACAGTGTAATTTCTGCAAATCCAGACTCTTTATGGGCTGCAGATGTATCCCTCGGTAAGCCTTTTAGCCGTCGCCCTATCTCTATTTTCATCGATTTACTTGTAATTTGTAATTTTGTAAATTAGTCAATTAATAAATTAGTACATTGTGAATTTGTATTTTTATGCAAACTGATTGTAAACTATATTGTTAACATATTTGAAGACCAGTTACTCTCTTGGGTAAGCGTGACATCCTCACTAAATAACGTGTACTACTACCTCTAATGTTTCTTGGCCTTAAAGAGAAATATATTGCGGCGAAGGGTACCACGGACAAATAATTTGAAAAGGAGAACTTGTTTATACATGTATTTCTCCGTTGAAAGAAGGAACAATTATAGCATAATAAATTACTTTCAATCACCTCTCAGGATCTATGGTATACTAAATTTACCAATAGCAAGTGCTTCCTTTAAACCATTAAAGCATAATAAATTACTTTCAATCACCTCTCAGGATCTATGGTATACTAAATTTACCAAAAGCAAGTGCTGCCTTTAAACCATTACAACATAATAATTTACTTTCAATCACCTCTCAGGATCTACGGTATACTAAATTTACCAATAGCAAGTGCTGCCTTTAAACCATTACAACATAATAGATTACTTTCAATCACCTCTCAGGATCTATGGTATACTAAATTTACCAACAGCAAGTGCTGCCTTTAAACCATTACAACATAATAAATTACTTTCAATCACCTCTCAGGATCTATGGTATACTAAATTTACCAATAGCAAGTGCTGCCTTTAAACCATTACAACATAATAAATTACTTTCAATCACCTCTCAGGATCTATGGTATACTAAATTTACCAATAGCAAGTGCTGCCTTTAAACCATTACAACATAATAAATTACTGTCAATCACCTCTCAGGATCTATGGTATACTAAATTTACCAATAGCAAGTGCTGCCTTTAATAAATAATACGATCCGCTCGATCCACGTGAACCCAGCTGCTGTCAGTAATTAAACAATACAGTGGTATCGGTAAACTCGTCATCGTATTGGCTACGCAATAGTTGACTGCTGATCAGACATCGGATGCCTCATGCGAACAGAAAAATAAAACTTAGAGAACTGATCATAGTGCGACATTTTTCAGACTGAGTTTCGTAAATATTTAGCGTACTTGTTATTTACTCTAAATAATAATTTATATTGTCGACGAACAAGGGTGATGACGCCTTAAGTCAACTGTCACGTCGATAGAATCATCGAGCTTGTAATCTAATTGCTGTCCAATCACATTGCGAGTTTCCCCGAATTAGTCAGTTCCTTAATTATAGATGTTCTGTTTATGCTAATAAAACTGGTTCATCAATTGGGGTCAGTCTGTTAAAATATATTTAATATCGTGACTATGAAAATGCTTTCAGGTGGTAAAAGTCGTGAGCGAACTAAATGTGTACATCATCCAATAGTTTAATATTCCTGTCTGTTAATAGCGTATATACTAAACTACTTGGTTGGCTATCGTAGATAATATTTATTTCAGTTAAAAACCTACAAAATGATCTAGTCCATAATTATGTGTATTTCTCACTAAAATAATTGACTATTCAGTACCAGCTTTCCTATTAAAAATTAATATACGCTAAAAGTTGAGTGTGTTATTTATTTCTTTATTTAAAAAAGAAAAAGGTCGAGAAAATGAGAATAAAGGTAAACATATGAATTTATATAATAAGTATGGGAATTGGAAGGAAACTGAGCAAAAATTGAAATACGGCAATTGCATTGGGAATGGGTAATAAACCGATGTGAATGAGAATGGTAGTTGCATTAGATGCGGATATAAATACGTAATGCAGAAAGTGTTTCATGATGTCAAACCTTTATTTCTAATATCTGACATCTTTAGTTTCCCTTTATATTTTGACTGTATTTGCTGTTATCTGGTTTCATTGTCTCTTGTTAGAGTCAACTTTGTATTTCGAGAATAAAGACATTTAAGCTGAAGTTAATAATTATGTTAAAAGTTTTAGGTTGATGAAAGTGTACTATACCCGTTTGTCACTATACCCAATTACTTGGTTGAACGGGTACTGATCTACATATGTCATTTTGTGGTAAACTAAAACATAAACTATTCGAAACTGTACTTCCATTGGTAAATTAATATCTGCTAAAAGTTTTCCCATTTTATTTGCCATTAAATTTCAACAAAAAAAACAAGCTTGTGATAAAAATAGACTCTTCTCACGCGGCGGCCATGTTGAGTCCCAGGAGAATAAAAACCTTTGTTTTTGCGTTACTAAACTCGTTCTGAAATTGCTCAGTGCGAGGCTAGTAACGCAACATCTATTGTTTCTAGCCAACATGTCCGCCGCGTGAGAAGGGTCTATTGCAATGGACTAGAAACCAATTTGCACCTGGAATCTGGGGGGAGGGGTGGGGGTACTCCCATATATAAGCTATACGGGTATGTGCCGCCCCAAAGGTATTGTTTTCGAGCTGTTTTAGTCTGCAATAGGTTTATATATTTTGGCTTTTTATGGAATAGGAAATGCATTTCACATGGAAGTATGAAACAAAGTTGACGTATACTGCCAATATTTTTTGGCCTTAAAGAGAAATATGGCGGCGAAGGGTACCTCTGAAAATGACTTTTAGAAGCATCAAACTGGTAACCAAATTGTTATCCAATCACATTGCTAGCTTCCCCGAATTATGATCACTTCTCAGTTCCTTAATTATAGTTTTTATGTATATGCCAATAACTGGTTCATCAATTAGGGCGAGTCTGTTAAGATATATTAAATATTCAATAACAAGAACTTCAGATAATTAACATGGAGGTAACGGAGAAAGGAAAGTCCCTTAAACAAATGAATGTCTCTGGATAGGTTTATCTTTTATTATGTTTAAACAGCTAAACTTTCATTTCATGGCTGAGCAATACACAGTAGTATATGCACACAAGGAATTTAGACCAGGTGTAATATGCCACAATACCGTGAATATGAAAATGCTAAAGGGTGGTAAAAGTTGTGATATAACTATATGTAAAAATCCTCCAATAGTTTATTATTCTTGTTTGTTAATAGTACATGCACTAAACTACTCGGTTGGGTAACGTAGAGAATATATATTTCAGATAAAAAACCTTGAAAATGATCTACATGTTTATATGTGTTACTTACTGAAATAATTGACTATTCAGTACCGTCTTTCTTATTAAAAAGTAATATCGTGAGCTAAAGTTGAAGGTGTTATTTTTTGTCTTAATTTAAACAAGGAAAACGGTCGAGAAAATGAAAATAAAAGTAGCATATACGAATTTATATAACATAACTATGGGAATTGGAATGAAAATTGAAAAACCCTACTATGAAAAACCCTACTATTCAGGTTTTCGGATTCACCAACACCACCATCGTGCCAACTGATAAAGTACGCAATCTTGGAGTTACGTTAGACAATAACTTAAACTTTACCTATAATGGCTATTGGGCGCACACGGAAATATCGTTCCAAAGATTACCTTAAAGTACCAGTAAATGCCTTAATTATCTCACGCTTGGACTATTGTAACAGCCTTCTATACGGTCTACCAAAATACGAAAAAGATGAACTGAAACGTGTCCAAAATACAGCTGCAAGTCTTATCACTGGAGTCAAACGCTATCATCATATCACACCTGTCCTAAAAGGCCTACACTGGTTACCGATTGATTCGCGTATAGACTTTAAAATTCTCCTTACAACTTACAAGATCATTCATGGCCTATCTCCACCATATTTGTCTACCCTCCTAGAAGAATACTGCCCTACTTACAATGTACGCTCGTCCAGTCACTCCCTCCTTAATACTCCCTCCTCAAGAGCAGTAGCATATGGACAACGTGCCTTCTCCCTCGCTGCTCCCAAATTATGGAACTCTCTGCCGAACTACATTAAATTATCACCTTCAGTATCAACTTTTAAAACTGCTCTAATAACCTATCTTTTCAAGAAAATATATATGTAGTAACACTTTTTATTACATTTAATTATTCTTATCCATGGCCTTTTTATCCATCCGTGTACAGTGTATGTTAGTATACACATATTTAGTATTTTTTTGTATTTTTAGCATTACAACTAATTATTTTTATCTTAATGTATTAAGTAATTCGTAGTAACATTTATTTAGCAATTTTCTAGAAGAAAATTTTCATCATGTAAGCGCATTGTGATTTTTAAATGCCCCATAAGAACATTGTTATTATTATTAACATTGAGCAAATATTTAAATACACCAATTGGATTGGGAATGGGTAATAAAACGAATATATAAATTAAAATGGCAGTTGGAATAGATGTCAACATAAATACGTAATGCAGAAAGTGTTTCATGATGTCAAACGTTTATTTTCTAATAACTTCTTTAGTCTTACCACATCTTTTGATGTGTTGGTGTTCTCTGGTTTTCGGTGTCTCTTCTTAGAGTCACCTTTGTATATTGAGAATAAAGCTAATGTTACTGGGGTTGCGAATGGTAAAGCCGAGACTTTGCGAGACGCCAAGATTTTCAAAATCCGAGCCCGAGCTCGTCCCACCCGAGACTGTTGTTATATTGTAGTTATTATGACAAAACACCCAGTACGTTTCATCATCCCGGGTGAGGAATTTACTATTTAACCAATTAGCTGACGTTCGCGTATCTTATAAAACACATACAGAGGCCGTCAAAAATCGTAACTCCAATAAAAGCAAATCAAAGCGGCTCTGAGAGCCTCTTCTAAACAAACATCCGAGAATCCGAGACAGGCAAAGTAAAGAAAATCGAGACTCCGAGACCCGAACTATAAAATGCGAGATTTCGAGACTTTACTACTTTTTGCGAGCCCTCTGTTTTTTTTTTACACCATTGGCCATCCCTAATGTTAATAATTATTTTTACTTAAAAGATTTAGGTTGGTTGTTGTCACCGCCGAACACGTAATGAATGCAATTACAATATTCGGTATGCCTGTGTTGTTGTGTGATACGGTCACTCGACCAAATTGAACAAGGTCTGACAGAAAGATTATTAGACGTTTTCGGGACATCGTTGTTGAAGATAGGCCCATAAATTGGACGAAATAACCTAGTACAATCCAGGATAAGGCATTTAGCCTGCAGTTTGGACTGTAAGTAGTTCGTTTACCTTGCTATTTGCTACCGTTTGTGTAATTTTGACTATTATGTGTATCCTTTTTTTCGGATTTAGCGAATCTTTCTGCACTGTCTACACTGATCTGTTTACGACGAATCTCATTCGACTTTGCAATAACTTGAATAAATATTTAGCATTTTGTCTAAATTAACTGTTTTCTTTACTAACAACTCACAGACTGTATATATTCTCTATATATCGATGTTGTTGTGATGGAAAGGCGCCATGGAGAATAATGCATTAATGAGGTGATGTAAGATCAAGAATCGACCCAGGCTTTTTCTTGCGCGGTCATGGGTCAGGAAAGGTCAAATTTTCACCATTTCAAAAAAGCCTAGAACATAGAGTATTCTCTGTAAGCCAAACATTTCTTCGCAGAAGTACTCAAAACCTTTAAAAGATTCATATGTATAAAAATTGCAAAAGGGGTTAGTTGCACTTTAACAACTTCCGCTATAGTAAAAATTAAATCAAACTTAATCAAGCAATTCATGTGAAACCCATCACGAAAGAGATATTACGATGAAAATCACAAGTGGTAAAATGTCACCTCAAGAGCCAGCCCAGAGGCAGCATTCGTCTGTACCACGTGATCGAGATTTTGTATATACATGTACATGTACTACGTGCTGAAAACTATTGATTGTCTTTGCTAGCTTTTACGCTGAACGGCATGTTTGTTTATAAAAGCCAACAAGCCAAGAGATCAGACATTGCAATTGCTATATGTAAAACTTCGATCACATGGTACATACAAACGCTTCCATGGAGGCTGGCACCAGACTGCACGTTTTAATAATTTGGATAGTAAATAAGTGCCATTACTGCTACGTATGATGTATAAAAATGAAAGTTAAAAAAAATTATATTCATGTAGAATCACTGGAAAACCCTTCCTTGCAGCCATGCAGCTACTCTTGGAAATGAAATTGTCTACACCTATTGGCAGCCAACCCCCCCCCCCCCCGTGTTTCAAGGAGCATGCCAGTACTCTAAAAACATAAACATTTTGGAGTGGCCAATCGGGTACACGCTACATGTATAATAGTTGATTATAGCATTATTATCACATTAATAATGTTTATGCCACCTTGGGGAAATGGACACACAACCATTCCTTCTGCAGCCAAAGTCAGACACTGCACATCCTCAAGTGTGCCTGAGGACACCAGTCATGGGGACTTGCTCTCCTCCACTTCATGGGCAATATCAGTCTTAACATCGTTCTATAAAAAAATGAAACATACTATTTATTATTGACCTGGTAGCAATTTGGCATCCAACCGATGTTTACAAACCCCTGGTTTCTGCTTTAGAACAGAAAATTAGTTATAAGCCCCAGATCCCTGTACAAGTAAGAAACTAAACAGAGAACTTATTGTATTACATCACCGTTGACAACAGCATTCTCATGAAACAGGCCACAGTTAACTAACGGCATAGGCATGTGCATTCAAAAGTCGATAAATTATCGTAATGACTAGGTACAATGCACAACCATTTACAAAAAATAGTTATCCCTTGTATGTTCCCCTGGTCATTATGATAATGATAAATCATATCTCCAATTGTAGATATTTCTCAGTGATAGAATTTGCTAAGTGTATTATTCTTATGAAAGATTGAATTTATTGCTCAAAAACGTTTAAAAAAATTCTCTGTAGCAGTTTTTTTGAAACCCTGAAATATTTTTTGAAAATCCTGACTATTTTACTTTCTCTAAATAAATCTTCACAACTTTTTTCTTTTGCTAGCACAATAATATTTTGTTTGGCATCAAGATTTTATAAGCTTTGGTAAATAATTTTAACCAGCTTGGATTATAATCACTTCTATTGACAGAATCCTTTCAACATTGACAACATTTATTTTATAAGGTGAGAAATTAAGAATCTAAATTTTTGCCAACTTCCGCTCAAGGAATTTTAATAAAATTTCAACTGTGTATGTCTCTCATAAGTTTGAACAGTTTCCAGTTCTTAAAAAATGAAGCCAGGAATATTTTAAATAAATTCTGGCCAACTGAAGTCTTCAAAGGAATCCAGCCTACACAAATGCAGTCTTCAACATTTACCGGTACCTGTTCATCCAAAAAACATAGACCATGCGAAAACCTACACAGGTGCATTTCAACAGATAAAAATAAGCTTGAATTTGTAACAGGACCTGGAACGTACGGCACAACCACGGGGCTGATCTAAGCCAGGACCTGGCTACAATGTAAATCACAGACTGAATTGAAATTTAGCATGTTGGTTTTTATGGAGGAACGAAAACTGGAGAAACCCGGAAAAACCCTTGGAGCAAGGGCAAAATACCAACAAACTCAACTCACAAACGGGGCCACAGAGATGAAAGGCAAAGTGCTACCCCGAAAATACATGTATATGGATTCACCAAGACCAATGGCTGGTTTACAAATTCACGAACCATTTCCATTCAAACGGGCCATATACCATGGTTCAAATGAAAGTTTTGTTTACGAATTCATTTGAAAATAAAAATAAAATAAAACATCTTAGAAGGACAACATTCCCTAAACATACATGATAGGAGATACAAAGGATCATGCTGGATTTTGTTGTTCTAAAATGTTTGATTTGCAAGTGATTTTTATTTGATCCTTGAGACACTGGCCAGTTGTAGGCAAAATGTATATTATGTTTATATCCGGATTATATGCATGTGGCCATTGTCCATGACAGTGCTACTTTGTATATTTAGTAGCTTACCGGAAGTATCGGTCGGAAGTTATATGATTAACATACCGGTGCCCGCGAAGACGTTTGGGTAGAGCTGAGACACGAGGTTGACTATGTCTATTTTTATCATTATTTAGAATATTCTTGGGTTGCAACCAATCCCCAGAGATTCAAATGACAAAGCCGTGGCGGCCATGTTGGTGGAACTAACAAGAGAAGCTAATGAGGAATCTTTTGTTAACGTCCACCAACATGGCGGCCATGACGTCACGTGCAACCCAGCAATACTCAAACACAACGCAATGTCCTTAGTCTCCTTCGCAACCGTCGGGTGCGAAGGAGACTACAATGACCTAAGCTTGTAACTAGATGTTAATGCGAGTCGCCAATGTGTATTTAAATTGTAATGAGACTGTGTTTTCACTCTAGATCTGCTCGTCAAGGTGAGAGAGCAAATTTATTAACCCAGCAGTTGGACTCTGGGCCACATGCATTTATTATAAGTTAGTTCATCCATGAAATACTCATTTACTTTTTGTTAGTATTATTAAGGGACCTACTGATCAACATATCTACTTGTAGGTCTTAGTATCGTTTCCTCCAAGGATATCAGCCCATAAAGAGCCATTCACGGCCCAAACGACGTCTTAATGATTCTTAGCTTCGTTCCAAAACTCTTAACTTAGTAACCTTCTGTAAATCTGCTGAAGTTGTAGGAAAAAACCGCTCACAAACTGCATGCTTCGTCGTGGAACCGTTGAAATCGTTGGCCCGCCGAAACCAACCTCGTCCCCAGGGTCTTCTCGGTCAGATCCAAGATGGCGGCTACCCGACAGAAGCCCCTGGTAAAGGCTGGATCACGTGATCAAATACTCCCAGATTTTGGGAGTATTTTGTCACGTGATTTGGCAATCTAAGATGGCGGCCAAGCTAAATATGGGAATATTTCATGACGTGTACAAACCATAGGTATCCCAATCCGGAGTGAGCGAGAAGCGATTAACGGTAATTTCACGCGGCGTATGATGCAGTGAAAACAGGTCTACTAAATGGCTCGAAATGGAGTTTACTTGGATAAAGAATCAGTGGAAAGGTATCACACAGCTACCAGGATTTATCTAAGCTAGAAGAGAATCCTAAAAAGCCGTTCATTTTCCGTTTGCGTTGAAGCGAAGCGATCGATAGCACATGTTCAGGTTTTACGGCTTCTCCTGGCTTTCCCACTGATGAACCTTACCAGAAAACTACCCAGTAATGCACTTCATCTATTGCTCTATCTACACAATGTGTTTTAATGTTATTTAAAATCGTTTTATTGATATAATTTGAGCAATCTATACTATATACAAGTTCATCTCTCTGGACTCAGTCCGTTTGGCCAATACAAAGCATTGTTAGAACAACCATTGCGTCATAATCGAAGAGCCAATCAGAATACGTGACAGTTCAGCGTTTACCAGGGTCTTCTGTCGGGTAGCCGCCATGTTGGATCTGACCGAGAAGACCCTGGGAACGAGGTTGCGCCGAAACCTGATATACTCATGAGCGTTGCAGCTGACCGAATACTGTACTGTAGTTACCAGTCTCTATACTTGTGCACGTACTCGCGGAACAACTGCGAACTAGATCGATTGATCTTCCGGATATTTTAATAATATCATTTCGTACTATAGTATTATTTTTCGTTTATTAATGCATAAGCAATTTACATGCAAACTTCCTCGCAAAGTAGATATTTTTTTTAGATACCTAGTTCTCCGCATCTGAGACAACTATTTCCGGACTCTGCTTTATCATTTTACCCACTCGCTGCGATCTACGGCATAGGAATCGGCTCATGAAACTAGACTTCGGCATGCCTATGTGGTTTCAAAGAGTTTTTAGTTAACTCCAAGGAAGAGTTCATTCAAATCATTCGGTTGGGTGATTTTAACGCTTAAATTTTACTCCAAATTATACTCCAAATCTCTGAAATCACAATAGTAATTTTGTCAAATCGTTAATTGTTTTGTTTTAGTTTCAACATCCTGGTAAAAATATTCCTAATTGAATGTACCTCATTTACTTGGTAAATAAGTTGAATATAGCAAAAGTCCAACCATTTTGAAAATGTCAATTCTACCATTAAGAAACGGTTATTTCTATGTATAATAACAACCATTTCCAAATGGATAGATTGTACCATATTATGATTGGTTAAAGTAACCATTTGTAATTGGTTGTTTTGTCGTAATTAATACAACTATGGCTAACCAATTTAAAAAGATTAAGGTTACCGTATACCTTCGCGGGTGTCTCTCGCAAATATAATCGCACGCGCATCATTTTAAAGGAAAGTATAGAAACCTATATATCACTGGAAAGGTTATATAATGTAGAATGCGCTGAAATGTTTTTTGTTGCACAAATATTACATTTTCAGTAAATGCTAAGGCAACAAACGCAAAAAAGACGAGTCTCACATAAGTGAATTTATGTCCCTCCGCGTTCGCGCCTACGGACGATTCGGCTGCATAATGTCAATCAGCACATGATGGCCTGTCAAAGTGTGTGAGCGTTTTTTTATATTTTTACTTTGTTCAAATGCAATTCATCTTCAAAGTTTCAATCGAAATACTTTCTGTGTTTCATCACGGCAAGTACTCTTATAAGAAAAATAATTAAAATATCGCTAAACGCTCACACTCTTTGGTTCATATATAGCTCCTCTAATACTATGCCAAGTTTCATCAAGATCTGACAAGTCTTCATACCCTATAAATTCGTCCAAAAACAGTGAATACGCATAAAAATCTATCGGCGTTTTTGGTTTCTGAAGGTTAGGAAACACATCACACCTCATCAAAGCAAACGTCAACACTTAAACCAACCAGCCAATTATATGCAAGGATCCCCGGAGCTTATGAATCAAGTCCAGAAATTCACGGGAAATTAGTACGTGGCTCAAATTGCATAAGAAACATACATACTAGTGTCGTGTCACAAATATTAAAAAGAGCGTTGTGTTATGGTCAAAACTAGAGATAATGCGCAATGCATTGTTGTCGTTTATTTGGCGGTCCATTCCAGTCTTGCCCCAGTCTCCTTGTTAAAAATCATCGCACGGCCAGCCTATGGCGGCCATGTTGAATTTCAAAAATGATAAACAAACTACGCGAATAAAAGACCTAGTCAAAATGCTAACTGACACAAATGGGCAATCCGAGCCCTTAAATATAAGAGTGGATAATAAAATGAAGTCCCAATTCCATTGTTTGATTAAAAACTACTAAATAGTTGCTGTTTAGCCACAAAAATCGAACACGCGTTTCCGACCCTGAATCGCCATTTGATCTGGTTTATCTTTAGACTCCTTTTCACTCCAAGGATATCCTCAAAGTGCACGTATTTCATAAACAACTAGTTCTCACAAAACTAGGTATCACCGCAGATGAATCTATCACAAGATGCTAACCGAAGCAACAGCGAAACAACCAGTTTCGCAGGTAACGCGCGCACGTCAGGCCGAAATATACTGCTTAAATTATTCACTCAGGAACCACTATATTATCTCCTTTTCAATTTAAAAATTATACTGATATATAAGCTTAAATGAAAGCTATGTATTGTGCATAAAAAAGAGAGGACTGTGCACTGCTGGATGATCTTGTAGCGATTATTCGTAAGTCACGCGCTGTAATCAAGTAAAGTTACAAATAGCGGTTTTAATGTTGCTGTGAACTTTATATTGTAACAATTTCAAAACTTTTTATTTATCGTAGCAAATATATAATTTGTGTCTCATTGTCTCACGCAAAAGCAAATTGGGTTATTGCTTTATCTGGCTATCCAAAAAGTGGTTATATATGGCAGTTAACTTGGCTGCATGCCGCTACCAAAGTATTGCGTGGCTAGTTGCGATTTTTTTAACAATCCCAATTATATTTTGCGCGTACGCGTGCGTTTCCACACACGACAGACAGACGCGAAGGTCTTGAAGGCTCAACCATAGTTTTAAGTCAGTTATGTCCTAATAACACGCACTGGTTCAACGGCACGTTTAATGAAAATATGCCTAAGGTGTTTTATTGTCCGGATTGCTTTAAGTAATATAAAAGTAGTGGAGGCTTAAGGAAACATTTTAGAAAGTATCCCGCTCATAAACCTGGAAAAGAAAACGGTCCTCTTTCTGCCTCAAAAGCGGTTAACTCGTTTTTTGAATGTTAATGAAAGCCACAGATATGCGAGATTGAAAGAGCTATCCCGGCAGCTGACTGATGAAGAAATTGAAGGTATGTTTCTCTCAAGACTGGCCAAATGTGTTCCACTGGATAGTTTTGCCATTGAAAAAAGCAAGCTTTCTATCAAGAAAGACCAGGTATCTGTGGTGAAACTGTGGTCAGAATTAGAAAACTGTGTTGACAGCATTAAGGGCCAATACCCAAGTTTGCAAGCCTGTTCCCTCCCGTTTAACAACAACGGAAACTCACACAAGAGTCCTAACTTAACACATTTAATTGATGACCACTACTTGAGCAATGAGGATGATATGGTAACTAAGCCATTTGTTTTATTAGGTGGCAAGGAACACAACAGGGAACTAACCGAGTTTGTAATAAACAATAATGACGGTGAAGTTTTCAATTTTTTTATTATGCCATCAATTATGGAAAAAAGGAAAGACAAATTTGTGGACTTTGCAACTGGACTTACCACAAAATTTGGCATAGGTCAAGCCAAGTATCAGAATGTTTTAAGGAATGAACTAGGAAATGATCTGAAGGACGTGTTTGGGGTGAACATTATTGTACCGAAAGACATCATGCTCAATGATTTAAATTCTCACAAGCATGCAATTCAGGAGACTCTTGATTTGAGCTTCGTTGAACACAATGGCACTCTTGCTGCCTTCACTAATGTGGCCAAGACAGTCCAATGGCTTATTGGTAAGGAAAGTTTAACCGAGACTATAACTATTCCAAATGACCACTTAATAATATATTACTATGCTGATGCATTCCCATGGATGCAGTGGAGTAAGTTCTTTACTGGAGAAACAAGCATCCGCATCAAGCTTGTAGAGCCACACAATTTGTTAAGTACAATAGCAATTGTTTGTGCATGGCTTGGTCCTGATGATTACAGCCATGTTAGTTCGCTGGGGAGAGTAGTGTTTGACCAGTTATCTACCCTAAGGCAGGTCTACCATCCAATCCTTAAGAGGAACATTAATGTGTCTATATGAGGTGTAGCAGATGGCAGTCAGCGTAGAACTTCAACAGGAAATAGTTCTGCTGCATCAATTTATCCCATCCCTGAAGCTCCAGAGAGAAGTGACCAGCTTGGCGATATGATGATCATCTGTGAAGAACCAATCTGGAAATCAGAAATGACAACTGGATCAGAACATGAATATCATGAATGGCTAGCAGGAAAAGTTGATAATCAGGACAACAGAAGGCAATTTGCCAAACAACATCTTGGTCAGATGGGTAGATGATATATCACCAAAACTGACATAAAGGACTTTTACCCCGGTATAATGCACCAGGCAATTCGAGCTAGCGAGACCATTGCTCGACGCATCGGACAGTTAGCTGACAGCTGTGGAGTGAGTAAACTTGCACGGTTCAAGGAACTGCAAAAGGTGGCCAGAAAGGTATGTTTACAGAAATATGACCTAACCTTTGATGAGGAGGCAGTGTTGGCATTCTATGATAAATATAATAACCTACTTCAGAATGCTGGCTTCTCTGGTTTACCATACCAAGTCCTCTCAAGCTTCTGCTCAGGAGTTGGTCAGATTATTAGATTTGTACTGCAAACTCCACAAGATCTTCCCAGGTCTTCCTATGACTGTAATGCTAGAGTGCTATTGGGTTTCCAGTTTGTTTTGATATTTGGAACCCAGATTGTCACTGCTACGATAAAAGAGCTAGTAGCATACACAGGGTACTACATTGACAAGGCTATTACAGATTCTAAGCTGGTTGGGTTTCCACTTACCCTTCGCAACTTCTCTGACATTGTCATGGAAACTAAGCACAAAGAAAGTAAACAAGGGAACTATGTCTACAGTGGGGGAAGGACAGGAAAGACAGGGAAGTTGGACTATCAAAAGAGGGTACTCATACAACAATTCAACCACGAATGGATGGCAGTAGAAGGCAGAGAGAAGAATGGTCTCAAGTATTCTTCAGATGCTAAAGTAAGAAAGAAAGAAGCATCAAAAAACAAGGCGACGAATAATGCAGTAAGTTATATTGTTGTATGCTCACAGAACAGGGTTTTCAAAATAACATGGCTACTTAGTGGAAAATCTAACTTTTAAAACTTCTGAGAATACCACAGAATTGCATTGTCTCCTCTGCCTACTTCTCTATGTTGATCATCTCCTCTAAAAGATTTTGAAACCCCTGTAGAAGCTAAAATAGTCACAGATACTGTAGATTCCAGGGTTACCCATGCCAGTGGATAGTCAGCAAAGATAACTGGCTATTTCAGTCATTATTACTTCAGATTTTCGGAGGAAACAATCTTTAGGGAAACAATCAGACAGTGGATTATAATTTCTGATTCCAGCTTGCTACAACAATTGCCATCTTTTCCAGAAAGAAAGGACAACCCTTGTAATCATAAAATTTCAAATTAATGGGATAAATTAAGTATGGTAAATTCAATTTGAGCTATTGCCTCTTGGAGAAACATGACTTTAATGAATTACAAATTCACTTCATTTCTAGTCTGTTCTCTTTGATGACAAGGCTGTCGCAGAGGACTGTAATTACCCACAAGAATCAGATACACAGGTTTGGAAATAAAATATATAATAATATTATCCCCGGAAAAACTGAACAAATAAAGTATTTTTGCTAATTTCTTCACTCTTCAGAAAATTATACATGTAATGAATATTTAATGTGTATTGCACAACGAGTAATATAGCTGTATTTTTTTCATATTCTGGGACACAAGGAAAGCGAGGATACACTGGGGGAATTTGCAAATCCACCGTTGAAAGTGCCCGAGGGACCGGAGGTTAATATTAACCAAATTCAAGAAATGCTGCTTCGCGAAGCAAAATCACAGCTTGCTCGTTCAGTTCCTTTTTACATGACATTAGAAAATGCCCAAAAGCACCAACAGGAATGTGCCAAAATTATCGACAATGTTAGCGGCATCCATCTAACCTCTATCAAGGTAACATGTGAAAAACATCAAAGGCTAAATATAGAGAGGAGCGACGGCCGAGTGTCTTACCAAAAGTTTACCTTGAGAGCAACTCGAAGTCGACCACAACAATATGGTACGATAACAGTAGATTACAAAGAACACAAAAATGCTGCGTCTCAACTTCGAATCACGATACCAATGTCATCCGTAATGGGTATCTCTAATGAAAGAGGACATATTATCCTTGACAGCTCTATTTTCCCTTAAATAAATAAAATTCCCTGTAGCAACAAACACAAAGCTGACTTACCAGAATCGGGAAGAGGAAGATCGGCCTCGAATGATCAACACGTCGGCGCGGGCTTGTCTTCCACTTCCATCTCCAACTCCAATATTCGTGTTAACATTGAGCTCTTGCCTTCAACCAGTAAAGTCAGTGTTTTAAATGGCATGCTACTTGCTGATCCATACCTGCAATCCGCCTTCGCCTTCGGACTTCAAGCCTCTTATCCTCCCTCTTTAACCCCAACGGAATTCAGCCCTGAGTGCTATTTTCCACTCGTAAACGATCCAACTCTTGTTCGCGCAGCACAGCTTGCAGTCCTAAGTCTTTTGAGCTCCTCTGATGGTCAATCCGACGTTAGCTGGCTCGTTAGGATGTTCAAGGGACTTAGGGAAGCGTTCAACAAAACCCTGAGGCTAAGAATCCAGAGTACAACAACCAGCAACAGTGTCCAAATGGCAAGAAATGTTGAAGAGTGAACCGGAGTCCAGGGGTTTCTCAGTGTAAGCATGTCCTGAAATTGTTAAAGCAAAAGTGCACTTGAAAACACTTGAAAACTTCGCTAAATTCTCCATTAAGTTCAGGTGTATTTAGACTCGTTCTATTAATGATTTGGGATTTAAAATGGTTAGGGTTTTATCAAATTTGGGGGTTAGGTTTTAGAAGGTTTGTATGAAAATTCGACAAAATGAATTATTAATATGCTTACACCGAGAAAGCGTCCGGAGTCCGAACTCAACTGTCGACTCGCTGTTGATCTGAAGCTTCAAAATTATTTTGCGCAGAAAGATATGTGAATAAATAGCTTGTATAGCATCTTATAAATCTCTTCAACGTATAAATGAGATGGAGCGGTCTAATCGAACAGCTAAAACAGTAAATGCACGTTTCTTTCATCTTCCTATCACACAAACGTCGCCTCGACCTTCGATAATCTAATCGATTGGAATGGACCGCCTGATCAAATCTCAGTTCGCGCGCTGATTGGTCAGAATTTCGAGTGCTGTCAAATCCAGATCACCTGGAAGGGGGAGGGCCGGATATCTAAAACTAAATCGCGTCGAAAGGTAACACCGCAAACAAGAGCGAAGGGAAAAGCGAGTGGCAGACAACCTCGTGCTCCGAACGTTGATGTTGAACCTAAACCTGCTATGTTAGCTGAGATGATCCTTCAGTTCCGCAAAATCGACAGGCTGAACTTCGCTCAAGTTCACGATTTAGAACTCCTGGATTGACCACGGCCCAGGTTGGAAACTACGAGTCATGCAAGACATTAGAGTCGGAGTCGGATGCGGACTCGCTGCTACTCTCTGAATCTTCCGTCTCTTTTCTTGTACCTGGCAAAAGTTTAAGCCTACTAGCTGAGCAGCTTTCCGTCTGAGTTGTAGCAGTACTAATAAAACTGGAAGTGGGAGTCGTCGAACATGAAGGCTGTTCGAACCACGAGCCTTTGTCGCTTTCCGCGAGCATCCTTTCTTCTCCGTATTGAAACTTTGCTCCTTCTCGAGCTCATTCTCTTGAATCTTCTTGGGGCCTGTCTTCTTTTTTTACCTTTTATCCAAGGATTATTCTTTTCTCTTATGGACATCGATATACCGGTAAATTAAACGCTATAAAATCACTGAACTCACGAGTCACGGCTCACTGTGAGTCTGAAGCTCCGGATGTAGTTTCCCGCAAAAATTCAGCGGGGTGCCTGTGGCACGTAATGGATCAGATGGATTTATCACGCCTAAGCGATTTATTGACTTTCCTTCAAATTACGTTTTTTTCTAATATCTCGCAAACTTTTGCATGTTTAAAAAAATTTTTTTAGGAAAGATGAAGATCAATCCATCAATTTCAAAAGAATTAAAAACATTTTTTTTTAAGAAAACATACCGCGAAGGTATACGGTAACCTTAATCTGACCATTCTAAAAATGTTAATTTGACCATAGTTTATTGGTTATATTTGGACCATTCATGATTGGTCAAAAGAACCATTAATAAATGGTTGCAACCATTAAAATTGGTTGTTTCAACCAGTTGGTTTTTACAGTGTAGCCTCCTTGACTTCAAACATAAACTTAAGAATTCTCTTTTTAATCATAAATATAACGAACTGTATAATGTTTCTTTTACAAGGTATGCGTCTATATATATGCTTCATTCACGTTTAAGGCTAGGTGCCCACGGCTTGAACGATTATTTATACGTCCGTATTAATTGTTCTAATTCTCCTCTGTGTCATTGCGTTTCTGGTATTGAACCAGCAAAACATTTCGTTGTAGTCTGTCCCAACCATGCTGCTCTGAGAGTCTCGCTCTTTGCCTCAGCTGCTCGCCTTTTAAGTAATACTTGGGTTGAAGCTACCGACTCTCAAAAATATGCTCTTCTTATTTATGGCCTGGTGATATTTCAGTGAATTTTAAAACTAAATCTCAGTTTTTTCGTAGTAAGAGTTCAATTTTTTATTATTTCCACTGGGAGATTCACTGCTTCAAGCTAATACTTGTCACGTATACTTTTATATATATATTTAACAATTATTCACGGTGAATATCAAGCGGCTCGGTAAATATCCACCACTATTCACCGACACTGAGGAGTATAATTGTATTAGTATATACCACACTGCAGGTGAATAGCCAGCACCAAATAATTATCTTATATTGTGTCAAATGTACACAAACTCGCGCGAATTGATCGCTGCTTCGCTCGGAGGTGAATATGAAATCATATTCGTTGTTTGAGTAGCCAATCATAGCGTACGAAAAGTGATATTCACTGGTGTGGTATATACTAAATATGTATATTATGGGATGTCATTGCTGATATTTGTTTCAAGTTGCCTATCATCAAGACCTTCTGAAAATATATAGGTAGAGGTATCCCATAATGTTTGATATATGTTTGATATATATTTATATATACAGAGGGGGGTTAGAATTTATTAGAATTGCTGTATATATATACAGTCCATGCCCAAAAGGTTGTCCTCGGACAAACATACCAAAATAAGTATATACCCGCACGGGATGAAAATTTGCCTTTTCACAAGTTTTAAGTGTTGTTGAAATCAGATGTAAACTTGATGTTTACAAGTTTACATAGATTTAATGCAAATAAACATCGAGTTTCACATTTACAAATAGAAAACGTAGTGCAACTTGATGTTTTCACACGTTTTCTGTCTGTGAAAACTTGACAGAAACTTGGAATTTTTGGTTTGAAATATTCATGAAAACCTAATGTAAACGCCAAATTTACAATAGATTTATTGGTAATGAAACGCAAGGAAATACCTAATTTGTTTGCATTTCCGAAGTTAAGAAAACGCACCGAATACGTGTAGTTTACACGCGTTTCTTGTGCGTGTAAACGTTGTAGAAATTTACTGTTAAGATTTTACATACTTTTGCTTGTGCATGTAACGTTTTAGAAATTTATTGCTCAGATTTTTCAATAGGTTTTTTGCGTGTGCAGTTCACGTTCACCTATTTTGTGCGTGTGTAAATTTAAAAGAAGCTTGATATTTCTGCTTTTTAAATTTTCAAGGAAATCCTAATTATACGTGAAGTTTAAAATAGATTTGTTGATAATCAGAAACGTATATAAACTCCAAGTTTGTTCCACGTTTCTGCTGAAAACTGATGTGGAGCCGGTTTGTATGCATACATGCATGCATAGCTGTTTGCGTTTCTTATTTAGAGCCCCCATTTTTGTTTTCTGAATTGAGCTCAACTGAACTAACAAGACTGATCAAATAATTCGGCTTTTAAAAGAGGTCTATGGGCCGGAGATGAAGGTTAAGTACATAAACATTGCGGCAGCCAACTCGAAAGCTTAACCTACTTTGGCTGCTGCACACTTACCTTCTATGTAACTAGTGCTTATAAATAGTGTAAATAAAAATTGAATTGAATTGGAGGTTGTTTGAAATAAAGTTCAAATGAACTGTACAAATATCGTTTCTTTGGAGGATCCAGAGCCTCAAAGATCCACTGCAGTTAAACCACTGCCGAAAACAGGGACACGTGCGCCTTTTCAGCTGTGGAAAAGACCCAGACATGGGACTCTCATGCTTGATCACTCGATTTTCCCTTTAGTAATACCTGACGAAAAGGAACAAAACACTCATTTTAACTGAAAAGGGTTTCAATTTTGTTTGTTGTTGTTTTGACGTGACACGCAATTAATTCATGAGCACTTAGTTTTTCACTATTAGAATAATATCAGTACAAACTGGAAATCAAATAAAATCAACATACTTTACCAATATTTCAAGGGCCTTCGGCCGTTAGGACTACATAAGTGTAACGGGGCGAAGTTGTTTACGGCCGGCTCTCACGACATCACTGCTTGCATGATTGAGTATTCACCGTCTATCTTATTACACCCCTGTTCCGAATAACGCTCAGGTAATACAACCCTAGTTAGGCGGTGAATACTCATGCAATCTAGCAGTCGACAGAGATCGCAAGCTTTAGGATGAAATACTATTGTAGCCTTTCTGCCTATTCAAATAATGGCCATTATAGCCTAATGAAACAGTTTCCAAAGGCTCTTTAGGTAAAAGCTTGACATTTTCGATTGGATGAGTTCAGATCAGCAATGATATCGACATTTGCAACCTTGAAATGAGTTGCGAAAGGTATACTATACTATACTATGCACTTGATAATATTTCAAGAACGTTCTAGAATGACTTTCTGTATCACTTTCTTGTGATGTGCGCATGTTCAAAGCTGAAATTTGTTGTTCTGGCGCCAACATTCGAAGTTAGTCTTCATCCGATCCAAGAGAATAATACAACGACTGAGCGAAAACTTCAATTTTTATACTTTTACTTCAAACCATGTCTACCCCTCGACCTCGAGTGCAGAGCAGCACCGCCGCAGTACAAACGTCTAGTTCTAGTGGTGCAGGGCGTCCGCTTGACATGGGAGATGCGAATACACCGATAGACTCTGGTCTCTTAAAAGAACTCATCAGAAACCAGCAGCTTATTCTACAGCAGAATGCAAAGATTTTGGCTGGGCAAGAAAGCCAGGCGGACAGCGCCACATCAAAGAAAACAGAAGTTCCATCTGATGTTAAGGTAAATTGATTTAGTGATTACCCGAGTTTATAGTGATGCCGCGTTAGTCAAGATATTTCCCGCCTAAATATAATCAGTTGAAGTTCCTTCGTGCGCAAAAATTCAACAGATGCGCGGTACAAACTAGCAAAATACTATGAGTCCGATACCACACAACCGATGATATTATAAGTCCCTCATTTATGAGTCAAATTTGTGTATTTCATTGAATTATGACTCGAGTTTAGCTATTCGAGTCTAAGTCATAAGCCCAGCCTAAATCAGTTGAAGTTTCTTGGAGCGAAAAAAATCAGATGCGGCAAAATTAAATACTATGAGTCCGACGATAGCACACAACCGATGATATTACAATACCCTCATTTATGACTCAAGTTTGTGATTCGCGTTGTGACTGAGTTTAGCTGAGTTCAGCTCACGTAAGTTTTAAGTCATAATTCCCGCCTAAATCGTTCGAAGTAATGGATTTCGCGTCCAAAAAAACAACGGATCATGTGTAATCTAGGAGAAATATAGTAAGAGTTCGAAAGCATACTACCGATAGTACTGACGACTATTTTCGTAGGTTGGAATACCTATGCTATTGTTTTCTTAACATTCTTGGTGTGAAATGCCCATTCGCTACATTCTCTAGTATATTATACTACGTTTGATTACAACACAGTTCTCGGTCACAATTATCGGACTATCTCATCTAACTCCTCTTATTTCCTTGTCGAGTGGATCATGGAGTAAGCAAGCATATTAATTATTATTTTCAGGCTGCATTCAAAAGTGCTTATAGGAAGATTGAGGAAGAAGATCCTGACAATTTTAAAGGATGGAATACTGAGGAAAAGTGAATTAATTACTTGAAATATTTTGTAACAAGAGGTGACACACAAGTTATTCATATTTCTCTAATATGATCGTATCAGTGTTAAAAGATGTGTCAAACTAAATTCAAGGCATTTTATAAAACCAAACTTCTACCATACTCTGAATACACATGTGAAAGCTAGAAATAAAGTAAGGAAATAATGAAATATATTCAAACATATTGCATCGTTGTACAAAAAATGATAAAATATTGAAAAATGATCGTACTACGTATTAAATATCGCCAGGAATTCAATGTTAAACCAAATATTTAAACATATTATTTTTAGATTCACAAGCACACAAAATCAAGAGTGTGTAAAACAATTGGGGGCAGTACAAGGTTGGGGCTATGAAGAAACTGGACTCCGAATTCTAAGAGGCAAGTATCCACTTTTTGCTGGGCAATACAAAGCACGCAATTGCTTATTAACTTAAAATGTCGTCCTGCATTTAGACTACATGATCCGTGTAGTATAGTATCGCTCATGATCTGATGCTGAACTATGGACCTGCGCGCGCATAAAGCCAACGTTTGATTGACAGAGGAGGTTTCCTTTGTCGTCACGCAACGCTCCCTCCTTCTTTGACAAAGGAAACGGTTGCGAAGGAGACTATCGGGTTGGGACTCACTTTATTTTTGGCGCCAGTCTTTGACGCCGTAGGTCTCCGAGGATGACAGGGGAGCGTAGGGTAATGAATGAAGTTACGTTAGATTAGAAAGAGCGAGCGACAAGGAGTCGAAGCAGGTACATGTCGACTTTGCGGAGTAAGCAAACCAGAATTACGCTTGGCTGTTCAAAAGATAATTAATATGTATCTGTATATATTTTTATATTTCTTCAGAAACTCAGCCAACGTACAGAAATTGTGGATAAAGCCGATCTGAACACTGAGCAAGTTGCTAAGTATCGTTCCGTTTTAAAAATGTAGTTCATGTCCTCCGAAGAGTCCGGGGAATCTGACAACTCCGGACAATACATGTTAATTAAGCCCATTCTCTGGAGGGCCAAGGTGTTCTCAACGACGACGAGGGGCCTGGACAGAAAGATACTGCAAATTTTAAGCAAACGACGTAGGAAGATGAGCCTGCAGCGCTTCACATCGGAAGAGCAATCGGCACGCCCTGTCCCGGAGAGTTATTCACTCTGGGCATTATTGGAGCAGTCGTTTCTGAAGGACAGATCTTAGACAGAACATGCCGTATGTGTGGCCTTTATCACCATGTACCGTTGTTTGATTTTGCCTTAAGGGCTGATATCGTACGAAAAGGTTCGACTCTTTATCTTATAGATATTAGGCTTTAATAGGCGGCTTGGACCAAATGTCAAACTTTTCATGACACGAACGCAATTAAAGCGAAACATCATAAGAATATATCATCTCATTATTGCATTCGTACGTGTCATGAAAATTTCGAAGCTTGGCCTCATATATATCTAGTACAGCTTTCACAATGTTAAAGGGTCTTTAAAGGTCGAACTGTTTATGCATAAAGGAACAATCCATATGTCTATTGAATGTCTCACTATATTTAAGAGAAAGCATTAGAGGATGAGGGAGTATAATTTGTGTTTGCTCGGCTTGAATTAAGTCTCAATTGCAAGTTTAATCTGAATTGTAAGCATTGTAAGCTCGTACTGATTAGGATAATATGGAAATTATCTTTATCTATATTTGCCATGTATTCAATACATTAGACTGAGTTTTATTAAACTACAGCCTTTTTGATATTTTGATTTATTTTAATCCAATTAAAAGGAGACAGTGGGGATTTCCCGATAAGGAAAACGCAATGCAAAAATTAATGTTAACTTATTTGTTTTACTTTTCAAGTTTTTTTCGATATTTATACTCAAGTTTGCATTGTTTAGAAAAAAATATGTTCTGTCGAAAACGTTAGTAAACTTCACATTTACGCACTTTGATGATTAAAAAGGCGCGTAAAGTTGTAATTTGTTTTGAATTTAAAATGCAGTAAATGTTGGCTTTACAAGCGTTTCCATGACAAACTACGCTGATAAATTAGGTAAACGAGTTTAAAGATGCAATTTACGCCATTTTCTGCTAACGAAAACTTGTTGAAAACTCTATATATCTTTACGACAGTACAAAACATGTGTACACGCATGTAAATATTAAGTTTTCTTTGCCATTTTATCAGATAATCTGCGAATTAAACTGCAGTAAATGTTGGCTTTACAAGCGTTCCCATGACAAACTAACGTCAGTAAAATTCTTGGTTACACACATTGATAAATTAGGTAAATGAGTGTAAAGATGCAATTTACGCCATTCCCTGCTGAGGAAAACTTGTTGAAACTCTATATTTACGGCAGTACAACGTAAACGCATAAACAATATATTTTTTCTTTACGTTTTACCAGATAATCTGCGAATTAAACTGCAGTAAATGTTGGCTTTACACGTCTTTCCGTGACAAACCAACGCCAGTAAACTTTGTGTTTACACACATTGATAACTTAGGTAAACGAGTGTAAAGATACAGTTTACGCCATTTCCTGCTCACGAAAACTTGTCGAAAACGCTATCTTTACGGCAGTACAAAACATGCGTAAACGCATATAAATGTTAAGTTTTCTTTACATTTTACCAGATAATCTGCGAATGTAACCGCAAATTTTCATCCCGTGTACTGTATGTACCTTTTCATGGAAAAGTACGTTATCCCTCTTGTTGAGTCATTAGCATTAAGGTAAGGAGAGCCTCCCCCTGTCGAGTCCACAGAGGAGACATAAGGTGAGATAAACAAGAGGGGTAGGGTGGGTGGGCGACTTGCAGATCCGTTGCAACTTGGGCAAACTGACACGTGCTACTTAATGAGATCTTATGTAATGCCAGTGACGTCACAGGCGGGATAATGAATATGCAACGAACAATGACTAGTATATTATCCCTCTTGTTGAGTCATTAGCATTAAGGTAAGGAGAGCCTCCCCTGACGAGCCGACAGAGGAGACATTAGGTGAGCTAAACAAGAGGGGTAGGGTGGGTGGGCGACTTGCAGATCCGTTGCAACTTGGGCAAACTGACACGTGCTACTTAATGAGATCTAATGTAATGCCAGTGACGTCACATGCGGGATAATGAATATTCAACGAACTAGGAATAGTACATTATCCCTCTTGTTTAGTCATTGGCATTAAGATATGGGATAGCCTCCCCCTGACTCGCTGTGACCCGTCAGCTACAGTTACGTTGATTTATTACGCGCTCATACATGCTCTAGTTGTAACGTAGCCCAGTTATGATTACTAACTATATACTCCCGAATTCTTTCTGGTCAAACCAATTTACTCCAAACCTTATCCCATCCCATACCTTAATACCCACTAGGTATAATCCTACGGATTCAACATTAAGCATTTAGCTGTCTTTTGGGAAAGCTTGCTTGAAGCCCGTTAAGTTATTACGGTCTCTATAGTTATCTGTCACCTCAGGCGTCAGAGACGCTAAAATATTTGCCGGGCTGTTGAGACTGAGAACTTGGCTAAATTTGATATAATGGTTTGCGATAGCCGAGCGCCTCCAGCATAAATGATCCATTATCGCTGTCAAGTCGGCCCCTGAAAGGGCAAGGGACACCGTGCATCCACTCCTCAAGCCGTGTAGGGTAGGGTTTCTGTTTCCAAAAAGAGCGGGAAACTGTTTCACGTAATACGACAAACGAGCTTAAGCCTCCCTGGCGTCCAAGGTCGCCGACACTATTTGCTCTGCGGCATTTAATGGACGGAAAAGAAAACCTTGTCTAATAGGAATATTCATATGCTCACTGAACGAGACGTATGTTTCAGTGGCTACAACTGGACACAAAGACTTGTATTTTGCATAACGCTTAAGTGCAAAAAGATTAGAAGAACCGTCCCTGTCTGGTAAATAAATAATGTCTGAAGTTTTAACTCTATTTAGATCTCCTGCCCTATCCTCATCAAAAAATTGGGCTTTAAAAAATGCCTGATCTCTGGTGAGAACAAAACTTTCCCTAGGAGAAATATTCGGAGAACACTCAGGCGTCTAGGAATTTCACCCGAAATAGCTTCTAAGGAAGTAAGGCTTTGCTTGAGAAGGTAGGCTCCTGAATAACAGTTGTTCTTCTCTCACGGCAGATAGATAATTCCCAACCTCTGAGAGGCTGGGGGATTCCCATAACCGGGTAAAAAGGTTTTGTCAAGGCATCCCCCTACCTCCGAAAAAAAATTCCTTTAGCTTGCCAATTAGGGAGTCTACCGTCCCAAATGCTAGCCCCCTTGGACATGAGCAGCTATGTGTAGATTTTTGACAAACATGGGGACAAGTCTCCCAATGTACCATAGTTTTACCAAACTGGTCTTTCCATATTAAGAAACGAACCACGTCCTGAGGAGTTGATGACAATATGTCCCTTTTTGGTGAAGTATTCTGTAAGAACGTTGTTAATTCTCTGTCTAGTAACGATTTCTGTCTTGCATAGGGTGTAGTAACTCTTCATTTACACAGACTCAGCCTCCGGGATTCAATGTCCTCCATATTGACCGGACCCCTTAACGCAGTTACGAAAGGCTGCGACATGACTTGACGTCGATAACCACACCTCTGGCAAAAGAGGAAACTCTGGTCATTTGGGTTATGCCACTTTGGGCACGTCACAGCCGGTACGAATATCCTCGGGACCAAAGCTAGGGTCTTTAAAGGCAAAAAAAGTCCCAATAAGAGGGAATCGTGTGCTATATCTGTCAGAGAATTAGAACCTGTCCAGGCGAAACGCGGCAGAGTTCAAACGACAGGATGTCCGGACTAAAACCGTGGGCGGTAGGGACCAACATCGCATCTTTGTATCCCGGGGATGCCAAGAGGATCGCTTTATTTGCAAGGGTGTTCACCGAGGGCCACCATGAGGGGAGCGGAGTGGAGATAGTTTTGGTACTACCAGGGTTACAACTGCTTTCTCGTCAACGATAAAACGGAAAAGCAGGAAACACGTAGGCCCGGACGCTAATGCCATCGCAACCAGAGAGGTCCTGATTAAAGACATTTATACCAGCGGACTCCAGTATGAGATACGGTGTAAAATGGCGAAGATGACTACCATCACTGTGCAGCTGAGCATTTGTATCCAGTGACATGATTATGCCCCAAAGTTCCCTCAAACCTTACTTGTACTTTCTCCCAGCAACGTGGAGTTAACATTGACTCTGACTTACAGATCTTACGAGAGTACCAATCCGCAGGGTTGCTGTTAGAGGGAAGACACGACATTGATAACTGAATGTTCTTGATGGTAACTATTTCGAATATACGGTTAGCCACCACATTAAGGGTAACCGAGCGACTCCCGCGACCCGTCCAGATATGAATAACTGTCTGGTTGTCAACTCGAAGATCAACGCGACAGTCTCTTGCTTCTTGCAGGAGGCATCTTAGAGCCCTTTCAACTGCAAGGAATTCATTTACGTTAATGTGTTCCACTTGAACATCATCCTCCCAATAATCACCGATCGATGCATCCATGGATTTATGATGAATGACCGCTGCCCAGCGATATGAAGATTCGTCTGTTGAAATATGAGGGCTGCATGTTTCTCTGAGCGCCAAGGAATATGTCCCTCCCATGAATCCAGAAATACCCAGAATTGAATCTCTTGGTTGTCCCGTTTAGATTACCTTCCAACCGCCGCAGCCATCTCCCGAATGTAAAACTTTGCTCCCGGAAAAGGCAACGAAAATGAGATGCGCTTCCCTACCAACCTTTGAAGGTCTCGGAGAGGCACGATGGCTTTAAGCGCTAAAATACAGTCCCTAAGTTGACTGAACTTTATTTTCTTGTCCACTGGTATACGAAACGCCTGTAAGCTCGAGTCTACAATCATTCCTAGGTACACGAGACGCCTTACGGGATGGAGCACACACTTTTCGACACCCAAGAAATAACCCATGTGCGCCAAAGTTAGGATCACCACATATAAAGTCGCTGCTGCGGCCTGAAAGCTAAACTCTTCATTTATCTGGCTAGGAGATTTTGACCACACACCCGATGACGTATACATTTCCCCGTTAAGTCTGTCGTCAATGTGAAGCGCGCAGGCTATTTCGCACCCCCAGAAATAGCTTGTAACGCCCATACCGATAGTCTGGAATACAAACGGGGAATTTTTCCACCCAAAGGAGAGGGTGGCATTCACTAGCCACCAGTCATCCTACTGGAAACCAAAACATAGGGCCCCTAAGGGCAACTCGTGGAAGCTCAGTGAACTATTTTGGCATATACTAAAAATCACATGACCGATTACGTCATCGTTGCGTCACCACCACTAAGTGATTGATAGGGTAGGTGATTGATAGGATAGGTACCCACTACTATGTATGTCCAGGTTTGAGCCGGTTGGCGTTAGATATCAGGGAGATATGGGCATGCACTTAAAATCACGTGACCGATGACGTCATCCTTATTTGGTCACCACTAAGTGATTTGTGGGAACGCAATACCATGTCTGTCCAAGTTTGGACTGTCTGGCATTAGAAATGAGGGAGATATAGGCATGTACTTAAAATCACGTGACCGATGATGTCATCTTTACGTCATCACCACTCGATGCATGATAGGGACCCACTACCATGTCTGTCCAGGTTTGAAGTGTCTGGCATTAGAAGGGCACCGTCAATATATCTTCTCCAGCATGACCAAATTTGGACGCGTACCATAAAACTGTCAATATATCTTCGAAAAATCGAACACTATACGGACTATTCGCACTGCCAATGGAGAGTCCCCGATGAACACAGAAAAAACGAAGTACACACCTTAAAACGATGCATAAATTAGCTCGGAGCACTAATCCCAATAACTCGTGTTCCGCGCTTGCGCATAACCACGAGTTAAAAACTGGCATGAACCCTCGGAGAGAAGAACATGGTCGTACCCAGATTTGTCGTCTATCTTTGATATGAAAGAGTTAGGATGAACAAAATGTGATACTTCCGCAAGACGATCTAGCGAAAAAGGCGTGTCCTGCATCCATAGGTTGAGAAACCTTGCATCAAGACACATCCTAGGTTTCTGTAGTTCTACTGTTAGGGGCAATACTCTGGATTAGCGAGTCCACGATAAATTCGTTCAACTCAAAGCAGGAGTTGTGGTTCTTAAAGATCCTTTGAGAGGGGAGAGCCGAGTCATACGCAACGCCCTTATTAAAAGCCCTGTGTAGTGGCACATGAATTCGTGAACGGATACATCTTTTCCAATCCACATTAATACCCTTTCTTTATTCTTGTAGTTCCTTAGAATTAAGTACCACAATGCCGTGTGTTGAGATAATTCCCCCCTCTTTGAAAGTGTCGGGATCTCTTATTGTGATGTTATCAATCATTCCCTGTCCCGCAGCACGTAGTTGGTTTATTTTTTCCAACACCGTCTCGGTACTATACACTTTCTCCGAGGTCGAAGTCCCATCAACTAGAATCCACTTTACTTCTCTGGCCTGACACTTCTGGACCGCACAAGCCTGCTCAAATGGAGTGCCTGGTTGAGTTTTCAGGCGCTTTTTTCTGGGCTGGGAAAAGAAATTTCCAAAAGAAACCAACCCATGAGTCCCTGACCGAGCTAAATGTTTGGGATTCGAGCTTGGAGAAATTGACTACCAACTGCCCCATAGGAGGCAACAAGGGAATGCCCTTGAAGGCAAAACGCTTGCGGAGTCACTTCTCTTCGCCCAAGGTAGGATGCCACTTGACAAGGAAAAAAACAAACCTCAAATGATAGAAAACTTTCTCCAAAGAACACAGTTGCCAATACATTTTATTACCATGGTGCTTATAACTTATTAAGCTTACAGAGAAAATAAACGATTCCGTGTCAATCACGTGCACTGAGATAACATTCCGGTATCATCGTCCTTTCACACATTTATTACCCAATTTGCGAGATAACACCGTTATTTCAAAGTCCAAAGATAAAGGATATCCTCTGTGTTTTGTTGTCGAACACACCAGTACAAATGAAATAGCTTGGCCTGTGCCATAACACTGCAAATATGACAAATCGCCCAATAGTGATGGTATTGATGGCGCAATAGAACTAAATTGACCTCCAGCATCAGTGTTACCTGGAAAACTAGATAATTAGTTGAATTTGCGAGATAATACAGTTATTTCGAATTCCAAAATAAAGGATATGCTCTATGTGTTGTTGTCAAACATACCAGTACAAATGAAAGAACTTGGCCTGTGCCATAACACTGCAAATGTGACAACTCGCCCAATAGTGATGGTATTGATGGCGCAATAGAACTAAATTGACCTCCAGCATCAGTGTTACCTGGAACACTAGATAATTAGTTAAATTTGCGAGATAATACAGTTATTTCGAATTCCAAAATAAAGGATATGCTCTATGTGTTGTTGTCAAACATACCAGTACAAATGAAAGAACTTGGCCTGTGCCATAACACTGCAAATGTGACAACTCACCCAATATTGATGGTATTGATGGCGGAATAGAACTAAATTGACCTCCTAGCATCAGTGTTACTTCTAAAAATCATTAGCTTGGGCTGCCTGTGGTCAAACACACCAGTACAAATGAAAGAGCTTGGCCTGTGCCATAACATTGCAAATATTACAACTCGACCAATAGTGATGGTATTGATGGCGGAATAGAACTAAATTGACCTCCAGGCATCAGTGTTACCTGGAAATCTAGATAATTAGTTGAATTTGCGAGATAACACAGTTATATAAAGGATATGCTCTATGTGTTGTTGTCAAATATACCAGTACAAATGAAAGAACTTGGCCTGTGCCATAACACTGCAAATGTGACAACTCGACCAATAGTGATGGTATTGATGGCGGAATAGAACTAAATTGACCTCCAGGCATCAGTGTTACTTGTAAAAATCGTTAGATTGGGCTGCCTGTGGTCAAACACACCAGTACAAATGAAAGAGCTTGGCCTGTGCCATAAAACTGCAAATGTGACAACTCGCCCAATAGTGATGGTATTGATGGCGCAATAGAACTAAATTGACCTCCAGGCATCAGTGTTACTAGGAAAACTAAGTAATTAGTTGAATTTGCGAGATAACACAGTTATTTCAAAGTCCAAAGATAAAGGATATGCCCTGTGTGTTGTTGTCAAACACACCAGTACAAAGGAAAGAGCTTGGCCTGTGGTATAACACTGCAAATGTGACAACTCGCCCAATAGCGATGGTATTGATGGCGGAATAGAACTAAATTGACCTCCAGGCATCAGTGTTACTAGGAAAACTAAGTAATTAGTTGAATTTGCGAGATAACACAGTTATTTCAAAGTCCAAAGATAAAGGATATGCTCTGTGTGTTGTTGTCAAACACACCAGTACAAAGGAAAGAGCTTGGCCTGTGGTATAACACTGCAAATGTGACAACTCGCCCAATAGTGATGGTATTGATGGCGGAATAGAACTAAATTGACCTACTGGCATCAGTGTTACTTGGAAAAATCATTAGCTTGGGCTGCCTGTGGTCAAACACCCCAGTACAAATGAAAGAGATTGGTCTGTGCCATAACACTGCAAATGTGACAACTCGCCCAATATTGATGGTATTGATGGCGGAATAGAACTAAATTGACCTCCAGGCATCAGTGTTACTTGTAAAAATCGTTAGCTTGGGCTGCCTGTGGTCAAACACACCAGTACAAATGAAAGAGCTTGGCATGTGCCATAACACTGCAAATGTTACAACTCACCCAATAGTGATGGTATTGATGGCGCAATAGAACTAAATTGACCTCCAGGCATCAGTATTACTAGGAAAACTAGATAATTAGTTGCATTTGCGAGATCACACCGTTATTTCAAAGTCCAAAGATAAAGAATATGCTCTGTGTTTTGTTGTCATACACACCAGTACAAATGAAAGAGCTTGGCCTGTGCCATAACATTGCAAATATTACAACTCGACCAATAGTGATGGTATTGATGGCGGAATAGAACTAAATTGACCTCCAGGCATCAGTGTTACCTGGAAATCTAGATAATTAGTTGAATTTGCGAGATAACACAGTTATATAAAGGATATGCTCTATGTGTTGTTGTCAAACATACCAGTACAAATGAAAGAACTTGGCCTGTGCCATAATACTGCAAATGTGACACCTCGACCAATAGTGATGGTATTGATGGCGGAATAGAACTAAATAGACCTCCAGGCATCAGTGTTACTTGTAAAAATCGTTAGATTGGGCTGCCTGTGGTCAAACACACCAGTACAAATGAAAGAGCTTGGCCTGTGCCATAACACTGCAAATGTGACAACTCGCCCAATAGTGATGGTATTGATGGCGCATTAGAACTAAATTGACCTCAAGGCATCAGTGTAACTAGGAAAACTAAGTAATTAGTTGAATTTGCGAGATAACACACTTATTTCAAAGTACAAAGATAAAGGATATGCCCTGTGTGTTGTTGTCAAACACACCAGTACAAAGGAAAGAGCTTGGCCTGTGGTATAACACTGCAAATGTGACAACTCGCCCAATAGTGATGGTATTGATGGCGGAATAGAACTAAATTGACCTACTGGCATCAGTGTTACTTGTAAAAATCATTAGCTTGGGCTGCCTGTGGTCAAACACCCCAGTACAAATGAAAGAGATTGGTCTGTGCCATAACACTGCAAATGTGACAACTCGCCCAATATTGATGGTATTGATGGCGGAATAGAACTAAATGGACCTCCAGGCATCAGTGTTACTTGTAAAAATCGTTAGCTTGGGTTGCCTGTGGTCAAACACACCAGTACAAATGAAAGAGCTTGGCATGTGCCATAACACTGCAAATGTTACAACTCACCCAATAGTGATGGTATTGATGGCGCAATAGAACTAAATTGACCTCCAGCATCAGTGGTACCTGGAAAACTAGATAATTAGTTGAATTTGCGAGATAATACAGTTATTTCGAATTCCAAAATAAAGGATATGCTCTATGTGTTGTTGTCAAACATACCAGTACAAATGAAAGAACTTGGCCTGTGCCATAACACTGCAAATGTGACAACTCGCCCAATAGTGATGGTATTGATGGCGCAATAGAACTAAATTGACCTCCAGCATCAGTGTTACCTGGAAAACTAGATAATTAGTTAAATTTGCGAGATAATACAGTTATTTCGAATTCCAATATAAAGGATATGCTCTATGTGTTGTTGTCAAACATACCAGTACAAATGAAAGAACTTGGCCTGTGCCATAACACTGCAAATGTGACAACTCACCCGATATTGATGGTATTGATGGCGGAATATAACTAAATTGACCTCCTAGCATCAGTGTTACTTCTAAAAATCATTAGCTTGGGCTGCCTGTGGTCAAACACACCAGTACAAATGAAAGAGCTTGGCCTGTGCCATAACATTGCAAATATTACAACTCGACCAATAGTGATGGTATTGATGGCGGAATAGAACTAAATTGACCTCCAGGCATCAGTGTTACCTGGAAATCTAGATAATTAGTTGAATTTGCGAGATAACACAGTTATATAAAGGATATGCTCTATGTGTTGTTGTCAAACATACCAGTACAAATGAAAGAACTTGGCCTGTGCCATAACACTGCAAATGTGACACCTCGACCAATAGTGATGGAGATTGATGGCGGAATAGAACTAAATAGACCTCCAGGCATCAGTGTTACTTGTAAAAATCGTTAGATTGGGCTGCCTGTGGTCAAACACACCAGTACAAATGAAAGAGCTTGGCCTGTGCCATAACACTGCAAATGTGACAACTCGCCCAATAGTGATGGTATTGATGGCGCATTAGAACTAAATTGACCTCAAGGCATCAGTGTAACTAGGAAAACTAAGTAATTAGTTGAATTTGCGAGATAACACACTTATTTCAAAGTACAAAGATAAAGGATATGCCCTGTGTGTTGTTGTCAAACACACCAGTACAAAGGAAAGAGCTTGGCCTGTGGTATAACACTGCAAATGTGACAACTCGCCCAATAGTGATGGTATTGATGGCGGAATAGAACTAAATTGACCTCCAGGCATCAATGTTACTTGTAAAAATCATTAGCTTGGGCTGCCTGTGGTCAATCACCCCAGTACAAATGAAAGAGATTGGTCTGTGCCATAACACTGCAAATGTGACAACTCGACCAATAGTGATGGTATTGATGGCGGAATAGAACTAAATTGACCTCCAGGCATCAGTGTTACTTGTAAAAATCGTTAGATTGGGCTGCCTGTGGTCAAACATACCAGTACAAATGAAAGAGCTTGGCCTGTGCCATTACACTGCAAATGTGACAACTCGCCCAATAGTGATGGTATTGATGGCGCAATAGAACTAAATTGACCTCCAGCATCAGTGGTACCTGGAAAACTAGATAATTAGTTGAATTTGCGAGATAATACAGTTATTTCGAATTCCAAAATAAAGGATATGCTCTATGTGTTGTTGTCAAACATACCAGTACAAATGAAAGAACTTGGCCTGTGCCATAACACTGCAAATGTGACAACTCGCCCAATAGTGATGGTATTGATGGCGCAATAGAACTAAATTGACCTCCAGCATCAGTGTTACCTGGAAAACTAGATAATTAGTTAAATTTGCGAGATAATACAGTTATTTCGAATTCCAATATAAAGGATATGCTCTATGTGTTGTTGTCAAACATACCAGTACAAATGAAAGAACTTGGCCTGTGCCATAACACTGCAAATGTGACAACTCACCCGATATTGATGGTATTGATGGCGGAATATAACTAAATTGACCTCCTAGCATCAGTGTTACTTCTAAAAATCATTAGCTTGGGCTGCCTGTGGTCAAACACACCAGTACAAATGAAAGAGCTTGGCCTGTGCCATAACATTGCAAATATTACAACTCGACCAATAGTGATGGTATTGATGGCGGAATATAACTAAATTGACCTCCAGGCATCAGTGTTACCTGGAAATCTAGATAATTAGTTGAATTTGCGAGATAACACAGTTATATAAAGGATATGCTCTATGTGTTGTTGTCAAACATACCAGTACAAATGAAAGAACTTGGCCTGTGCCATAACACTGCAAATGTGACACCTCGACCAATAGTGATGGAGATTGATGGCGGAATAGAACTAAATAGACCTCCAGGCATCAGTGTTACTTGTAAAAATCGTTAGATTGGGCTGCCTGTGGTCAAACACACCAGTACAAATGAAAGAGCTTGGCCTGTGCCATAACACTGCAAATGTGACAACTCGCCCAATAGTGATGGTATTGATGGCGCATTAGAACTAAATTGACCTCAAGGCATCAGTGTAACTAGGAAAACTAAGTAATTAGTTGAATTTGCGAGATAACACACTTATTTCAAAGTACAAAGATAAAGGATATGCCCTGTGTGTTGTTGTCAAACACACCAGTACAAAGGAAAGAGCTTGGCCTGTGGTATAACACTGCAAATGTGACAACTCGCCCAATAGTGATGGTATTGATGGCGGAATAGAACTAAATTGACCTACTGGCATCAGTGTTACTTGTAAAAATCATTAGCTTGGGCTGCCTGTGGTCAAACACCCCAGTACAAATGAAAGAGATTGGTCTGTGCCATAACACTGCAAATGTGACAACTCGCCCAATATTGATGGTATTGATGGCGGAATAGAACTAAATTGACCTCCAGGCATCAGTGTTACTTGTAAAAATCGTTAGCTTGGGTTGCCTGTGGTCAAACACACCAGTACAAATGAAAGAGCTTGGCATGTGCCATAACACTGCAAATGTTACAACTCACCCAATAGTGATGGTATTGATGGCGCAATAGAACTAAATTGACCTCCAGGCATCAGTATTACTAGGAAAACTAGATAATTAGTTGCATTTGCGAGATCACACCGTTATTTCAAAGTCCAAAGATAAAGAATGTGCTCTGTGTTTTGTTGTCATACACACCAGTACAAATGAAAGAGCTTGGCCTGTGCCATAACATTGCAAATATTACAACTCGACCAATAGTGATGGTATTGATGGCGGAATAGAACTAAATTGACCTCCAGGCATCAGTGTTACCTGGAAATCTAGATAATTAGTTGAATTTGCGAGATAACACAGTTATATAAAGGATATGCTCTATGTGTTGTTGTCAAACATACCAGTACAAATGAAATAACTTGGTCTGTGCCATAACACTGCAAATGTGACACCTCGACCAATAGTGATGGTATTGATGGCGGAATAGAACTAAATAGACCTCCAGGCATCAGTGTTACTTGTAAAAATCGTTAGATTGGGCTGCCTGTGGTCAAACACACCAGTACAAATGAAAGAGCTTGGCCTGTGCCATAACACTGCAAATGTGACAACTCGCCCAATAGTGATGGTATTGATGGCGCATTAGAACTAAATTGACCTCCAGGCATCAGTGTAACTAGGAAAACTAAGTAATTAGTTGAATTTGCGAGATAACACACTTATTTCAAAGTACAAAGATAAAGGATATGCCCTGTGTGTTGTTGTCAAACACACCAGTACAAAGGAAAGAGCTTGGCCTGTGGTATAACACTGCAAATGTGACAACTCGCCCAATAGTGATGGTATTGATGGCGGAATAGAACTAAATTGACCTCCAAGCATCAGTGTTACTAGGAAAACTTAGTAATTAGTTGAATTTGCGAGATAACACAGTTATTTCAAAGTCCAAAGATAAAGGATATGCTCTGTGTGTTGTTGTGAAACACACCAGTACAAAGGAAAGAGCTTGGCCTGTGGTATAACACTGCAAATATGACAACTCGCCCAATAGTGATGGTATTGATGGCGGAATAGAACTAAATTGACCTCCAGGCATCAATGTTACTTGTAAAAATCATTAGCTTGGGCTGCCTGTGGTCAATCACCCCAGTACAAATGAAAGAGATTGGTCTGTGCCATAACACTGCAAATGTGACAACTCGACCAATAGTGATGGTATTGATGGCGGAATATAACTAAATTGACCTCCAGGCATCAGTGTTACTTGTAAAAATCGTTAGATTGGGCTGCCTGTGGTCAAACATACCAGTACAAATGAAAGAGCTTGGCCTGTGCCATTACACTGCAAATGTGACAACTCGCCCAATAGTGATGGTATTGATGGCGCAATAGAACTAAATTGACCTCCAGCATCAGTGGTACCTGGAAAACTAGATAATTAGTTGAATTTGCGAGATAATACAGTTATTTCGAATTCCAAAATAAAGGATATGCTCTATGTGTTGTTGTCAAACATACCAGTACAAATGAAAGAACTTGGCCTGTGCCATAACACTGCAAATGTGACAACTCGCCCAATAGTGATGGTATTGATGGCGCAATAGAACTAAATTGACCTCCAGCATCAGTGTTACCTGGAAAACTAGATAATTAGTTAAATTTGCGAGATAATACAGTTATTTCGAATTCCAATATAAAGGATATGCTCTATGTGTTGTTGTCAAACATACCAGTACAAATGAAAGAACTTGGCCTGTGCCATAACACTGCAAATGTGACAACTCACCCGATATTGATGGTATTGATGGCGGAATATAACTAAATTGACCTCCTAGCATCAGTGTTACTTCTAAAAATCATTAGCTTGGGCTGCCTGTGGTCAAACACACCAGTACAAATGAAAGAGCTTGGCCTGTGCCATAACATTGCAAATATTACAACTCGACCAATAGTGATGGTATTGATGGCGGAATAGAATTAAATTGACCTCCAGGCATCAGTGTTACCTGGAAATCTAGATAATTAGTTGAATTTGCGAGATAACACAGTTATATAAAGGATATGCTCTATGTGTTGTTGTCAAACATACCAGTACAAATGAAAGAACTTGGCCTGTGCCATAACACTGCAAATGTGACACCTCGACCAATAGTGATGGTATTGATGGCGGAATAGAACTAAATAGACCTCCAGGCATCAGTGTTACTTGTAAAAATCATTAGATTGGGCTGCCTGTGGTCAAACACACCAGTACAAATGAAAGAGCTTGGCCTGTGCCATAACACTGCAAATGTGACAACTCGCCCAATAGTGATGGTATTGATGGCGCATTAGAACTAAATTGACCTCCAGGCATCAGTGTAACTAGGAAAACTAAGTAATTAGTTGAATTTGCGAGATAACACACTTATTTCAAAGTACAAAGATAAAGGATATGCCCTGTGTGTTGTTGTCAAACACACCAGTACAAAGGAAAGAGCTTGGCCTTTGGTATAACACTGCAAATGTGACAACTCGCCCAATAGTGATGGTATTGATGGCGGAATAGAACTAAATTGACCTACTGGCATCAGTGTTACTTGTAACAATCATTAGCTTGGGCTGCCTGTGGTCAAACACCCCAGTACAAATGAAAGAGATTGGTCTGTGCCATAACACTGCAAATGTGACAACTCGCCCAATATTGATGGTATTGATGGCGGAATAGAACTAAATTGACCTCCAGGCATCAGTGTTACTTGTAAAAATCGTTAGCTTGGGTTGCCTGTGGTCAAACACACCAGTACAAATGAAAGAGCTTGGCATGTGCCATAACACTGCAAATGTTACAACTCACCCAATAGTGATGGTATTGATGGCGCAATAGAACTAAATTGACCTCCAGGCATCAGTATTACTAGGAAAACTAGATAATTAGTTGCATTTGCGAGATCACACCGTTATTTCAAAGTCCAAAGATAAAGAATGTGCTCTGTGTTTTGTTGTCATACACACCAGTACAAATGAAAGAGCTTGGCCTGTGCCATAACATTGCAAATATTACAACTCGACCAATAGTGATGGTATTGATGGCGGAATAGAACTAAATTGACCTCCAGGCATCAGTGTTACCTGGAAATCTAGATAATTAGTTGAATTTGCGAGATAACACAGTTATATAAAGGATATGCTCTATGTGTTGTTGTCAAACATACCAGTACAAATGAAAGAACTTGGTCTGTGCCATAACACTGCAAATGTGACACCTCGACCAATAGTGATGGTATTGATGGCGGAATAGAACTAAATAGACCTCCAGGCATCAGTGTTACTTGTAAAAATCGTTAGATTGGGCTGCCTGTGGTCAAACACACCAGTACAAATGAAAGAGCTTGGCCTGTGCCATAACACTGCAAATGTGACAACTCGCCCAATAGTGATGGTATTGATGGCGCATTAGAACTAAATTGACCTCCAGGCATCAGTGTAACTAGGAAAACTAAGTAATTAGTTGAATTTGCGAGATAACACACTTATTTCAAAGTACAAAGATAAAGGATATGCCCTGTGTGTTGTTGTCAAACACACCAGTACAAAGGAAAGAGCTTGGCCTGTGGTATAACACTGCAAATGTGACAACTCGCCCAATTGTGATGGTATTGATGGCGGAATAGAACTAAATTGACCTCCAGGCATCAGTGTTACTAGGAAAACTAAGTAATTAGTTGAATTTGCGAGATAACACAGTTATTTCAAAGTCCAAAGATAAAGGATATGCTCTGTGTGTTGTTGTCAAACACACCAGTACAAAGGAAAGAGCTTGGCCTGTGGTATAACACTGCAAATGTGACAACTCGCCCAATAGTGATGGTATTGATGGCGGAATAGAACTAAATTGACCTCCAGGCATCAATGTTACTTGTAAATATCATTAGCTTGGGCTGCCTGTGGTCAATCACCCCAGTACAAATGAAAGAGATTGGTCTGTGCCATAACACTGCAAATGTGACAACTCGACCAATAGTGATGGTATTGATGGCGGAATAGAACTAAATTGACCTCCAGGCATCAGTGTTACTTGTAAAAATCGTTAGATTGGGCTGCCTGTGGTCAAACATACCAGTACAAATGAAAGAGCTTGGTCTGTGCCATTACATTGCAAATGTGACAACTCGCCCAATAGTTATGGTATTGATGGCGCAATAGAACTAAATTGACCTCCAGGCATCAGTGTTATTAGGAAAACTAAGTAATTAGTTGAATTTGCGAGATAACACAGTTATTTCAAAGTCCAAAGATAAAGGATATGCCCTGTGTGTTGTTGTCAAACACACGAGTACAAAGGAAAGAGCTTGGCCTGTGGTATAACACTGCAAATATGACAACTCGCCCAATAGTGATGGTATTGATGGCGGAATAGAACTAAATTGACCTCCAGGCATCAGTGTTACTAGGAAAACTAAGTAATTAGTTGAATTTGCGAGATAACACAGTTATTTCAAAGTCCAAAGATAAAGGATATGATCTGTGTGTTGTTGGCAAACACACCAGTACAAATGAAAGAGCTTGGCCTGTGCTATAACACTGCAAATGTGACAACTCGCCCAATAGTGATGGTATTGATGGCTCAATAGAACTAAATTGACCTCAAGGCGTCAGTGTTACTAGGAAAACTAGATAATTAGTTGAATTTGTGATATGACACAGTTATTTCGAAGTCGCAAGACAAAGGATTTGCTCTGTGTTTTGTTGTCAAACACACCAGTACAAATGAAAGAGCTTGGCCTGTGCCATAACACTGCAAATATGACAACTCGCCCAATAGTGATGGTATTGATGGCGGAATAGAACTAAATTGACCTCCAGGCATCAGTGTTACTAGGAAAACTAAGTAATTAGTTGAATTTGCGAGATAACACAGTTATTTCAAAGTCCAAAGATAAAGGATATGCTCTGTGTGTTGTTGTCAAACACACCAGTACAAAGGAAAGAGCTTGGCCTGTGGTATAACACTGCAAATGTGACAACTCGCCCAATAGTGATGGTATTGATGGCGGAATAGAACTAAATTGACCTCCAGGCATCAATGTTACTTGTAAAAATCATTAGCTTGGGCTGCCTGTGGTCAATCACCCCAGTACAAATGAAAGAGATTGGTCTGTGCCATAACACTGCAAATGTGACAACTCGACCAATAGTGATGGTATTGATGGCGGAATAGAACTAAATTGACCTCCAGGCATCAGTGTTACTTGTAAAAATCGTTAGATTGGGCTGCCTGTGGTCAAACATACCAGTACAAATGAAAGAGCTTGGCCTGTGCCATTACACTGCAAATGTGACAACTCGCCCAATAGTGATGGTATTGATGGCGCAATAGAACTAAATTGACCTCCAGGCATCAGTGTTACTAGGAAAACTAAGTAATTAGTTGAATTTGCGAGATAACACAGTTATTTCAAAGTCCAAAGATAACGGATATGCCCTGTGTGTTGTTGTCAAACACACGAGTACAAAGGAAAGAGCTTGGCCTGTGGTATAACACTGCAAATATGACAACTCGCCCAATAGTGATGGTATTGATGGCGGAATAGAACTAAATTGACCTCCAGGCATCAGTGTTACTAGGAAAACTAAGCAATTAGTTTAATTTGCGAGATAACACAGTTATTTCAAAGTCCAAAGATAAAGGATATGCTCTGTGTGTTGTTGGCAAACACACCAGTACAAATGAAAGAGCTTGGCCTGTGCTATAACACTGCAAATGTGACAACTCGCCCAATAGTGATGGTATTGATGGCTCAATAGAACTAAATTGACCTCAAGGCGTCAGTGTTACTAGGAAAACTAGATAATTAGTTGAATTTGCGATATGACACAGTTATTTCGAAGTCGCAAGACAAAGGATTTGCTCTGTGTTTTGTTGTCAAACACACCAGTACAAATGAAAGAGCTTGGCCTGTGCCATAACACTGCAAATATGACAACTCGCCCAATAGTGATGGTATTGATGGCGGAATAGAACTAAATTGACCTACTGGCATCAGTGTTACTTGTAAAAATCATTAGCTTGGGCTGCCTGTGGTCAAACACACCAGTACAAATGAAAGAGCTTGGCCTGTGCCATAACACTGCAAATGTGACAACTCGCCCAATAGTGATGGTATTGATGGCGCAATAGAACTAAATTGACCTCCAGGAATCAGTGTTACTAGGAAAACTAAGTAATTAGTTGAATTTGCGAGATAACACAGTTATTTCAAAGTCCAAAGATAAAGGATATGCCCTGTGTGTTGTTGTCAAACACACGAGTACAAAGGAAAGAGCTTGGCCTGTGCTATAACACTGCAAATGTGACAACTCGCCCAATAGTGATGGTATTGATGGCTCAATAGAACTAAATTGACCTCAAGGCGTCAGTGTTACTAGGAAAACTAGATAATTAGTTGAATTTGTGATATGACACAGTTATTTCGAAGTCGCAAGACAAAGGATTTGCTCTGTGTTTTGTTGTCAAACACACCAGTACAAATGAAAGAGCTTGGCCTGTGCCATAACACTGCAAATATGACAACTCGCCCAATAGTGATGGTATTGATGGCGGAATAGAACTAAATTGACCTACTGGCATCAGTGTTACTTGTAAAAATCATTAGCTTGGGCTGCCTGTGGTCAAACACACCAGTACAAATGAAAGAGCTTGGCCTGTGCCATAACACTGCAAATATGACAACTCGCCCAATAGTGATGGTATTGATGGCGCAATAGAACTAAATTGACCTCCAGGAATCAGTGTTACTAGGAAAACTAAGTAATTAGTTGAATTTGCGAGATAACACAGTTATTTAAAAGTCCAAAGATAAAGGATATGCCCTGTGTGTTGTTGTCAAACACACGAGTACAAAGGAAAGAGCTTGGCCTGTGGTATAACACTGCAAATATGACAACTCGCCCAATAGTGATGGTATTGATGGCGGAATAGAACTAAATTGACCTCCAGGCATCAGTGTTACTAGGAAAACTAAGTAATTAGTTGAATTTGCGAGATAACACAGTTATTTCAAAGTCCAAAGATAAAGGATATGCTCTGTGTGTTGTTGGCAAACACACCAGTACAAATGAAAGAGCTTGGCCTGTGCTATAACACTGCAAATGTGACAACTCGCCCAATAGTGATGGTATTGATGGCTCAATAGAACTAAATTGACCTCAAGGCGTCAGTGTTACTAGGAAAACTAGATAATTAGTTGAATTTGTGATATGACACAGTTATTTCGAAGTCGCAAGACAAAGGATTTGCTCTGTGTTTTGTTGTCAAACACACCAGTACAAATGAAAGAGCTTGGCCTGTGCCATAACACTGCAAATATGACAACTCGCCCAATAGTGATGGTATTGATGGCGGAATAGAACTAAATTGACCTACTGGCATCAGTGTTACTTGTAAAAATCATTAGCTTGGGCTGCCTGTGGTCAAACACACCAGTACAAATGAAAGAGCTTGGCCTGTGCCATAACACTGCAAATGTGACAACTCGCCCAATAGTGATGGTATTGATCGCGGAACAGAACTAAATTGACCAAAAGGAATCAGTGTTACTAGGAAAACTGGATAATTAGTTGAATTTGCGATATCACACAGTTATTTCGAAGTCGAAAGATAAAGGATTTGCTCTGTGTTTTGTTCTCAAACAGACAAGTACAAATGAAAGAGCTTGGCCTGTGCTATAACAGTGCAAATGTGACAACTCGCCCAATAGTGATGGTATTGATGGCGCAATAGAACTAAATTGACCTCCAGTCATCAGTGTTACTAGGAAAACAAGATAATTACTTGAATTTGCGTTATAACACAGTTATTTCAAAGTCCAAAATAAAGGATATGCTCTGTGTGTTGTGTGCAAACACACCAGTACAAATGAAAGAGCTTGGCCTGTGCTATAATACTGCAAATGTGACAACTCGCCCAATAGCGATGGTATTGATGGCGCAATATAACTAAATTGACCTCCAGGCATCAGTGTTACTAGGAAAACTAGATAATTAGTTGATTTTGCGAGATAACACCGTTATTTCAAAGTCCAAAGATAAAGGATATGCTCTCTGTGTTGTTGTCAAACACACCAGTACAAATGAAAGAGCTTGGCCTGTGGTATAACACTGCAAATGTGACAACTCGCCCAATAGTGATGGTATTGATGGCGGAATAGAACTAAATTGACCTCCAGGCATCAATGTTACTTGTAAAAATCATTAGCTTGGGCTGCCTGTGGTCAATCACCCCAGTACAAATGAAAGAGATTGGTCTGTGCCATGACACTGCAAATGTGACAACTCGACCAATAGTGATGGTATTGATGGCGGAATAGAACTAAATTGACCTCCAGGCATCAGTGTTACTTGTAAAAATCGTTAGATTGGGCTGCCTGTGGTCAAACATACCAGTACAAATGAAAGAGCTTGGCCTGTGCCATTACACTGCAAATGTGACAACTCGCCCAATAGTGATGGTATTGATGGCGCAATAGAACTAAATTGACCTCCAGGCATCAGTGTTACTAGGAAAACTAAGTAATTAGTTGAATTTGCGAGATAACACAGTTATTTCAAAGTCCAAAGATAACGGATATGCCCTGTGTGTTGTTGTCAAACACACGAGTACAAAGGAAAGAGCTTGGCCTGTGGTATAACACTGCAAATATGACAACTCGCCCAATAGTGATGGTATTGATGGCGGAATAGAACTAAATTGACCTCCAGGCATCAGTGTTACTAGGAAAACTAAGCAATTAGTTTAATTTGCGAGATAACACAGTTATTTCAAAGTCCAAAGATAAAGGATATGCTCTGTGTGTTGTTGGCAAACACACCAGTACAAATGAAAGAGCTTGGCCTGTGCTATAACACTGCAAATGTGACAACTCGCCCAATAGTGATGGTATTGATGGCTCAATAGAACTAAATTGACCTCAAGGCGTCAGTGTTACTAGGAAAACTAGATAATTAGTTGAATTTGTGATATGACACAGTTATTTCGAAGTCGCAAGACAAAGGATTTGCTCTGTGTTTTGTTGTCAAACACACCAGTACAAATGAAAGAGCTTGGCCTGTGCCATAACACTGCAAATATGACAACTCGCCCAATAGTGATGGTATTGATGGCGGAATAGAACTAAATTGACCTACTGGCATCAGTGTTACTTGTAAAAATCATTAGCTTGGGCTGCCTGTGGTCAAACACACCAGTACAAATGAAAGAGCTTGGCCTGTGCCATAACACTGCAAATGTGACAACTCGCCCAATAGTGATGGTATTGATGGCGCAATAGAACTAAATTGACCTCCAGGAATCAGTGTTACTAGGAAAACTAAGTAATTAGTTGAATTTGCGAGATAACACAGTTATTTCAAAGTCCAAAGATAAAGGATATGCCCTGTGTGTTGTTGTCAAACACACGAGTACAAAGGAAAGAGCTTGGCCTGTGGTATAACACTGCACATATGACAACTCGCCCAATAGTGATGGTATTGATGGCGGAATAGAACTAAATTGACCTCCAGGCATCAGTGTTACTAGGAAAACTAAGTAATTAGTTGAATTTGTGAGATAACACAGTTATTTCAAAGTCCAAAGATAAAGGATATGCTCTGTGTGTTGTTGGCAAACACACCAGTACAAATGAAAGAGCTTGGCCTGTGCTATAACACTGCAAATGTGACAACTCGCCCAATAGTGATGGTATTGATGGCTCAATAGAACTAAATTGACCTCAAGGCGTCAGTGTTACTAGGAAAACTAGATATTTAGTTGAATTTGTGATATGACACAGTTATTTCGAAGTCGCAAGACAAAGGATTTGCTCTGTGTTTTGTTGTCAAACACACCAGTACAAATGAAAGAGCTTGGCCTGTGCCATAACACTGCAAATATGACAACTCGCCCAATAGTGATGGTATTGATGGCGGAATAGAACTAAATTGACCTACTGGCATCAGTGTTACTTGTAAAAATCATTAGCTTGGGCTGCCTGTGGTCAAACACACCAGTACAAATGAAAGAGCTTGGCCTGTGCCATAACACTGCAAATGTGACAACTCGCCCAATAGTGATGGTATTGATCGCGGAACAGAACTAAATTGACCAAAAGGAATCAGTGTTACTAGGAAAACTGGATAATTAGTTGAATTTGCGATATCACACAGTTATTTCGAAGTCGAAAGATAAAGGATTTGCTCTGTGTTTTGTTCTCAAACAGACAAGTACAAATGAAAGAGCTTGGCCTGTGCTATAACAGTGCAAATGTGACAACTCGCCCAATAGTGATGGTATTGATGGCGCAATAGAACTAAATTGACCTCCAGTCATCAGTGTTACTAGGAAAACAAGATAATTACTTGAATTTGCGTTATAACACAGTTATTTCAAAGTCCAAAATAAAGGATATGCTCTGTGTGTTGTGTGCAAACACACCAGTACAAATGAAAGAGCTTGGCCTGTGCTATAATACTGCAAATGTGACAACTCGCCCAATATCGATGGTATTGATGGCGCAATATAACTAAATTGACCTCCAGGCATCAGTGTTACTAGGAAAACTAGATAATTAGTTGATTTTGCGAGATAACACCGTTATTTCAAAGTCCAAAGATAAAGGATATGCTCTCTGTGTTGTTGTCAAACACACCAGTACAAATGAAAGAGTTTGGCCTGTGCTATAACACTGCAAATGTGACAACTCGCCCAATAATGATGGTATCGATGGCGGAACAGAACTAAATTGACCAAAACGAATCAGTGTTACTAGGAAAACTGGATAATTAGTTGCATTTGCGAAATCACACAGTTATTTCGAAGTCCCAAGATAAATTATTTGCTCTCTGTTTTGTTGTCAAACAGACAAGTACAAATGAAAGAGCTCGGCCTGTGCTATAACAGTGCAAATGTTACAACTCGCCCAATAGTGATGGTATTGATGGCGCAATAGAACTAAATTGACCTCCAGTCATCAGTGTTACTAGGAAAACTAGATAAATAGTTGAATTTGCGTTATAACACAGTTATTTCGAAGTCCAAAATAAAGGATATGCTCTGTGTGTTATTGTCAAACACACCAGTACAAACGAAAAAACTTGGCCTGTGCCATAACACTGCAAATATGACAACTCGCCCAATAGTGATGGTATTGATGGCTGAATAGAACTAAATTGACCTATAGGCATCAGTGTTACTTGTAAAAATCATTAGCTTGGGCTGCCTGTGGTCAAACACACCAGTACAAATGAAAGAGTTTTGCCTGTGCCATAACACTGCAAATGTGACAACTCGCCCAATAGTGATGGTATTGATCGCGGAACAGAACTAAATTGACCAAAAGGAATCAGTGTTACTAGGAAAACTGGATAATTAGTTGAATTTGCGATATCACACAGTTATTTCGAAGTCGAAAGATAAAGGATTTGCTCTGTGTTTTGTTCTCAAACAGACAAGTACAAATGAAAGAGCTTGGCCTGTGCTATAACAGTGCAAATGTGACAACTCGCCCAATAGTGATGGTATTGATGGCGCAATAGAACTAAATTGACCTCCAGTCATCAGTGTTACTAGGAAAACAAGATAATTAGTTGAATTTGCGTTATAACACAGTTATTTCAAAGTCCAAAATAAAGGATATGCTCTGTGTGTTGTGTGCAAACACACCAGTACAAATGAAAGAGCTTGGCCTGTGCTATAATACTGCAAATGTGACAACTCGCCCAATAGCGATGGTATTGATGGCGCAATATAACTAAATTGACCTCCAGGCATCAGTGTTACTAGGAAAACTAGATAATTAGTTGATTTTGCGAGATAACACCATTATTTCAAAGTTCAAATATAAAGGATATGCTCTCTGTGTTGTTGTCAAACACACCAGTACAAATGAAAGAGTTTTGCTTGTGCCATAACACTGCAAATGTGACAACTCGCCCAATAGTGATGGTATTGATGGCTCAATAGAACTTAATTGACCCCCAGGCATCAGTGTTACTAGGAAAACTGGATAATTAGTTGAATTTGCGATATCACACAGTTATTTCGAAGTCCAAAGATAAAGGATTTGCTCTGTGTTTTGTTGTCAAACAGACAAGTACAAATGAAAGAGCTCGGCCTGTGCTATAACAGTGCAAATGTGACAACTCGCCCAATAGTGATGGTATTGATGGCGCAATAGAACTAAATTGACCTCCAGGCATCAGTGTTACTTGTAAAAATCGTTAGCTTGGGCTGCCTGTGGTCAAACACACCAGTACAAATGAAAGAGCTTGGCATGTGCCATAACACTGCAAATGTTACAACTCACCCAATAGTGATGGTATTGATGGCGCAATAGAACTAAATTGACCTACAGGCATCAGTATTACTAGGAAAACTAGATAATTAGTTGCATTTGCGAGATCACACCGTTATTTCAAAGTCCAAAGATAAAGAATATGCTCTGTGTTTTGTTGTCATACACACCAGTACAAATGAAAGAGCTTGGCCTGTGCCATAACATTGCAAATATTACAACTCGACCAATAGTGATGGTATTGATGGCGGAATAGAATTAAATTGACCTCCAGGCATCAGTGTTACCTGGAAATCTAGATAATTAGTTGAATTTGCGAGATAACACAGTTATATAAAGGATATGCTCTATGTGTTGTTGTCAAACATACCAGTACAAATGAAATAACTTGGCCTGTGCCATAACACTGCAAATGTGACACCTCGACCAATAGTGATGGTATTGATGGCGGAATAGAACTAAATAGACCTCCAGGCATCAGTGTTACTTGTAAAAATCGTTAGATTGGGCTGCCTGTGGTCAAACACACCAGTACAAATGAAAGAGCTTGGCCTGTGCCATAACACTGCAAATGTGACAACTCGCCCAATAGTGATGGTATTGATGGCGCATTAGAACTAAATTGACCTCCAGGCATCAGTGTAACTAGGAAAACTAAGTAATTAGTTGAATTTGCGAGATAACACACTTATTTCAAAGTACAAAGATAAAGGATTTGCTCTGTGTTTTGTTGTCAAACAGACAAGTACAAATGAAAGAGCTCGGCCTGTGCTATAACAGTGCAAATGTGACAACTCGCCCAATAGTGATGGTATTGATGGCGCAATAGAACTAAATTGACCTCCAGGCATCAGTGTTACTTGTAAAAATCGTTAGCTTGGGCTGCCTGTGGTCAAACACACCAGTACAAATGAAAGAGCTTGGCATGTGCCATAACACTGCAAATGTTACAACTCACCCAATAGTGATGGTATTGATGGCGCAATAGAACTAAATTGACCTACAGGCATCAGTATTACTAGGAAAACTAGATAATTAGTTGCATTTGCGAGATCACACCGTTATTTCAAAGTCCAAAGATAAAGAATATGCTCTGTGTTTTGTTGTCATACACACCAGTACAAATGAAAGAGCTTGGCCTGTGCCATAACATTGCAAATATTACAACTCGACCAATAGTGATGGTATTGATGGCGGAATAGAATTAAATTGACCTCCAGGCATCAGTGTTACCTGGAAATCTAGATAATTAGTTGAATTTGCGAGATAACACAGTTATTTCAAAGTCCAAAGATAAAGGATATGCTCTGTGTGTTGTTGGCAAACACACCAGTACAAATGAAAGAGCTTGGCCTGTGCTATAACACTGCAAATGTGACAACTCGCCCAATAGTGATGGTATTGATGGCTCAATAGAACTAAATTGACCTCAAGGCGTCAGTGTCACTAGGAAAACTAGATAATTAGTTGAATTTGTGATATGACACAGTTATTTCGAAGTCGCAAGACAAAGGATTTGCTCTGTGTTTTGTTGTCAAACACACCAGTACAAATGAAAGAGCTTGGCCTGTGCCATAACACTGCAAATATGACAACTCGCCCAATAGTGATGGTATTGATGGCGGAATAGAACTAAATTGACCTACTGGCATCAGTGTTACTTGTAAAAATCATTAGCTTGGGCTGCCTGTGGTCAAACACACCAGAACAAATGAAAGAGCTTGGCCTGTGCCATAACACTGCAAATGTGACAACTCGCCCAATAGTGATGGTATTGATCGCGGAACAGAACTAAATTGACCTCCAGGCATCAGTGTTACTAGGAAAACTAGATAATTAGTTGATTTTGCGAGATAACACCGTTATTTCAAAGTCCAAAGATAAAGGATATGCTCTGTGTTTTGTTCTCAAACAGACAAGTACAAATGAAAGAGCTTGGCCTGTGCTATAACAGTGCAAATGTGACAACTCGCCCAATAGTGATGGTATTGATCGCGGAACAGAACTAAATTGACCTCCAGTCATCAGTGTTACTAGGAAAACAAGATAATTAGTTGAATTTGCGTTATAACACAGTTATTTCAAAGTCCAAAATAAAGGATATGCTCTGTGTGTTGTGTGCAAACACACCAGTACAAATGAAAGAGCTTGGCCTGTGCTATAATACTGCAAATGTGACAACTCGCCCAATAGCGATGGTATTGATGGCGCAATATAACTAAATTGACCTCCAGGCATCAGTGTTACTAGGAAAACTAGATAATTAGTTGATTTTGCGAGATAACACCATTATTTCAAAGTTCAAATATAAAGGATATGCTCTCTGTGTTGTTGTCAAACACACCAGTACAAATGAAAGAGTTTTGCTTGTGCCATAACACTGCAAATGTGACAACTCGCCCAATAGTGATGGTATTGATGGCTCAATAGAACTTAATTGACCCCCAGGCATCAGTGTTACTAGGAAAACTGGATAATTAGTTGAATTTGCGATATCACACAGTTATTTCGAAGTCCAAAGATAAAGGATTTGCTCTGTGTTTTGTTGTCAAACAGACAAGTACAAATGAAAGAGCTCGGCCTGTGCTATAACAGTGCAAATGTGACAACTCGCCCAATAGTGATGGTATTGATGGCGCAATAGAACTAAATTGACCTCCAGGCATCAGTGTTACTTGTAAAAATCGTTAGCTTGGGCTGCCTGTGGTCAAACACACCAGTACAAATGAAAGAGCTTGGCATGTGCCATAACACTGCAAATGTTACAACTCACCCAATAGTGATGGTATTGATGGCGCAATAGAACTAAATTGACCTACAGGCATCAGTATTACTAGGAAAACTAGATAATTAGTTGCATTTGCGAGATCACACCGTTATTTCAAAGTCCAAAGATAAAGAATATGCTCTGTGTTTTGTTGTCATACACACCAGTACAAATGAAAGAGCTTGGCCTGTGCCATAACATTGCAAATATTACAACTCGACCAATAGTGATGGTATTGATGGCGGAATAGAATTAAATTGACCTCCAGGCATCAGTGTTACCTGGAAATCTAGATAATTAGTTGAATTTGCGAGATAACACAGTTATATAAAGGATATGCTCTATGTGTTGTTGTCAAACATACCAGTACAAATGAAATAACTTGGCCTGTGCCATAACACTGCAAATGTGACACCTCGACCAATAGTGATGGTATTGATGGCGGAATAGAACTAAATAGACCTCCAGGCATCAGTGTTACTTGTAAAAATCGTTAGATTGGGCTGCCTGTGGTCAAACACACCAGTACAAATGAAAGAGCTTGGCCTGTGCCATAACACTGCAAATGTGACAACTCGCCCAATAGTGATGGTATTGATGGCGCATTAGAACTAAATTGACCTCCAGGCATCAGTGTAACTAGGAAAACTAAGTAATTAGTTGAATTTGCGAGATAACACACTTATTTCAAAGTACAAAGATAAAGGATTTGCTCTGTGTTTTGTTGTCAAACAGACAAGTACAAATGAAAGAGCTCGGCCTGTGCTATAACAGTGCAAATGTGACAACTCGCCCAATAGTGATGGTATTGATGGCGCAATAGAACTAAATTGACCTCCAGGCATCAGTGTTACTTGTAAAAATCGTTAGCTTGGGCTGCCTGTGGTCAAACACACCAGTACAAATGAAAGAGCTTGGCATGTGCCATAACACTGCAAATGTTACAACTCACCCAATAGTGATGGTATTGATGGCGCAATAGAACTAAATTGACCTACAGGCATCAGTATTACTAGGAAAACTAGATAATTAGTTGCATTTGCGAGATCACACCGTTATTTCAAAGTCCAAAGATAAAGAATATGCTCTGTGTTTTGTTGTCATACACACCAGTACAAATGAAAGAGCTTGGCCTGTGCCATAACATTGCAAATATTACAACTCGACCAATAGTGATGGTATTGATGGCGGAATAGAATTAAATTGACCTCCAGGCATCAGTGTTACCTGGAAATCTAGATAATTAGTTGAATTTGCGAGATAACACAGTTATTTCAAAGTCCAAAGATAAAGGATATGCTCTGTGTGTTGTTGGCAAACACACCAGTACAAATGAAAGAGCTTGGCCTGTGCTATAACACTGCAAATGTGACAACTCGCCCAATAGTGATGGTATTGATGGCTCAATAGAACTAAATTGACCTCAAGGCGTCAGTGTTACTAGGAAAACTAGATAATTAGTTGAATTTGTGATATGACACAGTTATTTCGAAGTCGCAAGACAAAGGATTTGCTCTGTGTTTTGTTGTCAAACACACCAGTACAAATGAAAGAGCTTGGCCTGTGCCATAACACTGCAAATATGACAACTCGCCCAATAGTGATGGTATTGATGGCGGAATAGAACTAAATTGACCTACTGGCATCAGTGTTACTTGTAAAAATCATTAGCTTGGGCTGCCTGTGGTCAAACACACCAGTACAAATGAAAGAGCTTGGCCTGTGCCATAACACTGCAAATGTGACAACTCGCCCAATAGTGATGGTATTGATCGCGGAACAGAACTAAATTGACCTCCAGGCATCAGTGTTACTAGGAAAACTAGATAATTAGTTGATTTTGCGAGATAACACCGTTATTTCAAAGTCCAAAGATAAAGGATATGCTCTGTGTTTTGTTGTCAAACAGACAAGTACAAATGAAAGAGCTTGGCCTGTGCTATAACAGTGCAAATGTGACAACTCGCCCAATAGTGATGGTATTGATGGCGCAATAGAACTAAATTGACCTCCAGTCATCAGTGTTTCTAGGAAAACTAGATAATTAGTTGAATTTGCGTTATAACACAGTTATTTCGAAGTCCAAAATAAAGGATATGCTCTGTGTGTTGTGTGCAAACACACCAGTACAAATGAAAGAGCTTGGCCTGTGCTATAATACTGCAAATGTGACAACTCGCCCAATAGCGATGGTATTGATGGCGCAATATAACTAAATTGACCTCCAGGCATCAGTGTTACTAGGAAAACTAGATAATTAGTTGATTTTGTGATATGACACAGTTATTTCGAAGTCGCAAGACAAAGGATTTGCTCTGTGTTTTGTTGTCAAACACACCAGTACAAATGAAAGAGCTTGGCCTGTGCCATAACACTGCAAATATGACAACTCGCCCAATAGTGATGGTATTGATGGCGGAATAGAACTAAATTGACCTACTGGCATCAGTGTTACTTGTAAAAATCATTAGCTTGGGCTGCCTGTGGTCAAACACACCAGTACAAATGAAAGAGCTTGGCCTGTGCCATAACACTGCAAATGTGACAACTCGCCCAATAGTGATGGTATTGATCGCGGAACAGAACTAAATTGACCTCCAGGCATCAGTGTTACTAGGAAAACTAGATAATTAGTTGATTTTGCGAGATAACACCGTTATTTCAAAGTCCAAAGATAAAGGATATGCTCTGTGTTTTGTTGTCAAACAGACAAGTACAAATGAAAGAGCTTGGCCTGTGCTATAACAGTGCAAATGTGACAACTCGCCCAATAGTGATGGTATTGATGGCGCAATAGAACTAAATTGACCTCCAGTCATCAGTGTTTCTAGGAAAACTAGATAATTAGTTGAATTTGCGTTATAACACAGTTATTTCGAAGTCCAAAATAAAGGATATGCTCTGTGTGTTGTGTGCAAACACACCAGTACAAATGAAAGAGCTTGGCCTGTGCTATAATACTGCAAATGTGACAACTCGCCCAATAGCGATGGTATTGATGGCGCAATATAACTAAATTGACCTCCAGGCATCAGTGTTACTAGGAAAACTAGATAATTAGTTGATTTTGCGAGATAACACCATTATTTCAAAGTTCAAATATAAAGGATATGCTCTCTGTGTTGTTGTCAAACACACCAGTACAAATGAAAGAGTTTTGCTTGTGCCATAACACTGCAAATGTGACAACTCGCCCAATAGTGATGGTATCGATGGTGGAACAGAACTAAATTGACCAAAAGGAATCAGTGTTACTAGGAAAACTGGATAATTAGTTGAATTTGCGATATCACACAGTTATTTCGAAGTCCCAAGATAAATTATTTGCTCTGTGTTTTGTTGTCAAACAGACAAGTACAAATGAAAGAGCTCGGCCTGTGCTATAACAGTGCAAATGTGACAACTCGCCCAATAGTGATAGTATTGATGGCGCAATAGAACTAAATTGACCTCCAGTCATCAGTGTTTATAGGAAAACTAGATAATTAGTTGAATTTGCGTTATAACACAGTTATTTCGAAGTCCAAAATAAAGGATATGCTCTGTGTGTTGTGGGCAAACACACCAATACAAATGAAAGAGCTTGGCCTGTGCTATAATACTGCAAATGTGAGAACTCGCCCAATAGCGATGGTATTGATGGCGCAATATAACTAAATTGACCTCCAGGCATCAGTGTTACTAGGACAACTAGATAATTAGTTGAATTTGCGATATCACACAGTTATTTCGAAGTCCCAAGATAAAGGATTTGCTCCGTGTTTTGTTGTCAAACAGACAAGTCTAAATGAAAGAGCTTGGCCTGTGCTATAACAGTGCAAATGTGACAATTCGCCCAATAGTGATGCTATTGATGGCGCAATAGAAATAAATTGACCTCCAGGCATCAGTGTTACTAGGAAAACTAGATAATTAGTTGAATTTGCGTTATAACACAGTTATTGCGAAGTCCAAAATAAAGGATATGTTCTGTGTGTTATTGTCAAACACACCAGTACAAACTTAAAAACTTGGCCTGTGCCATAACACTGCAAATGTGACAACTCGCCCAATAGTGATGGTATTGATGGCGCAATAGAACTAAATTGACCTCCAGTTATCAGTGTTTCTAGGAAAACTAGATAATTAGTTGAATTTGCGTTATAACACAGTTATTTCGAAGTCCAAAATAAAGGATATGCTCTGTGTGTTGTGTGCAAACACACCAGTACAAATGAAAGAGCTTGGCCTGTGCTATAATACTGCAAATGTGACAACTCGCCCAATAGCGATGGTATTGATGGCGCAATATAACTAAATTGACCTCCAGGCATCAGTGTTACTAGGAAAACTAGATAATTAGTTGATTTTGCGAGATAACACCATTATTTCAAAGTTCAAATATAAAGGATATGCTCTCTGTGTTGTTGTCAAACACACCAGTACAAATGAAAGAGTTTTGCTTGTGCCATAACACTGCAAATGTGACAACTCGCCCAATAGTGATGGTATTGATGGCTCAATAGAACTTAATTGACCCCCAGGCATCAGTGTTACTAGGAAAACTGGATAATTAGTTGAATTTGCGATATCACACAGTTATTTCGAAGTCCAAAGATAAAGGATTTGCTCTGTGTTTTGTTGTCAAACAGACAAGTACAAATGAAAGAGCTTGGCCTGTGCTATAACAGTGCAAATGTGACAACTCGCCCAATAGTGATGGTATTGATGGCGCAATAGAACTAAATTGACCTCCAGTCATCAGTGTTTCTAGGAAAACTAGATAATTAGTTGAATTTGCGTTATAACACAGTTATTTCGAAGTCCAAAATAAAGGATATGCTCTGTGTGTTGTGGGAAACACACCAGTACAAATGAAAGAGTTTGGCCTGTGCCATAACACTGCAAATGTGACAACTCGCCCAATAGTGATGGTATCGATGGTGGAACAGAACTAAATTGACCAAAAGGAATCAGTGTTACTAGGAAAACTGGATAATTAGTTGAATTTGCGATATCACACAGTTATTTCGAAGTCCCAAGATAAATTATTTGCTCTGTGTTTTGTTGTCAAACAGACAAGTACAAATGAAAGAGCTCGGCCTGTGCTATAACAGTGCAAATGTGACAACTCGCCCAATAGTGATGGTATTGATGGCGCAATAGAACTAAATTGACCTCCAGTCATCAGTGTTACTAGGAAAACTAGATAAATAGTTGAATTTGCGTTATAACACAGTTATTTCGAAGTCCGAAATAAAGGATATGCTCTGTGTGTTGTGTGCAAACACACCAGTACAAATGAAAGAGCTTGGCCTGTGCTATAATACTGCAAATGTGACAACTCGCCCAATAGCGATGGTATTGATGGCGGAATAGAACTAAATTGACCTACTGGCATCAGTGTTACTAGGAAAACTAGATAATTAGTTGATTTTGCGAGATAACACCATTATTTCAAAGTTCAAATATAAAGGATATGCTCTCTGTGTTGTTGTCAAACACACCAGTACAAATGAAAGAGTTTTGCTTGTGCCATAACACTGCAAATGTGACAAATCGCCCAATAGTGATGGTATTGATGGCTCAATAGAACTAAATTGACCCCCAGGCATCAGTGTTACTAGGGAAACTGGATAATTAGTTGAATTTGCGATATCACACAGTTATTTCGAAGTCCAAAGATAAAGGATTTTCTCTGTGTTTTGTTGTCAAAGAGACAAGTACAAATGAAAGAGCTTGGCCTGTGCTATAACAGTGCAAATGTGACAACTCGCCCAATAGTGATGGTATTGATGGCGCAATAGAACTAAATTGACCTCCAGTCATCAGTGTTTCTAGGAAAACTAGATAATTAGTTGAATTTGCGTTATAACACAGTTATTTCGAAGTCCAAAATAAAGGATATGCTCTCTGTGTTGTTGTCAAACACACCAGTACAAATGAAAGAGTTTTGCTTGTGCCATAACACTGCAAATGTGACAACTCGCCCAATAGTGATGGTATCGATGGTGGAACAGAACTAAATTGACCAAAAGGAATCAGTGTTACTAGGAAAACTGGATAATTAGTTGAATTTGCGATATCACACAGTTATTTCGAAGTCCCAAGATAAATTATTTGCTCTGTGTTTTGTTGTCAAACAGACAAGTACAAATGAAAGAGCTCGGCCTGTGCTATAACAGTGCAAATGTGACAACTCGCCCAATAGTGATAGTATTGATGGCGCAATAGAACTAAATTGACCTCCAGTCATCAGTGTTTATAGGAAAACTAGATAATTAGTTGAATTTGCGTTATAACACAGTTATTTCGAAGTCCAAAATAAAGGATATGCTCTGTGTGTTGTGGGCAAACACACCAATACAAATGAAAGAGCTTGGCCTGTGCTATAATACTGCAAATGTGAGAACTCGCCCAATAGCGATGGTATTGATGGCGCAATATAACTAAATTGACCTCCAGGCATCAGTGTTACTAGGACAACTAGATAATTAGTTGAATTTGCGATATCACACAGTTATTTCGAAGTCCCAAGATAAAGGATTTGCTCCGTGTTTTGTTGTCAAACAGACAAGTCTAAATGAAAGAGCTTGGCCTGTGCTATAACAGTGCAAATGTGACAATTCGCCCAATAGTGATGCTATTGATGGCGCAATAGAAATAAATTGACCTCCAGGCATCAGTGTTACTAGGAAAACTAGATAATTAGTTGAATTTGCGTTATAACACAGTTATTGCGAAGTCCAAAATAAAGGATATGTTCTGTGTGTTATTGTCAAACACACCAGTACAAACTTAAAAACTTGGCCTGTGCCATAACACTGCAAATGTGACAACTCGCCCAATAGTGATGGTATTGATGGCGCAATAGAACTAAATTGACCTCCAGTTATCAGTGTTTCTAGGAAAACTAGATAATTAGTTGAATTTGCGTTATAACACAGTTATTTCGAAGTCCAAAATAAAGGATATGCTCTGTGTGTTGTGTGCAAACACACCAGTACAAATGAAAGAGCTTGGCCTGTGCTATAATACTGCAAATGTGACAACTCGCCCAATAGCGATGGTATTGATGGCGCAATATAACTAAATTGACCTCCAGGCATCAGTGTTACTAGGAAAACTAGATAATTAGTTGATTTTGCGAGATAACACCATTATTTCAAAGTTCAAATATAAAGGATATGCTCTCTGTGTTGTTGTCAAACACACCAGTACAAATGAAAGAGTTTTGCTTGTGCCATAACACTGCAAATGTGACAACTCGCCCAATAGTGATGGTATTGATGGCTCAATAGAACTTAATTGACCCCCAGGCATCAGTGTTACTAGGAAAACTGGATAATTAGTTGAATTTGCGATATCACACAGTTATTTCGAAGTCCAAAGATAAAGGATTTGCTCTGTGTTTTGTTGTCAAACAGACAAGTACAAATGAAAGAGCTTGGCCTGTGCTATAACAGTGCAAATGTGACAACTCGCCCAATAGTGATGGTATTGATGGCGCAATAGAACTAAATTGACCTCCAGTCATCAGTGTTTCTAGGAAAACTAGATAATTAGTTGAATTTGCGTTATAACACAGTTATTTCGAAGTCCAAAATAAAGGATATGCTCTGTGTGTTGTGGGAAACACACCAGTACAAATGAAAGAGTTTGGCCTGTGCCATAACACTGCAAATGTGACAACTCGCCCAATAGTGATGGTATCGATGGTGGAACAGAACTAAATTGACCAAAAGGAATCAGTGTTACTAGGAAAACTGGATAATTAGTTGAATTTGCGATATCACACAGTTATTTCGAAGTCCCAAGATAAATTATTTGCTCTGTGTTTTGTTGTCAAACAGACAAGTACAAATGAAAGAGCTCGGCCTGTGCTATAACAGTGCAAATGTGACAACTCGCCCAATAGTGATGGTATTGATGGCGCAATAGAACTAAATTGACCTCCAGTCATCAGTGTTACTAGGAAAACTAGATAAATAGTTGAATTTGCGTTATAACACAGTTATTTCGAAGTCCGAAATAAAGGATATGCTCTGTGTGTTGTGTGCAAACACACCAGTACAAATGAAAGAGCTTGGCCTGTGCTATAATACTGCAAATGTGACAACTCGCCCAATAGCGATGGTATTGATGGCGGAATAGAACTAAATTGACCTACTGGCATCAGTGTTACTAGGAAAACTAGATAATTAGTTGATTTTGCGAGATAACACCATTATTTCAAAGTTCAAATATAAAGGATATGCTCTCTGTGTTGTTGTCAAACACACCAGTACAAATGAAAGAGTTTTGCTTGTGCCATAACACTGCAAATGTGACAAATCGCCCAATAGTGATGGTATTGATGGCTCAATAGAACTAAATTGACCCCCAGGCATCAGTGTTACTAGGGAAACTGGATAATTAGTTGAATTTGCGATATCACACAGTTATTTCGAAGTCCAAAGATAAAGGATTTTCTCTGTGTTTTGTTGTCAAAGAGACAAGTACAAATGAAAGAGCTTGGCCTGTGCTATAACAGTGCAAATGTGACAACTCGCCCAATAGTGATGGTATTGATGGCGCAATAGAACTAAATTGACCTCCAGTCATCAGTGTTTCTAGGAAAACTAGATAATTAGTTGAATTTGCGTTATAACACAGTTATTTCGAAGTCCAAAATAAAGGATATGCTCTGTGTGTTGTGGGCAAACACACCAATACAAATGAAAGAGCTTGGCCTGTGCTATAATACTGCAAATGTGAGAACTCGCCCAATAGCGATGGTATTGATGGCGCAATATAACTAAATTGACCTCCAGGCATCAGTGTTACTAGGACAACTAGATAATTAGTTGAATTTGCGATATCACACAGTTATTTCGAAGTCCCAAGATAAAGGATTTGCTCCGTGTTTTGTTGTCAAACAGACAAGTCTAAATGAAAGAGCTTGGCCTGTGCTATAACAGTGCAAATGTGACAATTCGCCCAATAGTGATGCTATTGATGGCGCAATAGAAATAAATTGACCTCCAGGCATCAGTGTTACTAGGAAAACTAGATAATTAGTTGAATTTGCGTTATAACACAGTTATTGCGAAGTCCAAAATAAAGGATATGTTCTGTGTGTTATTGTCAAACACACCAGTACAAACGTAAAAACTTGGCCTGTGCCATAACACTGCAAATGTGACAACTCGCCCAATAGTGATGGTATTGATGGCTCAATAGAACTAAATTGACCTCAAGGCGTCAGTGTTACTAGGAAAACTAAGTAATTAGTTGAATTTGCGAGATAACACAGTTATTTCAAAGTTCAAATATAAAGGATATGCTCTCTGTGTTGTTGTCAAACACACCAGTACAAATGAAAGAGTTTTGCTTGTGCCATAACACTGCAAATGTGACAACTCGCCCAATAGTGATGGTATTGATGGCTCAATAGAACTAAATTGACCCCCAGGTATCAGTGTTACTAGGAAAACTGGATAATTAGTTGAATTAGCGATATCACACAGTTATTTCGAAGTCCAAAGATAAAGGATTTGCTCTGTGTTTTGTTGTCAAACAGACAAGTACAAATGAAAGAGCTTGGCCTGTGCTATAACAGTGCAAATGTGACAACTCGCCCAATAGTGATGGTATTGATGGCGCAATAGAACTAAATTGACCTCCAGTCATCAGTGTTTCTAGGAAAACTAGATAATTAGTTGAATTTGCGTTATAACACAGTTATTTCGAAGTCCAAAATAAAGGATATGCTCTGTGTGTTGTGGGCAAACACACCAGTACAAATGAAAGAGTTTGGCCTGTGCCATAACACTGCAAATATGACAACTCGCCCAATAGTGATGGTATTGATGGCTGAATAGAACTAAATAGACCTCCAGGCATCAGTGTTACTTGTAAAAATCATTAGCTTGGGCTGCCTGTGGTCAAACACCCCAGTACAAATGAAAGAGATTGGTCTGTGCCATAACACTGCAAATGTGACAACTCGCCCAATATTGATGGTATTGATGGCGGAATAGAACTAAATTGACCTCCAGGCATCAGTGTTACTTGTAAAAATCGTTAGCTTGGGTTGCCTGTGGTCAAACACACCAGTACAAATGCATCGCCAGAAAAACGCAACACGGCCGATTGTGCAATATCAATTTCGGCTCAGAGGTCAGCAAGCACAGTTCGTATACAATTACAAGCAAACTATGGGGGGAAAACGCTTAATCTCGATTTCTCACTTTCCTGAGTACGATTTAAAAAATGTCTAACCAGGATCTCAATCTACAATATGAATTAAATAGTTCTACCTACATTTCTATAATCAGCTCGTGAATTTTAGGTTTCGTTTTTTTTCAAACATAAACGAGTGTTTTGACTCAAATTATTACAGAGCTAGAGTGAGAATTGGCGAGAAAAGAGCTTACTTACTGTTTATAACTTGGATTCTGAGGTGGAATATACTGTATTTTGCAAAATGAATATAGCAGGCCTTCTGAACGAAGGGTTCATCGTCGTCACTAAATGCCATTAGAGCAGCTGTGGATTCCTTTGCGGTTTCGTTTTTGCAGTTGAATATTTCGATCTTGGATAAACCGGCAGAATCCGCCATCTTTGTACGCTAAATCCTGTAAATTTGGCTGTCTTGAGACCATCATATATCTGGCCACGAGCGTCTAAAACACCACAAACACATACCAATGGACAACTTGTTCTCTCCTTATGAAACTGCAGTGTATTTGTAACTGACCAGCAGTTATTCAAATGAATTGTCCCTTTTTAAAAATACGCCCTAGCCGGACCTATAGAGAAGAGTCTGCGATACTAATTGTGGTCAGCGATATCTCCCATTCGTACCCGTTTTGAGGCTTGAGAGACAGTAAACAACAATATTTTAGTATGGAAGGCGGCTCTGATAACTTAAAAATAGAGGAAAAGCTTAAATAAAACTGAGAAAAGAGAAAAAGAAGTTAAAAAAAAAAAAATCCTGTCCCGCGTAGGAGTCGAACTCCGGTCGCGGGATTTTAAGGCCGACGCTCTAACCACTCGACTATAGGGCCGACCTTCTTGTAACGCCGCTGACAATTGCTAAATGTCGCTTATTTCTGGCGATGGAAAGAGCTTGGCATGTGCCATAACACTGCAAATGTTACAACTCACCCAATAGTGATGGTATTGATGGCGGGATAGAACTAAATTGACCTCCAGGCATCAGTGTTACCTGGAAATCTAGATAATTAGTTGAATTTGCGAGATAACACAGTTATATAAAGGATATGCTCTATGTGTTGTTGTCAAACATACCAGTACAAATGAAAGAACTTGGCCTGTGCCATAACACTGCAAATGTGACACCTCGACCAATAGTGATGGTATTGATGGCGGAATAGAACTAAATAGACCTCCAGGCATCAGTGTTACTTGTAAAAATCGTTAGATTGGGCTGCCTGTGGTCAAACACACCAGTACAAATGAAAGAGCTTGGCCTGTGCCATAACACTGCAAATGTGACAACTCGCCCAATAGTGATGGTATTGATGGCGCATTAGAACTAAATTGACCTCCAGGCATCAGTGTAACTAGGAAAACTAAGTAATTAGTTGAATTTGCGAGATAACACACTTATTTCAAAGTACAAAGATAAAGGATATGCCCTGTGTGTTGTTGTCAAACACACCAGTACAAAGGAAAGAGCTTGGCCTGTGGTATAACACTGCAAATGTGACAACTCGCCCAATAGTGATGGTATTGATGGCGGAATAGAACTAAATTGACCTCCAGGCATCAGTGTTACTAGAAAAACTAAGTAATTAGTTGAATTTGCGAGATAACACAGTTATTTCAAAGTCCAAAGATAAAGGATATGCTGTGTGTGTTGTTGTCAAACACACCAGTACAAAGGAAAGAGCTTGGCCTGTGGTATAACACTGCAAATGTGACAACTCGCCCAATAGTGATGGTATTGATGGCGGAATAGAACTAAATTGACCTCCAGGCATCAATGTTACTTGTAAAAATCATTAGCTTGGGCTGCCTGTGGTCATTCACCCCAGTATAAATGAAAGAGATTGGTCTGTGCCATAACACTGCAAATGTGACAACTCGACCAATAGTGATGGTATTGATGGCGGAATAGAACTAAATTGACCTCCAGGCATCAGTGTTACTAGGAAAACTAAGTAATTAGTTGAATTTGCGAGATACCACAGTTATTTCAAACTCCAATGATAAAGGATATGCTCTGTGTGTGTTGTTGTCAAACACACCAGTACAAAGGAAAGAGCTTGGCCTGTGGTATAACACTGCAAATGTGACAACTCGCCCAATAGTGATGGTATTGATGGCGGAATAGAACTAAATTGACCTCCAGGCATCAATGTTACTTGTAAAAATCATTAGCTTGGGCTGCCTGTGGTCAATCACCCCAGTACAAATGAAAGAGATTGGTCTGTGCCATAACACTGCAAATGTGACAACTCGACCAATAGTGATGGTATTGATGGCGGAATAGAACTAAATTGACCTCCAGGCATCAGTGTTACTTGTAAAAATCGTTAGATTGGGCTGCCTGTGGTCAAACATACCAGTACAAATGAAAGAGCTTGGCCTGTGCCATTACACTGCAAATGTGACAACTCGCCCAATAGTGATGGTATTGATGGCGCAATAGAACTAAATTGACCTCCAGGCATCAGTGTTACTAGGAAAACTAAGTAATTAGTTGAATTTGCGAGATAACACAGTTATTTCAAAGTCCAAAGATAAAGGATATGCCCTGTGTGTTGTTGTCAAACACACGAGTACAAAGGAAAGAGCTTGGCCTGTGGTATAACACTGCAAATATGACAACTCGCCCAATAGTGATGGTATTGATGGCGGAATAGAACTAAATTGACCCCCAGGCATCACTGTTACTAGGAAAACTGGATAATTAGTTGAATTTGCGAGATAACACAGTTATTTCAAAGTCCAAAGATAAATTATTTGCTCTGTGTGTTGTTGGCAAACACACCAGTACAAATGAAAGAGCTCGGCCTGTGCTATAACAGTGCAAATGTGACAACTCGCCCAATAGTGATGGTATTGATGGCTCAATAGAACTAAATTGACCTCCAGTCATCAGTGTTACTAGGAAAACTAGATAATTAGTTGAATTTGCGTTATAACACAGTTATTTCGAAGTCGCAAGACAAAGGATTTGCTCTGTGTTTTGTTGTCAAACACACCAGTACAAATGAAAGAGCTTGGCCTGTGCCATAACACTGCAAATATGACAACTCGCCCAATAGTGATGGTATTGATGGCGGAATAGAACTAAATTGACCTACAGGCATCAGTGTTACTTGTAAAAATCATTAGCTTGGGCTGCCTGTGGTCAAACACACCAGTACAAATGAAAGAGTTTTGCCTGTGCCATAACACTGCAAATGTGACAATTCGCCCAATAGTGATGGTATTGATCGCGGAACAGAACTAAATTGACCAAAAGGAATCAGTGTTACTAGGAAAACTGGATAATTAGTTGAATTTGCGATATCACACAGTTATTTCGAAGTCCAAAATAAAGGATATGCTCTGTGTGTTGTGTGCAAACACACCAGTACAAATGAAAGAGCTTGGCCTGTGCTATAATACTGCAAATGTGACAACTCGCCCAATAGCGATGGTATTGATGGCGCAATATAACTAAATTGACCTCCAGGCATCAGTGTTACTAGGAAAACTAGATAATTAGTTGATTTTGCGAGATAACACCATTATTTCAAAGTTCAAATATAAAGGATATGCTCTCTGTGTTGTTGTCAAACACACCAGTACAAATGAAAGAGTTTTGCTTGTGCCATAACACTGCAAATGTGACAACTCGCCCAATAGTGATGGTATTGATGGCTCAATAGAACTAAATTGACCCCCAGGCATCAGTGTTACTAGGAAAACTGGATAATTAGTTGAATTTGCGATATCACACAGTTATTTCGAAGTCCAAAGATAAAGGATTTGCTCTGTGTTTTGTTGTCAATCACCCCAGTATAAATGAAAGAGATTGGTCTGTGCCATAACACTGCAAATGTGACAACTCGCCCAATAGTGATGGTATTGATGGCGCAATAGAACTAAATTGACCTCCAGGCATCAGTGTTACTAGGAAAACTAAGTAATTAGTTGAATTTGCGAGATAACACAGTTATTTCGAAGTCCCAAGATAAATTATTTGCTCTCTGTTTTGTTGTCAAACACACCAGTACAAAGGAAAGAGCTTGGCCTGTGGTATAACACTGCAAATGTGACAACTCGCCCAATAGTGATGGTATTGATGGCGGAATAGAACTAAATTGACCTACTGGCATCAGTGTTACTTGTAAAAATCATTAGCTTGGGCTGCCTGTGGTCAAACACCCCAGTACAAATGAAAGAGATTGGTCTGTGCCATAACACTGCAAATGTGACAACTCGCCCAATATTGATGGTATTGATGGCGGAATAGAACTAAATTGACCTCCAGGCATCAGTGTTACTTGTAAAAATCGTTAGCTTGGGTTGCCTGTGGTCAAACACACCAGTACAAATGCATCGCCAGAAAAACGCGACACGGCCGATTGTGCAATATCAATTTCGGCTCAGAGGTCAGCAAGCACAGTTCGTATAAAATTACAAGCAAACTATGGGGGGAAAACGCTTAATCTCGATTTCTCACTTTCCTGAGTACGATTTAAAAAATGTCTAACCAGGATCTCAATCTACAATATGAATTAAATAGTTCTACCTACATTTCTATAATCAGCTCGTGAATTTTAGGTGTCGTTTTTTTTCAAACATAAACGAGTGTTTTGACTCAAATTATTACAGAGCTAGAGTGAGAATTGGCGAGAAAAGAGCTTACTTACTGTTTATAACTTGGATTCTGAGGTGGAATATACTGTATTTTGCAAAATGTCTATAGCAGGCCTTCTGAACGAAGGGTTCATCGTCGTCACTAAATGCCATTAGAGCAGCTGTGGATTCCTTTGCGGTTTCGTTTTTGCAGTTGGATATTTCGATCTTGGATAAACCGGCAGAATCCGCCATCTTTGTACGCTAAATCCTGTAAATTTGGCTGTCTTGAGACCATCATATCTCTGGCCACGAGCGTCTAAAACACCACAAACACATACCAATGGACAACTTGTTCTCTCCTTATGAAACTGCAGTGTATTTGTAACTGACCAGCAGTTATTCAAATGAATTGTCCCTTTTTAAAAATAGGCCCTAGCCGGACCTATAGAGAAGAGTCTGCGATACTAATTGTGGTCAGCGATATCTCCCATTCGTGCCCGTTTTGAGGCTTGAGAGACAGTAAACAACAATATTTTAGTATGGAAGGCGGCTCTAATAACTTAAAAATAGAGGAAAAGCTTAAATAAAACTGAGAAAAGAGAAAAAGAAGTTAAAAAAAAAAAATTCGTGTCCCGCGTAGGAGTCGAACTCCGGTCGCGGGATTTTAAGGCCGACGCTCTAACCACTCGACTATAGAGCCGACCTTCTTGTAACGCCGCTGACAATTGCTAAATGTCGCTTATTTCTGGCGATGGAAAGAGCTTGGCATGTGCCATAACACTGCAAATGTGACAACTCGCCCAATAGTGATGGTATTGATGGCGCAATAGAACTAAATTGACCTCCAGTCATCAGTGTTTCTAGGAAAACTAGATAATTAGTTGAATTTGCGTTATAACACAGTTATTTCGAAGTCCAAAATAAAGGATATGCTCTGTGTGTTGTGGGCAAACACACCAGTACAAATGAAAGAGTTTGGCCTGTGCCATAACACTGCAAATATGACAACTCGCCCAATAGTGATGGTATTGATGGCTGAATAGAACTAAATAGACCTCCAGGCATCAGTGTTACTTGTAAAAATCATTAGCTTGGGCTGCCTGTGGTCAAACACCCCAGTACAAATGAAAGAGATTGGTCTGTGCCATAACACTGCAAATGTGACAACTCGCCCAATATTGATGGTATTGATGGCGGAATAGAACTAAATTGACCTCCAGGCATCAGTGTTACTTGTAAAAATCGTTAGCTTGGGTTGCCTGTGGTCAAACACACCAGTACAAATGCATCGCCAGAAAAACGCGACACGGCCGATTGTGCAATATCAATTTCGGCTCAGAGGTCAGCAAGCACAGTTCGTATACAATTACAAGCAAACTATGGGGGGAAAACGCTTAATCTCGATTTCTCACTTTCCTGAGTACGATTTAAAAAATGTCTAACCAGGATCTCAATCTACAATATGAATTAAATAGTTCTACCTACATTTCTATAATCAGCTCGTGAATTTTAGGTTTCGTTTTTTTTCAAACATAAACGAGTGTTTTGACTCAAATTATTACAGAGCTAGAGTGAGAATTGGCGAGAAAAGAGCTTACTTACTGTTTATAACTTGGATTCTGAGGTGGAATATACTGTATTTTGCAAAATGAATATAGCAGGCCTTCTGAACGAAGGGTTCATCGTCGTCACTAAATGCCATTAGAGCAGCTGTGGATTCCTTTGCGGTTTCGTTTTTGCAGTTGAATATTTCGATCTTGGATAAACCGGCAGAATCCGCCATCTTTGTACGCTAAATCCTGTAAATTTGGCTGTCTTGAGACCATCATATATCTGGCCACGAGCGTCTAAAACACCACAAACACATACCAATGGACAACTTGTTCTCTCCTTATGAAACTGCAGTGTATTTGTAACTGACCAGCAGTTATTCAAATGAATTGTCCCTTTTTAAAAATACGCCCTAGCCGGACCTATAGAGAAGAGTCTGCGATACTAATTGTGGTCAGCGATATCTCCCATTCGTACCCGTTTTGAGGCTTGAGAGACAGTAAACAACAATATTTTAGTATGGAAGGCGGCTCTGATAACTTAAAAATAGAGGAAAAGCTTAAATAAAACTGAGAAAAGAGAAAAAGAAGTTAAAAAAAAAAAATTCCTGTCCCGCGTAGGAGTCGAACTCCGGTCGCGGGATTTTAAGGCCGACGCTCTAACCACTCGACTATAGGGCCGACCTTCTTGTAACGCCGCTGACAATTGCTAAATGTCGCTTATTTCTGGCGATGGAAAGAGCTTGGCATGTGCCATAACACTGCAAATGTTACAACTCACCCAATAGTGATGGTATTGATGGCGGAATAGAACTAAATTGACCTCCAGGCATCAGTGTTACCTGGAAATCTAGATAATTAGTTGAATTTGCGAGATAACACAGTTATATAAAGGATATGCTCTATGTGTTGTTGTCAAACATACCAGTACAAATGAAAGAACTTGGCCTGTGCCATAACACTGCAAATGTGACACCTCGACCAATAGTGATGGTATTGATGGCGGAATAGAACTAAATAGACCTCCAGGCATCAGTGTTACTTGTAAAAATCGTTAGATTGGGCTGCCTGTGGTCAAACACACCAGTACAAATGAAAGAGCTTGGCCTGTGCCATAACACTGCAAATGTGACAACTCGCCCAATAGTGATGGTATTGATGGCGCATTAGAACTAAATTGACCTCCAGGCATCAGTGTAACTAGGAAAACTAAGTAATTAGTTGAATTTGCGAGATAACACACTTATTTCAAAGTACAAAGATAAAGGATATGCCCTGTGTGTTGTTGTCAAACACACCAGTACAAAGGAAAGAGCTTGGCCTGTGGTATAACACTGCAAATGTGACAACTCGCCCAATAGTGATGGTATTGATGGCGGAATAGAACTAAATTGACCTCCAGGCATCAGTGTTACTAGAAAAACTAAGTAATTAGTTGAATTTGCGAGATAACACAGTTATTTCAAAGTCCAAAGATAAAGGATATGCTGTGTGTGTTGTTGTCAAACACACCAGTACAAAGGAAAGAGCTTGGCCTGTGGTATAACACTGCAAATGTGACAACTCGCCCAATAGTGATGGTATTGATGGCGGAATAGAACTAAATTGACCTCCAGGCATCAATGTTACTTGTAAAAATCATTAGCTTGGGCTGCCTGTGGTCATTCACCCCAGTATAAATGAAAGAGATTGGTCTGTGCCATAACACTGCAAATGTGACAACTCGACCAATAGTGATGGTATTGATGGCGGAATAGAACTAAATTGACCTCCAGGCATCAGTGTTACTAGGAAAACTAAGTAATTAGTTGAATTTGCGAGATACCACAGTTATTTCAAACTCCAATGATAAAGGATATGCTCTGTGTGTGTTGTTGTCAAACACACCAGTACAAAGGAAAGAGCTTGGCCTGTGGTATAACACTGCAAATGTGACAACTCGCCCAATAGTGATGGTATTGATGGCGGAATAGAACTAAATTGACCTCCAGGCATCAATGTTACTTGTAAAAATCATTAGCTTGGGCTGCCTGTGGTCAATCACCCCAGTACAAATGAAAGAGATTGGTCTGTGCCATAACACTGCAAATGTGACAACTCGACCAATAGTGATGGTATTGATGGCGGAATAGAACTAAATTGACCTCCAGGCATCAGTGTTACTTGTAAAAATCGTTAGATTGGGCTGCCTGTGGTCAAACATACCAGTACAAATGAAAGAGCTTGGCCTGTGCCATTACACTGCAAATGTGACAACTCGCCCAATAGTGATGGTATTGATGGCGCAATAGAACTAAATTGACCTCCAGGCATCAGTGTTACTAGGAAAACTAAGTAATTAGTTGAATTTGCGAGATAACACAGTTATTTCAAAGTCCAAAGATAAAGGATATGCCCTGTGTGTTGTTGTCAAACACACGAGTACAAAGGAAAGAGCTTGGCCTGTGGTATAACACTGCAAATATGACAACTCGCCCAATAGTGATGGTATTGATGGCGGAATAGAACTAAATTGACCCCCAGGCATCACTGTTACTAGGAAAACTGGATAATTAGTTGAATTTGCGAGATAACACAGTTATTTCAAAGTCCAAAGATAAATTATTTGCTCTGTGTGTTGTTGGCAAACACACCAGTACAAATGAAAGAGCTCGGCCTGTGCTATAACAGTGCAAATGTGACAACTCGCCCAATAGTGATGGTATTGATGGCTCAATAGAACTAAATTGACCTCCAGTCATCAGTGTTACTAGGAAAACTAGATAATTAGTTGAATTTGCGTTATAACACAGTTATTTCGAAGTCGCAAGACAAAGGATTTGCTCTGTGTTTTGTTGTCAAACACACCAGTACAAATGAAAGAGCTTGGCCTGTGCCATAACACTGCAAATATGACAACTCGCCCAATAGTGATGGTATTGATGGCGGAATAGAACTAAATTGACCTACAGGCATCAGTGTTACTTGTAAAAATCATTAGCTTGGGCTGCCTGTGGTCAAACACACCAGTACAAATGAAAGAGTTTTGCCTGTGCCATAACACTGCAAATGTGACAATTCGCCCAATAGTGATGGTATTGATCGCGGAACAGAACTAAATTGACCAAAAGGAATCAGTGTTACTAGGAAAACTGGATAATTAGTTGAATTTGCGATATCACACAGTTATTTCGAAGTCCAAAATAAAGGATATGCTCTGTGTGTTGTGTGCAAACACACCAGTACAAATGAAAGAGCTTGGCCTGTGCTATAATACTGCAAATGTGACAACTCGCCCAATAGCGATGGTATTGATGGCGCAATACAACTAAATTGACCTCCAGGCATCAGTGTTACTAGGAAAACTAGATAATTAGTTGATTTTGCGAGATAACACCATTATTTCAAAGTTCAAATATAAAGGATATGCTCTCTGTGTTGTTGTCAAACACACCAGTACAAATGAAAGAGTTTTGCTTGTGCCATAACACTGCAAATGTGACAACTCGCCCAATAGTGATGGTATTGATGGCTCAATAGAACTAAATTGACCCCCAGGCATCAGTGTTACTAGGAAAACTGGATAATTAGTTGAATTTGCGATATCACACAGTTATTTCGAAGTCCAAAGATAAAGGATTTGCTCTGTGTTTTGTTGTCAATCACCCCAGTATAAATGAAAGAGATTGGTCTGTGCCATAACACTGCAAATGTGACAACTCGCCCAATAGTGATGGTATTGATGGCGCAATAGAACTAAATTGACCTCCAGGCATCAGTGTTACTAGGAAAACTAAGTAATTAGTTGAATTTGCGAGATAACACAGTTATTTCGAAGTCCCAAGATAAATTATTTGCTCTCTGTTTTGTTGTCAAACACACCAGTACAAAGGAAAGAGCTTGGCCTGTGGTATAACACTGCAAATGTGACAACTCGCCCAATAGTGATGGTATTGATGGCGGAATAGAACTAAATTGACCTACTGGCATCAGTGTTACTTGTAAAAATCATTAGCTTGGGCTGCCTGTGGTCAAACACCCCAGTACAAATGAAAGAGATTGGTCTGTGCCATAACACTGCAAATGTGACAACTCGCCCAATATTGATGGTATTGATGGCGGAATAGAACTAAATTGACCTCCAGGCATCAGTGTTACTTGTAAAAATCGTTAGCTTGGGTTGCCTGTGGTCAAACACACCAGTACAAATGCATCGCCAGAAAAACGCGACACGGCCGATTGTGCAATATCAATTTCGGCTCAGAGGTCAGCAAGCACAGTTCGTATAAAATTACAAGCAAACTATGGGGGGAAAACGCTTAATCTCGATTTCTCACTTTCCTGAGTACGATTTAAAAAATGTCTAACCAGGATCTCAATCTACAATATGAATTAAATAGTTCTACCTACATTTCTATAATCAGCTCGTGAATTTTAGGTGTCGTTTTTTTTCAAACATAAACGAGTGTTTTGACTCAAATTATTACAGAGCTAGAGTGAGAATTGGCGAGAAAAGAGCTTACTTACTGTTTATAACTTGGATTCTGAGGTGGAATATACTGTATTTTGCAAAATGTCTATAGCAGGCCTTCTGAACGAAGGGTTCATCGTCGTCACTAAATGCCATTAGAGCAGCTGTGGATTCCTTTGCGGTTTCGTTTTTGCAGTTGGATATTTCGATCTTGGATAAACCGGCAGAATCCGCCATCTTTGTACGCTAAATCCTGTAAATTTGGCTGTCTTGAGACCATCATATCTCTGGCCACGAGCGTCTAAAACACCACAAACACATACCAATGGACAACTTGTTCTCTCCTTATGAAACTGCAGTGTATTTGTAACTGACCAGCAGTTATTCAAATGAATTGTCCCTTTTTAAAAATAGGCCCTAGCCGGACCTATAGAGAAGAGTCTGCGATACTAATTGTGGTCAGCGATATCTCCCATTCGTGCCCGTTTTGAGGCTTGAGAGACAGTAAACAACAATATTTTAGTATGGAAGGCGGCTCTAATAACTTAAAAATAGAGGAAAAGCTTAAATAAAACTGAGAAAAGAGAAAAAGAAGTTAAAAAAAAAAAATTCGTGTCCCGCGTAGGAGTCGAACTCCGGTCGCGGGATTTTAAGGCCGACGCTCTAACCACTCGACTATAGAGCCGACCTTCTTGTAACGCCGCTGACAATTGCTAAATGTCGCTTATTTCTGGCGATGGAAAGAGCTTGGCATGTGCCATAACACTGCAAATGTTACAACTCACCCAATAGTGATGGTATTGATGGCGCAATAGAACTAAATTGACCTCCAGGCATCAGTATTACTAGGAAAACTAGATAATTAGTTGCATTTGCGAGATCACACCGTTATTTCAAAGTCCAAAGATAAAGAATGTGCTCTGTGTTTTGTTGTCATACACACCAGTACAAATGAAAGAGCTTGGCCTGTGCCATAACATTGCAAATATTACAACTCGACCAATAGTGATGGTATTGATGGCGGAATAGAACTAAATTGACCTCCAGGCATCAGTGTTACCTGGAAATCTAGATAATTAGTTGAATTTGCGAGATAACACAGTTATATAAAGGATATGCTCTATGTGTTGTTGTCAAACATACCAGTACAAATGAAAGAACTTGGCCTGTGCCATAACACTGCAAATGTGACACCTCGACCAATAGTGATGGTATTGATGGCGGAATAGAACTAAATAGACCTCCAGGCATCAGTGTTACTTGTAAAAATCGTTAGATTGGGCTGCCTGTGGTCAAACACACCAGTACAAATGAAAGAGCTTGGCCTGTGCCATAACACTGCAAATGTGACAACTCGCCCAATAGTGATGGTATTGATGGCGCATTAGAACTAAATTGACCTCCAGGCATCAGTGTAACTAGGAAAACTAAGTAATTAGTTGAATTTGCGAGATAACACACTTATTTCAAAGTACAAAGATAAAGGATATGCCCTGTGTGTTGTTGTCAAACACACCAGTACAAAGGAAAGAGCTTGGCCTGTGGTATAACACTGCAAATGTGACAACTCGCCCAATAGTGATGGTATTGATGGCGGAATAGAACTAAATTGACCTCCAGGCATCAGTGTTACTAGAAAAACTAAGTAATTAGTTGAATTTGCGAGATAACACAGTTATTTCAAAGTCCAAAGATAAAGGATATGCTGTGTGTGTTGTTGTCAAACACACCAGTACAAAGGAAAAAGCTTGGCCTGTGGTATAACACTGCAAATGTGACAACTCGCCCAATAGTGATGGTATTGATGGCGGAATAGAACTAAATTGACCTCCAGGCATCAATGTTACTTGTAAAAATCATTAGCTTGGGCTGCCTGTGGTCAATCACCCCAGTATAAATGAAAGAGATTGGTCTGTGCCATAACACTGCAAATGTGACAACTCGACCAATAGTGATGGTATTGATGGCGGAATAGAACTAAATTGACCTCCACGCATCAGTGTTACTAGGAAAACTAAGTAATTAGTTGAATTTGCGAGATACCACAGTTATTTCAAACTCCAATGATAAAGGATATGCTCTGTGTGTGTTGTTGTCAAACACACCAGTACAAAGGAAAGAGCTTGGCCTGTGGTATAACACTGCAAATGTGACAACTCGCCCAATAGTGATGGTATTGATGGCGGAATAGAACTAAATTGACCTCCAGGCATCAATGTTACTTGTAAAAATCATTAGCTTGGGCTGCCTGTGGTCAATCACCCCAGTACAAATGAAAGAGATTGGTCTGTGCCATAACACTGCAAATGTGACAACTCGCCCAATATTGATGGTATTGATGGCGGAATAGAACTAAATTGACCTCCAGGCATCAGTGTTACTTGTAAAAATCGTTAGCTTGGGTTGCCTGTGGTCAAACACACCAGTACAAATGCATCGCCAGAAAAACGCGACACGCCCGATTGTGCAATATCAATTTCGGCTCAGAGGTCAGCAAGCACAGTTCGTATAAAATTACAAGCAAACTATGGGGGGAAAACGCTTAATCTCGATTTCTCACTTTCCTGAGTACGATTTAAAAAATGTCTAACCAGGATCTCAATCTACAATATGAATTAAATAGTTCTACCTACATTTCTATAATCAGCTCGTGAATTTTAGGTGTCGTTTTTTTTCAAACATAAACGAGTGTTTTGACTCAAATTATTACAGAGCTAGAGTGAGAATTGGCGAGAAAAGAGCTTACTTACTGTTTATAACTTGGATTCTGAGGTGGAATATACTGTATTTTGCAAAATGTCTATAGCAGGCCTTCTGAACGAAGGGTTCATCGTCGTCACTAAATGCCATTAGAGCAGCTGTGGATTCCTTTGCGGTTTCGTTTTTGCAGTTGGATATTTCGATCTTGGATAAACCGGCAGAATCCGCCATCTTTGTACGCTAAATCCTGTAAATTTGGCTGTCTTGAGACCATCATATATCTGGCCACGAGCGTCTAAAACACCACAAACACATACCAATGGACAACTTGTTCTCTCCTTATGAAACTGCAGTGTATTTGTAACTGACCAGCAGTTATTCAAATGAATTGTCCCTTTTTAAAAATAGGCCCTAGCCGGACCTATAGAGAAGAGTCTGCGATACTAATTGTGGTCAGCGATATCTCCCATTCGTGCCCGTTTTGAGGCTTGAGAGACAGTAAACAACAATATTTTAGTATGGAAGGCGGCTCTAATAACTTAAAAATAGAGGAAAAGCTTAAATAAAACTGAGAAAAGAGAAAAAGAAGTTAAAAAAAAAAAATTCGTGTCCCGCGTAGGAGTCGAACTCCGGTCGCGGGATTTTAAGGCCGACGCTCTAACCACTCGACTATAGAGCCGACCTTCTTGTAACGCCGCTGACAATTGCTAAATGTCGCTTATTTCTGGCGATGGAAAGAGCTTGGCATGTGCCATAACACTGCAAATGTTACAACTCACCCAATAGTGATGGTATTGATGGCGCAATAGAACTAAATTGACCTCCAGGCATCAGTATTACTAGGAAAACTAGATAATTAGTTGCATTTGCGAGATCACACCGTTATTTCAAAGTCCAAAGATAAAGAATGTGCTTTGTGTTTTGTTGTCATACACACCAGTACAAATGAAAGAGCTTGGCCTGTGCCATAACATTGCAAATATTACAACTCGACCAATAGTGATCGTATTGATGGCGGAATAGAACTAAATTGACCTCCAGGCATCAGTGTTACCTGGAAATCTAGATAATTAGTTGAATTTGCGAGATAACACAGTTATATAAAGGATATGCTCTATGTGTTGTTGTCAAACATACCAGTACAAATGAAAGAACTTGGCCTGTGCCATAACACTGCAAATGTGACACCTCGACCAATAGTGATGGTATTGATGGCGGAATAGAACTAAATAGACCTCCAGGCATCAGTGTTACTTGTAAAAATCGTTAGATTGGGCTGCCTGTGGTCAAACACACCAGTACAAATGAAAGAGCTTGGCCTGTGCCATAACACTGCAAATGTGACAACTCGCCCAATAGTGATGGTATTGATGGCGCATTAGAACTAAATTGACCTCCAGGCATCAGTGTAACTAGGAAAACTAAGTAATTAGTTGAATTTGCGAGATAACACACTTATTTCAAAGTACAAAGATAAAGGATATGCCCTGTGTGTTGTTGTCAAACACACCAGTACAAAGGAAAGAGCTTGGCCTGTGGTATAACACTGCAAATGTGACAACTCGCCCAATAGTGATGGTATTGATGGCGGAATAGAACTAAATTGACCTCCAGGCATCAGTGTTACTAGAAAAACTAAGTAATTAGTTGAATTTGCGAGATAACACAGTTATTTCAAAGTCCAAAGATAAAGGATATGCTGTGTGTGTTGTTGTCAAACACACCAGTACAAAGGAAAAAGCTTGGCCTGTGGTATAACACTGCAAATGTGACAACTCGCCCAATAGTGATGGTATTGATGGCGGAATAGAACTAAATTGACCTCCAGGCATCAATGTTACTTGTAAAAATCATTAGCTTGGGCTGCCTGTGGTCAATCACCCCAGTATAAATGAAAGAGATTGGTCTGTGCCATAACACTGCAAATGTGACAACTCGACCAATAGTGATGGTATTGATGGCGGAATAGAACTAAATTGACCTCCAGGCATCAGTGTTACTAGGAAAACTAAGTAATTAGTTGAATTTGCGAGATACCACAGTTATTTCAAACTCCAATGATAAAGGATATGCTCTGTGTGTGTTGTTGTCAAACACACCAGTACAAAGAAAAGAGCTTGGCCTGTGGTATAACACTGCAAATGTGACAACTCGCCCAATAGTGATGGTATTGATGGCGGAATAGAACTAAATTGACCTCCAGGCATCAATGTTACTTGTAAAAATCATTAGCTTGGGCTGCCTGTGGTCAATCACCCCAGTACAAATGAAAGAGATTGGTCTGTGCCATAACACTGCAAATGTGACAACTCGACCAATAGTGATGGTATTGATGGCGGAATAGAACTAAATCGACCTCCAGGCATCAGTCTTACTTGTAAAAATCGTTAGATTGGGCTGCCTGTGGTCAAACATACCAGTACAAATGAAAGAGCTTGGCCTGTGCCATTACACTGCAAATGTGACAACTCGCCCAATAGTGATGGTATTGATGGCGCAATAGAACTAAATTGACCTCCAGGCATCAGTGTTACTAGGAAAATTAAGTAATTAGTTGAATTTCCGAGATAACACAGTTATTTCAAAGTCCAAAGATAAAGGATATGCCCTGTGTGTTGTTGTCAAACACACGAGTACAAAGGAAAGAGCTTGGCCTGTGGTATAACACTGCAAATATGACAACTCGCCCAATAGTGATGGTATTGATGGCGGAATAGAACTAAATTGACCTCCAGGCATCAGTGTTACTAGGAAAACTAAGTAATTAGTTGAATTTGCGAGATAACACAGTTATTTCAAAGTCCAAAGATAAAGGATATGCTCTGTGTGTTGTTGGCAAACACACCAGTACAAATGAAAGAGCTTGGCCTGTGCTATAACACTGCAAATGTGACAACTCGCCCAATAGTGATGGTATTGATGGCTCAATAGAACTAAATTGACCTCAAGGCGTCAGTGTTACTAGGAAAACTAGATAATTAGTTGAATTTGTGATATGACACAGTTATTTCGAAGTCGCAAGACAAAGGATTTGCTCTGTGTTTTGTTGTCAAACACACCAGTACAAATGAAAGAGCTTGGCCTGTGCCATAACACTGCAAATATGACAACTCGCCCAATAGTGATGGTATTGATGGCGGAATAGAACTAAATTGACCTACTGGCATCAGTGTTACTTGTAAAAATCATTAGCTTGGGCTGCCTGTGGTCAAACACACCAGTACAAATGAAAGAGCTTGGCCTGTGCCATAACACTGCAAATGTGACAACTCGCCCAATAGTGATGGTATTGATCGCGGAACAGAACTAAATTGACCAAAAGGAATCAGTGTTACTAGGAAAACTGGATAATTAGTTGAATTTGCGATATCACACAGTTATTTCGAAGTCGAAAGATAAAGGATTTGCTCTGTGTTTTGTTCTCAAACAGACAAGTACAAATGAAAGAGCTTGGCCTGTGCTATAACAGTGCAAATGTGACAACTCGCCCAATAGTGATGGTATTGATGGCGCAATAGAACTAAATTGACCTCCAGTCATCAGTGTTACTAGGAAAACAAGATAATTAGTTGAATTTGCGTTATAACACAGTTATTTCAAAGTCCAAAATATAGGATATGCTCTGTGTGTTGTGTGCAAACACACCAGTACAAATGAAAGAGCTTGGCCTGTGCTATAATACTGCAAATGTGACAACTCGCCCAATAGCGATGGTATTGATGGCGCAATATAACTAAATTGACCTCCAGGCATCAGTGTTACTAGGAAAACTAGATAATTAGTTGATTTTGCGAGATAACACCGTTATTTCAAAGTCCAAAGATAAAGGATATGCTCTCTGTGTTGTTGTCAAACACACCAGTACAAATGAAAGAGTTTGGCCTGTGCCATAACACTGCAAATGTGACAACTCGCCCAATAGTGATGGTATCGATGGCGGAACAGAACTAAATTGACCAAAAGGAATCAGTATTACTAGGCAAACTGGATAATTAGTTGAATTTGCGATATCACACAGTTATTTCGAAGTCCCAAGATAAATTATTTGCTCTCTGTTTTGTTGTCAAACAGACAAGTACAAATGAAAGAGCTCGGCCTGTGCTATAACAGTGCAAATGTGACAACTCGCCCAATAGTGATGGTATTGATGGCGCAATATAACTAAATTGACATCCAGTCATCAGTGTTACTAGGAAAACTAGATAAATAGTTGAATTTGCGTTATAACACAGTTATTTCGAAGTCCAAAATAAATGATATGCTCTGTGTGTTATTGTCAAACACACCAGTACAAACGAAAAAACTTGGCCTGTGCCATAACACTGCAAATATGACAACTCGCCCAATAGTGATGGTATTGATGGCGGAATAGAACTAAATTGACCTACTGGCATCAGTGTTACTTGTAAAAATCATTAGCTTGGGCTGCCTGTGGTCAAACACACCAGTACAAATGAAAGAGCTTGGCCTGTGCCATAACACTGCAAATGTGACAACTCGCCCAATAGTGATGGTATTGATCGCGGAACAGAACTAAATTGACCAAAAGGAATCAGTGTTACTAGGAAAACTGGATAATTAGTTGAATTTGCGATATCACACAGTTATTTCGAAGTCGAAAGATAAAGGATTTGCTCTGTGTTTTGTTCTCAAACAGACAAGTACAAATGAAAGAGCTTGGCCTGTGCTATAACAGTGCAAATGTGACAACTCGCCCAATAGTGATGGTATTGATGGCGCAATAGAACTAAATTGACCTCCAGTCATCAGTGTTACTAGGAAAACAAGATAATTAGTTCAATTTGCGTTATAACACAGTTATTTCAAAGTCCAAAATAAAGGATATGCTCTGTGTGTTGTGTGCAAACACACCAGTACAAATGAAAGAGCTTGGCCTGTGCTATAATACTGCAAATGTGACAACTCGCCCAATAGCGATGGTATTGATGGCGCAATATAACTAAATTGACCTCCAGGCATCAGTGTTACTAGGAAAACTAGATAATTAGTTGATTTTGCGAGATAACACCGTTATTTCAAAGTCCAAAGATAAAGGATATGCTCTCTGTGTTGTTGTCAAACACACCAGTACAAATGAAAGAGTTTGGCCTGTACCATAACACTGCAAATGTGACAACTCGCCCAATAGTGATGGTATCGATGGCGGAACAGAACTAAATTGACCAAAAGGAATCAGTATTACTAGGAAAACTGGATAATTAGTTTAATTTGCGATATCACACAGTTATTTCGAAGTCCCAAGATAAATTATTTGCTCTCTGTTTTGTTGTCAAACAGACAAGTACAAATGAAAGAGCTCGGCCTGTGCTATAACAGTGCAAATGTGACAACTCGCCCAATAGTGATGGTATTGATGGCGCAATATAACTAAATTGACATCCAGTCATCAGTGTTACTAGGAAAACTAGATAAATAGTTGAATTTGCGTTATAACACAGTTATTTCGAAGTCCAAAATAAAGGATATGCTCTGTGTGTTATTGTCAAACACACCAGTACAAACGAAAAAACTTGGCCTGTGCCATAACACTGCAAATATGACAACTCGCCCAATAGTGATGGTATTGATGGCTGAATAGAACTAAATTGACCTACAGGCATCAGTGTTACTTGTAAAAATCATTAGCTTGGGCTGCCTGTGGTCAAACACACCAGTACAAATGAAAGAGTTTTGCCTGTGCCATAACACTGCAAATGTGACAATTCGCCCAATAGTGATGGTATTGATCGCGGAACAGAACTAAATTGACCAAAAGGAATCAGTGTTACTAGGAAAACTGGATAATTAGTTGAATTTGCGATATCACACAGTTATTTCGAAGTCGAAAGATAAAGGATTTGCTCTGTGTTTTGTTCTCAAACAGACAAGTACAAATGAAAGAGCTTGGCCTGTGCTATAACAGTGCAAATGTGACAACTCGCCCAATAGTGATGGTATTGATGGCGCAATAGAACTAAATTGACCTCCAGTCATCAGTGTTACTAGGAAAACAAGATAATTAGTTGAATTTGCGTTATAACACAGTTATTTCAAAGTCCAAAATAAAGGATATGCTCTGTGTGTTGTGTGCAAACACACTAGTACAAATGAAAGAGCTTGGCCTGTGCTATAACACTGCAAATGTGACAACTCGCCCAATAGCGATGGTATTGATGGCGCAATATAACTAAATTGACCTCCAGGCATCAGTGTTACTAGGAAAACTAGATAATTAGTTGATTTTGCGAGATAACACCATTATTTCGAAGTCCAAATATAAAGGATATGCTCTCTGTGTTGTTGTCAAACACACCAGTACAAATGAAAGAGTTTTGCTTGTGCCATAACACTGCAAATGTGACAACTCGCCCAATAGTGATGGTATCGATGGCGGAACAGAACTAAATTGACCAAAAGGAATCAGTGTTACTAGGAAAACTGGATAATTAGTTGAATTTGCGATATCACACAGTTATTTCGAAGTCCCAAAATAAATTATTTGCTCTGGGTTTTGTTGTCAAACAGACAAGTACAAATGAAAGAGCTCGGCCTGTGCTATAACAGTGCAAATGTGACAACTCGCCCAATAGTGATGGTATTGATGGCGCAATAGAACTAAATTGACCTCCAGTCATCAGTATTACTAGGAAAACTAGATAAATAGTTGAATTTGCGTTATAACACAGTTATTTCGAAGTCCGAAATAAAGGATATGCTCTGTGTGTTATTGTCAAACACACCAGTACAAACGAAAAAACTTGGACTGTGCCATAACACTGCAAATATGACAACTCGCCCAATAGTGATGGTATTGATGGCTGAATAGAACTAAATTGACCTACAGGCATCAGTGTTACTTGTAAAAATCATTAGCTTGGGCTGCCTGTGTTCAAACACACCAGTACAAATGAAAGAGTTTTGCCTGTGCCATAACACTGCAAATGTGACAACTCGCCCAATAGTGATGGTATTCATCACGGAACAGAACTAAATTGACCAAAAGGAATCAGTGTTACTAGGAAAACTGGATAATTAGTTGAATTTGCGATATCACACAGTTATTTCGAAGTCGAAAGATAAAGGATTTGCTCTGTGTTTTGTTCTCAAACAGACAAGTACAAATGAAAGAGCTTGGCCTGTGCTATAACAGTGCAAATGTGACAACTCGCCCAATAGTGATGGTATTGATGGCGCAATAGAACTAAATTGACCTCCAGTCATCAGTGTTACTAGGAAAACTAGATAATTAGTTGAATTTGCGTTATAACACAGTTATTTCAAAGTCCAAAGATAAAGGATATGCTCTCTGTGTTGTTGTCAAACACACCAGTACAAATGAAAGAGTTTGGCCTGTGCCATAACACTGCAAATGTGACAACTCGCCCAATAGTGATGGTATCGATGGCGGAACAGAACTAAATTGACCAAAAGGAATCAGTATTACTAGGAAAACTGGATAATTAGTTGAATTTGCGATATCACACAGTTATTTCGAAGTCCCAATATAAATTATTTGCTCTCTGTTTTGTTGTCAAACAGACAAGTACAAATGAAAGAGCTCGGCCTGTGCTATAACAGTGCAAATGTGACAACTCGCCCAATAGTGATGGTATTGATGGCGCAATATAACTAAATTGACATCCAGTCATCAGTGTTACTAGGAAAACTAGATAAATAGTTGAATTTGCGTTATAACACAGTTATTTCGAAGTCCAAAATAAAGGATATGCTCTGTGTGTTATTGTCAAACACACCAGTACAAACGAAAAAACTTGGCCTGTGCCATAACACTGCAAATATGACAACTCGCCCAATAGTGATGGTATTGATGGCGGAATAGAACTAAATTGACCTACTGGCATCAGTGTTACTTGTAAAAATCATTAGCTTGGGCTGCCTGTGGTCAAACACACCAGTACAAATGAAAGAGCTTGGCCTGTGCCATAACACTGCAAATGTGACAACTCGCCCAATAGTGATGGTATTGATCGCGGAACAGAACTAAATTGACCAAAAGGAATCAGTGTTACTAGGAAAACTGGATAATTAGTTGAATTTGCGATATCACACAGTTATTTCGAAGTCGAAAGATAAAGGATTTGCTCTGTGTTTTGTTCTCAAACAGACAAGTACAAATGAAAGAGCTTGGCCTGTGCTATAACAGTGCAAATGTGACAACTCGCCCAATAGTGATGGTATTGATGGCGCAATAGAACTAAATTGACCTCCAGTCATCAGTGTTACTAGGAAAACAAGATAATTAGTTGAATTTGCGTTATAACACAGTTATTTCAAAGTCCAAAACAAAGGATATGCTCTGTGTGTTGTGTGCAAACACACCAGTACAAATGAAAGAGCTTGGCCTGTGCTATAATACTGCAAATGTGACAACTCGCCCAATAGCGATGGTATTGATGGCGCAATATAACTAAATTGACCTCCAGGCATCAGTGTTACTAGGAAAACTAGATAATTAGTTGATTTTGCGAGATAACACCATTATTTCGAAGTCCAAATATAAAGGATATGCTCTCTGTGTTGTTGTCAAACACACCAGTACAAATGAAAGAGTTTTGCTTGTGCCATAACACTGCAAATGTGACAACTCGCCCAATAGTGATGGTATCGATGGCGGAACAGAACTAAATTGACCAAAAGGAATCAGTGTTACTAGGAAAACTGGATAATTAGTTGAATTTGCGATATCACACAGTTATTTCGAAGTCCCAAAATAAATTATTTGCTCTGGGTTTTGTTGTCAAACAGACAAGTACAAATGAAAGAGCTCGGCCTGTGCTATAACAGTGCAAATGTGACAACTCGCCCAATAGTGATGGTATTGATGGCGCAATAGAACTAAATTGACCTCCAGTCATCAGTATTACTAGGAAAACTAGATAAATAGTTGAATTTGCGTTATAACACAGTTATTTCGAAGTCCGAAATAAAGGATATGCTCTGTGTGTTATTGTCAAACACACCAGTACAAACGAAAAAACTTGGACTGTGCCATAACACTGCAAATATGACAACTCGCCCAATAGTGATGGTATTGATGGCGGAATAGAACTAAATTGACCTACTGGCATCAGTGTTACTTGTAAAAATCATTAGCTTGGGCTGCCTGTGGTCAAACACACCAGTACAAATGAAAGAGCTTGGCCTGTGCCATAACACTGCAAATGTGACAACTCGCCCAATAGTGATGGTATTGATCGCGGAACAGAACTAAATTGACCAAAAGGAATCAGTGTTACTAGGAAAACTGGATAATTAGTTGAATTTGCGATATCACACAGTTATTTCGAAGTCGAAAGATAAAGGATTTGCTCTGTGTTTTGTTCTCAAACAGACAAGTACAAATGAAAGAGCTTGGCATGTGCTATAACAGTGCAAATGTGACAACTCGCCCAATAGTGATGGTATTGATGGCGCAATAGAACTAAATTGACCTCCAGTCATCAGTGTTACTAGGAAAACAAGATAATTAGTTGAATTTGCGTTATAACACAGTTATTTCAAAGTCCAAAATAAAGGATATGCTCTGTGTGTTGTGTGCAAACACACCAGTACAAATGAAAGAGCTTGGCCTGTGCTATAATACTGCAAATGTGACAACTCGCCCAATAGCGATGGTATTGATGGCGCAATATAACTAAATTGACCTCCAGGCATCAGTGTTACTAGGAAAACTAGATAATTAGTTGATTTTGCGAGATAACACCGTTATTTCAAAGTCCAAAGATAAAGGATATGCTCTCTGTGTTGTTGTCAAACACACCAGTACAAATGAAAGAGTTTGGCCTGTGCCATAACACTGCAAATGTGACAACTCGCCCAATAGTGATGGTATCGATGGCGGAACAGAACTAAATTGACCAAAAGGAATCAGTATTACTAGGAAAACTGGATAATTAGTTGAATTTGCGATATCACACAGTTATTTCGAAGTCCCAAGATAAATTATTTGCTCTCTGTTTTGTTGTCAAACAGACAAGTACAAATGAAAGAGCTCGGCCTGTGCTATAACAGTGCAAATGTGACAACTCGCCCAATAGTGATGGTATTGATGGCGCAATATAACTAAATTGACATCCAGTCATCAGTGTTAGTAGGAAAACTAGATAAATAGTTGAATTTGCGTTATAACACAGTTATTTCGAAGTCCAAAATAAAGGATATGCTCTGTGTGTTATTGTCAAACACACCAGTACAAACGAAAAAACTTGGCCTGTGCCATAACACTGCAAATATGACAACTCGCCCAATAGTGATGGTATTGATGGCTGAATAGAACTAAATTGACCTACAGGCATCAGTGTTACTTGTAAAAATCATTAGCTTGGGCTGCCTGTGGTCAAACACACCAGTACAAATGAAAGAGTTTTGCCTGTGCCATAACACTGCAAATGTGACAATTCGCCCAATAGTGATGGTATTGATCGCGGAACAGAACTAAATTGACCAAAAGGAATCAGTGTTACTAGGAAAACTGGATAATTAGTTGAATTTGCGATATCACACAGTTATTTCGAAGTCGAAAGATAAAGGATTTGCTCTGTGTTTTGTTCTCAAACAGACAAGTACAAATGAAAGAGCTTGGCCTGTGCTATAACAGTGCAAATGTGACAACTCGCCCAATAGTGATGGTATTGATGGCGCAATAGAACTAAATTGACCTCCAGTCATCAGTGTTACTAGGAAAACAAGATAATTAGTTGAATTTGCGTTATAACACAGTTATTTCAAAGTCCAAAATAAAGGATATGCTCTGTGTGTTGTGTGCAAACACACCAGTACAAATGAAAGAGCTTGGCCTGTGCTATAATACTGCAAATGTGACAACTCGCCCAATAGCGATGGTATTGATGGCGCAATATAACTAAATTGACCTCCAGGCATCAGTGTTACTAGGAAAACTAGATAATTAGTTGATTTTGCGAGATAACACCATTATTTCAAAGTTCAAATATAAAGGATATGCTCTCTGTGTTGTTGTCAAACACACCAGTACAAACGAAAGAGTTTTGCTTGTGCCATAACACTGCAAATGTGACAACTCGCCCAATAGTGATGGTATTGATGGCTCAATAGAACTAAATTGACCCCCAGGCATCAGTGTTACTAGGAAAACTGGATAATTAGTTGAATTTGCTATATCACACAGTTATTTCGAAGTCCAAAGATAAAGGATTTGCTCTGTGTTTTGTTGTCAAACAGACAAGTACAAATGAAAGAGCTTGGCCTTTGCTATAACAGTGCAAATGTGACAACTCGCCCAATAGTGATGGTATTGATGGCGCAATAGAACTAAATTGACTTCCAGTCATCAGTGTTTCTAGGAAAACTAGATAATTAGTTGAATTTGCGTTATAACACAGTTATTTCGAAGTCCAAAATAAAGGATATGCTCTGTGTGTTGTGGGCAAACACACCAGTACAAATGAAAGAGTTTGGCCTGTGCCATAACACTGCAAATGTGACAACTCGCCCAATAGTGATGGTATCGATGGCGGAACAGAACTAAATTGACCAAAAGGAATCAGTGTTACTAGGAAAACTGGATAATTAGTTGAATTTGCGATATCGCACAGTTATTTCGAAGTCCCAAGATAAATTATTTGCTCTCTGTTTTGTTGTCAAACAGACAAGTACAAATGAAAGAGCTCGGCCTGTGCTATAACAGTGCAAATGTGACAACTCGCCCAATAGTGATGGTATTGATGGCGCAATATAACTAAATTGACATCCAGTCATCAGTGTTAGTAGGAAAACTAGATAAATAGTTGAATTTGCGTTATAACACAGTTATTTCGAAGTCCAAAATAAAGGATATGCTCTGTGTGTTATTGTCAAACACACCAGTACAAACGAAAAAACTTGGCCTGTGCCATAACACTGCAAATATGACAACTCGCCCAATAGTGATGGTATTGATGGCTGAATAGAACTAAATTGACCTACAGGCATCAGTGTTACTTGTAAAAATCATTAGCTTGGGCTGCCTGTGGTCAAACACACCAGTACAAATGAAAGAGTTTTGCCTGTGCCATAACACTGCAAATGTGACAATTCGCCCAATAGTGATGGTATTGATCGCGGAACAGAACTAAATTGACCAAAAGGAATCAGTGTTACTAGGAAAACTGGATAATTAGTTGAATTTGCGATATCACACAGTTATTTCGAAGTCGAAAGATAAAGGATTTGCTCTGTGTTTTGTTCTCAAACAGACAAGTACAAATGAAAGACCTTGGCCTGTGCTATAACAGTGCAAATGTGACAACTCGCCCAATAGTGATGGTATTGATGGCGCAATAGAACTAAATTGACCTCCAGTCATCAGTGTTACTAGGAAAACAAGATAATTAGTTGAATTTGCGTTATAACACAGTTATTTCAAAGTCCAAAATAAAGGATATGCTCTGTGTGTTGTGTGCAAACACACCAGTACAAATGAAAGAGCTTGGCCTGTGCTATAATACTGCAAATGTGACAACTCGCCCAATAGCGATGGTATTGATGGCGCAATATAACTAAATTGACCTCCAGGCATCAGTGTTACTAGGAAAACTAGATAATTAGTTGATTTTGCGAGATAACACCATTATTTCAAAGTTCAAATATAAAGGATATGCTCTCTGTGTTGTTGTCAAACACACCAGTACAAACGAAAGAGTTTTGCTTGTGCCATAACACTGCAAATGTGACAACTCGCCCAATAGTGATGGTATTGATGGCTCAATAGAACTAAATTGACCCCCAGGCATCAGTGTTACTAGGAAAACTGGATAATTAGTTGAATTTGCGATATCACACAGTTATTTCGAAGTCCAAAGATAAAGGATTTGCTCTGTGTTTTGTTGTCAAACAGACAAGTACAAATGAAAGAGCTTGGCCTTTGCTATAACAGTGCAAATGTGACAACTCGCCCAATAGTGATGGTATTGATGGCGCAATAGAACTAAATTGACCTCCAGTCATCAGTGTTTCTAGGAAAACTAGATAATTAGTTGAATTTGCGTTATAACACAGTTATTTCGAAGTCCAAAATAAAGGATATGCTCTGTGTGTTGTGGGCAAACACACCAGTACAAATGAAAGAGTTTGGCCTGTGCCATAACACTGCAAATGTGACAACTCGCCCAATAGTGATGGTATCGATGGCGGAACAGAACTAAATTGACCAAAAGGAATCAGTGTTACTAGGAAAACTGGATAATTAGTTGAATTTGCGATATCGCACAGTTATTTCGAAGTCCCAAAATAAATTATTTGCTCTGTGTTTTGTTGTCAAACAGACAAGTACAAATGAAAGAGCTCGGCCTGTGCTATAACAGTGCAAATGTGACAACTCGCCCAATAGCGATGGTATTGATGGCGCAATAGAACTAAATTGACCTCCAGTCATCAGTATTACTAGGAAAACTAGATAAATAGTTGAATTTGCGTTATAACACAGTTATTTCGAAGTCCGAAATAAAGGATATGCTCTGTGTGTTATTGTCAAACACACCAGTACAAACGAAAAAACTTGGACTGTGCCATAACACTGCAAATATGACAACTCGCCCAATAGTGATGGTATTGATGGCTGAATAGAACTAAATTGACCTACAGGCATCAGTGTTACTTGTAAAAATCATTAGCTTGGGCTGCCTGTGGTCAAACACACCAGTACAAATGAAAGAGTTTTGCCTGTGCCATAACACTGCAAATGTGACAACTCGCCCAATAGTGATGGTATTGATCACGGAACAGAACTAAATTGACCAAAAGGAATCAGTGTTACTAGGAAAACTGGATAATTAGTTGAATTTGCGATATCACACAGTTATTTCGAAGTCGAAAGATAAAGGATTTGCTCTGTGTTTTGTTCTCAAACAGACAAGTACAAATGAAAGAGCTTGGCCTGTGCTATAACAGTGCAAATGTGACAACTCGCCCAATAGTGATGGTATTGATGGCGCAATAGAACTAAATTGACCTCCAGTCATCAGTGTTACTAGGAAAACAAGATAATTAGTTGAATTTGCGTTATAACAGAGTTATTTCAAAGTCCAAAATAAAGGATATGCTCTGTGTGTTGTGTGCAAACACACCAGTACAAATGAAAGAGCTTGGCCTGTGCTATAATACTGCAAATGTGACAACTCGCCCAATAGCGATGGTATTGATGGCGCAATATAACTAAATTGACCTCCAGGCATCAGTGTTACTAGGAAAACTAGATAATTAGTTGATTTTGCGAGATAACACCATTATTTCAAAGTTCAAATATAAAGGATATGCTCTCTGTGTTGTTGTCAAACACACCAGTACAAATGAAAGAGTTTTGCTTGTGCCATAACACTGCAAATGTGACAACTCGCCCAATAGTGATGGTATTGATGGCTCAATAGAACTAAATTGACCCCCAGGCATCAGTGTTACTAGGAAAACTGGATAATTAGTTGAATTTGCGATATCACACAGTTATTTCGAAGTCCAAAGATGAAGGATTTGCTCTGTGTTTTGTTGTCAAACAGACAAGTACAAATGAAAGACCTTGGCCTGTGCTATAACAGTGCAAATGTGACAACTCGCCCAATAGTGATGGTATTGATGGCGCAATAGAACTAAATTGACCTCCAGTCATCAGTGTTTCTAGGAAAACTAGATAATTAGTTGAATTTGCGTTATAACACAGTTATTTCGAAGTCCAAAATAAAGGATATGCTCTGTGTGTTGTGGGCAAACACACCAGTACAAATGAAAGAGTTTGGCCTGTGCCATAACACTGCAAATGTGACAACTCGCCCAATAGTGATGGTATCGATGGCGGAACAGAACTAAATTGACCAAAAGGAATCAGTGTTACTAGGAAAACTGGATAATTAGTTGAATTTGCGATATCACACAGTTATTTCGAAGTCCCAAGATAAATTATTTGCTCTGTGTTTTGTTGTCAAACAGACAAGTACAAATGAAAGAGCTCGGCCTGTGCTATAACAGTGCAAATGTGACAACTCGCCCATTAGTGATGGTATTGATGGCGCAATAGAACTAAATTGACCTCCAGTCATCAGTGTTACTAGGAAAACTAGATAAATAGTTGAATTTGCGTTATAACACAGTTATTTCGAAGTCCGAAATAAAGGATATGCTATGTGTGTTATTGTCAAACACACCAGTACAAACGAAAAAACTTGGCCTGTGCCATAACACTGCAAATATGACAACTCGCCCAATAGTGATGGTATTGATGGCTGAATAGAACTAAATTGACCTACAGGCATCAGTGTTACTTGTCAAAATCATTAGCTTGGGCTGCCTGTGGTCAAACACACCAGTACAAATGAAAGAGTTTTGCCTGTGCCATAACACTGCAAATGTGACAACTCGCCCAATAGTGATGGTATTGATCGCGGAACAGAACTAAATTGACCAAAAGGAATCAGTGTTACTAGGAAAACTGGATAATTAGTTGAATTTGCGATATCACACAGTTATTTCGAAGTCCCAAGATAAATTATTTGCTCTGTGTTTTGTTGTCAAACAGACAAGTACAAATGAAAGAGCTCGGCCTGTGCTATAACAGTGCAAATGTGACAACTCGCCCATTAGTGATGGTATTGATGGCGCAATAGAACTAAATTGACCTCCAGTCATCAGTGTTACTAGGAAAACTAGATAAATAGTTGAATTTGCGTTATAACACAGTTATTTCGAAGTCCGAAATAAAGGATATGCTATGTGTGTTATTGTCAAACACACCAGTACAAACGAAAAAACTTGGCCTGTGCCATAACACTGCAAATATGACAACTCGCCCAATAGTGATGGTATTGATGGCTGAATAGAACTAAATTGACCTACAGGCATCAGTGTTACTTGTCAAAATCATTAGCTTGGGCTGCCTGTGGTCAAACACACCAGTACAAATGAAATAGTTTTGCCTGTGCCATAACACTGCAAATGTGACAACTCGCCCAATAGTGATGGTATTGATCGCGGAACAGAACTAAATTGACCAAAAGGAATCAGTGTTACTAGGAAAACTGGATAATTAGTTGAATTTGCGATATCACACAGTTATTTCGAAGTCGAAAGATAAAGGATTTGCTCTGTGTTTTGTTCTCAAACAGACAAGTACAAATGAAAGAGCTTGGCCTGTGCTATAACAGTGCAAATGTGACAACTCGCCCAATAGTGATGGTATTGATGGCGCAATAGAACTAAATTGACCTCCAGTCATCAGTGTTACTAGGAAAACAAGATAATTAGTTGAATTTGCGTTATAACACAGTTATTTCAAAGTCCAAAATGAAGGATATGCTCTGTGTGTTGTGTGCAAACACACCAGTACAAATGAAAGAGCTTGGCCTGTGCTATAATACTGCAAATGTGACAACTCGCCCAATAGCGATGGTATTGATGGCGCAATATAACTAAATTGACCTCCAGGCATCAGTGTTACTAGGAAAACTAGATAATTAGTTGATTTTGCGAGATAACACCATTATTTCAAAGTTCAAATATAAAGGATATGCTCTCTGTGTTGTTGTCAAACACACCAGTACAAATGAAAGAGTTTTGCTTGTGCCATAACACTGCAAATGTGACAACTCGCCCAATAGTGATGGTATTGATGGCTCAATAGAACTAAATTGACCCCCAGGCATCAGTGTTACTAGGAAAACTGGATAATTAGTTGAATTTGCGATATCACACAGTTATTTCGAAGTCGAAAGATAAAGGATTTGCTCTGTGTTTTGTTCTCAAACAGACAAGTACAAATGAAAGAGCTTGGCCTGTGCTATAACAGTGCAAATGTGACAACTCGCCCAATAGTGATGGTATTGATGGCGCAACAGAACTAAATTGACCTCCAGTCATCAGTGTTACTAGGAAAACAAGATAATTAGTTGAATTTGCGTTATAACACAGTTATTTCAAAGTCCAAAATAAAGGATATGCTCTGTGTGTTGTGTGCAAACACACCAGTACAAATGAAAGAGCTTGGCCTGTGCTATAATACTGCAAATGTGACAACTCGCCCAACAGCGATGGTATTGATGGCGCAATATAACTAAATTGACCTCCAGGCATCAGTGTTACTAGGAAAACTAGATAATTAGTTGATTTTGCGAGATAACACCATTATTTCGAAGTCCAAATATAAAGGATATGCTCTCTGTGTTGTTGTCAAACACACCAGTACAAATGAAAGAGTTTTGCTTGTGCCATAACACTGCAAATGTGACAACTCGCCCAATAGTGATGGTATCGATGGCGGAACAGAACTAAATTGACCAAAAGGAATCAGTGTTACTAGGAAAACTGGATAATTAGTTGTATTTGCGATATCACACAGTTATTTCGAAGTCCCAAAATAAATTATTTGCTCTGGGTTTTGTTGTCAAACAGACAAGTACAAATGAAAGAGCTCGGCCTGTGCTATAACAGTGCAAATGTGACAACTCGCCCAATAGTGATGGTATTGATGGCGCAATAGAACTAAATTGACCTCCAGTCATCAGTATTACTAGGAAAACTAGATAAATAGTTGAATTTGCGTTATAACACAGTTATTTCGAAGTCCGAAATAAAGGATATGCTCTGTGTGTTATTGTCAAACACACCAGTACAAACGAAAAAACTTGGACTGTGCCATAACACTGCAAATATGACAACTCGCCCAATAGTGATGGTATTGATGGCTGAATAGAACTAAATTGACCTACAGGCATCAGTGTTACTTGTAAAAATCATTAGCTTGGGCTGCCTGTGGTCAAACACACCAGTACAAATGAAAGAGTTTTGCCTGTGCCATAACACTGCAAATGTGACAACTCGCCCAATAGTGATGGTATTGATCACGGAACAGAACTAAATTGACCAAAAGGAATCAGTGTTACTAGGAAAACTGGATAATTAGTTGAATTTGCGATATCACACAGTTATTTCGAAGTCGAAAGATAAAGGATTTGCTCTGTGTTTTGTTCTCAAACAGACAAGTACAAATGAAAGAGCTTGGCATGTGCTATAACAGTGCAAATGTGACAACTCGCCCAATAGTGATGGTATTGATGGCGCAATAGAACTAAATTGACCTCCAGTCATCAGTGTTACTAGGAAAACTAGATAATTAGTTGAATTTGCGTTATAACACAGTTATTTCAAAGTCCAAAATAAAGGATATGCTCTGTGTGTTGTGTGCAAACACACCAGTACAAATGAAAGAGCTTGGCCTGTGCTATAATACTGCAAATGTGACAACTCGCCCAATAGCGATGGTATTGATGGCGCAATATAACTAAATTGACCTCCAGGCATCAGTGTTACTAGGAAAACTAGATAATTAGTTGATTTTGCGAGATAACACCGTTATTTCAAAGTCCAAAGATAAAGGATATGCTCTCTGTGTTGTTGTCAAACACACCAGTACAAATGAAAGAGTTTGGCCTGTGCCATAACACTGCAAATGTGACAACTCGCCCAATAGTGATGGTATCGATGGCGGAACAGAACTAAATTGACCAAAAGGAATCAGTATTACTAGGAAAACTGGATAATTAGTTGAATTTGCGATATCACACAGTTATTTCGAAGTCCCAAGATAAATTATTTGCTCTCTGTTTTGTTGTCAAACAGACAAGTACAAATGAAAGAGCTCGGCCTGTGCTATAACAGTGCAAATGTGACAACTCGCCCAATAGTGATGGTATTGATGGCGCAATATAACTAAATTGACATCCAGTCATCAGTGTTACTAGGAAAACTAGATAAATAGTTGAATTTGCGTTATAACACAGTTATTTCGAAGTCCAAAATAAAGGATATGCTCTGTGTGTTATTGTCAAACACACCAGTACAAACGAAAAAACTTGGCCTGTGCCATAACACTGCAAATATGACAACTCGCCCAATAGTGATGGTATTGATGGCTGAATAGAACTAAATTGACCTACAGGCATCAGTGTTACTTGTAAAAATCATTAGCTTGGGCTGCCTGTGGTCAAACACACCAGTACAAATGAAAGAGTTTTGCTTGTGCCATAACACTGCAAATGTGACAATTCGCCCAATAGTGATGGTATTGATCGCGGAACAGAACTAAATTGACCAAAAGGAATCAGTGTTACTAGGAAAACTGGATAATTAGTTGAATTTGCGATATCACACAGTTATTTCGAAGTCGAAAGATAAAGGATTTGCTCTGTGTTTTGTTCTCAAACAGACAAGTACAAATGAAAGAGCTTGGCCTGTGCTATAACAGTGCAAATGTGACAACTCGCCCAATAGTGATGGTATTGATGGCGCAATAGAACTAAATTGACCTCCAGTCATCAGTGTTACTAGGAAAACAAGATAATTAGTTGAATTTGCGTTATAACACAGTTATTTCAAAGTCCAAAATAAAGGATATGCTCTGTGTGTTGTGTGCAAACACACCAGTACAAATGAAAGAGCTTGGCCTGTGCTATAATACTGCAAATGTGACAACTCGCCCAATAGCGATGGTATTGATGGCGCAATATAACTAAATTGACCTCCAGGCATCAGTGTTACTAGGAAAACTAGATAATTAGTTGATTTTGCGAGATAACACCATTATTTCAAAGTTCAAATATAAAGGATAGGCTCTCTGTGTTGTTGTCAAACACACCAGTACAAATGAAAGAGTTTTGCTTGTGCCATAACACTGCAAATGTGACAACTCGCCCAATAGTGATGGTATTGATGGCTCAATAGAACTAAATTGACCCCCAGGCATCAGTGTTACTAGGAAAACTGGATAATTAGTTGAATTTGCGATATCACACAGTTATTTCGAAGTCCAAAGATAAAGGATTTGCTCTGTGTTTTGTTGTCAAACAGACAAGTACAAATGAAAGAGCTTGGCCTTTGCTATAACAGTGCAAATGTGACAACTCGCCCAATAGTGATGGTATTGATGGCGCAATAGAACTAAATTGACCTCCAGTCATCAGTGTTTCTAGGAAAACTAGATAATTAGTTGAATTTGCGTTATAACACAGTTATTTCGAAGTCCAAAATAAAGGATATGCTCTGTGTGTTGTGGGCAAACACACCAGTACAAATGAAAGAGTTTGGCCTGTGCCATAACACTGCAAATGTGACAACTCGCCCAATAGTGATGGTATCGATGGCGGAACAGAACTAAATTGACCAAAAGGAATCAGTGTTACTAGGAAAACTGGATAATTAGTTGAATTTGCGATATCACACAGTTATTTCGAAGTCCCAAAATAAATTATTTGCTCTGTGTTTTGTTGTCAAACAGACAAGTACAAATGAAAGAGCTCGGCCTGTGCTATAACAGTGCAAATGTGACAACTCGCCCAATAGTGATGGTATTGATGGCGCAATAGAACTAAATTGACCTCCAGTCATCAGTATTACTAGGAAAACTAGATAAATAGTTGAATTTGCGTTATAACACAGTTATTTCGAAGTCCGAAATAAAGGATATGCTCTGTGTGTTATTGTCAAACACACCAGTACAAACGAAAAAACTTGGACTGTGCCATAACACTGCAAATATGACAACTCGCCCAATAGTGATGGTATTGATGGCTGAATAGAACTAAATTGACCTACAGGCATCAGTGTTACTTGTAAAAATCATTAGCTTGGGCTGCCTGTGGTCAAACACACCAGTACAAATGAAAGAGTTTTGCCTGTGCCATAACACTGCAAATGTGACAACTCGCCCAATAGTGATGGTATTGATCACGGAACAGAACTAAATTGACCAAAAGGAATCAGTGTTACTAGGAAAACTGGATAATTAGTTGAATTTGCGATATCACACAGTTATTTCGAAGTCGAAAGATAAAGGATTTGCTCTGTGTTTTGTTCTCAAACAGACAAGTACAAATGAAAGAGCTTGGCCTGTGCTATAACAGTGCAAATGTGACAACTCGCCCAATAGTGATGGTATTGATGGCGCAATAGAACTAAATTGACCTCCAGTCATCAGTGTTACTAGGAAAACAAGATAATTAGTTGAATTTGCGTTATAACAGAGTTATTTCAAAGTCCAAAATAAAGGATATGCTCTGTGTGTTGTGTGCAAACACACCAGTACAAATGAAAGAGCTTGGCCTGTGCTATAATACTGCAAATGTGACAACTCGCCCAATAGCGATGGTATTGATGGCGCAATATAACTAAATTGACCTCCAGGCATCAGTGTTACTAGGAAAACTAGATAATTAGTTGATTTTGCGAGATAACACCATTATTTCAAAGTTCAAATATAAAGGATATGCTCTCTGTGTTGTTGTCAAACACACCAGTACAAATGAAAGAGTTTTGCTTGTGCCATAACACTGCAAATGTGACAACTCGCCCAATAGTGATGGTATTGATGGCTCAATAGAACTAAATTGACCCCCGGGCATCAGTGTTACTAGGAAAACTGGATAATTAGTTGAATTTGCGATATCACACAGTTATTTCGAAGTCCAAAGATAAAGGATTTGCTCTGTGTTTTGTTGTCAAACAGACAAGTACAAATGAAAGAGCTTGGCCTTTGCTATAACAGTGCAAATGTGACAACTCGCCCAATAGTGATGGTATTGATGGCGCAATAGAACTAAATTGACCTCCAGTCATCAGTGTTTCTAGGAAAACTAGATAATTAGTTGAATTTGCGTTATAACACAGTTATTTCGAAGTCCAAAATAAAGGATATGCTCTGTGTGTTGTGGGCAAACACACCAGTACAAATGAAAGAGTTTGGCCTGTGCCATAACACTGCAAATGTGACAACTCGCCCAATAGTGATGGTATCGATGGCGGAACAGAACTAAATTGACCAAAAGGAATCAGTGTTACTAGGAAAACTGGATAATTAGTTGAATTTGCGATATCACACAGTTATTTCGAAGTCCCAAAATAAATTATTTGCTCTGTGTTTTGTTGTCAAACAGACAAGTACAAATGAAAGAGCTCGGCCTGTGCTATAACAGTGCAAATGTGACAACTCGCCCAATAGTGATGGTATTGATGGCGCAATAGAACTAAATTGACCTCCAGTCATCAGTATTACTAGGAAAACTAGATAAATAGTTGAATTTGCGTTATAACACAGTTATTTCGAAGTCCGAAATAAAGGATATGCTCTGTGTGTTATTGTCAAACACACCAGTACAAACGAAAAAACTTGGACTGTGCCATAACACTGCAAATATGACAACTCGCCCAATAGTGATGGTATTGATGGCTGAATAGAACTAAATTGACCTACAGGCATCAGTGTTACTTGTAAAAATCATTAGCTTGGGCTGCCTGTGGTCAAACACACCAGTACAAATGAAAGAGTTTTGCCTGTGCCATAACACTGCAAATGTGACAACTCGCCCAATAGTGATGGTATTGATCACGGAACAGAACTAAATTGACCAAAAGGAATCAGTGTTACTAGGAAAACTGGATAATTAGTTGAATTTGCGATATCACACAGTTATTTCGAAGTCGAAAGATAAAGGATTTGCTCTGTGTTTTGTTCTCAAACAGACAAGTACAAATGAAAGAGCTTGGCCTGTGCTATAACAGTGCAAATGTGACAACTCGCCCAATAGTGATGGTATTGATGGCGCAATAGAACTAAATTGACCTCCAGTCATCAGTGTTACTAGGAAAACAAGATAATTAGTTGAATTTGCGTTATAACAGAGTTATTTCAAAGTCCAAAATAAAGGATATGCTCTGTGTGTTGTGTGCAAACACACCAGTACAAATGAAAGAGCTTGGCCTGTGCTATAATACTGCAAATGTGACAACTCGCCCAATAGCGATGGTATTGATGGCGCAATATAACTAAATTGACCTCCAGGCATCAGTGTTACTAGGAAAACTAGATAATTAGTTGATTTTGCGAGATAACACCATTATTTCAAAGTTCAAATATAAAGGATATGCTCTCTGTGTTGTTGTCAAACACACCAGTACAAATGAAAGAGTTTTGCTTGTGCCATAACACTGCAAATGTGACAACTCGCCCAATAGTGATGGTATTGATGGCTCAATAGAACTAAATTGACCCCCAGGCATCAGTGTTACTAGGAAAACTGGATAATTAGTTGAATTTGCGATATCACACAGTTATTTCGAAGTCCAAAGATAAAGGATTTGCTCTGTGTTTTGTTGTCAAACAGACAAGTACAAATGAAAGAGCTTGGCCTTTGCTATAACAGTGCAAATGTGACAACTCGCCCAATAGTGATGGTATTGATGGCGCAATAGAACTAAATTGACCTCCAGTCATCAGTGTTTCTAGGAAAACTAGATAATTAGTTGAATTTGCGTTATAACACAGTTATTTCGAAGTCCAAAATAAAGGATATGCTCTGTGTGTTGTGGGCAAACACACCAGTACAAATGAAAGAGTTTGGCCTGTGCCATAACACTGCAAATGTGACAACTCGCCCAATAGTGATGGTATCGATGGCGGAACAGAACTAAATTGACCAAAAGGAATCAGTGTTACTAGGAAAACTGGATAATTAGTTGAATTTGCGATATCACACAGTTATTTCGAAGTCCCAAAATAAATTATTTGCTCTGTGTTTTGTTGTCAAACAGACAAGTACAAATGAAAGAGCTCGGCCTGTGCTATAACAGTGCAAATGTGACAACTCGCCCAATAGTGATGGTATTGATGGCGCAATAGAACTAAATTGACCTCCAGTCATCAGTATTACTAGGAAAACTAGATAAATAGTTGAATTTGCGTTATAACACAGTTATTTCGAAGTCCGAAATAAAGGATATGCTCTGTGTGTTATTGTCAAACACACCAGTACAAACGAAAAAACTTGGCCTGTGCCATAACACTGCAAATATGACAACTCGCCCAATAGTGATGGTATTGATGGCTGAATAGAACTAAATTGACCTACAGGCATCAGTGTTACTTGTAAAAATCATTAGCTTGGGCTGCCTGTGGTCAAACACACCAGTACAAATGAAAGAGTTTTGCCTGTGCCATAACACTGCAAATGTGACAACTCGCCCAATAGTGATGGTATTGATCACGGAACAGAACTAAATTGACCAAAAGGAATCAGTGTTACTAGGAAAACTGGATAATTAGTTGAATTTGCGATATCACACAGTTATTTCGAAGTCGAAAGATAAAGGATTTGCTCTGTGTTTTGTTCTCAAACAGACAAGTACAAATGAAAGAGCTTGGCCTGTGCTATAACAGTGCAAATGTGACAACTCGCCCAATAGTGATGGTATTGATGGCGCAATAGAACTAAATTGACCTCCAGTCATCAGTGTTACTAGGAAAACAAGATAATTAGTTGAATTTGCGTTATAACAGAGTTATTTCAAAGTCCAAAATAAAGGATATGCTCTGTGTGTTGTGTGCAAACACACCAGTACAAATGAAAGAGCTTGGCCTGTGCTATAATACTGCAAATGTGACAACTCGCCCAATAGCGATGGTATTGATGGCGCAATATAACTAAATTGACCTCCAGGCATCAGTGTTACTAGGAAAACTAGATAATTAGTTGATTTTGCGAGATAACACCATTATTTCAAAGTTCAAATATAAAGGATATGCTCTCTGTGTTGTTGTCAAACACACCAGTACAAATGAAAGAGTTTTGCTTGTGCCATAACACTGCAAATGTGACAACTCGCCCAATAGTGATGGTATTGATGGCTCAATAGAACTAAATTGACCCCCAGGCATCAGTGTTACTAGGAAAACTGGATAATTAGTTGAATTTGCGATATCACACAGTTATTTCGAAGTCCAAAGATGAAGGATTTGCTCTGTGTTTTGTTGTCAAACAGACAAGTACAAATGAAAGAGCTTGGCCTGTGCTATAACAGTGCAAATGTGACAACTCGCCCAATAGTGATGGTATTGATGGCGCAATAGAACTAAATTGACCTCCAGTCATCAGTGTTTCTAGGAAAACTAGATAATTAGTTGAATTTGCGTTACACGCCGGGCACGAATAACCGTAAAAACGGCGGGGTTGAGTGTAACATAAAACGTAAAAGTAACGCCATTTCCTTACTTCTACTCTAAATTTGACGAAATGTTGGCAGGTTGGTAACAAAGTAAGACTACATTTTTCGGGATAATTGTTTCTGTATTGTGACGTTGTTGTGACGTCATAAAGGATACCTCCTTTTTTGGTGAAAATTAACCTTTAAAACAAGTTTCTAAAATATTACGTCATCAGAAAGTTTTATGAAATATATTAATTTGCCGAAAATTTGAACTTTCTACGATAAACATATTCAAAGTTATGGACGATTTACTGTTTTTATGACGTCATTATTAGTGACGTCATACTTCAAGCTTAAATCAGATTGCCGACTATAAAACTATTATTAAAGAGAATACTATGACTTGTAAGTGTTAGCCAAATGCATTTCATTGATAAAATTCCAAAAACATTGAACTGGCTATTTTATGAGGGTACACAAATATATTTATGACGTCATAATGACGTATACAAAAAATGGGGCTTCAATTCTAAGCTGTTATACTCAAAAAATCAAAATTCTAAAAAGAACACGTTGTTATTACTAAAGAGATCTATTATTGTGCAAAATATGATGTACCAGTATTTCGAACTGTAAAAGTTAAAACAAGCGACATTTTCATAAATGGTTTTATGCTATTTATTTCCCGCCAATTTTTGGCGGGAAAATTACCAACATTCAAACTTTAATAACTTTCGTTTAGTTCAACCGATCGATATCGGGTTTTCGATTATTTCATTCTCATGAACAAGAGATTTAAAAAAGATATAATAAAACGTTTTTAGAGGTAATAAAAATTTAGAAGAAACCTATTAGAAAAGGATATATGACGTCATTGTGACGTCATAATGATGGCTATATTAGGTTAACTTATCAGACTATGTTTTGTTTACACTCCTTTATACACCTACCAAAATTCATTCTTTTATGTCGAAAACTTTTCAATATATATAAAACCCGCCGTTTTTACGATCATTTGTGCCCGGCGTGTTATAAAGAGCTTATTACACGGAAAGTTGTGTAATACGGCTGGGTATTTTTACGAGTCAGTTTTATTTTTTCGAGCCTGAAAGGCGAGAAAAAATAAAATTGACGAGTAAAAATTCCCAGCCGTATTACACAACTCTTCGTGTAATAAATTGTTTATTATACGACAGCTAACACGAACAAAACATGTTTGTTTTCGCTTACCTTACTGCTCTGTTTGAAGAAAATCTTGAGAGAAGAAATCTCGAGAGAAGAAATCTCTCAGCCTCACGTCGGGGGCGGGCGCGCACTGAAAAGTTTTTTTCGCGCGCTAAAACCCGATTGGCTGTTACTCAAACAGCCCCATTTCGATTGGCTCGCGCGCTTACAAAACCTTTTAAGTGTTGAATAAACCTGTGCAAACCGGTTTGCGACCCGTGTAATACCGTCTCATATTTGCACTCGTTTTAGCCCGTATTTGCACTCGAACACGTCAAGTCGTATAATAAAACACAGTTATTTCGAAGTCCAAAATAAAGGATATGCTCTGTGTGTTGTGGGCAAACACACCAGTACAAATGAAAGAGTTTGGCCTGTGCCATAACACTGCAAATGTGACAACTCGCCCAATAGTGATGGTATCGATGGCGGAACAGAACTAAATTGACCAAAAGGAATCAGTGTTACTAGGAAAACTGGATAATTAGTTGAATTTGCGATATCACACAGTTATTTCGAAGTCCCAAGATAAATTATTTGCTCTGTGTTTTGTTGTCAAACAGACAAGTACAAATGAAAGAGCTCGGCCTGTGCTATAACAGTGCAAATGTGACAACTCGCCCATTAGTGATGGTATTGATGGCGCAATAGAACTAAATTGACCTCCAGTCATCAGTGTTACTAGGAAAACTAGATAAATAGTTGAATTTGCGTTATAACACAGTTATTTCGAAGTCCGAAATAAAGGATATGCTATGTGTGTTATTGTCAAACACACCAGTACAAACGAAAAAACTTGGCCTGTGCCATAACACTGCAAATATGACAACTCGCCCAATAGTGATGGTATTGATGGCTGAATAGAACTAAATTGACCTACAGGCATCAGTGTTACTTGTCAAAATCATTAGCTTGGGCTGCCTGTGGTCAAACACACCAGTACAAATGAAAGAGTTTTGCCTGTGCCATAACACTGCAAATGTGACAACTCGCCCAATAGTGATGGTATTGATCGCGGAACAGAACTAAATTGACCAAAAGGAATCAGTGTTACTAGGAAAACTGGATAATTAGTTGAATTTGCGATATCACACAGTTATTTCGAAGTCGAAAGATAAAGGATTTGCTCTGTGTTTTGTTCTCAAACAGACAAGTACAAATGAAAGAGCTTGGCCTGTGCTATAACAGTGCAAATGTGACAACTCGCCCAATAGTGATGGTATTGATGGCGCAATAGAACTAAATTGACCTCCAGTCATCAGTGTTACTAGGAAAACAAGATAATTAGTTGAATTTGCGTTATAACACAGTTATTTCAAAGTCCAAAATAAAGGATATGCTCTGTGTGTTGTGTGCAAACACACCAGTACAAATGAAAGAGCTTGGCCTGTGCTATAATACTGCAAATGTGACAACTCGCCCAATAGCGATGGTATTGATGGCGCAATATAACTAAATTGACCTCCAGGCATCAGTGTTACTAGGAAAACTAGATAATTAGTTGATTTTGCGAGATAACACCATTATTTCAAAGTTCAAATATAAAGGATATGCTCTCTGTGTTGTTGTCAAACACACCAGTACAAATGAAAGAGTTTTGCTTGTGCCATAACACTGCAAATGTGACAACTCGCCCAATAGTGATGGTATTGATGGCTCAATAGAACTAAATTGACCCCCAGGCATCAGTGTTACTAGGAAAACTGGATAATTAGTTGAATTTGCGATATCACACAGTTATTTCGAAGTCCAAAGATAAAGGATTTGCTCTGTGTTTTGTTGTCAAACAGACAAGTACAAATGAAAGAGCTTGGCCTGTGCTATAACAGTGCAAATGTGACAACTCGCCCAATAGTGATGGTATTGATGGCGCAATAGAACTAAATTGACCTCCAGTCATCAGTGTTTCTAGGAAAACTAGATAATTAGTTGAATTTGCGTTATAACACAGTTATTGCGAAGTCCAAAATAAAGGATATGCTCTGTGTGTTGTGGGCAAACACACCAGTACAAATGAAAGAGCTTGGCCTGTGCTATAATACTGCAAATGTGACAACTCGCCCAATAGCGATGGTATTGATGGCGCAATATAACTAAATTGACCTCCAGGCATCAGTGTTACTAGGACAACTAGATAATTAGTTGAATTTGCGATATCACACAGTTATTTCGAAGTCCCAAGATAAAGGATTTGCTCCGTGTTTTGTTGTCAAACAGACAAGTCTAAATGAAAGAGCTTGGCCTGTGCTATAACAGTGCAAATGTGACAACTCGCCCAATAGTGATGCTATTGATGGCGCAATAGAAATAAATTGACCTCCAGGCATCAGTGTTACTAGGAAAACTAAGTAATTAGTTGAATTTGCGAGATAACACAGTTATTTCAAAGTTCAAATATAAAGGATATGCTCTCTGTGTTGTTGTCAAACACACCAGTACAAATGAAAGAGTTTTGCTTGTGCCATAACACTGCAAATGTGACAACTCGCCCAATAGTGATGGTATTGATGGCTCAATAGAACTAAATTGACCCCCAGGAATCAGTGTTACTAGGAAAACTGGATAATTAGTTGAATTAGCGATATCACACAGTTATTTCAAAGTCCAAAGATAAAGGATTTGCTCTGTGTTTTGTTGTCAAACAGACAAGTACAAATGAAAGAGCTTGGCCTGTGCCATAACACTACAAATATGACAACTCGCCCAATAGTGATGGTATTGATGGCGGAATAGAACTAAATTGACCTCCAGGCATCAGTGTTACTAGGAAAACTAAGTAATTAGTTGAATTTGCGAGATAAAACAGTTATTTCAAAGTCCAAAGATAAAGGATATGCCCTGTGTGTTGTTGTCAAACACACGAGTACAAAGGAAAGAGCTTGGCCTGTGGTATAACACTGCAAATATGACAACTCGCCCAATAGTGATGGTATTGATGGCGGAATAGAACTAAATTGACCTCCAGGCATCAGTGTTACTAGGAAAACTAAGTAATTAGTTGAATTTGCGAGATAACACAGTTATTTCAAAGTTCAAATATAAAGGATATGCTCTCTGTGTTGTTGTCAAACACACCAGTACAAAGGAAAGAGCTTGGCCTGTGGTATAACACTGCAAATATGACAACTCGCCCAATAGTGATGGTATTGATGGCGGAATAGAACTAAATTGACCTCCAGGCATCAGTGTTACTAGGAAAACTAAGTAATTAGTTGAATTTGCGAGATAACACAGTTATTTCAAAGTCCAAAGATAAAGGATATGCTCTGTGTGTTGTTGGCAAACACACCAGTACAAATGAAAGAGCTTGGCCTGTGCTATAACACTGCAAATGTGACAACTCGCCCAATAGTGATGGTATTGATGGCTCAATAGAACTAAATTGACCTCAAGGCGTCAGTGTTACTAGGAAAACTAGATAATTAGTTGAATTTGTGATATGACACAGTTATTTCGAAGTCGCAAGACAAAGGATTTGCTCTGTGTTTTGTTGTCAAACACACCAGTACAAATGAAAGAGCTTGGCCTGTGCCATAACACTGCAAATATGACAACTCGCCCAATAGTGATGGTATTGATGGCGGAATAGAACTAAATTGACCTACTGGCATCAGTGTTACTTGTAAAAATCATTAGCTTGGGCTGCCTGTGGTCAAACACACCAGTACAAATGAAAGAGCTTGGCATGTGCCATAACACTGCAAATGTGACAACTCGCCCAATAGTTATGGTATTGATCGCGGAACAGAACTAAATTGACCAAAAGGAATCAGTGTTACTAGGAAAACTGGATAATTAGTTGAATTTGCGATATCACACAGTTATTTCGAAGTCGAAAGATAAAGGATTTGCTCTGTGTTTTGTTCTCAAACAGACAAGTACAAATGAAAGAGCTTGGCCTGTGCTATAACAGTGCAAATGTGACAACTCGCCCAATAGTGATGGTATTGATGGCGCAATAGAACTAAATTGACCTCCAGTCATCAGTGTTACTAGGAAAACAAGATAATTAGTTGAATTTGCGTTATAACACAGTTATTTCAAAGTCCAAAATAAAGGATATGCTCTGTGTGTTGTGTGCAAACACACCAGTACAAATGAAAGAGCTTGGCCTGTGCTATAATACTGCAAATGGGACAACTCGCCCAATAGCGATGGTATTGATGGCGCAATATAACTAAATTGACCTCCAGGCATCAGTGTTACTAGGAAAACTAGATAATTAGTTGATTTTGCGAGATAACACCGTTATTTCAAAGTCCAAAGATAAAGGATATGCTCTCTGTGTTGTTGTCAAACACACCAGTACAAATGAAAGAGTTTGGCCTGTGCCATAACACTGCAAATGTGACAACTCGCCCAATGGTGATGGTATCGATGGCGGAACAGAACTAAATTGACCAAAAGGAATCAGTGTTACTAGGAAAACTGGATAATTAGTTGAATTTGCGATATCACACAGTTATTTCGAAGTCCCAAGATAAATTATTTGCTCTCTGTTTTGTTGTCAAACAGACAAGTACAAATGAAAGAGCTCGGCCTGTGCTATAACAGTGCAAATGTGACAACTCGCCCAATAGTGATGGTATTGATGGCGCAATATAACTAAATTGACCTCCAGTCATCAGTGTTACTAGGAAAACTAGATAAATAGTTGAATTTGCGTTATAACACAGTTATTTCGAAGTCCAAAATAAAGGATATGCTCTGTGTGTTATTGTCAAACACACCAGTACAAACGAAAAAAATATGCCTGTGCCATAACACTGCAAATATGACAACTCGCCCAATAGTGATGGTATTGATGGCTGAATAGAACTAAATTGACCTACAGGCATCAGTGTTACTTGTAAAAATCATTAGCTTGGGTTGCCTGTGGTCAAACACACCAGTACAAATGAAAGAGTTTTGCCTGTGCCATAACACTGCAAATGTGACAACTCGCCCAATAGTGATGGTATTGATCGCGGAACAGAACTAAATTGACCAAAAGGAATCAGTGTTACTAGGAAAACTGGATAATTAGTTGAATTTGCGATATCAAACAGTTATTTCGAAGTCGAAAGATAAAGGATTTGCTCTGTGTTTTGTTCTCAAACAGACAAGTACAAATGAAAGAGCTTGGCCTGTGCTATAACAGTGCAAATGTGACAACTCGCCCAATAGTGATGGTATTGATGGCGCAATAGAACTAAATTGACCTCCAGTCATCAGTGTTACTAGGAAAACAAGATAATTAGTTGAATTTGCGTTATAACACAGTTATTTCAAAGTCCAAAATAAAGGATATGCTCTGTGTGTTGTGTGCAAACACACCAGTACAAATGAAAGAGCTTGGCCTGTGCTATAATACTGCAAATGTGACAACTCGCCCAATAGCGATGGTATTGATGGCGCAATATAACTAAATTGACCTCCAGGCATCAGTGTTACTAGGAAAACTAGATAATTAGTTGATTTTGCGAGATAACACCATTATTTCAAAGTTCAAATATAAAGGATATGCTCTCTGTGTTGTTGTCAAACACACCAGTACAAATGAAAGAGTTTTGCTTGTGCCATAACACTGCAAATGTGACAACTCGCCCAATAGTGATGGTATTGATGGCTCAATAGAACTAAATTGACCCCCAGGCATCAGTGTTACTAGGAAAACTGGATAATTAGTTGAATTTGCGATATCACACAGTTATTTCGAAGTCCAAAGATAAAAATTTGCTCTGTGTTTTGTTGTCAAACAGACAAGTACAAATGAAAGAGCTTGGCCTTTGCTATAACAGTGCAAATGTGACAACTCGCCCAATAGTGATGGTATTGATGGCGCAATAGAACTAAATTGACCTCCAGTCATCAGTGTTTCTAGGAAAACTAGATAATTAGTTGAATTTGCGTTATAACACAGTTATTTCGAAGTCCAAAATAAAGGATATGCTCTGTGTGTTGTGGGCAAACACACCAGTACAAATGAAAGAGTTTGGCCTGTGCCATAACACTGCAAATGTGACAACTTGCCCAATAGTGATGGTATCGATGGCGGAACAGAACTAAATTGACCAAAAGGAATCAGTGTTACTAGGAAAACTGGATAATTAGTTGAATTTGCGATATCACACAGTTATTTCGAAGTCCCAAGATAAATTATTTGCTCTGTGTTTTGTTGTCAAACAGACAAGTACAAATGAAAGAGCTCGGCCTGTGCTATAACAGTGCAAATGTGACAACTCGCCCAATAGTGATGGTATTGATGGCGCAATAGAACTAAATTGACCTCCAGTCATCAGTGTTACTAGGAAAACTAGATAAATAGTTGAATTTGCGTTATAACACAGTTATTTCGAAGTCCGAAATAAAGGATATGCTCTGTGTGTTATTGTCAAACACACCAGTACAAACGAAAAAACTTGGACTGTGCCATAACACTGCAAATATGACAACTCGCCCAATAGTGATGGTATTGATGGCTGAATAGAACTAAATTGACCTACAGACATCAGTGTTACTTGTTAAAATCATTAACTTGGGCTGCCTGTGGTCAAACACACCAGTACAAATGAAAGAGTTTTGCCTGTGCCATAACACTGCAAATGTGACAACTCGCCCAATAGTGATGGTATTGATCACGGAACAGAACTAAATTGACCAAAAGGAATCAGTGTTACTAGGAAAACTGGATAATTAGTTGAATTTGCGATATCACACAGTTATTTCGAAGTCGAAAGATAAAGGATTTGCTCTGTGTTTTGTTCTCAAACAGACAAGTACAAATGAAAGAGCTTGGCCTGTGCTATAACAGTGCAAATGTGACAACTCGCCCAATAGTGATGGTATTGATGGCGCAATAGAACTAAATTGACCTCCAGTCATCAGTGTTACTAGGAAAACAAGATAATTAGTTGAATTTGCGTTATAACACAGTTATTTCAAAGTCCAAAATAAAGGATATGCTCTGTGTGTTGTGTGCAAACACACCAGTACAAATGAAAGAGCTTGGCCTGTGCTATAATACTGCAAATGTGACAACTCGCCCAATAGCGATGGTATTGATGGCGCAATATAACTAAATTGACCTCCAGGCATCAGTGTTACTAGGAAAACTAGATAATTAGTTGATTTTGCGAGATAACACCATTATTTCAAAGTTCAAATATAAAGGATATGCTCTCTGTGTTGTTGTCAAACACACCAGTACAAATGAAAGAGTTTTGCTTGTGCCATAACACTGCAAATGTGACAACTCGCCCAATAGTGATGGTATTGATGGCTCAATAGAACTAAATTGACCCCCAGGCATCAGTGTTACTAGGAAAACTGGATAATTAGTTGAATTTGCGATATCACACAGTTATTTCGAAGTCCAAAGATAAAGGATTTGCTCTGTGTTTTGTTGTCAAACAGACAAGTACAAATGAAAGAGCTTGGCCTGTGCTATAACAGTGCAAATGTGACAACTCGCCCAATAGTGATGGTATTGATGGCGCAATAGAACTAAATTGACCTCCAGTCATCAGTGTTTCTAGGAAAACTAGATAATTAGTTGAATTTGCGTTATAACACAGTTATTTCGAAGTCCAAAATAAAGGATATGCTCTGTGTGTTGTGGGCAAACACACCAGTACAAATGAAAGAGTTTGGCCTGTGCCATAACACTGCAAATGTGACAACTCGCCCAATAGTGATGGTATCGATGGCGGAACAGAACTAAATTGACCAAAAGGAATCAGTGTTACTAGGAAAACTGGATAATTAGTTGAATTTGCGATATCACACAGTTATTTCGAAGTCCCAAGATAAATTATTTGCTCTGTGTTTTGTTCTCAAACAGACAAGTACAAATGAAAGAGCTCGGCCTGTGCTATAACAGTGCAAATGTGACAACTCGCCCATTAGTGATGGTATTGATGGCGCAATAGAACTAAATTGACCTCCAGTCATCAGTGTTACTAGGAAAACTAGATAAATAGTTGAATTTGCGTTATAACACAGTTATTTCGAAGTCCGAAATAAAGGATATGCTATGTGTGTTATTGTCAAACACACCAGTACAAACGAAAAAACTTGGCCTGTGCCATAACACTGCAAATATGACAACTCGCCCAATAGTGATGGTATTGATGGCTGAATAGAACTAAATTGACCTACAGGCATCAGTTTTACTTGTCAAAATCATTAGCTTGGGCTGCCTGTGGTCAAACACACCAGTACAAATGAAAGAGTTTTGCCTGTGCCATAACACTGCAAATGTGACAACTCGCCCAATAGTGATGGTATTGATCGCGGAACAGAACTAAATTGACCAAAAGGAATCAGTGTTACTAGGAAAACTGGATAATTAGTTGAATTTGCGATATCACACAGTTATTTCGAAGTCGAAAGATAAAGGATTTGCTCTGTGTTTTGTTCTCAAACAGACAAGTACAAATGAAAGAGCTTGGCCTGTGCTATAACAGTGCAAATGTGACAACTCGCCCAATAGTGATGGTATTGATGGCGCAATAGAACTAAATTGACCTCCAGTCATCAGTGTTACTAGGAAAACAAGATAATTAGTTGAATTTGCGTTATAACACAGTTATTTCAAAGTCCAAAATAAAGGATATGCTCTGTGTGTTGTGTGCAAACACACCAGTACAAATGAAAGAGCTTGGCCTGTGCTATAATACTGCAAATGTGACAACTCGCCCAATAGCGATGGTATTGATGGCGCAATATAACTAAATTGACCTCCAGGCATCAGTGTTACTAGGAAAACTAGATAATTAGTTGATTTTGCGAGATAACACCATTATTTCAAAGTTCAAATATAAAGGATATGCTCTCTGTGTTGTTGTCAAACACACCAGTACAAATGAAAGAGTTTTGCTTGTGCCATAACACTGCAAATGTGACAACTCGCCCAATAGTGATGGTATTGATGGCTCAATAGAACTAAATTGACCCCCAGGCATCAGTGTTACTAGGAAAACTGGATAATTAGTTGAATTTGCGATATCACACAGTTATTTCGAAGTCCAAAGATAAAGGATTTGCTCTGTGTTTTGTTCTCAAACAGACAAGTACAAATGAAAGAGCTTGGCCTGTGCTATAACAGTGCAAATGTGACAACTCGCCCAATAGTGATGGTATTGATGGCGCAATATAACTAAATTGACCTCCAGTCATCAGTGTTTCTAGGAAAACTAGATAATTAGTTGAATTTGCGTTATAACACAGTTATTTCGAAGTCCAAAATAAAGGATATGCTCTGTGTGTTGTGGGCAAACACACCAGTACAAATGAAAGAGCTTGGCCTGTGCTATAATACTGCAAATGTGACAACTCGCCCAATAGCGATGGTATTGATGGCGCAATATAACTAAATTGACCTCCAGGCATCAGTGTTACTAGGACAACTAGATAATTAGTTGAATTTGCGATATCACACAGTTATTTCGAAGTCCCAAGATAAAGGATTTGCTCCGTGTTTTGTTGTCAAACAGACAAGTCTAAATGAAAGAGCTTGGCCTGTGCTATAACAGTGCAAATGTGACAACTCGCCCAATAGTGATGCTATTGATGGCGCAATAGAAATAAATTGACCTCCAGGCATCAGTGTTACTAGGAAAACTAGATAATTAGTTGAATTTGCGTTATAACACAGTTATTGCGAAGTCCAAAATAAAGGATATGCTCTGTGTGTTATTGTCAAACACACCAGTACAAACGTAAAAACTTGGCCTGTGCCATAACACTGCAAATGTGACAACTCGCCCAATAGTGATGGTTTTGATGGCTCAATAGAACTAAATTGACCTCAAGGCATCAGTGTTACTAGGAAAACTAAGTAATTAGTTGAATTTGCGAGATAAAACAGTTATTTCAAAGTCCAAAGATAAACGATATGCCCTGTGTGTTGTTGTCAAACACACGAGTACAAAGGAAAGAGCTTGGCCTGTGGTATAACACTGCAAATATGACAACTCGCCCAATAGTGATGGTATTGATGGCGGAATAGAACTAAATTGACCTCCAGGCATCAGTGTTACTAGGAAAACTAAGTAATTAGTTGAATTTGCGAGATAACACAGTTATTTCAAAGTCCAAAGATAAAGGATATGCTCTGTGTGTTGTTGGCAAACACACCAGTACAAATGAAAGAGCTTGGCCTGTGCTATAACACTGCAAATGTGACAACTCGCCCAATAGTGATGGTATTGATGGCTCAATAGAACTAAATTGACCTCAAGGCGTCAGTGTTACTAGGAAAACTAGATAATTAGTTGAATTTGTGATATGACACAGTTATTTCGAAGTCGCAAGACAAAGGATTTGCTCTGTGTTTTGTTGTCAAACACACCAGTACAAATGAAAGAGCTTGGCCTGTGCCATAACACTGCAAATATGACAACTCACCCAATAGTGATGGTATTGATGGCGGAATAGAACTAAATTGACCTACTGGCATCAGTGTTACTTGTAAAAATCATTAGCTTGGGCTGCCTGTGGTCAAACACACCAGTACAAATGAAAGAGCTTGGCCTGTGCCATAACACTGCAAATGTGACAACTCGCCCAATAGTTATGGTATTGATCGCGGAACAGAACTAAATTGACCAAAAGGAATCAGTGTTACTAGGAAAACTGGATAATTAGTTGAATTTGCGATATCACACAGTTATTTCGAAGTCCAAAGATAAAGGATTTGCTCTGTGTTTTGTTGTCAAACAGACAAGTACAAATGAAAGAGCTTGGCCTGTGCTATAACAGTGCAAATGTGACAACTCGCCCAATAGTGATGGTATTGATGGCGCAATAGAACTAAATTGACCTCCAGTCATCATTGTTTCTAGGAAAACTAGATAATTAGTTGAATTTGCGTTATAACACAGTTATTTCGAAGTCCAAAATAAAGGATATGCTCTGTGTGTTGTGGGCAAACAGACCAGTACAAATGAAAGAGTTTGGCCTGTGCCATAACACTGCAAATGTGACAACTCGCCCAATAGTGATGGTATCGATGGCGGAACAGAACTAAATTGACCAAAAGGAATCAGTGTTACTAGGAAAACTGGATAATTAGTTGAATTTGCGATATCACACAGTTATTTCGAAGTCCCAAGATAAATTATTTGCTCTGTGTTTTGTTCTCAAACAGACAAGTACAAATGAAAGAGCTCGGCCTGTGCTATAACAGTGCAAATGTGACAACTCGCCCATTAGTGATGGTATTGATGGCGCAATAGAACTAAATTGACCTCCAGTCATCAGTGTTACTAGGAAAACTAGATAAATAGTTGAATTTGCGTTATAACACAGTTATTTCGAAGTCCGAAATAAAGGATATGCTATGTGTGTTATTGTCAAACACACCAGTACAAACGAAAAAACTTGGCCTGTGCCATAACACTGCAAATATGACAACTCGCCCAATAGTGATGGTATTGATGGCTGAATAGAACTAAATTGACCTACAGGCATCAGTTTTACTTGTCAAAATCATTAGCTTGGGCTGCCTGTGGTCAAACACACCAGTACAAATGAAAGAGTTTTGCCTGTGCCATAACACTGCAAATGTGACAACTCGCCCAATAGTGATGGTATTGATCGCGGAACAGAACTAAATTGACCAAAAGGAATCAGTGTTACTAGGAAAACTGGATAATTAGTTGAATTTGCGATATCACACAGTTATTTCGAAGTCGAAAGATAAAGGATTTGCTCTGTGTTTTGTTCTCAAACAGACAAGTACAAATGAAAGAGCTTGGCCTGTGCTATAACAGTGCAAATGTGACAACTCGCCCAATAGTGATGGTATTGATGGCGCAATAGAACTAAATTGACCTCCAGTCATCAGTGTTACTAGGAAAACAAGATAATTAGTTGAATTTGCGTTATAACACAGTTATTTCAAAGTCCAAAATAACGGATATGCTCTGTGTGTTGTGTGCAAACACACCAGTACAAATGAAAGAGCTTGGCCTGTGCTATAATACTGCAAATGTGACAACTCGCCCAATAGCGATGGTATTGATGGCGCAATATAACTAAATTGACCTCCAGGCATCAGTGTTACTAGGAAAACTAGATAATTAGTTGATTTTGCGAGATAACACCATTATTTCAAAGTTCAAATATAAAGGATATGCTCTCTGTGTTGTTGTCAAACACACCAGTACAAATGAAAGAGTTTTGCTTGTGCCATAACACTGCAAATGTGACAACTCGCCCAATAGTGATGGTATTGATGGCTCAATAGAACTAAATTGACCCCCAGGCATCAGTGTTACTAGGAAAACTGGATAATTAGTTGAATTTGCGTTATAACACAGTTATTGCGAAGTCCAAAATAAAGGATATGCTCTGTGTGTTATTGTCAAACACACCAGTACAAACGTAAAAACTTGGCCTGTGCCATAACACTGCAAATGTGACAACTCGCCCAATAGTGATGGTTTTGATGGCTCAATAGAACTAAATTGACCTCAAGGCGTCAGTGTTACTAGGAAAACTAAGTAATTAGTTGAATTTGCGAGATAACACAGTTATTTCAAAGTTCAAATATAAAGGATATGCTCTCTGTGTTGTTGTCAAACACACCAGTACAAATGAAAGAGTTTTGCTTGTGCCATAACACTGCAAATGTGACAACTCGCCCAATAGTGATGGTATTGATGGCTCAATAGAACTAAATTGACCCCCAGGAATCAGTGTTACTAGGAAAACTGGATAATTAGTTGAATTAGCGATATCACACAGTTATTTCGAAGTCCAAAGATAAAGGATTTGCTCTGTGTTTTGTTGTCAAACAGACAAGTACAAATGAAAGAGCTTGGCCTGTGCCATAACACTACAAATATGACAACTCGCCCAATAGTGATGGTATTGATGGCGGAATAGAACTAAATTGACCTCCAGGCATCAGTGTTACTAGGAAAACTAAGTAATTAGTTGAATTTGCGAGATAAAACAGTTATTTCAAAGTCCAAAGATAAAGGATATGCCCTGTGTGTTGTTGTCAAACACACGAGTACAAAGGAAAGAGCTTGGCCTGTGGTATAACACTGCAAATATGACAACTCGCCCAATAGTGATGGTATTGATGGCGGAATAGAACTAAATTGACCTCCAGGCATCAGTGTTACTAGGAAAACTAAGTAATTAGTTGAATTTGCGAGATAACACAGTTATTTCAAAGTCCAAATATAAAGGATATGCTCTGTGTGTTGTTGGCAAACACACCAGTACAAATGAAAGAGCTTGGCCTGTGCTATAACACTGCAAATGTGACAACTCGCCCAATAGTGATGGTATTGATGGCTCAATAGAACTAAATTGACCTCAAGGCGTCAGTGTTACTAGGAAAACTAGATAATTAGTTGAATTTGTGATATGACACAGTTATTTCGAAGTCGCAAGACAAAGGATTTGCTCTGTGTTTTGTTGTCAAACACACCAGTACAAATGAAAGAGCTTGGCCTGTGCCATAACACTGCAAATATGACAACTCGCCCAATAGTGATGGTATTGATGGCGGAATAGAACTAAATTGACCTACTGGCATCAGTGTTACTTGTAAAAATCATTAGCTTGGGCTGCCTGTGGTCAAACACACCAGTACAAATGAAAGAGCTTGGCCTGTGCCATAACACTGCAAATGTGACAACTCGCCCAATAGTTATGGTATTGATCGCGGAACAGAACTAAATTGACCAAAAGGAATCAGTGTTACTAGGAAAACTGGATAATTAGTTGAATTTGCGATATCACACAGTTATTTCGAAGTCGAAAGATAAAGGATTTGCTCTGTGTTTTGTTCTCAAACAGACAAGTACAAATGAAAGAGCTTGGCCTGTGCTATAACAGTGCAAATGTGACAACTCGCCCAATAGTGATGGTATTGATGGCGCAATAGAACTAAATTGACCTCCAGTCATCAGTGTTACTAGGAAAACAAGATAATTAGTTGAATTTGCGTTATAACACAGTTATTTCAAAGTCCAAAATAAAGGATATGCTCTGTGTGTTGTGTGCAAACACACCAGTACAAATGAAAGAGCTTGGCCTGTGCTATAATACTGCAAATGTGACAACTCGCCCAATAGCGATGGTATTGATGGCGCAATATAACTAAATTGACCTCCAGGCATCAGTGTTACTAGGAAAACTAGATAATTAGTTGATTTTGCGAGATAACACCGTTATTTCAAAGTCCAAAGATAAAGGATATGCTCTCTGTGTTGTTGTCAAACACACCAGTACAAATGAAAGAGTTTGGCCTGTGCCATAACACTGCAAATGTGACAACTCGCCCAATAGTGATGGTATCGATGGCGGAACAGAACTAAATTGACCAAAAGGAATCAGTGTTACTAGGAAAACTGGATAATTAGTTGAATTTGCGATATCACACAGTTATTTCGAAGTCCCAAGATAAATTATTTGCTCTCTGTTTTGTTGTCAAACAGACAAGTACAAATGAAAGAGCTCGGCCTGTGCTATAACAGTGCAAATGTGACAACTCGCCCAATAGTGATGGTATTGATGGCGCAATATAACTAAATTGACCTCCAGTCATCAGTGTTACTAGGAAAACTAGATAAATAGTTGAATTTGCGTTATAACACAGTTATTTCGAAGTCCAAAATAAAGGATATGCTCTGTGTGTTATTGTCAAACACACCAGTACAAACGAAAAAACTTGGCCTGTGCCATAACACTGCAAATATGACAACTCGCCCAATAGTGATGGTATTGATGGCTGAATAGAACTAAATTGACCTACAGGCATCAGTGTTACTTGTAAAAATCATTAGCTTGGGCTGCCTGTGGTCAAACACACCAGTACAAATGAAAGAGTTTTGCCTGTGCCATAACACTGCAAATGTGACAACTCGCCCAATAGTGATCGTATTGATCGCGGAACAGAACTAAATTGACCTCCAGTCATCAGTGTTACTAGGAAAACTAGATAAATAGTTGAATTTGCGTTATAACACAGTTATTTCGAAGTCCGAAATAAAGGATATGCTCTGTGTGTTATTGTCAAACACACCAGTACAAACGTAAAAACTTGGCCTGTGCCATAACACTGCAAATGTGACAACTCGCCCAATAGTGATGGTTTTGATGGCTCAATAGAACTAAATTGACCTCAAGGCGTCAGTGTTACTAGGAAAACTAAGTAATTAGTTGAATTTGCGAGATAACACAGTTATTTCAAAGTTCAAATATAAAGGATATGCTCTCTGTGTTGTTGTCAAACACACCAGTACAAATGAAAGAGCTTGGCCTGTGGTATAACACTGCAAATATGACAACTCGCCCAATAGTGATGGTATTGATGGCGGAATAGAACTAAATTGACCTCCAGTCATCAGTGTTACTAGGAAAACTAAGTAATTAGTTGAATTTGCGAGATAACACAGTTATTTCAAAGTCCAAAGATAAAGGATATGCTCTGTGTGTTGTTGGCAAACACACCAGTACAAATGAAAGAGCTTGGCCTGTGCTATAACACTGCAAATGTGACAACTCGCCCAATAGTGATGGTATTGATGGCTCAATAGAACTAAATTGACCTCAAGGCGTCAGTGTTACTAGGAAAACTAGATAATTAGTTGAATTTGTGATATGACACAGTTATTTCGAAGTCGCAAGACAAAGGATTTGCTCTGTGTTTTGTTGTCAAACACCAGTACAAATGAAAGAGCTTGGCCTGTGCCATAACACTGCAAATATGACAACTCGCCCAATAGTGATGGTATTGATGGCGGAATAGAACTAAATTGACCTACTGGCATCAGTGTTACTTGTAAAAATCATTAGCTTGGGCTGCCTGTGGTCAAACACACCAGTACAAATGAAAGAGCTTGGCCTGTGCCATAACACTGCAAATGTGACAACTCGCCCAATAGTTATGGTATTGATCGCGGAACAGAACTAAATTGACCAAAAGGAATCAGTGTTACTAGGAAAACTGGATAATTAGTTGAATTTGCGATATCACACAGTTATTTCGAAGTCGAAAGATAAAGGATTTGCTCTGTGTTTTGTTCTCAAACAGACAAGTACAAATGAAAGAGCTTGGCCTGTGCTATAACAGTGCAAATGTGACAACTCGCCCAATAGTGATGGTATTGATGGCGCAATAGAACTAAATTGACCTCCAGTCATCAGTGTTACTAGGAAAACAAGATAATTAGTTGAATTTGCGTTATAACACAGTTATTTCAAAGTCCAAAATAAAGGATATGCTCTGTGTGTTGTGTGCAAACACACCAGTACAAATGAAAGAGCTTGGCCTGTGCTATAATACTGCAAATGTGACAACTCGCCCAATAGCGATGGTATTGATGGCGCAATATAACTAAATTGACCTCCAGGCATCAGTGTTACTAGGAAAACTAGATAATTAGTTGATTTTGCGAGATAACACCGTTATTTAAAAGTCCAAAGATAAAGGATATGCTCTCTGTGTTGTTGTCAAACACACCAGTACAAATGAAAGAGTTTGGCCTGTGCCATAACACTGCAAATGTGACAACTCGCCCAATAGTGATGGTATCGATGGCGGAACAGAACTAAATTGACCAAAAGGAATCAGTGTTACTAGGAAAACTGGATAATTAGTTGAATTTGCGATATCACACAGTTATTTCGAAGTCCCAAGATAAATTATTTGCTCTCTGTTTTGTTGTCAAACAGACAAGTACAAATGAAAGAGCTCGGCCTGTGCTATAACAGTGCAAATGTGACAACTCGCCCAATAGTGATGGTATTGATGGCGCAATATAACTAAATTGACCTCCAGTCATCAGTGTTACTAGGAAAACTAGATAAATAGTTGAATTTGCGTTATAACACAGTTATTTCGAAGTCCAAAATAAAGGATATGCTCTGTGTGTTATTGTCAAACACACCAGTACAAACGAAAAAACTTGGCCTGTGCCATAACACTGCAAATATGACAACTCGCCCAATAGTGATGGTATTGATGGCTGAATAGAACTAAATTGACCTACAGGCATCAGTGTTACTTGTAAAAATAATTAGCTTGGGCTGCCTGTGGTCAAACACACCAGTACAAATGAAAGAGTTTTGCCTGTGCCATAACACTGCAAATGTGACAACTCGCCCAATAGTGATGGTATTGATCGCGGAACAGAAATAAATTGACCAAAAGGAATCAGTGTTACTAGGAAAACTGGATAATTAGTTGAATTTGCGATATCACACAGTTATTTCGAAGTCGAAAGATAAAGGATTTGCTCTGTGTTTTGTTCTCAAACAGACAAGTACAAATGAAAGAGCTTGGCCTGTGCTATAACAGTGCAAATGTGACAACTCGCCCAATAGTGATGGTATTGATGGCGCAATAGAACTAAATTGACCTCCAGTCATCAGTGTTACTAGGAAAACAAGATAATTAGTTGAATTTGCGTTATAACACAGTTATTTCAAAGTCCAAAATAAAGGATATGCTCTGTGTGTTGTGTGCAAACACACCAGTACAAATGAAAGAGCTTGGCCTGTGCTATAATACTGCAAATGTGACAACTCGCCCAATAGCGATGGTATTGATGGCGCAATATAACTAAATTGACCTCCAGGCATCAGTGTTACTAGGAAAACTAGATAATTAGTTGATTTTGCGAGATAACACCATTATTTCAAAGTTCAAATATAAAGGATATGCTCTCTGTGTTGTTGTCAAACACACCAGTACAAATGAAAGAGTTTTGCTTGTGCCATAACACTGCAAATGTGACAACTCGCCCAATAGTGATGGTATTGATGGCTCAATAGAACTAAATTGACCCCCAGGCATCAGTGTTACTAGGAAAACTGGATAATTAGTTGAATTTGCGATATCACACAGTTATTTCGAAGTCCAAAGATAAAGGATTTGCTCTGTGTTTTGTTGTCAAACAGACAAGTACAAATGAAAGAGCTTGGCCTTTGCTATAACAGTGCAAATGTGACAACTCGCCCAATAGTGATGGTATTGATGGCGCAATAGAACTAAATTGACCTCCAGTCATCAGTGTTTCTAGGAAAACTAGATAATTAGTTGAATTTGCGTTATAACACAGTTATTTCGAAGTCCAAAATAAAGGATATGCTCTGTGTGTTGTGGGCAAACACACCAGTACAAATGAAAGAGTTTGGCCTGTGCCATAACACTGCAAATGTGACAACTCGCCCAATAGTGATGGTATCGATGGCGGAACAGAACTAAATTGACCAAAAGGAATCAGTGTTACTAGGAAAACTGGATAATTAGTTGAATTTGCGATATCACACAGTTATTTCGAAGTCCCAAGATAAATTATTTGCTCTGTGTTTTGTTGTCAAACAGACAAGTACAAATGAAAGAGCTCGGCCTGTGCTATAACAGTGCAAATGTGACAACTCGCCCAATAGCGATGGTATTGATGGCGCAATAGAACTAAATTGACCTCCAGTCATCAGTGTTACTAGGAAAACTAGATAAATAGTTGAATTTGCGTTATAACACAGTTATTTCGAAGTCCGAAATAAAGGATATGCTCTGTGTGTTATTGTCAAACACACCAGTACAAACGAAAAAACTTGGCCTGTGCCATAACACTGCAAATATGACAACTCGCCCAATAGTGATGGTATTGATGGGTGAATAGAACTAAATTGACCTACAGGCATCAGTGTTACTTGTAAAAATCATTAGCTTGGGCTGCCTGTGGTCAAACACACCAGTACAAATGAAAGAGTTTTGCCTGTGCCATAACACTGCAAATGTGACAACTCGCCCAATAGTGATGGTATTGATCGCGGAACAGAACTAAATTGACCAAAAGGAATCAGTGTTACTAGGAAAACTGGATAATTAGTTGAATTTGCGATATCACACAGTTATTTCGAAGTCGAAAGATAAAGGATTTGCTCTGTGTTTTGTTCTCAAACAGACAAGTACAAATGAAAGAGCTTGGCCTGTGCTATAACAGTGCAAATGTGACAACTCGCCCAATAGTGATGGTATTGATGGCGCAATATAACTAAATTGACCTCCAGTCATCAGTGTTACTAGGAAAACAAGATAATTAGTTGAATTTGCGTTATAACACAGTTATTTCAAAGTCCAAAATAAAGGATATGCTCTGTGTGTTGTGTGCAAACACACCAGTACAAATGAAAGAGCTTGGCCTGTGCTATAATACTGCAAATGTGACAACTCGCCCAATAGCGATGGTATTGATGGCGCAATATAACTAAATTGACCTCCAGGCATCAGTGTTACTAGGAAAACTAGATAATTAGTTGATTTTGCGAGATAACACCATTATTTCAAAGTTCAAATATAAAGGATATGCTCTCTGTGTTGTTGTCAAACACACCAGTACAAATGAAAGAGTTTTGCTTGTGCCATAACACTGCAAATGTGACAACTCGCCCAATAGTGATGGTATTGATGGCTGAATAGAACTAAATTGACCTCAAGGCGTCAGTGTTACTAGGAAAACTAAGTAATTAGTTGAATTTGCGAGATAACACAGTTATTTCAAAGTTCAAATATAAAGGATATGCTCTCTGTGTTGTTGTCAAACACACCAGTACAAATGAAAGAGCTTGGCCTGTGGTATAACACTGCAAATATGACAACTCGCCCAATAGTGATGGTATTGATGGCGGAATAGAACTAAATTGACCTCCAGGCATCAGTGTTACTAGGAAAACTAAGTAATTAGTTGAATTTGCGAGATAACACAGTTATTTCAAAGTCCAAAGATAAAGGATATGCTCTGTGTGTTGTTGGCAAACACACCAGTACAAATGAAAGAGCTTGGCCTGTGCTATAACACTGCAAATGTGACAACTCGCCCAATAGTGATGGTATTGATGGCTCAATAGAACTAAATTGACCTCAAGGCGTCAATGTTACTAGGAAAACTAGATAATTAGTTGAATTTGTGATATGACACAGTTATTTCGAAGTCGCAAGACAAAGGATTTGCTCTGTGTTTTGTTGTCAAACACCAGTACAAATGAAAGAGCTTGGCCTGTGCCATAACACTGCAAATATGACAACTCGCCCAATAGTGATGGTATTGATGGCGGAATAGAACTAAATTGACCTACTGGCATCAGTGTTACTTGTAAAAATCATTAGCTTGGGCTGCCTGTGGTCAAACACACCAGTACAAATGAAAGAGCTTGGCCTGTGCCATAACACTGCAAATGTGACAACTCGCCCAATAGTTATGGTATTGATCGCGGAACAGAACTAAATTGACCAAAAGGAATCAGTGTTACTAGGAAAACTGGATAATTAGTTGAATTTGCGATATCACACAGTTATTTCGAAGTCGAAAGATAAAGGATTTGCTCTGTGTTTTGTTCTCAAACAGACAAGTACAAATGAAAGAGCTTGGCCTGTGCTATAACAGTGCAAATGTGACAACTCGCCCAATAGTGATGGTATTGATGGCGCAATAGAACTAAATTGACCTCTAGTCATCAGTGTTACTAGGAAAACAAGATAATTAGTTGAATTTGCGTTATAACACAGTTATTTCAAAGTCCAAAATAAAGGATATGCTCTGTGTGTTGTGTGCAAACACACCAGTACAAATGAAAGAGCTTGGCCTGTGCTATAATACTGCAAATGTGACAACTCGCCCAATAGCGATGGTATTGATGGCGCAATATAACTAAATTGACCTCCAGGCATCAGTGTTACTAGGAAAACTAGATAATTAGTTGATTTTGCGAGATAACACCGTTATTTAAAAGTCCAAAGATAAAGGATATGCTCTCTGTGTTGTTGTCAAACACACCAGTACAAATGAAAGAGTTTGGCCTGTGCCATAACACTGCAAATGTGACAACTCGCCCAATAGTGATGGTATCGATGGCGGAACAGAACTAAATTGACCAAAAGGAATCAGTGTTACTAGGAAAACTGGATAATTAGTTGAATTTGCGATATCACACAGTTATTTCGAAGTCCCAAGATAAATTATTTGCTCTCTGTTTTGTTGTCAAACAGACAAGTACAAATGAAAGAGCTCGGCCTGTGCTATAACAGTGCAAATGTGACAACTCGCCCAATAGTGATGGTATTGATGGCGCAATATAACTAAATTGACCTCCAGTCATCAGTGTTACTAGGAAAACTAGATAAATAGTTGAATTTGCGTTATAACACAGTTATTTCGAAGTCCAAAATAAAGGATATGCTCTGTGTGTTATTGTCAAACACACCAGTACAAACGAAAAAACTTGGCCTGTGCCATAACACTGCAAATATGACAACTCGCCCAATAGTGATGGTATTGATGGCTGAATAGAACTAAATTGACCTACAGGCATCAGTGTTACTTGTAAAAATAATTAGCTTGGGCTGCCTGTGGTCAAACACACCAGTACAAATGAAAGAGTTTTGCCTGTGCCATAACACTGCAAATGTGACAACTCGCCCAATAGTGATGGTATTGATCGCGGAACAGAAATAAATTGACCAAAAGGAATCAGTGTTACTAGGAAAACTGGATAATTAGTTGAATTTGCGATATCACACAGTTATTTCGAAGTCGAAAGATAAAGGATTTGCTCTGTGTTTTGTTCTCAAACAGACAAGTACAAATGAAAGAGCTTGGCCTGTGCTATAACAGTGCAAATGTGACAACTCGCCCAATAGTGATGGTATTGATGGCGCAATAGAACTAAATTGACCTCCAGTCATCAGTGTTACTAGGAAAACAAGATAATTAGTTGAATTTGCGTTATAACACAGTTATTTCAAAGTCCAAAATAAAGGATATGCTCTGTGTGTTGTGTGCAAACACACCAGTACAAATGAAAGAGCTTGGCCTGTGCTATAATACTGCAAATGTGACAACTCGCCCAATAGCGATGGTATTGATGGCGCAATATAACTAAATTGACCTCCAGGCATCAGTGTTACTAGGAAAACTAGATAATTAGTTGATTTTGCGAGATAACACCATTATTTCAAAGTTCAAATATAAAGGATATGCTCTCTGTGTTGTTGTCAAACACACCAGTACAAATGAAAGAGTTTTGCTTGTGCCATAACACTGCAAATGTGACAACTCGCCCAATAGTGATGGTATTGATGGCTCAATAGAACTAAATTGACCCCCAGGCATCAGTGTTACTAGGAAAACTGGATAATTAGTTGAATTTGCGATATCACACAGTTATTTCGAAGTCCAAAGATAAAGGATTTGCTCTGTGTTTTGTTGTCAAACAGACAAGTACAAATGAAAGAGCTTGGCCTTTGCTATAACAGTGCAAATGTGACAACTCGCCCAATAGTGATGGTATTGATGGCGCAATAGAACTAAATTGACCTCCAGTCATCAGTGTTTCTAGGAAAACTAGATAATTAGTTGAATTTGCGTTATAACACAGTTATTTCGAAGTCCAAAATAAAGGATATGCTCTGTGTGTTGTGGGCAAACACACCAGTACAAATGAAAGAGTTTGGCCTGTGCCATAACACTGCAAATGTGACAACTCGCCCAATAGTGATGGTATTGATGGCGCAATAGAACTAAATTGACCTCCAGTCATCAGTGTTTCTAGGAAAACTAGATAATTAGTTGAATTTGCGTTATAACACAGTTATTTCGAAGTCCAAAATAAAGGATATGCTCTGTGTGTTGTGGGCAAACACACCAGTACAAATGAAAGAGTTTGGCCTGTGCCATAACACTGCAAATGTGACAACTCGCCCAATAGTGATGGTATCGATGGCGGAACAGAACTAAATTGACCAAAAGGAATCAGTGTTACTAGGAAAACTGGATAATTAGTTGAATTTGCGATATCACACAGTTATTTCGAAGTCCCAAGATAAATTATTTGCTCTGTGTTTTGTTGTCAAACAGACAAGTACAAATGAAAGAGCTCGGCCTGTGCTATAACAGTGCAAATGTGACAACTCGCCCAATAGCGATGGTATTGATGGCGCAATAGAACTAAATTGACCTCCAGTCATCAGTGTTACTAGGAAAACTAGATAAATAGTTGAATTTGCGTTATAACACAGTTATTTCGAAGTCCGAAATAAAGGATATGCTCTGTGTGTTATTGTCAAACACACCAGTACAAACGAAAAAACTTGGCCTGTGCCATAACACTGCAAATATGACAACTCGCCCAATAGTGATGGTATTGATGGGTGAATAGAACTAAATTGACCTACAGGCATCAGTGTTACTTGTAAAAATCATTAGCTTGGGCTGCCTGTGGTCAAACACACCAGTACAAATGAAAGAGTTTTGCCCGTGCCATAACACTGCAAATGTGACAACTCGCCCAATAGTGATGGTATTGATCGCGGAACAGAACTAAATTGACCAAAAGGAATCAGTGTTACTAGGAAAACTGGATAATTAGTTGAATTTGCGATATCACACAGTTATTTCGAAGTCGAAAGATAAAGGATTTGCTCTGTGTTTTGTTCTCAAACAGACAAGTACAAATGAAAGAGCTTGGCCTGTGCTATAACAGTGCAAATGTGACAACTCGCCCAATAGTGATGGTATTGATGGCGCAATAGAACTAAATTGACCTCCAGTCATCAGTGTTACTAGGAAAACAAGATAATTAGTTGAATTTGCGTTATAACACAGTTATTTCAAAGTCCAAAATAAAGGATATGCTCTGTGTGTTGTGTGCAAACACACCAGTACAAATGAAAGAGCTTGGCCTGTGCTATAATACTGCAAATGTGACAACTCGCCCAATAGCGATGGTATTGATGGCGCAATATAACTAAATTGACCTCCAGGCATCAGTGTTACTAGGAAAACTAGATAATTAGTTGATTTTGCGAGATAACACCATTATTTCAAAGTTCAAATATAAAGGATATGCTCTCTGTGTTGTTGTCAAACACACCAGTACAAATGAAAGAGTTTTGCTTGTGCCATAACACTGCAAATGTGACAACTCGCCCAATAGTGATGGTATTGATGGCTCAATAGAACTAAATTGACCCCCAGGCATCAGTGTTACTAGGAAAACTGGATAATTAGTTGAATTTGCGATATCACACAGTTATTTCGAAGTCCAAAGATAAAGGATTTGCTCTGTGTTTTGTTGTCAAACAGACAAGTACAAATGAAAGAGCTTGGCCTGTGCTATAACAGTGCAAATGTGACAACTCGCCCAATAGTGATGGTATTGATGGCGCAATAGAACTAAATTGACCTCCAGTCATCAGTGTTTCTAGGAAAACTAGATAATTAGTTGAATTTGCGTTATAACACAGTTATTTCGAAGTCCAAAATAAAGGATATGCTCTGTGTGTTGTGGGCAAACACACCAGTACAAATGAAAGAGTTTGGCCTGTGCCATAACACTGCAAATGTGACAACTCGCCCAATAGTGATGGTATTGATGGCGCAATAGAACTAAATTGACCTCCAGTCATCAGTGTTACTAGGAAAACTAGATAATTAGTTGAATTTGCGTTATAACACAGTTATTTCGAAGTCCAAAATAAAGGATATGCTCTGTGTGTTATTGTCAAACACACCAGTACAAACGTAAAAACTTGGCCTGTGCCATAACACTGCAAATGTGACAACTCGCCCAATAGTGATCGTATTGATGGCGGAACAGAACTAAATTGACCAAAAGGAATCAGTGTTACTAGGAAAACTGGATAATTAGTTGAATTTGCGATATCACACAGTTATTTCGAAGTCCCAAGATAAATTATTTACTCTGTGTTTTGTTGTCAAACAGACAAGTACAAATGAAAGAGCTCGGCCTGTGCTATAACAGTGCAAATGTGACAACTCGCCCAATAGTGATGGTATTGATGGCGCAATAGAACTAAATTGACCTCCAGTCATCAGTGTTACTAGGAAAACTGGATAATTAGTTGAATTTGCGTTATAACACAGTTATTTCGAAGTCCAAAATAAGGGATATGCTCTGTGTGTTATTGTCAAACACACCAGTACAAACGATAAAACTTGGCCTGTGCCATAACACTGCAAATGTGACAACTCGCCCGATAGTGATTGTATTGATGACTCAATATAACTAAATTGACCTCCAGGCGTCAGTGTTACTAGGAAAACTAGATAATTAGTTGAATTTGCGATATCACACAGTTATTTCGAAGTCCCAAGATAAAGGATTTGCTCTGTGTTTTGTTGTCAAACACACCATTACAAATGAAAGAGCTTGGCCTGTGCCATTACACTGCAAATATGACAACTCGCCCAATAGTAATGGTATTGATGGCTGAAAAGAACTAAATTGACCTACAGGCATCAGTGTTACTTGTAAAAATCATTAGCTTGGGCTGCCTGTGGTCAAACACCTCAGTACAAATGAAAGAGCTTGGCCTGTGCCATAACACTGCAAATGTGACAACTCGCCCAATAGTGATGGTATTGATGGCGTAATAGAACTAAATGGACCTCCAGGCATCCGTATTACTAGGAAAACTAGATAATTAGTTGAATTTGCGTTTTAACAGTTATTTCGATGTCCCAAGATAAACGATTTGCTCTGTGTTTTGTTGTCAAACACACCAGTACAAATGAAAGAGCTTGGCCTGTGGTATAACACTGCAAATATGACAACTCGCCCAATAGTGATGGTATTGATGGCGCAATAGAACTAAATTGACCTCCAGGCATCAGTGTTACTAGGAAAACTAGATAATTAGTTGAATTTGCGAGATAACACCGTTATTTCAAAGTCCAAAGATAAAGGATATGCTCTGTGTTTTGTTCTCAAACACACCAGTACAAATGAAAGAGCTTGGCCTGTGCCATAACACTACAAATATGACAACTCGCCCAATAGTGATGGTATCGATGGCGGAATAGAACTAAATTGACCTCAAGGCGTCAGTGTTAGTAGGAAAACTAGACAATTAGTTGATTTTGCGAGATAACACCGTTATTTCAAAGTCCAAAGATAAAGGATATGCTCTCTGTGTTGTTGTCAAACACACCAGTGCAAATGAAAGAGTTTGGCCTGTGCCATAACACTGCAAATGTGACAGCTCGCCCAATAGTGATGGTATTGATGGCGGAACAGAACTAAATTGACCAAAAGGAATCAGTGTTACTAGGAAAACTGGATAATTAGTTGAATTTGCGATATCACACAGTTATTTCGAAGTCCCAAGATAAATTATTTACTCTGTGTTTTGTTGTCAAACAGACAAGTACAAATGAAAGAGCTCGGCCTGTGCTATAACAGTGCAAATGTGACAACTCGCCCAATAGTGATGGTATTGATGGCGCAATAGAACTAAATTGACCTCCAGTCATCAGTTTTACTAGGAAAACTAGATAATTAGTTGAATTTGCGTTATAACACAGTTATTTCGAAGTCCAAAATAAGGGATATGCTCTGTGTGTTATTGTCAAACACACCAGTACAAACGAAAAAACTTGGCCTGTGCCATAACACTGCAAATGTGACAACTCGCCCGATAGTGATTGTATTGATGACTCAATAGAACTAAATTGACCTCCAGGCGTCAGTGTTACTAGGAAAACTAGATAATTAGTTGAATTTGCGATATCACACAGTTATTTCGAAGTCCCAAGATAAAGGATTTGCTCTGTGTTTTGTTGTCAAACACACCATTACAAATGAAAGAGCTTGGCCTGTGCCATAACACTGCAAATATGACAACTCGCCCAATAGTAATGGTATTGATGGCTGAAAAGAACTAAATTGACCTCCAGGCGTCAGTGTTACTAGGAAAACTAGATAATTAGTTGAATTTGCGATATCACACAGTTATTTCGAAGTCCCAAGATAAAGGATTTGCTCTGTGTTTTGTTGTCAAACACACCATTACAAATGAAAGAGCTTGGCCTGTGCCATTACACTGCAAATATGACAACTCGCCCAATAGTAATGGTATTGATGGCTGAAAAGAACTAAATGGACCTCCAGGCATCCGTATTACTAGGAAAACTAGATAATTAGTTGAATTTGCGTTTTAACAGTTATTTCGATGTCCCAAGATAAACGATTTGCTCTGTGTTTTGTTGTCAAACACACCAGTACAAATGAAAGAGCTTGGCCTGTGGTATAACACTGCAAATATGACAACTCGCCCAATATTGATGGTATTGATGGCGCAATAGAACTAAATTGACCTCCAGGCATCAGTGTTACTAGGAAAACTAGATAATTAGTTGAATTTGCGAGATAACACCGTTATTTCAAAGTCCAAAGATAAAGGATATGCTCTGTGTTTTGTTCTCAAACACACCAGTACAAATGAAAGAGCTTGGCCTGTGCCATAACACTACAAATATGACAACTCGCCCAATAGTGATGGTATCGATGGCGGAATAGAACTAAATTGACCTCAAGGCGTCAGTGTTAGTAGGAAAACTAGACAATTAGTTGATTTTGCGAGATAAAACCGTTATTTCAAAGTCCAAAGATAAAGGATATGCTCTCTGTGTTGTTGTCAAACACACCAGTGCAAATGAAAGAGTTTGGCCTGTGCCAAAACACTGCAAATGTGACAGCTCGCCCAATAGTGATGGTATTGATGGCGGAACAGAACTAAATTGACCAAAAGGAATCAGTGTTACTAGGAAAACTGGATAATTAGTTGAATTTGCGATATCACACAGTTATTTCGAAGTCCCAAGATAAATTATTTACTCTGTGTTTTGTTGTCAAACAGACAAGTACAAATGAAAGAGCTCGGCCTGTGCTATAACAGTGCAAATGTGACAACTCGCCCAATAGTGATGGTATTGATGGCGCAATAGAACTAAATTGACCTCCAGTCATCAGTGTTACTAGGAAAACTAGATAATTAGTTGAATTTGCGTTATAACACAGTTATTTCGAAGTCCAAAATAAGGGATATGCTCTGTGTGTTATTGTCAAACACACCAGTACAAACGAAAAAACTTGGCCTGTGCCATAACACTGCAAATGTGACAACTCGCCCGATAGTGATTGTATTGATGACTCAATAGAACTAAATTGACCTCCAGGCGTCAGTGTTACTAGGAAAACTAGATAATTAGTTGAATTTGCGATATCACACAGTTATTTCGAAGTCCCAAGATAAAGGATTTGCTCTGTGTTTTGTTGTCAAACACACCATTACAAATGAAAGAGCTTGGCCTGTGCCATAACACTGCAAATATGACAACTCGCCCAATAGTAATGGTATTGATGGCTGAAAAGATCTAAATTGACCTACAGGCATCAGTGTTACTTGTAAAAATCATTAGCTTGGGCTGCCTGTGGTCAAACACCTCAGTACAAATGAAAGAGCTTGGCCTGTGCCATAACACTGCAAATGTGACAACTCGCCCAATAGTGATGGTATTGATGGCGTAATAGAACTAAATGGACCTCCAGGCATCCGTATTACTAGGAAAACTAGATAATTAGTTGAATTTGCGTTTTAACAGTTATTTCGATGTCCCAAGATAAACGATTTGCTCTGTGTTTTGTTGTCAAACACACCAGTACAAATGAAAGAGCTTGGCCTGTGGTATAACACTGCAAATATGACAACTCGCCCAATAGTGATGGTATTGATGGCGCAATAGAACTAAATTGACCTCCAGGCATCAGTGTTACTAGGAAAACTAGATAATTAGTTGAATTTGCGAGATAACACCGTTATTTCAAAGTCCAAAGATAAAGGATATGCTCTGTGTTTTGTTCTCAAACACACCAGTACAAATGAAAGAGCTTGGCCTGTGCCATAACACTACAAATATGACAACTCGCCCAATACTGATGGTATTGATGGCGGAATAGAACTAAATTGACCTCAAGGCGTCAGTGTTACTAGGAAAACTAGATAATTAGTTGAATTTGCGAGATAACACCGTTATTTCAAAGTCGAAAGATAAAGGATATGATCTAGGTGTTGTTGTCAAACATACCAGTACAAATGAAAGAACTTCGCCTGTGCCATAACACTGCAAATGTGACAACTCGCCCAATATTGATGGGATTTAAATGTGCAGTAGAAATAGTTTGATCTCCAGGCATCAGTGTTCATAGAAACCGTAAATAATTTGTTTAGTTCCCAAGCTACCAGTTATTTCGACTGATGTAGCAATATATAAGATATGCACTGTGTGTTGTTGTCAGACACACTATTACAGCTTGGACGATGTACTAACACTGCAAATGTAATAACTCATCCAATATTGATGGGATTTACGGTGCAATTGAAATTATTTGATCTCCAGAAATCAGTTTTAATAGATGGTTTGCACGTTACGCATAGGCGCCATGTTGGTGTACAGTTAACAATATGTTCTTTGTTAGCTTTTTTTGTTCTTTACACCAACATGGCCGCCATGCCCTTTGAATCTCTGGGGATTGAGTGCAAACATTTATAGGAAAACCAGATAATTAGTTTAATTCGCTAGATACCACTGCTATTTAGAGGTAAATGCAACTTTAATGGATGAAACAATATCCGACCAGGAATCTGAATATTTATCTCTTAGCCCAGTTTGTATAGTTACTTTGATTAAGTAGGGAATTGTAATTTAAAAAATTCTCGAATCCTATTGGCTTGCTGCAATGATCGCCTCACACCAATATTCTTATGAGATAATTAAAGTTATTAAGTTGTCTGTAATCGAAATAGGTTATTGGAAAATGAGTTATATACAATGTTGTCAATTGATCGAGAATGGCATTGAGCAAAGCTAGAACTTTTAAATTTATTATATGTTTTCCTAAAGTAAAATTTTGTCTAAAATTGTGAAATATCTTTTCCTAACACAAGACCTCAAGATGGTAGAAAAATACAGGAAAATGGTCCATTGTACCACGTGCACAGAAAATTCATTTTCTCCGGTAACAAATGTAGAACATGTACTAAAACACGTCAAAACAGAGTTTGTACGCCATACAATCAATATCAACTTATTGCGCTCAGTTCTGTATATAGTAACCATCTGCTTGTGGTCTTGTAATGGGCCGCATGTTAGATAACTATGTAAGGTTTGTATCACCCGGATATGTAATAATCAACAGGAAATGTAATACTAACCGGATATGTAATAAAAATCAACAGGATCTGTAATAACAACAGGATATGTAATAAAAATCAACAGGATTTGTAATAAAAAGTTAACTGGAAACGTAATACATTTTTAACCGGAAATGTAATAAAATAGTTAACAGGAAATGTAATAACAATCAACAGGAAATGTAATAACACTACTTGGTCGAGGTGACGTATAAATCACTCTAGCAGTGAACAAACAAAACCTACCAATTACCTGAATGACGTCATCAGTCATGTGAATAATTTAGTCAGTGATCACAATAAGCTTCTCAACCTGTACAACGTCACAGATCACGTGATCAGTACTGCGACCGTCACTTGAGTAATTCCGTGAGCACAAATATCTGCCCTTGGAACAAAACAAGCCAATTGTATGACGTAATAGAACACACGTCACATAGGCTTATCCTTAATTTTTGCAAATAACCTTTTTTACCGGGTTTTTTTTCTTCACGCATAAAGACTCCTGGTTTCACCAAAATAGTATGTAGTTCGACTTCAAACGTCCCTTGACATAGGCTGTAGATCGTGTCATAAGTTTCGTCTTCCAGGGGCAGATTTGCTTTTCCCGCTGTCATGTTTTGCCGCTATAATTAGCGTTAGGAAGAAGAGAAAAACCGAAATGAAGAGAGTCTTATCCATAGTGGCACGACTGCATAACTGGAGTTAAGACAGATAATTCGAATAACTCACGTGATGTTCGCAGCGCTGATCACGTGATCTGTGACGTTGTACAGGTTGAGAAGCTTATTGTGATCACTGACTAAATGATTCACGACTGATGACGTTATTTAGGTAATTGGTAGGTGTTGTTTGTTCACTGCTAGAGTGAATGATAACGCTACCTCGACCAAGTAGTGTTATTACATTTACTGTTGATTGTTATTACATTTCCTGTTGATTGTTATTACATTTCCTGTTGATTGTTATTACATTTTCTGTTAACTATTTTATTACATTTCCGGTTAAAAATGTATTACATTTCCTGTTAACTTTTTATTACAAATCCTGTTGATTTTTATTACATATCCTGTTGTTATTACAGATCCTGTTGATTTTTATTACATATGCGGTTAGTATTACATTTCCTGTTGATTATTACATATCCAGGTGATACAAGGTTGATGTGTCTTCCCTCTGTAAATAAAGAATATTGTATACTAAAGAAGTCAGCGCTGTAAGTTGATAATGATTGTATGGCGTACAAACTCTGTTTTAGCATGTTTTAACATTTGACGTTCATTTTTACCGGGAAAATGCTTATAATGGACCATTTTCCTGTCTTTTTCTACCATCCCCATTATACCAAGTGTACAGACAAGTCATTTTTGGTTCCCGTATAATTGAACAAGAAGTGTTAAAACATGCCAAAACAGAGTTTGTACGTCATACAATCATTACCAACTTATATCGCTCACTTCTGTATTAACCAAACTACTTAATAATTCATGAGGTAAGTAGCCGAAATCTTTTATCAGAAATGAATTTCAAAGTACTGTAGGCAAATACCCTTGAACAAAGGGAGGTCTCAAGATTGATCACTGATTTCCCCAATCACTAACAAATAACAACGTACAATACCCGTCTTGATGGATACGTTTTTGCTTGTTAAGACATTTCCGACTTTCTCTCGCTCGCACTACTGTCGAGAGGGCGCGACATTGCCATCCCCATTGTGTTGTTGCAAAAACAACAGTTCAATTTCTTACAAGACATTTTTGCAAGAATAAATGGAACACAACTCCCAATGTTTGCTTTCTTTTTTCGTTTGGGATTTTTTGAGTGTTTCTTTTGGAAGACTGATTATCGACAAATACAAGTCGCATTCTGTTTACAATGTTTTTTTCTAGTAAGTAAATTTATCCAATATACTGGTAAAGAAACTTCCAATGAAAGATCTTTCCTCTCAAATTATGTAAACAAAGAGACTGGTTGCTGCAGAACACTTGGTAAAATACTTGTTTACCGGTAGTTTGTGCTTTAAAACTCGCAATACCGTATTTTCTTCTCAGGTGAAGCGTCTTTGTCTCAGGAAACAAACATTAATAGTAGCGGGGAAAAAGCGCGGATGGCACATAATTTTCAGAAAAAAATTCCCTACTAAAACGATGGCAACACGCTCGAGGCAGAGTTTCGATCGAAGCAAATATCACAACTCATTAAGACTAGCTAGGCTATCAAATCAAAACAAAGACGGTATACGTTATTACCTTACCGAGACAATGAAGATCATGTCCTGCATTCTATCACGTCCAAGGGCAAAGTATTTAGCTATACGCGATTTTGACGATGTTGCGCATGCTAAGACACGTTCTGGTTCACCAGCCTTTTGTTATTTAAAACAGATAGCCATTGTTCTATATGCGCGCGCAACATCGTCAAAATGGCCTATTAACCAACTATGAACAGTAATCGCCCCCGTGTGGCGTGTCGCTACTTTTTCTTCGAATTTATGAGTGAAAACATACATCTGCATAGCAGGCTAGCATCTCTCGTGAATGGCGAAAACTACAAATAGTCAACTTGAAAAGCTTGAAAACATAACACAATCTTAATGTTTTGTTTGGCATCTTAGGTCCTTAATATTTCGAAGCGATCACTTTTGACACGAAAAAGGGATAGAAACGTCGCTACAATCACCCACAACGGCCACGTAGCTTTGTCTTGTCATATAAGAGCGCGCAAGGAATTATAGGATTTTTAGCCGCTGGCCACTTAAATTGCTCGGATTTGATAAAAAATCGTCTTTATACATTAATAGGGCATATTCATTATGGCGTAATTTTAGTACAAGTACCAGTGAGAATCCTTTTCAAATTCTCTTTCTCATTCAGAATTGTCAACTCCTTTGAGAATTCCAACACAATCGTCCAAATTAGAGTAACAAAAGGATTCGCGTAGTTCGGGTATTTGTAGTGTGACGTCATCATGTACATGCCTACTGCTGGAATCACATCACATCACGTGTCGTGTACGCTAATATAACATTTACCGTGAACATACAAACAAAATATATCTGACAGATTGTTGATGACTGCATGTATTTTTTTTTTCAATCAGCTGAATGGCGTATAATAATTATGAAGTATATTTCACATGGACGCGGAAATAGAAAAACAAGTTAGAACATATTTACATGAATTGGTAAACCATAATATTTTATTTATAAACACAACAGCCTTGGACTATTTGAATCCTATTTGAATGTCGCTTGGGCGAAATGTTTCATCGAATACAAACTTTCATCTAACAAAAACGTTGGCCCGCGCCCACCATGGGGTGCTAAACAGTCTAACATTGATGGAATACAAAATGTTACCGCATGTTTCACAACACTAGCTTAAGAAACTGACTCGACGGACTGGTATGTTAAGTAATACATAAAATATGAGCGGGAGATCTTTATGGTCATTTACAATGGCGAGCCGCTTCGGCGAGCCATTGTAAATGATCATAAAGATCGGACGCGAATATTTTATCTTACTTGTGAAATGAATAGATAACTAAAAACAATTGATATGCACAACATAAAATTTTAACCTTTGATTTCTCCCACCCTGCTATCGATGTGGGATGAATTAGTTTCTCACAAAAACATATCCCACATCGAAGAAACAATGTGTATGCAATAAGAGAGCAGAGCGTAGCATGCAGAAAAACAGGTCCCACATGGAATAGATGGTGTGTACATAATAAGAGAGCAGATGTACTTTGTCATTTCACCCGTCCCGGAATAGGGATAGTCAGTGATCGGTCGTGAGACTTCCCTCACTAGCTTAGCTAGTATTCTGTACCTGATACAGAATACTACTAGAGCTATAACGGACCATGGAGTCTGTATCACGGACCATGGTGTCTTTATCACGGACCATGGTGTCTTTATCACGGACCTAAGTGTCTGTATCGCGGACCATGGGGTCTTTATATCGATACAGAACCTGATGTTTTATTAATCAGGTTTCTACGTGGGTATACAGAGGCGATCATGTGGTGTCATTCAGCACATGGGATTGGCTAGTACCCTTATGAATTATTCATGAATTTTACAACAGCAGGTTAACCATTCCTCGTAGTGACCCTATAAACATCAGGTGCCCCGCAATAACTCAGTTCTTTCTGCTCTCCATTTTACTCTTGGCTCTCTTCTTAAGGCCCAGTCGAATGTGAAAGAAAGCAGGAACAAGTCTCGTGTTAAGAAACCGCGGAGTTGTGACGTCCTGAATCACAATGACGTAATCTCCTACAAAAGACAAAACAATGACATTATTAACTAACGTTATGCATTCTGACAGTCCTAACAAAATAGCATTAACGTATTTTTTTACGAAAACTACAGCCTTTCAACTGCTTTGCATGATTTAAGTAATTACTCGCGTACGAACAATAGACCCAGCGCAATGGGCATATCCCCGTATACCATTTGTATTTAATATGCTTCAAGTGCTGTCTGAAAATTTTAGGAAACTGCATGCTGTTGACCATTTTTATTGTGAAAACGTAAACACCACCTAGCCAATGGGAAAGGAAGAAAACAAAAGATATTTTAATCACAAATTTGAATCCGCATATACGAATTTCTTCAAAATCAAACGATAGTTAGTTTGATCAAAAATAAATCTAAACTTGAAAAATTATCTAATGAAATTGCATTACTTCGATGGTCTTCTATTCAATTGATGAGAATCAACCAATGAAATGACGAGAAATAAGAATAGAAAATTAACACCGGTTTACTTCTTATCCGGAGCATTACTTAAATCAATTCAAGTAATTATAATAGAACATTTGTACCCAATCATCACCCCTCCTTTCCACTTTCTATGCGGGGGAACTTATATTCGCGTGCTTTCTCTTCCCGACAAAAATATCGCATGTTCTTATTGATGGGAAATAATGCAAACGTTTCATAATAGGTACTTATTGACTGAGTGAGAGGGCCGGACGGCTAAATATTTGGCCCGAGGTCATAACGTACGGACGATAACGTACAAAATTACAGAGAGCCAAATATTTCCCGTCCGGCCCGACCTAACTCAGTTAATAGTGCTGTTACCATATGCCCACTTAGTTGGTTTTAATAATGATTAAAAAAACGAGCAGCGCCGTACGGCTTTTTCCGGCCTGCTCATATCAAAACCGCGGCAAAACGTTACGCGCATGCGCATTTGCTATTTCTTGTCGACGCGCGGTCGCCCCCGGTTTCCGCGAAAACCGAAATGAAACAACAGGCACATACCCGTGATTTTAAAATTTCTGCTTAAAAGTATCCATTTGTGAACTGTTTTCTAAAAAAATAAGAAAACTACTTAAAAGCTAAGCCTAAGACTTTAACAGGTTGAAGTTTTCTTAATTTGTAATTCACTGTGAGTTTACTAAGTTATAAAATTATTTACTAAAAAAGTTGAAATCCTCGGTAATTTGTATTTGATAGCAGAGCCTTCGTTCTTTTGGCCAGCGGAGCATACCGTTTTGCCGCGGTGTGGCTCACATCAAACCCGTATGGCCTCCATTGCATGACTTGTGTAAATGGGTTTGAAAGGAAAGCACGCCCGGGACTGTAAGGGTCATATAATAATTGGGATGTTTACATGAAGAACAAGAGGCTGTGCGCAGCCTTCACTCGGGTTGTATACAGGTTTGTTTGTTTTGAAAGTATTAATGCTTAATGAAATATTGGTTGCGATGATTTCATGCATTTAAACAGCTTGGAAAATAAAACGAAAACTAATTAAGTTAAACATTGTCTGTTTGTAACTGTAATAATTAGAATACAAGTGAATGCACATATCAGCACTCACTTTGATTTATTATCTGAAACAGACATAAAAACGTAATTTATTTCCGAAATACTATTAAGTAATGGTCCAGATAAGAACTGTAGTGTCTGCGGCAAGGAATGTTAAAAGTGTTAATTTTCTATTATTCTTTCTCGTAATTTCATTGGTTGATACTTATAAATTCAATAGAAATCCATTGAAATAGTGCATTTTCATGCGATATTATTTTGTGGTTTGAATTTATTTTTGTTCAAACAAAGAAATGGTTTAATTTCGAAGAAAACCGTGTGTGGGGAAATTTCTCAAATTTGCGATTGAAAAATCCTTTGTTTTCTCTATATCCGATTGGCTGGATGGTTGCTTCTCTGCGTTTTCACAGAAAAAAGAGCCAATAGCATAACAAATACTTTATTTTCGAGATGTAGTTTGGAATGTAGATACCTCCTAAAGCACTCAAGGCATATTCAAGCAAAGTCGTATGTGGGGGAGGCTCATTGCCGCAGAACAATGGATTCTACTACAGTTCTTATCTGGACCATTACTTAAAGCAGATTGGACTACGGATCGGGTCATGCTTGGAGGTTTCTATTTGCCTATTTATTCTAGAGAATGTTTCATTGTGCAAAAAAAAATGTCTTTTATACTAAATTATAGACAACATACAATCCATTCCGACTCCCACTCTAACCCTATTGGATGGGCTGGAGAGAGAAATGCCCAGTAAATCCCATCGTCCCAATTTCAAAACCTAAATTATTCTATTTTTACAACAATCCATAGTCATATTACGGTATACTCATACCAACGTTGTGCATGTTTTCCTAGTGAATCTGGATTTTTGGAGCCAGCTCTAATTCAATTTTCGTTTTACTTTTTTCTTCTTTTGACAGTCCTAAATTTTTCGTCTTGACGAGCTACCCGGTAATTCAATATGTTTTTATATTTCAAATTGACTCTTTTTTAACACATTTTTTTGGGCGACAGTGTTCGCTCGGTGAACAAATCTCCAATCCAACATCAAATATTTCTTCCCGGTCTCTGATAAAGTCACACATAATTATATTTATGGTTGTTCTAGTCAATTCCAGTATATGTTAATAATATATATTGGAAGATTAATGTGTACAGAGAAACTATTGCTACCACATGAAAGATCGTACCTAAATTAGTAATTGACCACAGTTTGAAAGCAATGTTTCAAATTGCTGTCGAGTTAGGCATTTTAAATGTAGAAAGTACATTATAGCGAGGCTGTAAAGGCCTACATGGTTTTCTCATACAAATCTCTCTAATTTCAAATCGCTGTAACTTTACAGCCTTTTATGCTACAACACTCAAATTCTACAGAATCACCAATGATGGTATGCTCTTTCTGAAATTTTGATCGACACCTCTGACTTTCTACTATTTAACAGATCTGTAACTCGTCGCGGCTCCTCTGGTCTACACTTACGCTTAATTCCTGCCCGTACCTCGACTTTTCGTTCTTCCTACTTTGTACGTATCTGTCCTCTATGGAACGCTCTTCCAGTCGATCTTCGCTCTTCTCCCTCTACCTCCTCTTTCAAACTCAAACTGAAAAAACTTTACTTTGAAAGGCTAAACTCGGTCTTTGATACCTTCAACATTCGAACTTGGTTCGTTACTTGTCCCCTCTGTCGTCGTTCTAACCTTGTGACCGTATGCCCGTGTTAAGTAGTTGATTATTGTTACTATCATCATATCATCCAGTTGCGCTGCTTGCATTCAAACTATTTGTAGCATAATGTTATTATCGTACTTGATTTTGTATTTATTCATTCATTATCTAATTATTGTATGTATATATATATATATGTTTTTTTCCCTTTTTTTTTCTTCTCGTTAACATCCATCGTGACTGCTGGCGGAGACAAGCCTCGTAGGGGACTTTGAGTCCTATTGTTTGTCTCCTGTGGCGTTACGCCCAAATGTTGTAAATAAAAAATTAAAATAAATAAAAAAGGATGTAGTTTTTCATACATTGAACATGTAGCTAAACTGTTAAAATACAGAGACCCTTATGAATGAGGTGTATTTGTTGTCAAAAATTATCATTGATGTTCCATTAAAGGACAGGAAAGAACTAGTTGAAATAAAATGCCATCCAAAGGTGTATGCTACAGAGACAATTTAGATTTCCTGTTAGGTTCTACAGAAGTTTCAGAAGTCACCGTCTAGCAGAGTTCAATGTACGGAAGAACCATTTTCCCTGGCCGTCAACTACAACTTCCAAACAGCGACATCACATGAAGTCTCCACTCAGAAGAAACGAAATTAGAACATAGCTTAGTAATGTATCACGTAATGCAGGAATCAAACACCCGGATCCATCCAGTGAAGTAGTAAAACCTTAAGACAACAAGTCTGCCAGCGACTATCACCACAGCCAGAAGTTATAGTCCATATTTCAACAAGTTTACCCCGGCTTTCTTTCTATAATTATCGGCTTTAAGAATTGTGTCTTGAATGTCAGTCAGCATCGGTCCAGTTTACAAATTACAATCCCTCATTATAAACCAGGGAAGTTCTGATTCCACAGCCAACCAATTTTGCCGATCAGTAGCAAATATCAGGGATTGGCAGTTCCAGATGTCCCAGTTAAAGTTGTTCAGGATACAAAAAAAGAGAGCATAGAACTGTCATCGCCGAAAGTGATCCGACGAAGACCTTGATTGTTTTCGCCGACCACATGGCACTTGAGCGAACGGTTTGTTTAGTGGAAATATGTTATTTTCTGATAGCTTTTTCTACGAATTCCACCTTTCATGCACTTTGGATTAGCCAAGTTTTCAAATTCTGAATTGATTCTGACATCTGACATTGTATTTCCATTCATCTTTTGTATTGATTTACGGAGAGCTGTCAAATAGATAATAAATTCTGAACGGCTTCCACTACTTTGGTATGTAAATTTAAGCAAATTAGGTATCTCACGTTGTGTTACGGGGCGCGAGTCACTTATTTTTTCATTCTTTGTTTATCACAAAGAGCCATATAATAAACTACTTATTAACCTCGCTCACTCGGTTTTTACGGGAAAATATCAGACCTCGGTCTTTTACTGTCAAGCCATCGGTCTGATATTTTCCCGTAAAGACCTCGCTCTCGGTTAATAAGAAGTTAGTAATAGTGAAATTACAAATTCCAAGGGGTGCTATTTCAAACTCCGGGGGAGGGGGGTACCCATGTACATGACATAACTGAGGTGTGCAGCATTACCGGGTCCAGGCTTGAGTCCAATAAGACAAACCAATAACAAATTATCTATCAATTTGGGTTGATTTTCATAAATGTCATGGAAATGCTGGTTAATATAAAAATACCTTCACCACTTTTTATTTTGCAAGCTGGGTCGGGCTCTGCTTCCCAATGTTTTTCAATATTTTCATTAACGATCTGTTTTATCATATAAAAATGGTAAAGTTGAATGCATATGCAGATGACGAGCAATTGTATGACTCAGACATGGACCCTGTTGCTCTCGATAGACGCATGCAACATGATCAAAATATTGCGAATTTATGGTACCAACACAATGGTATGATTGCAAATGCCAGCAAGCATCAAGCTATGGTGCTAGGTAGGACTGATCATGAGTTCTCCTTCCCAGTGAATAACTCAATCGTTCTATTTGGGATGGCTATAGAAAAGGAACTCAGTTTTGATAATCACATCTCCACCGTTTAAAAAAAAAAACAATAATCAATTTAATGTGCTGGGGAGATGTAAAAGTTTGCCAGGATTCAAAAGGAGAAGAATACCTAGAATATAATGAAAGGCAAACCAAAACAAGGACAAGGGCAGACACATCTAATGTCGGTAAAGTGACGGAAACTGAGCGTGATCCAGTGGCTGTATACAAAATCTGTGTTATTTTCTACGTGTAGCGTAGTATAGGAATAAATACTAATTTTCCTACTTACATAAAGTCATGCCGAAAAGAGGTATTAATTTTACCTGGTTTGCAGAGTGTGTCATCCGTCTTGTCCTCTTTCTTCTCTTTCCTTCTTCCTTTGCCATCTTTCGCCTCAGCTTTCTCCACAATATCCACCATACCTTCTTTGTCTTTTCTTTTCTTCCCTCCTCCTTCTCCAATAGAAGGAACATTGGTTTTACTTAGAACATTGCTGTTGACACTAGAGTCAGCCTTCTTCTTCCACCTCGGGAATAAAAAAAAAAAAAAATTACAATTTAGTTTTTAATACCCATTATTAGTAGGTATTGTTACCTCTGCGTTCTGCAGTATATGCCGAAAAAATACTACTAAATTTATGTTTTGGCATGCTTCCCCGAATCTAAGCCAGTAATAGACCTTTTCATCATCCCCGTTCTCATCTTCCTCCTCCTTATCCTCCTCCTTATCCTCCTCCTTATCCTCCTCCTCATCCTCCTCCTCATCCTCCTCCTCATCCTCCTCCTCATCCTCCTCCTCATCCTCCTCCTCATCCTCCTCCTCATCCTCCTCCTCATCCTCCTCCTCATCCTCCTCCTCATCCTCCTCCTCATCCTCCCCTCATCCTCCCCTCATCCTCCCCTCATCCTACCCTCATCCTACCCTCATCCTCCCCTCATCCTACCCTCATCCTACCCTCATCCTACCCTCATCCTACCCTCATCCTACCCTCATCCTACCCTCATCCTACCCTCATCCTACCCTCATCCTACCCTCATCCTACCCTCATCCTACCCTCATCCTACCCTCATCCTACCCTCATCCTCCCCTCATCCTCCCCTCATCCTCCCCTCATCCTCCCCTCATCCTCCCCTCATCCTCCCCTCATCCTCCCCTCATCCTCCCCTCATCCCCTCCTCCCCTCATCCCCTCCTCCCCTCCTCCCCTCCTCCCCTCCTCCCCTCCTCCCCTCCTCCCCTCCTCCCCTCCTCCCCTCCTCCCCTCCTCCTCTCCCCCCTCGTCGCCTCCTCCTCCTCCTCAACTCCTTCCTCCTCCTCATCCCCATCCTCTTCATCCCCATCCGCATCACCCCATCCTTATTCTCGACGTCCTCGTCATCCGCATCCTCCTCCTCCTCCCCTCATCGCCTCCCACTCAACATTATTATCTCCTTCCTCGTCATTCCCATCTTCATCCTCCCCCTCATCCCCCTCACCATCCCCATCCTGATGGTCCTCCTCAACTCATCCTCCTCATCGCCTGCTCCTCGTCATTATCATCCCCTTCCTCCTTATCCCCGTCGCCATCCTTCTCCTCATCATCTTGAATGATGCATGAGATCGAATGCAGTATAAAGACATTTGGGATAATTGTGCAGTCAGCGTATTTTTCAAAAGGCAAACATATAGCGCCCAAGTCTGAATCTTGGACACTCTCTAACGGCATCTCTAACCCTGTTACGGTCTCTCGATTAATTGCGGCACTCCAGTACTAGACTTTATTATGGCAAACTGGTCGCACTGCCAATGGGATAATCTGATTGGTTTTTCAAAGGTGCTGTAAATCCCCGTATACGACCTGTAAGTATGGTTTTGGACAGCTACAAAACTTGTTAGCTCCGCATGAAACATTTCGTGAAAATGTAATCTATGAAACACAGGAAACAGGAATGATAAGATAGTAACTGTAAGATTTATTATTTTCAGAACGTATTGAATTCATTTCTCTATTCCAGCCAAAACACATTAACGACGAGACAAAGGACAACCAAAACGCACCTGGAAACGACTTTTCAAAAAGAATTTAAAGACAAACGTCACTGACTTCATTCCAGCAAAGCATTTAGAGACATTATTCTCACGAACCAATACTTTACAACAAACTATCATGAAGGTTTCTATTCAACACGGCAAAGAGTTTAATAGTTGGCTAAATTTGAAACCTGTTCGTTCAGCATTCAATTTGAACAAGGGACCAAAAGCAAAACGTCAAAGAGCTTCACACAAAAATGGCGCCGAATCATCCTAACTCCGACGATGGCCGGGAATATATCTAACGAGTTGATTAACTTTGATACATATTTAGTCGGATGTTCGTACTATTTGTGTTTTGAAGTGAACGCTAATCATATTGATGAGAAAAACAGCTTTATTTGTAAAGTGGTACACCAACATAGCCGCCGATTACTAATTACACTAAATCGTTCGAATCATCGCGCAGAATGGTATTGTTTTCGGCAACATGTACTTACGGCTGTTAGGTTTAAGCAAGGTCGGCATAATTACGAATAATACAATTAACTATTCAATAAGACGATTGTGATTGGCTATTGATAATCGGTGTGGGAATACCCTACTCCCACATCGCATCAAACACATGTCTAATGAAATCCCTACGCTCGTTAAGGAGACGTCATTATCCCTAATCTGCAATGAATGATTAGTTGGTGAATGAACGATTAGTTGGTGAATGAACGATTAGTTGGTGAATGAACGATTAGTTGGTGAATGAACGATTAGTTGGTGAATTAACGATTAGTTGGCGAATGAACGATTAGTTGGCGAATGAACGATTAGCTGGTGAATGAACGATTAGCTGGTGAATGAACGATTAGTTGGTGAATGAACGATTAGTTGGTGAATGAACGATTAGTTGGTGAATAAACGATTAGTTGGTGAATGAACGAATGAATGAAAGAACGAACGAAAGAATGAATGAACGAATGAACGAATGAATGAACGAACGAACGAACGAACGAACGAACGAATGAATGAATGAATACTATTTTACACTAACCAGGCACTCCCCGTGAGGGGCTCTTCCGTACCGGTTCACTCCACAGACGCTTACACTACACTCATATATTCTCTACTCGCTACATTCAAGCTCACATATTTATTATCTAATCTTGTTATATCGATAGATGAAAAGTGTCGCAAACATTGACAAGCACATACCCGTGAAAATGAAGTCCACACCAGAAAAGTGTGCTGAGTTTGTTTTAAAGGCTACGTTGTTTTCAATTTCAGTAATTTTAAGTTCGAAGAAATAGTTTCTCCTTTCCTCACACTTCGAATCAATACAGCAACTTCGTAGTTTGACTTCTAGTAGCGAGCGCGTCTCAGTCGCGATTCTGAGTCGATAACGGATGACAACTAGTTTCATTTTTTAAGACTTCGACTTCTAGAGCAGACAGAAACACGAAAAGTATATCTTTTTAAAGCTCAAGATTAAAATCAACCGTTTCTTCATTTGTTTTTGACGCGCTATCGCTTTTTCCGATGTTGTTTGAGTTTTTTGTCTTGTTTGAACTCCAAACAGTCTTTAATCTTTAAATATGATAATTGCCTGGGAGCGGTGGAGCTAATCTGGCAATAAAATTGCCAGCGGTCGTGCAAGTACTGAGGTTACGGTGCAATAAGTGGATAATAAGTTAAAGTATTATAGTGCATGGTGAAGTGCAATGTTCAATGTTCAATGACTAATAATCAGAGTGCAAACGGCGGCAAAAGGATAAAAATAGCCATAATAATAATAATAATAATTCATAAGCTGGTAAACAACATCATGAGCTTACATATAAAGCGATAATGACTGCCGCCACACAGGAGTCTCCAGTGACGGTGCAGCTATCAATCGATAAGGGGCTCCGATGACAACAGCTACGCCGCCACCACAGCGCGAGCGCGACCGCATCCAATATTAATTGGTTGAGATTACACATACATGGATACGCCAGTTTGGAAGCTATTCAAAGATGTAGCATTAACAATATTGTGTGGTAAGGAATTCCATGGTGGAATCGATCTGACAAAAAACGAGTACTTGAATGCGTTTATAGTAGCGAGCGGGTGTACGAACTTATATTCGTGCATAGCTCTTGTGCGAGTATAAGTGCTAAGTTGAATATCGTAGGGAAAGGTGATGTTCACTAGACCGTAATAAATCTTGTAGAACATAGTAAGGTCTGCAATATTTCTGCGTGACTGAAGCGATTGCCAGCTAAGCTCGTTTAGCATTGATGATACACTGCTGGTGCGAGCATAGTCACAACATGTAAAACGCGCGGCCCGTCGCTAGATGGATTCGATGGCTCCGATGTCATTTTGGTGGTGTGGCGACCAGGCCACCGTAGCGTACTCGGCGATAGGGCGCACAAGGCTGACGTGTGCGCGCTCTTTTACGGCTCTGCTGCAGCACGAGAGGTTCCGCTGTAAGACACTAAGTATTCTGCTAGCTTTCTTTCTCACCTCCGCAGATTGTTTGGTCCAGTAAAGGGAATTAGTGATGTAGACACCCAGGTATTTTTGATAGGTAACACTTTCGAGGCGCGAGTTGCAGAGGGAGTATCTGTGTGTGGAGGGATGTTTTTTCAGTATGATAGACATTGCGTAGCATTTGTGTGGAGCAAAATTCATCTGCCAAGCGGAGGCCCACTGTTCGAGGTGGTGAAGGTCCTGCTGCAGGGTGTAATGATCGGCACCAGAGTGGATTTGGCGAAATATTACACTATCGTCCGCAAACAGCTTCACGTTAGAAGAGATGCCTGAGGGAAGATCATTTATGTACAGGAGAAACACGATAGGACCTAGTACTGTACCTGGGGAACGCCAGATGACACGGTCGACCATTTGGATGACGACCCGTTCACAACGACGCGATGCCTCCGCCCGGTTAAGAAGTTGCGAAGCCAGGTATGGGTCTTGCCGCGGATACCGTAATATCGGGCCTTCAGTAAAAGTCTCTCATGTTGGACTGAATCGAACGCCTTTGCAAAGTCGAGAAATATGACATCTACCTGGCCGTGTTCGTTCAGTACTTTCGACCACTCATGGATGACCGAGATCAGTTGGGTCTCACACGAGAGTCCACGTTGGAAGCCGTGCTGGTGTGGTGAGATGATAGCGTTTGCTGAAAGGTGACTTGTCAGCTGGCTGCACACTATGTGTTCCATTACTTTTGAGATCAGGGATGTTAAAGATACAGGTCTGTAGTTCATGGGGTTAGCTCGGGGGCCCTTTTTTTAAATTGCAGATATGTTAGCATCCTTCCAAATAGACGGCAGTGACCCAGTATTGTATTACTGCTGGAATAACGAGGCCAAGATGGATGCTAATTCTGTAGCGGCCTCCCTTAGGATTCTGGCTGGTATCATGTCCGGCCCACAGGCTTTGTCATGTTGGATGTTTTCTAGTTGTTTCTTGATGCCGTTCGCAGAGAAAAGCAAATCTGAAATGGTACTAAAAGGAGAGTTATCATCCACTAGTGGCATGTTTTCCAGATCTTCATTTGTGAATACACTTTCGTATTATTCACGTAGGGCTTCAGCTTTTGAAGTATTTGATACACATACTCGATTGCTCCAGAACAACGTGGGGATTCCAATGGATTCAGAGCGTAGCAGCTTGAGATATGACCATGCCCGCTTGACGCTGTTGACGGTGCTGGAGCCGGGGGCAGAATTCGGTGTCATACTACCCATTACCTCGTTTAAGTACCTATTGTGTGTTTCACGCACACGTTTGATTGTACTGTTGCGTAGTCGCTTATAACTATTCAAGTGCTGGATGCTGCCAGTACGTTTGGCCCTCTTATAAGCCCGATCACGCCTATTCATCAACCGCTTGATAGCTGGGCTAACCCAAGAGAGGTGCCGTTTTGGCTTTGACATGCTGTGAGGGATGTATTGATCAGTTGCCTCCTTGATATTCTCTGCTATTATGTTCCAGTTGGCTTCGACTGTAGGGCATTCTGGTCCCGACGAGAGATACCGCTGTGCAAAGGAGGACAGGTGAAACTTTAGGCCAGAGTAATCAGTTTATGGAATTGGTATATTTTAGTGCCGCTCTACTTGTAGTCGGTGGAGAGTGGAGACGACAGCTAGTTACATTTTTTAAGAGTTCGACTTCTAGAGAAGATAGAAACACGAGAAATGTCTCATTTTAGATCTCAAGATTAAACATATCCGTTTCTTCATTTGTTTTTGTCGCGCTATCGCTTTTTACGCTGTTCTTTGAGTTTTTTTCTTGTTTGATCTCCAAACAGTGCCGCAGTCCTTCACACTTAGCCGGTTCTGGGCCGGTGATGACGACAACTAGTTTCAATGTTTTGAGAGTTCGACTTCTAGAGCAGACAGTCACATGAGAAACGTCTCACTTTAAAGCTCAAGATTTTCCAAATTCGTTCCTATATTTGTTTGTGATGCGCTTGAACTTAATTTTTACGCTGCCCTGTGAGTTTTTCATGTTACCTTTACAAACCTTTTGAACGCATTAATATCAAAGAACACTAGCATTGTTACTTCAAGCACCAAGGCACTATCAAACAAAGTAGTAAAGATGGATACTTTTAAAGATTTTAACTTCTCCACTAATTCAGTGCAGACTACTAAATTTAGACTAGGGGAATATTTATATACATAATTCATATTTTAACTTTAAAGCATTATTTCTTTTAATTATTGTAAATAAATTTAGACAGTAGTTGTTTAATCGTCCGTTAGATGTTTTTATATTATTATAATCTTATAATCATTGTATATATATTTAGTTATACACGACCCCACAAGCTGTAAGCTTTAATAATTATCGTGTTAAAATAAAGGTTATTGATTGATTGATTGATTGAAACATTTTGGTTTGTCCTCAACACAGTGCCGCTCCGTTCTTCACACTTCACGTTCACACTTCACACGGTTCTGAGACAGCTAGTTTCTTATATTAAGAGTTTGACTTATAGCTCACACAGAAACACGACAAAAGTGAGTCCAAAAGTGAGTCGACGTCCTCTTTGATGGAAAAGTGCCACATATGCAAGAAAGGGTAAAGACCGACGTTCAAACAAGCCAGAAACAGGAACATTTAAAAGTTGAACAGTATATAAGCGTTTGTTTATGATACCTGATGAGAAGTGGCCTTCCGCCACTGAGAAGTGGTTTTCCACGTTGTACAGTTTGTATCTTTTCAAACTCTTGGGTTCGGTTAAAAACCGAAGTGCCGCAAACATTCTTACAGTTCGACTTCTACTGCCGTTAGAAACATATGAAACGTCTCATTTTAAAGTTGAAAAATTAACAAATCTGCTTGAGTATATACTTTTGTTGCGCCAGCGTTTTAAACATTGCTCTGTGTTTATATTTCCACCAGTGCAAATTCCTTGGATTGCTTCTTTGACGACTCGTGTAGCACTATTCGGTTCTGCTGTTAAAACCCTATATGGTCGCGCAACAGATTGGAATGAATACAGTCGAGTCGAGCTGGGTATATACATCAGCCCTTAATTATTTTTAGAACAATGCATTTGTTTTCACACCACGGGTCCTTAAAGTACTGGCTTAACCTTAATTACAGCGTCGTGTGCGCCATTGTCTGATGGGGAATTGCTTAGGCCTCAAAGCAAGCCCACCGGGAATTTAAAATCCTAAATTCAGCGAGCGAATTTGTGGCTCCTGGAGGCGTTCTGGAAAACACGAGTTTTAGAAGCATGATATCCGGCAGATTTCGACGAGAAAGCGTACACGGGTTAATAAGACGTCAGCCTATCTTTTGCCGTGCGTGGCTAAGAAATACGATAATTAGTCTAAGAGAAAATTGCCCTCAAAGTCATACATTAGCCATTCCCCCTCTATTGGCTACGAAAAACACCGGTCTGTCGGGCAACATTTAGTAGGTTATTAACACGCGGAAAACTTTTATAATTAGCAGAAATGGTCGAATGTTATCTCTCCTACTAAAACCCGTGTGTGGCTAGTGGATACGATATATAGTTTTTTCCCGCATATGAATGAAGTCGTAACCTCCCAGACACGATTCAGTCCATTTCTTTGTACATTTCATCACGGTTTATTGCGTAGCTTTTGAATTTGGCGCTGAATGTCCCGGATGTATGTCACGCCATTCTGCGCGATGTATTGTGTCCGACACCTCGGTTATGAAGTCGTATATTGCTGAAAAATTTCGGTCATTTATATATTTTTTACCTGTTCATTTCAAATATTTTACAAATATCTTTTTTTTCTTGAGCCAAACTGTTTTTGTGACGTCAGTGAAAACGCTTTTAGTGTGTGTTTCACGTGACAACATCGACATTCTAAAATCTAAACTATAATATCCAGAAAGCTTTTCTGTTTATATGATTTAGAGGTCGGTGGTATACGCAGTTTTCTTCGAAAATATCACGTCGATACAGTGATTAGCTTTTCAGTTACATATTTTCGAATTTTGTGGCAGCCCAGCTCAGCCTGTTTCCTAAACGCCACGAAAATCTAAAATGTTAGACTTTTAAAAGTGATAGCTAAACTGTTTTGAATATAAAGTTAATCGTAATGCTGAAAAAAAACCTTTATTTGTACTGTTAATACTTTGTCAGCCGCCACCTTGGTGTACCAAAGCTGTATAACAACGTGGCAGCGGCATAGTAATTAACTAAATTATTCAAATATAATTTGGCAAACAGCTCGGTTGCAAAGTACTCTATTGCTCCAAACTATTGGTCATTCATGTATTCTTACATGCTCTATACACAATATCTAAAATGATTGTACATTGTATTTTCTGAATACAATTTTTGGGTGACGTCATTAAAACACACCATCCCCTAACTTTCAAAGGGTTTCAATCTTACACTCAGCCAACCAGGTGATACTGACATCTTTAGAAACAGTCCACAACTTATTAGGGTAGAGTCGCTCCAATGTCTGTTTTGACGATTTTGTTAAGTGCTCTATATCTTATACTCAGCCAACCAGGTGATACTGACATCTTTAGAAACAGTCCACAACTTATTAGGGTAGAGTCGCTCCAATGTCTGTTTTGACGATTTTGTTAAGTGCTCTATATCTTATACTCAGCCAACCAGGTGATACTGACATCTTTAGAAACAGTCCACAACTTATTAGGGTAGAGTCGCTCCAATGTCTGTTTTGACGATTTTGTTAAGTGCTCTATATCTTATACTCAGCCAACCAGGTGATACTGACATCTTTAGAAACAGTCCACAACTTATTAGGGTAGAGTCGCTCCAATGTCTGTTTTGACGATTTTGTTAAGTGCTCTATATCTTATACTCAGCCAACCAGGTGATACTGACATCTTTAGAAACAGTCCACAACTTATTAGGGTAGAGTCGCTCCAATGTCTGTTTTGACGATTTTGTTAAGTGCTCTATATCTTATACTCAGCCAACCAGGTGATACTGACATCTTTAGAAACAGTCCACAACTTATTAGGGTAGAGTCGCTCCAATGTCTGTTTTGACGATTTTGTTAAGTGCTCTATATCTTATACTCAGCCAACCAGGTGATACTGACATCTTTAGAAACAGTCCACAACTTATTAGGGTAGAGTCGCTCCAATGTCTGTTTTGACGATTTTGTTAAGTGCTCTATATCTTATACTCAGCCAACCAGGTGATACTGACATCTTTAGAAACAGTCCACAACTTATTAGGGTAGAGTCGCTCCAATGTCTGTTTTGACGATTTTGTTAAGTGCTCTATATCTTATACTCAGCCAACCAGGTGATACTGACATCTTTAGAAACAGTCCACAACTTATTAGGGTAGAGTCGCTCCAATGTCTGTTTTGACGATTTTGTTAAGTGCTCTATATCTTATACTCAGCCAACCAGGTGATACTGACATCTTTAGAAACAGTCCACAACTTATTAGGGTAGAGTCGCTCCAATGTCTGTTTTGACGATTTTGTTAAGTGCTCTATATCTTATACTCAGCCAACCAGGTGATACTGACATCTTTAGAAACAGTCCACAACTTATTAGGGTAGAGTCGCTCCAATGTCTGTTTTGACGATTTTGTTAAGTGCTCTATATCTTATACTCAGCCAACCAGGTGATACTGACATCTTTAGAAACAGTCCACAACTTATTAGGGTAGAGTCGCTCCAATGTCTGTTTTGACGATTTTGTTAAATGCTCTATATCTTATACTCAGCCAACCAGGTGATACTGACATCTTTAGAAACAGTACACACCTTATTAGGGTAGAGTCGCTCCAATGTCTGTTTTGACGATTTTGTTAAGTGCTAATTTAGTTGACGTCACCTAATTTGACATTGCATGTGCCAACGGTCTTCAGATCCGGGGGAGACGTTGACTCTCGGAATCGTCTACACTAGTACACTTTTGTATGGGATCAATGGTTTTATTTTCAGCTGAAGTTTATGTTTAACCACCCTCATTTCGCTGTGCCGTTGGTTACATTAATTTAGGTGACATCAACTAAATAGTTAACCAATTGAGTTAAATTGATCTAAACCGTCAACACTAGCGTTGGAGCGACTCTAATGCTGAACATTTTATTCGATCAAAATTACTCCACATTTTGACATATTGAACCAATACTCAAAATCGAATCGAACTTTTCTTTACAAAGAACTGGGAAGTATATCAATTTCTAGACCCAAACTGCATAAAAGGAGCATTTCAAATTACTTCATTAGGCTGCTTCGTCGTTCATAATAGTTAACTAATTGAGTTAAATCGATCTAAACCGTCAACACTAACGTTGGAGCGACTCTAATGTTGAACATTTTATTCGATCGCAATTACTCCACTTTTTGACATATTGAACCAATACTCAAAATCGAATCGAACTTTTCTTTACAAACAACTGGGAAGTATATCAATTTCTAGACGCAAACTGCATAAAAGGAACATTTCAAATTACTTCATTAGGCTGCTTCGTCGTTCATAATAGTTAACTAATTGCGTTAAATTGATCTAAACCGTCAACACCAACGTTGGAGCGACTCTAATGTTGAACATTTTATTCGATCGCAATTGACCTATATCATTATGACGTCACGGCTTGTTTACGAGGGGGACAGAATCGACATGAACAATAGAATTTTGAACTAAATCTGCTCTGCTGAAGAAAATTTAACTTCGAATTGTCTGGTTTCCAGATATCAGCTGTATCAATGTTTATCCCACAATATTTACCGTATTTGTTGGCCGTTACCGCTATTCTACGTTCTACAAAATGCATTTGATAGCGATTTCCTTTGTGTTGTTGCTGTTTTGTCCCCCTCCCACGACCGTGATCCTTAGCGTTTAAACAATAGATTGTTTTGATTTGACGTCATAATGATATAGGGCAATTACTTCACTTTTTGACATATTGAACCAATACTCAAAATCGAATCGAACTTTTCTTTACAAACAACTGGGAAGTATATCAATTTCTAGACCCAAACTGCATAAAAGGAACATTTCAAATTACTTCATTAGGCTGCTTCGTCGTTCATAATAGTTAACTAATTGAGTTAAATTGATCTAAAACGTCAACACCAACGTTGGAGCGACTCTAATGTTGAACATTTTATTCGATCGCAATTACTTCACTTTTTGACATATTGAACCAATACTCAAAATCGAATCGAACTTTTCTTTACAAACAACTGGGAAGTATATCAATTTCTAGACCCAAACTGCATAAAAGGAACATTTCAAATTACTTCATTAGGCTGCTTCGTCGTTCATAATAGTTAACTAATTGAGTTAAATTGATCTAAACCGTCAACACTAACGTTGGAGCGACTCTAATGTTGAACATTTTATTCGATCGCAATTACTCCACTTTTTGACATATTGAACCAATACTCAAAATCGAATCGAACTTTTCTTTACAAACAACTGGGAAGTACATCAATTTCTAGACCCAAACTGCATAAAAGGAAAATTTCAAATTACTTCATTAGGCTGCTTCGTCGTTCATAATTTGGAGGGTGTGGCTCTGTAGCTGCCAGACTTGTGAATGATTTCACCCCAGGGGGTAGGGGTGGTAGATAGAGGTTTTCAAACACTGCCTTGCCAGCCGATGTCCTAACAGTGGAAGGAGGAGGAGGAATCATGGAGGCAACATCGACTGCAAAGGTTGAACAAGAAATAGTTACAATATGTTTATTTGACATAATTCCGAACAGCCGTGTTTAAAAAAAAAAGATACTTTACCGTGGTATATCCCAAACATGGTAAATAAGAGGACATACTAAACTATCGTAAAAAAATACAACAAAGTAAAAATAGTGAAACGAGCAGGGCCAAGATCTAGAAGACATGGAAAATTGTGGGCAAAAAGTGATTCTAGCGCGCGATAGAATTGGAATTGTTTTGGTTTTGCGTTTACTAAGCTCTCCTATTGGCTGAGAAAGTAAACCAACCAATCAGATTCCAAAGTAAAACCAAACGCAAATTGGTTTTGGTTTTGCTTTGGTTTGTCATTGGCTCACAGGGAAGCCATTTATGAGTTACTTGTGATTACTCGCTGCTATGATTGGCTGGCTGTGGCTAATTTGCGTTTGGTTTTACTATACTCAATTGAAAACCGCGCTATCATACAATCAATCTTGCGCAAGCGATGTATGTCCTTGTTTTCAATGGCAATCAGCCAATAAGAAAACGAGAAAGTGAGCAGTTGTAAAACAATCTAACGTACCTCATTAACTAGCGATGCTATTTACTAGATTCCAACACAACGACTGTCACATTTATTGACACTTCTTTCACGATCCCTATAAGCAAACCCATTATAATTTTAACACGACCCGAAAAACTCCTAGCAACGTCAAGGTGACAACAAATTCAACCCTGGAATTGATCATGGGTCACGTAGGCGAGAGGGGAAGAGCTTTTACCACTGCCACTAACGTCCACGGAGATCAACAACTGCGATACGGTCAATACGCATCAAGGCGGGTATTTTACCTTAATCGTTTCCTTTCGGAGGTCAGTTATGTGGTGTGAGACGTTATAAAATGACACTCACTGCGATGGCGGTCATACGGATTTCACTGTTAAAGTGTTGGTCTTTATATGGATTTCACCTTAAGAGTGCGGTACTGTGAAATTTGTCTCTCAAGGCTTTGCTTTAAAAAATCGAGATGGCTGGAAGGGCCTTATAGAATTTTAATGTCAGGACACAATCTTGATTGAAAATCCTCGCATAGCCTGAAATACAGCTGCTTCTTCGCCTCGTTCCCACGGATCATTCCTTGAGAAACTCTCTCTGGAGGAGGAAACTCTATTTTGAGCTAACCCTCCCAGTCTCTAGTAACCATCAGTGAAATCCGAATAAAGGTCATCCTAGTCAATACGTATGGAAACCAAGGCCCTCGCTACAAATATGTAGTTTGACTCCTCTCGTACAGTGAACCACATTCATACCTTCAGTGGATATCAAGTCATATGCATATGGCCTTTGGCTATTATGTTCCTTGTTATTGGTATTTTTTTATGGGTGTTTAGACTAAAAATTATACTTAAAGTTCATTTACCATCGCCTGTTGCCTTATCACAGATAGTGTTCATGGTAGTGCTAGCTTGTGAAGGCGCTGCTGTTCTACTGGGCAGCTCAAGCTGGCTCTCTCCTACAGAACCCTCTCCATTCTCAGAAGCAGCTTCGCATGTTTTCTTTAAATTAGACGTTTCAATAAAAGTGTTATGAGCGGAAAAGGCACAGAAACGTCCCGTGGGGATCTTGTTTATGACGTAAGTTATATGTGCGGCGGTACAGTATCCAAATTTGAAACTAATTCAGATTTCAGGGTCCAGATTTTTCATAAAAATATGTGAAATTCCGGGTTGTAACAACTCAGAATAATCAATCAGGATGGAAATCCTTGTTCGTTTTCACAACAACTTGGAAATCCAGGGAAATCCAGGGCTCTTTTTTTATCGTACAACTGGGTCCGGTTCTGGACCCCATAGCCACACATACCTACAATTTATCATACAAATGCCCCTCTCGCCCTCCCCCAGAGAAACTGACGGCATGCCATCACGTTGAAATGGATTCTCTATTGTTTTTTATTGTTGTGATCCAATCAGATTACAGAGTTATGATAAGGCAAAGTTACAGCACCGTTACGGTACAGCTATAGTCTTGGTATACTATATTCCTATTCGTACGAAATCTGATGTGAACTGTTAGAGTACAACATTGTTAAACATGTTTTCTCTAAAAAAGTTCACGCTATTCATTAATGTCGCTGTTACAGGAGCGATTTTTTTGCTTGCACAGGCAAGCGTGACGTTCTGAAAAATTGTTGCGTCCTCAACGCGCGGTGGTGGCTACATGGGTGACAACATTTTGTGACGAATGTTGACCAGAAGGCTGCGGGTGACACATACGATTGTGTGACCATTGCTCATGTTTGACCAGATATGTTCTCGTCGCATGTGCTTGTGGTGGCTTGTGACGTCACAACCAGAACACAAGTGTCTCTAAACATGGTGGATGTGGATTTCGATACTGAAAGTGAAGCGCAGTCAAGCGAATCTTCAATGACATTTAGTAAACAAGTCTCTAGTTTAAGATGTGATGGTTAAAATCCAATTCGATATTTCTTTTTCGTGCCACGAAGAAGATTGCTAGAAGATTCAGAGGCCAAATGAGGCGAGCAAATGGAGAAGAAGATACAATCTATTCTAGAATGGTATGTGCATGTTTTTTAACCAAAACTAAGTTTATTATTAGTATCTGGTTACGAAGATGTTTTCAGTGTATACCAAATGATGTTCTCGTTTTCTGGTTGAAGAAATAAACTAAAGGGGAACTCTTTCAAGAAGTATATTGATTCGTAATAATTAATTACACAGTGTGGTTGATAATGTATTGAACCAAACTGAGCCAACCAACAAACAGGAACTTTATATTTTGCATCAGCTAAAGTTTTCCTTATCCGAGTCTGAAATGTACTTTTAGAGTCCATTTAGGATTTGGTATCTTAGCTACTTCCTCGATGGCGGGGTTTCTGAAAGCTGGTAAGGCTCTATCACTATTAAAACCTGGATATGGACAGTGCGCGCAAAGAGAAGCAAAACATACGTAAATTGACCCCCGTCCACGTTCAAGAGCTAAACTATATCAAAGAACTCACAAACAAGTCCCCCATTATCTCCGTAAGATATACTTGAAGCAACACAAGATTTGAAATGAATGAGATACAGTTGAAGCTCTCTTAACGGACACTCTCGTAAGCGGACAGCTCTATTTACGGACGCCTTGACAAAACCCTGTTCACAAATATTCCTCAGTCAAAGCTTTCGCGTTTCCGTAAGCGGACAGCTCCAGTCACGGACATCTTTACTGCTTCCATCCGAGTATCCGCTTACTGGAGCTTCGACTGTAATAAACATTTCGCTAAACCTGCTTTGAATCGTCCGGGATTTGTGAAGTAATCTTCCATGAGGTGCTTCAGTGCTCTAAAGACAAACTCGGCGACCATTTACCTATTTTCATCTGCACAAATTTTGTCCAACATCGAGCAAGACTAATACCGGGAAGGCCACACACATAACTGGTTATCTGCATGATGACATCCAGTTAGCGGCAACGACGACATGATTATTACAACAGGAACAATAAACAAATATTACACAGAACAAGGTCGAAGTTTGTGTTGTTCGGTTCACCACGAAGAGTCGACGTGTTCTGGTTGTAACGTTACAACCTCGCTTTCATGTTATCGGGAAGGTCAAAATTTGTTTGGAGAACTGCAGTTTCTCGGGTTGAAAAAAATTGAGTTTTGAAGAAAACCCAAAAAACTATTTCGCCATCACTTTATGCACGTTAAGTATAAAACGATGACTCAAAAATCGTGTCAGTAGAACGTTTAGAAAGCATAACAGGACATCACATAGTTCGTATCTTCTATCTGAGGATCTTATGTTTGTAGTTTTGTTTAAAACAAGTAAAAATTCAATTCGATTGACAGTGCTCCATTAGTTAATTCGCTTCTGGTAAAACTGCATGTTAAGTCATCACCTGTACGTTGTCATGGTGCCGCGTGACATCAGCTGTGCTGTCAGATGTCGGTGATGACGACTGTACTGGTCTGTTGGACATTGAGCTGGCCGGCATCATCACAGCACCTGGCCCCAGGCTCTCAGCTGATATATCACCGAGGGACTCAGTTAGGTAGTACGCCTCAATCTCGAAACCGCTGTTAACAAATAACATTTATATTGCTCTTTTAAATAGTAACTAACAGCCAAAATTACTAGTAGGAATATTCACCAACAGATTAAAGGGGCCGTCTCACCCACAGTGCTTAGCGCGCTCACATAGCATAGCGGCCATTTTCGATGCCATCGAAATCCAGAGTTTTATGGTAGTGGTTTTAATCTTCTCTACATCTCTGCCATCCTTCCAGCTATCGTACCTTTTTTATTGCACTTCCTATTGAGCCTCTTATTTAAGTGTTTAAATTATTTGGTCATGCAAATTTTAGTTTTATTTCAGATGGCCGGTAGTTCTCTGATGGATGCCAGTCTCGTTCGACCTCAACGAAAGGAAACAATTGTCCGTTTCTGCCCACGATTTCCACCTACAACATGGAGAAGCTATTCTGACCATTAATCTTTATATGTAAAGATATATTAGCGCTTAGTTCGAGTATCTACTATCTTTGAGCCGATTTGGGTTTTTGGACACCGTGGCTGGCTTACGTACGTGATCACAATTTTCAACAAAACTCCACTTGAAGACGGAACAGTTTCCTAAAATCATTTTCAGGGCTTTGGCGTTTAACTTGTGGAAACAGGCCTCTCTCTGGTTTCGAAGGGCGGAATTCGGGCTTTTAGACAGTGATTTTGCCGAGATTTTCGGATTGGCCGGGTTAAACATTTGAAGTTGATACTCGCACGAAATTTGACAAACAAAGCCGCCGATCGAGACTACATGATAATAATTTCCTATTCAAGCGAGCTGTTATTCGTTCACTATTCTCTCTTGGACTGGTTCTCTGGCACCAGCAACGAAAATGCCTACTAGCAGATGATCTCTCTCTCTGCAGGGAAAAATAAAACCGAGGGGATAAACCTCTCTTTTCATAATTATTAGTATTCTCTATTTATACTAAGTACTGATGCCAGCCGGTTCGGAAGCGACGGGTGAGCGGTAAATATTATGGTCAACAAAATATTATAGGCAACGAACCTCCGCTTGGTGGACCCGAAAAGAATTGAGCAATATAATTTCCAAAAATCATTTTGAGGGCTTTGGTGTTTAACTTGCGGAAACAGGTCTCTCTCTGGTTTCGAAGGGCTGTCACACAGTGATTCAGTCGCCGAGATGATCGATCAAAGTTTATACTCGCACAAAATTTGACAACAGAGCCGCCGTGATAATAATTTCCCATTGAAGCGAGCTGTAATTCGTTTACTATTCTCTCTTGAACTGGTTCTCTGCTACTGCCAGCAACGAGATTGCCTGCTAGCAGATCTCTCTCTGTCTCTCTCTGTCTGCAAGTAAAAATAAAAAACCGAGGAGAGAAACCTCTCGCTTTCATAATTATTAGCATTACCCGGAGAAAGCACTCTGTTTATAGCAGCGACGGGTGAGCAGTAAATGTTACAGTACAGGCAAGTACTGCTGTATAACACTTTGTTGACTTCACATTCAACTTGTAAGGTACTATTAGTTTCATCAAGGTCATCCATGTTCAAATCAAAATTATCATGTCACCAACATAAAGAATACGCTTAGTTCGTGAGGTTCCCGCCGTGAACAAGGGGTCAAAGTCCCGGATATAAACAATAACAAAAGCACGCTAAGCACTGTGGGTGAGACGGCCCCTTTAAGAATCCAAATGGGGATGGCCCCGACGATGGGACTTGAAAACGTGTTTTTTGTGACATTTCTTAACTAAACAATCCGTTCGAGGTATCTTTAGCCATATGTAACTAAACACATTCAAGAGGTAAACTCAGTTTCATCAAAGTGCCACTAAATGATCAAAAATACACTATAACCAACTTTATTTAAAACACGGAGAATTCTAACAGATACAATCTGATTTCCATAGAAGCCGTGTGGTAAAAAAATATTCTAATTACAAAATTGCGATATATCTAGGCTAAGCTAATATATTAAAATTATTTTTATTTACAATTTTTCTGGGTCATAAAGGATTTAAGTAATTATAAAAGGTATCCTATCAAATGATAACTACTAGATAAATATAAATAATTACATTAGTCACTAAGGAGAGTGGTGGTCGCAACTTGTTTCTTAAAAGAAACAAGAGACTTTGTTTCGCGTAGTTTGGCTGGAAGCCCATTCCATATTTTTGCACCATTGTATAATAAACTTTTTTTTCAGGAATTCAGTTCTTGGTTGAGGGAGGCAAAGTTTTGTGTCAGATCCTCTTAAATTATAATGAGTCGAGTTTCCAACTGTTGTAAATAACCCGGTAAGGCCAGTTGGCGCGAAATTATTTCGGATTTTGTGCATATTGACTGCTTTGCGTTTAGCCCTTCGTTCATCTAGTTTATCCCATCCTAGGGTATCTAAAAGTAACCTGGAGCTCGTATTATAGTCTGCCATAAGAATGAGTCTAGCGGCTCTGTTTTGAAAGAATTGTAGTTTATCTGAGAGGTATTTTCCAAAATTGTCCCAAACTTCGCAACAATAATCCATGTGCGTCTGAATAAGGGAATCGTAAATTTTCACAAGTATATCTTGAGATACGAAAACTATCTTTTTTGTTATGTAATTAATGTGTTCTTCCCATCTTAGATTTTCGTCTACCACGACTCCAACTGTTTTACTTTCGGTTACTCTTTTTATTGTTCTATTTCCAATTTTTAATGTAGGCATCTAGATCAGATAAGCGTTGCCTCGAGCCGATTATCATGAATTCAGTTTTGGCGACATTCAAGTGTAATTTATTGGCTTTAAGCCAATGGTTAACATTTTGAAGTTCACGATTTGCTCTTGATTCGACATCACTTATATTCGAGCCACATATTGTTACATTTATATCGTCGGCAAACAGACATGGTGTCGATGTTTCTAGACAATTTGGTAAGTATTTATCCGACAATTTTTCCTGTTCTCTTCAGGTTGAAAGTACTAACTTACCATCCAAGTCTGATGTCGAAATACTACAGTTTCCTATTCGAAACCTACCGTTGAATGCAATGATTACAGACGCATGTACTCAGGCTTAGCCTCATTCTGAAGTTAAACATTCATAAATACCAGCGAGAAGGTGGGCTATTCACAACTCTGCGTATAGTTGTAGTTTCGCATTTTGCACCTTCTCGCTGCAGAAGGATACCAGAACGTATATTGACACGGCTCCTAAAATTTAAAAAACGCGAAACATATATAACATGTTCAATTAAACAGGTTTAGTTGGTGTGACTGGTTATACAATGTTCTAATGGACAGGGTTTGGAAATAAGCCATTTTCAGTGCCGCTTAGTTGGTGTAAATGGGTATAAAAAGAAGATGGCGATGCACGTATACGGTGTGGAAGAGAACCAGGAGAAATGTCAAGATATATTGGTAACTCACAATGGTGTTGGTAATCGCTCGTCTTGTTCAGTTGGATCAGGCGACTTCCTGCTAGCAACACGAACCCAGCCTGTCACTTGAAGAAGTCTCCCTTCCTCTGGGGAGTAAACAAACAACAAAATAAACAACAACAACACGACGATAGAGACGCGAGCATTAACTACATATATTTGAACACAGAGGTAATAACAGGTTTACTTACTAAGTATGAAACGAACTGAAAATGGTTCTATAAAATATATCTCACATGAAAAGCTTCTTATACTTTAAGTGCTCCTGACCGCTTTTGCAATTTTATACCTATGAACCTTTGAAAGGTTCTGAGTACTTCTGCGAAACATTTTTCCGGGTATATGTCAATAATTTGAATACAAACTTAGCATTTTGTTGCAACTCACAGACTGTGAGTTGCGTAACTTTTGTCGCAACTCACAGACTGTGAGTCGAGTGTAGTGTGTCCAAAACAGTTAATGTAGTGAGGAGTGTGCGAGGAGTAAAAGCAGGCCCCCACCAGCTTTAACCTGTAATACTCAGCCTGCTATAACAAACCAAATTTTTATTTATATTCTCTATATATCGATGTTGTTGTGATAGACAGGCGCCCTGAAGAATAATGCAATAATGAGATGACGTCACCCTGAGAATCGACCCAGTCTTTTTATTACGCAGTCATGGTCGGAAATGTCAATGTTTTACCATTTCAAAGAAGCGTAGAGCTTAGAGTATTCTCTGCAAACAAACAAAATCGCAGAAGTACTCAAAACCTTTCAAAAGTCCAAAGCTAACAAATTGCAAACGGGGTTAGGAGTACTTTAAGTATAAGAAGCTATTCATGTGAGATATATTTTATAGCACCATTTGAGTTCGTTTGATACTTAGTAAGTAAACCTGTTATCACCTGCTAATGTTCGTATAAAAATAGCAAAACGGTTAAAGGAGCTTTGTCTGGAGTCAGTCTCGATTGGTGGCTGTTAATCCAGCGTAGCTAAAAAGATGGAAGATTGTGCTGTTACCCGATCATTTGCGCGCGAAAATCTTTAAAGCCATTATAAAATCGCTATAGAGAGGTTTTAATCTTAAAACAATCCAGTACACGTGCTGTCGGCACTCTATTGACTTAGTCCTTATCCGCACTTAGTCCTTATCCGAAAAGACGTGAAACTCTAACCGTTTAGGCCTGGTTCGCACTAGCGGCACAAACACCATCTGCAGTATTCATCAGCGGTACTGGTTCTACTCACAGGTGTGCGATAACAATAAGCGCCTCTAATGATCAGTACACAACTGAGTTTACGTATGTTGCTTGTGATTATTCTTACGTAGCTAGCGTGAACCAGGTCTTACTGATCGATTATTTAAAGCCATCACCTACTATTTACGGTTATTTTAAGACCCCGGAGTGTTGGTCTGACCGAGGTTTGAACCCGCGACCTCACATACATTACTTACCACTTTACATCACATTCTACTCACATACCTCAGGCCGGAGCTTAACCACTGGGCTAACAGGAAGGCACAGTTCGAGTAAAGAAATAAACCTTTAACTCGCCAATTCAATGATAGTAAATCGATAAACAAATAAACAACTCTATTTACGTGTCTAGTATTTGTAGCTGGCCATAGAAGCGGCCTACTGATTGGGGACACATATTCCTCAGTCGAATTGGAATTTAGGTTGGTTTTTGAGACAGAAAAACCGATGAGCCAGGACAAAACCCTCACACCAAGGGTGAGATACCAACAAACTCAAAACTGAGGTGAGACGCGCTGACCACTGCACCACCCGGATCTCTGACAATAGAATAGACCTACCCGGCACGCATTCTCCTTCCGTCGTACAGCATTCAACTTCCAAACCAAATGGCCTGCCCTGAGTGACGTCGATTTGCGGTTTGCCTACAACGCGCAGCAGTGCAGCCTCCACTGTCGAACACAAACAGTACACAGTGATTGTTTTATGGTGAGTGATTGTGACGTTCTTGACAAATCTGGGCATGTCTAAATATGAATCTCTCTCTGTTACTCTTATGTCCTGTCCCAACGAGGCGAACACAAAACAGGGTGCATGGGGCATGCAACTAAATAATATGCAATTATCTAATTAATAAATGAATTAAAGTTGGTTATTACTCCACGTGGAAATGCATGCAGTTGTACACATTTGGGCCGTTGTCTACAAAAACATAACGTGAAACCTCTAAGGACCTGTTTCCAGGATCTGAAAGGAGATCTACCCTAGTACTATATAGTGCTATCTTCATTGTATTGTAATCCCTTGATACGTTTTGCATATCGACAACAACGCTGTTGATCCTAGCACAGGGATATCTTAATAAAGCATTGTATGTATGTATGGTCCTAGCACTAGGGCTATCTTCATTGTATTGTAATCCCTCGATAGTGTTTTGCATATCGACAAAAATGCTGCTGGTAATAGCGCTACGGCTATTTTCATTCTATTGTAATCCCTCGAAACGATTATGCCTATCAAACAATGCTGCTGGTAATAGCGCTACAGCTATCTTCATTCTATTGTAATCCCTCGAAACGGTTATGCATATCAAACAATGCTGCTGGTAATAGCGCTACGGCTATCTTCATTCTATTGTAATCCTCGAAACGGTTATGCATATCAAACAATGCTGCTGGTAATAGCGCTACGGCTATCTTCATTCTATTGTAATCCCTCGAAACGGTTATGCATATCAAACAATGCTGCTGGTAATAGCGCTACGGCTATCTTCATTCTATTGTAATCCCTCGAAACGGTTATGCCTATCAAACAATGCTGCTGGTAATAGCGCTACGGCTATCTTCATTCTATTGTAATCCTCGAAACGGTTATGCCTATCAAACAATTTGCTGGTAATAGCGCTACGGCTATCTTCATTCTATTGTAATCCCTCGAAACGGTTATGCATATCAAACAATGCTGCTGGTAATAGCGCTACGGCTATCTTCATTCTATTGTAATCCCTCGAAACGGTTATGCATATCAAACAATGCTGCTTGTAATAGCGCTACGGCTATCTTCATTCTATTGTAATCCTCGAAACGGTTATGCCTATCAAACAATGCTGCTGGTAATAGCGCTACGGCTATCTTCATTCTATTGTAATCCCTCGAAACGGTTATGCCTATCAAACAATGCTGCTGGTAATAGCGCTACGGCTATCTTCATTCTATCGTAATCCTCGAAACGGTTATGCCTATCAAACAATGCTGCTGGTAATAGCGCTACGGCTATCTTCATTCTATTGTAATCCCTCGAAACGGTTATGCCTATCAAACAATGCTGCTGGTAATAGCGCTACGGCTATCTTCATTCTATTGTAATCCCTCGAAACGGTTATGCCTATCAAACAATGCTGCTGGTCCTAGCGCTAGGGTTAATTTCCCTTCACGTAAACAGGATCTCAGTTTCGCGTACAGTGGAGACCGCGTTAACGTAAAACAATTAAATCAGTGTTTCTTTTCTTTCCTTTTCTTCGGGTTGAATGAAAGTTTGTTTCCATTTTATTTTTCGAAAACCTGAATGTGGAAAGCAATAAATAAAATCGAATACAGGAAACACTAAATATGTGTTTCACTGGCGTAGACAGTATAAAGGCAGACTTGGCCAATGCTTCATCTAAAATGTTCACACAATTTTCGGTTTGGTTACGACCCTGAGGTTTGTAGATAAAAAACTGTACTTTACCTATGCATATTAAAGATTTATTATTATTGTTTACCTTCGTCATCGCAGCTCTCACCTTAGCCATTTTCTTTCTTTTATTTATTTATTTCAAGATTTTCCATGTAAGTGGCAGGTGAGAAATACGATAGGACACCAGGTACCCTACAAGGTACTAGACTAGACTATCAACCCATCCCCTAGTATAAAACCTGAAGACCAACCCAAATTACCCATAGTAAGAAAAACACAAATACATCAATAACAAATGGAAAAATAAAGTAATAGAAGCTAAAGAAAATAGTCCGCTATTGATGAAATGAGACTCAATCGATAATATTTGTTTCTAACATATTAGCGAGTATGGGTTGTCTTTTGATAACATGCCAGTGTTTCATTATTATTATTTTTATTTTTAGTTGTAACGAAAGATTAAATAACATTTTGTGATGTTTACAATGTAGGTTCAAGGTCTGATTGTCTGAGAGGAAATTTAACATCTGACAAAGTTTTTTGACAGAAAAACCCATTGTTTTTTGTCCAAAAAAATGCAAATGCAATGTTTGTCATTAATGGTATGATCAATAGGGTCATTTATACGACAGAAATAAGACGTGGCTTACGTAAGACGCGAACTGATCCCATTTATACGAGCTGGCTTACGTAAGACGCGAACTGATCCCATTTATACGAGCTGCCTTATGTAAGACGCGAACTGATCCATTTATACGAGCTATGTTTGCATAAGACGCGAACTGATCCCATCTATACGAGCTAGGCTTGCATAAGATGCGAACTGATCCCATTTATACGAGCTAGGCTTGCATAAGATGCGAACTGATCCCATTTATACGAGCTAGGCTTCCATAAGACGCGAACTGATCCCATTAACACGAGCTAGGCTTGCATAAGACGCGAACTGATCCCATTTATACGAGCTAGGCTTGCATAAGACGCGAAGTTCTCGTATAAATGGTCGCTGTGCTGTCACGAGAGTTTTGTGTCTCGTTTTCGGGTATGGTTGTAATGGTTATATATCGTGTCGACATGTGTATCGAAATGGCGTGGGTTAGCAAGAAGGCAAAACGTTTGGTGTCGTTAAAAAAAAAACACGTCAATATATCAATGTATGTTCAGTTTTAAATTATCTTTTTCGCTCTAAACAGCATGGTATAATAATAATAATAATAATAATAATGGATGATTTGTGTAGCAACTGGATAGTGTTTTTAGCAGTGAATACCTCAAGAGCAGGACACAAAAGTGCTATAATAAGGATATAGAGAAAGCATGCCTCAAACAAAAAGAGGTTCAGCATAAACTACTATTTTACAACAACCGTTAATTTTCTTGCAATCTGATTGGCAAATTTTCATAATCAATAAGTGAATATAGCTAACGTCATTCATCACGCAGTGCGCGCCTTTTTGATCGCTCTTTAGGGGTTTGGGACTTCTGATCCAAAAATCAAGAAAAGGAGGATTTCATAAGTATTCATCACTGGGAGAAGTTAAAGTGCCTATAACCCTTATTGCAAGTGTTATAGCTATGAACCTCCGAAATGTTTTGAATACTTCTGTGAAAAAAGTTTTAGCTTACAGAAAATACTCAATGTTCTACACTTCTTTGAAATCGTGTAAATTTGACTTTTCCTGACCCCTGACCGCGTAAGTAAAAGACTGGGTCATCTCATCGATGCATTATTCTCAATGGCACCTTTCTATCCCAACAACGTCGATTTATAGAGAATTAATATACACAGTTTGAGTTGTTAGTAAAGAAAAAAGTCATTTTAGTCAACATACTTAAAAGTATTTCTTCAAATTATTGCAAGGTCGATGTAATCGTTATGACGTCAATACTTGAATCGACCAAGGCTTTTACTTACGCGGTCAAGGGTCAGGAAGGTCAAATTTTACACGTTTCAAACAAGCGTAGAACGCTGAGTATTTTCTTCACAGAAGCATTCAAAACATTTAGAAGATTCATAGGGTTATAGGCGCTTTAATCAGCCAAACTAATGTACTTATGGTGTGCCATAGTTTGGGCAAGAAATGTTTTATATTTTTGGACTTTTCGACTCGAAGACGCCTCGTGGTCCACATTTAATTTCACCACTGTTATGACGAAAATCATCTTTGATAATAGGGCAGCTACAATCATCTGCAAAATAATTCGGGACCCGCTCGCTTTTGAGACCATTCTTTAAATTAACCCAATGTTGTATTAGGTGCACTTTCTATCTAGAATTCATTCACAAACAACATTGAAATGGGGAGGGGGTTGGGAAGCCTCAACTGCTTTAACTTTGTGTCCAGCATTTTTTTCTCGTATATTACATATTTTTCTCGACTGTTCGACATTTTTGCAGATGATTGTCTGAGAAGTTTATTTATGAAATCGGCTACAGAATCTCGGGAAATAAGAGAATTACCACCAAACTTGGCAAGCTCTTTTATTGTTAGAAGGCAAATCTTGTGTAGTCTGCTTGAAGTGCATCCCTACTTACTGACGTCATGAATATAATATCATTTACAACATTGAGTGCAAATGACAGTAAATAATTAAAACGTTTTTTTACGAAAGTCGTAAAAAATAATAACCTTGCAGCATTGAATTAAAATGACAGTAAAGTACTTAAATGTGTTGATAAAATGACGTAAAAGACGATTTATGCAGAAGTGGGGCTTTTTTAAACAGTTTAAAACAGTTCATCCCACGATTCACCCTATTTGTGACGTCAGAATGACGTCGTACATTGATGTGATTGCTAAACCAATAGCGTCATTGGAAAGATCAGTCAATGTAGAAACAGTGTTATGATTTAACACAGGTGAAAATGAAAGGCTGAAAGGTACAACGATTTTCGCAGTAGCGGGGCTTGTTTTAACGGTTTTAAATGCTTTACACAACGGTTCATTCCTATTTTTTTACGTCATAATGACGTCATAACTTGCTCTGATTGCCAAACCAATAGCATCACTGGAAAGAGCAGCCAATGTAGGTTCAAAATATCATGAGTTAACACGCGTTTAAGCAAAAATGCTGCAAAATTACAAACGTTCACCCTTTTCACGATCTTTAAAAAAAAACAATCAAGTTATGACGTCATTCTAACGTCACAAATAGCGGTGAACCGTGTGATGAACCGTTAAAATAAACCCCAATACTGTAAATATCGTCTTTTTCGAAATATGTAAGTACTTTACTGTCATTTGCATTCAATGCTGCAAAGGGGATTATTTTTACGACTTAAAAAAAACAAAGCTATTTCTTGATTGTCACTTTCATTCAATGCTGCAAATATTATCATCTTGAGACGTCATTGTGACGTCACTAAGCAGCCATGGAAGGCAATCTGGAAAAACGATATATACATTCCAACAATAAAACAGCCTGCCAAGTTTGGCTAGAAATGTCTTATTTCTCGAGATTCTATAGCCGATTTCTTAAAGAATCTTCAAATACAATCATCTGCAAAATACTTTGAGACACGCTCGCTTTTGGAGACCATTCTTTAAATTGATCCCCTCCTCAATGTTGTGTTAGGTGCACTTTCTATCTAGAATTCATTAACAACCAACATTGCAATGGGGGAGGGGGTTGGGAAGCCTCAACTGCTTTAAACTTTGTGTCCACCATTTTTTTCTCGTATATTACATATTTTTCTCGACTGTCTCAACATTTTTGCAGATGATTTTAGATAAAAAAAACATTATCTGTAATCAAAGCAGTAGGACCAACACAGCTTTCATTTCCATTTCTTACATACTAGGGTATTTAAAAGAGCTTTATGATATAATTAAATATTCCTGAACTCAAGAAAGCTTCTTGAAATTTTGAGTCTTTTCTACGTGCGTAATTTTAAACAAGCTGCACCGAAAAAAGGGGTCAGTCAACGCAATTGAAACAAAAGATAATTAGGCGGCTTCTTTTGATCTAATTAGCTTCGGCGCATAAAAAGTTCGACGTTTGAATTGGGCCTTAACGTAAAAGCTTGTGATAAGATAATTCACGAAATCGTATTTAATTTACGCCGCTGATAAGAGAAAATTCATATTTAGGCGAGCCGTTCATTAGGCCAGCCAAAATACGAATGACGATTAAAGACCACACAACCGTATCAGATGTTTAGCCGAAGTTGCTTATTATCTAAATTCTACCAACTAAAGAAATGGGATTTACCATGGTGTTGTTTGGACTGTAGCTACTCGAAATAGGGTGTCATATTTGTCGACGTCTTGTACATATTTCATGCGTTCTTGACATAATTATATAATAAGCTAACTTATGAAGGAAGATTAAATTTAAAAAAATATATTTGCCTTACGAATCCGAATATCCTACATCTGATGAATGAAAGTGATCGAGGAATCCGTGTCCCGGATTAGTAGATCCATTGTATGGTTCAGCGAGAAGAACAGATACATAAATAAAGTAGTTTCTAATTATTCTATTTTATAGGGAAACTTTTGCTCTAGTGTAATCGTAGTCTGACACGCGGTAAATGCGGTCTGGTTGGATTATACTAGCACTGGAAAGCTACTCACATCTGATGCAAATCAGTAAGAAATATACCCGTGCATAAATATTTAAGTACACTTGTAAAACAAACGTTGTCTGGAGTTAGAGGAATGATGTGCGTTTTCTTTCTTATTTTCTTTCTCTTTTTACGCTCTCATGTAAGTCATTCTGTAATTTGCGAGCATAAAAAATTATTTAGCAAAAATCAAGAAAGCCAAATAACAAGATGGTACGCCCTACAACTATGTAGATGGCCATGCAAGAAGTGTTACTCCTTTGATCATGTCACGCTCGATAGCGTTACTTTTTTTAAAGTAAACAGAAGCCACCTGGAGCCGATGAACTTGCCACAAATAGACTAATGGCGCGTAGATCGCGATTCTGCCTCGGCCTCGTCGCTGCTGCCGTATTGATGCAAGCTGTGAATTCATCCGAGTTCTCGTACAGTAGCAAGACACCATACCGAAAACATGGCAACCTATCCACTGTACAGACACCAGACGGCTGCCAACCTGTTCATTTAAACATGGTGATCCGACACGGCTCACGCTACCCTAGCATCCACACCAAGACAAACATGCAGCTGATACTCAACCTTACAATCATCCACGAAGCATCTCCCTTTACCTACAAAAACCTCACTCTACCCTGGAGCTTACCAAAGGATTTTAACATCGCTGAATCAATTGAGCTGTCAAAAGAAGGCGAAAGAGAGATGTACGAGCTGGGGAAACGATTCCGCTCAAGGTTCCCTGAGTTGCTTACATAGTCATATTGGAACGCGTATTACAAGTTTATCACGAGTGACACACCCCGCACAGCGCAAAGCGCAGTGGCTTTTTCTTATGGCGTATTTGAAGGCAGTGGGACAATAGGAAATGCTAAGTTCCAGCCTGTAGCTATTTCTGTCTCTGGCCCCAGAGATCAAGACAAACTTCTACGGAACTACAACACCTGTCCTCTATGGAATAAGTAAATGTGGAAAGGGGATGCACGTCTGGAATTGAGGAAGTTCCGACGCGGTTTGGAGATGGAGAAAGTGATATCCGACTTAATGAGTAACCTTCAGCTTGAAGGTAAAATGATTTTCAGGATATCTGCTGACATGGCTCTGCATATGTACTGGCTTGGTGCCTTCACTGTGATGAATGGAGGGGACACAAGTTGGTGCTCAGTATTCAGTAAGGAGAATAGCAGGGTGTTGGAGTATTCTGATGATTTGAATCAGTTTTATCTACACTCTTATGGCAATGACATTAGCTACAAGATAAGCTGTCCACTGCTGGCAGACATCAGCAACACTCTCAAGGGATTCACCACGAAACACCAACCATTTTTTTTTTTTTTTAGATTTGCTCACATTGGAACCATCATCTCACTTCAGTCAATTTTCGGCATGTTTAAAGATGCTGTGCCATTAAGAGCTGATAATTACCAAGAACAAAGGAATCGCAAGTTCCGAGTTTCTAAGAACTCCCCAATGTCTGCCAACATGGCATTCGTACTGTATCGCTGCGACAAAGAACACGACAAGCACAAGTACAAAGTGCATGTGTTAATGAATGAGAGGCTTGTACAACTGCCATGTTGCCACGGTAACAACACCTGCAGTCTGGAGAGATTCATGTCATGTTATGAGGAGATGGGCAAGAAGTGTGACTTCAACAGCATGTGTCGCCTGCCAGTCAGTTTGTCAGCAGCCACTGCATACATGCCTGGAAAAGCAGCCGGAAAAGCAGCCGTAACAACAGCTCTGTATGTGGCATGTCTTCGTCTGGGCTTGCGTAAGGTCATTTCAACATAATGGACTTCTTTCCTGGGCTTCAAAAGCCTTCAAATTAAAGGGAACCTCAGCTGAAAAACAATGTTTGTTCTCAAGTGTTTGTTATGGATGCTTAAATATATTGCTGTGTTTCTCTCCAGTAAACTGTAGACTAGATATAATTTCTGCACCGATATTCCTGTCGATAAAACTCATACGAATTTCCTCCGTGCCGCCATCTTGGATCTCATGACGTCACAGTGTTGACCCTATTGTTACACAACAAAAAGCTATTGTTTCCTGACAATAGGGGCAACACTGTGACGTCATAAAATCCAAGATGGCGGCGCGCAGGAAATTCAAAAGTTTTATCGACAGGAAAATCGGTGCATAAATGACATCTAGTGTACAATTTACTGGAGACGAACACAGAAACAGTTTAGGCATGCATAATAATCATTTGAGAGCAAACATTGTTTTTCAGCCGAGATTCCCTTTAATGTAGGAGTGTGACATAATTTTATCAGAGAAGGTCAGAGATTAAAGATCTTCACATCTTCTTAAATAAGGATATAAAATCGTAAATTCTACATCGGCATTCACGTTTATAAATCAGTCACGCCAGACTGTCACGAGTTACCGACGTTAAATAAGGTTGCTTTCATTCGTTAGACACTAACTAGCCTCGCTCTGATACCATTGTTACCAGAATTATTCCCGCGTGGGCATGAGATATGAATAAGGTTCACATTAGCTAATTATCTGAATAATAACCAGTATGTATATACTCCAATCATTAACTTCTTATCAAAATTTACTTCAAGCCTGTACATATATTATACAGTTAATTGGTTTAAAAGTAATGGAGTAAAAGTGCAAGTACCATATTAAAAATAATAATAATAAATAATAATAAAATATTGCATTGTTCTTTGTTTCTCGCCAAAAGGTATTAATCTTGCAAATTTTGTAACATTTCTGGCATTTAATTCCTACTTTTCGCGGATCCTGTGACGTCATAAGACGACTCAACTCCCTCCCTAGAGAAAACTACTACAATAAAATCCTGTAGGTTTCCTTTGTGACATCACAAGATGAACAATCCCACAATTCGGGTAGCTTTTATACTAGTTTAATTGCTGCTCCTGCCTCTCGAAGAAAACTGATTTAGACAACTGAAATATATCAGATATAGAATTTTGGGCGTTGTGTTATGGTGCTACTTGAACTTTAAGCTAAACAAAACTCAAAGCCTTCTATACCTCTCCAATATATGAGTCTCGAGCTTGTATGCGATAAAATAATATAAATAAATAAATAATGGTCTTTAATTCATTGATAAAATACATATGTTACAATTTAATTTAATAAAATACGGAATACTAATTATAATCTAAATAAAATACAATTGTGTATACATATTAAATACTGTTAATGATACTGATAATAATAATGTTGTAATCATATGTTAAATTAAGTTACTAATTTAAAAAGGCAAGTAAAAATCTAAAAAGCAAATACAAATCTAGAATACAAACTATGCTAGCCTGCGAAAGCAACCGCCTGTTGCATGCCCACCCAACGGGCCCACCCAACGGGCCCACCCAAACATGGGAAGTCCGCTGGGTGAACACACAAGAAGCGGCCACGCCCGCAGGCTATAACTATGCACGCGAGGTTAAAATAGGTGACAATAAAAGGATTAGACAGCCAAGTTGTACTTAAAAATGAGACGATGAATTAAGTAGTTCTTAAAACGTGAGGTATTAACTTTAGGGAGTAGACTATGCTTCTTTCTAAGATTATATTGGGTAACTTTAGCTTTCGTAAGGAGATCATTCATGGGATGTAGCTCGAGTTTTCTAACTTTGTTGAATATCTGCTTATCCTGTCTCTAACAGACTATGTACCTTAATATGCTTAGATATATATTTACGTTTGAAACAACGATCTAAAAAACACTGAATAGTAGTAAGTTCTGCATCAGATGTAGCATAAACTGAAAGGCCATAGGTAATGTTAGGTAGAACGATACTGTAAAATAGGTGATCTACTTCTGTCTGGCTATATCCTTCTTTTCTCAGAGAACTAAGTACAAATAGGCATTTATTAGCCTTGTTTAGCTTACTTCTTACGTGAGAGGAGAATCTACAGTTCGATTGAAAAGTCACTCCTAAAATAGTGAGCTCCGTGCATTGGGGTATGTTTCTGATAATTGTATAGGCTCTAAGTTATTTTTCTTTCGGAATACAAGTTCCTTACACTTAGTCGGATTACAAGACATAGAATTTAGATCAGACCAATCAAAAAAGTGTAGAAGTGTTTCTGCCGAGATGTCTGCACAATCTTTATTAATGGGGACCAATATCGTCGAATCATCCGCATACTTGACCAAAGAGCAGCCATTATTGTCATTACGGAGATCAAAGTCGTTTAAAATTTTTTTAAACAAGTATGGGCCACTCACACTTCCCTGTGTAGTCCCTTTATTGACGCACTTCCAATCACAGATAATACCGTTTAAAACAACACGCTGCTTCCTGTCTTTAAGAAAATCGATGTACCAGTTGATGATCATAGGGTGCAGTGGCCACGTTTTCATTTTCTCACACAGGATGTAATGGCTAACCGAGTCAAAGGCCTTCGAGACATCCATTGCAAATAGTCTAACTGCAGTAGAGTTTGTATCGTCCAGTTGTCTGTATAACTTATGCTGTATGCAAAGTAAGGCATCGGTACAGTTACCCCCATCCCGATAAGCAAACTGTGTAGTGCTAAGGTTCCCCTCTACATCATCTTTACAAAAGGTGCGGAATACCACTTTCACAAATGCTCTAGCGATCACGGGCGTTACATTAATGCTCGTTGTCTAAGTGGGTTACAGTAGTCACACTGTGTTTAGTTCTCGTTGTCTAAGTGGGTTACAGTAGTCACACTGTGTTTAGTTCTCGTTGTCTAAGTGGGTTACAGTAGTCACACTGTGTTTAGTTCTCGTCGTCTAAGTGGGTTACAGTAGTCACACTGTGTTTAGTTCTCGTTGTCTAAGTGGGTTACAGTAGTCTGTAATGTTTAACCTAGCAGCCAGTAGATATTGTTTCACTTATACATGTAATATGAAGTATTTTAAAGTGAGCAAATTTTTGTTTAGTTTGCACGATCGACCTTCCATACACTGCAACTGTTATTGATAAAAGAATACACCTTGAACCCATGACTACCTTCGAGTTTCCGGGCAGCCTCTTTCCTCTTTGTTCCCATAGGCCATCCCAATAAAATGGCTCATTTAACATCTTCTAGCTGCAGGACTTAGTAACATGTTTTTTTTGGGGGGGGAGGGTGGGGGGGACCGGGGGGGACCCCACCGACCGACCACCATCATGAGGGGTTCCCTTGTTCATTGACGCCATCTTTAAATTCTCCAAAAGGATCCCAGAGTACAAAAAGGTCGTTTGCAAACTCGTTCCCAGGGCATCCACACGCTACACCCAGCAGGTCAATAATTTCAAGATGGTGCACTCAGTTCAAAAAAGAAATTAACTGAGATGAAATTTGAACTACATGGACAACATTGAAAATTAAACCTCAAGCATGGATCCCATTTAAATAAAAATACCAAATGACTATATATATTTTTTAAATATAATTTATCAATATCTTCCCTCCCACTACACACACACTTGGCACTGCTGTGGAGACTACTGGAAATTCAGTTCGTCCTTCACTTCATTCATTTCATATCTCACTTACCTTCAGGTCTGCCACTACCCCAAAGTCCCTCATAGGTCATCCCACATGAATGCACCATGGAACCTTCTCCATGAAAATCATCTCCCCACCACTGGCCCTGCATGATTCAGGACAAATTATTCTCAAACTCACGCATTAATAATTCATTCATCAAGTCAAAACAAGAGAAACCATGACCATGACAAGTAATTAGAAATCAAAGCTTTGCACAGTTTTCAACCCCGTCTCACAGTCTTTTCAAATCTGTTCTATAAAACACATTTGGCACATTTAAATTCCAGACTTATTGTTTACAACTCTTTCGTATACCAGCTTACCTCTAATCATTAAGTTGCATTCGGTTTTTTATTAATTTTACCCTTGGCTGATACGTCATGGTCTGAAGGGTGGGGTTATGAAACAGTGTCACTGTTCTCTAGAAAATGGTAAAAGCGATACCCAAGTACAAAACACCTATGGTCTCAAAATGATGTTTGCACTTTCCTTAAAACTGAAATCGCAATAAAAACGATTTATTTTGCAATGCAAGACTATAGGATTTCTTTAGAAAGTGTATTGCACAATAGTTGTCGATTAGTGGTTGAGATCGCATATAATCCTCTCTCCTCAGTCATTTTCTAATTCTTGTTTTCTTACACTTTCATTCTTCAAATTGCTTTGATAGAATAGTTATTTTCCAGATTTTCCTGCATAATGAGTAACTCATGATCAGTTTTGCTTGGAGAACTAACTGACGTCATCAAAACATTGTGCGATACACATTCAAAAAATTCCTATATGCTTGCATTGCAAAAGAAATGGTTCTTATTGCGATTTCAGTTTTCAGTACAGTCCAAATATCGTTTGAGACGATAAGTGTTTTGAACTCGGGTATCCCTTTAAATGCTAAACTCTCACAAGGGCATTTCCTGCACATTTTGGGACCCTTTGATGACACACAAATATGTTTAATATGTATATAATTACATAATTGTATTTAGGGCGCATTCGATTGACTGTCTTTTATCACAATGAGAATTTAGTCTCTGGAAATCACTGGTTCAGGCACATTTTGCACTGTAAGCTACAAACACTTGCTGATACATATACACATTCAGGATACATTTTGTATTCCAGTGGCTAAAAAAAAACAAATAATACAAGCAATTTGTAGTGATCACTCAGCAAGGTTCCCACACATCACATTTGCAGGAAAAAGATTCCCTGACATTTCACTGATTTTCACTGACCATGAAGCATTGTTCACTGACCTCCAGCGCATGCTCGTATTTGTTCCTAATATTCAATTGCTATTTTGAGACAGCAATATTGAACAAAACAGCCCCCAAAATAGGTATGTTGAAGCCTGAAAATAAAAATTCCCTCAATTTTCACTGACTTTTCATTGAAATTTGGGATTTCCCTGTTGGACCAAATCTTAAATTCCCTGACAATTCCCTGACCTTGAAGAAAATGTTTCCCTGACCGTGTGAACCCTGTCATTCTGTGTATTCTTATTTCGGAATGAGATCAGTTGAAATTACACCCAAATTATGCACAGTCGTTTTACAGGATTGCTTCCATACCATTGATTCTCACTCAGTTTCATTGCTAAACATTACAGTACATTGTATAAACTGATCTTTATTTAACAAATAAAAGATGGTTCTCCTTGTTATATAACAAAATAATGCACGCTAATGCACGCTAATACACGCTCGAACGCGAGTACATTTAGCAGCTTTTCAAGACCTCGAACGTGCATTGTTTTGTTTTATAATGTAGATACGATAGTACGCACGCTCTGATTGGCCAAAAAGCCATGTTTTATCAGAGTATATAGCATGGTTTGCCATGTTTTATTGTTTTCAAGTGGCGGTTTTCTTTCATCGCGCGTGTAAATCTATATTATAAAACAGATAAAGAAGCCTTAAATCCATGTTGTTTTTATTAATTCATAATCATAAAACACTCTGGTCATTTGAGAACATGTTGAAAGCATGCGCCTTCGGCGTGTGCTTTAACATTTCTCTCATGTTCTCAAATGCCCATTTTTTTTATGATAGTATAAAACATGGCTAAGGCTTCTTTGTTTATTAAATATAACAAGGAGAACTATCTTTTATACTGGTGGCAGCGAAAATCCCATTTTAATGTACTTGGCTTGTTTACAACATTTTTCGTCGCTGATTGGTTCAATTGTGACAGCTTGACATTGACCATTTGAAAGCTTGTTTCTTATTGGATGAAGTAACCTGCTAAGAATAGAACACGTCAATCGATAAAATTGCAAGAGCCGGAAAATGAAATGGGTTGGTAATATTGTCATCTGGTCAAAACTGTTGCAGGAAACAAAGTGCTTTCTTTTTACAATTTCTGGTCAGCACAGGAGAGGTTAATCTGCACATTGTGATAGTGCAAGGTATTGAAAATGCCTGATGGAAAAGCACTCACAGTCACAGAGAAAGCGTGAGCGAATTAGCAGCAGTTGAACTGGACACGTGAGTTGAGGATTGCCGACTATTTTCTACAACAACTGCATAGTTGACACTGATTACTGATTCTGTGGTCTGAAGTAAAAAAAAATTATCCAAAGGAACATCATTGTAAAATGCTGCTCTGATGGCCGTGATGCATAGCTTTTGAGCCTCTCTTAGTTGGCATGGCCGCTATACACGAATCTACTCTTCTGAAATTCTGCCTTCGGGGATTTATCGCCCGTTTTTCATTCAGGAACCTCTCAAAGGAATTTCTACATAAAACCAGAGAAATTCAGAGAAATCCAGAGAAATTCTTCGTAATTCACTGTTCAGGTTTCAGCATAAAGCAGGCGTATTACAGTTATCGTCAAGTTATTGGTGAGCCATGTCTTGATGTTGTGTTGTCACTTTCCACTCGTTTAATACACCACATATTTCTTAAATTCAATCATTTTTTATATCAAATTGTCAATGAGTAACACTGTATTAGAATGTGGACATTGCTTTTCTCAACTTCAAACGTTTTAGCATCCCATTTTGTGGTCGCTTTAGAGTACGAAGCCGATGCTAAATTCTCTCGTCGATCATTTTCTTTTAGTTTTGGGAAGCGACTTTTATGTTGCTATTCTTCAACACACCTTAGAAACTCAAAGTCGGACATGTTTTCCTCCCAGTCTATGAAATTATCTCCGTTAGCTATCCAAACTCGCGAATAACAATCACTGATACGTTTTGTTTTGATTGGATGCTCAGCGTGCTTGATTTTCAAATCGCACGTTATTAGGATGATCTCATAATTTATATTATAATTTCTTTTCTTCCGTTAATTTAGTTCAATAATTAATAATAATAATTATTATTATTATTCACAGCTGCGAGTACTGTTGACCTACTGCAACTTTGAGCAAAACAAATTATGAAATACTTAAGGTTAGAGACTGATGTGAGTGCTTTATCGGCAAATACAAGCACGCGCTGACTGTACGATGAACGATAAATAACAAGAGGCCATCTGGGCTTTCACTCGGGCCACATGAGATTGAAGATGAAATACACTTTCATTTGAAATCCCCATAGTAATAACCAAAGGGAATAATTATTAGCTGAATATTAGCAGTCTTTAGGAGTAGCCGGTAGCGCGGTGACTTTCATTCTCTGCTCCCCTAGTAATTTAATACTTTTGTTTTTTTCTCGTATGTGAATTAAAGTAGTTGACCTTTTACTGTAAACACTACTTATTCAAGTAACACACGTTTACAATTTAGTCTGCTGTTCTGTTATACTGCAGGTTCCGAGTACTAATAGATGTTTGTCTCAAATGTATGTTTATATTTGGCCCAAATTATCCGTCCGTCCAACCTGTGATGGAGCTATCACTATATTTCTCTACTGTTCTTTCTACCCTGTGGCTCTTAATCAAGTTCGCTGATCGCCGCTTCGCGGCTCTTTCTCCACGGCGTCTTTTTTCTCTATAAAACCTCTGGAAGTCATGTTAATTGTATTCGTGGTCAATTTGTGGGCCTCTTTGTAACTTTAGCTGCTGTTCTTGACGAGTCCATTACGCCGTCCATATGACAGCATCTTGATTTCGGTCTTGTATATATTATCTTGCTGCACTAATTTGTCTTCCAAATGACTGAGTTTCGTTTCTTGATTCGTGTTTTGACGTGACGAGAGTAAGAATCAGTTAGGTCAGCCTCCATGTTACAAATCAAGGTCTTTAAATCAGCGAGAGAGTTCTTATTGCGGGCAAACAACTCTCGTGAAGAATCTAAAGAATTCCGTCTCTTCCGGTTTGAATTTGACTCATGTGTATGTGTACGTATTGCTTTTGGAGTTTCAAGGATATGTTGATCCAAAACTACAGGCTCTTGGGGTTTTTCATTGAACATGTTCTCAAGAACATGTTCTCAAGCATGTCGCGCGTGACCTCTGTTTCTTCATCCAACGACTCCGAAGTATCTTTTAAGATTCATTAAGTTCTCTACTTTCATCTGTAATCTGGGAAACTCAATCTTTGCCCATGCCTCATATGCGGTGCCTTGGCACATAACTACTCCTGTTGTTAAGTAGACGTGGATGGTTATAAGTAACATGATGAGTCCATTTTGTATTTGTTGGATTAAAGATTATTAACTGAAATGCCTGTTGATTATCTCTAATTAAAAGCGTTACCCTCATTCACAAAACTTCAGTATGCTCATTATATTACAGAACTATAAAGGGACTGTTGGAGGGGTTTTCTGGAACCAAAACCTCGCCCGTGAGAGGATTCTAGTTTAACAACTCGAACGAAAGTACCAATAATCTGATAGGGAATTGTGCTGTCACCGAAGCCCTAGCTACGTACGTACGATTAAATTAAACATCTCGTGTTAATTATATACGCAGTCTGTGCGGCTTTCACGATTACCATCATCGACATTACATTATACGGCGCCAGGCGGCTCCGTCTTCAAGTATGTGCACTTGAACAGTGTGAGCTGATTGGTTAACCGGACCGGAAGTCGACAATTTTGCTGCACTGAACAAAAAAAACGGGTCAATTAATGCATAATTTCACGCATGCGCAGAAATTGTTGCACCGAACAAAAACGGCCTGCAGATTTCAACTCGGGCCTGCCACAGGCAGCCCGAGTAAAAACTAGATTTAGCCTGTATATTTATAATATATAAAATGTATATAGTGGCACCAAGGGAACTAGTACTACTACTACTAACAGAGGAGAGAGTCAATGTATTTAGCATGATATTGCTATAATTGGGGACAAATTCATTTACTCTATATCTATACGACTATATAATTCCACTACACTTGAGGTTGGTCACTATAAGAGATTTGGTTGCATTCTCAGTGTTGGCTTACAATTTAACATTGTGATCCAAGAAGACACAAAGCTTTTAGAACCATTTGCAGATGTCAGAGCAAAGGCATGCAGCAACAGTTCTCCTAGTTATTTTAAGGTCCTACCTGGATTTGAACTCACTACCTCCTGCACAACAGACAGACACTTAACCACCGAGCTTACTGGTTCTGTGATGGGCCAAATTTTATTCAGATAAAATTAATCCAATTATATTAAAATAAAATTATAAATACATCTGAGACATTGAATAAATGTAGCCCATGTTGTTTTAGCATAGTTTTTGTCATAAATAAATATTATTATTATAGCCAGAGCAAATGCCCCATGTTTGCCGGAGGGGAGGGGGGGGGGGGGTGTTATTAATATATTGTAACCAGGACTGATCTGATAATATTACTTTCATTCTGGATGATAGAATGTATTTCTCAGCAAATATTAGCTTTTATGCATTTTTTAAAATTAAAAAGAGTTTGTACTCTTTCACTTCATATTTATTTATTTATTAATACTGTATTAATTGTATTACTATATATATGGCAGCGTATATATTGTAAATAACTTGACCAAATGGAATAGTTTGTATATGTATTTGTTCATGTCCTGCGACCTACTAATTTAATTTCAATTCCATGTAAACTGGCTCCTGGCATTTTTAACTTCTCAGTTATTTCAGGAAGCCAGTACCCTCAGTAAATATGTATTTTTTCTTACCATTAATTTGTCACACTTGTAAACTTTGTAAGGGTATAATAAATTGTTATTGTTGTTGTAATCTCTCCACCACCACCAACATCTAACGGTTTTAATCCCAAGCAAGAGAATCTGGCTGTTAACCTAAGCATATCAGCACTTATTATTGAATCAAAAAGACCTGTTCAATGTCATTAGAGAGCATGATTTCGCAGTGATACTTTTTATGATTCAGATTTTTGGAGAGAACTGCTCGGGTATGTGAAATGATTGGAGATACTGTAGTATGAAAGTTACATTTTCCTCTGGTTCGCTTTGGACGTTTTAGTTACCCTACAGACTTTTCGACGTGATTTTACAAACAAATTATTTCTCCATTTTTTTAAAAATATCTCTGATTTCTCTCTTCTCCGTCCTTACGGGTTTGTTTTCTAACTCGCCTCACTTTTCTGCTTTTTCCTAAAATTCGTTTAAGTAATTAAGATGTGCTTGCGACTTGTTTTATGACAATGAGTGTTTGCAGCACGTCTCTGTGTACATACATGTGATTATGTACGCGTACATGTCTGGTTCTTCGACTTAATAAAATTTGCAATTATCTTCTACTGGCATGTCTGCATTCTTCCAGAGATTGACGTATATAATCATGATCAGAAGGATAACACTGGATATAAATAGACTTGGTAAAAAAGTACACTGACTATCGCAAAAAATCGACAAAGAAATGCAGATATAAACACGCAATGATTTCAACCTCACCGTACCTTCATGACCTGACAAGACACTGTTCAGTTTCACTTTCCCTCTCAGCTTTGCTCTTGAGTTGAAGTTGAGGTTGGCTTTGTTAACCTCTTATATAGTTGTATGGTATTGTGCAGTATATTTGAGTATACCAATCCACAGAGATTCAAATAACAAAGCCGTGGCGGAAGAGAAGCTTAAACAAGAAATATTTTGTCCTCCTAGTAAAACACAACATCTTCCCATTTCTATCGAAGAAGCCTTTGGTTTCAGCAGCAAATTAACACGCTAAATTCCAATTCGATATGTGGAGCTTTCATCATACAGCCCTTTCAGGTCGTCATCTCGTATATAAATGCACTGGCCATCTGGGTAAAAAACGCGATCCTTCGGCTCCGACAAGAGCGCCAGTTGAAATATCCTGAGCCTGTTGGAAGGCTTTCGCACGAGTGAAGTTAAATAAAACATTACACTGCTTACATTTGAGAGATGGGACTCCAAATTAGAGAGAAATTTCCTCGCGGGTCCACCATCTTGATTTCACTGTATTAAATTATGTAAATAAATTAACCTGGCGAGTGTTACATGACCATCACAGTGCAATCTGATTGGTGGTGAACTTGAAATTTAATACATGGTCATAAATGTTGCTGCATGAAACAAAAAATAACGGCTTGCAGATTAAGACTCGTGCCTGCCACAGGCAGCCCGAGTAATGAATAATGCATGAGGCTGTAGGCCGGAAGCATGTATGAAGAAAATTGGAGTTCATCGTTCAGTCAGCAAGTGACTGTACATGTATTTGCCGATAAACACAAACATAAAGGCTCTAACCCTTTTAATATTCAAACTGAGTGCACTGTCAGCAGTGAGTTTCAATTGAAATCAGTTGTCAATAACAATTTCATAAAGAAATCAAATATTCCAGATGAATAAAATAATTTTTCGGTAAATATATCTATCTACAAAGAAATGTCATTTCAATAGACAATGAATGAAAAAATGACTTTTAATATCCAACTAAGTAGAGAACTTTGCAAAGAATAATTTACTTTGGCGTTTCGTCAGTTTAGTTAAAGTGCCCCTCGACCCTTTTGCAATTTTTATATATATGAAACTTTGAAAGGTTTTGAGTACTTCTGCAAATAAATGTTTGGCTTACAGGGGATGCTCTATGTTCTAGGCTTGTTTGAAATGGTGAAAATGTGACCTCTCCTGACCCATTACCGTGTAAGAAAAAGCCTGGGTCGATTCCCTATCTTACGTCACCTCATTAATGCATTATTGTCCATGACGCCTTTCTATCACAACAGCATCGATATATAGAGAATATACACAGTCTGTGAGATTGTAGTAAAGAAAACAGCTATTTTAGACAAAATGCTAAATATTTATTCAAGTTATTGCAAAGTCGAATGAATTGGATGACGTAAGATAGGGAATCGACCCAGGCTTTTTCTTACACGGTAATGGGTCAGGAGAGGTCACATTTTCACCATTTCAAACAAGCCTAGAACATAGAGTATCCTCTGTAAGCCAAAAATTTCTTCGCAGAAGTACCCAAAACCTTTCAAAGTTTCATATATATAAAAATTGCAAAAGAGTTGAGGGGCACTTTAAGGGAATGAAAACAAAGACAAAGCAAAGTTGTCTTGCGAGCTCGATTGAATCAGTATGAGTGTACATTTTAACTCGAAAATGTTTCTCTTGGAGCCACGTCTTCAAATATCAAGTATTTAGCCGGCTTAATATTCCTTCGGCCTCATGCAGTATTCAGTATTTTTCGTTCATCGTACAACGTCTTGAAAAACTGCGGATGCACGAGTGCAATTAGCAGCTTTTTAAGACCTCGAAAGTGCATTATTTTGTTACTGATAGAACAAGGAGTACTATCTTTTATTTGTTTGATAATATAAACTTCAATTTAGACGAAGGAAAGTATAAGCTATCTTAGAAACCCACGTAAAAATCTAAAAGCAAACTGAAGACAGAAAAAGAACCATTTCACTGAACTTGACTTCTTTACAACATTTCTCATCGCTGATTGGTTCAATTGTGAAATCTCGTTTCTTATTGGATAAAATAACCTGCGAAGAATAGAACGTGTCAATCGATAAAAGTGAAAGACAGAAATTGCAAAAGCTGGCAAATGGGCTGTAAAATTGTCAACAAAGGAAAGAAAGTGCTTTCTTTTTACAATGTCTGGTCAGCACAGGAGAAGTTAATATGCACATTGTAATAGTGTGCATACATGTATAAAAATGCCTGATGTAAAGGCATTCATAAGGAAAGCGTTGACACATGCGTTGAGGATTGTCGACTATTTTCTACAACTGCATCGTTGACACTGGTTACTAATTCTATGGCCTGGAGAATGCTATTTTCTTTATCCCAAGGAACTGTGTTTCAAATGCTGCCATCGCCCAGAATGGGCTTTGTTAGTGGGACACTTTGAGATTTTGGAATGCATTAAGGTCAGCTAATTATAATATTAATGAGTTAGAGGATTGTCCTACGATTGGCTTAAATAAATGAGCTTTGGGAGTTGCTTGTCCCTAGCCGATCTCAAATGGAACGAGCTTTGGGAGTTGCTAGTCCCAAGCTAGTCCCAAGCCGATCTCTCAAGTGTGAAAGTCAATTCAATAGAAGTTCGTAAAACCAGGTAATGGTGAAAGAGCGAAGCAATAGTTTATCCACATGCAAAACGACAAAGCCCTTCGGCTTAAACCTCATGCTCAATTTCTTCACAGCGTGTTCAGAACGAATCGCAAATCAGTCTAAATACAGATTCTAGGAAGCTGTAGCTTTAAAATGAGATGTTATTCAAGCTTATATGTCCCCTAGAAGTCAAACAAAATCACCAAATGAAACTGAACTGCATGAGTATACTTTTGTTCAACTCGCGTCGAAGCGGTAAAAATAGCCGGTCCGCAATTCCAACTTGTTCTCAATTTTCTCCCAATCGTGCCAACTCGCATCGCAAATAAGTCTGGAGTGAATACAGATTCTAGGAAGATATAGCTTTAAAATGAGACATCATTCAAGCTTATTCTTGCCCTAGAAGTCAAACAAAATCGGATCCACAAAATCACCGCTAGTTGTGTTCATGGCAACTCACGTAGAAGCGGGGAAAAAGCCGGTCGGTAAAACGGCAAACAGTGCTCCAAGCCGTTCTCAATTTTCTCCTAGTCGTTTTCAAATCACATCGCAAATAAGTCTGAATACAGATTCTCGGAATATGTTTTCAAATTGTTTTCAAACCGCATCGCAAATAAGTCTGAATACAGATTATAGGAAGCTGTAGCTTTAAAATGAGACATCATTCAAGCTTATTCTTGCCCTAGAAGTCAAACAAAATCGGATCCACAAAATCACCGCTGGTTGTGTTCATGGCAACTCACGTAGAAGCGGGAAAAAAGCCGGTCGGTAAAACGGCAAACAGTGCTCCAAGCCGTTCTCAATTTTCTCCTAGTCGTTTTCAAATCACATCGCAAATAAGTCTGAATACAGATTCTCGGAATATGTTTTCAAATTGTTTTCAAACCGCATCGCAAATAAGTCTGAATACAGATTATAGGAAGGTGTAGCTTTAAAATGAGACATCATTCAAGCTTATTCTTGCCCTAGAAGTCAAACAAAATCGGATCCACAAAATCACCGCTAGTTGTGTTCATGGCAACTCACGTAGAAGCGGAAAAAAAGCCGGTCGGTAAAACGGCAAACAGTGCTCCAAGCCGTTCTCAATTTTCTCCTAGTCGTTTTCAAATCACATCGCAAATAAGTCTGAATACAGATTATAGGAAGCTGTAGCTTTAAAATGAGACTTCATTCAAGCTTATCCCTGCCCTTGAAGTCAAACAAAATCACCCAATGAAACTGAACTAGTGAGTATAGTTGTGTTCAACTCGCGTTGAAGGTCTTGAATTGGTAAAAAAAGCCGGTCTGCAATTCCAACTCCTTTTCAATTTTCTCCCAATCATGTTCAAATCGCATCGCAAATAAGTCTGAATACAGATTCTAGGAAGATGTAGCTTTAAAATGAGATATTATTCAAGCTTATCCTAGAAGTCAAACAAAATCGGACTCACACAGAAACTGAGCTAATTAGTTGCCGAAGCGCTAAAAAAGCCGGTCGGCAAAACGGCTAACATTGTTCCAAGCCGTTCTCAATTTTCTCCCAGTCGTTGATTCAGGACCCTTTGGCTGATTTAAAACTCCCGCTCTCTTCGCTTTACAACACCTCCCACGGGACTCAACACGCTGATCATTGCTTGATAATTGTCTACTTTGAAAATCCCGCTCGCTTCGCTCCGCTTGTTAAACACCCCCAAGGGACTCAACACTCTAATACTCAATTGAAGAGTTCAATTCATCTGGGCCCGGTTCCTGAAAGCCCGATTAGCGCTAATCCTGGATTAACTCTCAACAAAACATATTAGTTGTCATGGTAATTAACCCTGGATTAGCGCTAATCGGGCTTTCAGGAACCGGGCCCTGGTGGCCAGAAATGCCGAATTATTTAACTTTTTCAAGTTTTTTATCCAAGGTACAGGGTTTTTTGTGACCATTTGGAGAGCTTGAGGTCTCATTTTAAAGTTAATTTTTAGGGCTACAAGAAGCCGCGTGTAAGCCATTTCTGCGTCTTATATTTCTAGTTGTATATCGACCATGAATATTGTCCCGAGCAACTTTCCATACAAAATTCGCTCAAAACTCGCCAAGATTCAGAAGGCTAAGGTACAGGGATTTTTAAAAGATACAACTAAAGTAAATAGCCCAGCTGTTTTGTGTGACCCTTAGCTATAATAAACCGCGTGTAAGCCATTTTTCTGTTCAAAATCCTTAATATGAGAGCGCTTCAAAGGTATGCTGGTGAAGAGGTTTTCGCCGTTTTCTCTGTATTTGAATCTGCCGCTGCCTCATTAACCAGCAATGGTTCAATGATTTTCGGGCCTCTAATGAGATTCAGGGCTGAATATGTCCACTGATTCTGGGCGATGTCTGATAGCCGTGTTGCGTAGCTTTTGAGGCTCTCTTCATTGGCATGGCCGCATGATCTACTCTTCCGAAATTCTGGGTTCTTTGCAAGTTTTATCACCTGTTCTTCATTGAGGAACATTCAGGAACCTCTTAAACGAATTTCTACAAACCAGAGACACCCTATTGCATTATTTGCCATTCATTGTTCTGGGTTAGACTACGAACTAGGCAGTCCAATAGCAGAGGAATGCAGGAAGGTGTTAATTGCGTAGTTTCATTTGTCCACCACATTGGCTTAGACACCAAAATCCACGAAAACGTTACCAATAATATTGTTTTGTCCCAGGTTTTTTACAGATTTGAATTGCACAAAAGGGAAGTACTCTTGAGATGCAGTTTCAATAGATTTGATTTCAGAAATGGCTTAGTAAATGGTTGATGTGTGTTCTGTAAGGAAATCAGAAAATTCTACGGCGCCAAAAGCCTATTGCCACTGCACAATAGAATATTGCCTAGTTTTTACACGCACTGTTAGTCGAGTTCTTGGTGAGTCATCGGTCTGTAGTTGTGTTGTCATTTTCCTCTCGTGATTGGCCCATTGCGTTTTCACTTGCTCCTGTGATTGGCTCTGTAAGTTTTACTACACTCAACTGAAAATCGCTCTAGAATGCGGACATTGCTTAGCAGCCCATTTTGTGATCGCCTTAGTCACTACAGACCTTAACACCTCATAGTCGTACATATTGTCTTCCCAGTCTCTGAAATTATCTCTGTTATCCATATTAAACTCGCAAAAACAATCACCGGTACGTTTTGTTTCGATTTTTTTCTCGAGCGTACATTTAATACGATAGATATGCTTGTACCCGCGTATAAGCCTTACCCCAACTTTGGCCCTCGTTTTTGTCCAAAAACTTACGGCCTATACGCGGATATGTATGGTACTTGATATTCCACCTTCGTGCAAAGTACAAAATCCAAGCATGTGATTGGCTAATGACAGTGCTTTATTGGTGACAACAGCACGCTGTGCGCTCAGTTGGAATATTAAAAGGGTTAGAGATTTTAATATGTTTGTGTTTTATTGACAAATATAAACCAAAACGTCTTCATACATCATTTGGCTTCCGGCCTCCCAGTCATGCAGCACATGCATATATTTGTCATTATAATATAAATTATGGGATCATCCTAAGAACACGCGACTTCATGATTGGATGCTCAGCGGTTTTAATTCTATTTTATCACGACGTGCATAGTTTCACGAGAAAACCTCGCTTTCTCTTGTGCTTGAAGGAATGATTTTCCTAAGAATCTTGTTAGTTAATGGGGCAATAAAAGAATTAGAATTCTGGAGTGATTTAAAGACAGAAAGGTTTAAATATACAAAAGAAACGACAAAGAAAGTTGTAACCATATTCGAAGTTGCGATAGCAGTTGGCATGACAATCTCTTCGGAAGAAGTTTTGTTTCCAGTACGAGCATTAATGAACCTTAATTATATTCCCAAAAACAAGTCATCAAAGTTTGGGGAACGGCCTATACGCGCATATTTACGGTAGTTATAAATGATTGAGTAAATGCATTTATATATTAACTGAACACTTACAGCATAAATAGTCCCTTCTGCAGTTTTAAAGATGCCATGGCCTTGTCGCATGTCATTGACCCAGTCTCCTTCATAGATATCTTTATTACTAACAGATACAAAAAAGCAAACCAGAAACAATAATTTGATTTAATTCTGAAGCAAAGTAAAGTAAAGTAAAGTAAAGTAAAGCAACTTTATTTAACGTCGGTAACTCGTGACAGTTTGATGAGACTGATAAACATGAGGACGACGGAGTCCTACGATTTGACGTCCTTATCCGAGAAGACGTGAAGGTCTAACCATTTGCAGTTGTTTCACAAAGGCAGCACCTTCTACTCAGTTATTTTAAGACCCTGAGCGTTGGTCCGGCCGGGATTTGAACCCGCGACCTCCCGCGCAACAGACCGGAGCTTAACAACTGAGCTAACTAAGAAAACAAAAGAATACTCAGTCCATTCGGTTTAACAGTATTGCATAAGCGACGAGTGGAATTGAGTCTGACAATTTCTTTGAATCACACAGCATTTAAAGGGAACTGAACCCTAAAATCAACCCAAGATGTATTCGAAAGAAATAAGTTCTGATGTTTTATTTCTGTGATATCTGTCTATGAAGAGAAAATTAGTTTTCAAATTAGATCGTCTGTACATCGCGGTGGTTGTGAGGAAGGTTTTCATATTTCCTCTTCATAGATGCGCAACACAGAAAAATAAAATATCAGAACCTATTTCTTTCGAATACATCTTAACCTATAGTTGTTGGAATGATTTTAGGGTTCAGTTCTCCTTTAAGAAATGAAAATATATCATCAGTTAAGACTTCTGTGAATTGCTTATTCAATTAATTAAATTAAGGTAAGTGAAATATCACTTTTGAAACTGAAGTGATATTTCACTTTTGGGTAAGTGAAATATCACTTTTGAAACTGAAGTGATATTTCACTTTTGGGCAAGTGAAATATCACTTTTGAAACTGAAGTGATATTTCACTTTTGGGCAAGTGAAATATCACTTTTGAAACTGAAGTGATATTTCACTTTTGGGCAAGTGAAACATCACTTTTGAAAAGTGATATCTCACTATTGAGAAGTGAAATTTCACTTACAGCAAACGTCCCTGTGCTAATACATGACAGTTTATGTACATGTATAATCTTCGGCTCAACTTTTACTCTCACTTCATAAGTTGTATTTCTTGCTGAACCCCACCATTCGCGTGTTTAAACAAATGAAGACAAGACTCGGCGCGCTAACAATCTTCGGATAACTTGTATTCTAATGTTTCAAGTATTTCTTACTGAATGCCGCTGTTTGTGGTTTATACCAACGAAGACGAATGCTTCAAAACAAGACTCTGCGTGCCAACAATCTTTGGCTGAGTTTTATTCTTGTTTCAATTCTTTCATAAGCCCGGTCCTCACTAGCGACATAAGCACAAGCATAACTGAGCACACGAATCTTATGTGCTAGTGAGGACAGCCGCAACATAAGAATAATGATTATATGGCTCTGTCGCTTGTTGCATTCTGATTGATCGATAGCCGGTCAAGATATTTCCATATTTGACCACAGTTAATACGCATTTGTGCTCCGGCCCGGTACAGAATTCCATGTAACAATTTTGATAACGTACCGACGGCACGACTTTCAAATAAGCTATACCGAGAGCATATCCATACAAATATTAACAAATAAGCCCGAATGTTAAAAGAAACTAAAACAAAGCAATGAGGTACCAAAAAAAATGATAAGTTCTCGGTATGGACGGATAAGTGTGACGAACATTCTAGGAGTAAGTTTTATTACCATGATGAAGTTAAGCGACGAAACTCTTTAACAAGAGTCAAGACAATGAAAATATCAAAGAGCAACACGAAAGTCAGGAAAAAGAGTTTGTGAAGTCAGTGATCATGAAGCGAAAATCAAGGCTGTTTTGGAATGGAACTTACAAATCTACCAATACCACAGTACCAGAGAGAAACAACAAAGATAAATGTCACTCGAAATGAACTGAAGCTCAGGTACCTGCAGTGTTCAGCAGATGGTGACCTCGCTGTCTTTAACTTCATCAGTTAAATCCAGAGTGAGTTAAATGTCAGTGGAGTTGCCACCAGCACGGATCAAGCAGCTTTCATTCGTTATCGTGTCGAAGACTCAAGAGGAACATTTTCAACGAACCATCTCAGACGTGATAACCACTTCAGAAGCTGCAATATTGTCGTAAACTTGTATCAACAATTACAAAGATTGTTCTTCGGCAATTCTTGACTTCGTAAAAAAACAAAATAAAGCCATCAAAGTGGACAATATTTTGTTTGATTCTTCTCTTTCATTTCACGTATTGAACTAAAATGGAAAAGGCGGGGCAATGCACTTCGCACGCGCTCTCCCAATTCCGGTTTCACAGCGATTTCATCTACATGTTGGCATCAGGCAAGAGATACTAACAGTTAATCATTCGAAGATTGACGAAAATTGTAGGATCATTGACTTCCCCTATCCCGGGCGGGTGAAATGACAAAGTACATCTGCTCTCTTATTGCATATACACTGTCTCTTCGATGTGGGACATGTTTTTGTGAGAAACTAATTTATCCCACATCGATAGCAATTATCTTAATTCCTGTTTTCTATTAGCTTAAAATGATGTTTGAACAGTACGGACATGTTTAAAATATTTGAAACTGAAAGTGTGATAAATTAGCGTGAAATTATCTAATTTCACAGAATTTAATTATGGCATCTTACCTTTGTAGTTTTCTAATCTGCCGGGTATTTTGAAGACTCGTTTGCCAAGTTTGGAAGGCATTTTCAGCAGATATTGCAAGAGACACAAGCAACGGGTTTCTTTAAAGCGCCAAGTGATTTCTGAAACTGGGCCACACAATTCTGGTCAGCAGTCTTTAGATAAGCAATGTGGTATCATGGGATCGAGTCATGAGGTCGAGGAACAAACCAACATGGCTGCCAGGAGCCAAACAGTAAGTCATGATATGATCTCCCCTTACAGTTACATGTAGTTTCTCTTACAAAGTTATTTTATCTTAGTTTTCGTTTGTCATTTGTCTCAGCCACAAATGTCTATAAAGTTAAAGTACAGTCAGAAATAAAGACAATTAATGTACCATTATGTACTAGAAAATTATCACTCAAAATCAAACATGTTAGAACAACAAATTAAATTAAATTTATAGTAATTATACGGAGCTTTCTGCACTTGATGTCTTGACCTCGATCCAAATATGTTCCTGCCGTCAGCTGGCCATCCCAATGCTATTAATTACCTAGTATACAATTGTACATGTACTTGCATTTTTGCACCTCAAGTCTGTTGATCTTGATGAAAACGTTCGAAACTCTTACATTAATGTGGGTGAAATTGCTTAGTTCACACTGAATTATATATGGCCTTGAAATGCATCATTTCCATTTTTGCTTTCCTCATGTTGCAGGTATGTGTGCATAATAGTGCATTTACATGGAATTCAAAGACTGTGATCATAGCTACATCAAAGTGAACCACTTCCCAACCTTTATTGACACTGACTAGGGAGATACTATGCAGTTACAACATATTCATGGTATTGTTAGAGCAAGATTTGACATGAGTGGGAAGGAAATATGACAAGACTACTAGTGGCTATAACAGTATTATGTACGTTAGTTGTGACAGCTACTATACATGTACATGAATGTCAGGAAAAAATGAATTGGAAGGCAGCCAAGTACGTACAGTGTCAGTAACTGCTAATTTAGTAAAAAGCCATTGCCATATTTTCTTTGGTCATGAAATCATAACTGAATACATATCATTAGTTCATGATTTGTCTATGATCTGTTCATGAAAGCATTCCACATGTACATTTAATGAACTTTGGTGAACATCAAATTGCATTTATTAGTTCAGGATTTGTTCATGAAAGCATTCATGCACATTTAATGCACTTTGATGAACATCAAATTTCATTTATTAGTTCATGATATGTTCATGAAAGCATTCATGCACATTTAATGAACTTTGATGAACATCAAATTTCATTTATTAGTTCATGATTTGTTCATGATCTATTCATGAAATAATTCATGTACATTTAATGAACTTTGGTGAACATCACATTTCATTTATTAAGTTCATGATTTGTTCATGATCTGTTCATGAAAGCATTCATGCACATTGATGAACTTTGATGAACATGATTTCAGTTCATGATAGTTCAACAGAGTTCACGATCTGATTTATAATGAACTGTTCATGAACCAAGTTCATGAACTGAGTAGATGAACTTTTAATGAACACTTGATGAATGTTCATGAGATGTTCATGAACGTTCACCATAGTTCATGACATCATGAACTTCATTTCACCTGGGAAACATGTGAACGGTGGTGTTCAGAAAGAAATACAACTCATGAAGTGTGAACAAGAATAAAACAGAGCCAAAGATTGGTAGCGTGCAGAGTCTGAATAATGTTAATTTTGAAGCACTTGTCTTCATTATTTTAAACATGCGAATAGCTTGCGAGTGGAGGTTACATTGCTCATTAATAACAATGGTGAAAGGTCATTTATAAAAAGTGAAATATCACTTTTAGTGACAGAAGTGAAATATCACGTAAACTTAGTGAAGTAGCATATCAGTTTTAGTGAAATGAAGTGAAATATCACTTAGGTGGAATATCAATTTCGTAGAAAGTGAAATTTCATCTCAAAACTTCACATAAAAGTAAAAATTAACTTTTCAGGTGAAACATTATTCTTTTAGTGATATTTATTTCACTTCACTTCATTGCAATCTTTTCAAACATTATTGTAGAGCTAACTACAATTTTCTATCGGGTTTACATGTGACTTGAATGCGGCATTTCGATTGGTTACCACATGTACAATGTACCTTTTGTAACTAATTAGTAAGAGGAACAGGAAGATTAATAAGAGGGACATCATGTAAGCCCATGACGAGTTCAATTTAGCTCAGGTCCCTGCTGCTATAGTGAACATTCAATAATCATTTTTGCGCCACACTGGCCATGGAGCCATAATATAAATCCACAAGTTTTTTTATATAAGCTTGGCCTCATCTTTTCTGCAAATATTCTTGAATTTGACTACTAGGAAATCTGCCAGAGGCCCACTGTATACCGGCAAAAGGGTTAATACGGTAACCTTTTCTAATTCTTTTTTCAACCGTACTATTGCTCTCTGGAACGCACTATCCTCCCAAGCCAGGGCATCAACAAACTTATCTAACTTTAGATAAGTTTGTGTTAGGATCGACGAGGAAGCGAACTACAATTATTGAGTTTTGAGCTACATGTACCATTTTAGAATGGTAATCAGAAAACCTTTGGTTATTCAACTGCGTAGTATTGAGTTTACTCCCACGTGAAATTGCATAGTAATGTTGTTCGTATAGCTAGACAAAAGAAGTTGAGTCATTTATATTCTAAAAAGCAGAGGCCAACTCGAAAGTGCAGAGGCCAACTCGAAAGCTTTGCTACTTTGGCCTCTGTACACTCATATGTAATTACTTTTTTTTTTTTTTTTTCTACCTATAGTCTCTACATTTTGTAGTTAGTCTAAGTTACATTGTTATAATATTTCCTGGAAAAGTGTAAGAATAAATTGAATTGGATTGAATTGAAATCAGTTTCTTTCGAAGAATGGCGGAGAAATGTTTATTTATCATTTACAATGTTTCTTAAGTAATAATGTATCATTACTATGTAAATCCTGTAAAATGCAATTGAAATGTTAATAGTGTCAAGAAAATAAAACAAAAAATGAACGAAAATTGAACATATACGTCATGATAATCATTATTCGTGTCTGTGGAGCATGTATATACCTATTGTTGCGTATCCCACATGGAAGAAGGATGCATCAGAAGTTATGTGGATAGCGTTGCACAGCCAAAATAAGGGTGTGTGCGCAGGGATACGCGAAAAGGTTAAATACTTATTCTACCCCAATGCGTCAGGGGACAACCCAATGTCCCCTCGTCAGCATGATGCCTGCTGTAAATTTGCCTTTCAACAAAAGCATCATTGGAAAGAGCAGCCAAAGTAGTTGAAAAGTCATGTTTTGACATGGGCTTAGGCAAAAAGCAAAAAAGACAACAGTTCACCCGCTTTATTGACCAGTTTAAAAGAATATGAAGTATATTTTTAATAGTGGTGTATATACAAGGGAGTGAACCGTTGTTATTTTTCATCTTTTTACTAAAATATGGTGTACTTTATGACATTCTCAATATGTTTTGGCTGCTCTTTCCAGTGGTTCTATTGGTTTGATAATCAGAGCAACTTATAACGTCATTCTAACGTCACAAGTAGGGATGCACCGACCGTGGGGAACCATTGAGTAACCGTTATAACAAGCCCAGTACTACAGAATTCGCCTTTTTCGTCATTATCGCAAAATATTAAAGTACTTTACTGTCATTTTCATTCAACGCTGCATAGGTTATAATTTGTTTGCGACTTTTATCAAAATATTTAAGTACTTTACTGTCATTTTCATTCAAAACTGTAAATGTTATTATCGTCATTACGTCATTAAGCAGCAATGGACTTCAAGCAGAATACACGAGATGTAGATTCCAACAATAAAATCTGCCAAGTTTGGCTAGCATTCTCCTATTTTTCGATATCCTAAAGTCGACTTCATTAAAGAAGCTGTTCAGACAATCGTGGTCAAAAGTGTCATTTTTTGTAGAGTTTGCAGCTTCTCGGATCTCTTACCAAACTTCCCCCAATTCAATGTTGTTCTATGAAAAGTAACGCCGCCTGTTGAATGAGTTACCCAATATCCTAACATTGTCTGGGGGCCGGGATGGGGGGCATATTGTGACAACGTACTACTCAAATATTGTAGGCAACTGGTCATCACTATACGTTAGAAGTAGTGTTTCCCAAGACATTTGACCAGATTGTTTGAGATCTAGTCAACGTGTACATGTGCTACAATGTATATTAATTTCGACGCTTGACAGTTTTTGCAGATCGAGAGAATAAATGATTTGAAAACCAACAAGACAAATTTGCATATATATATATATATATATATACATGTATATACTGTATACTGCTAATCGAGGGTCAAGACTGGGAAATCCAAACTCACAGGATAATAGCTCCTCACGTTGAGTCAGTGTTATAATATACATGTAGATAGTGGGGTCACTAGTAAATACAGTTCCTGACAAATGTTTCCACACTGTACGAACCACATACGTTAGCATATGCCACATGTGTTTACTGCACTACAGTAAAATGTATTTCACTACTTACGGTAAAAGGCATCCGGTAAATCACTACACGGTAAAGTGCATGTATATGCGGTGCCTAAACTACATACGGCAAAAGCCATGTGGTGGCTCGACTAATCCATTTGGTCTCTCAATCACCTAAGTTCCGTATCGTAAACTGAACATTTGCCACTATTTGTTTGAGTTAGCGGTTAATAAACTTCAAGTTCAATTCACGCAAATTAAGTGTCCTAGCTTCGAATGATGATCATTGTTAACTTCAAATCAACTTTTCCAGTATTACATGTGTATTTATTTTATCTGTTCTTCAACGCTATATCAATAAAGAGAAAGATATATATGTAATAATCAATTGGTAATGTTGTTCGCAGTTCAAGTTTTCTCAGTATATAATTGCATAATTAGCATTCAGAACTCAAACTAAAGTTGACATACTTAAATCTGTAACATTATATTTGGCTGACCACACTTGTGTATTTTTACAAGTCATGTGATTGTGCATTTAGCAAGCCATTATGCAAGCCAAAATGTGTGCTACCAGTAAATAAACAGCCATGATATTAGCTGGTCAGCTGACTAATAAGATATCAATAAAATTTAAATGAATAATAATTAATATACAAAATACTGCACTTTAATAATGCACAGGCAGCCCAGGATCACTGATAGTAACAGTGTATGGAAATTAACAGTGTTTGTATGGGACATTTTCCGTTCTCAATTTTCGACACCCATATTAAAAATAAAAATCCAACAACCTTACAGTGTGTCTTGGTGTGGTTACAAGACCAAGTTTCAGGGAATTCGGTCAAATTATACAGAATTCTCTGAAACTTCGACCAGACATAAAGGACAACCACATCAAGACACATGGTAAGGTTGATGGATTCTTATTAAATAGAAAAAATCCACCCACTCCTCCTCGACAAAATATTATTTTGTCAAACAACCCCTCCCCTCTACTTTCTACCCCTCCCTTCCCCATTCACATCCCCCTTTTTCCTTGTCCCCCATGACACACCTTACGGTACCACTTACCTTGGGTTGTGTGGGGAAGTACAGGGGGGTATATGGAATGGAAATGTTCACCCTTGAATAGGGGAAATTCGAGACTTTATTTGGAGTTCCATTAGATAGGGGAGGGGGAATTATGTAAGGTATTGCTGTAAATCAGCAATTGCCATTTTTCTTACAAAAGCAATATATCGTTTTTCAGAACAATATTTTGATTACCGGCAAAATAATGGCTATTGCTGTTTGCTACATTTTTCAAAACAGCAATTGCTCTTGACTATCAGCAATTGCTGAATCGCTTCAGCAATATCGTTTTCATGCATGAAAAAGTTTTGGGTTTGACTGTTTAATAGCCAAACTAAAATTGATTTGGCTAGTCATCTTGAATGCTGGCAACTACAGTGTAGTCTAATGTAGCTGTTGCAGTTAATTTTTATTTCTAACTAGTGAATTTGTTTCTAACTAGTGAATTTTTTTAACTAGGTTTAGAGCCCTTATTATCCTTATTACCATGTGAACCCTAGCCCTAGGCCAGTGAAAACTCATTGTTTACCTGTGAATAGGCCTTTCCAGATTGCGCTCGGCAACTAGCTTTTTAGCGCAATTTGGCTTTATGAGCAACTTTTTGGGCAGACAGCAACTTTTTGGCCACAGAGCAACTTCTGGCAACTTTTTGGGAAACACGTAATTTTTTTCCCTTTTTGAAGCAAATTACTGGTTTTTTATGTTTTATATTAGCAATTTCAAGTTCTCTTGGCAACAAATTCTTTCCCATCTACACTAAAACTGGTGATTTCATCTTTGACTGGGTAGCCTGTGGACTGTGATTGGGTAGCCTGTGGAATTAGTTAATGACTAATCTGATGCCTAATATAGAAGTTCTGTCTGACCAGATCAAAATGGCGGACGCTTCGTCGACGTCGACTGATGAAGAAATGGAAGAAAACCCCATTGAAACTGCCATAAGTAGAGGCGCTTCATTAACAGAACCGGCAAAAGTGTCCATTTCCCGAAAGCGACAAATTGTAGTCAATAGTGGGAAATATAGTACGTTTGTTTATTAATTATTTGTCCAATTAGTGACTTTTCTTCAACAGAAGGTTGCCTTAAACCAGTTAAAAATATAGTCATTTAGTTGCAAATGTTAATTGGGAAGCAACTGTTATTAAAATAAAGACCAGTCTATAAAAAAACATTTGAGCAACTTTTTAAAATATGGTAGCACTTTTTTTATTTTTGAGAAACTTTTGAGCAACATTTTGGATTTGGAGCAACTTTTGAGCAACTTTTGAGCAACTTTTGGGCATTTTTTGGAGCAACTTTTTAGCTTTTTGGGAGCGCAATCTGGAAAGGCCTACCTGTGAACCCTAAATTAGTGACTTAGCTCAGAGTAACAACCCTAAATTAGTTTTTTTTAAATGTAGGGTTAGGCTTTGAATTAGTTCCTAAAACCCAAAATCACCAGAAGAAAAAGAAGAAAAGAAAAAAAGAAAAAGAAAAAAGAAAAAAAGGAAAATAAGGAAAAAAAAAAAAGGGAAAAAAAAAAGAAAAAAAGAAAAAAAAGGGTAACAAAAGAAAAAAGAAGAAATAGGAAGAAAAAGGAAAAAGGAAGAAAAAAAGAAAATGGTTCAAAAAACTTTTTGGGATATTGCATATATGCAAATTTTGATGAGTTTGTGAGGGACTGGGTACTTAAGTAGCACATATAGTAAATAAGAAGAGGGATTTCACATCACTCGGTGGCACAGTGGTTAGGCTTGGACCAACATATCCAGTATGGTAATTCAATATGGTAATTAGTATAGTTAATTTAGTTAATTATAGTTAATTAAAGCAATGTAGCACTGCATGTGTGGGGACTTATGGGAAGAGGGGTAGGGGAAGGAAGTGATAAAGGAAGAGAGAGGTAGAAAAAGACAGGGGAAGGGGAGGGTGAATATATTTTTAGTATCCAAAAAATATTCCTAGTTAGAAAAAAAAACCTACTTAGAAAAACATTAACTGCAACATAGCCATTATTTCGAGCCCTGGTCAGTGCTACAATATGTACTGGTAAATACACATAACTGAAGCCTTCAAACAGAGTCACAAGTTTTTAACTTAATTGTGTTCCATTTGCCCAGCAGTGTTCCACTTAATTGTGCCTACTTATTACAACTACATCCCAGGTTCAGAATCTTACCAAGATCTTACCAAGATCTTGCCAAGATCTTACCAAGATCTTGCCATGATCTTGCCAAGATCTTGGTAAGATCTTATATAAAAACTTGCAAGATCCTGCCAAGTTTCTGCAAGATCTTGCAAGATCTTGCAAGATCTTAACAAAATCTTGCAAGTTTTTTTATAAGATCTTACCAAGATCTTGTAAGTTCTTAATAAGATATTGCAAAATCTTGGCAAGATCTTACAACATCTTGATAAGATCTTACAAGATCTTGATATGATCTTACATGATCTTGTTAAGATCTTACAAGATCTTGTTCAAATCTTTACATTAATATGTAAGATCTTGCCAAGATTTTGCAAGATCTTATTAAGAACTTACAAGATCATGATAAGATCTTACAAGATCTTGTTAAAATATTCACACGATCTTGCCAAGATCTTGGTAATATCTTATCAAGATCTTGTAAGATCTTGGCAATATCTTATTAAGAACTTACAAGATTGTGGTAAGATCTTATAAAAAAACTTGCAATATCTTGTTAAGATCTTGCAGAAACTTGGCATGATCTTGCATGTTTTTATATAAGATCTCACTAATATCTTGGCAAGATCTTTTTAAGACATTGTTAACATCTAAGTTGCAGAATCTTGTTAAGATCTTATGAGATCTTGTTAATATCAGTGAGAAGATTGTGTAAGATATCAACAAGATCCAGTAAGATTTTAACAAGATCCTATAAGTCCTTAACAAGTTTTTAAAAGATCTTGCAGGATTAATTTAAATTGATTTTCTATTTGCTCAAATCCTGTTTAGAAAACAGGGGTGATTCCTTAAAAGTTATTAAGTGTCCACTCATAATTTTCAAAATAATGGTATTCTTTATTTAACTCTATTTTATTTTTAATTGTTACAATGTAGTTGTAATAACATCTCTGATTTTGTTACAGCGTACAGTATACATTGTACGTACATGTACATGCATTTAATCGATGGAAAACTAAGAAGTCAAAATATATTAAGTACATTTGTAACATACTTGAATCTTGCAATAAGTGCTAATAAACTATGTGCTAGTGCAAAATATATCAAAGGAATTCAAACCAAAATATTTAATTGATTCACATTTACATGTAAGTATAAAGTACATATATATGATATAAATTTGACTGCTAAACAGTCATTGTTGATAAAATGAAAAATGGAGCAATAAAGGTTGTGGTTAGCTGTATTAGGTAATTAACAGATAAAAGGAGTTAATGATTGGATATTAGAGCAGGTTCCAATTGAGTGTCTATAGTTTTCAGTGTTTGCTTTGGTTTTGCGTTTACTTAGGTTTTCTATTGGCTGTGAAAATGTTTTGTAATCAGTCAGCGAATCAAATTCCAGAGTAAAACCAATCGTGGTTTTGGATTTGGTCCGTCACGCCATCAATCCACAATTGCGTTTACTTTTCCTCCTGATTGGTTTCTTTCTCATGCCAGTGACACCAATCAGTATTTACTTTAGCTAGTGATTGGTTCATTGTAATTGCTTTGGTTTTGGTTTTACTACAGTCAATTGAAACCTGCTCTATACATGTAAATGAATAATACAACTTAGTAAATACATACAATCATTTCCAAAGATTCGTACAAATTATGGAAAATTTAATATAAGATATCTTGGCCCCAAAGTTTGGAACAATGTTGATGAATCTTTAAAATCTTTGAGCTTTCGCTGCTTCAAGCGAAAGTTTAAAGACAATTAAACTTCTAAATCTTTATTAATAATCTAAATAACTGTTTTGACCCACATCCTGCTTACTAATAGTAACTTTGTTTGTTTGTGTGTATATTGTGTGTTGCGTGTGTATTTATTATCACCTTAATTAGTTATTCAACGTATTTAATGTTATGTGCTTGCTGATTTTTCGCCTTTTTCTGACTTGCAAAATTAACTCTATCATTTAATGGGCACCCAACTAGATTAGCTCCTTATAGTTATTTCGGGTGCCCGGTTACTTTATAACTTGTTTACTTTCATCCGACCCATGTAATCTGCCACTGTAAGTACAAATAAAAAAATGTTGTTGTTGTTGATATAGATGATAGATGCATTTAACACTTGCTGTGCTTTCACAATATACTTTCAGCTGAGTGCATCCCAAATATATGGCATGCAAGTTTTCCACTTGTAATAATACATTATTATTATTATTCGTATTATTATTATGCTTTTAATTAAACTTGCAAAATTAATCAGTCTCCCAAGTTGAAGTTGCCTTTCTATACTTGTATGAAAAAACTATACCGGTAATATGCAAAATAATATTTTGAAATGTATTGCACACCATCATCAAAACATGAAAAGGGTTATTAAAGCATAACAATAGCGCTGCGAGTGAGTGACGTCACGAAAATTAAGACCCCCCGCATGACTCAGACAAACAAACCACTTTTCGCATAAGAACTTACAAGAATTGACCAGCACTTCAGTTTGTCGTCTGACTATTCTACCAAAAATGACGGCTTTCCTGCATTATATTCCGAAAGAGAACGTGATGATTGTACTGTCGACTAAAATACAGAGGTTTGAAACAAAGCGACAAACGGCAATCTTATCAAGCGAGGTGCAAAGATGTTGCAAAATACAGTGTTTGTATGGGAATCCGATGCCAAATAATTTCCGTAAAATCGAATTTCTGGACTATTCACTGCCTGAAAACTTTAGATACCAGGTAAGAGATTAACTGATCAAAATTTGAGGGATGTATCTATAGTTATACTGGGAAGCGTGCAATCGTGTTTTCAGTTTCCCATACATTTCGGCTGTTTAAAACAACGAGTCAAAGGTATAGAAAACTGAAAACACGATTGCACGCTTCCCAGCACAGCTACATCCCTCAAATTTTGATCAGTTAATCTTTTACCTGGTATCTTAAGTTTGCTGACAGTGAATATTTCAGACACTCGATTTTACGGAAATTATTTGGCATCTGATTCCCATACAAACACTGTATTTCGCACCATGTTTGTCTGACCCTTGCGGGGGGTCTCGTGCCAGACAATCTATTTTTAGAAACTGTGCGCAGCACTATTAGAAACTCTGATATACTTCCTCTGATTATTCATCCAGTGTCCCACACTGAAAAATAAACCCTAACTTAAACCTTATTATCACCTCCCCTTCATTATTAATGTTCGAAGTGTCCCACCCCGAAGACTTAAACCTTATACCATAAAATTCTGATGATCTCCCTCTCCCTCCTCTGGTTACATAGGCCAATCAATCTGGTAATGCAAATCAGCCACTGTCTGGGTCACAAAATTATGAAATTGGGTTAACCCTTTCACTCCCAAGAGTGCCATATATATGGCACTATTACTAGTTAATGTAAAATCTCATCCGGTTTTTGATTTTCACTCAGCTGCACTAGCTCTCCTGTGTAGACTTGTTCAGGTCCAGTTTTAGCCATCTATCCCTTTCTATCTGCTTTGCCCTACGAGAAAACAACAACATATATAGACCCTTTGCACGTGACATCATCAAAATGCTAAAATCTAAACTATGAGAGATATGAAGCTGTTCTTTTAATATGATTTAGATATCGGTATTCTCAGTATTATCCGAAAAATGTACGTCGATACGGTGATTTGTTTTTGAGTTACAGTACTTTGAATTTTGTGACAGCCCAGGTCAGCGTGTTTCCTAAATGTCAAGGAAATCCATATACTTCGGCCAATTTCAAATTTTAGACTTGATAAACCTTTAAAAGTGATATCTAAAGTATTTTGTAGTGAATGCTAGTCATATTGATGGGGAAAACAGCTTTATTTGTAGAGTACGTTTTTGGCCGCCATCTTGGTGTACTAAAGCTGTACACCAACATGGCCGCCGCATACTAATTACACTAAATTGTTCGAATATTATTTGGCCGACAGCTCGGTTACGAAGTACTCTGTTGCTCCAAAATTTCGGTCATTTCTATATTTTTACCTGCTCTATACACAGCATTAAAAATATTTTACTAATATAAGTTTTTTCTTGAGGCAATTTTTTTTGTGACGTCAATGCAAACGATCAATATAGAGAGAGAGCTCTTGACCCATCAATAAGTAAATTACATGTATAAGTAACTAATAATCATAAAAAATAGACTCAGTAATACTGACAAGTACATACAGTAGAACCCTGCTATCTCTAACTCTAAAGGGAAACGATAAATTGTTCGAGATAGCCGGGGTTGATTTAAGGTAAGGGAAGACACGAACTGTTCGAGATAGTAGGGTCTTCGAGAAAAAACTATTAAAAAAACGAGGCCAAATCCACGGGAAACAGCGTTTTGTTCGAGATAATTAACCGAGTTAGAGATACCAGGGTTCTACTGTTCTATTTTCTGGTTTATATACCTATTAACAAAGGGCTATTAATACACACATACCGTACAAATTATAACCCCCACTCTCTAATATACATACTCCTAGTCTGGTCTCTATTAATTTAATATAAGCCAAAGTACGTAGGGCCAAACAAACTTCAATGGAAAACCGGCAAAACTTGGGTGTATGTTTATTTGTGAATGCTACACAAACATAGTATTAGTCGTTTACATGTGAGCCAGTATAAAAGCCAAAGAGAAAACCCTTTACCTTAGGCAAGGGCGATCGAGATGCATGTACATGTACAAGGACTGAAATATATTAAAACTTGCATAACCACGGAGAGCGGTGAGAGGTGAACAGTATATTAATTTACAACCGATTTCAATAGGGAAATGTTCAACATACTGTAAGAACTTACTTATTTGACACAGACATGCTTTGAAAACAGTTTCACTTGTTTACCTGGTTTTGAGATACTGAATCAGATAATTTAGTCCAAATAACTCAAATATTATAGACTTCGAGTACTGAATTGAAACGGGAATATAATCATCGAGAACATGTTTTGCGTGGATGCACGTAAGTCGTAACACTGAAATCGGTTGTAAAGTTGTAATCAGCGTGCTTTTCTGAGCGAAATTGACAATGCTGCAACTTACCTTCGATTCTCTGGAATCCTGGAGATTGTTGTAAAAGAAATAGAGTTTGATAACGCTAAAACCATACCAAAAGACAGAGAGTTTGCCGCAAACGGACTTCACGGGAAGATAATGACGGTTGAAGAGAAATATTAGACTTCAATATTTGAGCGCCAAATGTGCATCCGTGTCGGATTGGGTTTCCGCGACGTGATTGGTTGAAAGTACATGTAAACTATTAATACCCGGATGCTGAGTATTTCCTGGAGAAACGCCGTCCATTTGCGCGGTTTTCTTATTTTAAAAAAAAACATTGCTTCAGGATGGCGATCAGTTGAAACCAAAGACAAAACAAAACTTCAGAGTCGGAGGAACGTGATTGTTAGGAGCTTGATTGAATACTTTGAAGTGGGAGAATTAGATTGACAAACAGTTACGTTTCTGATAAAAGTGATATTCACACTTGCTTGGAATAGTGAACCACCGAAACATGTGTCGTTCCAGTAGTGTCCCGGTCCAGCTGAACTTGAAGTGCAATGAACTCAGACGAAGAAACAACGAATCATATGGTGGAAACAAAGACATGGGTCTGCAGGTACAAATTAAGAACGTACAACGTAATTAAAAGTACCTTTGCTTTGCATTTAAAGTTGAGTTAAGTTTAATTTTGTTATCAGCTAAAATCAGTTTTTGAACAACATAAAATGTGCCAGCTGGTATTATTGCCACATTAATATTATTATGCATTCTGGGCTTTGGCCTTTGTTTATCACTTATGTAGCAACTTATTGATTTTTTAAATCCATGAACTTCATGCATGCGTGAAACAAAATATTAAACAATTATAAATGCCAGCCAAACTAGCCCGGCGAATATATTGTAAATTGTGTTGTACAATTACATGGAAAAAAACTCATATCAGCCTACTTGACCATGATCCTTTTTGTCGAGTTCTCATGTAATTTCGGAATTGATTTTTGACATGTTTCACCAGCGAGCCTGGCCTGGTTTTTCCGATTAATGTTAATCAACAACAACAGCTTTATTTGTACTCTAGATTATTAAAATTAGATAAATACACTAAAATAAGTAAAAGAACTGTTAACCGTGTTATTATTGGTCAAATGTTAACCAAGGATTCTGGTTCTCTTTGTAAAAGGTGTCTTCCTGCAATCTAGGATTACAATTTTAATATAAATGTCCCATTTATTCCTCAGTCATCTAATAATAAGTTATTAGCCAAAAATCTGCATTCGTCAAGTTAAAATTTCAAACAAATGAGTTACCTTAAGCCTTAATCAAGCTTCAAATAACCGGTCGGCCAGGATCTTATTATACCTGTACATTTGTATTTAAACCATATATTTGACATAAAAATACTCACTTCATATACATGTGTATATATATATATCAATGGTTGTTTTTTAATTATGTTGCAGAATTGCAGTATGATTTTATTTTGAGAATGATGGATCAAACATGAGGAACACCTGGATGAATCCAAAGAGTGTCCCACATACATGTACATGTACATTCTATGAAGATCAGGGCAATATTGAATGTTATTTAATAGTGGCAGCGCATAACCGAAGATTAGCTGACCCTATAATACCTGCAGGCAGATCAAACCTGCTACAATGTTTATATTTTTATACATGTAAATGTATCTGATGGCCGTGGTGCAAAAATTATATGAAGAAAACTTGTCGTGAGACACAAGTTATCATTGATAGCTACATTTGTATAGAAGTCCTGTTTTTAGCAGTTGTGTGTTCATTGTCACAAAGAGAACAATTTATTATTGGTTGGAGTTCCAATTTGTTCTATATCAAGCTGGAGATGCATGTGACTTGTTGAAATGACCAGGAGAAAATAACAAAAGGTTATTTGTAATTAATAATTTATTCAGCAAAACACATCAAGCAAGTATTATATTTTCTTGATATATGAATTCATTCTATGTTTTTGACCATGTTGACATAAAAACACTCAAAAGCAATAAATCTCTCGGTGCTGTGCCCTCGAGATTAAGTCATTTGCTTTCTTGTGTTTTGATAACATTGTGTAGATTTGTTCTTTGACCCCCTTCCCACTGGATCTTCTGAAATGGACACCCAAATTGTACCCCCCCTCCTCTCCGGAATTTTCAGACTTTTGCCACATGGACCCCCCACCCCTTTGGAAATTCCAGCTATGATTGTATATAAATAAAACAAACATGATTATGATACAATATTCATGCCCGAGATACAAATAATTACTAGTATATAAAGCAGTTTTAATCGCGGAAGACCTGTTCTTAGCGCATGATGCCTGGAGTTACTAGGCAAAATGGCCACTTTCTTGTTTTGTCGTCCATCCAGCGATGTCTTACATACTCCTCAGGAATCGCTTTGGCTTTAAGGAAAGGAACTTAAAATGGATTGTCTTGAAAGTACTCTCAAACAGATAAAAGATTTTGAGACAACTTATTTGAATTCTACAGAAGAAACGCAATGATCATCGAAAGACATCAGTCACATGGTTACGATTACGTGCGTTACCCACTGGAAGTTTGGGCAGATTGACCCCCCGCCCATCTGGAATTTCCAGTCCCTTCTGTTAGGAGGGGGGGGGGGGGGGGGGGGGGTAATGGATATTTTCTTGAACTACACATTATCAAAAACTTCAACCTCTTTTTTTTATCAACAGGATCAATAGCAACAGGATCTTGCTCATAATATTGCATGCACTGTTCATTTTACAAAATCTTGGCAAGATCTTGTTGCAATCTTGGCAAGATCCCACCAAGATCTTCCCAAGATTTAATGCCCAAACTCTTGGCAAGATCTTGTTGCAACCTTTGCAAGATCTTACCAAGATCTTGCCAATAATTAATGTACAAATCCTTGCCAAGATCTTGTTGCAATCTTGGCAAGATCTTGGCAAGATCTTGGTAAGATCTTGGTAAGATCTTGCCAAGAATTAATGTACAAATCCTTGGCAAGATCTTGTTTCAATCTTGGCAGGATCATACAAAGATCTTGCCAAGATTTTCTACATTAAGTCTTACCAAGATCTTGTTGCAATATTGCCAAGATCATGCCAAGATCTTGCCAAGAATTATCATGTTCAAGATCTTACAAGATTTTACCAGAATCTTGGCAAGATCTTGCCAAGAATTAATGTACAAATCCTTGGCAAGATCTTGTTGCAATCTTGGCAAGATCTTGGTAAGATCTTGGTAAGATCTTGCCAAGAATTAATGTACAAAACCTTGGCAAGATCTTGTTTCAATCTTGGCAAGATCATACGAAGATCTTGCCAAGATTTTCTACATTAAGTCTTACCAAGATCTTGTTGCAATCTTGCCAAGATCATGCCAAGATCTTGCCAAGAATTATCATGTTCAAGATCTTACAAGATTTTACCAGAATCTTGCCAAGATCTTGCCAAGATTATGATCTTCCTAAGATCTTACCAAGATCTTACAAGATCTTACAAGATCTTACAAGATCTTGTCAAGATTCTCAACCTGGGATGTAGCACTCACTTTGATCAACTTCAAATTTGAAAGCAAGTCAAATGTACCATGTACATGTAAGTAATGCTCACAAAGAAGTCTGTTTTTATTTGTTTTAACAATGTTCTGGACCTAAAGATTCACATAAATTTCATAATTCTCAAAACTTTTTTAGTACAAACTCAAATCACAGTAATTGGCAGTAAACAGCAAAAGAAATAATAAGATAAAGAATAACATTGACATCAAAATGTAGTCATGTGCAGTCATTTGGAAACCCTTTGCATTGAGTTGAACGCAAGTCTATATATACAAATTGTCAGCCTGCATTGACTGCAACTCCATTTGACCAGGGATTAATAAGGCAACATTTTGTTGTGCTACATTTATTGACTGCATGAGTAATAAAACAAGTACAGACCTTCTTTCTTGTTATTCATCCACTCCCCTTCATATCGTGATCCAGCTCCATAGTTCATGATCCCCTGGCCATGCAGTTCTCCCCTTGCAAACTGTCCTGTGTATTCATTACATGTGGATGCCCAGTAGCGAAAACCATGACCGTGAATCTCCCCGTCGTGGAACTGGCCCTCATAAAAACTCCCATCTGCCATAAGCAACTTTCCATGACCTACAATGTACCAATACAAAGTTTTAATATTAACGGCAACACTGAGTGCTACAAATGTAGCTATTATCTTTTTAGTAGAAACCAACTAATGTTCTATCACAAATCCTGCAATCTGATTGGCTAAGCTAATACTCACTATCTAGTCTGTGATAGATACATGCAGTTAATGTATAGTGAATTTAAAGCTGGTTTTCAAAAGCAAAGCAATGGCTGCCAAATTTAGTCATCAAAATGTCCAAAAAATTTGTTTCAGTTTAAGATTGAACTGCTAGTTGGTTTCTACTAATTAAAAAGAATACTTATTAGACTCCTCGCTCTCAGTTTCTATGGCTGATAATTGACTCGTAACTAATTTACACGCTCCTCATCAACTCTCAGCCTGTAGAAACTTCAAGCTAATACATGTAATCCAGGACCTGTGACACTAATTAACTCTGTCACATCGAAAACAGTTTGCAGTCATTAAATTTATATGGAAAACAAACAAGTTTCAAGTTTCTTTATTTGATAATATTTTTTACAGGTCATTAATTACATGTACGTACATGGAATATAAGTAAGTTATTGACATATAAATAGAAGATGAACATTCACTATATCAAGAAAAAAAACCAGGAGATTTTTTATTTAAACCCCTACTACTAAACAAAATAGCTAATTAAATAGTGAAGAGGGGAGGGGGACCCCAAGGTTGACAATGGGGGATTTGTTAAACAAAATTCAAAAGGGAGGGGAAGATATGGGGGATTTGTATCTTTGAATCTAGCTTACAGGTGACTTTGTAGAAACATCACAACTAGTACATGTAGCCTCCTTTCACAATCACTTTGTAATTATTTGAACCTCAGCAGAGCATTACAGTCAGCTTAGATTAATAATTCATTTGATGTGACCTTGCTCAGACACGTGTGGGGAGAGCTGTCAAAGGTGACCAAAATGTCAGTGGGCTCAATATCGTGCATGTAGAGCTCTACATTGTACCTTTGAACTTGTGGCCACTACATGATTAATATGGAGGTTGATGGTAGGTTGAACCATTTGCATCTTATTTCATGCTTCTTTAGGTATTTAATTAGATAATGATACATGTACATCATTGGATTGTATAGCTGAGTGTTCTAGAAGCTTCAGACTTTCATAATATATTAAGCAAAATTGTGTACCTTCTATGTTGCAGTTAAGTTAATTAAGGTAAACCTGAATATTTTGTTTCCCAGCTAGGGAGGGGGGGGGGCAAATTCCTACATGTATAACTATTACTGGTCATCATATTCCCTAGAGGGTTGGGGAAATCACAATGTTTGCAACTTTTTAAAGTTCTTTCACAAAGTCTCCTCCCCTACCCAGGGAGACCGGCCCTCAGGGGATAGCTGCTGATAACTAAACCACACATGTACATTGTACAAACTTTTAATTATTCTCAGCCATTAATTTGAATCCAATTTTTTTTTTAAACCTTACAAGACATTGCCTTATGACGACTTACACGTATGATGCACACAATGTAGTTCATGTTTTTATGATAACGGTATTTACTATTTATAATTAGAAAAAAAAAATAGTTTGAGTACATATACATGACTTAATGAAATTAACTTTAAAGCTTAATATAAGCATACATGTACATGTACATCCACAGAAGGGGTGTTTTGCAGAATGCAAATTAGAAAATCCGGTAAGCGGAAACTACCATGAGCCATGGGTACAAACCAATTGTGCTCTAATTAATAAGTGACTACTCTCATCTCAAGATGGCTAAAGTTGCAAGTGTAGTTATAAATTTGTACTTATCACTACTACTTAGGCCTTTTGCAGGAATGCAATCACGTGGTTGTACTGGAAGGCAAAAAATATTTGACAGCCTTGTTCAAGACTGGTAGTGTTATTAGCAAAACCTTTTTGTAAATGATAAATTCCCACCTCCAAACAATTGTCGATCTTTCTAAAACTTGTTAATGAAGTATTAAAATATCAACACATAACTCACTCAGCTTCCTGCAAATTAAAGGTCTCTTGCAGCAAAATAACTAAAACCATAATGTATAACCTGTGAACAGTACAGGGCTAATTTATGGCTAATATTAGGTTCACAGGTAAACAAGTTCTCATGAAAATGGCAAAGCCATCTTGACACGAGAATATAAACTAGAGCATTGTGGTTTGTGGCTCATGGTATCTCCGCTGACCGGATTTTCTAATTTGCATTCTGCATTCCACATCTGCCATACTGTACATTAATTACAAACCATGTTTCTTTCCTTTGCTCCATTCTCCTTCGTATCTGAAAAACCTATTGGCATAATTATACACACCAAAACCTATAATAATACCAAGAAGAAAAGCATTAGCTTAAGTAACATCATGGGGAGCTCACACAACATGTATGTATTTAATTGACTGTGTAGGAAATGTATGAGGATTACCAAAAGGTTAGAAGTGTGGCAAAATATTGCAAAGAACATGCATAATAATTGTATCTGAAGATATGAAATAAACATGATCAATTTACCTTTATTAGTTACCTGGTCTGATTTGTCATTCATGTGGCCTGAAACACCAAATCTTAGCGATGTTGGAGGGTTTTGCTTTCGCTGTTCACTGCAGAGGGAACAGCTTCAATGTACATCGCTAAGATTTAATTGGTGTTTCAGGCCACATGGATGACAAAACAAACCGGCCTCAGGTACAGTAAATGTAAGATAAATTCATGTTGATTTTGTATTCAAATACATGTATGTATGTTCTTTGCAATATTTGACCACACTCCTAACTTTCCTATAAAATTAACTACAAACACATTATATGGGCTCCCTGTGGTAACATGGTTAGTATAATGCACTAGTCATCGGCTTGACCCCAATGAGGAATTGGGGACTTTATTGGGATTTTGCAACAAATTTGTGCCCTAGGGGTGAGGGAAAATGTGAGGACTAATTGCTTCTAAAAAGAGTACTTTTCGTGATAATATTTTAATTGTGGGCTTACAATTTAGCTATAGTTCTATCACAGGAAACCCAAGCTCCGTTTGTGTTTTAAATTATAAGGGTTTGTATGAGATTTTTAACGAGTATTTGGTTGTATCCGTTAGGCCAGAAATACTGAAATAGAATCAATGAAAACTCCCCTGAAGTCTTTAGTTGGAGAGGTCGAGGGGTAAAATTTCATCAGAATTCGCTGAAATTGCATACAGAGCCCAATGAAGAACAGATAAAGACTTCAGGGGAGTTTTCATTGATTCTATTTCAGTATTTCTGGCCTAACGGATACAACCAAATACTCGTTAAAAATCTCATACAAACCCTTATAATTTTAAACACAAACAGAGCTTGGGTTTCCTGTGGTTGCATGTATTGCAAATTGATGGGAACCTGCAGTCAATTTTTGCTTTCAATGAAATATGGCTCCCTTCGAAGGTTTTCAAAAGGCTACATGCATCTACGTTAAACCTGTGATATTTTGTGCATAAAATAGGCCGTATGGCAGCTCCTTTCATTAAGTTTTATTTCAAAAACAGATTATGATGCATGAGCTCAGAGTAATGACATATGAACATTGATTGTATAGTCAGTTTAGTTGAAGGGGTTATATAATCTCCTGCCAGTACTGGGGACTTTGATTAAAAAAAGAAATATAGAGGCTAATTGCAATACAAAATTACCAAAGTCCCAGCCCACATTTCCCTGGGGAAACCCCTAGGGGAAGACATTGACATGTGCATATTTTAAAGCTTGGATTACTCCAGTCTCCAGTCCAGTAAGAAATTTCACTTTCAGTTCAACATTCTTCCGGTTCACTGAATTATTTTTCACCCTGAAAACTCTGAATTTATAACAGAACCTGAAACAACCATAGTCTATAGATAGTATATTTAACAATTAGACTATGAGCTCGAAGTTTCTATCGGCCATAGTCATAGAAACTGAGAGCAAGTAGTCTAATTGTTTTAGTAGAAACCAAATATAGCTAGTAGTTCAATCTTAAACTGAAGCAAGATTTTTTTAACATTTTGACGACTTCGCAGCCATTATTCAGGCATTAACTAAAGGCATTAATTGTTTTGTTTTTGAAAACCGGTTTTTCTTTAGCTACTCACTATCTATCACAGATTAGTACAAACCAACTAGTGGACTATATTACAAATCCTGCATTCTGATTGGCTACCCTACCATAGGTCTATTTGTGATAAACTTTATTTACGTGTCTAGTATTCTAGCTGACACTGGAAAAGGCCTTCTAATCGGGGACATGGATAATTCTTCAGTCGAAAATAACGCTTAACCACTGTGCCACCCCGCCACTCACAAGCTTACCGTCTCTTAACTGTTTCTTTGTCTCCCCAACATAATTTCCTGCTCCCTTTGAAGTTGTGGTGCTTAAAATAGTCGCCATAATAATGTATTAGAAAGTCAAACCATTTTAACTTCGTCCGCCATTTTGTTTGTTGTCGAGTGGTTGCTAAGGCCCTGAGCCGTCATGACAATGCACAGTGGACTATGCCATTAATCCAAAATGGTGGATGGTTGTGGACTTGCATGTATCAAATGTTTTCTCTCTGGTCAGATATTAGCCTGAGATTTTGAGGTTTTCTAATTTAGCCAGGGTCGACGAAATCTATAAATGGCTCTAGTTGGAACTTGTGAAAAGATGTGTCCTGCTCACGAACTCGCAACGCGAACAAAACAAAAAAGACTCCATGTCTTTGAAATGCCATCAAATCAAAATGATCCGAAAAATCTTGCAGTGAAAGAATTTTTGAGATCGGCGGCGGGCAAAGAGGTAAACACCGTGGATCTCCGACCTGCTTACGTGCTTCTAGAAACGGTAAATTATCTTCTTGATGAGATTGTTGACCGCCATGACCAACGGTGGAGTGTGGTTTACCAGTTTGTGTTTGACCGCATTAGAGCCGTAAGACAGGACATGGTGATTCAAAGAATCGTCGATAAGACGGCAGTAGAAATTCTTGAAAAGGCCGTACGATTTCACATACTGGCCGGATACAAACTGTGTGGTAGCGACCTCAGAGCATTTGATCAGAAGATTAATGATGTCCACGTACTAGAATGTCTTGAAAGGCTTCTTGTGCTTTATGAAGAACAACCGAACTTACCAAACAGAGCAGAGTTTGAATCTTTCTACCTTCTCTGGTATCTGTGCTCCATTGAAGCATTGATGCATGGCCTTAGTCTGCCGGAAGAGGTCAAAACTCAGGCCTCCTATCTATTGACGTGGAGAATAAGTTTAGCAGCGCTATGTAATAACTTTGTTGCATTCTTCAGATTGGCGAGGGAGTTACCTTATTTGGCAAGTTGTCTTGTCCATAGGCATTTCAGTGCTATTCGCTGCAAAGCTTTGATGGTCATGAGTACAGCATACAGCAATCCCAAATGCCAATTCCCACTTCCAGATGTCAGTACTATTCTTGTATTTAGTAATTTACAGGAAACTGTGGAATGCCTTGGATTTTATGGTATTGAAGTATCAAATGGTTTAATAAAGTTTTCTAAGAAGTCATTCATCACTCCAGAGAAGCCTCCTGTTATGTCTCACTGCTCTTTCATTGACAGCAAGCATACTGGTTCAATAAGAGGCATTTTACATGACACATATATTACTAGTGTTCATTCTTTGTATCAGGCTGCACTGCCAGACAGAGCACATATTTCACCTGACTGCCCATATGTCGATAAGGACAGCAATGCAAAACGGTATCCTTGTGAAAGGAAAATATCTGCAGAGTGTTCACAGGATGAGAACAAGTGGAATGTAGAGAAGCAAGACCCCATTGTTCCCATCCTACCATGTGTTAGTTTAGGAAGAGGAAGAGGTACTTGGGCTCTGGGTAAAGGAAGGGGTGTGGGAAGAGGATGGGGACGGGGACAGGGAAGTAAATATAGTGTACTTTAAAGGGGCACTGTCAATCGTTGCCAAACTGCATGCCCCCTACCAAAATGCTAAAACTGCTAAAATAACAGCCGATGGTCCAGGAGAAATGCCTTTCGGATGTATCAACTGATACAGTTTTGCAAACCATCTGAAGAAAGGATACGGTAATAACTAAATTTTGGTTCCATCAGTTTTTTCTAAAATTCTTTCAAATATAAATATTTTTCATCCACTCAAGTTTTTATATTTTGTCATGAGAAAGTGTTTTGTTTTGCAGGGGGGATGGGGGGAGTGGGGTGGGGTGACGGTACCCTGTCTTTTAGATCTTTTAACTCTTTTACATGCATGCATGTTTACATACATGTACATGCATGTACTTCCAAGAAAAATGCAGCCACATGAACATTTGCCAGAGAGATTGAAGGAGGAACAGAGGGTGACTTGCCTGGCTGGGGTACTATATTGTACTAATTCATGTAGCTGTGACAGCCAAAATTAGCCTAATTAGTGATTAGCTCTAAAACACCCAAAATTAATGACTACCTCTAAACACCCTAAATTAGTGAGCACCCGTTGTTGACAGTTAGGGTGTTTTGTAAATGTAGGCCGGGTCAGGGTTTTATTAGGGGTTGGGACAGTTTAATTGTGCAGCTACATATACATGAAGTTCCAGCCCCTGGCTGGCTTTGCTGTTAATTTCTAATTGTTTTTTTAGTGTTGGTGTGTTTTTTTTTCCACAAAGGATAGTTTTCCTAGACAATTTTCAGAAAAGCAAAATATTTCAGTCTTGTTGCATCTTGTTATTTGTTTTATGAAAATTTAACTGTAAAAAAACCCTATCTATAATGTTTATTCAATTATATATATTGCAGATAAAAAACTAAAATTAACATGATTCCAATAACCTGATCTGACATTTTGGAAAGTTCACACGTTATACATGTGTTTTAAATAGATCCACTAGTTATCTTCTCAAACACTTGTCACCTCATTATTCAGTTTCGTACCCTTAGATTGCTGCAATAATAGCATGCTTGCTCTGCAACAAAATGGTTTGTTTGATCATGAATCCATGGCCATGCAGCAATGTCTCAGTAGAGCGTCCAGTAGATTAGTGCTGAATACTGGGTGCACTGACTGGAGACAATTTAATAAAACTTTACGTGTATATTTTACTAGTCTGGCCATTATAAATGTTTACCATCTTTGAAACAATGCCCAGACTTGTAAAAGCTTTATTGAATTGGCCCCTGGTCCCATTTGAGTATCAAATACAAATGGGACTCCAAACCTGTATTCTGATTGCACCGTAGTTCTACTGTTTATGAACTGCACGTCCTAATGGTTAGGCTGTTTTGTATTGCTGGGTTGCATGTGACGTCATGGCCGCCATGTTGGATGACAACAAAAGATTCCTCATTAGCTTCTCTTGTTAGTTCATCCAACGTGGCGGCCACGTCTTTGTTATTTGAATCTCCGGCTATTGGGTTGCAACCCACCAATTGTTGGGCCATCCCTTCATGTAGGACGACACGAATTGCTACCAAATTGTATTGTATTGTGCTACGTTCTATTGTTGTATTGAATTGTATTGTATTCTATTGTATTTTTGGTAAAAATTCGTGTCGTCCTACATAAAGGGATTGCCAATTGTTGGGTAAGCCAATGATGTGGCTCGTTACGAGCTGTACAGGACATAGACTATATCGCAACCCGCCGTCGCAGTGCACTTTGGGATGGATATCTCAGTTTCCATTGTTAAATCCAAGATGGCCGCCCAACAACAACAATGGAAAACCGAGATATCCATCCCAGAGTGCACTGCGACGGCGGAGTTGCGATATAGTCTATGTACCCGGCTAGGAAACACAAGTGAGTGAGAGACTTGAAGAAGCTAGAGCGCACTGTATAAACAAATAATATTTACCCACGATATGTATTAGCGAGTGCAATTCGAGAACCTTCAAAATATCACTCAGTTACGGTGGCCCACAACTGTCACGGCAAAACCCAAAAGGCCACGGCAAGAGCAAGAAGCCCACGGCAAGAGCAAGAAGCCCACGGCAAGAGCAAGAAGCCCACGGCAAGAGCAAGAAGCCCACGGCAAAACCCAAAAGGCCACGGCAAAACCCAAAAGCCCACGGCAAACCCAAAAGGCCACGGCAAAACCCAAAAGGCCACGGCAAAACCCAAAAGGCCACGGCAAATCCCAAAAGCCCACGGCAACCGCAAAAAGCATCTCACGGCAAGAGCGAAATTCGTCAATTTTGGGGATTGGGTGCTACTAACGTCGCAGGGTATTATGGGGGGGGGGGGGGAAATCCAACATGGCGACTGTGGCAGTGCCGTCATAAATCACTCGGGAGTATTAAAACTTATGTCTTACAGTATATTCGGAAAATGTTTTGTTCGAGTTGTGGTATCCAAACTCCTCGATCTGCAGCAAATTACTGCGAACATTGTGGACACGGTAAGTCTTTTGACTTCTTTTTTTATCGATATTGCCTTGGACTATACAGTGTACTCACTACTGTCGTACTGAGTAGTGACAGTGTAGGTTCATTTTGGATTTTGGTGATAAAATGGCCGAATGAATGGGAAAGTGAATAATGAACGTAAAATTGAAAAAGAGGTAGTTTAGTTTCAGTGAATAGATGATGCATGTTAAAGTAATGGATTAATTCTTATCACTTCCCAGTGTTACAGTGACATTTATATAGGGATGACCCTTCCCCCCCTCCCCCCCCCCCCCCCCCCTCCAAAAGAAAAAGAAAAAATTGAGTTCCTAAGGAGAGGAATCGCCCGTTAATTAATTCATGAAATGACAATATAAACTAACTAAAATCCTACCCTGAAAAATAAAAAAAAGCCTAACCGGTCAGTAAACAAGAACGCAGAGCTAGCTAGGTTCTAAAGAAAAACTTCTCAAGAAAATGGTGAGGCAAAAATTTTTTTTTTTGATTTTCTGGAACTCGAACCCCGCTGCTGCCTACTCGTAAAGGCAAATGTTGCAACCACCACTAAACAACCATTGTCGCTCAAATGCTGTCAAATTTGTACATTTTTAAACCACTGCTAATTTATGTTAGTTTATATGGTCATTTCATGAATTAATTAACGAGCGATTCCTCTCCTTAGGAACTCAATTTTCTCTTTTTCTTTTGGAGGGGGGGGGGGGGAAGGGTCATCCCTATATAAATGTCACTGTAACACTGGGAAGTGATAAGAATTAATCCATTGCGTTATACTTTAATATGCATCATCTATTCACTGAAACTAAACTACCTCTTTTTCAATTTTACGTTCATTATTCACTTTCCCATTCATTCGGCCATTTTATCACCAAAATCTCAAATGAACCTACACTGTCACTACTCAGTACGACAGTACACTGTATAGTACACTGTATAGTCCAAGGCAATATCGATAAAAAAAGAAGTCAAAAGACTTACCGTGTCCACAATGTTCGCAGTAATTTGCTGCAGATCGAGGAGTTTGGATACCACAACTCGAACAAAACATTTTCCGAATATACTGTAAGACATAAGTTTTAATACTCCCGAGTGATTTATGACGGCACTGCCACAGTCGCCATGTTGGATCCCCCCCCCCCCCCCCCATAATACCCTGCGACGTTAGTAGTACCCAGTCCCCAAAATTGACTAATTTCGCTCTTGCCGTGAGATGCTTTTTGCGGTTGCCGTGGGCTTTTGGGTTTTGCCGTGGCCTTTTGGGTTTTGCCGTGGGCTTTTGGGTTTTGCCGTGGGCTTTTGGATTTTGCCGTGGGCTTTTGGGTTTTGCCGTGGGCTTCTTGCTCTTGCCGTGGGCTTCTTGCTCTTGCCGTGGGCTTCTTGCTCTTGCCGTGGGCTTCTTGCTCTTGCCATGGCCTTTTGGGTTTTGCCGTGACAGTTGTGGGCCACCGTACTCAGTGCCCATAAATCCCGTATAGCCCTCGCGTTCATGCGATTTTTTGTTTTATAACAACTCAACAAAATATCTGGATTGTGATTGATCAATGACAAGCGCAGCTAAAGGTTATTGAGTGCATAGTCGCATCCTCTCGGCAAATGGCTGCTCAATCTATTATAAACAAAAAAATCGCCTAAAGGCTCGCGCAATTGTTAGAACTTTCAAAATATCGCTGAGTGTCTCCAAATTCCGTACAGCACTCGCGTTCATGCGTTTTCTTCATACTATACTGAGGAAACATTTGCTGAGCGTGAAACTGCACACTCAATAACGTACATTTTTATGCACTAGTTTATTGACCAATCGGAATCCAGATATTTTGTCGAGTATATGACATGATACTGAAAAACGGTTGTCTCAAAAATGTTTAAAGGCAAATTGTCTTGTCTTTCCTTTGGAAATAAATCTTTAAATTTTGACAATCTATTGTTGCTGATTTTACAGCAACAACACTTTGTTATTGCTATGGTTATCGACTAGTTATCGGGATCACATGGTCTGTCACGTAACCATCTGAGATCGTAGATTTCAAGGCACTGTGGTGATGGAGATCGTAGATCGTAAACACGTAATTAGCTGTATGAACGAGCTCCTAAGGAGAGGAATCGCTCACTAAATTAATTCATGAAATGACAATATAAACTACCTAAAACCCTACCCTGAACCATAAAAAAACCTAACCGGTCAGTAACCAAGATCTTACCCACCTAGAGCTAGGGTTCTCAAGAAAAACGTCTCGAGAAAATGGTGAGCTAATTTTTTTTAGAGATTTTCTGGAACTCGAAACCCGCTCCTCCTACTCGTAAAGCAAACGTCGCAACCACTACACTAAACAACCATCGTCACTCAATTGCTGTCAATTTTTAAAATTTTTAAACCACTGTTAATCTATGTATTTTTAGCCAATCAGAATGAGTGAGCGGTTCCTCTCCTTAGGAACTCTGGTCTTCAGTTGAGGCTCAAACAATGACATCTTGGCCGATACACTAACAACAACAACAAACAACAACAAAATCTTTATTTATACCCTCTTGAATATATTGCAAACAAGAGCCCATCTGGGCTTTCACTCGGGCCACATGAGATTGAAGATGAAATACACTTTCATTTGAAATCCTCTTAGTATCAAGTCGTGCTTTAATTCGCCAGTGAGAACGTCAAAAAAACAGACTGGTCTATTAATCGCTTTTATGGCATGACTATGATAACGCAGGATTCGAACAACAGAATACTGGCAATTCAAGTGTATAAATGCAATACAATGACATATTCGGACTTTGAATTTGATTGAAAATAGATCAAAAACTCGTGGAAATGTCCGGCTAAAACTGTATGAATAAATGTGAAATGAAACATAAATTTCATAGCAAGAAAAAAAATTGTAATTCCTATAAATGAGAAAGCTCTTCTATTAAGCCGCTTCTCATATACACAGACTGTTTAACAAAAAAACATTTGCGCTTATCGACACAAGAATTCGGTTGACCTTTCAAATAATTTATTCTGAGGTACGCATACTCTAAATCACAGATGTTAAATAAAGCGATAATTAGAAGAAAAAGTACATTAACAGACAAACTGAGAGGAAATTTATTCAAATCAAAAAGAGTTTACTTACAGTACTTACGTAACTGAACTTTCGTTTTGGATCTTTTGGTAGTGTTGTTGACAGCACCCACCTTCGTGCACATATGCACTGAATCGGAATGAAAGTCGAAGCCTACCTCGAACTTAACTTTCAGCTAACCTGTTTCCTTTCATTCCACAATGAATAATAATCTCATAAAGTAAGCCCGTAGCTTTCAATAAATTTGCCAGTGGCTGAATGAAACAGCTAGATCTTTTCCAATTTCTCTCACGAGTCACGGTACCCTGGATACCAGAGGCTCGAAATCGTCGGGGCGAGCGAATCAAGCAGCACGAGCCGCGAAGCGACGAGCCTCTGGCCGCCCGAGTAGAGATTTTCATTTCTTCCGGTACAGAATCTGTACCTCGTCCCTGATTGGTTGATCGAGTTGTGGCCATGGAAACTGAGGCATTCGGATCAAAGGAACATTTTGATTGGCTTTCATCTTGAGATCGTGTTACGAACCGGTTCAGGAGTCTTGACAGATTATACACAAACGTAATGTTTCACAGTGCTGTACAATTTGAGTTAGCCTCGAAATAAACGAGTTGAAGTCTGTTCATGTTCTTGAAGCGGCGTGATGTCTTCTCAGTACGGCCTACTGGCTAAGGAAAATCGCTGATTTTCCAACTCATACCTGGTATTTGCTTCTTCCTTCACGTTCGATTATCCAAGATTTACTCCCACATAACAAGAGCTAGAACAACGAGGAATCAAAGCATGCTCATTGGGAGATCCAAACATCAAACCCGACGAAGTAAATCGAGGAGAATTTTCCTTTATCTTCGCAAATCCCGACAACGGCATGTTTTATGTTTTGAATCACACACGACTTCACCACGTGAAAGAGACATGCAAATTAACCGCCGAGTCGAAACCAGTTTGACTGGACTTGTAAACATAAAAGCAAGGCTATGGGCATGAGATTGAGGTTGGCTATTCGAGCGGCCAGAGGGGCTCAACGGTCGTCACGCAAAACAAAACTCCTTCGGGGAATCAAAACACTTTCGATCGCGGCACATTACAGTATATTCGTACCTGAGCCCCTCTGGAACCAGGGTAGAGTCACGGCAGAAGACAGTCTCAAGCTACAAAACTTGAATTTTGATCCTCTTCACAGTAACGTAATTTAACGTCTCAGATATTATATATATGCCCTATTTCAGCTAGCGCTGTGCATTTCAAATACTTTTTCCTCTCTCTTTGCTGGCAGTTCATGCTACTTGTTCGTGTAGTTGCCGCATTTCAGTCGGCATACACTGAAAACATCTGCTTAACTAAGATTTGTAACAATCTTAGCGGATCATGTAAATATTCCGCTTGGCTCAATTGAGGGTTTCTGCCGTCAAAGTTCATTTTTTGTTTCAGTTTTCCCCATATTAGCCGACATGTATAATGTCTCGAGCTCTCAATCCAGTAGAAAGACTCTGGTTATTCTGTCGTAAAACATGCCTTAGCTGTACAAGACCGCCCACGATGGAATAGATTTCTGACAATGACTCATTGAAAGTGATATCTCCTTGTCTCGCCTAGTCTGAGAGCTTTGAACTTTCTTATCTGAGCGCGCCTGACGATATCTAACCTTTGATGATAATTCGATACCCGTTGATATCCAAACGTGTTTGGATATTGTATTTCGCTTACGTTTCTAAATGTACATTGGATCTGTCCAAACAGCGCTGATCGAATGTATTACGGCTCCTGGTTGTTCATGTATTTTTATGGTCAACAAGAGCGCCAGTTGAAATATACTGAGCCTGTTGGAAGGCTTTCGCCCTCGCGGGTCGACCATTTTGATTTACTGTATTAAATTCTGTAAATACATTAACCTGGCGATTGTTGCGTGACCAGCACAGTGCAATCTGATCGGTGTGAATTTGACCTTTAACGCATGCGCAGAACGCTTGCTACACGGAATTTAAAAAAAATAACGACTTGCATTTTAAGACTCGTTGCTGCCACAGGCAGCCCGAGTAATTAATTAATCTATTTAACATTGTTTGAGTATTGGGATACCAGAAGTAGCTTAAAAAACTAATCGAGTTTCTTATTGCTAGTGATAATGTTAAAGAACTTGAAACCGTAATGAATGATGAACTGAAATTAGTTTTAAATTATTGTGTTACTAATAAGTTGTCTATTAATTTTAAGAAGACTAATTATATGGTTATAACTTCGTCTAGGAAAAAAGTAAATATCAACATTAACAATATTGAACGTAAAAGCTATATAAAATATTTAGGTATTTACATTGATGAACATATAAAATGGGATACTCAGATTCAACATCTCAATAATAAACTTGCCAAAAATATTGGAATCATCAATAAACTAAGATACTGCGCTATCTTGATCTCCATATGCTAAAACAATTATATTTTACCCTTATATATCCATATTTGAACTATGGTTTATTGAGTTGGGGTTCTACCTATAAAACAAGATTAACCAAAATCTATACCAAACAAAATAAATGTATACGAAATATATTCTTTGCTCATAGTAGGGAAAACACTAGCCCCTATTATAGCCTTCTTGAAATTCTAAAATTTGAAAATATCCATAAATATAACATGTCACTTTTTACACATAAAATTCAAAATAATAAAAATAGTATTCCAGCCGTATTCTCTGATATCCTTACACCAATATACGAATTTCATTCCTACAATACCAGATATGCTGCCAATTTTTTTTTCTACAAACCCAAAGTGAGAACAAATTATGGGATTCATACATTTCGGTCCTCCGCACCCAAACTCTGGGAATCTATACCAACAGAACTTAAAGACCTTCCATACCATGCTTTCAAACGAAAATACAAAAAGTTTCTTTTGGATGACCAAATCTAATTGTAAACAAATAAAACACCTTACATATTTTCATAAGTATTTAATGAATGTATAGCTATAATACCATTATAATTATACTTGTTTACTTACAATATCTATATATAATAATAATAATAATAATAATAATGTCTTTATTCACCTAATAAAGTATATATGAGATGTTACAATATTTAAGAATAAAAATCTGAAAAATTTAACGCACGTAGCTCACAATTAAGGACATACTAATTTATATTTAAAAATTAGCCTATTAATAAAGCTATTTTTGAAACGCTCGGTGTTTACTTTCGGCATGAAACAACTTTTTGACCTGAGACGAATAGACGACTCCTTAAATTTAGGTAGAAGTGTAAAAAGTGGGTGTGTCGAGTTATTGCTGATCTTATGAAATAGTTTTCTATCGGCTTTCTCTAACAGTTGGTGAATAAGATGCAAGTTAGACGTATACCGCCTCTTGTAGCATCTCTTGAGAAAACATTGCACAGTTGATAGGTCCGCTTCACTCGCTCCATATACTGGTAGACAATACATTATTTTCGGTAGCACGATGGATTTATAAAGATGATCTACCTCTGCCTGTGTATATCCTTCCTTTCTTAAGGTCCTTATAACATACAAACATTTGTTGGCTTCTTGGAGTTTTTCTTTTACGTGGTAATTAAACTTACAATCTGACTGAAGCGTGACCCCGAGCACAGTGAGCTTTTCGTGTTGGTGAATATCATGCAGAACAGGATAATTAGATGTATTCCCTTTCTTACTTAAAATTAATTCCTTACACTTTGATGTGTTGCAACTCATTTTGTTTTCTTTAGTCCAATCCATAAATGCCTGCAAAGCTAATTCTGATTTATCTGGAGAGTCCTTAAGTACTGGAACTATAGTAGTAGAATCGTCTGCATACTTGATTAAACTGGTGTCTATAAGCTCATTAATTTCTAAATCATTTAAAAATAAATTAAACAAGTAAGGTCCACTTACACTACCCTGTGTAGTTCCCTTATTTACGTTTCTCCAACTGCATGCAATTCCGTTGCTGATAACTCTTTGTTTTCTACCCTCTAAAAAGCTAATATACCAATTTATAATATATGGATTGAGAGGACTAGTCACTAATCTTATTAATTATTATCTAGTAGTCCTAATCAATTTTAATGGCTCCAGTTCTTTCCTTTTATCCTTCTCTCTTCTTTTCCTTCTTTCACATCATACATGTCTCAATCGTCCTTACTAGTAACATAGGCGGTGTCCAACTCGAAAGCATTTCTGCTACTTTGGTCTCTGCACACCTATTTTGTATATTTCTGTATTATGTTATATGTCTTTTTTAATATCTGTAATTAATTATTTGTACCTATTATATATCATGTAAACAGTGTGAAAATAAAAAAAACTTGAAAAACTCCCGAAATATATTTATATTATGATTTTAGGTCAAAAAACGAAAAAAGGAAAAAAGTCTAACATATATACAACAAAGTGTGTATTATCACACACAATATAAATAACAGTCAACACTAAGTAACGATAGTTACAACATACAGGTAACACAGCTGGGAGATGTTAAATTTAATACAAGATTTGGAAGAGAAGATGGGTATAAAAATAAGAATTAATAGTTCTCTATGAATTGTTTTTGTAGTCTAGATTTAAAGAGTTTTCTTGGCTGGATTTTCTTACTTTATTTGGAAAGTGAATTCCAGATTACAGCTCCTTTATATCTTTAACTAAATTTACCATAATTAGTTCGAACAGTTGGAACTAGCCTGCAAATACAGCCGTCTTGCATCGGGAATCACGATCAAAACGTGGCTCCCGAGAAAGACGTCTGCGTCTTGAGACGGAAACTTCCATACTGATGACGTTATGCGGCCAGGATCTGGTCGCGTTATTTGGGTCTTATTTGATTAGCTCGTATATGATACTACCATTTGCAAGCTACCGTTAGGCGTGAACCTTTTTCCGCGTTCGTTTATGTTTCAAACGAGACGTCTGGCGTCCCAAACCTTTGCAATTCGTCGGCAAACTAATTAGTTTCAACCTTGATGTTGGAAACCTTTGATATGTCTTCTACCGTCGTGCAACTCAGATTATGCCAAGAGACAGTTGTTGTCTTGCATCTCTCATAATTCTGAGCATCCAAAACTTTAACTTTAACCGACATTTATATGATTTAGCGCGAAGCGCGAAGGAAAATTCAGGTTTGGAAACTTTTCAGCTAGATCCCACTCGCTGAAACGTGAAGGCGGGACATGTCAAAGGTTGTCATTATCGCGGTTAAATTGCAAAGGTTTGTGCCACCAGATGTCTAGGTTTCAAACTTAAACGAACGCGGAAAAAGGTTCACGCTTAACGGTAGCTTGCAAATGGTAGGAATAGGCCTTTTGCAGCTAACAGTCACGTGCTGATATAATACTTCGTTAACGAATGAATGAGCTCGTGATCCCCATGGGAAAGACGTTGCCATGGATGCTGGATAGCAAGCCATTTTTAAGAACGCTGTCTTAGAAAGATCGATTGAAGGTGAAAAATAGCATTTACAAACAGGTTTTGCTAATAACAATACCGATCTCGTACAAGGCTTCTAAATAAATGAAGTTAAATATTTTTTGCCATCCAGTACATTCCTGTACAATCACGTGAATGCCCAGCTGCAAAAGGCTCATTAGACATACTAGCCAATCAAATAACGCGACCAGATCCTGGCCGCATAACGTCATCAGTATGGAATTTTCCGTCTCAAGACACAGACGTCTCTCTTGGGGGCCACGTTTTGATTTTTTTTTTTTTTTTTTTTTTTAAACATATATATTCTTTGTGTTTGCTCCAGGAGCAGGAGCTCATCTAGGGAGCTTACACAACATTTATTTACAAATAATTACTTGAAACGAAAGGAGGAACTAAGCTACATACATACATGATTATTACAAGACTTAAATTTAAACAACACAAAAAGATTAATAAGTTAGGAAATGACAAATCAGAAAAAACGATTTTACTCCATTAGAAAAATTTGGACTTCCTTAAAAATACATTGGTTTTGTGCTAGTGATAGGCTGGAGTCTCCAAACAGTAAAGTTCTCAACTTAAATTTGTCCGTGCAAGTTTGCCAGTTACTAATAATGAGTGCAACAGATTGTGGTTTCCGATGCAAGACGGCTGTATTCGCAGGCTAAGTTGGAACATGATATGATGATTTTGAAGCTAATCTAGTATTATGCTTATCAATTATATTGACTGGAACAACGAATTCTGAAAAAGGAGATGGAATCGAATACTATTATGATGAAAATCTAACATAAACGTAGCTGAAAGCAGGAATGTTAAATCTGTTAGCTTCAAAATGTTTAATTTCCCACTCTTTATGAAAACGATGTTGCAGTTTCTGAACCGCGAGACAAAGCAAGAATATTTAATGATTATTTTGTTCTTCAAACAATATTGGACGATAGTACAACTGACGCTCCTGTTATGCAATATGTTCAAACTTCTGAGTTCCTTTCAATAATAACAGCTTCTGAATCCGAAATATTGACATTAATGCAATCTCTTGATATATCGAAAGCCTATGGTTATGATGGTAGCGGAAATAAAATGATTAGGATTTGTTGTGCTGGGATTAGCAAATCATTTACTCGATTTATTAATCGTTCTTTTATTTACGGTCAATATCCAAGTCAATGGAAAAATGCTAACGTCTTTATAATTTCCTTCTGGACATTGGCTACTTGTATATGTAGTACTATTAAAGTGCCTATCACCCTTTTGCAATTTTGATAGCTTATGAACCTGCAAAAAGTTCTGAGTACTTCTGTGAAGAAAGTTTTGGTTTAAAGTGAAAACTTTATGTTCTACGCTTGTTTACACGATTTCAAACAAGCGTAGAACATAAAGTTTTCACTTTAAACCAAAACTTTCTTCACAGAAGTACTCAGAACTTTTTGCAGGTTCATAAGCTATCAAAATTGCAAAAGGGTGATAGGCACTTTAATAGTATTGAACGTTTCCGTGTTCAAATACTGCTTCATGGATCGCCTGATCAAATACTGCTTCATGGATCGCCCGATCTAGAATTTCAGGATAATGCCGAACTGTTTATTGAAATTCAAAAAATTATTCTAGATTCTGGAAGATAATTCAGTCCTAAACAATAATCATGTATCTAATACTAAAAAGCCAGGTTCCCCGTCTTAATTTTTCTTTTTTCTTTTTTGAATTACTTAATTTATTTTAAGTGTGTTATTCTTCTACATTTAATGTTTTCTCTCGTTCCCTGTTAATTATGTCAGTTTATTATGTTACACAAGTCCTCTCGATGAGCTTCTGCTCTTAGGACAAATGTAAGGAATATATATGTTTAAATAAAAATAAAAAAATTCTTAAAAGAAGGCTTGCATCAAAATTAGAGAATGTAATGATACGAATGAACTTTGTTATTACTCGGGCCCGGCCTTTGGCCGGCACTAGTCAGAAATCGCAAGTGTTTATATTTTTTTATTCATGTTTTGTCGTCGCGAGTTGGCGCAACACGTAACAGGGTCAACCTATCAGATTCGATATGGCTCGGACACTGCGGAACACTGCGGGTCACTTAATTTATTTACATAACTTAACACAGTGAAAACAAGATGGCGGAGACCCGGGAGAGATAAGAAGAGATAAAGTCCGTCGCGGAGGAAATTTCTCTAAAATTTAGAGTTCCATCTCTCAAATGTAAACAGCTTAATGTTTTATTTAACTTCATTCGTGGGAAAGCCTTCCAACAGGCTCGGGATATTTTCAACTGGCGCTCTTGTCGGAGCCGAAGGAAGTTTTTTACCTAGAGATTTATTCGAGACGACGAACACCACACGAGTAGCCAAAACGCGAGCGAAGCTTTGCTGAAAGCAAATGTTTGTTCGATGGAAATGGCAAGATGTTGAGTTTTTCTAGCAGGACTTTGGATGGAAATTTCTCACATTTTACGAAATGATCAGGGATTTAGCTGGCGCTCCTAAACGCATGTGGCCTGGCGTGGTGAAATAATTTGAACCGACATTTGTAAGTAAAACACTCATAAAACTTACCAGATTGCATTGCTGTTATTTAATATTCGTTTCTGTTAAAAGTAATGGCATCATATATAGCAGTAAATGCTGCTAAAAAGAATTGTTACTAACATACACACACAAAAAAACATCTCAATTAATATTGTAATATTTTTGAGCAGTTGTAATAGGCCTTTTGCAGGAAACAGTCGTGTCCTGGTATAATACTTTGTTAAAAGGAATCTCAGCTGAAAACAATGTTTGCTCTCAAGTAATTGTTCTGCATATCTAAGTCTGTTTCTGTGTTTTTTCTCTAGTAAATTGTACACTAGATGTCATTTATGTCGATAAAACTCATTTGAATTTCCAGCGCGTCGCCATCTTGGATTTTATGACGTCACCATGTTGCCCCTGTTGTCAGAAAAAAATATAGCTATTTTATTGTGCAACAATAGGGGCAACACTGTGATGTCATGAGATCCAAGATGGCGGCGCGCAGGAAATTCAAATGAGTTTTATCGACAGGAATATCGATGCACAAATGACATCTAGTGTACAATTTGCTGGAGACAAACATAACAGTAGACTTTAGGCATCCATAACAAACACTTGAGAACCAATATTGTTTTTCAGCCAAGGTTCCCTTTAACGAATGATTTGAGCTTTTGATCTCCATGGGAAAGACGTTGCCATGGATGCTGGATGGCAAGCTATCTTTAAAAACGCTGTTTTTGAAAGATCGACAATCGATTGGAGGTGAAAAATAGCATTTACAAACAGCTTTTGCTAATAACACTACTGAGCACGTACAAGTGCCATTAAGATTTGTTTGCCATCTGGTACAACAACGTTATTGCATTCCTGCTAAAGGTCCATTCCATTATATATAAATTATCACGAACATCAGTAGTGAATCAATTATCCGGCTTCCCTAGCACAAACCATGCATGACAAAAATATGTTAAAATTCCATGAACTACATGTATTCATCTAAACCTAGGTGGCCCGAGTTAAGGCCACCCAGGGCTTCTTGTTAAATTATACATAGCTTTTGTAGTGATGTTGGTACTTTGAATTTCGCCTATTACCCTCTAAACTAATAAATATAGTCCATGCATGTGCTAAAACGTGATCATAATTTTCTCATACAGTAAAGTGAAAATGCATAGCTATAATTTGTCACATGGTTAATCAGATGACATATTTGAACAGCGATATGCAATATCGAATTGTCAAGCTCGATTAGTTTCTAATGAACAAGGCATGTTTTAACGATTTTCTATTGCGGGTTTAAAATCCCAGTCCTTAATTGTTCTAAATGCCATATAGTGGCAGTATCTATATGCGTCTAAAAGCAAAGTTACAGCGTCGTTACGATACAGCTACAGTCTTACGGTACGCGGTTACCGTAAGGCATGGAGTGACATTGTAATGCATGCCTTCTTCGCTGGTCAGTTTATTCATGTTTTACAATCACAATGAATAGCCAGGCCGTAGCATCAATACACTCACATACGCACGTACGTATCAGTACACTTAATATTTGACTACTTTATTACACTTTGTTCCCAGACCACTCACGCAGGCTGCTTGGGCCTTACCAGATTGTCCTCTAATTCGTACACCTCTAAAAGTTTAGCAACGCCCCTGATAGCTACAGTATATGGTACAACTTACTTCTGTTTCTTTCCATCTCAAACGAGATCTGCTCCGTACCATTATGTTGTAACAATATAGCAATTCTTTCGCCACAATTTTGACATGCTCTAATTGCCTTTCGGTAGGTTAATCCAGCTATTTACAATCCACTTGTCTCCCTCCAGCACGTCACATCCACCATGTAGAGAATGCCTGTCAAGTTTGCCAAGAAGCCCTGTTTTGGGGTCCAGGAAGTGGTTATACCACATGATAGCCGTTCCCTTCTGAGGTTTGATCACTAGGTTTGAGTTGTGGCAGTTGATGCTGAGGTTTGTCGACACGTTCTGGTGCACTCTTTTGGCGTCTGCGACAAGAAACGCTGTTTCTCCACCGCGGAGCACGTCATTCATGAAAAACAAGATGGTCATATAGCTAGAAATCAAATCAAACTGGTGTAAATTTCCCTTTCTTTCATTACAGGAATAGCTGTAGAGTGAATTTTGTATCGAGCAACGTAATAACGGCATATCGAAATAAACAGCGCGGTTTTGGTAACGCACGGGTATTGGAGTTGTACCATACTGAATCGTATACGTGATTAGGTCATTGGATCAAAACGGCAAAAACAATTGTAATTGCGCAACTCATACGAAATCAACTCTACTCGTTTTCATAAAGTGGCCATACACGGCCACACGTCTGACAACAATGAACGACACGACTGACGATGTGAACTCGGTATGGCTTCCCTTTCGTACATATTATGTTCTTTGTCAATTGTTTTAAGATCTATCAAAAAATGAATAAACAAAAACCCAGGGGATATATTCGACTCACCGGTACATGTAACAGACCTACGTTCTACATGCGGATCTAATTCGACTCACCGGAAATGTATCAGACTTATTTTCCACATGCGGATCTGATTCGACTCTTTGGTACATGTAACAGACTTATGTTCTACATGCGGATCTGATTCGACTCACCGGTACAGTTGCACATATTAGCGCCCGTGGCGGCTGATTGGATGATTTCTGATAAACTTTTGATTAATGATAGTAAAACTGAATTTATCTTATTAGGCACCCGCCAACAACTTGCTAAGGTAGATATCGGTCACTTAGTTGTTGGATCGTTAGAGGTTTCCCTGGTTACTACCGTGAGGAACGTTGGGGCCTAGTTTGACACTGAACTCTCCATGTCAACTCATGTTTCTAAAGTATGATAGTTGTGAATTTTTCCAGCTACATAACATTAGCCTTGTCAGATATACATAGTGAGTTCTATATACATTTTTATATCATTATTAGTTAATGTTATATATTATTTTATAATTAGTTTTAATTGTGTATTGTGATACGCAACTGATCATCTATTTTTATGTTGCGCAAAAGAAGAAATTAAATTATTATGATCATTATTAAATTAAATTATTATTATGTACCATACTTATGTTCTACATGCGGATATGATTCGACTCACCGGCACATGTGACAGTCGCTATTGTTGTTGAGCCCTTGACAGCAGGACAGGTTGTTACCGATATCATCTTCTGTTGAGTCATAGTGACCGTGAAAATGACCATGAACAGAATACTTGACCACCTGAAACAATACTCACAGTCATCATGATATCACAGATATCACATATATCACAAATATCACAAATATCATGTCAATGTAAGAGCACAGTTAGAAAGTAAAACCAAATCATCTCAATTTATTAATAGCTAGAAAAAAAGTTTCCAGTCAGCCAGAGATGAAGATTAATCAAACTCCAACACTTAGGGCGCATTTTTGGGGCATGTTCGGAAAAAGGAATTATATACCGTAAAACCAATCCTGTCTACATTCTGTACATTATCAAACACCAAAAATAGATTCATAACATACGTACTAAAAGTAGCAACTACTTTCCACATTTCTGGAGAGGGATATGTGCAGGATTTCTAGGTATTGTAATTTAGCGGTAATCAATAGGTCAGTCAATAGGACATGGGGCATAGTCAGTACGACATGGTCCATAGTCAATAGCGCATCGTGAATCACGTATCGTCAATAGGACATATGACATGTCAGTAGGACATAGGGCATAGTAAGTACGACATGGGCCATAGTCATGCAATAGCGATAGCGCATCGTCAATAGGTATCGTCAATAGGACATATGACATACTATGTAAGACTAATAGGTAGGTTGATCATGACAGAACTGAAAGTTCCTTATACTAAAAACACAGACAATAGAATTTACTATGTAATATATAAAAAAAACGAGAGCTAGTTTTTTACCAGGAGATCCAAACACCGAGAAATATTTATTATTTCGAGGTGTTTGGATTCCCTGGCCGGTGAAACACGAAGCTTGAGTTTTTTATGTGACCTCTCAAGCGAAAATAATACCTGCATTCATAAACATTAGAATGTATTGTTCGCCTGGAATTTTATTGCATGCAATTATAGACTACAAGGGTTGTGATTGTAATTTTGTCACGGTCATTTCAACAAACGGCCTGATAGCGGAGTGGGCAAGACAGCGGACTAGTAGTCAAGAGCAGCCATGAGGGTGATGGTTCGAGTTACACTGGACACCAATTTTTATCTTCTCCTTCACTTCTCCATGTAAAGTAATTAGGTCCATCACATGCATGACTCTTGATACCCAATGAGAGTGTTTCATTGGTATCAAGAGTAATTCATGCATGTGACCAAATGCAGTCCTCTGATTGACTAAAACTCTCACGAATTATTAATGATTTTGAAAAAAATATCTATATTAAGTACTATTTACAAATTATGAGTGGCGATGTTGTATGTAAAGTACTTATGATATGCACCACATAAAACTTAAAGCTTTGATTTCTTCGACCTTGCTATCGACGTGGGATGAATTACTTTCTCACAAACACATGTCCCACATCATTACATGTATGTAATAAAAGAGCAGAACGTAGCGTGCAGAAAACAGGTACCACATGGAGGAGACGGTGTGTACGCAATAAGAGAGCAAATGTACTTTGTTTTTTCACCCGGCCCGGGATAGGGGAAGTCAGTGATCGATCGTGAAGCCTCCTCATTCTACCGATAGCATGTTGGTATTCTGTATCATTCCATAAAGGATTGTAATTGGCTTACAGTTAGTACTCTGTATCATTTGATACAGAATACTAATAGCTAACTAGGATTTTGTATAGGGTTTACAGTGTATCCACGTGAGCCGAATGCTGGGTCTGGATTGGCTAGTACCCTTATGAATTATTAATGACTATTTTAAGTAATATGTACAACACTGTCAGCCGTGTTGTATCACATATCCAAACACTGAGAACTGAACTTGAAAAACGACGCAAAGCGGAGTTTCGAGGTATTTGGATATGTGATACAACATGGCTGACAGTGTTGTATATGGCTTCTCCAACGAATTTACCATTGAAGAGAAAATGGAGAAGAAAGTCTGGATAATTTATGCAAGTGTTTCATCACATATCCAAACTCCTTCACGCTTGTGATTTTCTTTGTAATATTCTCATTAATTATTGATGAGTTTAAGAAGTAGTGTTTACAACATGTTCGGAAGTGTTAAGGCCAATGCAACGCGGACGCGAATGTTGTAAACTATTTGTGAAATGAAACCATATATAATATTTAGAAAATTATGAACTTTTGATGAAAATTAAACGTAATACATAGAGTTGAGTTCTATAGTTTGGGTCACAGACATACGCAGTGTAGAAAAACAGGTCCTATACTTGTGGGACGAGATCTATGCATCAATAGCCCTCCTGGCATACTGTTTTCTGGGTACAGAACTGATGATTAAAATTAAAGATCAGCCGCGGATTCACAAATTTCGAAAATACCTTAAATATCTGGCGTGGTCGAACGCTATCGCTGAAAGGGAAAACCCTCATTGCAAACACTCTCGTATCCAGCAAGTTGTGGTACACATCCACTGTGCTACAAATGCCAGCTCCGATAGTTATACGCAAATCAACAAGTTGGTCCCTTCCTGTAGGCAACACATGAATAGACCCTTAAACGGTATTTTTTTAACTTTTGATATATACGTATAACAGCAAAACCGTCGACACTGCTGAAAAGAGCACCTCGAAGTTAATCAAAATCCCAAATTTGAGAGTTATATCTTCAATAGGAGCAAAGATACAGGCCCGCAAACTCGCAAAATTTCGGGAAATTTTAAAAACGTTTGTATGGACATTGTGATTGGGGACAAGTTTGTGCCCCCCAGTTGAAATTTCCAAACAAACGTCTGTAACATTTTCCGAGTATGCGGGCCTATAACTTTGCTCCTATTCAAGATATAACCCTCAAATTTGGGATTTTAACTAACTTCGAGGTGCTCTTTTCAGCAGTATCGATGATTGCGATCAAAATACAATATAATCAATACAATACAATACAAAACAATAGAGCGAAATACACAATACAATAGAACACAATACACAATACGATTTGGTAGTAATTAATGGCTGCCTACATGAAGGGGAACCACAAGTTGATTTGGGATTTCGTCTGGTAGGCCAATACAGCTCAAGTTAGCAGAACTACATGCCTACAACCACGGGAGTGGGGTGGCCAAGCGGTAACTCATTTACCCTGTAAAATCAAGGCCCTCCAATTCAAATGGATTGCAACTGCGGCAGACCAAGATACAACAATTAAATGGGTTCACCTAGCAAGGTATTGGACCAGCCATAGGCTAGCGATAAGGCCAGAGTGGCAATAGATCAGTTCGCGATAAATTCCGACATTTTGAAAGGGGTGCAAACATAGCGCGAAATAAAGTGTTTGTATGGGAATTGATGCGAATCCGATGCCAAATATAATCCGTAAAATCGAATTTCTAGAATATTCTTCAGATACAAACTTAAGATACCTGCAGGTAAAAGGTTAACATATCGATATTTGAGGGATGTAGCTGTGCTGGGAAGCGTGCAATCGTGTTTTCAGTTTTCCATACATTGTCTGTAAATTTAAACGCGGAATTCGACTCGTTTTTACAGACAATGTATGGAAAACTGAAAACACGATTGCACGCGTCCCAGCACAGCTACAACTCAAATTTCGATATGTTAATCTTTTACCTGGTATCTTAAGATTGTATCTCAAGAATATTTCAGAAATTCGATTTTACGGATTTTATTTGGCATCGGATTCCCATCGATTCCATGTATACAAACATTGTATTTCGCGCCATGTTTGCACCCTTTTCAAAATGTTGGAATTTACCGCGAACTGGTCTATCATACATGGATTATAGGCAACTTTATGCCGGTCGCTGCTTCAGGATAACGCCCGGCTTTTTACAACGGTTTCCTCAAAACATTGGGCGAAATCAAAACCTGGGTGAGCTCAGCCCCCCTCTAGGATTTTAAGGTGAAAACTATCTACGCCGAACTCGTCAAAACTCTCCGTGTTACGACTACAGCCCAATCGAGGTGGGAAATCAAACTCAACCGGGGAATTCCCTGGCGTAGAATTTGGCCAGTCACAGCTACGGGTGTACGAACTGGGAGAAGGGATTTGACGTGGAAAATCCGACACGCGTTATACGCACACCGTGCGTGACAAGTAAAGCATATCGCGGAAAAGTGGGCTATTATGACAAGTTTATACTATAAAATAAAATTAAAAAAATTTTAGATTTGTAACGGTAGAAGCGAAACTATACAATGGACGAAAACGCTATCTAAAATATTCAAACTATAAAATTTCACAAATAGTTTGAGTTAACATCTTACCTGTAATGGCTCACTTGCCTCGATAACCCATTGTGGTAAGTTTGTTAGCCGTATAATCCTCTCCTTTAAGGACTGCAATACAGTGTCAGTGCTTTCATTGATAGCCAGCCACGTTTGGCTACTATATCGTGATCGGTACAAAGGATCGAATTTCATATCCTCCAATAAATAAATAAACTTATCCATTATTTCATTTGTTCCACCAATGAGTTCATCCTCCGTTATTTTTCGATTGAAATCTGCATCGAACGCCATAAATATTTTCTCTACATCTTTTTCATACAAGTACAATGCAGCGGCTCGCTGTAGGAACGACTTGAACTCTTGTAAGGATTTGAATTGATTTCCAAATCGCTTCCCGACTCGATGCAGTAGTTCTGGTTTCAGTTTATTCACACCCTTTTCATCCGATATGGTTGTGCTTTCCTGTAACCCTGCTACTTGGGCAAGACCAATTATGTGATCGCACTCACTGCTGGTAAGAAAGTCAGGAATTTGGAAAATCAAAGGTTTTAGGCTTTTAGTTAGCATGATATGGTACCTGCCTTTCGCAACCTGGACAGTTTGTATATGCCCAACTCGGACGCCGTCACGTCTTCGGAAGCTATTACCGCAATTCCGGCGATTGTTACTACTGTAATTTATATTTGATTTGCATGTCTGTGAGTCTTCTTTGTCGTTCAAATCCCTTTGCTGATCCTGTTTGATTTTCCATGTGTCGTTCCCCTAATGTCTCCCCGACCGCTTTGCACGTCTATTGCCATTATAACTGTTATCGTAAAAAGAAGTCTGACCGCACAAAACATCTTAAAGCATGCAGTCACTCAATCCAATAAAAGCTGCCGAGATAAAAACAAAGTTAAAGTTTTCACAGACTACTTCTGTTGAAAGTTTCTAGAACCTTCAGTGGTTCTTGCATGGGCTTTGTACGAGTTATGCGCATGTAGTTTACAGGAACACCCAACGAACTGTTCTGCAAAATAACTGTTCTTCTGGGCCACTCGGCTGGCAAATTCTGCACTTTGGAATTTCTTGGCTGGCAAATTCTGCAGTCTGATACTAAATAATAATATAACGGAGCGATATTTGTCAGCTGGTAAATTCTGCAGTCCGATATAATTACATAATAATAATATAACAGAGCGATATTTCTCAGCTGGCAAATTCTGCACGTACCTGTTGTTTCACAGGTTTTTAAAAATACCGAATTCTGCAGGTTAGCTCAGGTTTTTATTCTTAAAATAAAAATATAGCGTTCTATATTTCAGTTAAGCCCTGTACAAACCGTTTCAACATCGGAACAATATTTAGTATTGGAGCCGATCTTGAAACAGGTTTAAAATGTTGAAAGGTGTTGAGATATAGAAATCATTTAAAAACAGTTTTCGGTCTCTACAAGTCCCCAGGGGAGGGGTATGTACCGCCCTGGTCATCAAATGTGGACCCCGTTTAAGAGTAGTTTCGTGTTAATTTTGATACCCCGTTTTAGAGTTTGATTAATTTTGATACCCCGTTTTAGAGTTTGCCGGTATTGTCCCAAGACGGATTGAATGTAATACGTAACACCCGTTGCGCTGCTTGACAGAGTCTGCCGGATCAACACCTTCAACATCTAAATGAACCACACACAAACTGATCTTCAAAAAAATATACTTTAATTCAACAACGAAGTGTGCTGGTGTGAACTGAATTAGAATCATTTATTGCAATGTAACTTCCTTTGAAACATTTTAGCTTCTCTGAATAAGGGGTGGACCATTAGAAATCCTGGGAGGGGGGATGGAAAACTTTTTGTGCACGGTATTTTTTTTAGCAGTGTGAGTTCTGCAAGAATATTTTTTTAAAGGCGATAGCTCTGCACGATTTTTTTTTTCGGTGCACATTTTATAGATACAACGCTTTTAAAAATGTTCATAATAGGTCTAAGTTATGATTATCGTAAACTGAAGTATGTATATAACCCATTCTAGTATAATTCACATAACAAAGAAAATACCAGTTTAACATTGAGTTTAAATTAAATGAATGTGTAAATAATGTATATAATAGACTTAGTGATAATAAATTTAAGCCATACTGTAATATATGCAACTTAAACCATAGCATTAGACTGTTCCCTAGCATATTCTTGCAAATTTGGCATTTTGGAATAACCTTTGTATGCCTTTGACTTCAATAGGGTTTGAGGATGAAATTGTCGAATTAATTAGTACATATTTACAGCCTGTGAATACAACCATAATATCATTTTATAATAATAATAATTTTATTAATGTTATAAAATATGAGTCAAATTCCACATGCAAATTTACAGACAATGTATGGAAAACTGAAAACACGATTGTACGCTTCACAGCACGGCTACATCCCTCAAATTTCGATATGTTAATCTTTGACCTGGTATCTTAAGTTTGTATCTGAAGAATATTTCAGAAATTCGATTTTACGGATTTTATGTGGCATTGGATTCCCATCGATTCCCATGCACCCCTTTCAAAATGTCGGAATTTACCGCGAACAGGTCTATTAAGCTTGATTCTTGGAAGCCTAAAATCATTCTTTCATGTGAATGTCACTGTCCTTTAAGATATTAAAATCATAATCAATGAGTCCATTGACATACTTATATATTGACGTTTGGAAAGAGTAGACCGGCCAATTGAGATTTCACAAGGCTTGTGCCGCCGAAGAACTATAACTAGATAAATTCAAGAATTATATTGGCCGCCTTATTTTGCAAATCTGAAGATCGTCCATGAGGGTTGAGTTGTATTTGTCACCCCATAACAAGGTATTGCATCAGCGTAGTCAAAACGTGGACATACCACGGTGGGCACAAATGCCCTCCAATCGCTCACGTTGCTATATTTTCAAAATCATTAAATTACATATTTCTGAATTCCCATCATCTTGATAACAAAGAAATCGAAAACCCGAGTTCGATTAGTTAAGAGGGAGACAAGTTGTTAAATGTTATTTTTTTTGTAATTTTCCCGCCAAAATTTGTCGGGAAATATTCAACGTAAAACCACTTACAAAATAACTTCTTAATTCATCTTTTAGAGTTTAGAATAGTTGTTCATGAAAATCTAGCAACTTAAAGAATACATCTGTACCCACAATCGTATGTTTTTAGAATTTTTGAGAGGAATTGCTTTAACATTCACCGTGAACAAGAGTATACATCATTATGACGTCATATATTTTTGAAAACGTCTCTTAGAAAATAAATATGAGTATTTTTCGGGTTTTAACGAATAATTGTACACTGAATAAGCTCAATATGGTCATTTTTATATTTCTTCAATGTAGAAAGTATAATTTAAGTCATACCCATGGACTTAAGGACTTAAGTTCTTAATAACTCTGCAAATATTTATTGTGTAGACTTCAAAATTGCGGCATTCAAAAATAAATATTTATGTTGTTGTGATAACATGCTTTATTGCAAACGTATACATAACGAAGAATTTGACCTTAAAAGGAGTCGTTCATCATGACGTCACACAACGTCAATATACAAATCCGATTGAATTTGAAGACGTAATTTCATATTAATATTAACCCACCAAAATTTTGCTAAATTTGAGGTCGAATTAAATTTGTTTTTCTAGTTTATACATTTTTGGCACGCTCAATGTGAGCGATTTCAGGGTCATTTATGCCCACCGTGTACTAAACTATTATACAAAGTAAGGCGTGTCTCGAGGGGTAAGAAGTCGGCCTGATACGCTTGACCAGACCAAGCCTTTGGTTTACTTTAATAGGCTAGGTAGAAGGCCTCTACTGGTCATGTCAAGTCATATGCTTATTAATTATAATACCGAGGTACTTAATATTGTCAGAGCATTTGATGGGCACCGACGTTGTCTATAATGACATCGATGCTAGAGCAAGATTTCAGTTTATGTGGACTACCTATTAAGATAAACTTAGATTTAGAAGTATTCAAAGTCAGGCGATTTATACGAAACCAAGAGGCCAATTTTGCCAAGTCATGATTTAAGCAATGTTCGATGTCATTGATAGAAGGACGGCTGCAGTATATCACGGTCTCATGATCTCATCAGCATACATGGTCACTTGGCATTTGATCTACAGTAATGGGAAGGTCATTGACGTAAACCAAGAACAAGCGAGGACCGAGAATACTCTGTGGCACGCCAACTCGCACTGAGTACGAAAAAGACTAACAGTTGCCTATTGCAGTTATCAGGTGTCGGTTATCAAGGTAGGAGGTAAACCAAATTACAACTTCACTGCAAGCACCAATGGCCTTGAGCTTTGTCAGCAAAAGGTTGTGGTCCACAGTCGCAAAAGCCTTGGACAGGTCTAAGAATACTACACCAGTCACCTTGCCATTGTCCATGTGTTGTAGAATGTTGTCAGTGAAGTGTGCTAAACCAATTTCAGTAGATAACCTCGGGTGGAAACCAAACTGATTAGGTGTGAGGATTTTCTCTTTCGAGAGATGATGTACAGCCCTTTCAAGAATCTTACTTACAGGAGGAAGAATACCCAGGGGTACTCCTGTTTGTGACGTATTATTTATGTGCCGCGGGGGTGGGTCAGGGTTTTGAGCTCAGTTTGGGCAGGTAGGGTCAGGGTTTTGACCTAATTTGGGCAGATCAGGATTTGAGTTTAATTCCTTTTCAGGTGAACAATTTATTTCACAGGGCCAATTTGTTTTTATTTAAAGAAGGGGCAATCAGGTTTTTTTCCCCGAAAAAGGGGGCAATCAGGGTTTTGGAGCTCGGATTTTGGGTCAAACAGGGTCAGGGTTTGATACTGAAACTTTGCTGCTAACAAAGGTCCGATCGATGTGAAGTGGTTGTTAATTGTTAACAGCACAAGCGATCGACGTTGGCTCTGTTAACTGTTTTCCATCAGATTGGATAAAGGTCGGCTGGGAGCCATCATTAGATCTTACAAATGTATTACTGCAAGTCAATCATTCATTTATAGTTTTCCATAGAGCACCTGAATTTCCTTTGTTTTGTCTAATCAGATCTTTATAGTAATTTGCTTTACGTTCCTTGACTTGTTTATTTACTTTGAGCCGCAGTTTTTTGTAACGAGCCCAGTGATGTGAGGAATTTAATTTGATCGCCTTAGAATTCATATAGTCCCGGTCTTTCATTGCTTGGCTCTATTCAGGCCAAATAAAAAATGCATACCCCCAATATTTCATTGTCCATGATGTTTTGCACAAGACTATACATGAAAATATTTCCATGTGTTCGAAATTACTGGCACAGACTCAGTAATCTTTGAGAATGTGCACATCAGTTGAAGTTTATTTTTCGGAAGGTTGGGGAGGTTGTTTTCATCTGGAAATACCTAAAAATTTGTTACACAGACTGTGTGGGTAATCTTTAGAACTATATTTGGTAAAACTGAATTGCTAGTATTTTTTCAAAACAAAAATTGAACAATGCATCAGTTATGTTCCTTTGCAAGAATTCTTTTTTTGTGCCTTAGTGCTTGCAGGAATATATTTTGGGGACATTTAGCCTTGCACGATATATTTTTTTGGACTACCCACCCCCCCTCCCAGGATTTCTAATGGTCCATCCCTAAATATCATACCCCGTTTCAGAGTGCATTCCAGGCATTTTTAAGTCTGAGGTCTAAAAATTGATACCTGTCAAAAATGTCAAAAATAACGACTCCGTTGGGCGGCACATACCCGTATAGCTTATATATGGGAGTATATATGGGGCTACAAATGTTGTGCCATGTTGAACCTGTTTGACCAAAGCTTTACACTCATTTCAGCTGGGAATATATTCAAAAAAATATTTTTGCTGCTGGCAAATTCTGCACTTAAATATTTCAGCTAGGAAATTTAGAAATTCTTCATGAACTTTAGGCTGGCTGGCGCTGCAGAACAGCTGTTCCTCTGCCAGCTGAAAAACAATTCCCTTAAATATGTTTAAATACATCTGATTTGTTATAAAAACATCAGAATGTTTGTTTTTATGAAGTTTTACCGTTGGGTGTTACTGAGTTTACTTACCTGATTTCTGGCCATTTCGACCTGGTTTTAAATTAAACTTCCGCAAAGGTCATTGTGATAAAGCGGGTGGCACAGGGTGGTCGGCATCACGTTTCACGCATCAATATTTCTAAAATTAACGCGTCACGTATAATTTTGAGCCACATTCACGGATTACGAATTCGAAATTCACGAATCACGCTCTAAATTTTGCTATTTTTACGTATCACGCACTTATTTTAGCCCCAATCACGCGTCACGCGTAACCCCTGTGCCACCCTCAATAAAGAGCTATTGGATAAACTCTTATTCAGACTGACAATTAATCACGGTCACATACTCGAACGCTTGACATTGTTATAACCCAGCGCTAAGTGATTTTTTTTTTTAAATTCTCGATGTTCTAATACGTCAAATTAGACTGTTTCATTTGTCAAATGATAAACGTTTCCCGGCCTGATTTCCTTCACCGTTATCGACCCAAAAGCTTGATCACAGTGTAGAATGAAATAGGAAACCAACTTCTCAGCATCCAGATTACATCTTCCTCGATGACTATTAGCACGCGACTTATAATTTATTTCCATTTTTTCTGATTTTGCGTTTTGTCGGTCCTGTGAATGTTGGCTTGCTTTCCATAATATAGTTAAATATGATCGTTAAAGAATCCAAGTCATCCAAAAGGCATTGCGCGCTCGTGTTATTGTTTACATACGGGACATGGACCTTTCAACAGACTCGACTCGATCGAGCAATGGAGGTTAGAGACCCGGGAATTGATATTGTTCACTTCAAGTATTGTAGATAAAAGCAGGTGAAGATGAAAGTCGTCCTGGTCCTTCACACAATTGCTACGGCTCTCCAACTGCAGTTGCTTGTGCTCAGCCTGAGCGAAATGCTAACGAGCCATCACCAAACGCATTGGGAACTCTCACTTCTGACCGAGTGGTAAGCATGTTTTTATTTGGAATATCGTACTTTAAATTTGAGTTTAGTTATTATCTATTTTAAAAATGAACTTTCATACGAATAAACATTTGTAGGTTTGCTCCTGCAAGAATACCTGCAGCAGGAAGAAAGGTGCCAAAACAAAGGGTTGTTCATCGTGCAAAAGTGTTTACTAAAATGCCGTGTTACTGCAAATGCGGTACCGAAACTCAAAAGGCGGGATTCAAGAATAAAGTTAGCCCTATAGTTATAAATCGTAATCCAAATGCCTTTGCTCGACACCAGGAGCAAGTCGCAAATGCTGAGAGAAATAAAGGTGAGAAATGAAATGTGCTAATACTTTTTCTTCTGTTGTTTCACAATCCACTCAAAATCTAATATTAAATGAACTTATTGGTATACGTTTTCCCCTTTATTTATACGTGTTTCTCTTCTATCTCACGCCGGTATCCGGCATATAATTGTAGTTTTGTTTAATAGAAACTAGACTCGATAACCCCTTAGTTTATTAGGTCCTGCCTACTCGGTAATTGTCAAATTCCTTATTTGTTTAGAGTGAAATAAACGTATATTGAAGGTTGTACCTTTTACGAATGAAAACTACTGTCGAAAACTACTTCTGTTAATGCACCTATCAATGTTAAGCCCAGAGAGTGGGGGGCGGCAAGGGGTGGGGATTTGACAGACAGGGCTACCCCGAGGGTGGGGATTTTGACATACGCTGCTTGCCCAGGGTGGGGTTATTTATAGGAAACATAAGGAAGACAGGGCAGATATTTGATATTTTTGACCAAACGTGTTCTCCCGAGGTTGGGGAATTTGACATTTTTTTGGGCAAAAATGTCAAATCCCCACCCCTTGCCAAACCCCCCTCCCCCGGGCTTAACATTGATACTAAGGTGCATAGCAGGATTTCATTGTGCTGTTGTTTGCCCCACTCATACAAAATCTGTTCTAGGTCTACAGACCCCATGGCACAAGTACACCATCCAGGTCGCTGGGGATTTATCATCTGGTTGACCGTGTGGTTCAAGCGAACTCTAGACTTCCATGACCTTAAGTTAATAGCCTTCAGAAGCAGTATTATCGTTATCACCTTCTGGTAGTTCCCCACGGCATGCCGTGACATGACATTGAAATAATTTCCCATTGTTTTTGTCCTGCTGATCCAATCAAATCAGTTATGGACATGCCATAGTTTGTCCCACTCATCTGAAATGTGCTCTATTTAGTAACTGATCTGCCTAGATCGAGAAGTTCTAACATTAGCTATTCGGACAAAGGGAGAAGAACCAGATTATTCAAGTAACTCATTTCGAAAGGCAGCCTACAGGCAATATTGCCTGTGGAAATATGGAAAACTGGGTCGAGCAAACCACAGAGTTCTACCAATGATCCAGTGTGGTGCTCACGATCCGATAAGACTATCCACAACCAGGCAGAGCATACATTGGATACAAAAATTACTTATCTACATATTTTTTAAAGGGGCTATATCACTAGGATTATTGGTCCACCATTATCATTGCTCCAGTTGGAAACATTTCAGGACATTTAAAGTGCAAGTAACATTTTAACACAGCATGATTTTTTTATGCTCAAATTCTATATTTTGTTATAGTTGAGTCTAAATTATTTTTCTTCAAAAGGCAGTCACAGTAATTAAACTAGGATAAAAGCTACCTGAATTGCAGGACTGTGTTGTCTCAGTGTCATAATTCAATCCTATGGGATATTATTGTACCAGTTCTCTTGGGAGTCGATTCAACTGATGACATCACAGGATCCACCAAAAGTAATCACAATTAGTGATTATATGCCAAAAATATACCTTTTTGTTAGAAAACCATAACAGTACAATAATAATTATACATGTACATTTTTTAATAAGATGCTTTCATGATACCAAAATATTTCGAAACTAGTTACTTTTTTTGTGGGGGATGTACTCAAATGTGTTCATTATTGTAGACTGTTAAGGACCGTCCAAGCCTATCCCTCCCTCCCTCCCTCAGGCATTGATGTTTTTGAATGAGCACTGCAACATGAACCACCTTTGGTGTCAGCTAAGTTATGCAAATGCCCCACCATGTTTAAAAATTGATGTAAAATACTCTGACAAACAGGACATTTTCATGATGCCATCACATACTGCAACTACTTTGAATTTGTATCAGTCTTGGAACTCTCAAAGGAATTGATAAATTTGAAAGAGAAAAAATATATAAATGATGCTATAATGAAAATGTGCTATTCTCCACCCTCTCTGACAAATGCCCCTGGGACAGGTGCCTAGGTATGTTTGGGGGGGAGGGGAGGACAGTACTGGTAACTCGTGCATTGCATTTATTAGGCAAGTTTAGTATTCGCAGACGAGCTGGATGAGGACTCAATGTGATGGACTTTCCTAAAAGCTATTCAGCAGGGCCTCCATTTATTGCTAGTTCCCGCTCATCTGTGAGAATACAAAACTAGCTTATTGAAACCACAGTAGATCTCAGATTCCTTATCCTTGTATTATAATTAGTTGAACATCAAAAGGCATGCTAGTATGAATGGAAATTGAGTATAGCACAAACATTATTTCAATGTATTATTGTAATCTCTCAAAACTTTTGCATATAGGCAATGATGGTGGTCCTAGCACTAGGGACAACCTCTCTACTATACCAGGCCCATACATGTATTATGTTCATTTAACCTTGTTTGTAAATGTAAATGGACTCGATACAAATTTATGTAATCAACTTTTCAATTATTTACTGTTACTCTGTTTAACACTAGTTTTCCCCTTTTATTAACCACACAATAATTATTAGGCCTTCAGTCTCAGTCCATACTCTTGCAGTCAATTTTGTTATCAGTACCAACCAACAGACCTACAATCTTGGACAAAATAGGTTGGCACATCCATTTGAGATTAAAACACAAGAAAATTATTACCCTTTTCCTTATATACCCATCCCCTGGCTCAATGTTGATGTTTTCTAGTTATGCACAATAAGCCGAATATAAAAATTGCCCTTTCAACATTGAATGAAGAGGGAGGTCCAGAATACAAAACACATTTGTCCAAGATTGTACACATGTATAGCTTATTCCTTGTGATTTTTATTTTAGTTTTAAAATTCTGTTGCATAATCTAAAAAGCAATTACTCAAGTTAATAATGTACATGTAGTTCATGGCCTTGTTTGGAGGCTTCCAATAAAAACATAAAATGTATTAGGAACACAGTGTTAAATGAAAAGTTACATTTATGTAAACATATTGTCAAAAGCTGTAATTTTGAAAAGCATTGGGATTAGCTACAGTCACCCAGATGAGAAACAAAATATGGACTGCCAACCAGTGTGCAATTCCAGTGGATTCTCAGTGGACCAGTATAAGAAATATATATCATTCAAAAACACATTAATGACATTTTGACCAATCAGATGAAGCAACTAAGCCATGTAGTGTTTTATTGGGTATAAAGGAGGATGCACTGGGGCCTTTATATACCGCTAGGGTCTCTATGTATACACAGATACATGGTCAAATGCATGAGCAATACAGTGAAATTGAAAGACCTTTCAATCTTCCCTTTCTGAAACTGCCACCAGAGAAATATCACGCTGGGATCCTTTTGCATCACTCCTCAATGGTGTGGACTGAAAGTGTTGGCGTTTGCCTAAATGTAAATAGCAACCATTTAAAGTTTAGTATGACATGTATTTGAAAAAGAAACAATGCAATTTATCAGAGCGGAGAGGAACAGTCTATATATGCCACGGAGACGGAAAGATGTCCAGAAAAAAACTAGGGAGGAGGAAGAAAAATTATGGGATTACATTCATGTTCTTGGGCTTGGGAGAAATGTTTAAAACTCACTAGGGAGGAGGGAGAAAAAATCGAAAACTAGGTCAAGCCTCTAGGGATGAGTTTATCACACCCGAAATTTTAGCTGAGAATGAGATACAAGACTTTCAGACTTTAGCAAATATATGTTTCCCACTGAATAAGCTTATAAAATCAAAAGAAACGTTACAACAAGCAATTGAATTCAACACTTACTTGATGTACATGTATTGTAGGCTGTGGGGAGTGTTGAGTGTTGGTGTTGCTCGAGCTAGGGTTCCTTGTTGAAACCTTTCGCATCGGCAACTCGGCGATACTCTGGAGGAGTAAAATTTCATCATATTCGCTATTTGAAAGGCCTTTTATCCCAAAACTTTCCTTTCTCTGGTTCTATAGCACATACGTGGAGCGATTCCTTTCTCCTCCTTGCACTTTTTCGGCCTCGGGGATGGCGACTAAAAGTGCCTGCCGTTCTTCACGTACTAAGGCCGTATTTTAGTTGAAAATATAGTCTAACTACGACTAAAACTTTAAAATAATAACATACACACGAAGACTGATAATTCTGAAAAACAACTTGATGATACAATTGACTTTAACGTAAACACTTAGGCCGATGGAAACAGATTTTCCTCTTATACTGCTAAACTCCCTATATGGCCGCCATTTATCCTGGCATACAAAATGGCGGATTCGCACTTGTGAGCGCGCAATGCATTTTGGATGACTTGAATTCTTTAAATATCCATTTAGGCTGTAATTTCAGGCCAAATTAATTTGGCTAATAAATAATGAGAACCTGTTAATCCTTGCCCAGCCGGGAAAGGATCAAATACAAACGAGCTTGTAGCTGTTATAATTATCAAAGAACAGTTCAGTTCTAAGGAGAAATTGCGCATATATGAGCGCATTTTTAAAAGTTACAATCTGACTTTGATCGGTTATACGTAGTTGATGGACGAGGTCTGAACCGAAACTCCACGACATGAAAATTAACCAGCATTCTGGAACTGAATTTTCCTGATAGGGTCCATTAGAAGAGAATACGAGGACTTCTAATAAAGTTTACGAACAATATTTTTTTTCAGAAACGAGAATCCCTAGAAACACTATACACAAAGCCAGGGCCTGTCAGACTGAACAGGGTGACGATGAGGAGTACTTATGACACTAATCAGGCGCGGATCCAGAACAAAATCTGACCGGTTTCCGACTTCCCAACTCATTGGAAATTTTACTGAACCAAGGGGTTACTGCACGCAACGTTAACTTTGACCGGTTTCCGTAAACCGGTTAAACCGGTCTGGATCCGCGCCTGCTAATGTCAAAATTATTTTAAAGGGGCTATGTCATGAATAACATGCCTGGTTACTAAGCCGCCCAAAACTTGAAATCGTTCGCCAACGCTTTCAAGTTTGAAAAGCAAATATATCCCGAGGAGCTCCCGATCACAACATTGATTCAATCCGTCTACATCGCTGCCATATCTCATTTTAGTATATAGTAGTTTATCTTTCATATTTAGTTGTTCAAGTTTTATATTTACCAGAAATGTTCGTATTCAGATGTAGTTGTAATGAGATTTTGGGATGGCATCGACAAGAACTTCGAGCTTCAATGGCGGCTCAACTGCCAACTGGCGGCCGTGATGGACGAAGAAAACAAATCTGGCCGCAGAAAGATTTTGAAGAGCCTGAAAGAACACTGGGGAACGTGTCAGGAAAGCCCACAAGAGTATAGTCCTTGTCTGGAAAATTTAGGGAGCCTGAAACGATTTCAAACACCGCTTTTGAGATGCGAGTTTCGTGATTACAGTACCCGGGTTTCGGCGGCCAGTGAAATTACGCTTCGGTTGTTCATTCCTGCTTGCATTCGTCCCCTTTAATACGTTTCTGACTACAAGAACTCTTGCATTTGTAAGTAATTTTATCTCCCTGAAAGTTGGAGAGAGAATAGATGAGTACATTTTGTAGGTTCTCATCGCGAAAGCACAACTCGCATACCTAAGAAATGTAGTTTACGGTAAAATACGGTAAATTCGACAACTGGTGACTGAAACTCGCCAGAATGTGTTTCTCTTCAGCCTGAATCTCCATTGCAGCAGTGATAACAATACAAAGATGTTTTTCTAACTGAATGCCTTCGACTAAGAGCCAGTTTGTATTATAATATAACTGTCGTTGTATCGTGATCGCAAGGAACTGAAACTCTACAATTTCTCAAGTGTTATGCATATCATTAAATTGCTTGAAACCTGTTCATGCGCATCTCATGACAGAGCCCCTTTAAACCTCAGCAAGAGATATTTTAGCAATCATCGCACACGAAGGTCGCCTATTCCAGGCATCGATATGTTTGCGTGTTCCAATTTCATTTTGGTTGGCGTTTGTGACTTGTAATTGTGTTCTGTTGTCTGGCAAGTTTGCAGAGGTAAATAAAATTTGTCAGTGCGAACTTCGCTAGTAAGTGAGTTATTAAGCCTTTCATTTAGGATATGAAATCAGAAGATAATAAGGATTAAAACCTATAGACGGTCAGCATCCAGACTGAAGTTTACTATGTTCGGTGTTATGCACGCAAAGCACTCGGCTCTTGAATTTGGCTCTGAGCTAACCATCTCCCGGTTAGCTCATTGGTTAAGCTAGCTAGGTCTATTCTGCAGGAGGTAAAATGTATAATAAAACAATTATTCAAATCAGAAATTCAATTCACTTTTGAGTTTTCTTGCACAACAAAAAGTAGTATAATTTTGACGCCGACTATACTACTAGGGATACTAAGGGTCATCCAAAGTGTCACTAGACATTCTTGTACATAAAATCCAACTTGATAATCCTATTAGAGATATGATTAAATATAGTTATATCGACATCGATTGCTCTGCAACAGCCTTACACCTAGAAATCTAAATTTGGAGTATCTGTTAAAGCTATCGTAATGTATAGTTATATCGAAGGGAGAATGGCGAGACCGCGTAGTGAGCCACTTCCACGGAGTCTAGCTCGAGAGGCAGGTGCTATTCTCGATGAGAGAGATGGAATGCTCGAGGGAGTGGAGATAGGCCGCCGTACTATTCGATGGCGCTTCTTCCAAGGTGTGGCAGGAGATTTGACTCCTAGGATCATGGAAAAGTTAGTTGCAAAGGTAACCACCAGCTTCTACCTGCGCTACAGCTACACCTATCGCATTCGCAATGTCAATGACGGACGCGTGATACTATTCTCCAAGACTGTCCCAGGCTCTCCATGGGTGAACATCCTAGGAGACGCAGAAGAGTGGATCAATAGCAAGGAGACAGCTCGTTTGAATCCCGACAACATCAAACGACCAAATACCCAATGGGCCTTCGTTCGTTGGATATATGTGGATGTCAAGGTCGTGATCGATCGTCAGCTTTTGTTGGGAACAGGTCCACTGCCCCAATGGCTTCGCCATAAGAAAGGAATGATTGCCCTTGATCAATATGGTGACAACCTATGTCTGTGGCGCTGCCTTGCCATGCATGAAGGAGCAAGAGTAGATAGGTGTTGCGTCAAAGCTCGAAAACTTGCCCAGGCCTTCTATCGCCTGACAGCACCCACACAAGACGTTCCCAGAACTTCCATAGACCAGCTGGAGGAAGTCGAGTTGCACTTTGGAATCGGTATTCGGGTGTATGAACCCACGGAGGATGGCGCTTGGCATCTGATGCGACATGCAGCTCACTACAAGCATACGATGACGATTGGGATATACGAAGGACATTCTTTCTACATCAAGGACGTCAAAAAGCTAGGGCACATCTACGTATGTAATGACTGTAAGCAACGGTTCACGAAAACCTCAGACCTTCAACGCCATGCAGATCGTTGCAGGCGTGGAGAAACGAAGATTGTTTGCCCCGGAAAAGTAATCACAGCACCTCAGTCGGCATACGAAAAAGCCTTCTGGCCAGAGAGCACAGCCAGCAAAGTCGCTCTATGCTGGTTGGAACGCGAAACCGAAAGGATTGGGCAACACATTCATCATGCAGCTTGTGGGCATGGTGGAGAGCATTGGATAGAAGGAGCGCCGGTCGACGGCTACGAACCTATTTCGAAAACCATCTTCCAATTTCATGGATGCTATTTCCATGGCTGCCCGAAATGCTTCCCTAGGGAAAGGAGGCTCTATCTCAAGACCTGTGAAAGAACGGCAAAGCTACAAGGAGCTGGTTATACAGTAGTGGAAGCTTGGGGCTGCTCCACAAAGAAGAAGAACAAACCGGTTCCCACACCAATGCAAACTGTCTACCCACACTTCATAGTTTACGATTTCGAAGCCTATCTCGATACAACGAAAGGAAGACAACCAACGGACCACCTGACCATCGAAAACGTCCATGTCCCAATATCAGTATCAATTGCCGACACGTACAATCGAAAGCCAACCCACATCTGTCGACGCAATCCAAAAGAACTCATCGAAGCCTTCGTCGAAGAACTCCAGCAAAGAGCAGAGACAATCCAAGTAGCTATGGCAAGATGGCACAGGCTAGATACACTCAAATTCTCCTTCGACACCCTACCAAAGGGACAACAAGCAAAGATCAACGAATGGATCGGTCAAGTTCCAGTATTGGGATTCAACTCTGGAAGGTACGATCTCAATCTGATCAGGGAGCACTTCGTAGGAACCATTGCCGACACCTGTACAAAAGTCCGGGTGGCAAAGAAAGCCAACACCACTATGTTTCTCTTGACTCCCGATTTCCGTTTCCTCGACGTGATGAATTATCTTGGACCAGGTACTTCCTACGAAAAGTGGATCAAGGCATATGGATGCGAGTTGCAAAAGAGTTTCTTCCCATATGAGTGGTTCGACTCTCCCGACAAGTTGGATCACGTTGGATTACCAGACTATCCAGAGTGGGGTTCGAAGTTGAAAAGAGAACACCTACTATCTAGGTCAGAGTTCGAAGACTGTAAGCGCACCTTTCTCGACAAAGGAATGGAAACCTTTGCAGACTGGCTACGATACTACAACAATCTAGACGTAGTTCCATTCCTAGAGGCACTCGAAAAGATGCGAGATTTCTATCACGAGAAAGGAGTAGACATGCTGAAAGACGCAGTGTCCATTCCAGGAGTCTCACTACAGTTCCTGCTTCGAGGTAGTGTAGAAAGGGGAGCTGAGATGTGCGCTCCAAGTAAGGAAGCCTACCACATGCTGAAAGGCGCTGTCGTTTGAGGTCCAAGCATAGTGTTCACCAGACTCCACGAAGCGGGAAAAACTAAGATTCGTAGTCACCAAGGTGGAACCAAAGTGTGTCGCAAGATTCTTGGATATGATGCCAACGCCCTATATCTTTCCACGATGGAATTCGAAATGCCTTGTGGAAAAGAAGAGGTCATTCACTACGATGAGCCAGGTCTAGAAGCCGAAGGATTTGTCGAATGTCTACAAAATGGTTCGTGGTTTGGATATGCAGAAGTAGACATTGAGATACCAAAGAAATTGTGGAAGAAATTTGAGGAGAAAATCTACAACAAGAAAATCCCCAAGAAAGCGATTCCTCCACAAATGTTGGCCTACCTCACAAAGACAGGTAGAAAGCTCAGCGAGGAAACAAAGCTAGTTGGGAGTCTCTCTGGAAAGAAGTTGCTCCTCTATGAGCCTCTATTACGTTGGTATGTAGATCATGGCGCAGTGATCACTGCTGTCTACCGTACAATAGAATACGAACCCAAAGAAATCTTCGGTTGGTTCGTAGACCAGGTCACCGAGGCACGTCGTATGGGAGATGAAGACAAAGGTGAGGCTTTGCTGGCAGATGTGTTCAAACTGCTAGGAAACAGCGCTTATGGAAAGTTGCTCGAAGACTTGGGACGCCAAACAAAGGTCACCTATACAAAAGATGAGAAGATTGTGGACAAAGCCTTGCGAAGCGTTTGGTTCGAAGACCTGGAAGAGATTGGCGAGGCATACGAACTCGAGAGTAGGAAGGACCAGATCCGAATCAAACGCCCTTTCCAAGTAGGTATCGCTGTGTACCAGCTCGCAAAGCTGCGTATGCTTGAGTTCTACTACGACTTCCTCGACAAGTACATCGATCGCAAGGACTTCGAATACATCCAGATGGACACGGACAGTGCGTACATTGCCATCTCAGGAAATAGCCTCGATGAGGTTGTAAGATCAGACCTACGAGAGGATTTCGAAGCCGAAAGGAAGGAATGGCTAGCTTGGGACAAGTGGAGCAGTCGTACCCCAGGACTCTTCAAACTCGAATTCGAAGGACAGCGCGCCATTGCCCTATGCTCGAAAGCCTACTACGTTGATACGGGTGGCAGCAAGAAGTATTCCGCTAAAGGTATGTCTAGGCGGCACAACGACATTTCGTGGGATCGATTCGTAGCAGCACTCCAGGGTAGTATTGACATGGCGGAAAACCGAGGCTTCCGTCTAGTGCCAGAAGGTATGGCAACCTACGAACAGCAGAAACTTGGGCTATCGGCTTACTACGACAAAAGACATGTTCTTCCTGATGGAATCCACACCGAGCCAATAGAGTACGCTGTCTAGCGCTTGGGTACAAACAGAATTCCTTTTGGTGGTAGTTCCGTATCCCTAGGAACGACTTGTAGCTCTTCACGAACGAATCCACGTTTGGGTGCGTCCTTCTCCCCTTCTCGCTTCGCAAGGTAGTAAAGCACAGGCTGTCCCGAAGATACTACACTTCGCGAAATGGTGTATATCTGCAAACTCCACACAGGATCAGTAGCTCTACGTTTTTCACCTCCTTCCAATTCTCCTGGTGCATAGAGATATCGAACTAGAACGTCGAATGGTAGACGCTCTTCTCTCAATCCAACGGTGCGCGAATACGTAGGAGTCTTCAGATCTACTTGTTGCGTCACTACAGAATTCGAAGGCTCCTTTCCTGTCAGTCGAGTCACCTCACTGTTCATGGCTTTGATAACCATTGGTAAACGAACTACCCATTCTCTACTACGCTCATCTGATCCTTCCGAAGTAAGTACCATCTCTTGTGCATATTGATATCCAAACAATCTCTCAGCTAGTGTTCTATTCGCTCGTTCGACGAAGCCTTGCGCTCTATGATTACCAGCTTCACCTCGTTGAACTTTCGTACCATGTAGTTCTAGCGTTTCAGACATACGTCCCATGAATTCTCTACCAGGATCTACTTGCAACGTCTTGGGCCATTCGAGTGGACTACGTTTATAGATTCGTTCGAATGCCGCAGAAACTTCACCACTATCTTTAGATGCCAAAGGTTCGGCTTCTTTGTATCGAGAAGCTACATCGATTACCACTAATGCATACTTATATAGTTTCCTTCCACGTCCAGGACGATCGTGTGGTAGAAATATCAAATCAGCTTGGTGGACTTCATTTGGTTTCGATACAGTCCAATGTGGTCGTGGAATGTGTTTTGGTGGTGGTAGATATATTTGCCACATAGATTGCTTTTCCAACCAACTCTTAACCACGTCTTCTGATGCTTTCGCTGCTACCGATAGCTTGCCAATTGCAGAGTGACCTTTCCAATAGCCCATAGGACCATAGAAGATATTCGCAAGTTTAGAATCCATCACACATCTATACATTCTAACCTTCAACAGATAAAAGAAAAAAAAAAAAAAAAAGAATAAGAACCAGGCCTCATTCCTTTCTTTTTTTTTTTTTTTTTTTTTTCGTTTTTTTTTTTAGTAGTAACCTAGTAGTAGCCTAGTAGTAGCTTAGTAGTAGCTTAGTAGTAGCTAGTAGTAACTTAGTAGTAGTAGTTAGTAGTACCTAGTACGTTCCTAGTAGAACCTAATACGTTCCTAGTACGTTATCTAGTACGACCTAGTACGTTACCTAGTACGACCTAGTACGTTATCTAGTACGACCTAGTACGTTACCTAGTACGACCTAGTACGACCTAGTACGTTACCTAGTACGACCTAGTACGATCTAGTACGTTACCTAGTACGATCTAGTACGATCTAGTACTACCTAGTACGTTTCTATAGCCATTTACTAATAGCGTATCCAACTCCTAGCATTCCACCACCGACGTAGAGCAACTCACCAGTCTTCTGATTGTTTGATGGGCGGTAGTAGTCAGATAAGCGGGGTTCTTTCAGCTCTTTGAACCGTTTAAGCGCCTTACGTAACTTATCGGATTGCACGAAGGATTCGTTGGTATCTCTTTGATCGTTGCGTGCGTTGCGTTCAAGATCTTCCTGCTTTTGTGCATAGTCGTATCGTCTTTTACGTTCGATTCTATACGCTGCCATTGCTTTTTCTAGTTTTTCGAGGGCCCTATCGTGTCTCTCTCGTTCTGCATCTACATCGCCCTTTCCAATCATTCTAGCTAGTATGCCACCACCAGTAAATGCCGTTGCATTCAAGATAGCCCCGAAAATGGCCATTCCAATTGCTGCTGTTGCCATTACGGTATGATCTTTTGTTTCTCAAGATATTGCTTTGCGTATAAGCTACCAAATATCACGGCAGTCCACTTTGCGTAATTCACTAGGGAAGAAGAAGGATCGCTAAGCATAGATTCCTTGGTAGTCTTCTTTACGATCCACCCAATACCAGAAGCGAGTCCAACGATTATAGCTGCATCGGTTGCCGTCTTCATCAATTCCTTCTCCATCTCGACATATATAAGTATGGTCTCGAGTCTTTAAGTGTTACTCCATGTCTAGTACCGTTGGCTTTGCCGGAGCTGCAGGTTGTGTCGTGCTAACGGCGGCAACACGCTTATTACCATCTACATACTTCTTGTACGCAAAGTACGTGCCAAACAATGTAGCGCCAGTACCGATGACTGCGAGGATAGTCAGGTTTTCGAACCGACCTTTCTCTACGTTGCATGATTCGCTTTCACGCGTCGACTCTCTCTTCTGAGCTTCTCTAGCAAGCTTGTTGCTTAACGCTAATGCCTTTCCGGCTGCAACGCGCTTTGGGTTTTTTACCTTAGTTGGTGCAGTCGTCGGAGGATTCGCAGTTATCTGGTCCGCTTCTTCCATCTTGATTCGGTATAGTAGTTACCTGTAGAGGTTCAACAGGTGTTGTAGGAATGACTATGTGATCGACTACGTGGAACAAGGCACTAGCTAGAGCCACAAATCGACCTGCTTTGAGTGATAATAGACCGGCCACAGCAGATATCTCGTTGCGAACTAGATGGTCTTCTCGTAGGTCCTTAAGCAGTTCTTGTTTGTCATCTATTGGAACTACGTATGCGACTGCGCGGGTAGCTAGACGTAGTGCTCCATTTACTAGGCATCCCGTTATTTGCTTTGCTACTACGGCCTGATACCTACTGTGCAAACGTTTTACGTCCTTCTCAGATAGCTTAGATATATCTACTATTGAGAAATTCTGTCCTAGATATTCTTTCGTTGTACCCATTGCAGCTAAGATTGCAAGTGCTTCCCGACAATCTTCGACACCCTCCAATTTGGTTGGATGTTCCAACACGACTGGAGGGCAAGTAATAGCGCACTCATCAATCAGTTTATTCATGTATTCATCCATGATAATATGTTGTAGGTGCTGGGAGCTCTAACACTACCTCGAATGGATGGCGTAGACAGAAGCACATGCGAGCGAACTTATGGGATCCAAGTATCGTTCGTAACTCTTTACATTCTTGCGAGCCTCCATAATCCTCAAATATCCTTTTGCCATCTACGGCCGATGCTGTATGGAATGCTACTACGATAGCTACGTTCTCACGGAAGGGTTTACATATGCTCGTTAGTTGTTGGGACAGCACCCAAACGGAAAGCCCTATATGTCGTGCAGAAAAGGCTAAGTCCACTAGCTTGTCAGTTCGTTTCTTGACGTCCTTCGATGCGGCGCAATCATCGAGAATCAATAGAGTATTGGTACCTGACCAAAATGTTGCGCAAATGCTCAAAGTAGTATCGATGGCATCCTGAGGTGGTGACATGACGAAGAAATGAGGATCTCGATTTGCAAATCCACGATAAGTTTTGTTGTGGGCATACGTAGGACAAATCAGTACTATGTAATCGAACTTACCACGAAATGATCCACGAAGTTGTTCTATGAGAAACGCAGTCTTCCCACAATTCGTCGGACCGACTATGAGTGCGTTGAATGGTATGTGCTCTACGAGAGAATCCATCAGTATAATATACTCTGCAGAGATCTGTTCAATATCGTGACCTGAGCGTCAGCAAGGACATAGATGTGCATTTTCACATTTCCACTTCCCTTCGCAGTTCTATGTATGCGAATGTCGATGTCCTTTCCACTGCCGGTTTGTGCCAAGCCATCACCATGAACAGTGGAATCTTTTGCTGTGCGACAATCGATTAGGATAGCGAATCTATTTTCAAAGAATTTCTTGGGAGTCATGGAAGTATTGGGTGTACCAAACCAGCTTCTTGCAGCCTCCCAGAAATCTAGGGGAAGCATGCCGCTTGGAAAGAGTCTATTGGGAATCCCGTTGACATCTACTTCTACCTTCAAGATATCGGGATTCGAGAATGATTCACTATCTCGCGTGCCAATGGTAGGTGGATCTATGAATAGTAGAAGTAGTCCAGCAAAGGATCGTCGTGGAACATTAACGTTTTGAGATATCAAAGTATCGGACGTTTTAGTGATATCTACTGTCTTGAAGTGAACAGCGTAGTTGTATAGGAATGCAGTACCTATTTCATATTTGTGAAGTGCACTACTAGCCAGTGTTTCGTCCCTGATTGCTTCGTATTCTAGTTGGATGTTGGTAAGTTGGTACGTACCTATCTTCGTCGTATCCGATCCAATTACAACCTCGTTGGCAGACGCTAGAGTCAACTCAAATGTAATGGTACTTTCTAAGGCATATGGATATAGAACTCCATGTTGTGTCAGAATGTCAACATCTAATGGAATCCTATACTTAGAACCACATGCAGCTAGGAGCGCGTTGTCTGCAGCAGACGAAGTACTTGCGTCACCAGCTTTCGATCGTAGCTTATTCAAGTTCTCTGATTGAATGCCTTGTTGTATTCTAGACTCTCTCTCCTGCGTAGATAGGTATACATCGGAGTATGTTTGTAGGAGGTCTGGCCTGACAAGGTCTTCTACTGTTTCAGCTCCCATCCTACAGATTCTACGCATGACCAAACAGCGTCCAACGTTCGAAACGACTCTGTTATTCGCATGTCCACCAGATAGTACGATGTCCCCCAATAGCGCTAAGCTACCAGGTACTAGTACTACATCTTCTGCTAGCTTTGGGACTTCTACGTATAGAGTCTCACCTGGATTGGCAGATGATCGAGTGAAAGTTTTCCTATACAAGTCTCGTGGAGCCTTGAGTGCACGAGGCTCTCTTCGTACTTGTGTGGGATCCAACTTTGATGAGATCATGTTGAATATAACTATATATATAATTATGTTTAACATGGACGTTGATACCACAGAGGAAAGACCTGGTGAAGCTGAAGGAGGAAAAGATGACGATGATACTGTCAATGAAGAAGCACGGAAATTGGCGTTTCCAGACTCTACGAATGTGGATCCGAGTGAATCATTCAACCTGAAAACTAGACGCGACTTCTCCAAGGAAGGTGTTCGACCAAAGAATCGGGAAACCTCGTTTACCGTAGACGATGATTACATCGACGAACTCACCGAGCCGGAAGTCTCGAACCTTTCTAGAGAGCAATTGATGGATGAGGATAGAATCAAACATCCGAAATTTAGCGATCGCCGCGTAGTCTTCAAAACAGGCACATCGGATGAAATGAAACGAATGCTATTCTATACTGTATGGAAACACTATGCGGATGTAGGGATTCGTGGAGGAGTCCTTGAGATAACTGGAATATGGGATGCCAATAAGGAACTGGGTAGAATCTATCTTCACGTACTTGAAAGTAAAGAGAAGCCCATACCTTTGACCACAGTGAAGGGTGAAAGATATCAAAGTATGGGTAAAGATCTCAAATTTGCCCTAGGTCCTACGAATGTAGAAAGAGAAGAACAAGTCATCCAAGGTCAAGAAAAGGCCGCCGAACATCTCAAAGTAGAAGATAGCATACTTCTAAGCTCAACATCAACTGAGGACCAGAAGGAAGCGGCTAAGGAAGAGAAAGGACGCCTCCATAACGAAATATAATCACTCGAACGTCAAGAAGAAGACATCCTAGAACGTATGTCGCTACGTGAAAGGATCAAATACATTTTCAGAAAGCATGGTATGACCGTTCTTGCAGTGGTAACTTCTATTGGCGCTATCGTTAGTACGATAGTTTCCCTGTTGTCGAGATCCGTACCGAAACCAGTAAAGGCTGGTATCGACAAAGCAGCAGATGCAGTAAAGAAGGGATTGAAAATGACTGGGGGGTTGCTAAAAGAAATGGGAAAGAAACTTGGACAGATCCTACCTGGAATGATTGGATCGATTGCGAGTTTCATATTTACCATGGCTGGTAAAGCTCTGGGAGTACTAGCACAGAACGTTTGGTTATTCATCGTAGCAATAGTGGTGATCACTATAGAGCAATACAAACGACGTTAACGAAACAACATCCATGCAATTCCAGCTGCGGCAATGAATGTCACTGCGAGATTAATCTCATGTTGTGAGACAGCCTCTCGTTTCTTGTGCGTCTCGAGAGGTGGCGCCGATTTCTTATCGACAGCCTTCTGTACAGGATCTCGTTTCTTGTGCGTCTCGAGAGGCGACCCCAATTTCTTATCTGGTGGTCCTTCCATAGGAAGAGGTGGGGGGCCTTCAACTTCTACATTGATGTCGTTAGTGCCTAGCACCATATCTTTCGTAGCTTTCGGGATTGGATTCCTATAGCCATCTTTCTTACCAAGATAGTACACTAGATTGCTTGGCAATAATCGCACGCCTACAGCTATTGCTAGATCGAGCCTCTTATGCGTCCTCGTTATAGCAGTAAAATAGTTTTTGTAGCTCACCACTAAATCGTTTTCGAGAATAGCACCTTCGACTAAGCTCTTAAACTTTTCTTTGACGTTATGGCTGCCTATGATGGATTCGTTCAGATCTGCTTGTGCACCAAGTATGCAATATCCAAAAGCCTCGACAGATCTATTCAACCTACCCAATCCAACATCTGTCAAACCCTTTCCGATTGGTGGTGTAAACCAATTATATTGTTTACCGTTGTTATTGCTAATGTACGATAAATGAAACTGATATTCCGTAAGACTCTTCTCAGGAAACTTAAAGTCACCACCAGGCCACTTCGCAGAGTACGAAGTATTATGTGCGTACTTCTCCGTATAGTTCACCATTTTTCCACGAACGTTTACGTAGACGTCTCCTAATCCGTGATTACTACCTCCATCCCACCGAAAGTCTGGTGTTCGAGATATACCGAATTCGCTGCACAATTTCTCAAGAGCTAATTTGTTATAGAGGTTATCCCTTTGCTTGAAAGCAGAGTCACCAGGTAAAGGAACTCCATGAGCACCACCAAGTTCATGCAGAATTCTTCGTATCGTGAAATAAACATGGAATCGTAGGAACCCCTGAACGACTGGTGGATATGTTTTGAAAGTGGGCTCAAACAACGATACTCCACATCCGGAAGTTGCACACCACGTTGCGAAATTCAATTGTTGAGGCCAATAGTGGAAATCTGGACCATGTAACCATCTACGAGACTCCTTTGCTGTCGTATGCTTTACAACGATCTCCCTGAATATATTTGGAACGCCTGCTTTGAACTTATTCTTTGGGGTGGCATATATCCATAGATTAGTGAGATCAATAACTTGTGCCGGTCCAGTAGAAGGAACTGCTGTAATAGGATATTTTGCACTCTTATCTAGGATCAACGTAGATGGGAAACCTCTATGTATATCCCACAACGCATTATCGATGCGTTTTTGAATCGTAGTAGGTAACTTTGAGACATCATCGCCGTAAACGACATAGATAGAATCTCCATCTCGAAACCAAATACTCGTCGAATATTTGCCTGGACCGTTCACTTCCGTAGAGGCATAGAACTTGTGAAGATCTGCATGTGGGTATCGTTTCTTGAACTTCGCTAATAGATCTGCATTCAAGGTTTCGATCCTCGCGTTTTCTTCTACCCAAGCATGTTTGGAAAGACCTTTGTGCTTCCGCGCGAATATTACGCTCTCGTAAACTGACTTACCACCAAGTGCTATATCTAGAGCCTTACCAGTGTGACCAAGCCACCCCATCAATTTACCACCTCCCGTCTTAGTAGGAGGACCTTCCTCCGTGAACACGCGATGAGACATTCCCCGATCGATGAAATTAACATTATCAGAAGTAGATTCGAACCAACTAAGTACGGCATTAGGAAATAGGTACTTGAACTGTCGCCATGCGTCTGTCATGTTGAAGCTATACATATATATAGTTATACCTTCAACACATAAGATGGTTCTCTTATATATCACCACAACGTTGGCCGACCATACTGTCTACTTCGACGATCCAATTCTTATCAACAACATTTCACTAGTTGAGGTCACTTTTGAGAATAGTTGGTGGAATCTAGCGAAGAAGGCTTCGTTCCATTGGGCTATAGAAGATGGCGTTATGTTTCCACACGCTATCGTTAAAGGGCACCATGATATAATGAGCATTCAACAAGATTTAAAACCCGCAATTGATGCTGGCATTATCAAATTCGAGCCTAATAAGGCTTTCATTCTAAGGGTTATTAAACCAATCCGGTTCAGTAAAAATCTTTGCACACTGTTGGGCGTTAACGGAGATGACTATGGGCAAGATAGTAAGACGCTCAAAAGGAGAAGTCACGATCTGAGGTTCGACGATATCCACACAGCATACGTACACTGCGATGTCGTAGATTCCAGCTTTTCAATTCTAGATGGAAAGCACTCGACAGTTCTCGCTAGCATTACGATCCGTGGTGGAAGATTCGCAAAATCGACATACGCCTCTCTACTACCAACAACCACTCGAGCTCTTGGGACAATGCAAAGCAGTCTTCGTCTGACAATTCGTGATGAGAAAGGCAACGTGGTAGACTTCCGTGGTCGACCGATACGATACGTGTTGAAGCTTGAGTAAGCTATACGTATAACGTACAATGGAAGGCGACTCGATTCAACCGTTTCCATCAGCACCAAGTATCTATCCACAGATTGCTAGTGACACTGGAAAGAACTTTAGACTGCAAACAATCCGAGACACGCTTTCGGACATAGAAGTTCAAGAAAGGCACTACGAAGGTGTGCGTAAGAAATATGCACGTTCTCAAGGAATAGTTCATGGCATCTCAGTGGCAACTGGAGGTCTATCTGTGATCTTATCTGGATCTGGATTGGGCGCAGCGTTGACTGGGGTTGGAATAGTGATTGGTCTACCACTTGGAGTTATTGGTGGGCTATGTGGATTAATTTCAGCATCTACGACCGTTGGAGCTAAGAAGTTAGGAATGAAGGTTTCTAAGCATGAAAGGACAACTATGTTGGCAAAGGCGAAAATCAATACGATTCGAGATCTAGTATCGAAGGCTTTACGTGATGAAAACATATCCGACTCCGAATACAGTCTCATCCTGAACGAAGCGAATAAGTATGAGATCATGAGATCTGAAATTCGTCGCGAGACTTCCATGGGTGAAAAAAGTCCGGATCGGGTTCGAGCCGAACTCAAGCAAGAAGTGCAAAAGGAAATGCGAGAAAAGCTTGGCAGCTTAGTGGGGTAAGAATCGACGTTTCCTATGAAAGGCACGAACATGGCTCTCACTTTCACTTTGCCAAGTCCTACTGCTAGTTAGCCCATGCCTAGCGTAGATTGGTTCGAAGTGGGAATGGTAAGAAGACAACTCCTTGACAAAACGCTTGACTGCATCCACAAATATGTCACATCGTTTAACGACATCCTTAAGAGACATAGACGATCCTAAACGACGTAGAACCTCGTAACTTGCTCCAACGACTTTTGTCTTAAGTATTGAGCTGAGGCCTATATTGTTTTCCATTGCCGTAGTAACAACCTCGTAGACTATTTGTTGAACGTCCATAGGTACTCCTTGAGGATCGAGTTGTAGGAAAGTCGTTGCAATGTGAGGAACTATGCGCTCGGCATTCAAGTCTACATTGATCTTATCGTCGTTATACAGAGAACGTATAAAGACCTCTCCGCTACAGATGCCTTTATTGCGTAGTTGCATGAAGCGAGCAACCTCGCCTCTAGATCGGACGAACCCACATTGTATGCATGCATGGTAGAGTAGAGCAGCTAAAATATATCTCTTAGCATCACTACGCTTGAGACAAACTTTCATTACTTGGATAAATGCGTCGGCTACGATTCCTAACGTGTTCATAGGGAACGATAGGTCATAACTTTGTTTGTAAATAATGTTGTATGCTCGTAGTTCTTGTAGGAGCGTTCGTCGTTGCAGTTCCGTGTTATCGCTTTGTTTTGGTTTTGCGCGGTCTAGATCACTTTGATACTGAAATCCGTCCGGACCTACTATACGCAGTCGAGTAGTAGCAACATCGATCTTAGTTTCTTCACATGGTTCGACCTCGGAAACAAGACCACAGGTGGGACATACGAATTCCGTTCCTTGTATTTCCAAGGGGCAGAGACAATCAGGACATGTTTCACTGGTGTTAATATGTTCCACTTGTGGTTTGATATTCAGGCTTCTACGAATTCCAGGACCAAACAATCTGATTAGCTCATCCATGATACAACTATAGATGTCATACGTTCAATAGAAAAAAAAAAAAGAAAAAAAAAAAGAATGAAGAGGGTCACGCAACGACTTTCTTCATTCTTCTTTTTTTTTTTTTTTCGTGGCTATTCCTAATCGTCCTTCTCGCTCCTCAAGGCAGCCAACACCTCGTTGAGCGCATGGTTGAGAGACTCTCCGAGACCTTCCTCTGGTTCCAGCACTCTTGGTTCCGCGGGCAATGCTACCTCAGCAGGCTCCTTCGGTTCCACCACGTTTGGCTCTGCAAGTTCTTCCTTTCTTGGCTCCTCTAGCGTCTTGCTGGACTTCTTAGCGCGTTTTACATAGACACCGGGACACTTCTTCTTGATAGTGAGGCGGTCGCATCTTGAGCAAAACTCGTAACTAGTACGACATCCTTTACCGCACTTCGCGCATGGCATGAATAGGGCGCATCCTTTTGAGATCTGGAAGTTGTGCTGGGCACAGAACTTCGTTGTCTTCGAAATCCTCTTTGGGCATTTCGTGTCCTTCCCTCTCATCAACCAATCGCAAGTCGTCTCAGTCATTGTGGCGTCTACGTTTGAGTTCTTCTTCGACATGTTCGATCTGTATGGTGTTAATGCGTACTAAGATGACAACGTAAGCTAATATCGTGGAATAAAGAATATATACTAATACCATTCGGTGGCGATATACAGTATAATAATCATTCCTTTAACAGATACTCAAGATTGGACTTTTGGTGTTGGATTTTATGTACAAGAATGTCTAGTGACACTTTGGATGACCCTTAGTATCCCTAGTAGTATAGTCGGCGTCAAAATTATACTACTTTTTGTTGTTCAAGAAAACTCAAAAGTGAATTGAATTTCTGAATTCATTTCTTATTCATGTACACACGTTTACAATTTAGTCTGCTGTTCTGTTATACTGAAGGTTCGGGTGTTGTTGTAACGGCGAATTTCGTCATTAATTTTATCTATAGATATAAAAAAAATCCTTCATTAATTCATTCTAAATTTATTTTTTTATTTTACTGACCGAATAATTCACCGTTACTTAACGGCGGAATTTTTGTTAAGTATAAGGCAAAGACATAATTCGCCATTAAGTAACGGCGGTTTTTTGGTTCAGACGGAATTTTTGTTCAGTATAAGGCAAAGACATAATTCGCCATTAAGTAAAGGCAAAGACATAATTCACCATTAGGCAACGGCAGTTTTTTTGGTTCAGCAGTATGGCAAAGACATAAACACGTTCCAAACACAGATGGGATATTCCAAAGCTGTGATTTTCCAAACAATACAGGAGTTTATAGATGAAATTTGCAAAAGGAGATATACAGGAATAATAAATGGCAAAATCAAAGGAATCATGTTAAATCTTACCAAGTGAAATAATGAAATGTTAAAATATTTTAAAAGAGGCCTAAAATGCGGCATGCCATCAAAATGCACACACATTGACGACGTTCGGCTGTAAACACAAAAAAACATGTAATGCAAGCACAACTGCAAATGTAAAACAGCAGATATTTCTGCTGCAACCACAAAGCCAAACTCAGGGGTATTAAGGCATGGGTCCATGGTCAAAAAAGCTCAAAATTGATTGAAAAATATATAAAAAATTGTGAAAGCTTCTAATTTCTTCCAAATTTCGACCATCAACAGGTTCAGGTCATATCAATCTGATGTGAAAGTTACTTGACCTTTGACCCATTAAGTGACTGTTACAGACTTCAAAATGGCGCGAAAATACCCTGTTTGTTTCACGAGGTCGGGAGAATCACGAAACTATTTTCAATGTAGCATGGTTTCCTCTCAACATGCCTATTGTATAATGGTTATAGCTGATCCAATTTGAAAAATAGATTTTTTAAACGTAAACATTGATTAAGGCACATTATGCGAGTTATGTTCGATAAAATTGTCTATTCGTCAAGTACAAGGCCTTCGATTTACATGAAACTAGCATATTTATCAAGATGTCTAATTAGTACGATATAATATGGAACCTATACTAGAACCCTAGTAAGGTTAATTTTGCGAGGTTATGAAAAAAGTGAACCTCCCGAGCTCAAATACAAGTTAGTATGTGATCGACATGAAATCATCCGCCATGTTGGATCGTAAGCCTGCTGTGGTTAACCTTTGATTACAGCGGTTTCTCCTATTAGCCAATCCAACCAATGAGACACGCTGAATGCGAAAAAGAAAGATGGCGGACGAAGTGAGCAGTTGTGGCTTTCTCTGTCCCTTTTTGATACAGGGTTATTTTTTATGAGTTTACGACCTCAGAGAAATATTCATAGGTTCGATTCAATGATTTCCTCGTGAATACGAGCTGTATTGAAAACTTTATAAGATGTGGAGTTAAATAAATGAAGCGAACGAAGGTAACACTTTCATTGTATTTGTAGTTTGCTTCCGAAATGCTATTCTATTTTTACAAAATATGCTTCTACTACTAATCTCTACTTATCTGATTTAGCAGAGGGATAAAGTTACTATTATTTAAGACGCATGCGTTGCATTTTGGCGCAAAATTCGAAAGTTAGAGAGAAAAATAATTTACACGAGTGTTTCATGAGCTTAAGCAGTACATATTGTCATGAACGAAACATTTCTCAATCCAAAAACCTGCGGCTTTGGTAAAGTTGCCACTATATATGCAGCACGAAAGTCACGGCAGCTTAAACGAGAGGAGAATGAAGGAAAGGCTAAATTTGGCGCGCGATGTTTACATGAGCAGTACCGAATATTCAACGACATATTCTGTGACAGAGCTGACTGCTTCCAAATCGAGTTCAGGAAATTCAGTTTCAAGTTTAATTCCCTTCAGGCAGCATTCAACAAGTGGACTCCGCGAAAACAACGAGAGAAAGCAATATATTTTGAGGAATTTTCGGTGGACAATTGGAAGAGCTTTTCAAATGCCAAGAAGCGGGAACACACACTCTTCGACTGTAAAGGATGCTATCACAACTACAGTAGAGTGCAAGCTTTATTTCCTGTAAAATCTCCTCGATTGCAGAAGCAAGCACGCGAAAATCCTTTTGTGGTTTCACAAAGTCTTACAAGAGAAGTGGCCAAAAACATCTTAGTTAGCAAGACAGTTGTTAAAGAAACTGCTAAAACCTTGTATGACTCCATTAATACTGTCTTCCAAAGTGTCTCGGGGGGAGTGACATTTGCAGAAGCCCTGACCAAGGTTCCTGAAACCAAACTGGAGATTAAAAAAACCAAGCTTGAGAAAAAGACAGCAAGGAGAAATATTTTAAGAGAGGCAAAGGAGAACACAGAAGGCAAATGGAAGGAAACATCTCTAATCAGGTAATTACAATTGGCCTTAAATGAAAATATGCCATAGAATCCAATGTTTACATGTATGTATTTAGTCCCCAGAGACACCATGGAGGGCCTTTAGGGGGTGTTCATATACTTGGGGATAGAAGCAATTAATTAACATAGTACTTTAAAGTAACAAACCATGAAACAAAACTAGCATTGACATACACTGTTATTTTAAATATTATAGCCATTTTGTAAACTACAAAAGGACTGGGCCGAGTGTGCAAATTTAAATGAATTCAAAAATAATTTTAAAAATGAACCCCACCACAAGAAAGACCACATAGAAATTATTATGCTTACCGAGTTTGAAGGTATTTGAGTAAATAAGAACTGAATAGGAAATTTTTGAAAATACTGGTAATATTATTCTTTTTAAATTCAATTCAATTTACACACTCGGTCCCAGTCCTTTTGTAGTTTACGAAAGGGCTAATACCAATGAGAATAACTGGGCAAATTTATAATTTCTTACATGTTTACTGACAAAATCTGTTTTTGGTGGGGGATGCAGACTTATGCATGAGGGGGAGTTACATGTATAATAATATTTACAGGGAGATTTTTAATACATGAAGGTCATGGGATTGGAGTGGAAAGGGGATGTGATTGGGGGACTATACATGGGATTCTGTGGTAGTACATGAATTACAAAAGAACACCTGTACAGTACTGTAGCAAAAGTGTATTATCTAAAGTTAACTTTGTGGGAAAGAGTTCCATGAGAAAGCACAAATACAGTCATGCAGTATATATAATATTTTTTAAACAGAGTACAACAAAAGTTTATAACAAACACACAATATTATGATTACTGACCTAGCCTTTTAATAATTATTGAAAACAAATGTAAGAATATAAATTTTATACATGTATAGCTATTATACCTTCAGTACCAATTAATTGGCAACAAAATAGAAACAAACTTTTTAAATCAACTTACTGTACATGCAAATTTTGCTTTAGAAAAAAATTCTATTAAATAACAATTTAACTTTTCACCTAAAGTTCCAAAATATGTTAAGATGCAACGCTGCATGTATCTTCATATTTAACTATACTGTAACAATTATTTGACCATAAATTATGCCATGCATAGAAAACTTCGTTATATATATTGCTTACATGTATCTTAATTATTTTTAATAATTTGACAAAATTAGGTGCATGGGAAATCGACAATCTTTCAAGGCTCGGCAGCGTGAAAGGCTTGCAATGTCATTTGAAAGCAAGGAGGAGAAAGGAAGGGATAAGCAAGAAAATGTAGATCCAGCTGTACAAACAAAACAAAAGGTTCACACAGGAAAGATAGCACAGATGAACTGGGACAAAGATGGTCTGAAAGCTGAGGTAGATGAGTATGAAGATGGAAGGAAAGTTAACTGGAGTGCTCTGGCCAGACAGTTCAATGTCAAGAACAACAAAGGAGAAGCAGCAAGAAATGGTGGCCAAATTGTGCAAGAATACCTGGTGCAGCACGGTGTCAACATTCATCGATTCAAAAGACCAAATGACGAGACAAACAAAGAGAGTAGGATTCGACGAAAAAAGCTTCGTGGATTGGGAGGTAGGTTGAATTCTTTATTTGATATAATCATGATGCACACAGTCATTGAAGTAAATGTACATGTATGTTTATGTTCTCTGAGTCTTAGTAATACTCACTTCCACCAATGAATTGGTGCCCTTTCACAAAACAATAATAATAGTTTGATTTAATTGACTACAACTCAGGCATGTTAATTTAAAGCCAGTGGTTCATTGAACAGAAAATAGATTTACCCAAAAATATTAATTAACATGCTTGGGAAGTGATGGATTAATTATATAAATTAACAGGCTGTCCATAATAAACTCTTATTATTTCTTTCAGGTGAAATATCCCTACCAACATCCGAAACAAATGAAAGCCTACAGAAGACACTTCGTTTGAAGATACAAAATGGTGACTACACTTTGGGGGAGATGATAGTTCCAAGAAAGTATGAAAAACTAGTTTTAGATAATGAAGGGAATGTGAAAACTACGGAATTTACGGTTGAAGGCAGAACAATTCCTCTTGAAGAAATTCGAAAGAAAACCCTAAAAAAGCACAAAGAGTACATAAGGCATCATGATGAACAATATTATGACGAAATGTCCCGGTTAGATGTGGCTAACAGGCTGAGAGAAATAAATGAATTTGATGATAGTGAAGGGCTGACTGTGATGAGAAGAAAACTGAAGAAACTGGAGAGACAGCGGCATCTCATGGTTTGGCATGACCATTCTACTGTTGCTAACCATGGACACTTAGTCTTCATGGTTGCAAGTGTATATGATCCTGCATTCTACCTTAGTCCAGATGAATATTTTAGAAAGAAGGGTACCTGGGTAGATATCCAGACAGAGGTTGAGAAACCTGAAATTTACATTGTTGGCAGGTGTAGAAGCAGTGACATTGAACAGTTAGGATACATTGAGGCAAGATGTGACTGCCTAATGGGATTGTCTAATCACTTAGATGTTGTGCCTGGAGTACCAGTTAGCGACACTATGAGATTTTTTAAGGGAGATGGCCCAGCCATTGCATTTGAAACTGGACAGCAGAAAGGGGGACACCACTTCTGTTCAGTTTGTGGAATACATTCAGTTCTGAGTGATGATCTGCAACATGTGTTCAGTTGTCAGCATGTCTCTCTCAAAGATAAGCAGCAGCTGATTTTGAAAGGGCCTATAGGCCGAAGAAATTCTCTTCTCAAAAAGCCAAAGCCACTTCAAGACTTGAAGAAAGAAGCCCTCAGTGAGGAACTCAGAGCAAGATCACTATTTGAAACTGCACACAGCACAGCCAAACCAGACCTTGAGAAAGAGCTTGTGTCAGAGCTTAAAGGTGTTCAAAGAGTACCAGCCCTCCTTTACTGTAACCCTACTGACACATTTGAAAGCCTCTGTATTGACTCATATGAAGCACTCCCATGTGAGCCAATGCATGATATATCTAATCATATTGGCAATATCCTAGTGGAACTCCCAAAGCATCTGAAACCAGAGCAAAGAGCACTCTTTGATGAGACGTTTGAGCTGACACTTGGTGGGAAAGAAACAGTAAGAGCTACAGACCACCGCAAGGCATTGATTGTCTTTGCAAAGAGATTTCATGGCCATCTTCCTGAAACCCTACAAACACTTCTTAACACACTTGTAGAGATGCAAGAGGTGCTTTACACCAAAGATTATGAAAGATGCCCTCGCCTTATTTTGAGATACCACAACATCACTTTTCTCCACTTTTTAATGTGCAAGATTGAGTTTGGTGCAACCCCTACAACCCTAACTGCAAGGAAATTATATGGCAAGTACCTCCATAATCTTGTATCCCATGCGCCTATCCAACTTAGAATGATATCTGGTCCATCATCAAATGCAGAGAATGAAGAGCGTGTGTTCAGTGCTATCAAGGGCATTACAAACTCCACCTCCAGCTACAGGCCTTCCCATGTTATCAGCAATATTTGTCTTCGACTACAGGCAGAGGAGGAACTTGGGTCTCATGACAGTGGTGTCAAGCAACAACAGAATGAGATTTCAAAATTAGCAGCAAGCTTGGAAAAATTCCCAAACACCAGAATACCTAGCTATGTCCTAGAGGAAAACAAGTACAGTAGGTGGTTCCAAGCACACCTTCAACGAATTAGTGACTTCCTTTTACCTGGAGTAGGAGTTTGGTGGAAGTACTGTGAAGAGAGTAATGAAATAGAATTCTTTGATTCAGTATCTGCATCAAATTCTAGAAGTGAAGGTCCTATTCTGCATCATTTTCGTTCCAGCAGCTTCAAGTTAGAGGAGAGTTATCTTGCAAATTGCTGGGAAGAATGCATTGAACAAGGCATCAAGCTCCCTCTCCACTATCTCTACCAGGCCAATGCTACTGGCAAAGTAGTGAAGGTTGCTACTAACTTTCTTATGGACAATTATGATCCCCAACTACCAGAGGAGCAGTCTACTGAAGGTATACAGGCACATACATGCGTAAACCCAGAAGCAGAAGTTGAGCCTGAAGAAAACCAAGATGAAGAAAGGGTGATTGACATCTGGTTAATCAATGACGAAGAGCCTGATTTTGGCTTTGATGAAATACCTTCAGCTGACAACACCCATGCACATGCCGAATGCTCCCTTACTAATAAAAAAACAGACCCTACAATGAACACTGATGGAAATGATCAAGAATTTTCTATCCCAAACCAATCACTGTCAAGAATGTCTACAGCTAATCAGTTATCTTACCTTGATCAAGCACCCTCTGCAAGTATCGGTGTATCAAATCAACCTACATGTAGAAAGGAAATAATTAATGAACCACCACAAGAAATTAGTACACGACTTGGGAAGGCAGTGCAGGTTGTCCTAGGATCAACAACTGAAGTTAGGAAATTTGACTCTGCCCGAAGTCTTTTGAAGAAGCATCCCAACAAAAGTTATTTCATTGAAGATTACAGAGACAAGCTTGCACTAATTCAGACTAAAATTCTTTCACAAAAAGGTATGCTAAAGAAAAGTCTGAAAGAATGGGAAAAACAGTTTTTTCTCGATAACAACTGTACAACAGCAACAATTAATCAAATGAAAGAAGATCAATTAGCTTCAAAATTACTTACTAAACTGAAGTACTCTGAAGCTCTAATTAAACAATGGAAGATCAAATTGTAAGATTGGAAGTAAAGGAAGTGAACATGCAGTCATATGAAGCAATATGTAAAATATTTAATTTGATTACAAATACAATGTACAACCAAGTGAAATAAATTATTTTAGCTTGTATAGAACTACATAAAACATGGTTCATATCCAAATATTATCTCTGTTTGAATTATTATTATGTAAGGTGATGATTTTTTTTTTACAAGCTTTACAAAACAGTTAGCAAGTTTATTAATATTTAATTAGTCAGGCATTAAGGCAAAGACGATCATAACATATTACATGCATTGCCATGATGTAGTATGTATAAATGCCATGAACAGATTTTCGCCTATTAAAGGCTTTAGACCTGGGTATAAACCTCGATCACAATAAGTCTATTAGATGACATATTAAACCCTCTTTTCACCTCCAGTCCCTCTTTCGGCAATAGTGTAATGTAGGACTATTATTATTGCTGCCGCAGCGAGCGAGCCTGAAGCGAGCGAGCAAGGCAGCTGTTCTAATCTGTAAGCGGGTCCAAATCTCGATTTCTTTTTTACCACAATGCATCACTTCTATTGTCTATTTTTACCACACTGCTTTGCACGGATCTGATCGTCATGTGACATTACACGAGGTGGAATCTGCATTGTTGGATCTAACTACGTTCAACCGGCGTTCTCTAATGCATTTCTGTGTATGCGATCATTGTGTAATCATGAATTTGTTGAAGTGTAGACGTGTAGGCGAACTCTTTCTAACTCTGTGGGAACTATCAGTTTCCATGCAAATAGCAAGATCTCTCCTGTTATCAAGATGGTGAGCAGCAAATAATGTTCTTCTAAGTATTGGCTTCGATAGTGAAGCAGCCGTTTCAAAATACAATTAGCATTTACAATTACATTCTCCATTACTGTTCATTTCCGGTGTTTACCCTTCACCGGGGAGAACAGTAATTTGCTGTGCCGGGAATCTTAAGAAAATGTCGGGAATTGGTAGGCTCAGGGAATTTACCGGGAGATCGTTGTATGTCGGGACAAAATGAAAATAAATCGCGACAACTTTTGAGATACACACCACAGCTCAAACAGGATTCAGTCCACAGCCCCAAATTCATCTAACACCTTGGCATTTTTATCACCCAGTAATCTATTTTTCCTGCCGACTTAAAGTGCTACTGTAGAGGTTCTCTTCTAATACACTTCCTTAACTGAGCGGAGCAGCATTGACACTACCTGTTAGGTATACTAGTTAATAAAGTTAAATTCGCGAATCGTGCGTACCGCTAAATATTTAAGACGTGCATGTGTAGTTTATACTGGAAAATTAAGAGACTAAGAAATATACGAATACTCACCAAAACCACTTGTTTAACTCCTTCCAGCCTGGTGACATCTTTAACCATAAAAATCCATTCACGGTAAAGTAAAATCAATGGAGAAAACTTTAAAACAACACATTTCCCATTTCTCGGCAGCCATATTGGATTTTCTCTACGGTTTCCAATGGCAACGTGGAGAGCCTCGTTTTGGTGAAACTTCTTCGCTGGGGGTGAATTTTAGCACTGGACCCATGCCTTAACTCCCATGAGAATGTAAAACTGCAGCAGAAATTTCTGCTGCATCCACAAAGCCAAATGTAAAACTGCAGCAGAAACCACAAGACCAAAGGTAAAACTGCAGCAGAAACCACAAGACCATGCAAAGGTAAAACTGCAGTAGAAATTTCTGCTGCAACCACAAGCAACTGAGCCGAAATGTCACACTGCAGCAGAAATTGCTGCTGCAACCACAAGGCAAAGTGTAAAACTGAAGCAAACATTCTGATGTACCTATAAATGCATTATTTGCTTCAAGTCGAATGAAAGGAAGTGTATATACGTTGAAATCTAATAATTTTCAGAACCATTCTTTTCGTAGGTATGACTTTATTTGACATCCATGTATCAGCATAAACAGCGTGGAACTGTGCTTCATTCACATGTCGGATGTTAGAATCTGAGAGCAAGCTAGTACATAAAACTATGTTTAGATCGATACACTAAGTATCGAAAGGAGACTTAAACTGTTTGTGCCAGTAAACAACTACCAACCGAATATTTAACAATTATTCACCGTAGTGGAGGTGAATAATTGTTTTAGTATATACCACGCTCCAGGTGAATAGCCAGCACCAAATAGTTATTTTATTTTCTGTCAAATGGACAAAAACTCGCGCGAGATCATCGCTGCTTTGCTCGGAGGTGAATATAAAATCATATTCACTATTTGAGTATAGGCAATCAGAGCGCGCGAAAAGTGATATTCACTGGCGTGGTATATACCAATGAATCGTATATACAGGCATGTGCATCTACATGTATAATCTTAATACTTTTAATTTTATCCGATATATATCGCACACACGAAATATATGCATTGTCCATTAATATTTAATGTCATTCCCTTCTAAATCTATGATAGATATATAATTGTTTGCATAAAACAGAATGTGTTTGGAATTTTTGTTTAAATGTACTTTTACATTGTGGTCATGCATGGACTGCAGTGGCCACCACCACTATCATCATCATAATTGAGAATGTCATTCTCATGCATCACTGAATTCTTCATCCATGCATTGGTCGATCATCAGTATGTGTTCATAATCATCATCTGGCAGGAGTTCATCTCCATCATAAGTTTCAAGGCTTCCAGCTACAAATAATCCAACATAATGTTTTAATCACTCGAACAATCCCTAATTGGCCACTTTTACTCATTTCTCAAACCAACATAAATTGTTGCCTTTCTTAAGAAAACAAACGAAAAAAGAACTAAGGGAGAGAACACATTAATTGCACCACTATATAGTAGACTAAATAATTCATTTTATTATTATGGCAGTTCAGTGAGCACGCAAGATGACTCTAAATGCTGTAATCTGCAAGATTCGTAAACAAATGGTGATAAAAACATACGTTTCAAAAGAATCTTAACATTTTGTGACATGAATGTAAATACTAATTAAAAAAAAAAATTCTTCTTTTCCGATTTTCAGCAAAAACATCTACTTCTTAGAGCGGTTAAAGAAGAATTTCCGTCTCCCGCAAGTTTGATGACAACAGCTGCTGCAAAAACGACTGAAGTTCGAGACTCAGGCTTAAGTCGAGATAAATAAACAATAGGTGTATAGCTGTCAGATGCCATGATACAGAAATAATATCACAATGGCAGCATTGTCTGGCCACACTTTGAAAACTCCAGTCGGCTTCCTAAACTAAATCCTGGTCATTAAGTGTCAATTTCACACATGCAAATTTTACTCTTTTGTATACCGCACTTTTTAACTAGGTTTGGCATCGTAATTTTCACAGCCTTTACGATACACGTAAATCGAGATTTTAGAAAGTTGGTTGAATCAGAATCTCGAAATGAGTACGACTGAAACGTGGGCAATTGGATCCTTAAAAACGTCAACTAGTAATTTCTCCGGAAGCGGGACTTTCATGAATTGGAATGGGTCAGTCCGCCTGATATATTAAGCGCGCAGTTTTGAAGATGAAGATCAATATTCTTAACAATCACTCAAGACTCTCGCATCAAATACCATCAACTACCACGTTATTGCTAGACTGCTAGGATATATTGTATTCAAATAAACCAGATCAGTTTCATTTCCACCGGCAAAGGCAAATGCGCCGATCGTACGCTGCATTCCAAATGGCGTCAAACATCTCTGGGAGGGGCTGTCCAGTCGCTAGTCATGATCATGTCAAGCACAATCTTTGACCCTGAGGTAATTTGCGCTTGGCCTGCCGCTTATTTATACTGGCATGATGTAGGTTCGATTCTTTTCTATGATTCGCATAATTAAAAGGGCAAGAGGCATTTCGCAAGTATTAAAGTTAACTTTTTGGCTGTTTCTAGACAAGGGGTGTTTGTATCTCAGATCTGATGATCGATCACTTATAATTACCCGTTTATTTTTCCTGAGAGCTAGGCTTCTTCTTATAAATACAAGCCGTTCGTCGTTCCGGCGTGCTTTCGCCAGCCTCCCTCTCCCCCAACATATCTACTTTTTACACAAAATGTTAAAACTTTGCAAACTTTTCGGCGAGCAAGTTGACCGGTCACTATGTCCTGATATGTTTTCAATTATTGATGGCGGAAGAATAAGGATGATTGAATTAATCCACTACCTAGCCGCGGGCGCCGAGGAGAGAAGAGAGAAAACCCAAATTTCTCAACGCCCGATTCCGAGGCTCGCTTCACAAAATAGCGGATGCATGGAACGGTAATACATTGTAATACCGGTGGATTCGTTGCAAATTTGTTCTAATCATAAATTAATTAAATCGTTGAAACCGTGCTGAAAGGAAACCTTCTCAGTATATATATCGATTGACTTTCTATTTCAGAAACACAATAATACTACAATATACGGAGCCCAATATACGTTAATGGACTGATCATAAAGAAAATATCGGTTCTGAAATATGTCGTCGACCAGACTTCAATTGTTTTTGCTTCGATACGGTCGAGGTACAGCTCACACACCCCGGTACAGTGAAAGTAATTTAGACCTAAATGACACGCTTTCCTCCAAGTTAAGTATCTGAATGTATTATCAATTATCTTTTTCACATTAATAGAGCAAAATCTACTTACCTTCAATGTGCGTGCAATTTGAAGATTCCTACTAAGAACAAGGCTTGCAAGAGAAACAAATGGCGATCAGAAAATGCCGCCGTGCAACTAAATCTTTAGTGACGGTTAATCGATCTTTGCCAGTGTTCTAATTTCACGCGCTTTCAATTGTACCAGTCTGTGATCCGATTGGTTAAAGTTGACACTTCGCATCAGCGGGATATTCAATTCATGTTTGTATTACAAACATGAATTGAATATCCCGCTGGTGAAGGTGTTTTCAATTTCACATTTAGGTGTTAGCCTTGGATTAGCTCTGAATATTCAAATTGTATTCAAGACTGCCGAAGCATCTCTATTCTCATAGTAAAACCCCCAAATCCTGAAAACTAATAGTTATCAGATGACCAGAGAACAAGAACGCGAAAAATTCTTTCGGCGAATGAAGTTTCTGCAGTGGCTTGAGAGCATGACTCCCCTGCTGATCTCCGATCCGACTATGGGACTCCAGCCAACTACATGAACGTGATCATGACTGAGTATCTTATGCCGCTTCAAATCTAGAGGTACGTATAGAAAAGTATCAGACGATCGCTTTAAGTCTGCATAGCTGTATCTACTACAAATTCTGCCGGCCGGTGAATCACGCATCCAATGGTACTGAAGCACTGAGCAGATTTAACTCAAAGGAACTTGAATTAACCAAAACAGTAACCGTCAGTGAAGCCGAACAGTTTCATGAGTTTGAAGCATTATAACAACACTGAGCAAGATGTAGATTCATCAAGATCAAAGGGAGTTCTTTCTTCGGGTAGAATATGTCCAAAAGGTGTGTATTTTTATGCCAATTGAGAGACCATATGTTTGATAATTGTCTATACTCTCTATTATTCCCGGCCGTTACTACATTAGCTTCGCGCCTATTTAACGTACTATACTAAAGGATCGACCAGAGCTTAAAGTCAGTAAATATTCCCATTCATCTTATTAACTGCAAATGAATACTTCGGTGTTGTGAGTGCGCAGAAATGTCTGTTGTTTAGAAGTTGGCGGTTGTGTTTATGTGGCCGTTTGTATTTAATAATACTGAGGTATATGAGAATTACCGGGAGGTCGAAGTGTTGCGAAATATCGCAAAGAAGATGCATATTTGAACACGAAGTAAATATAAATTTGCTCCACTGATGTGTATTGTCGTCCAAATGGCTTAATACAGCAAATCTAAGCCAACACAAAACCTTCCAAAATCGTTAAGACTTTCTGTACTAAGCCACAAGGACAACAATAATCTAAATACAACCTGCCACACAAACACATTGTCTTCGCGCCAATGTGGTGCATAGCAGCATTGTGATTTAAATGATGTGGAATGTGAAAAGTTGATAAAATAAAGTAACCTATAGACCTCCTCCGCAGGCAACTCTTAATAATTTTTAGATCCGGTAACCGACGAAGCCTTCCGGCTAAGGATCCGACGAGCGGCGACGCCGAGAGGGAACATTATCGAATATAATTAGGAGTTGCCTGCGGAGGAGGCAAAGAGTTGATAAAACGTTACATTTCTGCTGTAGTTTCATTTCGGCTCAGTTAATTGTGGTTGCAGCAGAAATTTCTGCTGCAGTTTTACATTTGGTCTTGTGGAACGTTGCGTTTTACATAATTTTGGCCTGGTGGTTGCAGCAGAAATTTCTGCTGCAGTTCTACATGTCGGCTCAGTTGTGGTTGTAGCATAAAGTTCTGCTGAAGTTTTACATTTGGTCTTGTGGTTGCAGCAGAAATTTCTGCTGCAGTTTTACATTTGGTCTTGTGGTTGCAGCAGAAATGTCTGCTGAAGTTTTACATTATTTTGGTCTTGTGGTTGCAGCAGAAATTTCTGCTGCAGTTTTACATTTGGCTTTGTAGTTGCAGCAGAAATTTCTGCTGCAGTTTTACCTTTGGTCTTGTGGTTTCTGCTTCAGTTTTACATTTGGCTTTGTGGTTGCAGCAGTTTTACCTTAGTTTGGGCTTGTGGTTGCAGCAGAAATTTCTGCTGCAGTTTTACCTTTGGTCTTGTGGTTTCTGCTGCAGTTTTACATTTGGTCTTGTGATTGCAGCAGAAATTTCTGCAGCAGTTTTCTCTTTGGTCTTGTGGTTTCTGCTGCAGTTTTACATTTCGTCTTGTGGTTGCAGCAGAAATTTCTGCTGCAGTTTTACATTTCGGCTCTGAGTTGTGGTTGCAGCAGAAATTTCTGCTGCAGTTTTACATTTGGTCTTGTGGAATGTTGCAGCAGAAATTTATGCTGCAGTTTTACCTTTGGCCTTGTGGTTTCTGCTGCAGTTTTACCTTTGGTCTTGTGGTTTCTGCTGCAGTTTTACATTTGGCTTTGTGGTTGCAGCAGAAATTTCTGCTGCAGTTTTACATTTGGCTTTGTGGTTGCAGCAGAAATTTCTGCTACAGTTTTCTATTTAGTGTTGTGGTTGCTGCTGCAGTTTTCTATTTGCCCTTGTGGTTGCAGCAGAAATTTCTACTGCAGTTTTACCTTTGGCCTTGTGGTTTCTGGTGCAGTTTTACATTTGGCTTTGTGGTTGCAGCAGAAATTTCTGCTGCAGTTTTACATTTGGCATTGTGGTTGCAGCAGAAATTGCTGCTACAGTTTTCTATTTAGTGTTGTGGTTGCTGCTGCAGTTTTCTATTTGCTCTTGTGGTTGCAGCAGAAATTTCTACTGCAGTTTTACCTTTGGCCTTGTGGTTTCTGCTGCAGTTTTACATTTGGCTTTGTGGTTGCAGCAGTTTTACCTTAGTTTGGTCTTGTGGTTGCAGCAGAAATTTCTGCTGCAGTTTTACCTTTGGTCTTGTGGTTTCTGCTGCAGTTTTACATTTGGCTTTGTGGTTGCAGCAGAAATTTCTGCTGCAGTTTTACATTTCGGCTCTGAGTTGTGGTTGCAGCAGAAATTTCTGCTGCAGTTTTACATTTGGTCTTGTGGAATGTTGCAGCAGAAATTTCTGCTGCAGTTTTACCTTTGGCCTTGTGGTTTCTGCTGCAGTTTTACCTTTGGTCTTGTGGTTTCTGCTGCAGTTTTACATTTGGCTTTGTGGTTGCAGCAGAAATTTCTGCTGCAGTTTTACATTTGGCTTTGTGGTTGCAGCAGAAATTTCTGCTACAGTTTTCTATTTAGTGTTGTGGTTGCTGCTGCAGTTTTCTATTTGCCCTTGTGGTTGCAGCAGAAATTTCTGCTGCAGTTTTCTATTTAGTGTTGTGGTTGCTGCTGCAGTTTTACATTTGGCTTTGTAGTTGCAGCAGAAATTTCTGCTGCAGTTTTACCTTTGGTCTTGTGGTTTCTGCTTCAGTTTTACATTTGGCTTTGTGGTTGCAGCAGTTTTACCTTAGTTTGGGCTTGTGGTTGCAGCAGAAATTTCTGCTGCAGTTTTACCTTTGGTCTTGTGGTTTCTGCTGCAGTTTTACATTTGGTCTTGTGATTGCAGCAGAAATTTCTGCAGCAGTTTTCTCTTTGGTCTTGTGGTTTCTGCTGCAGTTTTACATTTCGTCTTGTGGTTGCAGCAGAAATTTCTGCTGCAGTTTTACATTTCGGCTCTGAGTTGTGGTTGCAGCAGAAATTTCTGCTGCAGTTTTACATTTGGTCTTGTGGAATGTTGCAGCAGAAATTTATGCTGCAGTTTTACCTTTGGCCTTGTGGTTTCTGCTGCAGTTTTACCTTTGGTCTTGTGGTTTCTGCTGCAGTTTTACATTTGGCTTTGTGGTTGCAGCAGAAATTTCTGCTGCAGTTTTACATTTGGCTTTGTGGTTGCAGCAGAAATTTCTGCTACAGTTTTCTATTTAGTGTTGTGGTTGCTGCTGCAGTTTTCTATTTGCCCTTGTGGTTGCAGCAGAAATTTCTACTGCAGTTTTACCTTTGGCCTTGTGGTTTCTGGTGCAGTTTTACATTTGGCTTTGTGGTTGCAGCAGAAATTTCTGCTGCAGTTTTACATTTGGCATTGTGGTTGCAGCAGAAATTGCTGCTACAGTTTTCTATTTAGTGTTGTGGTTGCTGCTGCAGTTTTCTATTTGCTCTTGTGGTTGCAGCAGAAATTTCTACTGCAGTTTTACCTTTGGCCTTGTGGTTTCTGCTGCAGTTTTACATTTGGCTTTGTGGTTGCAGCAGTTTTACCTTAGTTTGGTCTTGTGGTTGCAGCAGAAATTTCTGCTGCAGTTTTACCTTTGGTCTTGTGGTTTCTGCTGCAGTTTTACATTTGGCTTTGTGGTTGCAGCAGAAATTTCTGCTGCAGTTTTACATTTCGGCTCTGAGTTGTGGTTGCAGCAGAAATTTCTGCTGCAGTTTTACATTTGGTCTTGTGGAATGTTGCAGCAGAAATTTCTGCTGCAGTTTTACCTTTGGCCTTGTGGTTTCTGCTGCAGTTTTACCTTTGGTCTTGTGGTTTCTGCTGCAGTTTTACATTTGGCTTTGTGGTTGCAGCAGAAATTTCTGCTGCAGTTTTACATTTGGCTTTGTGGTTGCAGCAGAAATTTCTGCTACAGTTTTCTATTTAGTGTTGTGGTTGCTGCTGCAGTTTTCTATTTGCCCTTGTGGTTGCAGCAGAAATTTCTACTGCAGTTTTACCTTTGGCCTTGTGGTTTCTGGTGCAGTTTTACATTTGGCTTTGTGGTTGCAGCAGAAATTTCTGCTGCAGTTTTACATTTGGCTTTGTGGTTGCAGCAGAAATTTCTGCTGCAGTTTTACATTTGGCTTTGTGGTTGCAGCAGAAATTTCTGCTACAGTTTTCTATTTAGTGTTGTGGTTGCTGCTGCAGTTTTCTATTTGCCCTTGTGGTTGCAGCAGAAATTTCTACTGCAGTTTTACCTTTGGCCTTGTGGTTTCTGCTGCAGTTTTACATTTGGCTTTGTGGTTGCAGCAGTTTTACCTTAGTTTGGTCTTGTGGTTGCAGCAGAAATTTCTGCTGCAGTTTTACCTTTGGTCTTGTGGTTTCTGCTGCAGTTTTACATTTGGCTTTGTGGTTGCAGCAGAAATTTCTGCTGCAGTTTTACATTTGGCTCTGTGGTTGCAGCAGAAATTTCTGCTACAGTTTTCTATTTAGTGTTGTGGTTGCTGCTGCAGTTTTCTATTTGCCCTTGTGGTTGCAGCAGAAATTTCTACTGCAGTTTTACCTTTGGCCTTGTGGTTTCTGGTGCAGTTTTACATTTGCCCTTGTGGTTGCAGCAGAATTTTCTGCTGCAGTTTTACATTTCGGCTCTGAGTTGTGGTTGCAGCAGAAATTTCTGCTGCAGTTTTACATTTGGTCTTGTGGAATGTTGCAGCAGAAATTTCTGCTGCAGTTTTACCTTTGGCCTTGTGGTTTCTGCTGCAGTTTTACCTTTGGTCTTGTGGTTTCTGTTGCAGTTTTACATTTGGCTTTGTGGTTGCAGCAGAAATTTCTGCTACAGTTTTCTATTTAGTGTTGTGGTTGCTGCTGCAGTTTTACCTTTGGTCTTGTGGTTTCTGTTGCAGTTTTACATTTGGCTTTGTGGTTGCAGCAGAAATTTCTGCTGCAGTTTTACGTTTGGCTTTGTGGTTGCAGCAGAAATTTCTGCTACAGTTTTCTATTTAGTGTTGTGGTTGCTGCTGCAGTTTTCTATTTGCCCTTGTGGTTGCAGCAGAAATTTCTACTGCAGTTTTACCTTTGGCCTTGTGGTTTGTGGTGCATTTTTACATTTGGCTTTGTGGTTGCAGCAGAAATTTCTGCTACAGTTTTCTATTTAGTGTTGTGGTTGCAGCAGAAATTTCTGCTGCAGTTTTACCTTAGTTTGGATTTGTGGTTGCAGCAGAAATTTCTGCTGCAGTTTTACCTTTGGTCTTGTGGTTTCTGCTGCAGTTTTACATTTGGCTTTGTAGTTGCAGCAGAAATTTCTGCTGCAGTTTTACCTTTGGTCTTGTGGTTTCTGCTTCAGTTTTACATTTGGCTTTGTGGTTGCAGCAGAAATTTCTGCTACAGTTTTCTATTTAGTGTTGTGGTTGCTGCTGCAGTTTTCTATTTGCCCTTGTGGTTGCAGCAGAAATTTCTACTGCAGTTTTACCTTTGGCCTTGTGGTTTCTGGTGCAGTTTTACATTTGGCTTTGTGGTTGCAGCAGAAATTTCTGCTGCAGTTTTACATTTGGCATTGTGGTTGCAGCAGAAATTTCTGCTGCAGTTTTACCTTTGGCGTTGTGGTTACAGCAGAAATTTCTGCTGCAGTTTTACCTTAATTTGGGCTTGTGGTTGCAGCAGAAATTTCTGCTGCAGTTTTACCTTTGGTCTTGTGGTTTCTGCTGCAGTTTTACATTTCGTCTTGTGATTGCAGCAGAAATTTCTGCAGCAGTTTTCTCTTTGGTCTTGTGGTTTCTGCTGCAGTTTTACCTTTGGCCTTGTGGTTGCAGCAGAAATTTCTGCTGCAGTTTTTCATTTGGTCTTGTGGTTGCAGCAGAAATTTCTGCTGCAGTTTTACATTTGGTCTTGTGGAATGTTGCAGCAGAAATTTCTGCTGCAGTTTTACCTTTGGCCTTGTGGTTTCTGCTGCAGTTTTACCTTTGGTATTGTGGTTTCTGCTACAGTTTTACATTTGGCTTTGTGGTTGCAGCAGAAATTTCTGCTGCAGTTTTACATTTGGCATTGTGGTTGCAGCAGAAATTTCTGCTGCAGTTTTACCTTAGTTTGGGCTTGTGGTTGCAGCAGAAATTTCTGGTGCAGTTTTACCTTTGGGCTTGTGGTTTCTGCTGCAGTTTTACATTTGGCTTTGTAGTTGCAGCAGAAATTTCTGCTGCAGTTTTACCTTTGGTCTTGTGGTTTCTGCTTCAGTTTTACATTTGGTCTTGTGATTGCAGCAGAAATTTCTGCAGCAGTTTTCTCTTTGGTCTTGTGGTTTCTGCTGCAGTTTTACATTTCGTCTTGTGGTTGCAGCAGAAATTTCTGCTGCAGTTTTACATTTTGTCTTCAGAATCATGTCTGATTCAACAAGAGAATAAAATACTTTCATTTTAAAACGTGTCAAAGTCTCGTAAATGTGTCATTATTATTCCTGTATTGCAAAATGTAACATGTTCAATACTTTACCATGCAAATATTGTCGTTAGAAGGATTCATCATAAGTTCATTAAATTTTACATGACTTGTTTCTCACGGTTTATGCAAATAACAGCTGTTAATTCGTTTTCCTTTCCATTTTCCTAAAATTGTTTTCTTATGGAACATTAAGGATTCAATCTTATGATAGTTTCCATCGTGTTTTTATTTTGTAGTTTGATAACAAAATAGGTATTTATTATTATATTTTCCCCAAAGTTTTGTTTGCTGTCAAGAATTGAATAAAAATAACGAATTTGTTCCACTTTTTATATAGAAAGTTGGGAGGAAATGGCAATTAATGTCTAAATTGTGCCAAATATATCATATTGTAATAACCCATTTGTATTTGGTACGCGTTCATAATTCGCCGTTACTTAACGGCGGTCATCCCATCAGTATTTTTACTCTTATCTTTCATTAACACGCTGAAAGTAATTGATCCATTCTCTGCCCTCGCTTTCTACTTCGTCGTCCGAGAGCGAGACTATCTGGTGGAGTCATTTAAAGCAAATTTGACAAATTTTAACCCCCTCTTTCTTCACCGTGACTGCTTTCTCCATCTTTGAAGGAACAGTGGAGAACTGATGACCCACGTGTATCCAGAGCAGTGTTGAAACTGATTGGTCGACCCTGTCACATGTTGAGTCAACTCGAAGATGCTATATTCTAGTAGTACATAATAATATAAAATATTAACCTGATGATTTATTGGGCCAGAAAGAGGTTCATCGTCATCATTATCCTGTATTTGTTGTCCAACACTATAAAAAGAGAGTGCACTATTAATTAATAATGTTCAAATTTCGTGCATTGTACAAAATCCAAGCATGCGATTGGCTAATGAGCGTGCATTATTGGTGACCACAGCACTCGACCCAGACCCTCTCTTACTTAGGGAAAAGGAGACCTAGTCCTTCGCTTAGTTACGTGTTTGGACGGCTTGGAAAACCTCATCGCATATTAAACAGTGAAAATGCAGACAATTACTAGAAAGGTAACGGCAGGATTGAACTCTGTTGCCTGTGTGACAGAAGATATATATTTTGAGGCGAACATTTGCATAATCGCTCGTTGGAAATGGCTGATTTGCGAGTGCTGGAAGTACAACTTTACAAGTCAACATGTGTCCGAGTGAACAAAGGTTTCTACAACACTCTAGTAGTCTTACTTAAGAAATGGATTGTATTTCCGAGACCTTACTCTGTCAATAAGAGGAGAAAATTAAGCGAGAATTCAGTGGATGGTTCGAAAACCCAGGATATTTGATTTGGAAATTGTTTGCATCGGAGCCGAGCACATGGCCAGTGGCCGGTTTCGAGTCAAGATTTCAATTCACTGCCCCACTGGAATCTGCAGGTTAGTTATTTTCGAATGAAAGAAACTATTAAAGAAAGCAGACTATCTAGGAGTTAAGCCAGCCAAATAATTGATATTTGAATACATGGCTCCAAGAGAAACGTTTTCGAGTTAAATGTACAATCATACTATTCGCCTCACATTATGTTTTCAGGCAAACATTTGCATAATCGTTCGTTAGAAATGGCTGATATGCAAGCGCTGGAAGTACAACAACTAACAAGTCAACATGTGTCTGAGTAAACAAAAGTTTCTACAACACTCTAGCAGTCCAAACTAAAGAAATGGATTTTATTTCCGGCGAGACCTTGGAGTCAATGAAGCGACAATTCAGTGGAAGGTTCGAAACCTAGGATATTTTTATTTGGAAAATGTTTGCATCAGAGCCGAGCACATGAAGGCCGGTTTCAAGATTTCAATTCAGTGGAATCTCCAGGTTAGTTATTTTCGAATGAAAGAAACTATTAAAGAAAGTAGACTATCTAGGAGTTAAGCCGGCTAAATACTCGATATTTTAATACATGGCTCCAAGAGAAACGTTTTCGAGTTAAATGTACAAACATGTACTCGCAAGGCGTCAACTAAACTGACCGAACGCCAAAGTAAATTATTCTTTGCAAAGTTATCTACTTCTGTTTTTATTCATTGTCTATTGAAATGTATTTTCTTTGTGGAGATATTTACCGTAAAATGATTTAATTCATGCGAAATATTTGACTTCTTTATGAAATTGTTATTGACAACTGATTTCAATTGAAATTCACGGCTGACAGTGCACTCAGTTTGAATATTAAAATGGTTAGAGACTTTATGTTTGTGCTTTATCGGAAAAATACAGTCACTTGCTGACTGTACGATGAACTCAACATTTCTTCATACTGCATTCGGCCTTCGGCCTCATGCAGTATTCATTATTTTTTGTTCATCGTACAGTCAGCGCGTGCCTGTATTTAACGCATTCTAAACTATTTTGTCATTTTCCAAACTATATTTTTCTGCAAAACGTCGATAATTATCATGTCTTTTAGGAGACTTTTTTTAAAGGCTATGACAAATAATATATTTTACTCGTTATGTCCATAATGTCTACGAAATATTGCAAATATAATTGCAAAATGCATGGTTTGTCTGTTTGTCTGAAATTCAGAGTAGCCAACTTGCATGCTCTGAAATTCAGAGTAGCCAACTTGACTGCTCTAAAATTCAGAGTATCAAACTTGCCTGCTCTGAAATTCAGAGTAGCCAACTTGCCTGCTCTGAAATTCAGAGTTCCCAACTTGCCTGCTCTGAAATTCAGAGTATCCAACTTGCCTGCTCTGAAATTCAGAGTACCTAACTTGCCTACTCTGAAATTCAGAGTATCCGACTTGCTTGCTCTGAAATTCAGAGTACCCAACTTGCATGTTATGAAATTCAGAATACCCAACTTGCCTGCTCTGAAATTCAGAGTACCCAACTTGACTGCTCTGAAATTCAGAGTATCCAATGTTTTCCTAAACAGGTTTTATCTAGGCTGATCTCGAAGCTTTTTTACATTCAGGTGACTATACCTAGAAAGTGATCATTCTAGCTGTCCGTTTACTTGAAATCCGCTCAACATTTTTGAGATTCTTAAGCTAAAAATTACCGTTTTTTTTCTGTGTAATATAAGACGCTGATTATGCATGTGAGCTTGCTCTCGTATTCTCATACTTCTCTGCTTTACATGATACAGCAACAATTCATACTTTCTGAAAAGAGAATATATACGTTTATACACTTTATACATTAATAATAGGCATTTAATCGTGTCAGAAAGACGACAGAAACTGCAGTATACACCTAAACTGTATTCAATTAAGAATTTCAATTATGTAGTGTTCTAATTCTAGCATAACCACAGGTAACGACAGGAAACCAACGACAGCATTGACGTGAAACACCTACCTACCCGAAGGAATTTAACTGTAAACTTTAAATGTATTTGCTAAATGTAACGACAGGAAACCAACGACAGCATTGACGTGAAACACCTCCCTACCCAAAGGAATTTAACTGTAAACTTTAAATGTATTTGCTAAATGCTTGATAAAATTCTGCAGTTAAGCCAATAATTGGCCTATGCAATTATGTGATTTGCCTGGACAATAAACCGCATTTTCGGTTTATGTTTATGAACATAAATATAAATGAGAACACATTTACTTTTACTCTATTTCACTACCGAGTTAAATGTGTCCCAGAGATAACACACGAAAATAAACGTCCCGAAGTGAATAATAATTTTGCTAAGGCAAATTTCTATTGAGAATCACTCTAAATTCAAACATTTTTGAACGGCCCTTGACTGCGGTAGCAGTCTTCTTCAACCTAGCTGGAATCGCGAGGTATTTCAGAGTTTTCTACAAATTTTCTCGATGCTATATTATTATAGCTGACTGCGGATCGCGGTAGCAGTACAACCTAGCATGGCGGGGTATTCTATACTCTAGCCATGGTTAATAATTTTGACATTGCACGAGACTCATAGTCATAGAATTACATTTGAATTTCTTATGTTCACATCCCGATTGAAGTAACTGCTATTTTGAGATACGTACCTATACGTACTTAGAATCGGGTACTCGAAATATATCGAGACTTTTGGTTTTGCTTTGGTTTAGTTTTTGAGATAACTATATAAAACCGGTGAAGATTAGCTATAGCTAACGGCCGGTGTGTATACGATGGCTCACGTACCACGGTACAGTGGAAGTAATCTTGATCTAAATTATACATGCATTCTTATAAGTAATTTGAAATATACAAATGATGTGTATATCACTGTCATACTTTCAACGAGCATGTAATTCTGAATATTCCTACGACGAACAAGGCTTGTGTGGATGGGCGCTAAAACAAATCAGTGGGACTCGAAACGACGCCGTTGCAAACGACACTTCTAAAATTATTATTGAGTTTTGTGTCAAATTTCGTGTGCCTTCTAGTTTGTGATCCGATTGGTTAAATTTGACACTTCGCGCTCAGCGGGATATTCAATCCAATTGTAACATGTTTTCACATGGAAATGGTGTTGAAACGGCAAGTAAGTAAGTAATTATTACTCGGCTTGTACGTGCTCTGATTGATTAAAGTTGACACTTCGCCGGTAGCAGATTTGCCATTGTACTTTGTATTAGCGCGTACCTCGGAATTTCATTTCGTATGTGATCAGTCGCGCCCAGACAACAGAAATATTATTCGCCGTAAAACGTCTTTTCCGGTTCTGGTCTCTGACCATCGTGTATTAAACTATCATCCGATTTCAATTGCATGAGTGCTCCTTGAATAACATTTGATTTAAAAGTTTGCCTGAGTTGATGGCACCAGACTTTCTGTCGCCTAACACGTACATGTAATATATCCGACTACGCGCGAAGTGTCAATTTTAACCAATCACAAACTAAAAGGCACGAAATTTGAATATTGGCGCAAAACTGAATAATAATTTTAGAAGTGTCGATTGCAACGGCGTGAAACGACTCGTTTGGAGTCCTACTACTTCGTTTTACTTTGATATCCACACAAGCCTTGTTCATCGTAGGAATCTTCAGTATCCACGCTCATTCGAGAGGTAAGTATTCGTAGCAGTGTAAAACATAACATATAAGTCAGATTGCAAATTACTTGTAATTATAAGAATGCGTATATAATTTAGATGAAGATTATACTACTTCCACAGCGGCTTGTGAGTTGCTTTTTATTCGTATCTGGACCTGTTTTATCTGAGAAACAAACAGAGTCACGACATGCTTCAAGCACCAATTCTAAAAGTACGCACGTTGTGTTATGGCTTTCAAAATAACAGTCAATCGGGGGTCCTCGTTCGGAGCCCCTCGTTCATCTCAGCAGTCTCCAAATGGCGTTGCTGTAGAACTGTTTCGTCTGGTCTCCGATATCAACTGAAGAAGTTAAAAATGTCGATATCGCTTATAATTAAGCCACAATTTACTGACTTTATTCCTGCAAAAATCCGCAGTGATTGGTTAAAGAAAGCATTCGTTTAATCTGAGAAACGACAAATACTCCAATTAAGCCGTGAAACTAACTGCCACCACGGGCGCTAGCAGAGAAAAAAATCACGCTTGTCCTGAGCCACGCCTGGCATAAGTTACCTCAAAATCGATCACTAAAAGCGAGCCAAAAATATATAAACCAGCACATCTTGTTTAATTCGCTGTCAAATTTAACGAAATTTTCGTATGTTAATATTAATGTGAAATAACGTCTTTAGGATCAAACACGTTTGTATATTGACGCTGGTGTGACGTCATAACGAACGACTCCTTTTAAGGTCAAATTCTGCGTTACCTATACGTTTGAAATAAAGCATGTTACCACAACAACATAAATATGTGTTTTTGATTGCCGCAATTTTAAAGTCTCTACGATAAATATTTGCTGAGTTATTAAGAACTGAAGTTTCTGTGACGTCACATTTTCTGACGTCATGGGTCTGACATCAGTCATGCTTTCTAAATTGAATAAACATAAAAAGACCATATTGCGGCTATTCAGTGTACAGTAAGTACAGTTCCTCTTCAAAACCCGAAAAATACTTGAATAGTTATTTTTAAAAGACGTTTTCAAAAATATATGACGTCATAATGACGTTTGCTCTTTTTCACTGCGAATTTTAAAGTATTTCCTCTCAAAAATCGAAAATTCTAAAAGCATACGGTTGTGGGTACCGATTTACTCTTTTGATTGCTAGATTGTCGTAAACAAATACTTTAAACTCTAAAAGATGAATGAAGAAGTTATTTTGTAAATGGTTCTGTGTTGAATATTTCCCGCCAAATGTTGGCGGGAAAATTGCCAAAATTCAAAATTTAATAACTTTTCTACCTCTTAACCAATCGAACTCGGGTTTTCGGTTTCTTTGTTGTCGACATGATGGGAAATTGAAATTATAAAAATTACTGATGTTCAAGGTAATTGAAAACATCGAGAAACCTATTATAAATGGATACATGACGTAACTGTGACGTCATCAAGATGTCTACGGTAGATCAAATCATCGGATTTTGTTTAGGTCGTCAGTCTTCATCATCCCACAAAAATTCAATCTTCTATGTTGGAAACTTTTGAAAATATGGCAAAGTGATTGATTTTAGGGTCATTTGTGCCAAGCGTGAGCCGCTTCGGCGAGGGAAATTAGGTAGATTTTTGACAAACACAAGTGAAATGTATCCATAATAAGGGTGCGTTCGATTGACCGTATTCCGGAATAAGAATACACAGAATGATCACTACAAATCGCTTGTACTGGGATTTTTTTAGCCACTGGAATACTAAATGTATCCTGAATATCATATGTCAGCAACCATAATATTTTCTAGTGTAAAATATGCCCGAACCAGTGATTTCCAGAGACTATTCTATCTATTCCTATTCCGGAATACGGTCAATCGAACGCACCCTTAGTCTAGTTTCACGAGTCACACATTAATATGATGGAGGGCAAATTATGATGCAAAAAAATATATTTTTAAGTGTGAAATTAAATTACGCGTGAAAGTTCAAGATAAAATTAGGAAGTTCCTAATTTGTCCTATGGTATTATAAGCATAACCGTGAAACTAACTTGAAACTTGTTTTTTTACTCTTATATTTACAAAGTGCATAAAATTGAACATTCTCTCAGTTTCAGAAAGCTTGAGCTGTTACTGTAAAACAGAGGAGGAGGAGGAGAATGCAAAAGCAAGCTAACATTATGATGCAAAAAAATATATTTTTAAGTGTGAAATTAAATTACGCGTGAAAGTTCAAGATAAAATTAGGAAGTTCCTAATTTGTCCTATGGTATTATAAGCATAACCGTGAAACTAACTTGAAACTTGTTTTTTTACTCTTATATTTACAAAGTGCATAAAATTGAACATTCTCTCAGTTTCAGAAAGCTTGAGCTGTTACTGTAAAACAGAGGAGGAGGAGGAGAATGCAAAAGCAAGCTAACATACATGTACATACAAGGTTTTGGAAGCGTCAGTCCATATAAATAATGACCGTCTTACGCAGAACAGGGTCAATTTTTGTAGTTTAATCGATCAGCTTGAGAATATCAAACATCAACGATATAGCTTGAAATGTCAATTTGTACGTAACAGATTGAGTCAACCGAATCTCAAAACAATTGAGACTTAAAGTTCACGCGGCGGCATAGCTGAAACGATCATTTTGTTACACTGCGTACCCTTACCATACTGAGGTAACAGGAATTTTTAAATGTAGAAGGAGTTGAATTTGTATATGTAGAATTTCACGAATCTAAGAAAGTGTTGTTTTCGTGAAACTGCACAAAGGTACATAAAACGATTAACCAGTCCCATTAAACGTCAATTTTCTAGCGAGCCAAATGAAACATTGTTGCAAGTATCTTTAAAACAAGCCATTTGGTTCGTATTGCGGCTTAAAAGATGCCAAAAAAGTATATATTGATAATTGTTACTTTGGAAAGACCGGGAAATAATTTGGAATAGGTTGGAATTTTACAAGTTGGGTACTCTGAATTTCAGAGCAGGCAAGTTGGGTACTCTGAATTTCATAGCAGGCAAGTTGGGTACTCTGAATTTCAGAGCAGGCAAGTTGGCTACTCTGAAATTCAGAGCAGGCAAGTTGGCTACTCTGAAATTCAGAGCAGGCAAGTTGGCTACTCTGAATTTCAGAGCAGGCAAGTTGGCTACTCTGAATTTCAGAGCAGGCAAGTTGAATACTCTGAATTTCAGAGCAGGCAAGTTGGCTACTCTAAATTTCAGAGCAGGCAAGTTGGATACTCTGAATTTCAGAGCAGTCAAGTTGGCTACTCTGAATTTCAGAGCAGTCAAGTTGGCTACTCTGAATTTCAGAGCAGGAAAGTTGGGTACTCTGAATTTCAGAGCAGGCAAGTTGGCTACTCTGAAATTTAGAGCAGGCAAGTTGGGTATAAACGGTTGTATGTTTTCCCTTCGCGTTGTATAGCATTGCTTTATCTTTTTAAGGTCTCAAAACAATGTATATTGCAGAACAGTTGAAAGTCCCCTCAAGTAAAAATATAGTTTAGAAAATGACAAAATAGTTTAGAATGCGTTATTTGTCGATAAAGAACTCACAAGCAGTCTCTAACCCTTACTCACTACATGTCCATTGTACAGCAACTGCCCATTTGTCCACTCTGATGGGCTACCTTTTATCGTCAATCAGACAAAATACTGCAAGTGCATGTGCAACTGAAAAAGGATGCCGTAGAATGGTTTTGTACATGTTTCCATTGTCTATTGATGTAAACAAGAAACCTTATGGATCCATGGCTATTTTGATTTTATCATAATTTATTACAAAATCATCATAAATAATCGCTAGTACATATAAACATAAAAACCTAACTTTAAGTTTGCTAATGTTATACAGTAGGACCCCGCTATCTCGAACTCCCAAGGGAAACAAAAAATAGTTCGAGTTGGCGAGTGATCGAGTTAGCGGGGTAAATTTTACAGTAAAACAGTGACAAAATAAAACAAATGGATATCACAACTTGTTCGAGATAGTGGGGTTTTCGAGATAACCGAGTTTGAGATAGTGAGGTTCTACTGTATGTATAAATGGCTAGAGTTCAGTGATTGGGATATCTAGTATAATTATGTAAACAATTAACTCAAAAATCATTGTTTGCGTCTTTTATTTAGGGCATGTTTACAAGGAAAGGGGTTACCCTTGAGTGCTGGGTCATTTTCTCTTATTTTTAGAGATCTAGATGTGTATACAAGCAGGCGGGACAACTCAACTCAGGTGCTATGTTTTGCCTTTGTAAACGGTTTGCTAGGGTAACCCGCCTGGAAGGGCCAACTTTATTCTGGAGTTCTCTAACAATTACATTGCGAGTTTCTGGAGTTCTCTAACAATTACATTGAAGTAGGTAAGATAACAACTTCTTAGGATACTTAGGACAGCTGCAATAAAGGGCACCACAGAAAGAAGAATCAATGTTAGTACACCAAAACCCGCCAAAACTCTACAGTCTACTCGTGTCCGCCATGTTGTTCTCTTAATGCTTGATATATGAATCATTTTGGCGGTCGCGAGCCTAGCGTTTCGCAAGTACAATCACAGGTCATGATCAGTAAAATCAAAATCAATTCCATAGATCTGTTTGAACCGGATAAGAGTAATATTAGTAGCATATGTTTTCATTCATTAGTATGACATTTTTATATAAGAAACGGCTTTTCAAATGAAGAATATATTTGTAACAGACTTGTTGAGTCGACCCGGGCATGTGACTAGGCCAGGGTAACCCTTCGTAAAATACGTTTAATACTGAATCATTTTGCTTGTAAACCCGGGCTATCTTTGACCCTAGTGCTAGGGTAACCCTTGTAAACGGGCCCTAAGTTTCTCGGCCAGGTCTGCCTGAGTCCTAGCATTTCGCAAAACGGAACGAAGTTGTAATAATTTTTGCGGCTAAGCTCCAGAATACAAGTAACGCCACTGGCACTGCACTCACTCGCCGAGTGAGTGCCACTGAAAAAGATCACTTGAAAACTTCGCTAAATTCTCCATTAAGATATAGCTCAGGTGTATAATTATGTTATTCAGGCTATATAAAGTAAGGTTTCAAACCGTAACAAAGAAATCCAAACACGTTCAATTGGTTTCGTTCAATTTGGCTGCCTTCATAATTTCATAATTTTTCAAGCGCGTGCATGCTCTCCGAACTTACCTCAATTACTCGTCGTTCATGCCTCATGGTAAACTTCCGACTCTTCTTCTTCGATAAACATCCTTTCAGGCTCGCTGTCGAGTTCATCGTTACTGTTATGTTTTTCAATGAAGGCGAAAACTTCATCCACGTTGTTCTTGATCACGCCGACCGACGCCATTATTTTACATCGCCAAATTTTCAAGCTTTCAAGGGAGTCCCTAACCGATAGTAGAATATTGGAAGATTGGATCGAAACGTTAGTTTTGATGCGTGTGGGTTGCCTGTGGTTTCTTTGCCGCGCGAGAGTAGTTGTGAATTTATCGTAGTCTGTTTGTTTTTATCCCAAAATTGTTCATTCGCAGCCTAAAATTCGGACAATAAAGTTATCTGGCTGTGAAACTAACCAGCTAAATGTGTAGCTTATTTATTATTCTGTAGTTTGCAGTAGTTTTAAGACACCGGATAATGTTTAGAACGAGATTTAAGCGTTTCAGTTCACCGATACCTGTTCGCTGATTTTCGCTGCCGATCGCCTTGCTATAAAGTATTGAAAGGGGAGACACAGCGTTCAGAAAACCGACCAGAAGTCCTTTGCAAATTTCATAATCTCTAATTCAATTCACATGTGTGAGTTGCTTAAGCATTTTCTCACTCCTGATGTGATTTTTTGGGCAAGCCTTATAGTTTAGGACAATATTTGAACACATTTCATTTTCGTTTTTGTGAGCCGAGGTGTTTACTTTTTCGCTGCAACGTTGTTGACCAAAAAACGACTCAGTAGGGGAGGTACCAGGAACATTTAGTTTGACTGCAACCTATAACCCCACGGGGAACGACAAGACATGCCTTACCATATCCTAAAAGGGAGATACGTCACGCGACACTTTTCGTGACTCATAACGACTCAAACCCTTAGTAACCCCGAAGGGATTTATTTGTCAAACTAAATGTTCCTGGTACCTCCCCTACTGAGTCGTTTTTTGGTCAACAACGTTGCAGCGAAAAAGTAAACACCTCGGCTCACAAAAACGAAAATGAAATGTGTTCAAATGTTGTCTTAAACTATAAGGCTTGCCAAAAAAAGTCACAGCAGGAGTGAGAAAATACTTAAACAACTCACATATGTGAATTAAATTAGAGATTATGAAATTTGCAAAGGACTTCTGGTCGGTTTTCTGAACGCTGTGTCTCCCCTTTCAATACTTTATAGCAAGGCGATCGGCAGCGAAAATCAGCGAACAGGTATCGGTGAACTGAAATGCTTAAATCTCGCTCAAAACATTATCCGGTGTCTTAAAACTAATGCAAACTACAGAATAATAAATAAGCTACATTTAGCTGGTTCATTTCACAGCCAGATAACTTTATTGTCCGAATTTTAGGCTGCGAATGAACAATTTTGGTATAAAAACAAACAGACTACGATAAATTCACAATCACTCTCGCGCGGCAAAGAAACCACAGGCAACTCACACGCATCAAAACTAACGTTTCGGTCCAATCTTCCAATATTCTACTATCGGTTAGGGACTCCCTGTGCTTTCTAATACTTATACAGTAGTGAAAATGAGAGAACAGGTGTCCGTGAACTTAAACGCTTAAATCTCACTCGAAACGTTCTCCGATGTCTTCAAACTAATACAGGCTACAGAATAATAAATAAGCTACACACTCAGCTGGTTTGTTTTACAGCTAGATAACTTTATTGTCCTTTTTTCGTATGAGAAAGTACAATTTTTGGATCAAATAGCGAAAATCAGCGAACAGGTATCGGGAACTGAAACGCTTAAATCTCGCTCAAAACATTATCCGGTGTCTTAAAACTAATGCAAACTACAGAATAATAAATAAGGTACACATTTAGCTGGTTCATTTCACAGCCAGATAACTTTATTGTCCGAATTTTAGACTGCGAATGAACAATTTTGGGATAAAAACAAACAGACTACGATAAATTCACAACTACTCTCGCGCGGCAAAGTAACCACAGGCAACCCACACGCATCAAAACATATTTCGATCCAATCTTCCAATCTTCCAATATTCTACTATCGGTTAGGGACTCCCTGTGGATTTTCCAACATATTTCCATCCCCTGGAAATTTATATTTCCATGGGTTGGAAATACGTTGGAAATACGTTGGAAATAAGTTGGAAATAAGTTGGAAATGTATTGGAAATATGTTGGAAATATGTTGGAAAGTTGTTGGAAATATGTTGGAAATATGTTGGAAATATGTTGGAAATATGTTGGAAATAACGATCTGCTTGACGTGTATTACCTGCAATAATTTTAGAACTGGAAACCGTAAAAACAAAACAAAAATCTTCGTTTGCAATAAACCCTCATAAAATTCTGCAAGTAAATGTGTGACACTTCGCGTGATTTTGTTTTGTTTTTGGAAGTCATAATTTCCAACCCTTGGAAGTTGCAACTTCCAACCCTTGGAAATTGAAACTTCTAGTAAATTTCCAACATTTAAAATTTCCAACCCTTGGAAATTTTGTTGGAAATTCTAATTTCCAACATATTTCCAACCCATAGAAGAGGTCTACATTTTCCAGTACGAGTGCGAGTTGGGCAAACTAAAAATCTCTCTCTATGGCTCTATATTGTTTCCACTTTGTTTATTTGGTTACCTTTGTTTCATTTCTTAATCGAAAATTATCAACTATTGTTGCACAATCATATTCAAATGTGTCCAACGCACTTCCCATAATCTATAATTACTCCTAGTTGATTAAAACTACAGAAACTTGCAAATCATTACTAATATCTATGCATCCCCTCGCAGTAATTCACTTTCTATTAGAAACTTCTAGTTCTAGCTGTAGACGTACTCAAACCAACCGATCGAGCCAGGATGAGATGTGATACTGGTAGAAGCCTTCCAGTAACATGAGCGTCAGGACAGATATGGAGCAATAGTAATACACTACTTACAGTCCATCATAACCATCAGTCCAATATTTTCACTTAAACACTTGTAAATGCTTGTGGCTTGCGTTGCCGGCGTTTCGGTGCAATTTTCTGTAAATCGGCGTGTGGGACCATGCACCATTACAAATGAATAATACTTAAACATGTTAAAGTTTTAGGCTATGCTTTAAAGATATTGTGTTGTTTTTGACGATACATTGGACAGCCCTAAAAGCAGGGGTAATTGCCTTTCATTCCTTTCAGTTTGCCTAGGAAACTGGAAAAGCGCATGCGCCTAACGTTTTGCCGCTGTTTGGGTCCGCTCCTCACTTGTCACTAGGAGGACAAATAAGAATTCAACAAAGGCCACATTCCTTCAGTCCACACATTGCAAACATAACAAAGCTAATACATGATCACTAGAACAGTTTAGTGTACATGTATGGTAAAGCTGACGTTTTACAATAAACAACAGAGAGCTTAAGCACCAGACGTTTTTACAACGCGGACGTCACAAGACCGCGAGAAGACTGGATTGAAAACGGTGGTAAAATCTTACTAACCTGGTACACGTTGCTGGCCGATTAGCACGGACAGGAAGACTCTTGATTTGGCGCTTGTGACGTCATGTTATACACGTGCTGACGTCAAAATGGGCCAACAAAATTCGGTTGCCATCAGTGAGTCATGAACGTGTGGTGTTTAAGCTCTTTGTAAAAGGTTGGTGAAAACAGCATGGTTAATAGATAACGCGCTTCGGGTTGTTATGTTTTTGTGAGCTTCAAGCTCATATCTATTGAGGGGTTGTGTTTTTGAGTGATAGTTTGTATGGGAATATTATCATAATAATTAGTATTTCCTCATCTTTCATTAAGTAAAGCGTATTTAAATGTTAATGTGTATAATTGTAGAGTAAAACATCACACTTGACTGTGGGTACTGTTTTATTAAAGCCTGGCTGCTCAGTAATTGTTTCCAACACTCGTACGCGTACACGAACAAGAGCATTCTATACGTTTGGTTTTAGCAGACATGTCTTTTTTTTGGGAGAACTAACTGTTATGGTAAACTATAGAAGAAAGTATTTCCGGAATAAACTTAAATTCCTATTCAAGTTAAAGGGGATAGGTCATCGGTTTCTGCGCATGCGCAGAAGGGACGAGATAGTTAAGTTTTCCGTCGGCCACGGGAAATTCAACTTATCCGCCATCAATGCGAGCGTGGTATAATCTGGTACAATCTAACAGCTTGTGTGGCCCATCAGTCCTCCAAACTATGTACAGTATTTTAGATGTATATATTTATTAGTGCAATAGCCTTGTTTGTGATTTGCGAAAACGAGCTAGAAAAGTCTCGTGTGGCGTGAACTAGCATGTTTGTAGTAGTTCGATCTATCGGCTGTCATGCACTTGAATTTTTTTTTTATAGCTTCAAACGAATGTCGATTGCTCAGAAGACTATCCCGTGTGAGATGCTGTGGTTATTTGGAAATCAGGGAATTTTTAAACGAGAGTTTTCCTACAGTTTTGGGAGCATTGTGTAGAGCTTCACACTACAATGTTTACTTGTGAAGAAAATCCTTGAGCTCACTAGAGTGTTTGTACTAGTTCGAACTATCGGCTTTCATGGACTTGAAACTTATTTTTACAGCTCCATATGTATGTCGATTGACCAGAAAACTATGCTCTTTGTGTTCCTGTGGTTTCTTTGGTATCAGAAAGTCCTTTTAATGTAATTTTTGTTCGATTTTCGTACAGTGTTTGGACACGATTCGCCGATATCAGATTTTATGCAAAATTGTTCAAATCAAGAATGTTCAATATTCTAAGTACAGAAATATTTGTTATCATATCCAACTCAACTTCTTCCTCCATCGACTCTGAAATCATTGTAGCAACGTGGTTCCCTAATACAGGGTCGCCAGCCTTCAAAATGCTACTACTACTACTACTCATGTACGCTCGCTCAACTGAGAATATTCTGATATGCTAATTAGTACTTTCTGCACGCCTACTGCGCATGGCTACCAGGTGACCTTGCCCCTTTAAGGTTTGTTGGTATTACAAATAGCTTTTAAACACCCTTGAAGTGTGTCCTAATGCAGGACCCTTTACCACACATGACTCAAGGTGCAGGTGTGATCTTGGTCATGTGCTCCCACTATAATATGTTGTTGTAGACGTTCGAGTCGAGTTCGAGCTAAGAGTTGTTTCAGCTCCTTTCAATACATTAAAAACGTCATTGCTGGAACTCGACACCTCAACTCGAACTCACGAAATCATAGAGACTTACTCTCACGTAACTTCGTTTCTTGGTAGTTAATTAAGAACGCCAAATTTCCCCGGGCAAATATTCAGCCAGGTTTCACATAGCTAGAAGCACCCTATTTAGTCTAAGTATATAAACGTTATAAACACGAAGTTCCGGTATAAATAGCCCCTCCTCTTTCCACGCATGGCGAGCTCGAAATTTAAAATTCAAATTGCTGAGCAGTGAAGAAAGCAAGCGAGCATATCAGCCTCTCCTTTGAAATGCTAGATTTTTAAGGTTTAAAATTATACAAGCCATAAAAAAGTGACCAGAGGTAAGATAGTTGTCCATTTATGACTGTCAATGGTACTTTATGACTGTTTACGAACTCTGTAGCCCTTACTCTGAAGTTAAACATGTTTGTGTTTCATTTGAATTTCGCGCGACAAGTAATCGGTTGGGAGCACTCAAGCAAAGCATCACGCAGATGTTCACTCCACAAAGGCCGATTGACAACTGAAAGATGACAAAGCCCTGGGCTCCTCTTTTTATACCGGAACTTCGTGTAAATGTAAGTAAAATGTGACTATCACGTGACTAAGGTGATGTCGACTAAAAATCTCTCTTAATTTGATTACATAACTCAATATTTGCAACAGGTGATTTATCAGCAAGTGTTGATCACAAGGCAAAGTAGAGTTTTACGAAATGTTAAGAATCAAGAGCCCATAACCAAGAGCGTCCATATCTGTTATATAGATGCTACGGCGTTTTCACAAGTTGGGCTATATTTTTGGGATTATTTTGCCGCCAATTAGTGGGTTACACCCGTGGCGGAACAAAAGATGCCTCATTAGCTTCTTTTGTTATACCAACAACACGTCTGCTACGCTTTTGTGATTTTATTCCCTTAGGAATGATTGCAACCTAATAATAGCGGGAAACTGTTCTAAAAATAACCTAACTTGTGAAAATGCCGTAGCATAGAGGTAGTATGGGAGATTCTCGCTCTTGGTTATGGGCTCTTGAATGAATATAATAAACCGATGATACTTAACGCACACCAGAAAAGTCTTGTTTAGGTACAGTAACGTTTTAAACAGTACGTAAAGGTTGACAATCACGTGACTAAGGTGACGTCGGCACCAATTCTCTCTTAGTTTGATTACATTACTCAATATTTGCAACAGGTGATTTCTCAGTAAATGTTTATCACAAGGCAAAGTGGAGTTTTACGAAATGTTGTGAATATAATAAACAACAATAATACTTAATACATACCAGAAAGCTCTCTTGTTTCGGTAATGTAAGTAAAAGTTGACTATCACGTGACTAAGGTGATGTCGGCTACAAATCTCACCTAATTTGATTACATAACTCAACATTTGCAACAGATGATTTCTCAGCAAGTGTTTATCACAAGGCAAGGTAGAATGAGTTTTACGAAATGTTATGAATATAATAAACAATAATAATACTTAATGCATACCACAAATCTCTCTCTTGTTTAGGTACAGCAACGTTTTAAATGTATGTAAAGGTTGACTATCACGTGACTAAGGTGATGTCGGCTACAAATATCTCTTAATTTGATTACATAACTCAATATTTGCAACAGGTGATTTCTCAGTAAATGTTTATCACAAGGCAAAGTAGAGTTTTACGAAATGTTCTGAATATAGTAAACAATAATAATATTTAAAGTGCCTATAAGCCCTAGCCAGTTATCTTTGATTTACAAGTCAAACTGGGAAACAAAATGACCGACATAGGAAAAATAATCATTGTAGTTTGTCAATTTCGTTTATGAAGGAATCAAATTTCAATGACGTCATTTCAGGGACAAACTATATATAGTTCCTTTTGCTCTGTTTTTATGTCAGCTCCACTTAATAACAGATCATTTTCTAAGATTGTAAGTATGGAATGTCTTACACCTGAAAAACAACTGTATAAATGAAGAAATTCGATGTTACAACTCAATTCATTTCCAACTCAATAGCATAACGTCCCTTAAATGACGTCATTTCAAGGATTTGTAGTGCTTTTTATAGCAATACTACATGTATGACCAAAAGTCGCCCCAAATGGTTGAAAAAGATTTAAGACACTCTATTGTGCCCAAGTAAATGATTTCTGGCTAGGGCTTATAGGCACCTTAATGCATACCAGAAAGGTCTCTTGCTTAGGTACAGCAACGTTTTAAATGTAAGTATAGGTTGACTATCACGTGACTAAGGTGATGTCGGCTACAATTCTCTCTTCGTTTGATTACATAACTCAATATTTGCAACAGGTGATTTCTCAGTAAATGTTTATCACAAGGCAAAGTAGAGTTTTACGAAATGTTGTGAATATAATAAACAACAATAATACTTAATACATACCAGAAAGCTTCTTGTTTAGGTAATGTAATTAAAAGTTGACTATCACGTGATTAAGGTGATGTCGGCTACAAATCTCTCCTAATTTGATTACATAACTCAATATTTGCAACAGGTGATTTCTCAGCAAGTGTTTATCACAAGGCAAGATAGAATGAGTTTTACGAAATGTTATGAATATAATGAACAATAATAATACTTAATGCATACCACAAATCTCTCTCTTGTTTAGGTGCAGCAACGTTTTAAATGTAAGTAAAGGTTGACTATCACGTGACTAAGGTGATGTCGGCTACAAATATCTCTTAATTTGATTACATAACTCAACATTTGCAACAGGTGATTTCTCAGCAGGTGTTTATCACAAGGCAAAGTAGAGTTTTACGAAATGTTCTGAATATAATACACAATAATAATACTTAATGCATACCAGAATATGTAAGTAAAGGTTGACCATCACGTGACTAAGGTGATGTCGGCTACAAATCTCTCTTAATTTGATTACATAACTCAATATTTGCAACAGGTGATTTCTCAGCAAGTGTTTATCACAAGGCAAGATAGATTGAGTTTTACGAAAGGTTATGAATATAATGAACAATAATAATACTTAATGCATACCACAAATCTCTCTCTTGTTTAGGTACAGCAACGTTTTAAATGTAAGTAAAGGTTGACTATCACGTGACTAAGGTGATGTCGGCTACAAATATCTCTTAATTTGATTACATAACTCAACATTTGCAACAGGTGAGTTCTCAGCAAGTGTTTATCACAAGGCAAAGTAGAGTTTTACGAAATGTTCTGAATATAATACACAATAATAATACTTAATGCATACCAGAATATGTAAGTAAAGGTTGACTATCACGTGACTAAGGTGATGTCGGCTACAAATCTCTCTTAATTTGATTACATAACTCAACATTTGCAGCAGGTGATTTCTCAGCAAGTGTTTATCACAAGGCAAAGTAGAGTTTTACGAAATGTTCTGAATATAATACACAATAATAATACTTAATGCATACCAGAATATGCAAGTAAATGTTGACTATCACGTGACTAAGTTGATATCGGCTACAAATCTCTCTTAATTTGATTACATAACTCAACATTTGCAACAGGTGATTTATCAGCAAGTGTTGATCACAAGGCAAAGTAGACTAGTTTTACGAAATGTTATGAATATAATAAACTGCGGATAATACTGACTTAATGCATACCAGAAACTCTCTCTTGTTTAGGTACAGCAACGTTTTAAATGTATGTAAATTGTGACAATCACGTGACTAAGGTGATGTCGGCTACAAATCTCTCTTAGTTTGATTACATAACTCAACATTTGCAACAGGTGATTTCTCATTAAGTGTTTATCACAAGGCAAAGTAGAGTTTTACGTTAAAAACAGTTTTAAATACAAATGAAACCTGTATACGATCTATTGACGATTTCTTGACGTTGGGACGAATGAGTGCTGTTCATGCAGCTATTCTTTCTAAACATATTCACAACAACGAAGGAGCCATTCATTTTCCAAATAGAGCCTTAAGTAACTTAGCTTATCTAATCTTCTTTAACGGAACGACTTCCATGATAGTAATATGTAATGCATCTAGATTTAAACACTCTTCAGTAAACATATATTTCATATCAGAATCGCGGTATTCAACTCGGGTTTTAAAAATCCGAGTGAAACTGGCCTATTTAATGATATACTAAACGCGAGGCTGGAAAAACCCGCGTTTCTATAAGTCATATTACAGTGTACGCCTCACTGAGAAAAATGATACTAATCCGTGTTTATAAACACTGTACTTGTGACACAATCACACGTATTAGCTTCAAACGAAATATTACTTCTGAAAACTATATTAAGTGGTCTTTGTAATCTTGCGGTTTTTTTTTCAGTGTCATATTTTCATTTTTTTCATTTTCGCTACTACTGCTGCCATCGCTTTCACTTCCACTCTCTTTGTCTTCTTCTTTCGACGTTTTCTTCGCCTTTCCTTCGATGTTGTGAAACTGATCATCTTCGTACTTCTCAACTATGGCCCGGTATCCTTCTCATCTAATCACAAACAGATATCAGCAGTTCAATATTTACTACTCCACACTGCTACTGGCTCTTATGCGTGTTTGCATCCGGGAAGTTTGATTTTGAATTACCTGTGGCACTCGTTCCCAGTCCCTCTATCACCTTTACAGAGTACCACAGGAAACCCAATATCAAACCATACTCTTTTATTAAAAGTAGACTGCAGTCAAAAGTCACGCCCTCACCTTCATGTTTGTCTTCTACTTCCTCAGGCTTTTCGCTGTTCTTTTTTCCCTCCTCTTGCCCCTTTGCTTCAGTATCTCGCTTTTCATCTCCCTTTTCTTCTTGAGGTCTTTGCTTGCAGATATCAACTTTTTCACCAGAATCTATAGAAATGACAGGACTCTTAGTCTATTAGATGTCTTCACGCCAAAGAAGAATGCGAATAACTGCAGCTGTACCCTTTTTAAAACCAAATTACAGAGATAAATGAATATAAAATCCCTGTTTCAGGAAACGGGGATCACAATAAAACACATGATGTCATCGTACCTAGGAGATGAGCACCTCAGAAACTATAACATATAGCGCGCATGTTGTGTTATGGATTATAATATTATGGATTATATATGGGAGTACCCTCACGGGAGAACACACACACTGATGAGCGACATGTTGTGTTATGGCTTATATATGAGAGTACCCTCGCAGGAGAACACACACTGATGAGCGACATGTTGTGTTATGGATTATATATGGGAGTACCCTCGCAGGAGAACACACACTGATGAGCGACATGTTGTGTTATGGATTATATATGGGAGTACCCTCACAGGAGAACACACACACTGATGAGCGACATGTTGTGTTATGGCTTATATATGGGAGTACCCTCACGGGAGAACACACACACTGATGAGCGACATGTTGTGTTATTGCTTATATATGGGAGTACCCTCGCAGGAGAACACACACACTGATGAGCGACATGTTGTGTTATGGATTATATATGAGAGTACCCTCGCAGGAGAACACACACTGATGAGCGACATGTTGTGTTATGGATTATATATGGGAGTACCCTCACAGGAGAACACACACACTGATGAGCGACATGTTGTGTTATGGATTATATATGGGAGAACCCTCACGGGAGAACACACACTGATGAGCGACATGTTGTGTTATGGATTATATATGCGAGTACCCTCACAGGAGAACACACACACTGATGAGCGACATGTTGTGTTATGGATTATATATGGGAGAACCCTCGCAGTAGAACACACACACACAGATGAGCGACATGTTGTGTTATGGCTTATATATGGGAGTACCCTTCCGGGGGTGTGGGGCACGTGGTACAAATTAAAAGCGCTACCGGTCAATGGTTTTATGAATAAAAAATGTTAGCATATGGTCACACCCACTCAGCCAATCAGCGCCGCCTATTTTAGTATTTTAGTGTCTCAATGAGGCAAGTGGCTTTGGCTCTGAAGAACAGGGAAATTGTGGGTGAATTTTTTTTAATTATGCATACTGAAGTACTATATAATATTCCACTGGTGAGGCCATTTATTTGTCATTGTTTTACATCCTCACAGTGAAATATTATATATAATCCTATAGCACGACTTAAACTCGCGATCTGATTGGCTAACGAAGCGTTTAATATTTTGTGGAATTCAAAGGTTTGAAAGCTGTATTCAACGGTTTGAAAAGCTGTATTCAACGATGTACAGGAAGCCCGAGCGTAAATGTTGTTATTTTAGTTTATTATTTATTTTATTATCACGAACAGAGACAAATCATGATCAAATTACAAACCAGGATATTCACAAACTTAACCAGAATGTGAAAATTATAAATATTTTATTCCGTTTTTCACGAGAAATGATATGTTTTGGCGCTCGATTGAACAAGAAGAAACCGACTATAATCCGAGGAATCGACAAACACAACTGCAGCAAAAATGTGTGTTTTTGAACGGAAAAGCTGGAGCTTCGTGGATTTGCTGATATAATTCATGTAATAGTAACGCAGAGAAGCTAAATGACTGAAAACAGTAAAAACTGGACGAAAAATACGGCTACAGAACGGTACTAAAATCGTGGTACAAGGAAAATTTTGGAAACGAGTGGACTGAACACAAGTAACATAATATTTCAACAGTTAAAAAACAGGCGCATTTATTGTGATACAGAAATTGAGCAACTTTTAGTTGAACGTCGTGTGAGTTTCAGTATAATTTTAGCTTGATTCTCATTCGCTCGTTAGTTTACCGCGCAATGGGTTCCGGGCGCGTGGCGGGAATTTCAGCAACTTTCAAACTGACTACATTCTTTATTTATTTTCGTAAATCACTAAATGCTATGGGATTCAAAAGAAAATTGATTGCCCGACTCTGGAATCGCTTCGCAATTCGTGCGATATCGGTTTTTCGCGTGAAATTTAACGTGGAATTCTCTCGTTAGACAATGAAGTTACCTATAGTACTTCACCATGCCTAATAAGTACTATGTAGAAGCCACTATGGAAAATGATTAACATATATAACGAAGAACAATTACGAAACAACTACAGCAGTTTTATCCAAAAATAATTTAATACTAGATCAGATTTCCAAATAACAAATAATGAGCTGGTATTGCTAGTTATATACAAAGACTAGACACCAAAAGCCATTGAGCAATGCCATAAATGTTACACTAGCGAGTAAATCGCGTTTTGTTTCGGTCTCTAAATTAGTTGTTTTACTTAAAATTTTGATTCATTATTTATCTAAATAACGAAAACCTCCAACAATATAACGGATTGCCTTATAACTAGAAAACTATCTTCAGTATCATTTGTAAACTTTACCAAACTTTGCATTTTCAGTCTCAAATTTAATTAAGTCTTGTGTTGCCACTACTCCACTAGGGCTTCGAGTTCTTCGAGTTCTGAATACTGAGCCATATTCTACCAGAATAACAGCACAAAAAATCATAATACTTGACCAAATTCCAGCTAAGAAGGCCCACAAATTATCATGAGGTAGCAATCACATAAACATTGTTGTAAACTTGAATATACCTGATTGCAGGGAGACACATAATGCCAAAAGTTTGATGACAAAATTATTCGTGGGTGTGACCATATTCTAAGGCGGTTAAACAATGAACACTTTGCTTCGCCTCTCGTGGCCGGTGAGCGCTCGACTCTCTAAATTCCATAAACCACTCATTGTTCATTGTTTAACCCGTACATAGTATACACACGTTAGATATTGTTGAGGTTACAATTGCAAAACGCTTAAGGCACGCATCATCAATGATTTTTTTTACGAAATCCTTAAATATATCCACATAATCTGTAAAGAAACAATTTTAAGCACTTTTCTAGGCTTAGTTTATAACTAAAATCGCTGAAGGCAGGTTTAACGGCTAATAAATATATTCACCAGGAACTTGATGGCCGGCTTCCATTTCCTCGTCTGGTATTTCCACATATTGAATGCTGAAATAAAAAAAATAAAAAGTTCATGAAGGCTTGCCTTTTGATTACATTTGTTCTTACTGAATAGTTCTGAAGAACTCTTCTTCATAAGCACAACGCGTTAATTGACCTACTGCTATCTCGAAGGGTGGACAGCTCCATTATATGAACATCGCTCATTTTATTCCATGCTATGAGATTTACGTAGAAAATCTGTTTAAATAGCTCAACTAGCTAAATTTCCAAGACGATTCAAGGTTCATTTTTTCCATAGAACGCTTAACTGTTTAGTTAATTTATTACCTATTCCTAACCGTAGTAATAACCATTCTTATAACCGACCATGGTATTAAGACGTCTTTATTTTAAAGAATGGTTTCGTTCAAGGAGTAGAGCAGTTTGTTTCGTCCATTTTTTAAGGAAATTTTGCTGTTTTCGTAAAAAAGATAAAGCAAGTACTATGCTGATGTTGTGGTAGCCTGCTATGCAGACGTATTTTTTCACTCTCATAAATTCGAAGAAAAAAGTAACGTCTGCTTACCCGAGCGCTTAATTAGTTTCCAATATGCAAGCATGACGTCGCACGTTTGTTTTATTTTTCTGCGCAATCAGTCATTGTTAAAATTTTAGTGAATTGGCCGCCAGTGAACACTCTCTATGATTGGGCAATGGCAACTGTATTGTATGAATTCATTTTAAATAAATGTAACATTACGTCACTTCCCAGAATATGGAAGGTAAACTCTGATTGGTCCATAACACAATGAGGTGTGCATATTGGAAGCTAATTTAGCGCTCGGGTAAGCAGACGTTACTTTTTTCTTCGAATTTATGAGAGTGAAAAAATACGTCTGCAACGCAGGTTAATGTCGTGGTTAGTTGGCATAATTTCCTAAAGTTCCCAAATTGTGTCTGGTTAGCCTACCTACCCCGTCGGGGTGCTCTGAAGGTGTCCCTATTCGTTATATTATTCCCCTGATATTGATTTGACGCGGTACGTATCTTTAGTAGTGAACCATTAGAAACCAGGGGATGGGGCTGGCAATTACAAAAACAATATTCGTGCAAGGAAAATGGAGCCACAGATGGTGCAAGCATTAGTTCACCAAAATAAATGTTGTGCAAGAGATTTGACACAAATGAATTTGTGTAATTACCGGCAGAGGCGTAGCCAATAAGACCGGGCTTACAAGTTGCTCTCATTACAGTCTCTCTCATTTCACATTTGCCTCAAAATGCAGGAAACAACATTTAAAAGATGACATTTAAAAACAATTCCGGGTGAGCATGCTAGGGTCTCCCTAGAGTAATGCACCTCCAGTGGACTACGACTAATGTGCTACACTTCGGCGTACAATAAGACAATACGACAATACAATAGGGTCTCCCTAGAGTAATGCACCTCCAGTGGACTACGACTAATGTACTACACTTCGGCGTACAATAACACAATACGACAATACAATAGGGTCTCCCTAGAGTAATGCACCTCCAGTGGACTACGACTAATGTACTACACTTCGGCGTACAATAACACAATACGACAATACAATAGGGTCTCCCTAGAGTAATGCACCTCCAGTGGACTACGACTAATGTACTACACTTCGGCGTACAATAACACAATACAACAATACAATAGGGTCTCCCTAGAGTAATGCACCTCCAGTGGACTACGACTAATGTACTACACTTCGGCGTACAATAAGGCAATGTCTTTTTTACTCCCCTGACTTGCATGTGAAAAGGCTTTTCCTTAAATACATTCTGACAGATTATTTTTTTACAACGACGAAGCACTTACCCTCAAATGAGTTCGCAACAAACTGACTCTAATTACCGGCGCCGAGAGAAATTTTCAGCATACAAGGAAATTTGTGTTCACCGATTAACTTTTATCATTGATGGAATGCTTGTGAAATGCTTGTTTTTTTTTCTGGATCATAAAAGTCCTTGTTATAATTCAAGACTTCTGAGCTCTGAAAGAAGTTGTCACAAAGTCTGAACCACAAATTCGCTGAAACTTTCTCCACTCAAGAGAAAACTTACATTTTGCCTAATGGCACACTACAAAGAAGTCATTTTCATTGTCCGTACTTAAATTGCACATAGCGGAGAGCCAATCAGAAAGCGAGAAAATTGGATGTTGTTCTAAAAATTACAATTGTTATGCTAATGTAAACCATGATTACAAAATTCCGCTTTGTGTCAGGAACCAATGAATCTCTGATTCGCACATTAATGACACTGGATTACGTGGCAGTAAGGATCGCTATATTGTTGGTCACAGAGCTTGATCATGAATAGACCATTTTCTCAAGTATGCGCACACAACAGGCTTGACGGGCTGGTAAATACTTCACGTGGGAATCACGTAGTGGTTTCCTATAACCCTCCCTATGATTTCAACCAATACTAAATCCAAGCTTTTTTGCTCTGACGAAGGGCTAACGCTCGAAACGTCAGCTGCTACTCGCTTTCCACGGCGGTTAGCATACCTCAATCGACTTTAGTTGATTACATACCAGTCTAAATCCTAGCTGCCTACATGAAGTATTTCTAGGCGGGACGCGAGTTTTGTTAGCTTTTGTTAGACTGTCTCGTTCTGATGCGACAGCCTTTGTTATTCAAATTATCGGCTATTGTTCAAAAATTGGCGGCTATTGTTTAAAAAGCGATTTGGCGGGCCAATATTGCGTTCGCATACCTGAGAAAATGGTATATTACGCTATATACCAGGATACATTACCAAAAGCGTTCATACTTGTTCTGTGAGTCAGCACATTTCCAGATCAGGTTATTTTTAGAACACCGAGGTGAATAAATCCCATACGCCCGAGCGCAAGGCCAATAAAATGCTTATTTTCTCACAATGGCGAGGTGTTCTCATTGTACGCAATAATAATATCTCTGCTCATAAATCATTAGGAAGCATTGTTTGCCTAGTACAGTTTGCATGGAATTACTGTTCGTAACTAGGCTTCTCGTTGTTTTTTTCGCGGCTTTGGGAACACGCGGGCTCACGAATTCATAACTGATTGTGCTCCTGGTAATGGGCTCCTGGCTATACTTAATATACAGGACAGATCCAGGAAAATTACACTGAAAATAATCGGGAAAAAACATCGTGCAGAGCTAAAAGGATAAAAAGAAAATTCATGCACCACAAATTACAACCATCCCCTGATTTCTAATGGTCTATATTTAATGTAGACTCATCTGGTAACTGTTAAAGGGGCTATGTCATGGTACTGCGCATGTATCGAGTAATCGCTCGTTTAGTGGCTGTTAATTGGATACAAGCAGTTAAACTTCCCTCCCTCAATACTTGATTGAAAGGATTTTCAATATTTTCCCTGGAGACTGTTTATATACACTGTTTGTTAGTCATTTTAGCATATTTTCACACATGGCCGAGAGGTTCGTTAGTTCATATCAAAATCAGTGGAAATAGCTCTTTCCGGTCCGGAAAAACGAATGTAAAGTCTTACCGTGACACAGCCCGTTTAACAAAGAAAGTATTCCTGTCGGAACACAACTCGGTTTGGCAAACTGATACCTTTTTCTGTCTCTCTCAGAGTTTGGGAGGACCTCAGGCGGAGCTAAAAATATCAAATGACTGTGAATTAGTTCATGTTAGTTAAGTCTTATTTAACAGATCTGAAAGTGGATATCCAACAGGCGTGCGAATGAATATAGAAAAGTACCTTGTTCAATGTATATCCTTTGCAAAGCAATTAATAATTTATGAAGCAAAAACAAAGGAAATCAATTAGCGACAAGTGATATGTAAATCTGATGCAGATTGACTGACTTACATAAGATTTTGCTTGTTTTTTTTCCGGCCAAAATAACTGAAACGTTACATGTAGACGTCTAGACGCCGTTTGATAAGTCAGATTCAGAATTCGTGTCCGTGCTTTATGGGTTTTTCAGCTCAGTTTGTAACCCCATAAAGCACGGCCACGAATTCTGTATACATTACTTAAAATATAAACACGTTTTTTTGTGTTCTAAACTTGCCTTGATCATATTTCATGATCACTCAAAAAGACATGTGCGTGGTTGGCTGTAATTCATAATATCTTGTCAACAATTCGCACACATAACGCTCAGCGAATAAATTAATCGATTCGTCTCGCTTCCTAGTTTATTAGGTCTTGCTGTAAACAAATAATTTCTTCGTGCTATTTGGAATACTACCATGATCCCCTAGCTTTCCTTTGTTTGTTAGGGGATATTAAATCTCGAATATCCCTCATCAGCATGCATACTTTCACTAAATCTCCCTCATTCACCATGCAAGAGGGAAACTTAGGAGAGCATGCGCGCTGGCGAGGAGACATCAAAGTCCCCCTGACCGCATCGGGTTAGAGTGAGTACTGGGTCAGTACTATGTCGTCTAACATTCCGCCCTCTGTTAATGTATGAGTGCGCGATGCACCCCTCTTGATTCCTTACACCGCCGTCTTCCATGTGGGATGCTAAAAACCATATTCGTATGGCCTTTGAATATTAAGTCAAGAACATAATTGTAATCACTGTTTATTGGCTTAGTTCAGAGGTCAAACCCATCTGGACAGATTTAACGACTTTAGAATATATTCACCGGGAACTTGATGGACTTCAACTTCCTCAACTGGTACTTCCTCATGTTGTATCCTGAAATAATAATCAAACACGTTTGCTTTCACAAATAAACATAGCGCGTGGGTTTTACTGAATATTTCTGAAGAACTATTCCTCAAAAAGGCAACGCTTTAATTGACCTAATGCTATTACGAAGGATACATGGCTCGATTATTTGAATATCGCTCATTTTAGTCCATGCTCTGAACTTTAGTGAGTAAATCTGTTTATATAGCTCAGGTAGCTAAATTTCCGAGACGATTCAAGATTTAGTTAATTTATATATTATGTATTCCTTACCTTATATAATAACCATGCTTATAACCGCACATGGTATCAATCTTTTTAAAATAATTATTTCGTGTTCACTGGGTAGGGTGGTTTGTTGTCTCCAGAAAAGCACAAGCCTTAACACCTTTTATTTTTATTATCTTAAAAAAGTACTAAGATTATGCATGTGGTGGTTAAATTGGCATAAATTCCCGAAGTACGTTCCCAAATTGTGTCTGGTTAGCCTATCTACCCGGTCAAGGTGTTCTGAAGTTGTCCCTATTTATTGGTGTATTGAACTGATATATATTGGACGCGGTACGTATCTTTAACAAATTTAAGAAAATAGTCTTTACTGAACAGAACTCAGTCCGGCAAAATACCTTTCTCTGTCCCCTTCCGGGTCGGGGACGGCCTCGGGCGGAGCTAAAACAAATCAAATGGCTGTAAATTAGCTCATGTTAATTATAAATAAGTCGTATTTAACAGATCTCAAAATGGATATCAAATACGCGTTCAAATGATATAGGAAAGTATAGCTTATTTGTTCAATGGATATCATTAAAAGATAAACCTGTTTTTTTTTGTGTTAAACTTGTTTTGATCACATTTCATGATCAGTCACAAACACATGTGCATTGGTTGGCAGTAATTCGTAACATCTTGTCAACAAGGCGGACACGTAACGCTTATCGAATAAAATAGATCGATTCGTTTCGCTTCATATTCACCGGGAACTTGATGACCGGCTCCCAATTCCTGCATTTCAATTTCCTCGACTTGCATCCTGAAACAACAATTAAACAAATGTTTTCATAAATAAACATAACAGGCTGCCTCTGGGCTTGTCTTTGGCTCATATTTCCTCTTACTGAATATTTCTGAAGAACTCTTCTTCCATAAGGCAATGCTTTACTACTACTACTACTAATAATAATAATAACAACGACAACAATAATACTAATGATAATAACCTTTAATTAATGATGAAAAGAAAATATTCAGCTCAGCTTACAAGTATAAACTAACAATTTTATGTATATAAATATTAGATATGAACAATGTATGAAGGTAAAATGTTAGTGATAGCCAAGTATAACAATACAATAATAAAACAATAGAAAGAACAGAGAGGGGGACTCGACGCGTTGACTGGGATATCTTAATCCTGAAGTTATTTTTAGAAATCGGAACTGTTTTCCTTTATGTCCGCATTTCCGGTTCCGTGTTGCGATTTTGCGATCGGCTTCGGATTATCGGCGGGAACAATTTCTTTCTTTGGATTTATTCCAACGACCCACTCCGGAGATAGAAGGCGGTGAATGTAGTGAAGAAGATTACTATATTTGATGAGAATAGTCTAGTTTGTCTGAAGCCAACTGTACGGCGAAGATGGGTGCAAATATGCTGTGGCTGTGCGAAATTTGAAAACATGCATTCTCTGTTGTGATTTTCTGTGCAGTATTAAAGCTTCTCTCTATGCCAAACAAGTTAGCTAGTCTTTGAAGACAGATGCTAGTAAGGCTAAAGCCAGCTTTTGTTTGGTGGAAATCGATGGACAAGTGCCTTTATGAAGACAAAATTTTGGCTGACAACTGTGCTGACTCGCGATCGAATTTGAAAGACAAAATGACAGCTTTTATTTGGCGATAATCGGTGTAGAAGTTAGTATTTGGAAGGCACGGGTAAGTTACTCACAAACATTAAGCATGCATGGCGGTGCTTCTTGTCCAAAGAGAGGGGAAGGAATCCCCAAGGAAATTTATGGTTAGCAGGGTAAGTTATTCTGAAAACGCAGCCCCGAAAACCTATCGCAAACGGCAACGCTTGGTAAAAAATAGAGACCACTTTAAATTTAATTACGAATGCCTTGACTCAGGTCTGATAGATCATTGGTAAGAACTGTTACATATTTTTAATAGCTTAGGTCCTTTAGAATATCTTGTTGTTACGGTCATGTACGTAAACGCGGGAGTACAAGTTGAACCGATCAAATAAATACAACACCTCTTGTATAACAATAAGTGCTTTCTTCTCAAAACTCTATGAAAAACTGACTACAATCACGAATGTACAGCAGTTAGAAAACAATAATACGCCATGTGTTTGAAGGCTTCCTCGCGCTGTCTAACGAACTAAACTAACGAGCTAAGCTAGGACAGCGCGAACCAGGACAACAAAAACTAAACTATTTACAATGACTCTCTACATCTCCCCCCCCCCCTTGGAGGAACTTCGGCCTGAAGTTATTAAACTAGAAAATTGAAACAAATACCATTTGTTTCTGTACATGTAGCTTCTAAAAGTCATAGTTTGACCTATTGGTCCAACCATTCTTGGAATAGAGTTCTTAAGAAATGTACTTTATCTTGTGTTGCCAATGACAACAATACTGACGCGTTTCTGGACCATACCGTTTCCGCATATCGATTCGCTGAAACTTTCTCCACTCAAGAGAAAACTTACATTTTGCCTAATGGCACACTACAAAGAAGTCATTTTCATTGTCCGTACTTAAATTGCACATAGCGGAGAGCCAATCAGAAAGCGAGAAAATTGGATGTTGTTCTAAAAATTACAATTGTTATGCTAATGTAACCATGATTACAAAATTCCGCTTTGTGTCAGGAACCAATGAATCTCTGATTCGCACATTAATGACACTGGATTACGTGGCAGTAAGGATCGCTATATTGTTGGTCACAGAGCTTGATCATGAATAGACCATTTTCTCAAGTATGCGCACACAACAGGCTTGACGGGCTGGTAAATACTTCACGTGGGAATCACGTAGTGGTTTCCTATAACCCTCCCTATTATTTCAACCAATACTAAATCCAAGCTTTTTTGCTCTGACGAAGGGCTAACGCTCGAAACGTCAGCTGCTACTCGCTTTCCACGGCGGTTAGCATACCTCAATCGACTTTAGTTGATTACATACCAGTCTAAATCCTAGCTGCCGGAACGCGAGTTTTGTTAGCTTTTGTTAGACTGTCTCGTTCTGATGCGACAGCCTTTGTTATTCAAATTATCGGCTATTGTTCAAAAATTGGCGGCTATTGTTTAAAAAGCGATTTGGCGGGCCAATATTGCGTTCGCATACCTGAGAAAATGGTATATTACGCTATATACCAGGATACATTACCAAAAGCGTTCATACTTGTTCTGTGAGTCAGCACATTTCCAGATCAGGTTATTTTTAGAACACCGAGGTGAATAAATCCCATACGCCCGAGCGCAAGGCCAATAAAATGCTTATTTTCTCACAATGGCGAGGTGTTCTCATTGTACGCAATAATAATATCTCTGCTCATAAATCATTAGGAAGCATTGTTTGCCTAGTACAGTTTGCATGGAATTACTGTTCGTAACTAGGCTTCTCGTTGTTTTTTTCGCGGCTTTGGGAACACGCGGGCTCACGAATTCATAACTGATTGTGCTCCTGGTAATGGGCTCCTGGCTATACTTAATATACAGGACAGATCCAGGAAAATTACACTGAAAATAATCGGGAAAAAACATCGTGCAGAGCTAAAAGGATAAAAAGAAAATTCATGCACCACAAATTACAACCATCCCCTGATTTCTAATGGTCTATATTTAATGTAGACTCATCTGGTAACTGTTAAAGGGGCTATGTCATGGTACTGCGCATGTATCGAGTAATCGCTCGTTTAGTGGCTGTTAATTGGATACAAGCAGTTAAACTTCCCTCCCTCAATACTTGATTGAAAGGATTTTCAATATTTTCCCTGGAGACTGTTTATATACACTGTTTGTTAGTCATTTTAGCATATTTTCACACATGGCCGAGAGGTTCGTTAGTTCATATCAAAATCAGTGGAAATAGCTCTTTCCGGTCCGGAAAAACGAATGTAAAGTCTTACCGTGACACAGCCCGTTTAACAAAGAAAGTATTCCTGTCGGAACACAACTCGGTTTGGCAAACTGATACCTTTTTCTGTCTCTCTCAGAGTTTGGGAGGACCTCAGGCGGAGCTAAAAATATCAAATGACTGTGAATTAGTTCATGTTAGTTAAGTCTTATTTAACAGATCTGAAAGTGGATATCCAACAGGCGTGCGAATGAATATAGAAAAGTACCTTGTTCAATGTATATCCTTTGCAAAGCAATTAATAATTTATGAAGCAAAAACAAAGGAAATCAATTAGCGACAAGTGATATGTAAATCTGATGCAGATTGACTGACTTACATAAGATTTTGCTTGTTTTTTTTCCGGCCAAAATAACTGAAACGTTACATGTAGACGTCTAGACGCCGTTTGATAAGTCAGATTCAGAATTCGTGTCCGTGCTTTATGGGTTTTTCAGCTCAGTTTGTAACCCCATAAAGCACGGCCACGAATTCTGTATACATTACTTAAAATATAAACACGTTTTTTTGTGTTCTAAACTTGCCTTGATCATATTTCATGATCACTCAAAAAGACATGTGCGTGGTTGGCTGTAATTCATAATATCTTGTCAACAATTCGCACACATAACGCTCAGCGAATAAATTAATCGATTCGTCTCGCTTCCTAGTTTATTAGGTCTTGCTGTAAACAAATAATTTCTTCGTGCTATTTGGAATACTACCATGATCCCCTAGCTTTCCTTTGTTTGTTAGGGGATATTAAATCTCGAATATCCCTCATCAGCATGCATACTTTCACTAAATCTCCCTCATTCACCATGCAAGAGGGAAACTTAGGAGAGCATGCGCGCTGGCGAGGAGACATCAAAGTCCCCCTGACCGCATCGGGTTAGAGTGAGTACTGGGTCAGTACTATGTCGTCTAACATTCCGCCCTCTGTTAATGTATGAGTGCGCGATGCACCCCTCTTGATTCCTTACACCGCCGTCTTCCATGTGGGATGCTAAAAACCATATTCGTATGGCCTTTGAATATTAAGTCAAGAACATAATTGTAATCACTGTTTATTGGCTTAGTTCAGAGGTCAAACCCATCTGGACAGATTTAACGACTTTAGAATATATTCACCGGGAACTTGATGGACTTCAACTTCCTCAACTGGTACTTCCTCATGTTGTATCCTGAAATAATAATCAAACACGTTTGCTTTCACAAATAAACATAGCGCGTGGGTTTTACTGAATATTTCTGAAGAACTATTCCTCAAAAAGGCAACGCTTTAATTGACCTAATGCTATTACGAAGGATACATGGCTCGATTATTTGAATATCGCTCATTTTAGTCCATGCTCTGAACTTTAGTGAGTAAATCTGTTTATATAGCTCAGGTAGCTAAATTTCCGAGACGATTCAAGATTTAGTTAATTTATATATTATGTATTCCTTACCTTATATAATAACCATGCTTATAACCGCACATGGTATCAATCTTTTTAAAATAATTATTTCGTGTTCACTGGGTAGGGTGGTTTGTTGTCTCCAGAAAAGCACAAGCCTTAACACCTTTTATTTTTATTATCTTAAAAAAGTACTAAGATTATGCATGTGGTGGTTAAATTGGCATAAATTCCCGAAGTACGTTCCCAAATTGTGTCTGGTTAGCCTATCTACCCGGTCAAGGTGTTCTGAAGTTGTCCCTATTTATTGGTGTATTGAACTGATATATATTGGACGCGGTACGTATCTTTAACAAATTTAAGAAAATAGTCTTTACTGAACAGAACTCAGTCCGGCAAAATACCTTTCTCTGTCCCCTTCCGGGTCGGGGACGGCCTCGGGCGGAGCTAAAACAAATCAAATGGCTGTAAATTAGCTCATGTTAATTATAAATAAGTCGTATTTAACAGATCTCAAAATGGATATCAAATACGCGTTCAAATGATATAGGAAAGTATAGCTTATTTGTTCAATGGATATCATTAAAAGATAAACCTGTTTTTTTTTGTGTTAAACTTGTTTTGATCACATTTCATGATCAGTCACAAACACATGTGCATTGGTTGGCAGTAATTCGTAACATCTTGTCAACAAGGCGGACACGTAACGCTTATCGAATAAAATAGATCGATTCGTTTCGCTTCATATTCACCGGGAACTTGATGACCGGCTCCCAATTCCTGCATTTCAATTTCCTCGACTTGCATCCTGAAACAACAATTAAACAAATGTTTTCATAAATAAACATAACAGGCTGCCTCTGGGCTTGTCTTTGGCTCATATTTCCTCTTACTGAATATTTCTGAAGAACTCTTCTTCCATAAGGCAATGCTTTACTACTACTACTACTAATAATAATAATAACAACGACAACAATAATAATAATGATAATAACCTTTAATTAATGATGAAAAGAAAATATTCAGCTCAGCTTACAAGTATAAACTAACAATTTTATGTATATAAATATTAGATATGAACAATGTATGAAGGTAAAATGTTAGTGATAGCCAAGTATAACAATACAATAATAAAACAATAGAAAGAACAGAGAGGGGGACTCGACGCGTTGACTGGGATATCTTAATCCTGAAGTTATTTTTAGAAATCGGAACTGTTTTCCTTTATGTCCGCATTTCCGGTTCCGTGTTGCGATTTTGCGATCGGCTTCGGATTATCGGCGGGAACAATTTCTTTCTTTGGATTTATTCCAACGACCCACTCCGGAGATAGAAGGCGGTGAATGTAGTGAAGAAGATTACTATATTTGATGAGAATAGTCTAGTTTGTCTGAAGCCAACTGTACGGCGAAGATGGGTGCAAATATGCTGTGGCTGTGCGAAATTTGAAAACATGCATTCTCTGTTGTGATTTTCTGTGCAGTATTAAAGCTTCTCTCTATGCCAAACAAGTTAGCTAGTCTTTGAAGACAGATGCTAGTAAGGCTAAAGCCAGCTTTTGTTTGGTGGAAATCGATGGACAAGTGCCTTTATGAAGACAAAATTTTGGCTGACAACTGTGCTGACTCGCGATCGAATTTGAAAGACAAAATGACAGCTTTTATTTGGCGATAATCGGTGTAGAAGTTAGTATTTGGAAGGCACGGGTAAGTTACTCACAAACATTAAGCATGCATGGCGGTGCTTCTTGTCCAAAGAGAGGGGAAGGAATCCCCAAGGAAATTTATGGTTAGCAGGGTAAGTTATTCTGAAAACGCAGCCCCGAAAACCTATCGCAAACGGCAACGCTTGGTAAAAAATAGAGACCACTTTAAATTTAATTACGAATGCCTTGACTCAGGTCTGATAGATCATTGGTAAGAACTGTTACATATTTTTAATAGCTTAGGTCCTTTAGAATATCTTGTTGTTACGGTCATGTACGTAAACGCGGGAGTACAAGTTGAACCGATCAAATAAATACAACACCTCTTGTATAACAATAAGTGCTTTCTTCTCAAAACTCTATGAAAAACTGACTACAATCACGAATGTACAGCAGTTAGAAAACAATAATACGCCATGTGTTTGAAGGCTTCCTCGCGCTGTCTAACGAACTAAACTAACGAGCTAAGCTAGGACAGCGCGAACCAGGACAACAAAAACTAAACTATTTACAATGACTCTCTACATCTCCCCCCCCCCCTTGGAGGAACTTCGGCCTGAAGTTATTAAACTAGAAAATTGAAACAAATACCATTTGTTTCTGTACATGTAGCTTCTAAAAGTCATAGTTTGACCTATTGGTCCAACCATTCTTGGAATAGAGTTCTTAAGAAATGTACTTTATCTTGTGTTGCCAATGACAACAATACTGACGCGTTTCTGGACCATACCGTTTCCGCATATCGATTCGCTGAAACTTTCTCCACTCAAGAGAAAACTTACATTTTGCCTAATGGCACACTACAAAGAAGTCATTTTCATTGTCCGTACTTAAATTGCACATAGCGGAGAGCCAATCAGAAAGCGAGAAAATTGGATGTTGTTCTAAAAATTACAATTGTTATGCTAATGTAACCATGATTACAAAATTCCGCTTTGTGTCAGGAACCAATGAATCTCTGATTCGCACATTAATGACACTGGATTACGTGGCAGTAAGGATCGCTATATTGTTGGTCACAGAGCTTGATCATGAATAGACCATTTTCTCAAGTATGCGCACACAACAGGCTTGACGGGCTGGTAAATACTTCACGTGGGAATCACGTAGTGGTTTCCTATAACCCTCCCTATTATTTCAACCAATACTAAATCCAAGCTTTTTTGCTCTGACGAAGGGCTAACGCTCGAAACGTCAGCTGCTACTCGCTTTCCACGGCGGTTAGCATACCTCAATCGACTTTAGTTGATTACATACCAGTCTAAATCCTAGCTGCCGGAACGCGAGTTTTGTTAGCTTTTGTTAGACTGTCTCGTTCTGATGCGACAGCCTTTGTTATTCAAATTATCGGCTATTGTTCAAAAATTGGCGGCTATTGTTTAAAAAGCGATTTGGCGGGCCAATATTGCGTTCGCATACCTGAGAAAATGGTATATTACGCTATATACCAGGATACATTACCAAAAGCGTTCATACTTGTTCTGTGAGTCAGCACATTTCCAGATCAGGTTATTTTTAGAACACCGAGGTGAATAAATCCCATACGCCCGAGCGCAAGGCCAATAAAATGCTTATTTTCTCACAATGGCGAGGTGTTCTCATTGTACGCAATAATAATATCTCTGCTCATAAATCATTAGGAAGCATTGTTTGCCTAGTACAGTTTGCATGGAATTACTGTTCGTAACTAGGCTTCTCGTTGTTTTTTTCGCGGCTTTGGGAACACGCGGGCTCACGAATTCATAACTGATTGTGCTCCTGGTAATGGGCTCCTGGCTATACTTAATATACAGGACAGATCCAGGAAAATTACACTGAAAATAATCGGGAAAAAACATCGTGCAGAGCTAAAAGGATAAAAAGAAAATTCATGCACCACAAATTACAACCATCCCCTGATTTCTAATGGTCTATATTTAATGTAGACTCATCTGGTAACTGTTAAAGGGGCTATGTCATGGTACTGCGCATGTATCGAGTAATCGCTCGTTTAGTGGCTGTTAATTGGATACAAGCAGTTAAACTTCCCTCCCTCAATACTTGATTGAAAGGATTTTCAATATTTTCCCTGGAGACTGTTTATATACACTGTTTGTTAGTCATTTTAGCATATTTTCACACATGGCCGAGAGGTTCGTTAGTTCATATCAAAATCAGTGGAAATAGCTCTTTCCGGTCCGGAAAAACGAATGTAAAGTCTTACCGTGACACAGCCCGTTTAACAAAGAAAGTATTCCTGTCGGAACACAACTCGGTTTGGCAAACTGATACCTTTTTCTGTCTCTCTCAGAGTTTGGGAGGACCTCAGGCGGAGCTAAAAATATCAAATGACTGTGAATTAGTTCATGTTAGTTAAGTCTTATTTAACAGATCTGAAAGTGGATATCCAACAGGCGTGCGAATGAATATAGAAAAGTACCTTGTTCAATGTATATCCTTTGCAAAGCAATTAATAATTTATGAAGCAAAAACAAAGGAAATCAATTAGCGACAAGTGATATGTAAATCTGATGCAGATTGACTGACTTACATAAGATTTTGCTTGTTTTTTTTCCGGCCAAAATAACTGAAACGTTACATGTAGACGTCTAGACGCCGTTTGATAAGTCAGATTCAGAATTCGTGTCCGTGCTTTATGGGTTTTTCAGCTCAGTTTGTAACCCCATAAAGCACGGCCACGAATTCTGTATACATTACTTAAAATATAAACACGTTTTTTTGTGTTCTAAACTTGCCTTGATCATATTTCATGATCACTCAAAAAGACATGTGCGTGGTTGGCTGTAATTCATAATATCTTGTCAACAATTCGCACACATAACGCTCAGCGAATAAATTAATCGATTCGTCTCGCTTCCTAGTTTATTAGGTCTTGCTGTAAACAAATAATTTCTTCGTGCTATTTGGAATACTACCATGATCCCCTAGCTTTCCTTTGTTTGTTAGGGGATATTAAATCTCGAATATCCCTCATCAGCATGCATACTTTCACTAAATCTCCCTCATTCACCATGCAAGAGGGAAACTTAGGAGAGCATGCGCGCTGGCGAGGAGACATCAAAGTCCCCCTGACCGCATCGGGTTAGAGTGAGTACTGGGTCAGTACTATGTCGTCTAACATTCCGCCCTCTGTTAATGTATGAGTGCGCGATGCACCCCTCTTGATTCCTTACACCGCCGTCTTCCATGTGGGATGCTAAAAACCATATTCGTATGGCCTTTGAATATTAAGTCAAGAACATAATTGTAATCACTGTTTATTGGCTTAGTTCAGAGGTCAAACCCATCTGGACAGATTTAACGACTTTAGAATATATTCACCGGGAACTTGATGGACTTCAACTTCCTCAACTGGTACTTCCTCATGTTGTATCCTGAAATAATAATCAAACACGTTTGCTTTCACAAATAAACATAGCGCGTGGGTTTTACTGAATATTTCTGAAGAACTATTCCTCAAAAAGGCAACGCTTTAATTGACCTAATGCTATTACGAAGGATACATGGCTCGATTATTTGAATATCGCTCATTTTAGTCCATGCTCTGAACTTTAGTGAGTAAATCTGTTTATATAGCTCAGGTAGCTAAATTTCCGAGACGATTCAAGATTTAGTTAATTTATATATTATGTATTCCTTACCTTATATAATAACCATGCTTATAACCGCACATGGTATCAATCTTTTTAAAATAATTATTTCGTGTTCACTGGGTAGGGTGGTTTGTTGTCTCCAGAAAAGCACAAGCCTTAACACCTTTTATTTTTATTATCTTAAAAAAGTACTAAGATTATGCATGTGGTGGTTAAATTGGCATAAATTCCCGAAGTACGTTCCCAAATTGTGTCTGGTTAGCCTATCTACCCGGTCAAGGTGTTCTGAAGTTGTCCCTATTTATTGGTGTATTGAACTGATATATATTGGACGCGGTACGTATCTTTAACAAATTTAAGAAAATAGTCTTTACTGAACAGAACTCAGTCCGGCAAAATACCTTTCTCTGTCCCCTTCCGGGTCGGGGACGGCCTCGGGCGGAGCTAAAACAAATCAAATGGCTGTAAATTAGCTCATGTTAATTATAAATAAGTCGTATTTAACAGATCTCAAAATGGATATCAAATACGCGTTCAAATGATATAGGAAAGTATAGCTTATTTGTTCAATGGATATCATTAAAAGATAAACCTGTTTTTTTTTGTGTTAAACTTGTTTTGATCACATTTCATGATCAGTCACAAACACATGTGCATTGGTTGGCAGTAATTCGTAACATCTTGTCAACAAGGCGGACACGTAACGCTTATCGAATAAAATAGATCGATTCGTTTCGCTTCATATTCACCGGGAACTTGATGACCGGCTCCCAATTCCTGCATTTCAATTTCCTCGACTTGCATCCTGAAACAACAATTAAACAAATGTTTTCATAAATAAACATAACAGGCTGCCTCTGGGCTTGTCTTTGGCTCATATTTCCTCTTACTGAATATTTCTGAAGAACTCTTCTTCCATAAGGCAATGCTTTACTACTACTACTACTAATAATAATAATAACAACGACAACAATAATAATAATGATAATAACCTTTAATTAATGATGAAAAGAAAATATTCAGCTCAGCTTACAAGTATAAACTAACAATTTTATGTATATAAATATTAGATATGAACAATGTATGAAGGTAAAATGTTAGTGATAGCCAAGTATAACAATACAATAATAAAACAATAGAAAGAACAGAGAGGGGGACTCGACGCGTTGACTGGGATATCTTAATCCTGAAGTTATTTTTAGAAATCGGAACTGTTTTCCTTTATGTCCGCATTTCCGGTTCCGTGTTGCGATTTTGCGATCGGCTTCGGATTATCGGCGGGAACAATTTCTTTCTTTGGATTTATTCCAACGACCCACTCCGGAGATAGAAGGCGGTGAATGTAGTGAAGAAGATTACTATATTTGATGAGAATAGTCTAGTTTGTCTGAAGCCAACTGTACGGCGAAGATGGGTGCAAATATGCTGTGGCTGTGCGAAATTTGAAAACATGCATTCTCTGTTGTGATTTTCTGTGCAGTATTAAAGCTTCTCTCTATGCCAAACAAGTTAGCTAGTCTTTGAAGACAGATGCTAGTAAGGCTAAAGCCAGCTTTTGTTTGGTGGAAATCGATGGACAAGTGCCTTTATGAAGACAAAATTTTGGCTGACAACTGTGCTGACTCGCGATCGAATTTGAAAGACAAAATGACAGCTTTTATTTGGCGATAATCGGTGTAGAAGTTAGTATTTGGAAGGCACGGGTAAGTTACTCACAAACATTAAGCATGCATGGCGGTGCTTCTTGTCCAAAGAGAGGGGAAGGAATCCCCAAGGAAATTTATGGTTAGCAGGGTAAGTTATTCTGAAAACGCAGCCCCGAAAACCTATCGCAAACGGCAACGCTTGGTAAAAAATAGAGACCACTTTAAATTTAATTACGAATGCCTTGACTCAGGTCTGATAGATCATTGGTAAGAACTGTTACATATTTTTAATAGCTTAGGTCCTTTAGAATATCTTGTTGTTACGGTCATGTACGTAAACGCGGGAGTACAAGTTGAACCGATCAAATAAATACAACACCTCTTGTATAACAATAAGTGCTTTCTTCTCAAAACTCTATGAAAAACTGACTACAATCACGAATGTACAGCAGTTAGAAAACAATAATACGCCATGTGTTTGAAGGCTTCCTCGCGCTGTCTAACGAACTAAACTAACGAGCTAAGCTAGGACAGCGCGAACCAGGACAACAAAAACTAAACTATTTACAATGACTCTCTACATCTCCCCCCCCCTTGGAGGAACTTCGGCCTGAAGTTATTAAACTAGAAAATTGAAACAAATACCATTTGTTTCTGTACATGTAGCTTCTAAAAGTCATAGTTTGACCTATTGGTCCAACCATTCTTGGAATAGAGTTCTTAAGAAATGTACTTTATCTTGTGTTGCCAATGACAACAATACTGACGCGTTTCTGGACCATACCGTTTCCGCATATCGATTCGGTTTCTTGGTTTGCCGTTGGGATCGTCTCGGTTCCTCCATAGTTGTTAAGGTTGTCGACGGTGCTACAGCTGTACTACAGTTGTTGCCGCTGGCTTCGTGCTGTGTAGCAGTCCCTGTACTGGGGTTACCCTCGATATATGTGGATTGTACCACGATCACATCAGTGTTGGAGTTGTCTTCGGAGTCTGTGGGTTCTGTTGCAGCTACATCAGTGTTGGAGTTGTCCTCGGGGTCTGTGGATTCTGTTGCAGCTACATCAATGTCAGATTTGTCCTCGGTGTCCGGAGGCTGTGTTGTAATCACCTCGGCAGCAGGGCTGTCGTTACTGACCGTGAGTACTGGTTGCGTTTATGTGGGTTGAGCAGGTGTACTCTGCAGAAAGATGAGCTCCTCCTACAGTTCTTTCTCGTTGTTCTGCTCTTCTACTTCATCCTGTGTTACTCTTTGTCTGCCTTGTGCTTTACTCTTATTATGCGTCTGTCCTCCCGTATTCTTGTTAGATTGTATTATAGCTGCATCATCCAGATGGTACGGGAGTAGGAGATTCCGATGCAACACTCGCTCTTGTCCTCCATCCTCTGGGCAAACAGTGTATACTGCAAGGTCTTGTGACTTCTTGACCACTAAGTATGTTCGGTCTTGTTCTTTCCTCTTGTTGTGAGATTCCGAACGAGGACGTGATCGCCCTGCTGTAACGTGCCCTCCTGAGTTCTGATGTCGTATTGCCTCTTGTTGGTGTTGCCTCTGTCCCTTATGCCCTTGGATGCCAATTCGTATGCCTGTGATAGACTTGATCTAAGTTGCTCTACAAACTGTGAGTAAGGCTTTGCTTCGCCATGGGTGTCAAGCCCGAGGGTCACATCGACTGGAAGGCGGGGCTGGCGGCCAAACATTAGGAAGAACGGTGAATACCCTGTAGTCGAGTGTTTGGCACAGTTGTAAGCATACACAAATGTCTCTACATGATCAGGCCAATTCTGTTTCCTTCCAGCATCGAGTGTACCGAGCATGTTTAAAAGGGTCCGGTTGAATCTATCGGTTTGCCCATTTCCTGGGCAAATCTATCGGTTTGCCCAGGGTGGTAAGGGGTCGTTCTGGTTTTCTCGATGTCAGCCAGCTTACATAAGGCTTTGATGACGTTGGACTCAGTCTCTTCCTTGGTCCGAGTTTAAACGTAGAGGGAAACCATAGTTCTTGAATATCTTTTTCCACAGAAGCTTAGCAACTGTCGTGGCTCTTTGGTTTCTGGTTGGGAACGCCCATGAAAACTTTGTAAATGCATCACACACCACCAAGACGTTCTCGTAGCCACCCCTCCCCCTCTCTAAAGAAAGGAAGTCCATGGTAAGCAGTTTCATAGGCGTAGTGGCGATTATTGGAACCATAGGTGCTCTAGCTGGGTCTTGGTGCCTTTCGCTTAATGCAGCGTTCACATGTATTGACATAGGTCGTCACATCACTTGTCATTCCGGGCCAGAAAAACCGTTCTTGTATTAGTTCAAGTGTCTTTTCAGTCCCAAAATGTCCAAACTCGTCATGAAGGCAGTGCAGAATCTCTCTTCGAAGCTCTAGTGGCAGGACAAGTTGCTGAAACTCTTACCCGTTCACTGTACCAAATCGGAATAACATCCCATCCCGTATCACATCCACTTTGTTTTATATACACATATGTTGCAAAGAGGCAGCCCAATGCCACATAAGCCTTCTGGTTTCCATTTTGTTAGCTGGTTGTGTTTTTCCTTGGGACAGGGCCGCTAACGAATCAACTACCTGTGTTCTCATACTGATAGCTTCTATGGCTGGGTTTTCAAATTCCTCAGATGAGTAGGGTACCTCCACCATGTGACCTTCGCAGATCGCATGAAAGTCCTCCTTTGAGCAGACATTTGACAGTGGAATTAGTCTAGATAGAAACGGCCTAATATATTCCTCATCAGGGGCTTCTGTTAACTCTGTGTTCGATTCCATGAAGGGTAACCGCGACAGAGCATCAGCATCGCCTGCGCACTTTCCTGGACGGTACCTAATGATGAAGTCTAACATAGCCAAACTAGCCAGCCACCTATGGTCTGTTGCACTGAGCTTCGCTGAGGTCAGCAGATATGTCAAAGGGTTGCTATCTGTAATCACGTGGAATTTCCTTCCATACAAGTACGATCGGTACTTCTCGGTTATTGCCCATTTTACGGCCAAGAACTCGCGTCGATATGCTGAATACTTCCTCGCTTGTGGCTAAGCTCCGACTAGCATAAGCTATTACTCGTGGTTTGTCGACTTGTACCTGGTATAAGGCAGCACCGATTCCAAAGCCGGAAGCATCAGTGCGAAGGACGAACGGCTTACTGAAGTCTGGGAAAGCGAGGACTGGAGGCGACGTTAATTTGTCAATGAGTTCTTCAAATGCAGTCTGACAGGCAGGTGACCACACAAAAGTCTTCTTGCACAGTCTTGTTCCTAGTCTTTTGCTTCGCAGGCTTTCTTATCAACTGGTATAACGGTTCCGCGACTGCTGCAAAGTTGCTTACAAAAGACCTGTAGTAACCAGCAAAATCGAGGCATGTATGAAGCTGCTTCACATTCTGAGGTGGGTGTTCTAGCCATTCCCTGATGGATGCTACCTTGTCTGGATCGGCACTTACACCTTCTATTGATACAACATGTCCAATGTACTTCAGCTCTGTTTGAAATATACTGCATTTCGATGGTTTCAGCTTTAAACCGTAGTCACTTAGCCGAACGAACACTTGGTCAGGACGGTCCAGCATTTCTTCGAAATTTCTTGCAAACACAATGACGTCCTCAGGATACGCCAGGTTCAGTCCTGTAAGACAACGTTCCATTGACCTTTGAAATATCGCTGGACTGTTCTTTAAGCCAAATGGCATTCGATTAAACTCAAAAAGACCGAACGGCGTTGTCATAGCCGACTTACTCTTGTGTCCCTCTTCTACTTCAACTTGTAAGTATCCACTCTGGAGATCGATCGAGTGAACAAAACCATTGTGCACTTTGAAGCGACTCGAGGGTTTCAGTGATGCGCGGCAGTGGGTAGGAATCTCGGATTGTCTTCGCATTGGTTTTACGAAAATCAACACACACTCTAAGGCTACCATCCTTCTTCCGTACTAGTACCACCGGTGACGCATACGGGCTTTTCGACTCGCGCATGATCCCTGCTGCCAATAGATCTGACACCGACTGCCTGAACTCCTCCAGCTGGCCTGGCGGTTTTCTTCTGTACGGCTCTCGCACTGGTCGGTCATCTGTTAACTTAACGTTATGCTTAATTTCCTCAATACGACCTAGATCCTTATCATTTTGCGCGAACGCGTTAGACCTTCGTACTAACAGTTCCTCTACTTTGTTCATCTGCTCTGCAGTGAGGTGAGTTTTACCCAAATTAAACATAGTTCCATTGATTTTGTTAGTTTTGTTAAGCGCGGGATCGTCAATACCAGTAAAGGGTAGAGTCTCAGTTGCGCTCTCTACGGTTGCTACGACGGCCATAGGTGGTATGGTAACCGGTGAGGATGAATTATTAGTTATTTCGATAGGGACGCGACAAGTGGACACTTGCGAAGAGAGGGTAAGTACTGTTGGAGTTACTTCAATGGCCGGAGCCTTCTGCATCACACTACGCGCGGTACACGCTCTACACGGGTGCCCATTAACTAAGCAACTGAATTCATTCGCTTCTACCACTAGTTCTGCTACGGACTCCTCCCCTCTATATTGAGGCGTTTGTGCACTGTTTATTAAGACCTCTGGTTGCCCATGTTCCGTTTCCCTGCCGGCGTTGTGGTATATTCCTACACCTGACTGCGATATGGCCGACTTGTCCGCACCGATAACATTTCACATCGTAAACATCTTCAGGAATAATATGCTGAACGAAATGGTAATACTAATTATTATTATTAATGGACTGACCTTCATGTTGATTTAGTGCATGTTGCTGACCTTGATTATAAGAATACGGAGTCTGACCTTTAGGTTGACCTTGGGTGCGAAACTGGCCTTGATTATTAAAATTCGGAGCCCGCCCTGGACGATTCTGAGGCCTTTGCTGTTCCCTGACAGGTTGTCTTTCCTGGCGCTTAAATTCTTCTTTCATAACCTCTTTAACTATTTCCCTTGCGAAAGAATCCACCCAATCTGACTTTTGGGCTTCCTGTGTATTCGATCGCGCAACGCGTCTCGGGGACTGGTTCGAGGAATTGGCAACCATTTTTTCTTACTCGCCATATTTGGCAGCTCCAATCAACTCGGCGAAAGTTTTGCAGGTTTCCTTCTTGCGCCGGGCCTTGTCTTTGATTTCCTGCCTTACTCCAGCCCAAAAAAGGATCCCCAGGTCCACAGCCTCCACGTCCCCAGGTCCACAGCCTCCCCCAGATCCCCAGGTCCACAGCCTCCACGTCGGAAAGGAGTTCACAATGCCTGGATTTCGCCAAACGAATCTGGTTGTCCAGTCTCGAAGCGAACGCCGCGACTGTCTCCCCTTCCTCCTGACGAAGTTTGTACGATTCGGCAAGCAGTTCGTTCCCCGTGTCAGAATCCAAGTCGCCATAGAACTTGTCCAGCATTGTCAGAAGTGCTTCCAAGCTTGCATCCGATGACTTTGGTTTTCGATTCCCCTTGAAGCGACTTTCTAACCTGCTCGATAATTACTTCATCGCTGTAAAGCTTACCGTTCATGGCAGCCTGTACTTCATACCTCTTTTTGAAGAAAGCTCTTTCTCCGGTGACCACAACGCTGCAGCCGTACGTTAGAAACGACGACAGGCTAGTGAACTCTGTTTTAAAGTATTGAATTGGGCATCCAAACTTGTCTTTGTACTGGTCTTCTAGCTCTGCAAGAGACAGACCTTCGACTTCGCTCTTCATTAATGCTTCCAGCCTTTGCCGCTCACAGTTGAGTTTTTCTTCATTAGTTAATTCCATCACAACTTGTTTGTCCCGTCGGTAGTGACAAATGTACACGCGGGAGTACAAGTTGAACCGATCAAATGACCACAACACCTCTTGTATAACAATAAGTGCTTTCTTCTCAAAACTCTACGAAACACTGACTACAATCACGAATGTACAGAAGTTAGAAAACAATAACACGCCATGTGTTTGAAGGCTTCCTCGCGCTGTACAACGAACTAAACTAACGAGCTAAGCTAGGACAGCGCGAGTTAGGACAACAAAAACTAAACTATTTACAATGACTCTCTACATCCACATATTTGCTATCGTTTTTTTTTATTCTGAAGGCCCGTGAATGGTAAACATATCGGGACAACCGATTCGCCATAGGAACGTGCGAAGAAAATGACTGAAAACGACACATAACCGGAACTAGTTCCTTTTACGTCCGCATATCCGGTTTCTAAAATTAACTTTAGTGAAATTAAGATATCCCAAGGGCCTGACAAGGAGACTCGCTCTCTGTCCTTTATTCTCTCTTGAATAAAGCAAGTGATATAACTAGAAGTACGGTAACCTAGTTACAATAGATTAACTAGACATATGTTAATAGAAGTTATCTTTGTACGTTCGGTGCCCACGCGCAGAAGGATATATAGATGTATTGGGCTTTTATTGATCTAGGGTTAGCAATTATATCCCATAGCTTCTTATCCTAATCCAAAAGAAAAACTGCTTATTTTCCGTATTTTCTGTACAGACCGAGCCGTTAATTAGCCGAGGTCTGTACAGAAAAGATCGAGATATGATATTTCTTTATACGCACAGAGCAAACAAGGTTAATAAGTGGTTTATTATATAGCTGTTACTTGTATTTAATAATGTTTGGTCACTTGTTAGGACATTTGAACGATGACGTTACATACTACAACTATCAGAGATCCTTGCGCGGATCCTTTTGAGTTCCTCTAATTTAGACCATTGTCTTGGTATTCTCAAAGCAGTTTTAAAATCTTAATAAGAAAAATAATTTGTGAAGGTTCTGGTATTTGTTATTAAATTTCGCCATAACGCAAATGTGCAAGCGCGAAGGTACATTTTTTGTCGCCCGCTTTTTTTATATTAGTGACGCGAAAGGACAAATAACTAAGAATCAAACAAAAGATACAACGATTCATCTCAGATATTAACCACTTCAGAAGCTAGAGTTATGTCGTGAGCTTGTGCATTAACAATTATAAAGGTTGTTCCTCGATGTCATTGTTTTATTTGTCATTGTTATTTGTCATTGTCATTGTTATTTTCGAAGTCGATAATTGCTGACTGGAACAACCTTTATAATTGTTGATATACATTTACGACAAAATTGTATAGCTTCTGAAGTGGTTAATGTTTGAGTCTTCAACACGACTACTTATCCCTATTCTAGCCATCTCGATTAGCTCATTATAGTTATTCTGGGTAGCAGTATTACCACAGGCATGTATAATGTATGTAAAACATATATATTTTTCCATTGGTAATAATAAAGTTGTTGTTGTAGTGAAAGCTGCTTTATCCGTGTTGGTGGACAGCCCAGTTTCGGATTTAACTGATGAAGTTAAAAGCATCGAGGTCACCATCTGCTGAACACTACGGGTACCTTAGCTTCAGTTCGTTTCGAGGGAGATTTTCCTGTTGTTTCTCTCGTGGTAGGTTGTAAAGTTCCCATTCCCATATCCAAAATAGCTTTGCTTTTCGCCTCATGATCACCGCTAGGACGTTCACTGACTTCACAAACTCTTTCAGGAACACCCAACGGTAAAACTTCATAAAAACAAACATTCTGATGTTTTTATAACAAATCAGATGTATTTAAATATATTTAAGGGAATTGTTTTTCAGCTGGCAGACGAACAGCTGTTCTGCAGCGCCAGCCAGCCTAAAGTTCATGAAGAATTTCTAAATTTCCCAGCTGAAATATTTAAGTGCAGAATTTGCCAGCAGCAAAATATTTTTTTGAATATATTCCCAGCTGAAATATTTAAGTGCAGAGTTTGCCAGCAGCAAAACATTTTTTTACATATATTCCCAGCTGAAAAATACAAGTGAAGAATATGCCAGCTAATAAAAATGCACGATATCTATTCCAATACTGGTATTCCAGCAACAAGAGAACGACCTGAACGACCCACACTGCTTTCCTGGCCAGTCTTACATATGGGCTCCCTTTGGAAGGCGGCTGTACCTCAGGCCAGTGTTGCGCGAAAAATCGTCGTTAAAATTGGTCCCGAGTAACATCTCCTTAAAGCATAGCAAGAGCGTGAAGTGCGTGTAAAGCTTTGGTCAAACAGGTTCAACATGGCACAACATTTGTAGCCCCATATATACTTCCATATATAAGCTATACGGGAATGTGCCGCCCAACGGAGTCGTTATTTTTGACAGGTATCAATTTTTAGACCTCAGACTTAAAAATGCCTGGAATGCACTCTGAAACGGGGTATGATATTTATTCAGAGAAGCTAAAATTTTTCAAAGGAAGTTACATTGCAATAAATGATTCTAATTCAGTTCACACCAGCACACTTCGTTGTTGAATTAAAGTATATTTTTTTGAAAATCAGTTTGTGTGTGGTTCATTTAGAAGTTGAAGATGTTGAAGGTGTTGATCCGGCAGACTCTGTCAAGCAGCGCAACGCGTGTTACGTATTACATTCAATCCGTCTTGGGACAATACCGGCAAACTCTAAAACGGGGTATCAAAATTAATCAAACTCTAAAACGGGGTATCAAAATTAACACGAAACTACTCTTAAACGGGGTCCACATTTGATGACCAGGGCGGTACATACCCCTCCCCTGGGGACTTGTAGAGACCGAAAACTGTTTTTAAATGATTTCTATATCTCAACACCTTTCAACATTTTAAACCTGTTTCAAGATCGGCTCCAACACTAAATATTGTTCCGATGTTGAAACGGTTTGTACAGGGCTTAACTGAAATATAGAACGCTATATTTTTATTTTAAGAATAAAAGCCTGAGCTAACCTGCAGAATTCGGTATTTTTAAAAACCTGTGAAACAACAGGTACGTGCAGAATTTGCCAGCTGAGAAATATCGCTCCGTTATATTATTATTATGTAATTATATCGGACTGCAGAATTTACCAGCTGACAAATATCGCTCCGTTATATTATTATTTAGTATCAGACTGCAGAATTTGCCAGCCAAGAAATTCCAAAGTGCAGAATTTGCCAGCCGAGTGGCCCAGAAGAACAGTTATTTTGCAGAACAGTTCGTTGGGTGTTCCTGCTCTTTGACCGTCTTCTCAACACCTCGGGATATTGCCATGATAACTACTCAGTGTGTTCGATTGAGGTTAGTGCGAAGGTTAGTGCACATTTATTGTATTCCTATCCTATCAAATTATAAACTTACTTTGTAGGACATTAGGCTTCACCTTATATTCTTCACTGTACAATGTTGCTGAATCTTTATAAACTTACTACGTAGGACATTTAGGCTTCACCTTATTTTACTGTACAATGTGTCTGGAGCCTTATAAACCTATTTTGTAGGATATTTCGGCTTCACCTTATTTTCTTTCACTATACAATGTATCCTTTTGGTTTGCTATGACGGGATGCAGCTATTTTACCTGACGTTATTAACAAGGGAGCCCATTTGTCGAGTCAAGGTGCTTTGAAATAGTCCTATTCTTTGTTGTATCCCCCTGATATTCATTTTATGTACATATCTTTAAAAAAAGGAAAAGCAATTCTCCATGATTATATAATACACTTTCACCGAACTCAGTCTGAATACCTTTCTCTGCGTCTTTCACGGTAGGGGAGGGGCAGCCGTGGAGCTAAAACAAAGTCAAATGGCTGAGCATTAGTTGATGTTAGTTAGGGCATACTTAACAGATCAGAACATGAATATCACATGGTATAGGGGTGGAAAGCTAAAAAATTAAAAGAAAAGTGAAAATACTTAATAGTTGAATAATAAAACAAATTCATCAGCACAATTCTAACGAGGAGAATAACGAGCATATGTTAAATGTTTTGCTTCACTGCGGTCGCGCTATATAAGAAGGGAGTAAACAAGGGATCGAGGGAAAGAGCGAGGAAACGTTTCAAAGTTCATAAATCTAACCGCAGCTCATAAACCAGCAATAGAAGATGTTTCACGGAGCTAAAACGTGAACATTTCTGCACTCTTCCGTGAAATTTCAAGTTATTAAAAGGCTGGTAGGGAGAAATGAAATGGCAAGACGTCTTCAGTATTTGCGGTTATGGAGTTTTAATAATCTTGATTTGATGATCAAACTGTCACTTCTAAGAAAAGTGTTTCTATATTTATATTATATATGTGTGTGGTGCAATGGGTTAGTGCACGGCACATTGAAATCGATTGAGTTCGATTCCTGCCGCTGACCACCGTACCGACTCTTCTCTGATCCGAGTAGCTTGTATAGCTTTGAATTCCCTTAATCAGGAGCTCTGTCAGAGAAGGGAGTAAAGTTATGCACCATCGGCCTCTTGAAAGAGTAGTCGCTTAGACTGAAGGGGCTACCGACGTTAAATATAGAACTTCATGTATTAAGAAGATCACCTTTTTTAAAGAGCAGCTCAACTACTCCTGATAGCTTGATATGTCTATATATTTATCTAGTAGCTGATATATAATGTCTTTAATCAGGAGTCCATTACCAGGAGCGTCCATCTTCCCCATTGGTTCTGTTCCCAGCACAGGAGTAGATGTGGCTATATTTGGAAGTGCATTTCGCGCGAATTAAACAAAGGCCATGTTGTCTTAGCCAATCTGATAGCTATACGTCACTTCTCGTTATTATTCATTATCATTCTTCTCACTTTCAACGCGGGAATTAGAATTCTAAATATAGCCACATCTACTCCTGTGCTGGGGGCCCAGCCTATGACATAGGAACGCTCCTGATAATGGGTTCCTGCTTTAAAATAAACCAACTAGTGGACTATTCCAAATCCTGCATTCTGATTGGCTACCCTACTATAGGTCTATTTGTGATAGCCCATGGTAGAGAATAAACCGGACGCATTTTCACGAATTTTTTTTTTTTTCAACTTAAATTTGTTACTTCTATTATTTTCTACTGTCCGACTAGTTAGTTTATACTAAAACAATTAGACCCCTCGCCCTCATGGGCTACGAGTTAAATAGCCATGGGCTATTGACTCGTAGCCCATGAGGGCTGCGGGGCTAATTGTTAAATAATATAAAAAATAGTATTCATAGGAATTTCAACTATATTCGATTCCTTTACAAAAAAGGCAGAGAAACGGGTAGTATACAACGATTGACACATTCACGTTTGTCATCGATCTAATTCGAAAATAGCCCCAAAATCTTGCCCAATACATTTCTACTTTCCATACGAGATACTGATTCTTGACAGTATCGAATCTTCGCACTTCATTAAGAAGCCATTTTGTTTTCCTCTGTGCAAAACGTTACTCGAGAAGAGACATGAACTGCTTGATAATCTTGTCTCTGTTGAGTTAGAGCTCGAAAATCGCCGTAACGTTTGAGCGCTAGCCGCCTGTTGGAAGATAAATTATTAATTTGATCATGTCGCTAAGATTGACAAATACTTCCTTTCTCCAAGCAAAATATACAAAACGTGAAGCTGATTGTCATAGAGTGACGATAGTATACACTGATAGAAAAGAGAATCGATATACTGACAGAAAATATCCGAAGAAAGCTACCAACTAGTTGATCTCCTTCGCACATCAACCACGGTTTGTGTGTTGTGAATAGAATATTTTTGCATAATTTATTTAAATCTTAGTGAATCGACCAATCAGCGAGTTTGTCCGGATTCTGAACGAGAAACGTCATTGGAATGGAATTTCCGGGCTTAAATCGCAGATGTTTCACTCGGGAGGCTCGCTTTGGCCCTCGAATAAAGACGGCTGTTTCCGCAGGCTATCTTTATATCTAGGTGATAGCTTGATATGTCATAAGTTCGTTGAACTCACCTCTCCGATTTCTCCACTCGAGGACATCCGACCAAATTTTTTTTCTTACTTCTGGAATGGAAAACGTGTAAAGGATTGGATTTATCGATGAGTTGACAGGAAGTACGAAAACTGCGATCCATGCGTACGCCAGGCCCGTGGAGTCGTGAAAATTACCCGTGAGTGAGAGGATACTAAGTAATATTACAGGCATCCAACAGCAAAAGTCTGTGAGCACCACGAAAAAAACTCTCGTGGCCAATGATGAATCTGCCGTTCTTGTAGAGCGCACTCTTGTAGAAGAACGTTTAACTTTCACAAGCATTGCCACATACGACACGAGAATGAAAGCAAAGGCTATGCCATTGAATGCGGTGAAAACACTAACAGAGTATTCCCAACCGGCTGGTCTGTCTGAAGTTAACTGCAAGGGAAGGCAAACTGTTGAACGTCCGTAAAAGCTGAACCCAGAGACTTTATCATTGAAATAACCTGGAGCAAGTAACGGTACGAAGGATACAGCCAGACCAACCACCCATATGGCAATGCAAACAAATCGTGCTAATTTCATGGTCACGCGCAGAGCTGAGAAGTCTAGCATGATAGCGTTTACTCTGATAGCTGTGATGGCGACCAGTACCATAACCGAGACTTCACTCGACAGGGTAGATATAGCTCCAGCAATCTGACATGATATGCCAGATCTCCACTGAACATCGTGCTGGAAGTATGTACCCTTCCAAGATGTGTTATAAACAGCAAGTACCAGGAGATAGATCCCCATCAACATGTCTGCGCATGCCAAGTTGGACAACAGCAGTGACTGGATGTCAGCTTTCTTTCTCCTTGCTCGCAATTCACGACTCTCTGCTCTTGTTCGAGATTCACGACGCATTATCACTGTCCACCAAATTATGACGGCGAGGTTACCAAAGGAGGCCAGGAAACCAAGGATCCAGATAGATGAGCGGATAGCAGCGTTCTTCAGCATGTCTTCACAACTCGAGAACTGGTTACCAGGGGAGTGACACTTTAGGTTTCGTATGCATTGTTTTGCATAACAACAGAGGATGAAGCTGTCCAGGCTCCTAAGAGAGGTGTGTAAAATAATGTTAATGCTAGTAAGTTTAAGTCTCTGGCCAACGGCTTGCCCAACCAATAGTATATATAATGGTAACAGAACTTAGTGGAGTGCAATTTAGTCTGGAATCATACGAGTGATTACAAAATTGCACGACCGCGAAGCGGGAGTGCAATTTGTAATCAAGAGTATGATTTCAGACCAAAATTGCACTCCACTCAGTTCTATTACCACTTAATTATATTCATTTTGAAATCTTTAACGAACGAGAAACGTTCGTAATTTTTTTTTTACAACAAAAAACTAGAAAAGTCAAACGGGTAGAGCTTTGAAGAAGGCAATTAAAATCTAAGAGCGTGCACGAGCGATCACGCAATCCCTGCGCTGTGAAATGGCTTCTTAAATTCTGCTTTTTGATTGGTTCGTTCAGCAAAAGATGCAATAACAGACACAAAATGATGCAATTTAGGCTGAAATTACTGCTGCTTTTAACCAATCAAATTGCAGGAAACACCAATGATTTCAAAATGAATATAATTAATAAGGAAATTGCAAAATGTATTACCTATTTTGTTCGATATCAATATATATCAAAACTAGGGCTGATATTATAGGTAAATTCATTGCCTGACGAGGTAATTCCACGTTAAATTTCACTTGAAAAGCCGATATGGCACTCATCGCTTCGCGATTCGTGCGATATCGGTTTTTCGCGTGAACTTTAACGTGGAATTCCCGAGTCGGGCAATGAATTTTCTTTGATTCCCATAGCATTTAGTAATTTACGAAAATAAATAAAGAATATAGTCAGTTTAAAAGTTAATTGCTGAAATTCCCTCCACGCGCCAGGAACTCATTGCGCGGTAAACTAACAAGCGAATAGGAATCAAGCTATAATTAGACTGAAACTCACACGACCGGGTTAAACTAAAAGTGCAGTCGTTGCTCACAAGGTTTTCCGACATCAAAACTGCATTTTTATGCATAAAAATATTTGTATTTGATTTAGGTACACTTAATTTCGATCTAATCTTTACCAAGAAAGCGAAGGTGCATTAACTGGAGACAAAATTGTGAATTTCTGTGAAAGATTTAGAAAACCGGTGGCCTGTTGAAACCAGTTGTCGATAAGTGAAAATCTAAAACCTGACAAACCGATGAGTTGCTGCACAAGTATACGCACAAACTTGTAGTGAAGTATTAAGTATACTAAAGTAAATTACCAAATTGTAATGCTCAATTTCTGTCTCACAATAAATAAGCCTGTTTTTAAACTGTTGAATGTTACTTGTGTTCAGTCCACTCGTTCCCAAAATTTATCTTGTACCACGATTTTAGTACCGTTCTGTAGCCGTGTTTTTCGTCATGTTTTTACTGATTTCAGTCATTTAGCTTCTGTGTGTGAATACTACATGAATTAAATCAACAAATCCACGAAGTCCCAGCTTTTCCGTTCAAAATCACACATTTTTGCTGCAGTTGTTTTTGTCGATTCCTCGGATTAGAGTCGGTTTCTTCATGTTCAGTCGAGCGCCAAAATATCATTTCTCGTGAAAAACGGATTGGGGAATAAAAGATAATTTTCACGTTCTTTGACTACTGTTAACTTTGTGAATATCCTGGTTTGTAATTTTAACATTATTTGTCTCTGTTCGCGATAATTAAAATAAACCAAAAATTTACGCGCGGGCTTCCTGTACATCGTTGAATACAGCTTTTCAAACCGATGAATATAGCTTTCAAACCATTGAATTCCACAAAATATTAAACGCTTCGTTAGCCAATCAGCGCGCGAGTTTGCATCGTGTTAGGGGATTCTATGGGATATCTATACTTACATATTTTTAAGTAGGCCTTGAGGTAGACAACTTGAAAAAAATATCAGTAACACCATCCCATAATTTTAGATATGTTTCTGATATATATTTATACCGAACAAGAGGTAATAATTTTCGCAATCTGCTGTATACCGTAACACCCCGAGTATAAACCCTGGGTCTATTTTGAGGGAGCTTATAAGCGGGGAGGGCTTATAACCAGGATTACAAACACTTTTCAAATACTTCCCATACAGAAGTATTTTTGTTTAATTGTGTCTATTTTATTTCAACAACAAAGATCTGAAACATGCAACAATAACAGTAAAACGTTTTAAAACTGAATGCGCGAACATTGTCAATGCACTACTTCATCAGATTTCGCTACACAACTTCATCGTCAACATCTACTTGAAACTCCTCTTCATTGTTATCTTCCGAGTCAGCAGACGGGTGGGACTATAACCGGGGAGGGGGCTTATAACCGCGATTTTACGATATACATTAGAACCAATTGTCTTCATAATCGTATAACAATAATAATAAGGATTACAGAGGAACAAAGCTAACAGTATAACAATCAGATGAAAAATAATGACATTTGAAAATAAACGATAGGAATAAAATATTTTTGAAAAGTAAGTGAGATTTTTGTAAAATAGGCCTTCGACAGGAAACAGTCACATGGTGATATATCACTTCGATAAGGAATGAATAGCTAATATTAAAGTTGCGTCTACGAATAGCAGTTTCAGCGGTATTGACCCAAATGCCTCACTTCGATGTAATGAAGCACAATTGATACCGTCATTCTTGGGTGGCACCAACACACTCTTAAACAAGTACGACTAATTTAGATACACAGTTTGAATAGTGCTTCATTACATCGAAGTGAGGCATTTGGGTAAATACCAATTAAATTGCTATTCGTAGACGCAACTGTAATATATCTCCTATTGGGCTCATGATCCCATCGTGCATGCTTTATTGGTTGGTAAACAAACTTGAAAAACGCTGTTTTATAAACATGAGTGATAAAATAAAATTTACAAACAGCTTTTGCTAATAACACTGCCTATCTCGTACAAGTGACTTTAAATAAATGAAGTACTGGATTGTTTTGCCATCCAGTACAACCACGTTATTGCATTCGGGCAAAAAGGTACATTACGCCTTGACAATAGGCCCTTTGCAGCTAACAGTCACGTGCTGATATAATCCTTCATTAATGAATGAATCGAGCTCGTGATACCCATGGTAAAGGCGTTGCCGGGGATGCTGGAGAGCAATCGATTGGAGGTGAAAACTAGCATATACAAACAGGTTTTGCTAATAACAATACCGATCTCGTACTTGGCCTTTAAATAAATGAAGTCATATTTTTTTGCCCTCCAGTACAACCACGTGATTTGTTGGCTACAAGTGGCTATTGTTTGTTATAATTTATCAGGCTATCTATACATACATCGTGCAGTATTTTTCTAAGATGAATTCCATAACATGAATTGCGTTTAGCGATTTATACATAGCCATTTTACTTACAGATATTCTAAACTCCTCAAATCTTCAAATACGTCTTTGAGAATGTCCTGTTCTTTTATAGGGTTGTTGTGCAGAGTACTATAACAAGGGAAATGATGGAGTATTAAGATGGTTTATCGATAGCATATAAATAACGCCGAGAGCCTGTGGGCAGACTGACCATACAGTACTAAGTAAGGATTAACTGGATGTCGCCGTCGGTTTTTAATTCCCTTTGGGGGCCTGGAGGTCAGTGACCTGTGACGTGTAAGGTGTTCTTCCAATTCCATACAAACATCTCTTATTTCTACGACACTTGAAGGCCAGACTTGGTAAATTTACTAATTTCGAAGTGCTCTTTCTTGTGATGGAGTTTATTTCATACTGGTTAGACTATAATAGGACATTTTTCGTTTTTGAATCTTTTTCTTATTCAGATTTTCCAACTCCTTTGAGAATAGCAAGACAATGGTCTAAATTAGAGGAACAAAAGAAACGTGCAATGGTTCTGGTACAACTCCAGACCCTCACCAAAATTCGCGCTGACTTCCAACAGGAAACAGGGAGCCCAAAACGGATGTTTTCCCTAACTTTGACGCCATAAAATCGCCGAAGTTTAGTCTTCTCACGTATATTTTTTCGAATTCTTAGTCAGGGCGCTATACAGAATCGATGTAAAAAAATAAATTTTTGGGCACTTTATGTGCTTCTCTAGCTAGGTATTAAAGGTAATTTTCAGTCTAATTGACACGCAATATTTGAAAAAAAAAGCCAAAATCTAGCCCTGTAGATTATTCTCGCTTTGAATTAACACTCTAATTACTATTTTATTAGTCACAAACAAACACACACAACATAAACTCTTCACTAAAAACTGTTGTAGCGGGGCCCAAAGTTAGTTTCTTGCCTTTCTTTGTAAAGTTTGGTGTTACATATTCAGGTATAACACTAACGAGAGAAGTGTATTGTTTTAAATTTTCGCTTTGGATTAACACTCCAAATTAACTTTCACCATTCAAAAGGGAACATAAATATCGTGAAATATTGGCTAAAATCCATTTAGCTCTTCACAAAACTCTAATACGCGGTATTGTAAAATATATCATATTATAACCCATAATAAGTATAACTCTCGCGCGTGATTGGTTGAATGCGTTACGTAACCCGATATTTTCTCTCCGCGAGCGGGAAATATCAGCGAAACATATGAACGTATAAGCGCGCGATAACCTACATTGTGGCGTCGAAATATGCCCTGATATTTGTCCTTGGACATTATCTGATCCTCGAAGCTCACAGTTTCTCTCGAGCTTCGCTCTCGGGAACTATTCTCTTCTCGGATCAGATAATGCCCGCGGACGAAATATCAGGGCATATTTCGACGCCACAAATAGGTTAATGTATTTTTAACATATAACTTTGACAATTTTCGAAAGCGAATCACAAAAAAAAATCTGAAAATTCGTGAAGTGTTTCACCGAAGAAATACAAGCGCTCATGAGAAAAATGCACACACGAAAAAGAGAGAGAAAAAAGGAAAAAGATAAATTTACGGCTTTGCGGAGTTTTTCATAGCGCGAATAATGAAAACGTAATTAGTTATCTCCAGAGCCAGACAAAATCTCAGCTTAAATTGTACACAACGTAATTTATCAAAGAAAAACCATGCTTGTGCTATTGTTGCTTTTAGAGCTGCATGGACCCTTCTTCAAGGCTTTAATGAGATTTTACTGACGTTCAGTGTTCAACCATGATATTGTGAGCTTCTTTACTTTTTTTATCTTTGGTACATTCGAACGTCTAGTAAACACGTAATCACGCTCAAGCGGCTTCATTTCAGCTCTCAGCTGTTCTACTTTGGAAGTAGTATTATCGATAAGTGATATTTCAGAAATTTAAATACAGAAATGCATGGGGTATTAAATTTGATATACTAAAATATACTGGGAATTAGGTTGCTGTTATTGCCTTCCGACTTTTGGAAATTTGCAGACCTGAATATGCTCATCACAACTGAATACCGACATCAACCTCGAGGTAGCGGGAAACTGTTAAAATTACGCGACTACCGAAGTGAAATGATCAAAATAAATTAACTGAATTGATGGGAAATGCGAGTGAGAGCTCGAATGCTCTCAGTCAGTATGTGAATTCGTAATCTGAATTCGTAATTCGAACTAGCTGACAAGTAATACAGAGATAAGTTCGCAAATTAAAATGTACACCAATACAGAACACTGACACCACGAGAAAACTCTGCTTAAATAATACCAAATCGAATATCGTGTTCACTGTTGTCATACCTTTGCATATGTCGAGTTCTCATCAAAGCTCTTAAAATGTGACCATCGAAATAACCCAGTTCAACTCGCTGAAGAAAGTCCCGTTCTATAGTCTGGTATGAACCATTGAATAAAAAAATCAAACAATAATCGAGAAATAAAGTGACCGAAAAAGGCATAAACACGGCAATAAATTATTTTTAACAACAACGTCAGTATATCTGTGAGTTGTGCGAGGCGACAATGGAAATAAGCCGAGAGGTTTTCAGTAAAATTCCGACACAAAAACTCCAGTGAAGTGGGGAACTACTATGCCAAACGTCACATATCGTGAACGAAACTCATCAGTGCCATTACGCATGTCCAATTGTTTGTCGTCACTGTCGATCTCGTACCCACACCGCATTTGTTTCTTACATCGCATACTCGACGAAACAATAGGGCTATGGAGAATCTATTTTTTGTGTATTCCGATAGTCTGTTCTGAACAACGCAATTTCACCGGAAGTCAAACATAAAGCCATTTATTTGGACAAAGGCATCGAATATTGGGGTTATCTAAACGCTAAACATAGGGCCCCTAAGAGCAACTCGCGGATGGTCAGTGAGCTATTTTAGCATAAACTAAAAATCACGTAACGGATGACGTCATCGTTACGTCATCACCACTAAGTGAATTGTGGGGACCCAGTACCATGCCTGCCCAAGTTTGATGAGTTTGATGAGCTGCCTCGCATTAGAAATGAGGGAGATATGGGCATGCACTTGAAATCACGTGACAGATAACGTCATAATAACAATAATAATAATCCCATATTTAGCCAGGGTAAACACTTTAGCAAGGTACTGGTATCAACGGGTACCCTGGGTTCAAATAATGGGTTAAAAATAAACCTATAGGACTTTAAGACAATAAACAATAGAATATAAATACATGAATAAAATTATGGCTAAATACGTTAGATCAATTCTAGATCTTCCTCTTGCAACCTTAGTTCTAAGCTTGGGCGCTACTAAATTAACATTGTTTCCTCTGGTAAAATGTATATGCCTTACTCAAGAGAAATACTGATTAAAAAGCTGAGGACTTTCATTACGAATACACTTAAAGACAAAACCAAAAGATGCATTATAGTACGCAATTGCAGCGACTTCCACCCTAATTGGTTCTTTAAGACATTGGATGTGCTACTTGAGTTTAAGATAATTAGCGCCGCTCAGGATTGTGGGCGCTCCAATTTAGTTGTTCTCGTGTCAGCAGAATTACTCCAAACACTGATCACAATAATACAGTCTAGGTACAATCATGTACTTATCAACCCTTTCTGCAGCATAGACTGTCAAATTATTTATAATTCTACTTAGCACTCCAAGCTGACTAGCAACCTTACACTTAATAGTAGTTGCGTGCTTTATAAATGTTAGTGACCGATCAAGGTAAACACCTAAGTACTAATAATGTGGCACGCGCAACATGACTTTACCTCCAAGACAGAGTTCTTCAGCATCAGACCCTACTTCCTTTGACTGACTACGTTTCTGTGGTGTACCAAACAGTACGTATTCTTAATATGGTTGAATAACTGATTGCTCAATGACCAGTCATATAGGCGCGACAGCTCCTTATTTAGTACAAAAAGAAAATCCGATTGACTTTGCGCAGCCTAATAGATGACAAACAAGGAGAAGAGGATCGGGCCAAGTATACTGCTATGCGGAACCCCAGAAACGACTGACTGGTCACTTAAGATGAGACCATCATGAAATACGGACTATCTTCGATTTTATAAAAAGTCTCGCATCCAGTTAAGTTCCTTGCCTTTATGCCAAAATCGCTCCTACTTTTTTAGAAGCCGTTCGTGCTCAACCGTATCGAAGGCTTTTCTAAAGTCCACAAATACTGCACCAGTTAACAAATCTTCAGGAATGCTTACATATTTGCTTGCATCCTACACAAATCGCCCACAGTACGTGAATTCTAAAATCGAACCCAACCGGCAGTATACGTAACAGTTGATTTAACAGAGGGATTTACTGCACATTGCCATATTAACAACAATGTTCATACACTGTAAGTGCTCTAGAGGGAGAAGTGGCATTTTCGAATCTCGTAAACATGTGAACAGGCGGTGATCGCTTAAATATAAGCGTTTGTATGGGAATGCAACGAACTCAAGCCTCCAAGGAGCTAAAATACGAGAGACTCGTCAGTAAAAATACCTTGATTTGCTCCTACGGTGTATTCAGTTGCTGTTTGCTATTGTGTGGTCATCGGGCTCAGGTAAGGCGATTTCAGCGAGTTTTCGATTCCTATGAATGCTCTTGTGTACTGGATTCTGTGATGTCTGATGAATCCATAGCACGATAAAGAAACACGAGCCTGATCGGCATGTAAATAAAGCCTAAAATGCAAACTGAAAACGGCATAAGATGCAAGAGATTCCCTAAGGCTTTCTCTGACACTAGCAAGCAAATAAATTATTACTGTCTTAAATCGAGCGAAGAAATTGATGTCATTTAATTGGTTGAGACTAATATTTCAGCGTAATTTGTAATACCTACATGTAAGTATTACAAGCCCATATATAGTAGCTCTTGTTGATCAGTGTCTTTTTTATCTTGTCTTGAAAAATGGCGGACATGTTTACCCGAAAGTGCGAAGGGAAAATCTTGGAAAAGCAAGCTTAAAACAAGCAAATATGCAGAACTGACAATTTACAAAAGTGTAGAATCGTGTTGTTGAGATGCCCGAGCCTCAAGCTCAGTTTAGTTTTCGGGTTCTCGAACAAGCCGAAGTTTGACCAGAAAATCCCCAGCACGGCGGGATCCCCTGTAAGGAATCTTTAACTTTAACTCGATGAAGAACTTAAAAAAATATAAGGACATGGAACACATAAATGTGTAAGTTTTCTATTCTTTCAGATATGTTTTATTGTTATTCCTTTTCTGTCTGAGCATGACTCCATGAATTCGTTGGTTTTTGACGGAGCACGATCAAGCAATGAGGGATTGCCCCAGAAAATTTCTTAGCTCGTAGTATAAACATTTAATAGCATGGTTTGTACGTGATACTTGGCATAAATACTACTCGAGGTATTTATGCCAAATACCACTACAAACCATGCTATTACTATTACGAATACCGGGCGAACTTCTAAATCCAAACCAAAACCTAGTCCCGAAAATCTCACTCGAAGGGTGACGTAATGGTAAGCACGGGAAGACTCACCCGAAGTCCATGATTCGCGGACTTCCGGAATCGGGTTCTTCAAGAGCTCTATTTTTTCGTCGACCATGCACAGTAAGAAACAAATGAGGTCTGGGTACGAGATTGTGTTACTGTTTATCACGTTTTGCTCATTACAAAGCAATAATTACTACAAATTTTGAAAGTATTCATTCAAATTTGTCAACAACACTTCCTCTAGAAGAAGAATTCGGTCAGGATGTAGTGTAAAGGTAAAGCAAGTAACGAAGTCTCAGTAACGCTACAACACGGACACCTTGTAGAAACCCACTCCCACATGGATAACAATATAACAGATCTACTATGGTTTGAGACGTTCAAATAAGTACTATTTACAGTATGAGTGGCGATGTTGTATCGGATATACAATGGCGAGCCACGCTTTGATTTCTCCCACCTTGCTATCGATGTGGGATGAATTAGTTTCTCACAAAAACATGTCCCACATCGAAGAGACAGTGTGTGTGCAATAAGAGAGCAGAACGTAGCGTGCAGAAAAACAGGTCCCACATGGAAGATATGGTGTGTACATAATAAGAGAGCAGATGTACTTTGTTATTTCACCCGGCACGGGATAGGGGAAGTCAGTGATCGGTCGTGAGACCCCCTCATACTAACGCTAGCATGTTAGTATCCTGTATCATTCCATACAGGATTCCAGTTGGCTAAAAGTTAGTACTCTGTATCATTTTATACAGAATACTAATAGGGCTTATTAGTATTCTGTATCATGTACAGAATACTAATAGAGCTTATTATGTATCATTGATACAGAATACTAATACGCTAACTAGAATTTTGTATGGGGTTTACAGTGTATCCACGTGACCCGATTACTGGGTCTGGATTGGCTAGTACCCTTATTAATCATAGCATTATTAATGATATAATAAGTATTTTTATTATACGACTTGGCGTTTTCGAGTGCAAATACGGAATTAAACGAGTGCAAATATGATAGCGTATTACACGGGTCGCGAACAGGTTTGCACAGGTTTATTCAACACTTAAAAGGTTTTATACGGGCGCTAGCCAATCGAAATGGTAACAGCCAATCAGCTTTTACCACTTCAAAGCAGCTTTTTTGATTGCGCGCCCGCCCCCGACATTGGACTCCAATTGCGGTTGAGAGGTTTCTTCTCTCGAGATTTTCTTCAAACAGAGTAGTAAGGTAAGAGAAAACAAACATTTTTTGTTCGTGTTAGCTGTCGTATAATAAACAATTTATTACACGAAAAGGTGTGTAATACGGCTGGGAATCTTTACTCGTCAATTATATTTTTTCTCGCCTGACCCGTAAAAATACCCAGCCGTATTACACAACTTTCCGTGTAATAACCTCTTTATACAGAGCCGAATTTTATTGTGATATATGATTATCAATATGATATTGTAAAATACAGTCAATCCCCAAAACGCAGTACCTTTTCGTTTATACAAAGATACAAATATACGTGAAGTACATTTTTGTGGTAAAATCCTAATATTAGTACCTACAAATATGGGATGTTGTTGAACAGATATTTTTTTTATTCGTCTGTACCACAGAACATCTGAAAAATATATTTTTGTCACAGTGCTATATATTTAACAATTATTCACCGAAGTGGAGGTGAATAGTAGTGGATATTTACCTAGCCGATCCACCACTATTCACCAACACTGAGGTGAATAATTGTTTTAGTATATACCACACTCCAGGTGAATATCCAGCACCAAATAGTTATTTTATTTTATATCAAATGGACAAAAACTCGCGCGAGATGATCGCTACTTTGCTCGGAGGTGAATATGAAATCATATTCACTGTTTGAGTAGCCAATCAGAGCGCGCGAAAAGTGATATTCACTGGTGTGGTATATATTAATAGGAAATATATATTAAATCTATATTTTTTCATTACAGATCTAAAATAAACAAATATATACTTTAGATATATTTGTTATCGTGTTGTGGCAATTAAAATACATTTTCAGATTTATTTTAGGCTAGGCCAATTGAAAAATATTTGTTCAACATCATCCCATAATTATATTGTAGGTATTAATATTAACATTATTCCACTAAAATATACTTACAGTAAATGTTTATACATGTATTTGTACAAAGGAAAAGGGACTATATATAAACATTATTCCACTTAAATATACTTAGAGTAAATGTTTATACATGTATTTGTACAAAGGAAAAGGGACTATGTATAAACGCCTTGCTCATTGAATTTTAAATTATGTGAGCGTAATCACTTCCCAGGCTTAATATTCTCCAAAATCTACAAAGTGTCCCTCAAACAAAAGCTATTCTGGGGGATGAGATATTGGTAACCCGGGTGACGGCTTGTTATGGATATCCTGGTAAATAATAACAACTGATGACATCACGCACCAAAAGTTCTTAGAGATGAGTGAGAGTACTAGGACTGGGTATTTCAGTTCAACCTAGAGTGCTACTACTGTCACTGTTTGAGAAATAAACTAATAAATTGCGCATCGTCATTTCATTAAAAATGCTTCAAAGAAGGGAAAACATGAATGCAGATTTACAAGCTGTTACAAGTCCTCTATCGCATCAGCGAAAGGAATTATTCCTGGTCTATTCACCAGATATTAGTCAGAGTGGAAGCTTTCCGCTAGAGTTCATGAGTGAAATCAACTAAGCATCTATAAGTGCCACTCATGCCTTCTCGAAATGTTAATTTTTCGGAAAACAAGAAACAGAACAATGACAAACTCGACGAAGGTCTAACTTTATTACTTTCACTTGGAGTTTTCAAGGGAAACTGACTTTAAGCGCTCAGTTTGGTAAAGCCACCCATAGCTATTAAAATTAGTGTATATTTTAATATTTAATGAATGCATACTCACAGTTTTTTCAGTGCTGACAGTCCTGCGAATGTTTCTCTTGTCAAAGTCTCGATCTTGTTATTATCAAGATATCTGTTAAGACGATTTATAGTAATTTATTATCTTAAGAATAGTACACCAGTAATGATTATTGCACATCCAAATGTATTGTGCATCTTACAGTTTTAGATATTTAAAAATAGTTTATTGCGTTCGATAAAAATGTGAACTTAAGGTTAAAGAACATTCATAGATAGTGTAAGAAACGAGTTACGTATCTTCTTTACAATTATATTATACAGTTTGGCATTACTCGCTTAACTTACAAATAGGACAGGTTTTTATTGTCTTCGAACATGTCTGGAGAGAGCGCCTTCAGCTTGTTCATTCGGAGACTCCTAAAGGAATGACAATAATGTTGTTTCAGTTGAAGCAATCATAACTGAAAAGTTAGTTTATGTATTGACAGTTCTAATCGAGGGTGCGAGAAAGGTGCTCACATGTTCACATAAACTGGTATCCACCAGCACACCCAGACCGCTGCCATATCACTCTTACATTTGACCACTAAAATTGGAAATACGTTTTTACACATTACAAAGACATATCCAATTGGTTAGCCATTATAATGCCAGGACATGCTGTACTCGATTCCATACCATATCTCGATCGGTATGTATAGATTTTCACATCCATAACTAGGCATACACAACTGTCTTGCTCTCTGTGCTCTAAGAATAAATTCAGTGATATATAAAAATACATTTGTTAGATTTTCTACTTACAGGACACGTAGCTTGCCAATACCCGCAAAAGAGTTTCCATCAAGACTGGAAATTAAATTTTGTCCAAGATCCCTAAAACGAAATAAGCGAATGTAAATAGCCATTAGGATCCTGTCCTCTCACCATAACAAACTTCAACCAATATTACAATTTCCCATACTTAGAGAATAATGTCTAAGAAATCAACATTATGTGGCTCGCTTTAACATTTCAAACTAATTTTAATTCAAACTTAAATTAACTTCATAAATTATACTTGTAAATGATATATGAATGTACGAATTATCAAGTGCAGGATAATTATTTACTTACAATGCCCTCAGATTGGGTAGGTCTTGGAGCGCATTCCTTGGGATGCTCTTTATAAAGTTGTTATTGAGTCGCCTTTGAAGTTGAAAATAAACAAAATATCATATTTAGACAATAAGTGTTTCACACATATTCAATATTTTTATCTATGGGTATCAATTTCTCATGATATCTACAGGTTTTTTTCAAGTTATTATACTATTGACATTGCTACTTTAATACTTGGGTATTGATCAGTTGTCTTGTAAACTCGACTGCTGTCAATTGTGAACGCTTTGTTTTAACGTTATAAAGCTCTTCTCAAAATCATGACACATGCAGGCAGTCGCTATAAATGAAAAGGTATATATTTAGGCAAGCCAAAAACCGGAGCTCCAAATAATTTCGGAACTAAGGTAACGACCCGAAAAAACGATATTTAAAAATCATATAAAGAAAACAAAAGAGAAAAACACAAATATAATTGGTACAATCAAGGGAAATCAGTGCAAAAGGTTTATAAGAAAAAATAAGATAACAGAAAAAGAAAAAAAAAGAAAGAAAATGCCAGTAGCAACTGGCTAAGGTTTCGCTGCTGGCCGCCTGATTTTAACAGTGCGCGCTCAGTTGCCGCACAATTTCTTCAGGTACGTCGTTCGCCGCGCGTTGGGGTCTGGGCGCGAGGGAAACCGCAAGTCAGCCAAATGTTTAGTCTTATCTGATTAGCCATTTCGTAAACGTATAAAGTACTGGCACCGAGTATGGACCAACTATGTAAAGTTAATCAAAGTAAGAAATAAACCACACCACAAGAAATATGACATAGATATTAGTTGGAGACGTTTGGCTCGATATTAGTCAGGGGTCGAGCTTTCCAAAACTAACAACAAAAAGAGACTCCGTATGGTTTGGGGGGACCCTCTCTTATTTTTATGATTTTCGAAAGTTTGCTATTCAGTTCTTATTTACCCAGACATATTCAATCTTGGACACAATACTGATTTCGATGTGATCTTTCTTGTGGTGGGGGTTATTTCCTAATTTTATTAACTTTACATGGTTGGTCGAAACTCGGCCCCAGTACTTTATATGTTTACGACATGGCTAATATCTATGGTGCTCGCCTTCTGTACACAAACCACGTTGTTTAATTTGCGTTAACAGTATTTCCCTACAATATCTCTTCTCTGCACTTATACGGCATAATCCTTGTTGCATTTATAAAGTTCCTACTAAATATTGTTAAAGTGGCTATGAAACAATTTTTTATTTCATATATTTTATGAAGGAAGGTTTAAAATATAGGTTCCGGTTGTTAGAACGTACTGAATACTCTACCCTTTTGAACTCCAAAAGCTCAGTCGAACACGGTCAAATTCAACTCAGAAGTATCAGGTGTAAATTAGGCCCGTAACGTAAATACCTTTACACTCGCTTTTGTTTTCAAACTCGTCCAAAGCTATTCACGTCACAATTGCGACCCAGACCCTTAGGATTGGTTGTAGTGGGTCAGGAAAACCTGTTTTGCTATTTGAATTTTGCCATTAAATAAAGTTTTGTACAGTCTTGTCATTGTAAATAATTTTCCCTTAAAGGGATACCCGAGTGAAAAACACATTTGGGCTCAAAAGCATCTTTAAGATGTACTTTGTTCAGAAAATGTATTAAAATTTGATAAAACTTTTTAAGAGTTGAGAACGAGCCCCTCAAAGTTGTCCCCGCGAAGACCTGGGCACCGTCATCTTGTTGACATTAATTCCTGTGACGTTTATTACGTCACTTCGTACCACCGGTTAACTTGTAGCGACTTGTTTTCTTTGTATAATTTTCACACGCTCGGAATTTGTGTAGATTTCATCGATATGGCCTTTTGTTGTTCGTCTGATATTCTTGCCTTCCACATGCTTTTCTTTGTCCTCCCCAGTCTTCTGAACTTTTCTGACAATATCGTTTTCATCATATTTTTGTTCTAGTACGAAATTGCTCTGCCATATCGATGAAAATCTACTCTAATTCCGCTGGAGTGTGTGAACATTATACAAAGTAAACTAGTTGCTACAAGTTAACCGCAAGACTCCGGTGGGACGAAGTGACGTAATAAACGTCACAGGAATTAATGTCAACAAGATGGCGGCGCCCAGGTCTTCGCGGGGCTCGTTCTAAACTTTAAACACGTTTTATCAAATTTTAAAGTATTTTCTGAACAAAGTACGTCAGTCTGAAAGATGCTTTTGAGCCCAAATGTTTTTTTACTCGGGTATCCCTTTAACAAAAATAAAAAAATAATTTCATTTCATAGGCATGGTTTTAAATAAACTGAGTAAGCCCGAGAGAAAGGTCAATGTACTTACAGTGTAGATAGCGCCGTTAGGTTAATAAATGGCTTATCCTCAATACGTAGTATGGTATTTTTACTCAAATCTCTGCATGGAAAAAGAACAGAACATTATTTCTCCGAATCCTAAATTCAACTCTATGTTTATGACTGGATGGATGTATATATCTCGTGTATGCTGTAAATATCGTATTTCCCTCATTGAATTCGGGCTCCTATTCGAAGTAGCCACCGTGTTGCTAATTTATGAAAGATAACATTCATGCCAATAGATATAAAAACAACAAGTTTCTTATCTTAAAGGATATTGATCTTCTTACATTAAATTTCAAACATTTGTGGTGGCGCTTTAAAAAGTGTGTTCGGATTAAATGAGAGGGGAAGTTTTATATTTGATACTGCGACATTTACTAACACTGAAGCTAGAGTAATTATTTAAAGCTGATAACATTTCTTGAGTAAAATGTCTAACTCCCAATATCAAAGCAATGTCTCTCCGTATATTTAACAATTAGATCAGTCCACAACATGAAAGTGATACTCCAAGACACTCTTGTAAGAGGACAGCTCCAGTTACGGACACTTTTTTCTGATTCAGGAGGGTGTCCGCTTACAGGAGCTTCGACTGTAGTTGGTTTATACTAAATTATATTAGTATAAACTAACTAGTGTACTATTACAAATCCTGCATTCTGATTGGCTACCCTGCTATAGGTATATTTCTGATAGCCCATGGTAGAGAAAAACCGCGAGCATTTTCACGAAATAATAACATTTTGTCAACTTCAATATGTTTCTTTCTACTATTTTCTACTGTTCGTCTAGTTAGTTTATACTAAAACAATTAGACCTCTCGCCCTCATAGGCTACAAGTTAAATAGCCAATGAGGCGCAGCTGATTCGTAGCCCATTCTGGCTGCGGGTCTAATTGTTAAATAGTAAACAAGAATGTATACTTACATATATTTTAGGTTGAAGAGGTTCGAGAAGTCTCCATATTCTAGCTGTACAATATTGTTACCAGAAAATAGTCTTGAAAAGAAATTAATGAACAAAGTTAGAACTAGGAATCGTAAGGTCTTCTTAAATGATTGGCCAGCAAAATACTCTACCTCCCAGACAGTCCATCATAAGCTCGATCAATAATTCGTTTTTTTAATAATTCCCAGACATGCAAGTGGGAATGTTGTAGGTAACACGGCCTAACTTTAGAGAGTTGCCATTAGCAAACAAATACATCATTGTTATTCGTTTCACATAAATGGTCCTTGCATTGAGATGTCACTGAGTTCTGAATATTTTGTTCAAATCATTTAAGGTGCAAGTTTGGGAGTTTAAACAAAAGCCATAACTTTTGAAGTGTTTTCTTGTTTCTGTTCAAATTTTCTCCACAAATACACAATGTATTGGTGCAAATGATGTCAAAATGTGAATCCGATCGTAGATATTAATCACATAAGTGTGACGCCAGTCAACCCCACTTTTTCAACATATTGAGCCAATACTCGAAATGCAAGAACGATTTTTTAACAAACAGCTGCAAAATGTTCAGTTATATAACACACATGCACATAGCAAGCTTGATTAAAATCCGTTGCCAGAAATTGTAGAGAAAGCTGGGCTATGCACAAAGGTTGACAAAATTGAAAGGAACATGGCTTTCTGTCAAACGAACTGACTATATGACCTAAACTGATCAAAATTATTTCCCAAAACATACTCAAACTTGGGACCAAATATTATTTCGAGAGTCAAAAAGTCGGAAAATAGCAAATCTAAAATATACAAATTTCTGGTTTTCTGCAAAACCGCTTTTTCCCCCTCAAATTGAGCTTTAAATTGAATATTTGATAAAATATTTATCGCTAGAAAGTACCAACAACAAGAGATATGGGTTTTCATGTAGGAATAGTTTGCTTGCGACTACGTGCATTCAAACGTCGATAAATTATCATAATAACCAGTGGTAGAGTGGATTATTAATTTATGTAAAACGTGTGATGATTGTTTCAGAAACTAGTTGTTCATTATACCCCTGGTCATTATGGTAAATTACTCTGAATGCATGTGCATATTCCTTCAGTCGGCTGCGATCGCTCCAGATGTAATAACACTCTTGAAAAATAATATATCTAGTTGTAGATACATTTCATCGTTAGGAGTTAGTGTATTATTCTTATAAAAGATTGAATTTAATGCTCCGCAAAAATCAGTATAAAATATTCTCGATCGTTTTTTTAGAAACCCCGATTTAAAAAAAAAAGGTTTTTGCCATAATTCGACTCTCTAACTCTCTCGAAAGAAATAATGAAATCTCTTACCGTGTTTCGGTGCTAACCAAATTTATTTTGCACCAAGATTTAGTACGCTTTAATTGGGAATACTTTTAATCAGCTTGGGTCCTATTCACTTCTATTTATAGAAAGCTACACATTTGGAGCGAGTTAGAGAATACCACTTGTAGACTTGTAAATGTATGACTTGTAAATGTATGACTGTGTAAGTTTCCTAGATGAGCATTTGCTCTTGAAGCAAACACAGAGAATATATATGGTTAAATAAAAATAAATAAAAAAAATACCACATCAGTATTCATGCAATTAGCTTTGCGGCTAAAGTATTAAACAGGAACAGGTACAGACATCGCCCTATTCAATCACGTCGAAAAATAAACATCTCATTTTGTATAGGGTAGATTACACTATCAATCTAACGTAGTTTCCTTCCAAAGCATCAAAATCAGTTAAAACCAAAAAGGGGTTTTCCATGAACCCCGCACCTCCCTTCCTATACCGTGACAGTTGCATAACATGTTAAAAGCTGTCCTCTGATGATCTCATTACGTAATATTTCAAAGCCGACAATGAGGACTGGACGGGATTTCAAGTCCGTGTAATTAGTTCCAGTCCGAGGCTCAGCCTCGGATTGGAACTAATTGCGAGAACTAGAAATCTCGTCCAGTCCGAAATGCCATCTCATTGTCATTAATTATTCGGGAGGGATGTTGTTTTTATTCCGGGTACAGGTTGACAATTGATTTGTTCATCATAATGAAGCAGTTTATTGTTCTTGTCATTTGGGACTTCAATGTTCCAGTATTTTAAAAATTCAAATTCAAAAATTGAATTTTGTAAGTTTGGCGTCATTTCAACATGGCTTCTCGTGAAAGAGACTGAGAGCGATGAATAAGAGTTTAGACCACTCAAACGTTTCAAAAAAGCGCGGAGCCGTGCCGGAGGAAGACATGTTGTTAAAAGCTGTACCACTGTCAACGCGTTACAAGAACAGTTGTGTAGTAAAAGTATTTGAGGAATGGAGAAACGCAAGAAAATCATCTTTAAAGTTCTGCTACATTTTACCCAATTTTGTATGGGAGACTTCCAATCTCAATCTTTCACCGTCTTTCTAACTACGATCTTGAATAGAAATGTTTCTGTTGTAAGCATCGAATGCTATTCTATGGTTAATATTCAGTTCTGATTTGAAAAAATAAACGTCAATGCATCTACAAGCAGTTGGAAACTTTGCTGTGTAGTTTGGTAATGAGTAGTATATCGCTCATTAATATTTATTGATGATGAACTGTAACTCATTATTATTCGGAGTGGAATCATTAGTATTTGAATTTGAACACGCTAAGCCCCGCCTCTCTCATTCTCTTGGGAAAATAGGGAGGAACCTGAATCATTCTAAGCTCCGCTTCCTTCATTCTCTGGTGAAAAAATAAATACCACAAACTCAATTAAGGTTTCGTTAACTAGAACTGTCCACGGCACAATATGTATTCTATATTTTTTGTGCAATGAAAGCCTGATATAATTTCCTACGGACAGTGAATTATCTGAATAGTTGGTGTTTGTTTGATACGATTGTACAACCACTGACATGTTTCGTGTGATGTTACGTAAAGGATTTTTTTCCTTTGTTATATCAGTTATATAAGGTTAATGAGTCGGTGGTATTGTAACCACGTATCTTAGAGCAGTACAGACCACGGTTGATCGCGTCAAGATTACGTTTAACTATTTTGTTTGTTTCGCCTTTTTATGTAATTAAGGCCGTCGAAAACCTCGTGTAGACGATGTCTGCTTCACATGTGGGTATCGTGGTCACTGGAGAAACACGTGCAGAGTCCGTTGGTTTAAGCTCAAAACCGAGCAGTTAAAGAGAAGAGAGTTCGGGGTTGGTCCTTCAACTGCCAACACTGGGGAATATTGAGAACAGCGACGATGTGCAGAAACACTTGGACAATTTAGAGGATGATGAATTAATACAGGTAGAAGATCGTACTATTAAAGGCGAAATTAGCTCTGTGGATTAAAAGAACGATAGAAGCGTTAATGTTAAAGGGAGGCTCAGGAGCCACGTACAATTTTTGGTCACGGAGTCAAGCGCCTCAATTTATTTTAGTCGTTTTGAAAGAAGGTTACAAGCTTCCGTTACTCTATACGCACGCCTCCTAAAGCAAGTCAAAGAAATAATTTCTCTGCTCGTAATAATAGCGATTTTGTCACTGAGTCAATTTCAGAATTGTTTGCCACTGGGAGAATAATTGAACAGCTAGAAAGCAATATTCAAGTAATTAATCCACTTTCTGTTTCAATACAATCATCAGGCAAAAAGAGATTGATACTCGATTTAAGTTTTGTTAATCAATATATTTCCCGCAAAAATAAATTTAAAAAGTTCGAGGATTACAGAAAAGCCTTATACTATTTTTCCCTTGGGGGATATGCAACAAAGTTTGACCTTAAGAGTGGTTATCACCACGTAGATATTTTTCCGCCACATCAGTCATTTTAGTTTTTTCATGGATATATCGGATGGAAGTACCAAGTATTTCACATTCACTGTTCTTCTTTTTGGACTATCGTCGGCACCTTATATTTTCACCAAAATTATGAAACCGCTGGTTAAATTATGGAGAATTAGAGGCTTTCGTTGTGTTGTATACCTAGACGATGGGATCAATCTAGAGGCCCCTTTAGATAAAGCTATAGAAGCTTCCCGTCACATTTGGGGGACTTATGTGCAGCTGGTTTTGTAGTCAATGAAAAAAAGTATGGTCTCCAGTAAGACTAATTGAATGGTTGAGAATATGTCGGAACTGTCAAAATGGTAGCATTGCCATAAGAGAAGATAGAATTCAAGTATCGAACAGAAATTGCACGAATTGTTGCATGTTCTTTCGTTTCAGCCAGACAATTGGCGTCCTTTACTGGGTCGGTTATTTCATTGAGTGCGGTATTCGGTCATCTAATTCGGTCATTGTCAAATTACTACTGCGATAGCTGCCGACTGGGACACTAAAGTATTCTTAGACCGTTATTGTATTGCGGGAATGGAATTTTGGTTAACCAACGTTAGGAAATGCAATTATAAGAATTGCTTTAAGACCAGAGCTCATAACAAAATCGTCTATTCAGATGCTAGTGGACACGCCTGTGGGGCGGTGATTATGCAAGGACAAAATGCTACATGTCACCGTATGGTTACGGAGGAAGAAAATAAGTATAGTTCGACGTATAGAGAGCTTTTAGCTATTTCTTATAGCCTCGAAGCTTTTGGATCTGTTCTAAATAATTTCGAAGATCAAATAGTATTCCGTTAACCAATCGACTGCGAAAATAGTAGAAGTCGGAAACATGAACATTGAACTGCAAAAGTTAGCTGTTGGTATTTTTCTTCATGCCTTGAACGAGGTATTGAGCTATTCATTGAATGGATTCCAAGGTCTATGAATGAGAGAGCAGATGCGGTGAGTAAAATAATCGATATCGATGATTGGCAGATCCAGGCCGCGTTCAACCTTAGCGAAGTTGTGGCTCCATTTACTGTAGATTGTTTTACTAATTATTACAACAAGAAGCTCCCAAAACGTTTCTCCTGTTTCTGGAATCCGGGGACAGCCGGAGTAGACGCCTTTTTTCAGTCGTGGAAGAATGAAAATTGTTTAATCGTTCCTCCAATATAATTGGTGGCTAAGGCCATTAGTTATATGGAAAGAGAAACCGCGGAGGGTACCTTAGTGCCCGACTGGCCGTCATCTTCATATTGGTCGTTGTTATGGCAACGTTATCGTTATGTCATAGTTACAAAGGGAAAGAAGTTATAGCACATGGAAGAAATTTAAATTCAATATTGGGCTCCCCTCGATGCCGGCCATTATTATCTTTTCGGCATTTGGCTTCATAGTGAAGGGGCGGTAGTGTGATTATGGCGTGGCTTCTGGGCTCACCGAGAGCAAGCCGACGTGTGTACGTGGCGTGATTAGTAGGCGGCTATAGGGCTCACCGAGAGTAAGCCGACGTTTTTATCAACTAGGGACATAGGCATGTTCATGCTTTGCCGAGAACCTAGCCATACTTGTGTTATGTATCATGATTAAATGTTTTGTTTTCTTTCGCAGGTCCTTACGAGATCACAGTGTTGGGGCGATCTCTCCGTATTTACGAGAAGGAAATTAATTCAAAACTGTCTCAAGTCCAGAGCCGATTCTACAATACTAAGATATAAGAACGAAGTTAATTTTGTTTTGCTTACCAGCTAAGATAACGCATTTAGCACTTTACCTGTCTAGTTTACTGGAGAAAAACACAAAGACGTCCGTTCAAATGACATATGCAGTACTTAGATGGATTCATGTAATTCTACTTATTAAGGAAAGTCCGCTAGATGTAAAAAAATAAATAGTGGAAACAGAAAAGAGAATGCCACATCCACCTATTAACAAAAAAGAACCAGCAGAGAATTAATGAAATTAATAGTGGAGAAATATGCGCACAGTACGTGTAATTTAAAGGACCTGAGAGCCGCGACGATGTGTGTTCTAGCTTTTGCAAGTCTATATTTAGATCAAAAGAATTACTTAATATTAAAGCTAACGACATTTCTTTAGCTGATAACTATATGATTGTTTCTATACAGTCCAGTAACACAGATATTATAGACAAGGACAACAGGTCATTTATAAATATGGTCGGTCTACATGTCCATGTACCGACTACTACTGAGATATATGAAGGACACAGAAATCGACATAAGCAGCCAGCGAAGAGTTTATATTCAGAAACGTAAACTTAATCACATATAAGCAGACATATTCTCTAGGTAGCAGGAAGCTATCTTATACCAGGTTTATAGAAATTTTTAAAGAGGTTGTTTCGTCATTAGGGTACGACGAGAAGATGTACGGTTTACACAGCCTTCGTTCAGGTGGGGCGTCGTCCGTTATCAAGGGTTTGCAGAACGACCCTTCTAAAGAAAGGTTAAGGTGGAAATCGGAAAACGCCAAAGACATGTATGTTAAAGAGAAATTGGAAGAAAGGTTGAAAGTGTCTTAAGTTTTTTGGATTATAGAATTGTAACTCTAATTGTGTTATAAATATTGTAAGATGTAATGAATAAGGTGTAAGAATAAAACGCGTTTTGTACATTGCTTATGATACAACCTACCATTTAATCTGTGTATTATGGTTTATTCAGTTATGTAGCGGGATTAGGAAATTAATTTTCATTCGGACGAGTAGCGAGGGAGAATGTAGGTCAATATTCCTAGTCTTTAGTCATTTTCATTTATAATGTTTTACATTGCTGTAGTATCTTTCGGCAGTCGTCCAGGAATGGACCGCAGTTCTTGTGATGTCACCACAATACCATTGTCACTGTCGGATATTCTTCTACATTGGCAGTCGCGAGGACAATCTGAAATGTATATTTAAATAAATACAATAGAGGTTTTGCACCATCACGTGATGGCAGCCATGTTGGTGGCAGGAACAATGACATTTGTATAATCATGTGAAACATTAAATCCCAAAGGAATAACATCCTATTGTTCCTGCCATCCAACATGGCTGCCATCACGTGATGGTGCAAAACCTCTATAACAATACAATTTACCAACAAGCCACAGAAAAGTCTGTTCCATACCTGTAAACCCTTCATTATCACAAATATCTACCTATTATGAAGACAAGCGTAAGCCAAAGCCGATGAGAAATGCAGCACACAGACGAAAACATCACAGTTTTTGTTATTTCCCGTATTTAGCTTCAAATTCTAGTTCCTTCCATTGTTATCTTATGCCTGGCCTAAGAAGAGTGGTAATCGTATTCGATGCGTGGGCTAGTTGTGTTGATTAGCTGCCTCAACAGAAATCTCATTAGAAAAACAAAATAAGAAACACTATTACAAGCATTCTATGTTTATAAGATGGAAATTAAGCGTAAGATGGAAAAAATGGAGTAGCGTAAGCGTAACAGCGTGTTTAAAAACCAACCACCGAACTGACCGACCTAAAAAACAACCAGCCAATCAACCAACAAAGCAACACACCAAACAAACAAACAAACGAACAACAATCCAATCAACCAACCAACCAAACACACAAACGAACAACTCACCAATCAACCAACCAAACAACAAACCAAACAACAAATTAAACCAAACAACAAACCAAACAAAAAAAACAAAACAAAAAAAACACGAACAAACGAACAAACACTGTGGTCCCGTTAGTCAAATGAGTCTAACACAGAACAAATAGAGGCACCGATATTACGTCGTGATTTACCTTGTACGCAGGCGTCATCTTCATTACCTTAAACAATAGAAAAACAGTAAGTAAAGAACGGGTAGTAAGCCATCTCGCACCCAGATCCCATTTGTTTCCTACTGCGCATGCTCGACGAAAACATATTGGATAATCCAATTTTGTTTAATTTTGATTGGCTAATTATTTGCACAGGGATTGAGAATTTGCAGCAGATGAAATGTAAAGAAACCTATTAAATCATCTCCGAAGGTAGCCTCCTCCGCAGGCATCTCTAATTTTTGAAAAATCAGATTATGGGCTCCCTGTGGCAGGTGAAGAAAAGAAAGGGAGATTGGAGCCGAGAGAGAAGAGGGAGAGAAAGGAAGAGATGCCTGCCAAAAATCGACATGTTGTCGCCACTTCGCGCAGGTTTTTGTGCGCATAACAATATGTATTTGGGGAGGGGTGGGTCCGATTTTAGGCTATCATCGCCGGATCAAGATCGCAAGCCCTGAGGAATATAACAATTTGAAGCTCACTTTTTCAAGCTGCCGTCAAACTGGTGTATAATTTTCTGGCTTTGACTCTTCTGGGCCGATTGCAATGTATATTCTATTGAGCACGAAGTAATAAAAGAAACAACTTTTAGTTGTAATAATGGACACAATCGGGACACGATTTCTTCGGTCAAATTGCAATTTACATGGCTTTTGGTTGGTAAGGTTCTCGCAAAGGTTTTCGACTAAATCAACTGCAAAGGTTTTCGTCGCACTCGATATCTATGTATACGGTATGAAACACAATATATTTGCATATTATGGCTCCGTTCGTGTGTATCACGCACGACCGCTAAAACTGTGATAGTTACAGATTCAATCAAACTCGTTAATCAAAACATAAACGAGTGATTTTCGATCTACTTCAGATACATATAAACTAACATGCGACTGTATGAAATAAATGTGAAGTAAAGTGGTAAGCTGTAGTGCTAAGTGTGCACGCCCTACGAGGGAAAGAGAAAAAATCTCTGACCCAAGTGGGACTCGAACACAACGACCTCCAGGTTACATGTCTGGCGCTCTACCAACTGAGCTATCAAGTCAGATGAGAGCAATGAAATAACCCGTGGAAATAAGAATCAACGAGCGCCCATCAATGAGCAGAACGAGCGTGTTTGTGGTAATTTCAACTGAGATTTTAACAGCTTCGTTCCGACGTGTTATTTTCACAGCTTCGCCATGGAGTATAAACGCTACTGCTACGTATATAATAAAAACTAGCTACCGCTTACGGGTTCCAGGGCAGTTGTCTTGGCATTTCTTCTTGCTCGGCTGGTTTTCGAATAATCGAAATATCTTATCAATTTTCGCCTAGATCAACGCCGGAAATGTCGGCGGTACCATTTGGAAGCAACTCTGCCTCTATTTTACACTCGATGGAAATTTGATTCACATTCGCTATATATATATATATATATATTAATGGCGACTTTTGTCCCGACGGTATCTAGAAATCTTTGATCTCCTCAGTTTTATAATTGTTTAGCCCGTGCGAAGCGGCTGTGGTTGTTTGGCTGTTCGACAATTCCATCGGTTCCTCAGTCAATCTTCTCTAGCCTTTTCGATATGAAGTTCTTCAGTTCTGCCCTCAAATTGATATAAACTTCATCTTCTTTTTCCTCAATATTGTGTCGTTTCTCCGCCTTTAATAACTTCCTTCAAAGTCTACATATTCGATGCTGCAATGAGTTGAATACAAAAATTTCCGAAGGGGACCCGTTTAGTTTGGGAAGTTACAATTACCTCCCTAGGGTACCCCGGGACCAGTGACAAGTCCTTGGGGAACAGCGACATGTCCATACCCATCGATTCTTTCTTCTTTTTTTCTCTCTCCTCCCCTCCCCAGTCCTCCTCTTCCCTCCCGGAGTCACAGGTAACCCAATTCACGATTTTTAAAATCTGATTTCTTCGAAAATTAGAGATGCCTACGGAGGCTACTCCGAAGGTAAAGAACACTGGTAAACGACAAGAGCTTACTAACCCAGGGATAGAATTCCCAAGTAAACAGGCGCCAGTGAGGCGCTCTCTCATGTAAACGACCAGTTCCACTGACCCAAGCGGTATCACTGATGAACTGCTGGTGGTTACATATAGTCCAGGTTCCCACGTCGATTTGACAAAGGGCAAGCTCAACTAACACAAAAGAAAGCTGCTGGACCGAAGATAACTACTACTGTATGTGCTGCAAAAATTCCCTTGTGCTAGCAAGTCACACGCAGGATTTCAATATTCAATCCCAAAACTACAAATATACCGGCGATAAATACAATGATGGGTTATTTTCTGCCACTATTAGAAGCAACAGGAAATGGTGCAAATGTTTCAAAAAGAGGAAAATTAGGATTGAATACCCTTGTCCCATAGGTTTCCTTGTGTTCTCTGTTGTTTTGCGCCAGCCGTGAAAAATACCAAAACTGAGCTGCCAATTCCGTTTATCTTCGATGCTTCACCGCGAACACACATGAAGTTAACTCGGAGTAGAACACCCAGTGACAGTCACAACAATGGGCAGTGTCACGCCAAAAGGACACGGATGATATAAAATGTAAATATCTTTTGAACATTTTCTATGTTTCATATACCTGTGGTGCTTTTAGAATCTGCATCATGAGCGCCATATTTTGCTACTGTATATTGTACTGTCTATTTCATGAAATTGACAAGTGACTTTGAAATCCAAGACCAAATGTACGATATTTTTAAATATGGGATCGATAGTAATTTTAAGAAACGCAACTTATTTTCTATCATCAGATGATTATTTTAAGGTATAACTTTGTGCTATTGCTAAGCTACGAGGGGCAGAATGACTGCAGAAAAGGCATTTTTTGACCAAAAAGTGATTATCTTTTTCATATTCTTTTATTTTTTTTTAACTCTTCAATGCCAGCAGGTCTGAATAAATGTCATACATCAAAATCATCCCCTGTGATAGGATTCCTAAATTTGGTGGGCATATTGGTACATGCTGGCCTTTGAATAAAAATCATGCAGATTTCAAATCTGATTTTTCTTGTCAATTACTTGAAAACGGCATTTAATTTTAGGAATTGAATACAGCGGACCATGTCAAGAATACAATAAAATATCATGAACGCCATTATACGAATTATTTAACTTCAACGTCGCCGCGACTTTTTTGCCAGAAGCGGCCAAGTTGATGTATCAGGCATCATACCGGCTTAAGCGAAGGTAATATTCGCATAATATTTAGTATGCGCAGAATAACCGGACTAGCGTCTGGATCGGATTGTCTCAGAGCCTTATATTTCGTCGAGCATGCGTAATAAGAACAAATGGGCCTGGGTACGAGATTGCATGGTTAGTAACTATATAGCCATGCAAAACTCGAAAGATAATCAGCAATTACACATTTGATTGGCAAAAATGAGAGAAGGTTTAGCACTTGTGAATGATTCAAGGCAATATCTTAGTAAAACAAAATGATTATTATCGAATAAGAGTTGGTGTCCGGTAAAACCACAGTAGAATGTTATTGAGCCTCAGGAGTTTTACCTAAAACTATTTCAAATATTTGTAAAAGGTAAGGAAGTGCTTAAGATATTTTTATGTCTTCATGTTATAGAAAGTTCATAAGAAAACATTATGTTGAGGATGAATAGTAATAGTTTTGGATATTCAACAGTCGACAACCTTTAGACTACATTGTGCAGATGCGAACAATATGTCCTGTTTGTGAGCTGTCTACTATTACAGCTATTAGCGCTGCTTCTTATTAACAGTATCTAGTGCCTCGTTTCCTAGGGATGTATCCAACAGACAAATATACTGTCTTCAGAAGTGTAGTTTTGTTAAGCGTTAACAGAGTACTGTTTGTTAGTATGAAAACAATAACGGCACCTTTACTTCAGCGCCTCAAATACTCGCCACATCACTGATGAAGGATTTGATGCCATACCAACAAGTGTTTCAAGTAACACCGTTAGAGCACGGAGCTAAAAAAACGTGTATTTGTTTTACTATTAAAAACATTAGTTTGAATGTGTAATTCTATTCCATTCTTATTATAGACATTCAGTAGATATAGCTTCAAAGTGAATATGTTTGGCAAAGAAAATTAGCAAGCCCATCCTAAAAGACCAAGAGGTGCTCCTTAAGGCGAGACAACGGCAGCTCCCCCATCCCCTTTTTGTCCGGGTTTGCATTTCTCTCTCCAGAAGAATCGCTCTTTATACTTACCTTTCAGCATCTGATAGTAAACTTGAAATCCATTCCGGACAGTATTACCATTGGATTTGAACACCAACGTTAGTCTGTTGGTCAGGGATTCGATAATCTCTGGATAACTGAAAATGTAATTCATTTCGATTATTTGTTTATTTATTCATTTGATAGAATATATATCAATACTTATTTTAAATGCAACTTCAAAAACTCATGAATAATTAATGATCATTTTGTCCAATCAGATGAAGCAAATCAGTCACGTGCATGCTCCTTTATACCTGATAAAATCTCATCATTCTAAAAGGCCCGCGGAGGGATTTGAATTATGTCCCAGAGGGAAACGGGGTTAATGATTGAGACAATGGATAAGCACCTTGCAACTCTTGGAATTTCTATTGATGTTTCAGCTTTCTCATTGAATTGCTAATTAGGATGAACGTTTTATATAAAGAATACTAATGAACATGAAATGTTATATAAAGTTTCATGCTAATTAAGAATTCACTGATAAAAAGCCAAAGATAGCAAAAAGTACACGGAACATAAGGTACCTAGATAATAACTTTTGCACTAAATTTACTAATATCAGCAGACTACCGTGATACACAGATAATATTTTTTTAAATGAAGTTCTCCAACTACCATTACTTGTTTACCGAGCCACTGTTTAGTTCCAATTATTAAACCAAACTCAAAGCCGTAAAATAATAAAAACGTGCATTAAACTTACATATTTTGTGCCGGAGTCAAACATTTAGAGTCATGTCAGTCACATTGCTTTCCAAGTCTTGAACTTTATCGAGGTAAACCACGACACCAAATCCTTCAAGTGCAGGTTCTTATTGCATTGCGAAACGCCGCTTCAAACAACATAGTATGGTAATTTCTTCATGTCATTCCCTTGAGATGTTCGTAATTGCAGGCGGTGATTACTCGAATATTTTGTATGGCGTTGTGAATACAAAGGTTCAATGGTTCATTAAGTACCCATTTCCTTGAGATGTGCGTCTTTCTTTCATTGCATTCTTAAAGCGTTTTTGAAGCCGTTTAAAACACTCACAGCACGTGTTTTATCAAGTTTAAAAATTCGAGGGCTGTTCGTGTTTTAAACAGTACTTAAATCAGTGTTGGTTAGCGATCTCACGTCTTACTAGGAAGTTGGAGAGCATATCGTTAACAAGTTATTTGAATAGTTATTTTAATAGGATTAGCTAAACTTCCGAACTAACTTATGTGCTGGCCATTGTAGAGATGGTTTCCTATTCGACACTTTGGAAAAGAGTAGGGGATTGGGGCGAGGGTGGACTCGCAAAGGCGCTTGGGAACGTTACAGGGGACACGCATCGTACAGAATACAAACAAACACTGCGAATATCGCAATGAACTCATCGAATACAAGCAGAGAAAGTGAAATAAGCTTGAAAGAAGACACTGTACCAGAAGTAAAGCTCAAACAGAAGTGACCATAGCCTGCTTGCAGGCGGTGGAGGGTGTTTTTTCGCGCAGCAAACGGATCACGGCCGCCATATTGGCCGAGCGTGATTGAGATTTGGGATCGAATGACAAAAGGAGGGGGATGGGGGTGGGGGAGAACAAGCATATCTGAAAGACCGTTAACTTGTAACCCATTCTTAATTGACCAATAGGAGTCGACGTGTGACAGCCTGCCAATTTTGATTTGGTTTGATTGAAATGCGTGCAATATTCAAAAGAAACTTCGCTCGCTGTCAAATGCAATGCAAAATGCTAGTAAAATTGTCAATTGGTTCTCAGATACGGAAATTTCAATAAAACCAGCTATTTTTGTTCAAAATTCTCCATGGAAAGGACTGCGACAGTACCGCTTCAGTTATATATGTAGACAGTTCGGTTTTAGCTTGTTGCGTTCGCCCCATCAGTCTCTCAAAGAGTTTGCAAATCCTCCGAAATACATACATTTAATACAAGCTTCACAAAGGCGTCCAGCACCGCAGTCAGGTGCCATACAAGCGGCTGTTTCCTTTCTTAAAAGAATTAAGCTCGCATAAAGATAAATACAGGATCGAAAAATCTCTAAACTTCAAAGAAAACTCCGATGGAGACAATGTTTTGTCTGGAACTCGATATTGAAGTACTCGTGGACAAACAAACTACGAGTGCAAAGTATACAGGTAAATGTTGTGATCGTCTTTCTCTGACAACTCGAAGTCCATCTTAGTGAATGTTTGCCGAAATAAATGGATGACCGTTGCATAAATGTATTGAGGCGGATTTCTGATTATTTCCTAGTTCAACGGCCGTGAAGTCAATAGCCGGATTGCATCTCTGCAATTTGGTCGACAACAATACTTTTCAGTGGCGAATTAAATCACGGTTCGTTGTCAAGTTCTCTTTACCGTAAATATCATACTCTTTCCAAACCTGTCGAAAGCACAGCCAGAACGGCAGGTTGTTAAATTCTAAGACAAAATAAAGGCTCTGTATACTAGCTTCCTCCTGCTCTGTTTTCAAAGTACCTTTACCCAGCCGCGGAGAAAGAAGCGAGCAGCTGTGTTCTCTCTAGAAAACCTCTGAAACCAGGGTTAAGGTGAAGGCGATAACTTTGAAAACGGAGCAGGAGGAAGCTATATACAGAGCCTGATATTTACGGTTTACGAAATACTCGACAACAAACCTCTCGCAGTTCGCCGCCTTCGGGGCTCTTTCTCCCTGGCTATTCTCTCTAGAAAACCTCTGCAACCAGGGTACTTCACCTTACTCTTCAAAAAAGACAAAGCCTTTTGTATTATTCGCCATATTTTATCAACTGCAAGCTCACTACACAACTCTTATTCTAGTTACGCCGCTTCGATAGCTACACTTATTCCTTTCAGTTCTTGCTTTCAACACTTGCCGCGATAAGCTTTGATTGACACCGTTTCAGCCAATCATATACCCCGTACGCTGGTGGACGGGATCTATTACCTTTGTACTCAGAAACCAGGGGTTTTCGTGCAGGCGGTCTTTCAGATCTGCTTGTTCTCCCCCACCCCCCTCCCCCCTCCATTTTTCATTCGGCCAATATGGCGGCCGTGATCCGTTTGCTGCGCGAAAAAACACCCTCCACCGCCTGCAAGCAGGCTAAAGTGTCCAGGAAAGGGTTCATAAAAGCCAACTTATTAGAGCAGAGCAAAGAAGTGAAAATTACCGTGGAAAGGGAGTTAGCAGCAGTAAAGCGAAGTTGTGTGGCCGAATGCTACGATCCGAACACGTTTTGCTTTAGCCGATTCCTACGTTTCCCATCATGGATTTATGATTTTAAAGTTGTACTTTGTAACTTTAAACAGGCCCTGTTCTGTTCTTGGGATTGTAGGGTGAAGAGCCGGGAGGAGTTGGTATGTAGTCAATCGCTACAAATACATGTCACCCTCGCGGACTCAAGTGGTTTAACCGGTTTCCCAAAGTAACAGCGGTGATTTATTGGAGATAATAACTGGATATATCAACTGTATATATCTCTGTTATTGCTTAATCATGTGGCTCCGTTAAGGAAATAATTCCTAGACGATATTTATATTTAATAAATTTAACTCCGCTTCTCGTCCGAGGTGTAAGACACATTTTGTTGTCGAGTCAGACTCGCGGCTATTTCTCTTGTCAGTAGTTATTCACGGCCTACAATCCCATGAACAGAACAAGACCTGTATAGCTAAAGTTACAAAGTATTTAATACTTTAAAGTGACAAATCTATGATGGTGGGAAACGTAGGAATCGGCTGAAGCAAAACGTGTTCGGATCGTAGCATTCGGCCACACGACTTCGCTTTACTGCTGCTAACTCCCGTTCCACGGTAGTTTTCACTTCTTTGCTCTGCTTTAATAAGTTGGCTTTTATGAACCCTTTCCTGGACACTTCTGTTTGAGATTTACTTCTGGTACAGTGTCCTCTTTCAAGCTTATTTCACTTTCTCTGCTTGTATTCGATGAGTTTATTGCGATATTCGCAGTGTTTCACGCATGGCATAAGTTACCTCAAAATCGATCACTCGAAGGGAGCCAAAACTATATAAACCAGCGCATTTTGTTTAATTATCTGTCAAATTTAACGAAATTTTCGTATGTAATATTAAAATGAAGTAACGTCTGTAGGATCAAACACGTTGGTATTTTGACGTTATTGTGACGTCATAACGAACGACTCCTTTTAAGGTCAAATTCTGCGTTACCTATACGTTTGAAATAAAGCATGTTATAATAACAACATAAATATGTGTTTTCGATTGCCGCAATTTTAAAGTCTCTACGATAAATATATGCTGAGTTATTAAGAACTGAAGATTCCTGTGACGTCACATTTTCTGACGTCATGGGTCTGACATCAGTCATGCTTTCTAAATTGAAGAAACATAAAAAGACCATATTGCGGCTATTCAGTGTACAGTAAGTACATTTCCTCTTTAAAACCCGAAAAGTACTCGAATAGCTATTTTTAAAAGACGTTTTCAAGAATATATGACGTCATAATGACGTATCCTCTTTTTCACTCTGAATTTTATAGTATTTCCTCTCAAAAACTGAAAATTCTAAAAACATACGGATGTGGGTACCGATTTACTCTTTTGATTGCTAGATTATCATAAACAAATATTTTAAACTCTAAAAGATGAATGAAGAAGTTATTTTGTAAATGGTTCTGTATTGAATATTTCCCGCCACATTTTTGGCGGGAAAATTAACAAACATGACGGGAAATCGAAAATATAAAATTTACTGATTTTAAAGGTAATTGAAAACATCGACAAACCTATTATAAATGGATACATGACGTAACTGTGATGTCATCAAGATGTCTACGGTAGTTCATATCATCGGATCTTGTTTTGGTCATCGGTCTGCATCCTCCCACAAAAAAATCAATCTTCTACGTTGGAAACTTTTGAAAATATAGCAAAGTGATCGATTTTAGGGTCATTTGTGCCAAGCGTGTTTCTTTGTATTCTGTACGATGCGTGTTCCCTGTAACGATCCCAAGCGCCTTTGCGAGACAACCTTCGCCCCAATCCCCTACTCTTTTCCAAAGTGGCCAATTGAAAGAACACGACGCATTCCTATCCGATATGTGACTAGAAAATTAAAATAAATACAGATAATCTCCTTGCGGAAGTTAACGTTTTAAGAGAGGATTTTTCTAATGGCCGTATAATAGTTGAAACATCGTGAAAAACTACTGAGCCCGCAGACTAATTTGAATTCCATTCAGTCGCTTTCGATGAACACTCAATTACTACTGTTTATTAGTCACAACATAAATAACATAAACTCTTGACTAAGAGTTGTTTTAGCGTGGCACAAAGTTAGTTTCTTGCTTTTCTTAGTCAGCCATTGAACCGCCTTGAGTTTGGTGCATGTTACGATATTCAGGTCTAGCCCTGACGAGAGACCAACTTTGCTTTTAAATTTTCGCTTAGGATTAACACTACAATTTAACTTTCACCATTCAAAAAGCAACCCTAATATCGTGAAATCTTTGCTGAAATCGATTTTAGGTCGGCACAAAACGCAGTATTTAGCATGTTAGTGTTTGGCGCCCACAACGCGGTTTGTCCTCTTAAGATGGCTCGCGAGTATTGTGACAGCCACATTGGCATCATAAAGATTCGCACTTTTCAGCTGGAAGTTTTTGGCCGATCTTTGAGATATTTTGGACCATGTATTTCATGATATTGAAGAAAAGTAAACATCAAGATACATGCATTATTTGATCGCAAATAAGATTTGTGTCTCTTGTTGCCATGCTAACAGAGCTCAGCACAGACTGCGGTTTGCCTTAGTTATTTATAACAGGAAGATTGAAGACATATATATATATTTTGGGAGATATAGGTGCTTCTTTCCTCCCCTTATTTTGATGTAAAATGCGAAAATCTTAAAAACGAGGCGATAAATTTGTTTGAAATTGTTGTTATAGATTCACTAATACACGAACATTGTTGGTAACGAGTTTCAATAAAATCGATGAAATGGAAACTTATACAGCAAAAGTGATATAAATGTTATCACAAAATATCATGTTCACCAATTTATTGCAAAGGGTCAGGCAAATATGATCGACGACTCCAATTCTACCCCGTGATCTATAGTTTAACACCATGGGAAACTACTGTTTTAACTGCAAATAAATCGAGAAAACGGGACGGAGTATATCACTAGATGAATCACGAAAGGTCAATTAACTTGTGAATATTTGGTAAAAAGCGGCAATTTTGAATTGATGTAAATATTTAAAAATCTAAACGAAATATATGTCCTCGTTCGCGAATATATTGTAGAAGAACGTATTTTGTAACGTCATGTGCAATTTGATTTAGTTTCATGAATACCTTTTTGCCCACTGAGGTCGGGAATTTAGCTGTTTGAAGCCTTCATAGTCACTCCTAATCCTTTGCTCTTCGAGCTTTCTATTTAAGCGCAAAAATGTACATTTCGCAAAGTCCTCACGTGTACCCAGTCAGCCGTTTAATAGCACATAATATATATTTTTCATTTGAGTTATAGCTATACTAAGTTCCAGGTCATCCATTGTCATTATTGTGCCAACCAGATATCCATTGGTTCCTGATATAAAGCGGCCTTTTGAAATCATGGTTGGTCATGTAATGTTTATCAACACGAAACATCGCTATAGCCAGGATAAGGGGAAAACATTTAATTTGTACTTTAAGTAAGACAATATATATAACTGTTTTTTTGTTGTTGTAAGCATTTTCAGTTACTTTTAAATTTGAAACAAAACATCAAAAAGCCATAACCCTTCCAATTCTTCGTTTGCAACTGACGTCATGGCGGCCATGTTGGATGACGTTAACAAAAGATTCCTCGTTCGATCAACCATGAACAAAAACAATTTTATTGTCATCCATTTATTGTCATCCATTTGCCTAGTCCCTAGGCCTTCTGGCTTGGTATTTTGGTTGTAATGGCTTGTGACGTCACTGCATACATTTGCTCGTGAAGAGCTTGAGCAAATATCAAAGCATGGGTTTGATTCTTTAAGAGAGTGTTGCTTGGATTTGAAAAGCATGTTTGCCTGATTTGGCGTAGCGGAAACCCGCTCTAGGTGAACATTGCGTTGAGTTTCACGGGTCAACAACTTCTATATCCGTTTGACAAAGCACAACAAGTTCATTCCACTGGTAGAAACTAAAGATGGCTCGATCTTGCTGCTGTCTGTCACTCTTCTCTGTTAACATCGGGCAGCGAATCCAAATATCTAAGATGAACAGCTTGAGAAGCGAAATGCCAGGTATGTTGTTGAATAAAGGTGAATAAAGTCTACTTCACGAGTGAGTTATTAAATTACTTTAAAAATACACGATATTCGATAATTTAAATATTAATACTCCCACTACATTTTGCCAGGTTTTACCATTTGAAACTATACAAACGTCAACCATTTTAGGATAAGAAAACTCAATGTGATTTTCCTATCACCTGATGCATGCAAATCTTTGAACTATCTTCTCCCTTGTCATCAAGAGTGGTCGCCATCTTGGGTCCATTTTTTTGCGAATTTTGGGGCCCAGCTGGGCGAATTCTGCTAGGCCTTCTGGTTGACAGTTGGTGACGTCACAAGCCATTACAAACCACAGGAATCCCATTAACCCACTCAGATAAAATACCAGCGAGAAGGCCTAGGGACTAGGCTGGGTCGCCACGTCTTTGTCATCTGAATCTCTGCGGATTGATTGCAAATCAGGTATTGATATCAGCAAAACCTATTTGCAAATGCCATTTTCCACCTTCAATCGATTGTCGATCTTTCGAAAACAGCGATTTTAAAGATAGCTTGCTCTCCAGCATCCATGGCAACGTCTTTCCCATGGGGATCACGCGCTCAATTCATTATGCAATGAAGTATTAGGCAATGAAGTATTATATCAGCACGTGACTGTTAGCTGCAAAGGGCCTATTGATTGCAAACCAGCAATATGCTAAATTTATCAATGTAATTAAATTAGTTTTTGTCATACACGCTGATGAAATGTACGAGTTTTCACATGGTGATTTTGAAGGTTTCAACCAGCTAAATGCGCAAAAATGTTTTCATTAAACGAAATGAATTTCCACATGGTGCCTCAAAATATGTTTCACTACAACATATTCGCGAATGAGGCCACAGTTTCTGTTTCGATTTTTAATTATTTACATCAATTTAAAATTGGCGCTCTTCATCGAATATTCACAATTAACTGGTATACTCCCTCATGCTATTTCGATTTTCTTATAGTTAACACAGTAGTTTCCCATGGTGTTAAACTATAGATTAGGCCAAGAAAAAAAGACATTTATAGTCCGAATTTAAAAAAAAATCGGAGCGTGTGGCCCTTTTTTTGTTATTTCTAACTTTTCTATTTCCTGCCTAAGTGGTAAATCTCTTTTAATATATGTACTTGTGTTGCTGAAAATCTCTCGCGTTTCCATACCATGGTCTGTTTCCCTTCTGGATGCATTCATTAAATAACGGGTAAAGGTCCCCAATTTATAAAGTCAAATTGCAATTGTTACCACAATAGAAGCACCGCATGGATCATATCAAATACAACAAAGTTCTCGAGGCAGATTCTATTATAGGACCCGATAGATTATATAACAAATAATACAAAATGGAGGCGGCCTAAAAAAAGGAAGCACGCGGGGACAGGATCCCATTACCAGGAGCGTCCATCTTCCCCATTGGGTCTGTTCCCAGTAGATGTGGCTATATTTAGAATTGCATTTCGCGCGAAATACACAAAGGCCATGTTGTCTTAGCCAAACTGATAGCTAACGTAACTTCTCATTGTTATTCGTTATCATTCTTCTCACTTTCAACGCGGGAATACGAATTGCTGGTTTTCACTCAATCCCCAGAGATTCAAATGACAAAGGGCATGGCGGCCATGTTGGTGCCCCAACAAAAGAAGCTAACGAGGAATCTATTGTTTAAAAGCACCAATATGGCGGCTATGACGTCAAGTGAAAACCAGCAATTCTAAATATAGCCACATCTACTCCTGTGCTGGGAGCCTAGCCCATGACATAGAAACGCTCCTGGTAATGGGTTCCTGGCGGGGACGATAAACACGTGTTTTTAACTTGGTCTTACGGGGTAGAATTGGAATCGGCGATCTTAGTTGTCTGACGTTTTGCAAGAAATTCACGAACATAATATTTTGCGGTAACATTGTTCTATTTTGCTATAGAAGTTTCCATTCCATCTATTTTATTGAAACTCGTTACCAACAATGTTCGTAGGTTAGTTAATCTATAACGAGGAATTTTAAAGAAATGCATCGCCTCGTTTTTAAGATTTTCGCATTTTACGTCAAAATAAGTGGTCGAAAAAATCACTTATATCTCCAAAAATATTATATATCTTGGACTTCTGTTTCGTCTTTACTATTTAAGAAATAGAGAACATTTCCCGTGTTTCTATAGAGTTATAGAAACACGAGTGGGAGTTTGGGAGAACGAGAAATGGCAGTGGGAACACGAGCCCGAAGGGCGAGTGTTTCCACAGCTATTTCGAGTTCTTCCAAACTTCCAAAATTGTTTCTATAACTCTATAGAAACAAGGGAAAAAATTTTCTATTTCCTTTATAAAATAACCCACAGAAAATAAGTACAACAAAGGAAAATCGCGCGTTTATTATGATCATCAAAACATAAATTCTCGTAACTGTGCAGTCGTACGTCATGAACTTATCCCATGACTAAATCAGTCAGTTTTGTCAATCCGATTCAGTGAGTTTGAAAACAGTTCCCCAGCTACGAAAAACCTTTTAATTGGAGCCCAAAATTAAACAGAATGGTGAAGAAAAAGAACCTCTACGGACTAATGCTAAACTGACTTGATTGACAATACACGAAAGCACGTAATGTTCAACAGTTCATTTTGCCTCATGGACTTTACGGCGTGGATCAAGCGGGCGCCGGTTTTCGTACCAAACAAAGTTTGTAAGAGATCAAGACGTGTTGCAAGAAAGGAGGATATTTTGGATTTCTCTTTAAAATATAGAGCTACAAAGCATGGAAGTCATCACTCGGGTCATCAGTTGTTTTGTACATTCTGTCTTCCAAGGACTAGAATAGTTCTTTGTCGATTCGCCGTGTGTCATGCCTCATGCGGTCGCATACGGACGGCAGGTTGTTTTCATCAGACACTTCAGGCTTGGTCAGATTTCCTTGCCATTCTCATCCTCTACGGCACCTGTAGAGAGTCATACTGAACCGTACATTCCTAAATTAACCAAGAGTAGTCGAAAGGGACGGCGTTGGATGGAGTTTTAGCATCTGTACCAGACTGTAGCACTTGGATGTTGATAAACTTTGTCAGGTTTGTGCTCCTCATTTTGGTGTATTTTTGATTTCCATTTCTATTTCAACCTCTATTTTGTGCATCTAGAAATATTTAATACAGGATTTTTTTAAGTTTTCTGGCTTAAATCTACCAAACAATAGTTTTTAATTGAGCTTAGTCAGCCAAAATAGACTGTTTTGGCGAAAATGATTGTTTAATATCGCAAAATTGCGAGCAACGCCACTTTGTCCACAGAAATGTATGTTGTAATTCGTACTTTGAGATTGTTTTGAGTTCAATAAAACATCGGCTTGTTCCTAAACTAACAACACATTGTCGTTTCTTACAATACTGTAGCTGGTTCTTCGTCGAATTGAATTTAGTGCTCAACATTTTTAGAAAAGTGTAGGAATTATTTCGCCGAGTTTCAAATTGAGTTCAAGGCCACGATGCCGGCATTTTTGCCGTGTTTCTATAGAGTTATAGAAACACGGCTTTCAACCAATCAGAGCGCCTATTTTCTGTGGGTTATTTTATAATCTTCAATATCAGGAAACATACGGTCCAAAAAATCTCACAGAACAGATTACGTATGAGTGGGATAAACTACGGCATGTCCGTATAGTCTTACGGTAACCGTGCTGTACCGTACTTCTGTAATTTGATTGGATCAGCGGAACAAAAACAATAGGGAAACCATTTCAATGTAACGGCATGCAGTACAGTAACCGTGCTGTACCGTACTTCTGTAATTTGATAGGATCATCAGGACAAAAACAAAAGGCAAACCATTTCAATGTAACGGCATGTAGTACAGTAACCGTACTGTACCGTACTTCTGTAATTTGATTGGATCAGCAGGACAAAAACAATAGGCAAACCATTTCAATGTAACGGCATGCAGTACAGTAACCGTGCTGTACCGTACTTCTATAATTTGATTGGATCAGCAGGACAAAAACAATAGGCAAACCATTTCAATGTTACGGCATGCGGTACAGTAACCGTGCTGTAGTCAGTGCTCTAGTTTGTCCCAAGCTCTAGGTTCTTACTCACCTCACGCCACAGTATCGACCAATCAGAGTTGCAGATGTACCTTCGCCGTCATGAACTTCCAAGAAGTCCGCTGAACAGCGTGGACTCGTTTCAAGTTCGAATTCATGAAACTTTAAGTCAATCACGTGACCCCTCGTAGCCTCGATTGTCCACATGCACGCGATGTTGTTGCTATAGTAACCAGGGTAATACGGGGACAGCACGTAACCGCTATTGTTTGTCAGGATCTCACTACAGGCTGTCAATTAAAAACGGTTTGAGGAGTTAAAGAAACGACAGAGTTCAAACTAAGGAATATACAACAGATTCGATATATTTAAAAGGTATGAAATACATTTCAATAACGTTAATTATTCCCAGTACGGAATTCATTCAAGAAATTTGCGGTAAGTGACATTTACCTCGAATATTAATATTTCAAACTATTATTGACACAAAGCTATACAAACTTCAACTACGCTGTGGATAATACATTTTCAATTGACGACTTAGAAAAAACGGTGAACAACTTTAGCAGGTAATACGCTCTTTACCTACCTCTAGCAGCGTCAAGTGGTGTTACATCACAGTACCCTCGTGACGTGTGAAGTCCACCTAATGCTACCAGACCTGGTCCCTTACCAGTCCCTCCTCTGATAACGAGCTAAAGATTGTATGTGAGAAAAGTTTAAAATCACATATGTTTAAAGTTTTGTAATTTCAGATGAAAGTTAATAATATGTATTTGTTAAATCATTCTGGTTTGCTTTCTTGTCCTCAAGACTACAGTGATATCCTGCAATCTCTCAATATTAGTTATAGTTAGAATTGCTATGCAGAAATATAATTATAACCAATAAAAGCTACTAAACAGTTGTTCCGTTAAATGAAACTGGCATCTGCCTGTCATGGCCTACATGATGTACTTGATCTTGACCAAGCTGAGTCAATAGCTTTGAATGAAGGCTCATGCGGGGGCAACTTTCCTCATGCGAAAAAGCTTTTAGCGAATTCTCCCGCATATAGCCTCCGTTCAGAGTTCATTCCAGCTCATCCGCTAGAATACGTATCTTTCCTATTCATTGAAGGATTGACTTCTAAATCTGGATCAAGAGTTAAAAATACTAGCCTGAAATACAGCCGCCTCCTCGGCTCGTTCCCAGGGATCACTTCCAAAGAGAGACCTCTGAATTGATTTGACATTAATCGTGTCCTGTGACGTCACTGATTTTATGCACATTACGAGTGGGACTCGGGCGAAGCAGTGGCCCTCAATCAATTTGTTAACTAAAAGTTGGATCGTATCCCTTAGTAACAACGACGCTACGCCACCAAAAGTGGAGACAAGCATAAACTCTGACTTGATTAACCTCCCGAATAATGCCAAATGTACAACTTCGAGAATTATGAGAGCTGTGCGTCTAAGGAGTTTCCATGTTAGGATTCTAAGTGCTGGTAAATATCGCATTCGTCGGACGCTTTCTTCATGGGGAAAACCTGGACACATTTGCCTCTCACCACCTGACATCACTCATCCACCCATATTATCTATCTTTTTGTATATTGAACTAAATCATGGACCTGACAACTGCACAACTAACCAAAGTAATTGCGACATCACAACACCTAATGCTGCAATATCTGGGCAAACTAAATATTGCCTTCGTTGTCTGAGTTGGAAGGCTCGCAGCTTGGTCAGTTTACATGAATTACCTGGAGGAGATTTGGTTATCAAACCTCTTAAGTTTTCGAGACTTTGCATATACGGAATCCTTTGACGTAGTAATCTCCTTACAGAGACGTGTTTATCAGATAAATACTATGATAAAGAAATTTTCCAACAAGAATATACTTTATTGAGAACTGAAAGAACATTTAAATCCGGAGGCGGGGTATTGATTGCCACAAAAAATACTAAAGAAGTGCCTATTGTCCAAGCGGAACTCGAAATTGTTTCCGTTGAATGCACTACAAGTCAAGATTCGAAAATCCTCTTCGTCAGCTTCTATAGGCCTCCCAATTCCACGTATCAATGGTTGTCTTCATTCAATAACTTTTGGATAACTGATGTAGACAATACGACAAAATCATCACAACTTCCCTAAAATCACCCCTTCGGGTGAATCTGAAGATTTGTTCTATAACAGCTTTTGCAACCACTTCCTATATCAGACTATCTTTTCACCCAGAAGAGGAAACAACATTCTCGACCTTGCCATCACCAACCTGCCGGACCAGGTTAGCAATAATCAGGTAATCGACCTTCAAGAACTAAACTTGTTCTCTGACCACAAAGTATTTCTTTTTGACTTCACAACACGGCTCAAAGAAAGTAATAAAATTAGGAGAACAGTCTACGACTATACGCGAGGAGACTTTGAAGGAATGAATCGTGCTATCGAGTCGTTTGATCTTGACTGGATAATTTAAGATTCTCCATCTGATATCAACGATGATTGGAATTCATGGAGAGATAGCTTCCTTGCCGCAGCCAATGATTTTATCCCTATCAAGACCATAAAGGGGCGTCATACAATACACTGGTTAAATAGCAGTATTTTACATCTACTTAAGCAGAAAGAAACCCTGCGTCGGGAACTTCAAGATATCAATTCTGATTCTTTTCGCGAAAATTACAGACATCTGCGTTCATATGCAAAGAAACTAATAAGATCCAGTAGGGATCAATTTTTTGGTTTGTTGAGGTCTACCCTGCAACAAATCCTCAGCGTTTCTGGTCGTTCTTCAAGACATCAACTAAATCTAGTAGCGTCCCTCAAGAAGTCACGATAGTTTCCACCAACGAAGATTCAGCTCGTGTCGGTGCCAGTAGTACACCTAAGAATGTGACCTGTCTGTTCAATCGCTATTTCAACTCCGTGTATTCCAAAACTACAGATGACGAATAGACGCCTGACTCACCTATAACTAATGTGACTGTCTCGGAGATAATCCTACTACCCAGTGAAGTATCTAAAGTGTTAAAGTCTCAGTTTAAATCCAAACAAAACTATGGACCTGATAACATATCTGCCCGCCTACTAAAGGAATGCGCGTCAAGCATCTCATACTCCCTCACTCACCTGTTTAGCAAGTCACCAAAGCTTGGAACTCTCCCTACTGAACGAAAACTTGCCAACATCACCCTTCTCCACAAGAAAGGGAACAAGAGTTACGTAGAAAACTACAGACCCATGTCCTTGTTGTGCATAGAGTCGCTAAAGTACTGGAGCGTCGTATTTGCAATCGCCTGATAGACCACATTCAAAATATGATCGCTACCAGCGTGTAACAGTTCATAACGCCATGTCGAACACGCTTCCAGTTACTTCCGATGTTCCTCTTGTGGGACCCCTTCTGTTCTTGATCTATGTCAACGACCTCCCACTATCGATCACCTCGCCCTCCGTCGAGGTGACAATGTTTCCTAATGACACCAAATGCTTCTCGGTAGTGGAATCTACAGCAGGCATCTCCCTTCTTCAGGGTGAGGTATTTAATGTGGCGACCTATGCACGCTCTTGGCGGCTGAAGTTCAATGCGAAAAAATGCAAAGTTTTAACCATTACCAAAAAAAGTAGTCTCCTACTGCCTGACTTTCCCATTGATGGTCAGGTTTTGGACCACGTTCCTAGCAAAAAGGACCTAGGCGTGACCGTTTGTACCGACCTTACATGGTGCATTCACATTCGTCAACAGATCACCAAGGCGAACCAGTTTCCTGGCCTACTCAGACGCCCTGCCGTCAAAGTTCGAACTACTAGCTCCCGTCGATGTCTGTACTTGTCCCTGGTTAGCTCGAACCTTTCCCATACCTCACAAGTATGGAACCCACAAACTATCGATCTGACGTAGATTATAGAAAGAACTCCAAGGAGGGCTACTAAGTTTATTACCCTGTTGCCCCTCCAAACAGACATCTCCTACAAATCTAGACTCTTAACTCTAAAGCTTTTACCTTTATGTTACTTGTATGAACATGACCTCATCTTCTTGTATAAGGCGAAACACGGTTTAGTAACCTTAGCTCCAGATATTTTGCCAAAGCTTGTAAACAGGGTGAATTTAAGCATCTCTCTACGTTCGAAGGATAACTCACTTGATCTTATTACTTATCAGATTCCTAATGTCTTTACCATGTGTTACCAAAATAGTTATTGTATAAGAGCTTGCCGAACTTGGAATACACTTCCATACGAACTGAGTAAATCAGATATCTCTTTACCTAAGTTTAGATGATTACTATTTAAATATTACGTGTCTGCCATCACATCTATATTTGATATCGAGAACCCTAGGTCTTGGAAGTATGAATGTCTGGAATGTCACCAGGCAAGACAGTTGACCGCACCTCTTAAATGCTGCTTTTAGGTTGAATTAAGTATTGTAATTAGAAAATGTATTGTAATTTTATTTTTCATATGAAACCAACGTAATTGGCTAACGCTGCGTTGGTTCTCCTGACCTCTATGTTTTGTTTGTTGTATATTTTACTTTATTCTATTTTGTACTTTTATTATGGCCGAAGTAAATAAAAAATGAATTAAAATACAAATGAATGTAGAAATAACTTTAGATATCTTTAAATTTTGGCAAGACGCTGAATGTTTGATTCTTACTTTGTATCCCGTTACAGCAGTCAGCGATACCTGTCCTTCCCGCCATGCATTAGTACCATTGTTGTTATCAATCCATATCGGCCTTATGGGAAACTTTGTATTATCCAGTTTCTGTAAGACTGTCAAGGATCTCGCTCCAGGTCCCCACAACTTGTATCTGAACTTTAGACATCTTGCGGCTGATACCGATGACCGTTCATAACGCGGGCTCACGATAGTTGCAGTACGTTCAGGGTCGCTTGATCGACTGGTTATCCCAAGATAGTTACCTTATAGATAGATGGAGTTAAACATAAGCAACTACAGTTTGTATTGAAAGTAAATCTCGATTACGAGTGGCCAGAATGCAATTCTTAGTTCGGTAATAATGTCGTATTTAATATTTTCACATTAAGAGATTCCCCGCCACTTTGTACTTGTCGCATATTATATTTATCATATTTATAGAAATGTAAGACCAATTGTGTAATGGTAAACACCAGCGTGAATGGGGCAAGTCAAATCGTGTTGATTTGCTCTACTCCTGAAAGCCCACGTGTCACCTGGTAATTACAACCATTTAGTTCCGTCATAAGGATTTACTCCCATACAAAAGCTATACGGTATGAGCCGCTGGATATATAGGGTCGGGATCTTGACCTTCTAGGTCTGAGATGGGGTCCCAGTTACGCCGTCCTAAGAGTGTTGTCGGACTCATTGGATTTATTTCATTTGGAGATATTAATGATCAGAAGAGTGATGAAGAAATTGATAATCACACGCTGTGCGCGATCAAGTGTTACAGAGACTCGTACAGTAAGAGCTCTGGAGTGCTCTATATTGTCACCAATTTGTTAATATTCCAGTGTGTATGTGCGGGTATGTGCAGCTGGGTACGGTCGGGTTTTTGACCTAGGTCTACAATGGGGTCCCAGTTTCACCCTATATGCCTTATATGGGCATATTTCTGTTCAAATTGGAATGCAATGTTTTGGCCGTCTGAGCCTGAGATGGGTTATTAATATTTCTGCTCAATTTTCAAATGCAATGTTTATGGTTTTTATCTCTCTTTATTCTGAAATGGGGTACCAAATTTCATCCTGTAGTCTGAAATGGGGTAGGAAAACTCGATTTTTTTTATATCCGAAAACGGGTAGTTATAGATTTAGCGATTATGGGGTTTCTGCGGGATACCCCCATCCAAAAAATAGTGGAGTACCCCCGCCCCAAATGGAATTACCCCGATGATCCAGTGTCTTGTGCCTGAATAAACCCAGAAATTATATAACATCCTAGTAACATTATATACGTTATGGGTTTAGTCTTGAAACCGTAGACGGCAAGAAACTACATATTTAACATATTTGTTAGTAGCACTTTACTGGACTCGAACCGCAAATATCTGGAATTCTGTCACTTCTCTTTCCCGACTGTTCTATTACAGCAGTAGTGGTATGTGTTTGAACAAACTAACAACCAAAATCCTTGCCATAAAACGTTCACAATGGACCTTTCAAACAGCTATTGCTTTGAGTTTTACCAGGATAATTATGATTGACAATGTTTTCGTTAACAATGGTTATGATTGTGCATTCCTTATCTTTTTGATAACCTTGCGTCCTCGGGCATCAAAATCGCTTGGTCACCTCGGAACGAGTAACTAACACTTAATAATAGGGCCCAGTAGTTCAAAGCAAGGATAAGCGCTATCCCGAGGTTACACCGTACAGATTACAACTGAATTATCATTTAGCGCTATCCTATAGGGATAAGGTTAACCTTTCTTCCAATAACCGGGTCTAGAATGTCTTTCTACCAATAGAGGTGTTACAGTTTTTAGGATCACTAAATCAACTGAACATAAAGTAAATCAATTGAACGTGCTAGAAAAACAAGCGTTCCTGAAAACTGGATTGGTCGGAATGTGAACTAGATATCAGTAATAATTAAGTATTATCGCATATCACACGCACAATACATTGCTACAACTAATGCGACAAATCGCGTATCCCACGCCGCCGATAATCAATTCATTGACTTACCTTGTTTTGCAACACAGGATGAAGGCCGTCTGATATGATACTTATTCGTATCACCAATGGTAAGGAAGTCAATCCAGTTCAGATAGTTCCCTTGTTCATTAGCGCATGAGTAGGACATGTAAAGGATCTCCTTTTCAGCTAAAACACTGCTCCATATGTTAAGTCTGCTGATTGTTATTGATGTGTTTGTTGATAAGGTACTTTGTAGGTAGATCAATCGAAGAATCTCTCCACCTATGAACACACACAAAATGTCAGCATTCTTAGCTTAACGTTGTTGTTAAAATCAGGCGTTGTCAATGCGTTGTCAATCCATACCAGAAGGGATATTTTGTAACATTGGCTTCTGTATTCAAATCCATATATATCAGTATGCTCGCTTGATGTATTCCTATCGTATTCAAATGTCTGTATTCTTAACATGTTTCTATCGTATTCTATGACTATATCCTTACCAACATAGTTTAATTAATAATACATAACAGAATGGAAATTGTGCTTTATCGGTCCAATCCAGTTGATATTTATTTTTTACCGTAATCTACAAGATAGACCTCACAAACACTAGCCCAGTTATGCCAGTTTTTTTATGTACTGTTTAAAACACGAACAGCAGTGTTTTATCAATTTTTAGACTTGATAAAACACGTGCTGTGAGTGTTTTAAACGGCTTAAAAAACGCTTCAAGAATGCAATGAAAGAAAGACGCACATCTCAAGGGAATGGTTACTTAATGAACCATTGAACCTTTGTATTGACAACACCATGCAAAATATTCGAGTAATCACCGCCGGCAATTACGAACATCTCAAGGGAAGGACATGAAGAAATTACCATACTATGTTGTTTGAAGCGGCGTTTCGCAAAGCAAGAATAACCTGCACTTGAAGGATTTGGTTTCGTAGTTTACCTCGATAAAGTTCAAGCCTTGGAAAGAGATGTGACTGACATGACGGCAGACTGTAAATGTTTGACTCAGGCACAAAATATGTAAGTTTAATGCACGTTTTTATTATTTTACGGCTTTGAGTTTGGTTTAATAATTGGAACTAAACAGTGGCTCGGTAAACAAGTAATGGTAGTTGGATAACTTCATTTTAAAAATATTATCTGTGTATCTCGGTAGTCCGCTGATATTGGTAAATTTAGTGCAAAATGTATTATCTAGGTACCTTATGTTCCGTGTACTTTTTGCTATCTTTGGGTCTTTATCAGTGAATTCTTAATTAGGATGAAACTTTATATACAATTTCATGTTTATTAGTATTCTTGATATAAAGTCTTACATTCTTTTGTAATACCTTTGTACCCCATATTCCCCTGGTACCGAAATCAAAGCCCTCACCGGGCTTTTTATCAGGTATAAAGGAGCATGCACGTGACTGATTTGCTTCATCTGATTGGACAAAACTGTTTACTGTTATTGACAGTTGTATTAATTATCGATGTTCCTACCTCTTAAATAGTATTATAAATACTACTTGTAGACTTTGTAGTTGTAAAATGTGCTCGATAACTGCAGTAAAGTATGCTCGAGAACTGCAGTAAATGAGGTAGAATGTACGTATTTGTACGAAAGTGTATCCGTGTCTAAAGCGAACAAGTATAAGCATGGTATCAGAACGCTGCCAGCATCGTTACGGCATTTTTAGTATCGATTTGTATCTTTCTTGCATCCTTTTTTAGATACCATTTTCTCACTCTCACGCTTGATAAATATTATTTCTTTGGAGCTGGTTCCATTTTGAACACTTTCTTTTGACGAAAAATGGTCAGCTTTTGATGAAGATTTAGACATTTTTGTAAACAAATATTTCCCGCATTTAGCTAGCCAGTGGCGCGCGCGACACATCACACCATCTTCTGTCACCATCTTCTGTGATCACGTGGCGGGAAACAATTGATGAATTGTTGCCCGCGCGGGAAACATTGGATTTTGATGACTGCCACGTGACCCTGAATCAACCAATTAGAGCGTGCGTTGTGTCTGGAAAACTTATGGCTATGTAACAATGTTATTTGTTACTCGAATTTTCTTCCAAAATTAGTATAACCTTAATAGCCATTCCGTTAAGATGACAGCTATGGTTGAAATAAACGAAATCATACATACGTTTTAGCTTCTTCCTGTCGAGCACACCAAGACCTGAGTGGCGGTTGATGCCATCATGATATATTCGCCACTCTCCGAAATCGGACCTCCACGTGACGCACACGTGATGCCATTTGCGAGAGACGCTGCAACACATCACACAACATTTATATTCCTAACACTGCCACTATCTAATACTACGTTTACAGCAGTAATACCATGATCGCCTCGGATTCCTTTGTTTGGAAGTTTAACCTCGAAATTCCCTCATTAGGGAGTGCAATGAGCCCCTTCACACTGGATTGAATTACAGCTCAATCTCTTTAGTACTTGTCATAAACCCATGGTTTTATCCATGTGGGACGCTTTTGTAGTTTGCGCATGCGCAACCTGAAGCACATAAATTGCGTCACAGTCCCCTTTCGAAGTATGTTTTTGCCAGTTTATTGAATTAATTATTGAGACTGTAGTACGTGCTTCCTGTGCCGCCATGACTCAGCAAACAGAATTAAACAGAAGCACTCGCAAAACAGTCCATTTTCTCGGCGATCATAGTATTACAAAGTTATACCATCGCACCTCGACAAATTAGTGATTCAATTTTCCCGCGAGCCTCGGTAGGATTTGTAAAAGTCGCTTCCACAAATCCTCCCTCGGCTCGCGGGAAAATGTAATCACTTATTTTCCTCGGTGCTATGATATTACTTATAAATATTTGGGATAATACGTTCAGTCATAATTTATCAACAGTTGCTTATTGACCAAGAATTACTGAGATTTCCAATTGTCGCTAATTAAAAAAAATTGGTACTCAAGAAGCCGACGTAAAGTTTTTCAAATTAACATTTCAGCGGTAGCTTATTCAACGTAAAATACAAGTAAGCCCTAATGAAATGGGTTGAAATGTTAAGAAAGGAAATTATATCTTGTTTACCTTGGTAAGTTGAAAGCTGCCATTGTGTGACTGTTATCGTACTTCACAGAAACCTCTACTGATGTACTCAGAAGGAGCCAGTGGCAAATTGACATCGCCTTCATTGGGTCTCTGATAGAAAGAGCTATACTTGCATGTCTTGTGCGATCGTCCGTTAAGAGTGATATCTCGAAGTTGTTTGGCGATTTTTCTTATGAAAAAAAAAGAAGAAAAATCAATCATGAAATGGTTACTGTGAACATAGTTTTAAACATAATTTGACAATATCGTAAAAGCACCATAAACAATGTATCAGGATATAAGGGAAGCTACCTCATCAATATAGTAAAGTCACTAAGTTCCTATTGAGTTTGAAAGTACCGTACTTGCAGGAGAGAGGGAAAGGGTGTGGAAAAGGTAAATCAACTTTACTTAATGTCGGTAACTCGTGACAGTCTGGTGAGACTGATTACTTGAGCCGGACGTGGGACCTACGATTTAACTTCCTTATCCGAGAAGACGTGAAGGTATAAACATTTGCAGTTCGAGAACGAGATTATTTCACAACGGCAGCACCTTCTACTCAGCTATTTTAAGCCGACTTTGAGTGTTGGTCTGGTCGGGATTTGAACTCTCGATCTCCTGCACAATAGATAGAGCTTAAGCACTGAGCTAACTGGAAAGCGGTAGGCGGAATGTTCAGGGCAATGTTACATTCAGGATCTCCAATATTTTCTTTTGCTATTAATCGTGAGGATGAGTAGCTAGTTGTTAGAAGTGGAATATATTTTCCATGTTAAAGAACTAATTTCTAATCACTTCGGGCACGCGAAAAAGGTGTGAACTTTATAAGTGCCTTGGTTTACACAGAATTGTTCGAAGTAGAAACATCTGAAGGTTTCAGGCGATGGGCTGATACAATCCTATTGAACCGTATTAAGATATCCTCAACTGGTACATCACGCAGTCGGCGTCTTCTATTGATCGGGAGTCACGCTGAGACAATAAAAGCATCAGTTCCAGGACAACATCTCCATGCCCTTGTTCTTTGGCTATCCCATAACTATTGGTTTCCATTGCCAGGATGAATCCGTCAGGATAGCTAGATCGAGATATAGGTTTCTTACTTCAATGTAATTTGAACGGTTCATTTGAACTCAAAGCTTGCCGATGACGCTAGCGGTTAGATAATACCTACATGTGAAAACAGCATACAATGAAATTGAATATCCCGGTGCCTGTGAAGTCTCACCAATCCGATCAAGGATTAGTGTTATTTCAGGCGCGCAAAATTTTAATACTGCCAAAAAACGAATATTATAAATAAGCGTCACTTCAATTTTAGTTACACGTCGCCATGTGCTTTTATATACGCACATAAGCCTTGTTGTTCATCTAAATCTTCAGGATCACGCGCATATTGAAGGTAGGTATTCTTATGAGAGTGATAAACACAGCATTTATATATTATTCAGGTTGCAAATTACATCCAAGAAAGCATATATAATTTAGATCAAGATTACTTTCACTTCACTGATATTGCAGGCGTCTGTCATTTAGTTTTCATTCAGTTGTGTGTATCTCAAAAAGATCAATACTATGGTTATGAAAAAGCACAGACAATCGAGGAAATCGAGATATGAGACGACTTCTAAATGTATTCTGTGTTCTCAATGCAGAAGTTTCCACCTTCTTTGTAAATGGCGAATCGACTCAATACGTTGGCGAACGGGGCATCGGCGAATCAACTCGTCAGCGAAACGAACGGATTCCTGTAAACCGCAATTTACGGAGTTTATCTGTAAAAAAATTGTAGTGATGTGTTAACCAAAGCATTCGCTTTGAATCATAAGTTAGAAATTATACTAGCTTAAAGACTCACACTCGAAAGGTTGTGCTACCGGCTGTGATAATTTTCATGCTTTATTTGTATCACTAGAAATATATATCAGACTTTTGTGTAGACTAGTTGACACGTGTCATCGTCATCCTCTTTCTTAAATGCCTAACATTCAAAATGTATAAACGTATCTAATATATTCTCTTTATAGAAAAGTGTCGCAGTAGATGAGAACAGAGGCTGATATGTGAAACGTTCGTACGCAGAATGTTTCTTCGTTGCTGTTGACAACAAACGATTATAAGTAACTCCCACAATACATCATGTATCTGTTCCCGTTTAATATTTATACGATATAGGGACAGATTGAATGTTGGATGTTTCCAGCAAATTTGGTCACTTGTGCGATAGTTTGAGAAAGCAGTGCGGAATCGGGGTTTACTCTACCGCCAGATTTGGTCATTTTTGTGATATTTTGAGAATGCTTGTATTCCGCAGTGCGGAATCAGCCATCATTTTTGTCCGTCAGATTTGGTCATCTGTGCAATATTTTGAGTAAACCTTTCCGCTGTGCCGCGGAATCGGGGTTCAGTTTTGTCCATCAGATTTCGTAATATGTGCGATATTTTGAGAAACCCTTGATTACGCAGTGCGGAATCGGGAGTTCGATTTGTCCGCCAGAACTTTGTATTTGATATCCCAGTTTTATATATTTGTTTGTGTTCCGCTTATTTTAGTTTTAAACAACACTTACTTTTTACATGAAAATGCCTTTCCGTTTGAAAATTCATTTTTTATGTTCTTAAAAATATCAAAAGTGTCCCGTCCGCTAAAATAATGTTAATAGAGTATCTAATAATTTCTGTGGTAACGTCAACATACTAGTTATTTGGTGAAATAAAATCCGGTGGTCCGCCAACTACGGTATTTTTTATGCTTTGGGGAACACGTCTTGGTTATATGCGAAAACTGCATTATTAGCGGACGCATTCCTCTTGATATCGCGTTTTGATTTATTTTTTTCGGAATTTCACAAAATAATAACTGATTTTAGTTGAGAATGCGTTCATTTGCAGACCGTAATGTTTGCTTATCGCGTATCCCCATCCACAGTAACAGGAGAATGTCCTTTCTACTTGTTACATGGTCGGCAACCACGCCTCCCGATAGATGTCACTCTAACAGCGCCAAACGACTTGTCTGATTCAAAAGCAGAAAATCGTACCCGAATAGTCGACAGTATTTATTATGTAAATTTTCGGTTTAGCCACTCGCATGAGAGGTAATTTTAAACACTCATTGTTCGTGTTTCATCAGGGAATGCAAATAGTTCAAAACAAGGACTTGTTTTCTCAATATTTGGATCCCCTGAACCTCAGGAGTCTATATGCGAGGTTTTTAAAAACCTGTATTTTTGTATCCGGCGATTCGCCATTAAGTTTAACATTTCAAATATGTAATGTTTCCACGGCAATAAACACAGATGATCGGCACCTCCTAACACGCCTCGCTTGACGTATCTGTAGAATACACAACATAAATATTGTAACGACCTTATCTCGTTTTTGGTGAACCAATCGTCAATAACTCAGGTTTAATTTTGTTTCCTCGCACAATTACGGCCACAAATGACTGCAGACCAGCTATAACATCCCAAACTAGCTATGAACCAGGTTTTCTAGTAAACCAACAGATAAATAAAATAAGCACATAGAGAAATATACAAATAAAGGACTGATACAAATTACTAACTGAGCAATATTCACTTACCGACTATTCAGGTTCAACATGGCGGCCACTAACTAAACGAATTACGCGCCAAAACTAATTTATACAATGAACGAGGAACGCCTGACTAAACGAGATACGAAGAACGCACGAATGATACACGAACACTAACGAGCACTACCCGAAACCTGAAACACTGCATGATCACAAAACGAACACTAAACGAGAGGCAAAACACGGTACAATGACTACGACAATAAAAACAACATTTTGGTGACTACGAATATTTTCTATGCGGCGTATCGCAGCGACAGAGCAAAGAATAAGTTTTTTTCACAGAAATTTCAGCCTCACTATGTTCTGTACGTTCAAGGATCATCGCCTTAATAATAACCACCAGCAACTGCCATACCCTCACTATACATATAAGTTCGGTTGTCCTTCAACTTAACTGATCTCACAAGATATATTAATCATTATACCCATATTATAGGTCAGCGTAAAAGAATTTCGAGAATACTGCAGCTATCTTAATTAAGTGTTCGTAGATTGCTCTAAAAGTACGATTTATTGTAAAATCGTTGTTTAAATAACTTATTCTATTGCTGGTTTGTACGTGACGTCACGGCGGCCATGTTGGTGTACCTTTAACAATAGATTCTTCGTTAGCTTCTTTTGTTAGGTACACCAACATGGCCGCCATGCCCTTTGTCATTTGAATCTCTGGGGATTGAATGAAAACCAGCAATTGGCGGTTTACATCGTCATGACAACGCGATCGCAAAATTGGTTTGCATTGATAAAATCAAATAAGACATCTTGGTGCATGAAGAACTACCAAAAATACACTTAACCCACATTTTGAAACATTAGGTTATTTCCTAACGGAGCCGTGAGCCAATGAATGTACCACAATTTTACAGTACTTTGTATGCGGCCGCTATCTTGGTGTCCCTCTCTGGAAATACAAATAAAGCTTAATTTCCCATCAAATCATTGGGTTTCACTTCAAAACTCTATGAATGAAACTTTTAAAGATTTATCAAGTTAAAAAAACAATTGACCCATTACATGGATTTTTATACTTTCCGAAATACACGCTGGGTCGTTCTGTAAAAAAAATTATTACTACGGAACAATACATCCGATCGATGTGATTTTTTTGGTGTAGACTTTTATTATCGATGTATAGAATATATACAAAGAGAAGCTTTGTAGAAATTATAGTTTAGATTTTAGATTTACTAATATGTGTATGTAGCAACAATATTTGTATATACCAAAATCATTATTTCAACCGTATAATACCGCAATTAATCTCCTTCGGTTATAGCCCTCCTCCTCGATTATAGGGCCAATAGTCCAGTTACATGAAATCATTTATGGTTATAAGATCCGCGTTTTCTTCTGCATAAACTTATATTAAACACTACCAATCTGTGTGTTAATAGTTTATAGCTAGACAACAAGTGTTAAATCAGTAATCTATAAACGTATTTCAGAACTCGTTTTTCACCCTGACCGAATAATTAGACTTTCCGGTTATAAGCCCTCCCAGCAGCCCTTACAAAGTTGATAAGCTCAGGGGTTACACTTTATGGGGATTACAGGGGTTACACTTTACAGGGGTTACTGGGGTTACACTTTACGGTGTAAATTCAGTGTCGTGTAGTCAAATATTGAGCTAGCCATCTTTTTGAAAACATTTATGTCGTGATCATGCTTGATTGCATATAAAAGCAGTTGTTTGTTTTAACTGTAAGTTTAGATCATTTTACGTCGCGAGAATAATTTCTGAAGCCGATTTTTAAACTGAAACTACTTGTTTTCACCGGAATCGGAATAATTAAGTTAGACTTGTAAGGCAACACAATGTCTATAGAAGGAAATGGAACTGAAACGAAGAACTACATTTTAATACTGAAATTGTCAACCTTTATTTATAAAGGTAAAATCAGTCCACACTTATTTTTCGAGCCAGAAGTGATTGGTCTGTTCTTACGCGTCAACCTTCTTAAAGTGCCACTACGATCACGTATTGCCATATCAAAGTTTTTGCATATTCTTAAAGTAGAGTTAATATATTATTACCAGTTGAAATCGTGTTTCGATACGACGACAAGAAGTCGTATTTTTTGAACTCCGAATATTGAAACTAAACGTCCGCCATTACTGGAGGCAGTTCCCTTTGTTCAGCTTTAAACAAAGGTTTATTCAGCGGAAGTGATGTCATACACTTAACGCTCGCCTGCAGAACACAGCGCCTGGAGGCATATTTATATTAAAAACGTCTTCACGTACACAAGAAGAAAGTTATATTTATCTTCGCGAGGTTGGCTACTTTTGATTGCACACCTTTTCGCACGATGTTGTCTTCGTGTTACGTGTATGACATCACTTCCGCTGAATAATGAGAACGGCTTCCAGTAATGCGGACATGATTTTACGGATAAACTCTCCTACAATTTTGACACATGCGCAGACGTTTGACCGCTGTGTGGGCTAGCCCAGGGCAATTAAATACTGCTGACCTTTTAAGCCAAAGGCTCAAGCTTTCCCTACAATGCCATTCGGAAGAATTATATGGGGCCTTCGCAGGTGATTGGAGAGATTAAAGAAGGTACTATAACAACTAAGTGCTCATTTAGTATTTGCTTTTGATTTCAAGTGAAAACAGGAAGAGATTTGAAAAAATAAGCCGATTGTCAGAGCATTGAAATTGGTGAAAATCAAAAAGGGGAGTCAGCCGATCGCTGTTTATAGTTATTACTTTTAAAGCCCTGTTCGTACTTGGTGATTTTTTATTTATTTTGGAAAAAAATATGTCAACACTGGCCTCTGACAAGTGCGAACAGTACTTTTGAGCGCTAACAAAGTGTGTCGAGCACTACCAATTTTCAAAGGCGCCGTCGACCTTCCTCAGGGCCAAGAAAATATTGCCAGGAAACATAGTGACAGCTTTGTCAATTCTCACGTATTCTTTTCAAGGATATGCTCCAATCAAGTAGAATTTGAACTCAGCAATCCTGAAAGGCCCGCCGCGAACATTCATTTACCGCCATCATGCATGGAGAGAGGAAGAGAGCGCTTTGTAATTGATCAATATTTGGAAGATTCTGAGCTCTCACAAGGGCAACTACAAAATGCACCCTCATTTGGAGGATATATGGGAATGCTTTCTGCCATTGACAATCGCCTGTACTACGACATCGTGCTGTTGATAGCGGCCAACTGTCTCTCCTTTCGAGCTCTAATAATTTTCTAATGTGTGCCGTCAATTGCTCCAGTGATATTTGGTAGATCTCTATTGAAAGCGGTACTTGGTCTTTCTACATATTTGATTGCAACACCCGCATTTTCATAGGAACCGCCGTGTACTAATCGATAGAGTCCAATCGCGAAACCTTTTTATGGGGGAACACAATTTCTAAACATTGTGTTTCCCTCTTGAAAAATAGGATAAGTTTTGATTGCTGATAGGAGATCGAATGAAGTGCGTCCCATTTTCAACTGGCGGTAAAAGTAACCCTCAGGAATAATTCGGCTGTGAAAATATATCTTCAACCAAGATTTAGGGGGTCGACGATTGATCTCGGCGGTGTCTTCGCTGACGTGCACGCTGATCTAGTTCCACTATTATTTGTATATCAAGGAACTGTAATCTCCCGTAACACAAAAGTAAAAGTTGGAGTAATTGCTGTGCGAAAATTATATTTTGCAAAGCTGAGAAGGTGACGATAAAAGCAATGATATTTCTAGTGACACAGCTAGTTGGATAAAAATGTAAAAAATAAAAGTTTTCGCGCCAAGAATAGGTTATTTCAGTTTGATGGACGTTAATAGTTTACAAATGTTTGTCGAATTTCAAGTGCGAACACGATTACCAAACATCAGATTTGGTAGAGACATAAATTGTTTGGAAAATTGTCAGAGCAAGACACAATATATTTTGTCAATCTAGTGCGAAGAGGGCCTAAGTCATTCATTCCTTGAAATATCATCGCAACATCGTACTTCTAGCATGTGTAGCTAGATTTGATGCAATATTTTTTCCAGTGACAATATTCATGTTGGCCGGTTTTGACCGGTTTTGGAGTCAAAGGGTTAACTTAACTTATGCGGAATTTGGACGTTTTTCATTAGGGACAGGCAATGCAAATGTTCTTCATACTTTATATTAAAAAGTAACATTAAAAATTACAGCCCAACCTTCTACAGATGTATTTTTAATGTTGCTGTTTTCATTGACATCATCTCGTAGTTCTGAGGCAACTTCAGCGGTTTCGTCCTCTCTTATCATCCTCCATGTTCCTGATTCAGTGATATTTTTCCAGTCTTTCCATTCGTCCATTCTATAAACCGCTATTAACAGTAATCGCAGGAATAATATCAGATTAATTAAGAGAGTTAAACGTTAACCGAATAACACAATTACTCTCCAATGAAATATTAAAGTGCCCTAACCCCATTTTGTTTTCTTCAGATAAATTATTTTAATATTTAGAGTAATTCTGCGAAAAAAAGTTGTGTTTGCTTGAATCGAATCCTTGATTGTCTACAACCTATTGAAGTTTGCGAAAAGCGACCAGGCGCTTTTCACGACCGAGCCACAGTACACTAATTAGAAGCATTGGACTAGTGACATCGTGCATTGTGAGTGACATATATATCAAGAATCCATAACAATAGAACTTACAAACAAAATGCGCGGGACTTTAATCACGATTTAAAAATCTGGAATCATACCGATTTAACTTTGTTCTTTTTCTTTCGTCCTCAACTTTCAACTGCACTTTGACAATAAATAAAACTAAAATGGTGTTAGGAGCACTTTAATAGCTAAATTAACCGTTATAGAGCTAGAGTGTAACTGACAGGGTAACACCCAAGAGGGTATTTACTATCCCGGTATAACATATTCTAATTCGTGGGATGTTCGTTACAGATAAATAGCAATAAAACTAAAATGGTGTTAGGGGCACTTTAAGAGCTAAATTAACCGTTATAGAGCTAGAGTGTAACTGACAGGGTAACATCCAAGAGGGTATTTACTATCCCGGTATAACATATTCTAATTCATGGGATGTTCGTTGCAGATAAATAGCAATGAAACGTAAAATGTCAGACTACTGCTTACCTTGTTTATAAATACCACAGTATCTCCAACACTCCGGTAACCTGCTATGAAGCTTGTACACATAAAAGTGGCCGCAGTTCCTTATTCTTATTCTTTTAGGACCGCCAAGGCAGCACGTGAAAGTTGAAAAAAAATCTGATATGCACATATTCCTGTTCACAATTCCGTCTTCTACACCTGGATGTGATCCATTTATCCAACTGTGAGGCCATGAACCGCAATACAGTAGACCAGTTGTGATGCAGGCAGTAGGCATCTGATTACCTGCGGCACCTGTGATTCTGTACCACGTGTTCAAGTCATAATTGTCGTCACAAGTACCATATACAGCCCTCAGGTCTGTACGACGATTAGCAGAGTTAAGTATTTTGTATTCTTGACATTCAGGTCCTAAGACTAAAACGAGACAAAAATAATATGTGACTATTAAAACTGATATATATTGTCTTGTTTATCATGTTATCATTCGTTATTTTGAAGCCCACTGAATAAATTAAGCCTGTTAGACGATGCATTGTTTAATAATAATTTAAACCGTAAATACAGCAATATTCGCTGTAATCCTCGTTTTTTACTTCGTTATTAATTTATTTTTACTGTTATTCATTTGTTTTTATTAATAGTTTATTAATGTTTTATTAATTTTGTTGTTGTTGCGTTGTAAGTTTTTTATTTAATTATAATTAGTTTGTTTGTTTGTTTATTCGAGCATTTGTCTTTGTCTCTGTGTGTTAGATTAGACTGCTTATCTATTGTGTGTAAGTATTTGTCTTTGTGTTAGATAATACTATCGTATCTTGATAATGTATATAATGTAATATATGTCCGGATTAGCGAGTATGGCTATGACACATAGCCAGTACCAATAATATCTTTACTGTCCCTTATTCCTGATTTGTTCTGAAATAAGCATTTTCTGATGTTGACAAACGTCTCACTCGTCGGTTTGTCTCACTTATGATGCGCGTGCCAGATTGCGTTTACACGAGAGCAAATGTTTGCGGATGCATCACATGTACAGGGTACTCGATTCGTAATGCGTGCACACTAAGAAACAGATGCGTGAAGCTAGTTAGCAAACACCTCCACCGTTCACAACCTGGAATACTACTGGCTACCTCAACAATGGTTAGTAATCCTAAAAAAAAAAAAATACTGCAGTCAATAACATAATTCATTGTTATTTGAAATGTTACAACAAGCCATTGCGAGGAACGCAATAATGCCATTTATGCTGGGACATGAAATTGATTAGTATCATCAGGAGCTCATGTGTCTCCTGGTATCACGAAGTAGCGAGAGATGAGTGTTAAGTTAATTGAGGAGAGGGTGCAAAGAATTATGGTAGTACATCGAACAATATATGAAGGGATTGATATTTCGATATCGCCCCTTTTCACTGCAAACGCTTAGCGAGTAAGTCAACAGACTAGTCGTGAGCCATACCACTGAGGTGCCATTTATTTGCGATCTTGCCTCCACCCCTTATCGCCTTTCTGGATACGAGGTGTTTTTTCAGTAGTGGTTGCTAATTTGACCCCACCTTTTTCAAGGAATTATTATAATTAATATTTAACATATAAATGACATGTACAACATCATATTTGTCATATTTATTAAAAATTCACAAGGGTGGCCATTTTAATCCAACCACATGTCTGAGTAATGCTTCAGTGAAGTATTGATGTCGGTACCAAATGAAGTCCAAAAACCTGTTAAATTCAGTAATTATATAACTGACCTCCATGTCATGGCATACATACTGACTTTCTCAAGCTTGACATTTCAAATATCATTATCCTGGATATATGAATCTCCATAATACTAATATAATTCTTTATATAGTGATATATTTGGTTGCGAGTGGATTCTTAGTGAAATGTAAACGTTCTGTGTAATTTGTATCTGGTTTTGCCATTTTTTGGGTGCCATTTTGTAGTGTCCTGGACTGTAGTAGTATTAGCTCGCGTAGGACTGGGTCCGAACCTAGTCATGTGACATTGTTACGTTTTGCTGTCGTCGGAGTTCAGAATAAAACATGACCGGAGCTATCACATTGGCGACGAGGTAAACCGTAAAATATTCACCGAAACGGCAACACAATGGCGACGTTTGGAAAGATTCACGAGTACCAAGACTCGGAAGAATGGAATCACTATGTAGAGCGACTGGAACATTATTTCCAGGCCAACGAGTTACAAGACAAAGGTAAACAGAAAGATATTTTCCTCGCCAGCGTGGGAGCGAAAACCTACAAGCTTATCCGAAGTTTGGTAGCCCCAGAGCTTCCAAAATGTAAGAGTTTTACCTACCTGACAAAACTCGTGCAAGCCCACTTTACGCCTAAACCGTCGGTAATAGTTCAGCGCTACAAATTCAATAATCGCACTCAGCAGGAAGATGAGTCAATCCCATTGTTTATAGCCGAGTTATGATCAATCTCAGAACACTGTGAATTTGGCACCAGTCTAGACGAAATGCTATGCGACCGTCTAGTTTGTGGCATAAGCGATAAGAAAACCCAGTGCAGATTGCTGGCTGAGCCAAAACTAACCTTGAAAAAAGCAGTAGACATTGCCCAGCTATTGAAGCTGCCGATAAAGATGTTTTGGATTTGCATAAGAATCAGAACACTGCTGCAAATCCCACGGTAAACAAGCTAGCCAGCAAGAGTACTGCCCCAAAGAAACATAATCAAGAAATAAAATGTTGTCGCTTTGAAGGGAAGCACAATGCGAATGAGTGCCGCTTTAAAGATGCTAAATGTCATTCTTGTGGAATTTCTGGCCATATCTCACGTGCATGCCGTAAGAAAAAAAGAGAGCAAAAACGTGGTAAAAGCTCACACAAACCACAGGGAACCCATCATCTAGAAAGGAGTGGGTCACACCCTAAAGAGACTGGGGAGGAAGTAGACTCAGATGAAGGACAAACTACCGATGCATATTCTTTTTCCAAATAAGTAGCAACCACTCATCCCCATACAAAGTAAACTTGCAGATTAATGGGGAGACTTTAACCACGGAACTTGATACTGGGGCATCCCTATCCGTGATTAGTGAAAGTACTTACAGCAACCTTTGGGAGGGAGATAAGCAACCCCCATTGGCGCAGTCTGAGGTAGTCTTACATACCTATACCGGCGAAGAGGCAAAACCGAAGGGGCAAGAAGAAACTGTGTCCTATGAAGACAAGGGAATGACGTTGCCTTTGTTTGTGGTAGAGCGGGAAGGGCCAGCCTTACTTGGTAGGAATTGGATAGAGAAGCTAAAATCAAATTGGCCAGTCATCAAACAGCTATCACAAACAAATAGACAGCTGGATAATATTCTAAAGAATCACTCTCAATTATTTGGGGGAGACATGGGTACCCTCAAAGGTACAACGGCTAAGATTCAAGTAGATCCAACTGCCACGCCCATATTTACCAGAGCAAGGTCAGTTCCCTATGCGCTTAGAGAGAAAATCGAGCACGAACTTGAACGACTGGAGAAAGAGGGGACAATCGAACCAGTCCAGTATTCCCAGTGTGCCACACCCATTGTGCCTGTGATGAAACCAGATGGTACTGTGGGGATTTTTGGAGACTACAAGCTCACAGTTAACACGGTATGTAAGCTAGATGCATACCCTATCCCAAAGATAGACGACCTGTACATTAAGTTAACGGGGGATAAGACATCCACCGAACTAGATCTAAGCCATGCATATGAACAAGTACTTTTGGATGAAGATTCCAAAGAGTTTGTGACAATCAATACCCACAAAGGGTTATACGGGTATAACCGGCTTCCTTACTAACGGTGTTTCGTCAGCTCCATGCATCTTCCAGAGAACTATGGAGGGATTACTACAAGGAATCACCTACGTAGCAGTCTTCCTCGATAACATTCTCATCACTGGACACACTGACGAAGAGCACTTAGACCACATCGAGCAAGTCCTGAAATGTCTCTCAGAGGCATGTTTACGACTCAAGACAAAGAAATGCTAGTACATGAAGGCGTCTCTTGAAAGTCTTGGGCACCGCGTAGATGCAGAAGGTTTCCATCCGGTGAAAGCTAAAGCAAAAGCCATCAAAGAAGCGCCTACACCCACTAATATATCTGAGCTGAAGTCGTTTCTGGGAATGATAAACTTCTATGGGAAGTTCCTACCCAACCTTTCATCCACTTTAGAACCATTGCACTAGCTCCTCCTTAAGGAAACGTCGTGGAAATGGGGTAAGCGTCAGGAGAAGGCATTTCATCAAGTTTCCAAAGATCTTCTGCAGTCATCGTCCGTGCTGGTGCACTATGATCCCGAGAAGAAGTTGGTGCTGTCTTGTGATGCGTCACCGTACGGCATCGGCGCCGTGCTGGCACATGTGATGGAAGACGGAGCGGAGAAATCCAATGCGTATAGTTTGAGAACAATCTCCCAATCAGAGAAGGGGTACTTGGCGATAGTGTTCGCGGTGAAGAAGTTTCATAAATTTATGTATGGTCGGCATTTTAAGGTGTATACTGACCATAAACCTCTGCTAGGTTTGTTAAGCCCAAACCTAGCCATTCCACCCATGTTGTCCGGAAGAATTCAGAGGTGGGCCTTAACACTCCCAGCATATGAGTACGAGTTAGAGTACCGACCGGCAAGAGAGAACAGCAATGCGGACGCTCTAAGCCGATTGCCACTTCCGGAAGAGCCTAAAATGACACCAATACAGGGCGAACTGGAATGCAAGCCCCGTCAACGCGCTGAAAGTTAAGCAGTGGACAGCCCGTGACCCAGTACTGTCACAGGTTCTACAGTTCGTACTGCAGGGATGGCCAGTATATGTAGAAGACGAGGCATTGAAACCGTATTCCAAACGATGATATGAGTTGAGTGTACATGCGGGGTGCCTGTTGTGTGGATCAAGGGTGGTAGTGCCACCCCAGTGAAGAAAGGAAGTAGTGAACACTCTACACGAAACACACCCGGGCATTTCAAGGATGAAGAGCCTAGCGCGAAGCTACGTGTGGTGGCCGAAGATGGACGCCGTTTTAGAGGATAAAGTGAAGAGTTGTGACGTACTGGTCAAGCACACCAGAAAGTGCCAACTCAAGCATTACTACATCCCTGGGAATATGACAGACAGACATACTTTATTTATACACGGTTAAAAAAACCTCAGTACAAAGCTATATACAATTTTAAAACAGTATATAACTCAATATACACAATCTAAAAACAGTACATAACTCAATAAAAACTGGTTTCCGTGTTTGCCGTGTGGTAGTTCGGTGATGAGAATAGGTCGTCAACGCCCCTCTTGAAACATGAGGGACGTTAGTGTTCTCAGTTTATTGGGAAGCCCGTTCCATAAGGCAGCTCCAGAATGGCTAAATCTGCGTTTTAGGTAGTCAGTTTTTGGCTTTGGTAGAAGTAATTTGTTGTTAGAATCTCTCATGTCGTAACTTGAGTGTCGAAAGGAAAACATCTCTTGCAAATATGCTGGAGTGCGATTGTTTAAGGTTTTGTACATGACATGTACGTTCTGCTTTGTTCGTGCAACTGCAATTTAATCCCAACCAAGCATATTGAGTAACGGGTCTGAGCTGGTGTCATAGCTAGATATTGTTACTTGCTCTAGCCGCACGCTTTTGCAATTTTTGCAACTTATCGCTTAGTTTTAGACTAAGCCCGTCCCATATAGCACTGCAATGTTCAAAGTGAGGTTCAATCAATGCTTTGTATATTTTGATTGCAGTATCCTCCGTAATAAAAGGTCTGACACGCTTTAGAGCGCCAATACCAGAGGATATCTTTTTGGAGATCATATCAATGTACTTGGTCCAGGACAGTGTCTCATCGATATTTAGTCCTAGGGATTTGCTGGAATGGACTTTCTTTACCCTCAATATGTACACTGATGTCACAGTTAGCCTGTGTTTTGAGCCTCTGTCATGAACCGATGACCATAAACTCCAAGCCGTCCATGGCCACGCGTCCATATTGACCACGCCGGACCGTTCATGGGTAAGATGTTCTTGCTAGTCATCGATGCACATTCCAAATGGTTGGATGTTCACTGTGTGAGTAGCACTTCAACCGAAGTGACTGTTGAGAAACTCAGAACAACGTTTGCAACTCACGGGCTACCCGAGATGATCTTATCTGACAACGGTTCTTCCTTCACGAGCAGTGGATTCAATAAGTTTGTGCAGAAGAACGGCATTCGCCAAATGACATCAGCACCTTACCACCCGTCATCAAATGGCTTGGTGGAAAGAGCAGTTCGGACGTTCAAACAAGGAATGAATAAACAGGACAGTGGGTGTATCGAGACGAAGGTATCGCGTTTCTTGTTTAATTACCGAATCACTCCGCAGTCTACAACTGGTGTATCGCCAGCCCAGTTACGATGGGGGGCGCAACTTGAGGTCTCGTCTGGACCTGCTTCGCCCAGACACTAAAGGGAAAGACAGTATGGCCCAAGAAAGACAAAAGCGACAACATGATGAGCAGAGCCGAGCAAGAAAGCTAGAAGTAGGCGACACTGTTCAGGTACGCAACTACTCAGGAGGTTCCAAATGGCTACCGGGTACGATAGTCGAAGAGACGGGTCCTGTGTCAGCCAAGATCGAATTAGGACATGGACTGATTGTGAGAACACACCATGACCAGATAATTCCTAGACAAGTGCAGAGTAAGGCAGATCCTGTCCCGCCACAAGAGATACGCGAGGAGCCACCACCTGATCTTTCGTTACAACAGAGCGATGCGGCAGAGAGAAGTGCAAAGTCACCGGCTCCTTCTGTTACCAGTCCAGAGGAAGCATTATCTTTCCCACGTACGGGCGATGATTCTGTTACGGCACCGCCTAGGCGTTACCCAACGAGAGAGCGTAAACCACCAAAACGTTTACAGTGAGAACTTAATAGTAACATTGTTATAACTTCCGTTAAGTTTGAGATATCGTCTTATCAAGTTTAGAGACTAGGGGTAAGGAATGTAGTGTCCTGGACTGTAGTAGTATTAGCTCGCATAGGACTGGGTCCGAACCTAGTCATGTGACATTGTTACATTTTGCTGTCGTCGATGTTCAGAATAAAACATGGCCGGAGCTATCACACATTTCCTCTTAGTCGTTTCAATCGACTAGCACAGAAGACGACTACGGTGGAGTTATTAGGAGTAGTTATGTTTTATTTGGCACATGGCTCGGTTTTATTTGTTCTTTTCGGAGGAATATATCTCTTAACCCATGTCCAATTCCAGATACAGAGGAAATCTTACAATATATTCCGATCCCCTCGACATATTTCCTTCACAGCTACTTAATCTTTACCAGTCCAGTCCCGGCCTTCCTTTCGGCCGGTCAGTAGACTGAAAGTGGCGGGAACGAGAGTCCAGTAGCTATTGAACATATCAGAAATGTAACCAGGTAACCACCGTAAAAATGTGGAGGTCGCCTGGCTTCATAGGTAATGTAATAGGAATACAAGAATAATAACAATGTAATAGCAAAGTAATGAGAGTCCAGTAGATATTGCATGAACATGCTAGAAATGGAACCAGGTGATCTGTACAGGTCCGCAAATGATCCCAAAAATGGACCGCAAATGATCCCGCTCCGCAAATGATCCCCAATGGGGACCACAAATGATCCCGTGAAAAAAATGGCATGGATTTTTGCCGCTGGATAGTGTATGAATGAAAGAAAAATGAAGAACACATTTTAATAATGATGTAATGATTTTTAACCATTGGCTCCAGCAATGAAACCCCTTTAAAAAATGTCCATCAAAATCTCCATGACGTCACACTATCGACCCCGGATCAAACCTGTCCATAAAAATCGTATGTCGTCAGCCATATGTCCAATCTTGACAGCCTTCGCAGTGTCTGTAATTGACACTCGTGAACAAGGCGCGAATATGCTCGTTCCTGGCTGTTACGCTTATTACTATTGCTTTGAAATTGTTTCCTTGTGTGTTGTAAATAGGAGATAATGACAAGCAGGATGAGATATCAGGAAATGAAAACAAAATTCAGTCAGAATAATTGACCTGATGATTAAAAAAAGGCTAACCGGTTTCTGGTAATAAGAACGGTCGACGAAGGACTCGGGATTAAGACCTCTGGATTACTGAGGAACTCGGGATTAAGAAATTTTTTTTTCAAAAAAATCAAATTAGTTTTTCTTTTTTTCCAAATTTCATTTATTATTCTCAAAAGTTATTGTTTTAGTTCAAAACGGTCTACGCAAAAAAAAGAAGAACATGATGATAAATATGATGTTAAATATTAATACGTACTATGGAGGATAATGAATAGGTAATAGTGCGCAATGATTAATTAATGAGTAATAATAGTGTATCATGAATAATTAATGGCTAATAGGGCGTATGATCAATATTAATAAGTTAATGAGGAGTACGTTTTTGATAAGCTGGCATCTAGGTTTCGGACAAGTCTGAACAAGCCTATTGTGTATTAACAATACTCCTCTTACGTCGCAAAGAAGAGTTTGAACGACATCACAATACTCTTCTGCGTTTATAATAAGTTTCTTATTTTGTTATTGCCATGGCGGCGGGCGTGCGCCGGCTAGAGGAGGATATAATGTTTCTAAAGTGGGGCAGAAGGAGGACACCGCGGTAGTGTAGAGATAGCGAAAGGGTAGCGTTGGGATAGCCAAAGGTAATGCACTAGACGAGTAGACTAGAAAAGAATATAATCCATAGGCTAGAGTACTTAAACTAGACCAGCTGAACCTAGGACATTAATGACCTTTCTTCTCCTCTCCTCGGAAAAAACACAACCGCATGTAGCATTTGTCATCAAGAAATCCGACTAACAAATCATTAAATGAAACAAATCATAAAGCGGTGTAATCATTGTTCACCTAAACACGGTACAACATATCAATAACTGAGAAAGAGGGTTTTATTTGCTGACTTCAATCAATCCAAGAACTGAAAAAGAAGAGTCTTATGAACTCCCGATGATAAGGAAAACGAACTGTAAATCTTATCGCTGATTATATATGTTCCAAGATTGAGAATCAATAAACTTTGTTTAAGTTTACCTGGCCGGTTTGTGGTAGTAATAATATTTTTTTTGTTATTATTATTATTAATGGCTCTTCAGTTATCGCTAATACCTAAGAACAATAGCAACGTTGATCTAATGCGCCATAGCGGAGTTACTGTAAATGTTCAGAATTATCTTATGAGTGATAGCGGAGTTAGTAATTGTAAGGAAAATAATAAAGACAATTTAAGATTGATATGGGGAACCTGTAGGGGTTCTGTAGTAGTTCAATGAGGGTTCTGTGATGATTCTGTAGGGGTTCATCTGCTGTTCAGCTCAAAAGCGACCACAGCGATATTATTTTGGAATGAAGAATTGATAGAGAATTGTTTTTCTACCAGATAAATAATTGTATAACTTTGGGTGCGGTTGTTCAAAGGGTGGATAATGCTATCCACTGGATAAATCCTTATCCAGTTGTAGGAGCCCATAACCAGGAGCGTCCAATCCGTATACAACGTTTTCACAAGTTAGGTTATTTTTAGAACGGACTCCCGCCATTATTGGATTGCAATCATTTCTAAGGGAATAAAATCACAAAAGCGTAGCAACCATGTTGTTTGTATAACAAAAGCAGCTATATATAATAAGGAATGAGGCATCTTTCGTTCCGCCACTGGTGCAACCCAGTCATTGGCAGTTAAAATGATAAAAAAAAGCCCAACTTGTGAAAACGCTGTGACAGCTATATAGGATATATGGGCTCCTGCCAGTGGATTAGTATTAACCAAACTAGGATTTATCCTGTGGCTAGCATTATCCAACCTTTGAACAACCTGACCCAGAGGGGTATTGTGAAGTCGTTCAAACTCTCCTTTGTGACGTCAGAGGGGAATTGTTAATAGACAATAGGCTTGTTCAGACTTGTCTGAATCATAGATGGCAGCTCATCAAGAACCTACTCCCCATTAACTTATTAATATTGATCATACTCCGTATTACTAATTAACTATTCATTACGCACTGTTATTACTCATTAGTTATTTATTGCACACTATTACTTATTAATTATTAATTATCCTCCCTATACCTTATCAATATTTACTATTGTCCCTCCCTAAACCACAAACTACCACATTTGGACTGCATTCATTTAGATACTTGGTTGTTAACTCGGAACTCCCTGCCTGATGACTTTAGATCCTGCAGCACACTTAAAAAAATTAAGAGTAAAATCTCAAATTATGTGCTTTCCAAATAAGTATAATGTATATAGTGTATATAGTATTGCATATAGTGTAGATATCTTAAAACATAAATTTATATATATTTTAATAAGAATACTAATAAAAAAATTATTTTCTCGAAGCTACTCTAAAATTATAGAGTAAATAACGTTTATGTATGTATGTATGTATGTACGAGATAAGCTGCGCATGTTATGCGTGCATATATTGGTGTTTAAAAAACACCTTATTTCGTGCACGATATGTTCTTGGCATCATTTTATTAAATCATCATTTTATTATTTACATAACATTAGAAAGATTAGAAAATTTTTAACCATTGAGTCTTGCACTATCCTTGTCCATGCATTTATTTCATGTCGCCTTGACTACTGTAACAGTTTATGTTATGGTCTTCCTGCTTGCCAAATAGCAAAAAAAAAGCCCCGTCAACGCGCTGAAAGTTAAGCAGTGGACAGCCCGTGACCCAGTACTGTCACAGGTTCTACAGTTCGTACTGCAGGGATGGCCAGTATATGTAGAAGACGAGGCATTGAAACCGTATTCCAAACGATGATATGAGTTGAGTGTACATGCGGGGTGCCTGTTGTGTGGATCAAGGGTGGTAGTGCCACCCCAGTGAAGAAAGGAAGTAGTGAACACTCTACACGAAACACACCCGGGCATTTCAAGGATGAAGAGCCTAGCGCGAAGCTACGTGTGGTGGCCGAAGATGGACGCCGTTTTAGAGGATAAAGTGAAGAGTTGTGACGTACTGGTCAAGCACACCAGAAAGTGCCAACTCAAGCATTACTACATCCCTGGGAATATGACAGACAGACATACTTTATTTATACACGGTTAAAAAAACCTCAGTACAAAGCTATATACAATTTTAAAACAGTATATAACTCAATATACACAATCTAAAAACAGTACATAACTCAATAAAAACTGGTTTCCGTGTTTGCCGTGTGGTAGTTCGGTGATGAGAATAGGTCGTCAACGCCCCTCTTGAAACATGAGGGACGTTAGTGTTCTCAGTTTATTGGGAAGCCCGTTCCATAAGGCAGCTCCAGAATGGCTAAATCTGCGTTTTAGGTAGTCAGTTTTTGGCTTTGGTAGAAGTAATTTGTTGTTAGAATCTCTCATGTCGTAACTTGAGTGTCGAAAGGAAAACATCTCTTGCAAATATGCTGGAGTGCGATTGTTTAAGGTTTTGTACATGACATGTACGTTCTGCTTTGTTCGTGCAACTGCAATTTAATCCCAACCAAGCATATTGAGTAACGGGTCTGAGCTGGTGTCATAGCTAGATATTGTTACTTGCTCTAGCCGCACGCTTTTGCAATTTTTGCAACTTATCGCTTAGTTTTAGACTAAGCCCGTCCCATATAGCACTGCAATGTTCAAAGTGAGGTTCAATCAATGCTTTGTATATTTTGATTGCAGTATCCTCCGTAATAAAAGGTCTGACACGCTTTAGAGCGCCAATACCAGAGGATATCTTTTTGGAGATCATATCAATGTACTTGGTCCAGGACAGTGTCTCATCGATATTTAGTCCTAGGGATTTGCTGGAATGGACTTTCTTTACCCTCAATATGTACACTGATGTCACAGTTAGCCTGTGTTTTGAGCCTCTGTCATGAACCGATGACCATAAACTCCAAGCCGTCCATGGCCACGCGTCCATATTGACCACGCCGGACCGTTCATGGGTAAGATGTTCTTGCTAGTCATCGATGCACATTCCAAATGGTTGGATGTTCACTGTGTGAGTAGCACTTCAACCGAAGTGACTGTTGAGAAACTCAGAACAACGTTTGCAACTCACGGGCTACCCGAGATGATCTTATCTGACAACGGTTCTTCCTTCACGAGCAGTGGATTCAATAAGTTTGTGCAGAAGAACGGCATTCGCCAAATGACATCAGCACCTTACCACCCGTCATCAAATGGCTTGGTGGAAAGAGCAGTTCGGACGTTCAAACAAGGAATGAATAAACAGGACAGTGGGTGTATCGAGACGAAGGTATCGCGTTTCTTGTTTAATTACCGAATCACTCCGCAGTCTACAACTGGTGTATCGCCAGCCCAGTTACGATGGGGGGCGCAACTTGAGGTCTCGTCTGGACCTGCTTCGCCCAGACACTAAAGGGAAAGACAGTATGGCCCAAGAAAGACAAAAGCGACAACATGATGAGCAGAGCCGAGCAAGAAAGCTAGAAGTAGGCGACACTGTTCAGGTACGCAACTACTCAGGAGGTTCCAAATGGCTACCGGGTACGATAGTCGAAGAGACGGGTCCTGTGTCAGCCAAGATCGAATTAGGACATGGACTGATTGTGAGAACACACCATGACCAGATAATTCCTAGACAAGTGCAGAGTAAGGCAGATCCTGTCCCGCCACAAGAGATACGCGAGGAGCCACCACCTGATCTTTCGTTACAACAGAGCGATGCGGCAGAGAGAAGTGCAAAGTCACCGGCTCCTTCTGTTACCAGTCCAGAGGAAGCATTATCTTTCCCACGTACGGGCGATGATTCTGTTACGGCACCGCCTAGGCGTTACCCAACGAGAGAGCGTAAACCACCAAAACGTTTACAGTGAGAACTTAATAGTAACATTGTTATAACTTCCGTTAAGTTTGAGATATCGTCTTATCAAGTTTAGAGACTAGGGGTAAGGAATGTAGTGTCCTGGACTGTAGTAGTATTAGCTCGCATAGGACTGGGTCCGAACCTAGTCATGTGACATTGTTACATTTTGCTGTCGTCGATGTTCAGAATAAAACATGGCCGGAGCTATCACACATTTCCTCTTAGTCGTTTCAATCGACTAGCACAGAAGACGACTACGGTGGAGTTATTAGGAGTAGTTATGTTTTATTTGGCACATGGCTCGGTTTTATTTGTTCTTTTCGGAGGAATATATCTCTTAACCCATGTCCAATTCCAGATACAGAGGAAATCTTACAATATATTCCGATCCCCTCGACATATTTCCTTCACAGCTACTTAATCTTTACCAGTCCAGTCCCGGCCTTCCTTTCGGCCGGTCAGTAGACTGAAAGTGGCGGGAACGAGAGTCCAGTAGCTATTGAACATATCAGAAATGTAACCAGGTAACCACCGTAAAAATGTGGAGGTCGCCTGGCTTCATAGGTAATGTAATAGGAATACAAGAATAATAACAATGTAATAGCAAAGTAATGAGAGTCCAGTAGATATTGCATGAACATGCTAGAAATGGAACCAGGTGATCTGTACAGGTCCGCAAATGATCCCAAAAATGGACCGCAAATGATCCCGCTCCGCAAATGATCCCCAATGGGGACCACAAATGATCCCGTGAAAAAAATGGCATGGATTTTTGCCGCTGGATAGTGTATGAATGAAAGAAAAATGAAGAACACATTTTAATAATGATGTAATGATTTTTAACCATTGGCTCCAGCAATGAAACCCCTTTAAAAAATGTCCATCAAAATCTCCATGACGTCACACTATCGACCCCGGATCAAACCTGTCCATAAAAATCGTATGTCGTCAGCCATATGTCCAATCTTGACAGCCTTCGCAGTGTCTGTAATTGACACTCGTGAACAAGGCGCGAATATGCTCGTTCCTGGCTGTTACGCTTATTACTATTGCTTTGAAATTGTTTCCTTGTGTGTTGTAAATAGGAGATAATGACAAGCAGGATGAGATATCAGGAAATGAAAACAAAATTCAGTCAGAATAATTGACCTGATGATTAAAAAAAGGCTAACCGGTTTCTGGTAATAAGAACGGTCGACGAAGGACTCGGGATTAAGACCTCTGGATTACTGAGGAACTCGGGATTAAGAATTTTTTTTTTCAAAAAAATCAAATTAGTTTTTCTTTTTTTCCAAATTTCATTTATTATTCTCAAAAGTTATTGTTTTAGTTCAAAACGGTCTACGCAAAAAAAAGAAGAACATGATGATAAATATGATGTTAAATATTAATACGTACTATGGAGGATAATGAATAATGAATAGGTAATAGTGCGCAATGATTAATTAATGAGTAATAATAGTGTATCATGAATAATTAATGGCTAATAGGGCGTATGATCAATATTAATAAGTTAATGAGGAGTACGTTTTTGATAAGCTGGCATCTAGGTTTCGGACAAGTCTGAACAAGCCTATTGTGTATTAACAATACTCCTCTTACGTCGCAAAGAAGAGTTTGAACGACATCACAATACTCTTCTGCGTTTATAATAAGTTTCTTATTTTGTTATTGCCATGGCGGCGGGCGTGCGCCGGCTAGAGGAGGATATAATGTTTCTAAAGTGGGGCAGAAGGAGGACACCGCGGTAGTGTAGAGATAGCGAAAGGGTAGCGTTGGGATAGCCAAAGGTAATGCACTAGACGAGTAGACTAGAAAAGAATATAATCCATAGGCTAGAGTACTTAAACTAGACCAGCTGAACCTAGGACATTAATGACCTTTCTTCTCCTCTCCTCGGAAAAAACACAACCGCATGTAGCATTTGTCATCAAGAAATCCGACTAACAAATCATTAAATGAAACAAATCATAAAGCGGTGTAATCATTGTTCACCTAAACACGGTACAACATATCAATAACTGAGAAAGAGGGTTTTATTTGCTGACTTCAATCAATCCAAGAACTGAAAAAGAAGAGTCTTATGAACTCCCGATGATAAGGAAAACGAACTGTAAATCTTATCGCTGATTATATATGTTCCAAGATTGAGAATCAATAAACTTTGTTTAAGTTTACCTGGCCGGTTTGTGGTAGTAATAATATTTTTTTTGTTATTATTATTATTAATGGCTCTTCAGTTATCGCTAATACCTAAGAACAATAGCAACGTTGATCTAATGCGCCATAGCGGAGTTACTGTAAATGTTCAGAATTATCTTATGAGTGATAGCGGAGTTAGTAATTGTAAGGAAAATAATAAAGACAATTTAAGATTGATATGGGGAACCTGTAGGGGTTCTGTAGTAGTTCAATGAGGGTTCTGTGATGATTCTGTAGGGGTTCATCTGCTGTTCAGCTCAAAAGCGACCACAGCGATATTATTTTGGAATGAAGAATTGATAGAGAATTGTTTTTCTACCAGATAAATAATTGTATAACTTTGGGTGCGGTTGTTCAAAGGGTGGATAATGCTATCCACTGGATAAATCCTTATCCAGTTGTAGGAGCCCATAACCAGGAGCGTCCAATCCGTATACAACGTTTTCACAAGTTAGGTTATTTTTAGAACGGACTCCCGCCATTATTGGATTGCAATCATTTCTAAGGGAATAAAATCACAAAAGCGTAGCAACCATGTTGTTTGTATAACAAAAGCAGCTATATATAATAAGGAATGAGGCATCTTTCGTTCCGCCACTGGTGCAACCCAGTCATTGGCAGTTAAAATGATAAAAAAAAGCCCAACTTGTGAAAACGCTGTGACAGCTATATAGGATATATGGGCTCCTGCCAGTGGATTAGTATTAACCAAACTAGGATTTATCCTGTGGCTAGCATTATCCAACCTTTGAACAACCTGACCCAGAGGGGTATTGTGAAGTCGTTCAAACTCTCCTTTGTGACGTCAGAGGGGAATTGTTAATAGACAATAGGCTTGTTCAGACTTGTCTGAATCATAGATGGCAGCTCATCAAGAACCTACTCCCCATTAACTTATTAATATTGATCATACTCCGTATTACTAATTAACTATTCATTACGCACTGTTATTACTCATTAGTTATTTATTGCACACTATTACTTATTAATTATTAATTATCCTCCCTATACCTTATCAATATTTACTATTGTCCCTCCCTAAACCACAAACTACCACATTTGGACTGCATTCATTTAGATACTTGGTTGTTAACTCGGAACTCCCTGCCTGATGACTTTAGATCCTGCAGCACACTTAAAAAAATTAAGAGTAAAATCTCAAATTATGTGCTTTCCAAATAAGTATAATGTATATAGTGTATATAGTATTGCATATAGTGTAGATATCTTAAAACATAAATTTATATATATTTTAATAAGAATACTAATAAAAAAATTATTTTCTCGAAGCTACTCTAAAATTATAGAGTAAATAACGTTTATGTATGTATGTATGTATGTACGAGATAAGCTGCGCATGTTATGCGTGCATATATTGGTGTTTAAAAAACACCTTATTTCGTGCACGATATGTTCTTGGCATCATTTTATTAAATCATCATTTTATTATTTACATAACATTAGAAAGATTAGAAAATTTTTAACCATTGAGTCTTGCACTATCCTTGTCCATGCATTTATTTCATGTCGCCTTGACTACTGTAACAGTTTATGTTATGGTCTTCCTGCTTGCCAAATAGCAAAACTTCAAAGAGTTCAAAATGCTGCCGCTAGAATCATATGTAAGGTTTCCCGTTTTGCACATATTACTCCGGTTCTCATTAGCTTACACTGGCTTCCAGTCAAAACTAGAATAATCTTTAAGATACTTACTATCACTTACAAAGCTATCCATGGTATGTGCCCTTCGTATATTTCTCAATTAATTAAAGTCAGAGGGCGCTCTTTTTATAACACTTGATATAATAATGAGCTACGGCTGATCGTACCATCCTTTACATCACTGTCTACTATTGGCGATAGGTCATTTACATCAGCCGCACCTTTTCTATGGAATAAATTACCTGCTAGTATTAGGCAAATCAAATCCTATGACTATTTCAAGAAGCAGCTCAAGACTTACTTATTCAGAGAAGTCTTTAGCCTTTAGCTACTATTTACGACTAGTTTTATTATCGCTATTATCGACTAAAATTTATCATAAATCGTAGTAATAGTATTTTATTGGACTGTTATTCTTAATGAATTGGTTAGTTAATTATTAGTTTGTTAGTTTATTTTAAAAGTAGAGACTTTGTAAAAGCGCATCTGAACATTTTCCATATGCTAATTTGCGCTATATAAGTGCATTATTATTATTATTATTATTATAAAAAATGACCAGGCGGACTCTTTGTTCCGTCTGCTTCGGGTGCCTCGCACCAGCACATGTACCGGTATCTCCAACAGCTATCCCACAGTCTCTTCAGCCACACAATTGGCAGATGTGGTGTCGACCCATTTAATTAGTTCGAGCTTACAGCCATCTTCCCTCCCAAATATAGGCGGGCATGGAAGTTGTACAACACTTTCATGCTCTCCTTGTTTAGACAGGCAAATTTTGCATTCCCTATACTTCCATCTAACTTGGCCATTTTCATAGCTTATTTATTTAACAAATAAAAGATGGTTCTTCTTGTGATATAACAAAATAATGCACGCTCGAGATCTCGAAAAACTGCGGATTCACGAGCGGAACGCGAGTGCATTTAGCAGCTTTTCAAGACCTCGAAAGTGCATTTTTGTTATATAACAATGAGAACCATCTTTTATTAGTTTTATAATATAAACTTCATTGTAGACGAAGGAAATTAAGCTATCTGTAAGAACGCGCGTAAAAATCTAAAAGAAAACTGACGACAGCGAAAACACCATTTTAATGTACTTGACTTGTACGCTGATTGGGTCAATTGTGACACCTTGACAACGACGATCTGAAAGCTCGTTTCTTATTGGATGAAGTATCCTGCTAAGAATAGAACATGCCAATCGATAAAAGTGAAAGACAGAAATTGCAAGAGCAGGGTTAGCCTACGAAAGCAGCCGCAAACTGTTGCAGGAAACAAAGTACTTTCTTTTTTACAATTTCTGGTCAGCACAGGAGAGGTCAATCAACATTGTGATAATGCAAGGTGTTAAAAATGCCTGATTGGGAAAACATTCACAGAGAAAGCGTTAGCGTGAGTTGAGGAGTATTACGTGAGTTGGGGATTGCCGACTATTTTCTACAACAACTGTATAGTTGAGAGTGATTACTGATTCTGTGGTCAAGAAGAAGGATATTGTCTTTATCCCAAGGAACAGTGTTGTATTAATCTGCTGCTCTGATGGTCGTGTTGCGTAGCCTTTGACGCTTTCTTCGTTGGCATGCCACTGTGTGAAATAAGTGGTGTCACTGAACACCTCGGGGCCGTGATACGTCTTGCATACTTGAAGTATACGGGATTGGTAAGCAACATGTCAGGATACTTGTAGTATCAGGAAATATCGGGTGCTGTATACTCATGATATAAAGTGTCATGGAATATCACGATCTAGATACCTGTTACACAAAGTGTCAAGGGTATCAGGGGCCATTATACTCCACAATACCGAGTGTCACCGAATGTCAGATAACTGAAACTTAAGTCAAGGATATCAGGGATGTTATACTCCCAGATACCTTATATTCAAACAACTTGCGTGATTTTTTTCCTGTGGCCACGGCCAGGGTCTGTAGCTTATTGATATCATCCTGAGAGATATGACTGGAAGAATTGTTTCCTTCGTTATATCCAGTTTTCGTTATCTATAGACTTGATCCGTTTATCTATGTAATATTGGCCACGAGTATCGGTTTACGGTAGAACACCCCCTAAGTACTCCAGTCTCTTTTACCCCTCCCCCTCTCCGGCGGGACCAAGTTATGCATAATTGTTGGCAATTGTAGAAAAGGTCGAGAAAGATAACAGCAATAAACGGAAATGGATCTATTAGTAGCCGGTCAAAATGTTTAGGATGTAGTTAGCTTATATATTTTTTTACAATTTAAATACGTATTCGATAACACTTGAATGTTCATAACTGTCTCTACCCCCGACGAAAAATAACACATGTCACGTGATCAAGGTTTGCTCTTTTGTGCGTGCATTCTTCGTTCGGTTGTTGGAGGAGGACATTGGTCTGTGCATAGTTCGTCGACCTTCGTTTCATTGTACTTCTCTTCTTGGAGAAAATACTCTAACAGGTTAGTACCCCATGATATAGTCTACTACTATTTTATATTTAATTGGTTTTATTCGGACTTTTATCACGATTACAGGGCTGGTTTTAGTTCCAACTGAATGTCCTCGAGGTCACCATGCATGCATGGACGTTTTGTTTGCCCTTTCAAAAACTTATACTTCTAGCACGACTTTATCCGTATTTAGAACACATGTAGCTTGATTAATAACTATAAATACCAATTAAATCAATTGTATGCTTTAGGAATGGAACTCGAATTTGAAAGCCCAGAGAAGCTTGTCTGTGGTGGTTCAATAGTTGTGAGAATTGCGTCCAAAGTCAAACTGTAAAAAGCTATATTTTTGCTGGCTACAGGCGATTATTATGTACATGTATAGTGATGATCGCGAGCTACTTATGTAAATATTAAAGTCAGAGTTCTAGCTTGTTACACAAAATACCGGCTGTTGTTCAGTTGTCCAACAACTAAAAAGTTAATAACAGTATTGTACTAGTGTGTTGAGTTTACACAATTTTGTATTACTTTTAGCAATTTTAATCACTCTAATCTACATTAATGTTCAAATTTCGTGCATTGTACAAAATCCAAGCATGTGATTGGCTAATAAGCGTGCATTATTGGTGACCACAGCACTCGACCCAGACCCTCTCTTACCTAGGGAAAGGGAGACCTGATGCAGTGATTGAGTAAGCATTCGCTTAGTTACGTGTTTGGACGGCTTGCAAAACCTCATTACAATCGCCTATTTAACAGTGAAAATGTAGACAATTACTAGAAAGGTAACGGCAGGATTGAACTCTGTTTCCTGTGTGACAGAAGATATATATTTTGAGGCGAACATTTGCATAATCGCTCGTTGGAAATGGCTGATTTGCGAGTGCTGGAAGTACAAACAACTCAACAAGTCAACATGTGTCCGAGTGAATAAAAGTTTCTACTACACTCTAGCTAGCAGTCTTACTGAATAAATGGATTTTATTTCTGAGACCTTACTCTGTCAATAAAAGGAGAACATTATTAAGCGACAATTCAGTGGATGGTTCTAAAACCTAGGATTTTTTTATTTGGAAAATGTTTACATCAGAGCCGAAAACACGGAGGCCGGTTTGAATATTTCAATCACTGGAATCTGCAGGTTAATTATTTTCGAATGAAAGAAACTATTAAAGAAAGTAGACTATCTAGGAGTTAAGCCGGCTAAATACTTGATATTTGAATACATGGCTCCAATAAAAACTTTTTAAATGTACAATGTACAAATCATACTCGCAAGGCGTCAACTAAACTGACCGAATGCCAACTGTAAAATATTATTTGCAAAGTTATCAGTCTACTTAGTTGGATATTAAAAGTCCTGTTTGTATTCATTGTCTATTGAAATGACATTTCTTTGTGGAGATATTTACAGTAAAATGATTTAATTCATGCGAAATATTTGACTTCTTTGTGAAATTGTTATTGACTTCTATGGTATTACAATTAAAATTCAATGCTGACAGTGCACTCAGTTTGAATATTAAAAGGGTTAGAGACTTTATGTTTGTGCTTTATCGGCAAAATACAGTCACTTGCTGACTGTACGATGAACTCAAAATATCTTCATACTGCATTCAGCCTTCGGCCTCATGCAGTATTAATTATTTTTCGTTCATCGTACAGTCAGTGCGTGCCTGTATTTGTCGATAAAGCACTCACAAGCAGTCTCTAACCCTTACGTACATGTAAGGAATACCCCCTCTATTCAAAATATCAGTTAAACACCACTAAATTATCCATTTTAGTTCAGGGCCTGCTTGTTCAAAGGGTGGATAAATCCTTATCGAGTGGATAAGATAATAAAACTAGTTTTGTTAATACTTATCCACTGGATAAGGATTTATCCGGTGGATAAATGTATCCACCCTTTGAACAACCAGGCTCGGGTGTATTAAGACTCATGCTGAGTGATTTGTAGTCGTAAATGATTTTTAGAATGGTTGTTCGAGAAATGAATTATTAGTGAATCATTGGGGGGGGGGGGGGTGGGGATATGGGGGAGGGGGTGTATTCTGCATCTACTCCAATATAAGTTTAATTTTAAGGGAACAAAAATAAATATAACAAGTAAGCCAAATAAGGGGTAACTGCAGAATACCCTACAACTGTAAGGTAATAATATATATGTAGCCAGTGGCTATGGTTATGCATTCAGATATGGCCCACCCTAAGTCATACTACCAAGTGGCTACCACCTCTACCAACCTACAAGTAGAACAACAAATACCAGAAAGAGAATATTAAGATATTCATGCGGCTAACAAGAAAATTACAGTGCGACTTCTGAAACCAAGGCCACTTTATTATAGAAAACAAGAACCAATCACACTGCAGAGCAAAAACAAAGCATTCCACCTTATAGGTATTTGATGTCTGTTACAAGACAGTAGCATTTGGACTTGAGCTTTGATCTGATAAAAGGCGAATATAGTCAACTACATGTAGTTCTGAAGTCAAAGTCTTTCAAATGAACAAAAAAGGAATGAGTATGGTGGGATTTATACTTTGGAAGCTTTAATTTTGTCTTGCAATGTCTTTAGTTCTCGTTGTCTAAGTGGCCCTGGGTTCAACAGTCGCACTGGTAATAAGTATCTATTCATATCATTATGCAGGGCACAATGAAAGTGCTGTCTGATGGCCTGGGTCTAGTGGATTTCCTTGTCAGGCTAGTAGATAACATGTAGTTTGATAACTTGCCTGATGGTCAAGGAACCAAAATAGGCTTCTTAAAATGTTTAGTTAATTAAATTAAAATTTGGGCAAGCTTGAAATACACAAATCTAGTGGAAAATGGCGGAAGCTTGGCTGAAGGGTAAGCTTAAATTATCATTTTTCTTTTAACCATAATATACAGCTACACAGTGAGGGAGACCACTCATCCCACAGATACATGGTGAGCGAGGGGTAGTCAGTTTGTACTCCGACTGGATAGCCATAGCTACTGGCTTTGCAGTGGTACCTAGATTTGTCTAGGATATTCTGTAGTTTAGCCAAAAGTCAATCAATCAACAACTTTATTAACGTGTCTAAAAACTTCTAGCGCACCACAGGTGGTGTACTAATCGGGGACACCTAAATATAATATATATGTATATATAAAAATCTGCACAATACAAATATACATAGAATATGATTGGATATGTTATGTAAATACTTTAAACATGAAATTGCTAAAATAGGAGAATACTCCTTATGATATCCTACTGTTAAAAGATAATAATAGTAATTATAATAATGGATAGATCCGTGTCATAAATAATACATAATTCACGTATTGCAGAGGAAGCAACTAGGTGGGCATACCTTCTCTACAAGTACTGCCAGATTCTGCTTTCTTATGTTTTTCTTAAAAGAGGTAAGCGTTGTATAGTTTCTGGATGCAGAAGGGAGTTTACCCCATAAAAAAGGTCCATAGTATCGCAAGGAGTGTTTACCAAACTTTATAGTGCTGATCCTATGTAGTACAAAGTCCGCATTCCTTAAATTGTAACTACTACTACTGGTAATAAATATTTCTAAAATGTTGTTTGGTAACAGCTTGTTTTTGACCTTGAACATAAAAATAGCAATGTCATGTAGACGTCTATTATATAAATTAGACATTTTAGCTCTAACTAATAGTTCGCTATATGTGGTGCTCCAGTCATTATATACCGCCCTGAGGCCTCTCTCGTTGATTTTTTTCAAGTTTGTTACTATCAGATTTCCTATAAAAATGCCATGTTAGTCCGCAGTATGTAAGATAAGGGAGGATGGCAGCTGTGTAGATCCTTAGTTTTGCCTTAACCGGGATTAACTTGCGCAGGCGCATCAGCACTCCTACCCGCGAACTTGCCTTCTTGCACATAATTGAGATGTGCTCGGAGAAAGTTAGATTCCGATCGATAGTAACACCAAGCAACTTTAGTTCGTCCGTTGCCTTGATTTTCATCCCATCTATCTCCATATCCAGCTCATGTGTATCTTGTTTGGATATGATCATTGTTTGGTATTTTGTGAGATTTCCTTCCAAGAAGTTCTCCTTGTACCACTCAGAGGTATTTTTCCCGTCCGTGTTTACTTCCAATATAGCTTGCTCCGGTTTTTCGTGAGAAAAGTACAGCTGATGGTCGTCAGCATATGCTGACAGCTGACATTTCCGGTCCACGTACAATATATCATTCTGGTATATATTCCAGAGTAGTGGTCCCAACGATGATCCTTGCGGACAGCCTCTAGTGACATCCTCCCACCTGCTTGTGACGTGACCAAGCTTTGTCCTGTTCTTACGGTCACTAAAATATGATCTCATTAGGCTCAGGGCGTCCTCACTTAATCCATAGGCCCTCAACTTAGCAAGCAGCAATGTAGGATGCAGGGAATCAAATGCTTTACTCATGTCGGTACTTAGGATCCCAGCTGTATGCCCCTCATCCATGCCTTTTTTCCAGTCTTCAACTAAGCGTATGAGTGTTGTTTCGCAACTGTAAAGCTTTCTATAGGCGGACATGAATGGGTCAAAGATGTTCTCAAACTTGACACTCAGCTGTTGTCCGATTATCTGCTCGAAGATTTTATCGACCGCAATGAGTATAGTTACCGGTCTATAGTTAGTTTTATCCTGAGGGTTCTCTTTCTTAAACACAGGAAACCACTCGCCCATTTTCCATTCCTTTGGCCATGTACAGTCCCTTATAACCTTATTGAATATGTGTGTGAGCGATGGTGCTATCTCATCCGCCACAAGTTTTAGGACCTTTGGAGGAAGCTTGTCATGTCCTGTTGCCTTGTGCGGGTTTATGGTGGCCAAAGCCTTTAAAACGTCTTCTTTCGTGATCTCACTGAAGTTGAATGTACTTGCATCGATCCTAGCGCTGATCCTATTTACGCTTGGACATTGGCTGCATGCATCCTCACACAGGTTCTTTGCTTTATCGCCTCCGATTGCATCTGCTATTGTAGAAAAGTAACTTGTGAATTCTTCTGCTACTTCATGGCGGTCTTGTTGTATTTTCCCTTGTATTTCAAGACATATTTCGGGCCTGTCCTTGCTTTTCGCACTGAGGAAGGGCGTGAACGTACTGAAGAACTTCCTTGGATTGTTATTAAGTTCCTGAGATACTTCCCTCCAGTAGCTCTTTATCGCTTTCCTCCTCAGCCGAGTTGCCTCATTTCGCCATTTCCTCATTAGCTCCCATGATTCTTTGCATCTGTCTTTACTGAACTTCTTGGCGTATCTTCTTTTCCTTCGAATAGCAGCTTTCCATTCGGCGTTCATGTAAGGCGCGTCCACTTTTCTTACTCTCATCTTCTTGATCGGCAGATGTTTATCAACAACGTCCATAACCTTAGCTCTCCAGTGCGCGTACTGCGTGTCCACATCAGTGGAAGTAGAAGGAAGCAGTTCAGACTCATGCAAGTCTTTCTTTAGATCGTTTAAGTTAAGATTCTTCGTACTTCTACAGTTTATTGTTTTTGCTTCGTGGTATTTTACGGACTTACAGAGAAAGGAGTAAACCATTCTATGGTCGCTCAGTCCCAATTCTGCTACGTCTGATTGTTTAAACAGATCTGCATTGTTGGTTAAAATAACGTCTAGGAGAGTCTTGGAAGTGGGTGTTACACGTGTAGGTTTCCTGATGAGGCATGTCAGTTGGTGAATCTCCTCTAAGTCTAGTAGTATTTTCCCCTCCCTCTCGTTGGGTTTGAGCCTATCTAAGTTCAAGTCCCCTAGGATCGCTATAATTGGGCACTTGGACATGGCCCACGATGTAATGTGGCTCAACTCCTCCTCTAGCTCATGGTAATAGCCTGCTCCTTCTTTCCGGGGGGGTCTGTACATACCTAGCACAAGGACACGCGTGCTATTGAGGTTCACTTCGAGCGGTAGTACTTCTATAGTCTTATATGTTCTTGTTGGTTTAATTTTCTTAGATGGTAACGAAGAGTGTATGTAGGTCAAAATCCCCCCTCCTCCTTTTTTTCTGTCTTGCCGATAGAGACGGTAATTAGGTATTTTGAACTGAGTGTCCGGGTATGAACCATCAATTTTCGTTTCTGTAAGAACCAGAATACCAGCTTTAAGTTTGTCATTGATCCACGTAATCTCCTCAAATTTATTCTGTAGACTGTTGATATTTAAATGACATACAAAGACGTGGCCGGGATGAGACATTCTGATCTCCGCCAACTCCTGCAAGGGGTCATTGAGCGATTCCAGTTCCGACCCTGATGTTTCCATGATGTTAAGCGAGTCGTTCCCTGTACTGTTGCTCAAGTTATTAGGTAGCACACTTAGAAGGCATTTTACACACATCCACCCAGTCCCTGGCCGATGGTACTCGCGCACCGTCAAACCCGCACACTTGAGGTGGAAGCGGTCTTCACAGTCATTGCATTGCACGTAACGATGGTTTCGAGCAATAGTTCTTTCACAAGTGCAACATTTGGGTTTGCTTGCTGTCGATTGCTTCGTAGGCCCTGGGTTTGTAGAAATATATCCTCCTTGCAGCAGGAGATGGCGGGATGCGCTTGAATTCGAGTAGTAACAACACCAACTCTTTGTTCTCTTGGTTTTCTTGTGAATGTACGTTTGACTCGGGAATACACCGGCTCCGCATGTTACCAGATATGATTTTACAGTATCAGAGGGGCGAAGACAAGGCTCGATGATAAATTCGTTTGGCTGTTGGAGCCTTGATACCTTGTCAGCTTTCGTAAAATCCGGTTGAGACTTCAGTATTTTCTTACCAAGAGAATAATTCGCATCGCTGACCTTGAGTGTTCCATTGTACTTGGGTGTCAAAGAGCTAAAGATCCATTGTTCCTGGCTGATACTGGTACTGAGTATGCAAATTCGACTTCGTTGATCGCTACTCGAAAGACGGGCTGAAAGGTTATTTCTGCCCTCCTTCCACGCTGTACTTGACCAAAAACCAGGCAAATCACCACTATAAACTGCCATACAGTCGTCTTCAAGAGCCTGTTCGCAGCCCTTATCCAAAGGTTCCTGGTTTAGGCATAATATAACCAGAAAGACGGAGCGCCACATGACACTGCCTTCACGGTCCTCGCCTCGTCGAGATTTACAAAATGGCAGCCAATAGTGCAGAACTGCCAGGAGAAACGACGAGACTGCAAAAAAGTCAACGTGAAGAAGATAGCAAGAAAAATGGTTGAAGAAGGTGATATTCCTAGTTAATATCGTTTAGGAGCGATCGTTTTCCTAAAACTTTCAAAGTAAGGAGAAAGGAGCATGGATGGCTTCAAATGTTGAGAATTAATGTACATGTACATGTAGGTGGATCATGTCTCTATCAATTCCAAACCTGCCTATCACCCACCCTGGGCTTTTGACATGTTGAACTTGTGGATGTGCGCAAGTGCAGCACGAGAATCTATCCTATCAATTCTAACCCTCTTCACTTCCCAAGTTCCAAGAAGGTTTCCTCAGGACCATATTAGACACTACAAAACCTTTAGGTAAATTGTAAATGATAGCACCAGGATTTATTGACTAACAAATACTTCTCAAACTACCCTGGATGCCAGGTTCTACTGCCCTCTCTAATCCATAGTACTGCTAGCGAGGAGCGAAGTGACGAGAAGGCAGGGAGAACCTCTGGGCACCCCAAGTATGAATCTCACTTCCATGCCAGACATTCCATTTGATTGACACCTTAGCAATCTTTTTATAGCAAATTGACTACATGTACAATGTATAAACCGGTTTTGCAATTCTCAATGGTTTATGAAAAGCCAGCACTTTAGGAGAGCCAAAATAAACACTTTCCTCCCAAGAACTACAGCACTACACAGAACTATAATTAGACCAGAGTAAGTGTAGAATCCTCAGCTAAAAACTTCCGCAAAGATTTACAACAATCTTCCTAAATGCGTTCAAAATAAGCTTGTAGCAAGGTACCGAAGCACTATGTTAATGTATAAAAATGCTCAAGCGGTGTTTTAGTCATATCATAATTGAAAGCTGTATCCACTAAATGCTATCCAAATTCATTTCACACTTTTCAGACTGTGTGCAGGCACGTTACACCGCTATTTAAAAAAATATCTGACCCAGCTTGCTTAAATACACAGCAACGTTTTATTCTTCGTCTGGTTCAAACTTCAAATCGCCGTTGTTGGACACAAATTGATTTTTGACAATAACTGTATAACCAAGGAAAACTAAACGCATTCTGCGTGTAATACACGAGTGTAGTGCATGAGTGCAATACACTCAAATACGTGTAGTAAATTTATTTTGTACACGCGCGTTACGCGCATGTAAATGTTAGGTAATGGTCCGGATTAGAACTAGTACTCTACGGCAAGGAATGTAAAAAGGTGTTAATTTCCTATTATTATTCTTTCTCGTAATTTGATTGGTTGATACTCATGAATTCAATATAAACGCATCGAAATAATACATTAAAATCCGAGATATTTTGAAGCAACGTTTTATTCTTCGTCTGGTTCAAACTTCAAATCGCCGTTGTTGGACACAAATTGATTTTTGACAATAACTGTATAACCAAGGAAAACTAAACGCATTCTGCGTGTAATACACGAGTGTAGTGCATGAGTGCAATACACTCAAATACGTGTAGTAAATTTATTTTGTACACGCGCGTTATGCGCATGTAAATGTTAGGTAATGGTCCGGATTAGAACTAGTACTCTACGGCAAGGAATGTAAAAAGGTGTTAATTTCCTATTATTATTCTTTCTCGTAATTTGATTGGTTGATACTCATGAATTCAATATAAACGCATCGAAATAATACATTAAAATCCGAGATATTTTGAAGTTTTAATTTATATTTGATCAAATTAGGTATGATTTCATTTCGAAGAATGTTGTATGTGAGGAAAGAAATTTGTGATTGAAAGACCTTTTGTTTTCTCCCTTTCTGATTGGCTAGTTGCTTTGAGTTTTCACATCAAAAAGGGCCAAGAGCAAAACAAATACTTTACTTTATGGGTGTAGTTTTGAATGTGGACATCTCATACAACATTTAAGGCATATTCAAGCAAAATCGTATGTGGAGATATGTTAACTGCCGCAAGCCTGTTGTTTTCGCTACAGTTCTTACAGGGACCACACTACTTAACACTCATCCAGGCTGTACTGTAGCTGTGTCTGAAGACCGTAACATTTTCAGTGTCTGTTGGGAGAAAATATTTTTCTGAACGTGTATTATGGTACACACATTTAGTCAGCAGAACTGAAGTTTAGAAAATGAGATGTGTTGGCAATTTCTTTAAAACTATGAAAGATAAAACAACAATAACATTTTTTATCCGTACCAAGAAAGAACTGTTTACAATAATATTAAGAATAGATTTAGGTAACTGAAGCTAACTTAGTACAGGCTATTTAAATAACAGAGCTAATACAGTAGATAGCACAACATAATTGAATTGATAATAGATACATGTAATTGATAATTTTTAGACCAGGGGGAAATTGACGTAATTTAATTAAGAGCTGTCAGTTTACAAAACTATTACAATGTTGCTCTTCGATATCCATGTTATCATTACAGAAAATTAACAACAAGAACTCTTCATTGCTGTTTAGTTATATATTTTTGAAATTGTCCCCAAAAATAAATAACTATCTGATACCTTAAATTTAAATTTCTTGATTTATAACAGGAAAACCAAGAGGATTTAAATCTACACAAACATTACAGTGAACTCAGCGACTCCATCATTGCCCGTTTCTGCATCTACACATGTACATGCATGTACATCACTAATTGCCATGTCTATCAACTACAGCACCACAACCTGCCTTTTCCATTTATTCTCATACAACTATACAGCATATTCTTCCTGGTTGAGGGATTTCCAGCTTCCATATCTTATAGGTAATAACAGTATCAGGCCACTAAATAAAAAACCTTTAGTGTCACAGGGGTGGGTTTCATTAGAAGCTGACAGGGGTCATGTAAGTGCCGGCTGCTCTGGTAAAATATCATCTATTTTAGATACTTATTGATTGAGGGCGAGGACTGGAAAAGAAAATATTTCGGTCAAGGTTGTAACGAATGAACCATTAGTTGAAATACTGTATACCAATAACAGCAAAGTCCATACAGATTGATTGAGAAGCAAATATGTTCCTGGATTGTTCAATCGTATGACCACTTTGAAATGCGAAAGTAAGCCAAAAAATCGGATTTTCTCTTCCAAGATGCACAACACAGAAAAATAATATCAAAACCTATTTAATTTAAATACATGTTCATACATACATTGGGTTGGTTTTAGGATTTAGTTCCCCTTTAAACACCTGCATGCATGGTCAGTGGTGATTGACTAGCACAAAAATCAAGTCCCTGTATTGGTGTTTTGTAACTGTAAGAGTGACAGCATTTATGCAATATATTTATGCTGTGAGTTCATTGGTGTTCTGTAACAGAAAGAGTGGCAGCATTTATGTAAGATCTTTTGGCTGAGAGTTCATTGGTGTTCTGTAACAGAAATAGTGCATCATTTATGCAAGATCTTTTGGCTGTGAGTTCATTGATGTTGTGTAACAGAAAGAGTGACAGCATTTATGCAAGATATTTTGGCTGTGAGTTCATTAAGAAATGAAACAGATCTTCCGTGTTTGCACAGACTCATGCAAACCGAGGTAATTTGGGAGAATTGGAGAGCAGAACAAGCATGAGACCGCAGGTCGAGTGTTTGTACCTGCTCGAGAATTATCCCAAACTTACAGAGGTTTAGAAAAACAGCTGGCCAACGGGACTCGGAACGAGTAAGATTACTAGGCGCATGGATTAAAAAATATATCAGTTTAGCAAAGTACCCCGCGTGCCTCATAATCTTACTTGTTCCAAGTCTCCTCGGCCAGCTTTTTTTCTTTGTTTTTACCAAAACACTTGAAAAGAAAAATTCACTTGATTTCATTAAACGATTTTGGCTGTTGTTTTTTTACCTTAGTATATTTTACGAACAGAAAGAGCCCTCAAGTTATATTTTATTCTGATCCAAAGTTTATTTTAGTTCATTGAAAGTTAGTTTGAATGTTAAACATAAACAAGCAAAATCGTAAACCAGTCACATGAGGTTGAACTTGACTCGGACTTTCTCCACTAAAAGCTGTTCACCTTTGAGCGATGTTACGATGTAACGCATTCTCAACTAAAATCAGATTTTATCATTTACAATTATTCCGAAGAAAACTGTGTGAATTGCCCTGTTTTTCGGAAGCGTAATTTGTTAAATTAATACTTTTCTTAGGATTAATATGCGAGGTTAAATAAACCAAAGACCTCAGATCTAGCGGACAAGACTAAACCCTGATTCCTCACTGAGGAATAGAAGTTTTCTCAAAATTCCCTACAAATGACCAAATCTGGCGGACAATACTAAACGGCCCGATTCCACACTGCGCAATAAAAGTTTTCTCAAACTTCCCTACAAATGACCAAATCTGGCGGACAATACTAAACTCCGATTCCGCACTGCGGAATAGAAGTTTTCTCAAAATTCCCTACAAATGACCAAATCTGGCGGACAATACTAAACCCCGATTCCACACTGCGGAATAGAAGTTTTCTCAAAATTCCCTACAAATGACCAAATCTAGCGAACAATACTAAACCCCGATTAGAAGTTTTCTCAAAATTCCCTAGAAATGACCAAATCTAGCGGACAATACTAAACCCCGATTCCACACTGCGCAATAAAAGTTTTCTCAAAATTCCCTACAAATGACCAAATCTAGCGAACAATACTAAACCCCGATTCCACGCTGCGGAATAGAAGTTTTCTCAAAATACCCTACAAATGACCAAATCTAGCGAACAATACTAAACTCCTATTAGAAGTTTTCTCAAAATTCCCTACAAATGACCAAATCTAGCGAACAATACTAAACCCCGATTCCTCACTGCGGAATAGATACGATGTTTTCTCAAAATACCCTACAAACGGCCCTGAACCTCACATACCCATTATTTTTTAAACTTACTATCAGCTCTTTCTTTGGCAATTTAGTTGTGTTTAGCATGCAGAGCAAACGAGAGCTGAGACTCGATTCACAGACGATCGGAAATGTACCCGAAATCTGGCCAAGCCGATCTATAAATTTGTGAGAATAACACTTAAAATTAGGATATAAGAATTACACATTTGTTGGACATTCTCTTCCTGGTCGATCTACTCAGCTTTTCTTCAGTCTTGTGGCTGCGCCAAACGCATGGGACTGTTTCCTCACACTCAGATGCGTCGTTCTGATCATTTAGATTGGATGTATATTGTTCAAGTGAAATTTATCGGCTGTTTTAGTACGCTTGGGTTCGGCTCACGTCTACTGATTCAACACAAATCGCATCTCCGGGCCGATATCCCTCTCTCGGCAGGAATTCTCGGTGCTATATGCCTTGGTTTACACATAATTATTCGAAGTAGAAACATCTGAAGGTTTTAGGTGATGGGCTGATACAATCCTCTTGATGTGACGCGGCATAATATATCTTTAAGTGAACCGTATTAAGATATTCTCAACTGGTACATCACGCAGTCGGCGTTTTTCATTGATCGGGAGTCACGCCGAGACAATAAAAATCATCAGTTCCCGGACAACTTCTCCATGTTCTTGTTCTCTAGCCATCTCATAACCATTGGTTTCGATTGCCAGGATGAAACCTCCAGGATAGATCGAGATATAGGTTTCTTACTTCAATATAATTTGAACGGTTTATTTGAACTCCCGCCTCACTGGTTAGCTCAGTTGGTAGAGCACAGTCTAGAGTGCGGGAGGTCGGGGGTTCGAATCCTGGCCGCGTCCTAGGGCAGGGACGTTTATAAGCCGTTGGCCTAAGTCTCCTTCTACTTCTAATCAGTGTTTGAAGGGGACGTGAAAGAACCTGTTGTACTACTCGAAAAAGAGCAGGGGATTGTAAGCCGGTACAGCAGCCTGGCCATTGTACTAACCACATACTCAACATTGTAAACTGCATGGCAGCTATTAGCGCCGTAAAGCAGTCCGAAATAAATCACTGACGGGATATGTCAGTAATATGTAAAGCGCCATGAAACTGTGGTGATATGGCGCTATATAAATATGGCCATTATTATTATCATTATTAACTCAAAGCTTGCCGATGACGCTAGCGGTTGGATAATACCTACATGTGAAAACATCATACAATGAAATTGAATATACCGCTGCCTATGAAGTCTCAGCTTTAATCAATCACATCACGGACTAGTGTTATTTCAGACGCGCAAAAATTTGAATACTGCCAAAAACCGAATAATAAATAAGCGTCACTTCAATTTTAGTCTCATGTCGCCATGTGCCTTTATATATACGCAGACAATCCTTGTTGTTCATCTAAATCTTCAGGATCACACACACATTGAAGGTAGGTATTCTTATGAGAGTGATAAACACAGCATTTATATATTATTCAGGTTGCAAATTACATCCCAAAAAGCATGTATAATTTAGATCAAGATTACTTTCACTTCGCTGACATTGCCGGCGTCTGAGCCCGGGGGGGGGGGACTCCCATATAAAAGGGGTAGGGATGCTCGTCGGACATTTTCGATTTGACTCCTAAGAGGTACTAAAATGGGCGTGGCTCAAGCTTATTTTGACCCCTAAAAGATAATAAAAATGTAAATTGATAACAGCTTTTTTGTTCAATTTACACCCGAACCCTAAAAGGTACCGCTTTACATAGAAATGTCTGTGTTTGATGGTGGATACCCTAAGTGGTACCAAACTCCTGATTTTGACCCCTAAAAGGTACGACGAGTATCCATGTACCCCTCACATAAGAGAGTCCCCCCCGGGCGTCTGAGTTGCTTTTCATTCAGTTATGTGTATCTCAAAAAGCAAAGCAGTGCGGAATCGGGGTTTACTTGTCCGCCAGATTTGATCATGGTTTGTGTTATTTTGAGAATGTTTGTATTCCGCAGTGCGGAATCGAGAGTTCGATTTGTCCGTCAGCCTTTGTTTTTGATATCCCAGTTTTCTGTATATTTTTTTCTGTTCCGCTTATTTCAGTCTTAAACAACACTTACTTTTTGCATGAAAATGCCTTTCCGTTAGAAAATGTATCTTTTATGTTGTTAAAAATATCAAAAATGTCCAGTCCGCCAAAATACTGTTAATAGAGTATCTAGTAATTTCTGTGGTAACGTCAAAATACTAGTTATTTGGTGAAATAGAAACCGGGGTCCGCAAACAACGTCTGTTTTTTTATGCTTTGGGGGAAACACGTCTTGGTTGTATGCGAAAACTGCATTATTAGTGGACGCATTCCTCTTAATATCGTGTTTACATTGAATTTTTGAGGAATTTCACAAACTGATAACAACTGATTTTAGTTGAAAATGCGCTATGTGTTGAATATTGAAGTACATTGTTACGATGTGTTGAATAATGAAATATAGTGTATTGTGTTATGTTTGCTAGTTGTCTTTTATATAAACGTACATTATAAATGTTTTTAATTGTTTATGTGTATATTGCATTTGATGTGAATGGCAATAATTAAAATCATTGAGTACAGAAACGAATCGTTGTATTGTATCCGGTTGGGCTGTTATCCATTGCAAAGTTTTCATAACAGAAATAATGTGGAACAAAGGGCGCATATCATCTGATAACAGGGCGAAGAATCAATCGTTATCAAACAATTCGTGCATGTAACATGTCGTTAAATGTAGAGTCTTGAGTTTCATATGATACCACACGCGTTCTAGAAATCACAACATGTACGGCGTATTACAACAAATATTAGGTGAAACAAAGGGCGAGCACGTTGCATTTCCTCACCTGAACCAAACTAAAATCCATACCGTGAGATATAACACGTACTGCATTTCAAGAATAAATCCGTATCCATCACGTATCTTTTTCTGCCATTAAGTTTCGGGACATGATTCTAGAGGATACCCCGGGTATTGCTAGAAATCACGACATTTACGGATTATGACACGGCGAGTTTCAACGACGTGTCAAGACCCGGATTTTCCCTGATAAAGAAAAAGTCCGAATTAGGGCGTATACGGATATGACACTTGCATGACACGTAACGTGTTTGGGAACCCGACATGTCCGGAAACGATCGTATTCTTTAAGAATACGGGTACGAATCGGCTAGTATCATGGCCCGTATCCTTCCTTTTCACACAGTGATCAGCCTCCATTCAGCACCAAAGAAGGATTCCTCTAGCTATAAAATATATAAGCCGATCACCAAGTTCAACAGTGATAAATGTAGCCTCGACCAATATTGTGAAGGCCTCAAACATAGAAAATGAAGTCGTCGCCTCGTTATTTCATGGATTCTCCTATCAAAATTGCACGTTCAACATCCAAATTAACAACGATCCGGTCAACATGGCTCCAAATCCTCGAAAACGTCGAGTTGTCAGTCATTGATAATAAGGACGACAATAAGACTTTGAAACGATGAGCGGGGGATCGCTTATTTTCGCTTATTTTTGCAAAAATGATGATCGATAACTGATCTCCGGCAATTGAGATCAGTTATCGATCATTATGTTTGCCTTGTCAATTATTATCCTATAGGATTGAACTTCAAAATGCGTTAACCAGTCAGAGTAACATTCAGAATGTTTACGTTATACGTATTCCTGTGTTTGTTTTGTTTTACATCTTAATGTTTTCTTTTTATCACGGTTTCTATTGAAAGACTTGGACAAAATATTTTTTGTTTTACTGAATATACTAATAAATCATTATTTTCGCTCCCATGTCTCACTATATTGGCTTTCTCTACCGACGAGATCATAATAGCAATGTTGACCGTAAAGACTCACCCCCTCCCCTCCCTCCCCCCTTCCCCCTCCCCCCTCCCCCCTTCCCCCTTCCCCCTTCCCCCCTCCCCTCCCCTCCCCCCAACACACACACACACACACATCCAGACCTCACGCTTCGTCAATAACGAGACGAGATAGAGAAAATATTTGTTTTGTTATTCTTGCCCTCTTTTATACCAATGTCATCCACCTGTATGTATAACAACAAGAGCTCATAACCAAGAGCGAGAATCTCCCATACTACCTCTATGCTACGGCATTTTCACAAGTTAGGTTATTTTTAGAACGGTTTCCCGCTATTGTTGGGTTGCAATCATTCCTAAGTGAATAAAATCACAAAAGCGTAGCAGACGTGTTATTGGTATAACAAAAGAAGCTAATGAGGCATATTTTGTTCCGCCACTGGTGTAACCCACTAATTGGCGGCAAAAATAATCTAAAAATAGCCCAACTTGTGAAAACGCCGTAGCATCTATACAGTAGAGATGGACGCTCTTGGTTATGGGCTCTTGATAATAATAAATTCCTTAAATGAGACAAATCCACACATGATACATTCGTCCTAAAAAATAATAACCTGTTTGAGAGGTTTACAAGCGCGTTAACGTTGTTTTTTTACACCACAATGAAATATATTGTAAAGCAATGGCAGATGTAATGTTACCTTCTCTCTCATCAAAATAAACAAACAGTGAAAAAGAACTGGCACTTACCTGGTATAGCTTTACAAGCTTCTTTAGAGAAGCTGATGTTTTTAATTGCCAACTCGGCTTGGCTATGCAACTTCTCTCCTTCGAAAATAACCTATAAAATAAATACAGCACATTTCTAGAAACAAATATTAAACTATTCTCTGGGTATAACAAGGACATTAGGTTTCGTTTAGAGTAGATTTCGTGGTATCGCTGGCCTACTGCTGGCGACTCTCTTCATAGGAATATCAATAGCCCTTTTCATTGCAGCAGCCTTGTTGTAAGTTTTCAATCAAATACACCATCCCTTTCCCGCCAAAAATACATTAGCAGTACAGATCGGAGCGGTAAATAAAACATAATTTATATGGAGCTGACTTTTCAATGTAAAAAGCAAACATTTTATATGTGATCAAGCTGACCCACATCTGACACTTTGAAGAGCAACAGGATACTGGTAAGGTCACTAGTGAAATAAATCTATCACTTATTGTATTCACCTGTAATGACTCCTGGTCTACAGGAAGCACCAACTGAATCAGTCTCCATTCATTGGTAACACCTCTGTAACTCCATATTTCAGATGTTCTGGTCTGATTTTTAAACAGAACAGCGAGCTTTCTGCTAAAGTACTCTTTACTACTGTAAAACCAGAAGCGGAAACACCTCCATCGCTGGGTCCGTGGGTAAAAAATAGGGCTTGTGTAGTTATCAAGAGTTTTTACTGACTTGGAAATGTACAAAAACGAGCCACCGAACCCTACAGAGGAAATAAAACAATTATAAAAAAAAGTGATTTCTCTTAAAGCAAATGTTACATAAACACGTTAACTTTATAGCCTTACGAGATATCCTAATTGCTGAAAATGCGTACTTTTGTATGAAATAAGGTAACGTTCATTATTTATGGATTAGGAGGCTAGTGGTCTGACAGATCTAAACTGTAGAATAATTATAAACCCCTTCCCCAAATTATAAAGCTAAAAGATCCTGACCCCCCTCCAGTAACTGTTAAAAAATGTCACCCCCTAACCTCATCCCTCACCCCAAATATTTCTGTGCATAATTTTAGGTAGCATGATGTAAGCGCTTAGTTTACGCTCTAAATGTTTCTTTGATGAGAGTACATTTTGATCGTGTTACACATTTCGATAAACTGTTTGATGGTGTAAACATCTTTCAAAGTGAAGCACTATTGCAAAAATCGATACATACACTGACTTTGTTTGTTGTGACTCTTATTTCGAGGCGCACTAATGTAGGGCGGAAATTTTCTAATTTTTCTAAAGGCTTTGACCTTATCGATCAAAATGTACTTATGCTGGAACTGATCAAGCTGGAGGTTCGCCTTGCCCTTCTGAATTGGACTGCTGCCTTCCTATCGAATAGGAAACAGTCTGTCCTAATAGGTGACTCTCTATCTGAATGGAAATCTCCGAAGGGTGGCAAACCGCAAGGACAAAGCTAGGCGTTATTCTATTTACGATAATGACGAATAACCTTTTATGTTATTGGCATCTTAGGACCAAGTTTGTTGATGATATAACTGCATTAGAGTTTTTACCCAGGAACCCTATTTAGCCTCCAAGATACGGCCGTGTCTGTCATTCATAAATTCTCCATTGATCATCAGACATGAAACTTAACCCAGCCAACTGCAAAGAGGTGGTCATTAATTTCCTGCATAATCATAACTTTTCATTACGACTAATTGTGATCGGTAATAATACTATTGAAAGAGTTAACAATTATAGATCATTGGTGCAATTTTGAGCAATGATCTCAAATGGAACGATCACGTTGATTATAATAAAGCATGTGAGAAGCTCTATCACATGACCAGTTCGGTCCCGCAGGCGCTTTCCTTTGATCATTTACAAAAGTAACGTGACGAGGGCCGGCAGTGTATGGCGTGAGCGGGCCGAAAAAAGCCATCCGGCAATGCACATTTTTGCTTGCTGTTTTGCGGTTTGTTTTACAAAATAAAATATGGTCATAGGATAACAAACCTATTGACTGAGTTAGGTCGGGCCGGACAGGAAAATATTTGGCTCTCGGTCATTTTGTACGTCATGACCTAGAGCCTCCCACTCAGCCAATAAGTACCTATTATATTCGCTTAGAATTTTAACACCGTCAGGAGTCGAATCTAGGAATATATTGAAAGTAATCTTAGCACTATATAAGGCCAACTCTTGAATATTCTGTATCTATATGGCAAACCATTCCAGATTTTCTATCATGCAAATTAGAGACTTTCCAAAGAAGAGCCCTTAATATATAATGTAATCTGTCCTTTATATAGTTAGGGAGGCACTATCACTTGCTGAGATACCTACTCTAAAGAGTCGACGCGCACAGATTTGCAAGGACTACGTATCTAAGATGAAATCTGACAGCCATCCTTTACACTTCATTCTCCCAAGGGAGAAAAGGAGATATTTCGTATATAATCTGAGATCACGTTTAACTGACGTTTACCTATTTGGGATACTATGAAGTGTAAAAGGAATGAGGAATTTGTCACTTTCAAGTATTTTTAAGAAATGTTTTCGATTTTTTTATAAAATATTGTAAACCACATTAATAATCCATGAAGCAAAAACAAAGGAAATGAATAAAACATCAGTGTATTTAATTCTACTAGAGATTTCGTCCTGATTTACATAAACTTTGGCTTCGATTTTCTTGGCCAAAACAAGTCGTATCGTCAAAATAACTGAAACCATGACTCTCTTCATCTAGACCGCGTTTGATACGTGCGAGAAAGAATTCGCATCCGATCCTTATGGGATTTACAAACTCTCGCTTTCAGCTCAAGTTTGTAAATCCCACCAAGATAGTCCGCTCATTCTTTATCTAGTTGATGTAGCTAGATACCTATTGATTCTTAGTATGTAAATATCATGCTCGTTAATTCAGTCTCGGACTGCAAGAGAGTTTTGATAAACGGTATTTACAATACGTTTAAAGATATAGTCCTCTTAATGGTATTTCCTCCATTTTTATGTGAAAAGGAAACGAAAGAGACAAGTAATAAGACCGGCTTCACGCCTCTGCTTAAATACTCAGGTGCATTAAGGCCTGGGTTTCAAAATGGCCGCCGAAAAATGAAGAGGGGTAGTCTATCTCTTTCTCATTCTAATCGTTTTTCTCCTAGCTTTGTCAAACATGATGTTGTTACGACCTCAACGTTTACACATTACACTTTCCATGGAAACATGGAATGTGACCTTTGAACTCTAATTTAAAATATATATAAATATTGTTAAAATATATATAAATAAATATATATGTTGCAGCCACTCCTGAATTGACTCCTCGCTGCCAATGCATGGTTTGTATCCAGTAACTCCCTCAGTTTGTTCTTTCTCCGGAATTGTTGTCTGAACATCTCTTTCTGACTCAAACTTCTTAAGATGCGTGATGTTTCTTTTGTAATGCTCCCCACTGGGAGACTTAATATCAACATGACCACCTTGCCTGCTCACTACTTTGTATGGCGTCGCTTCATAAGTAGGAGAGAGTTTGTTAACTGACTTAAGAATGTTTTCTTGCACTCGTCTCCGTTCATCTGCATAATCTTTGCCTCTCTGCTTCCTTTCTCTGTCTCTGTCAAGAGCCTCGTTGCTTGTTTCAGAGGCTGAAAGTGCCCAATATCTGGAAGCTTAGTCCGGACTAACTCCTGTCGTCGAGTGTGGTGTACTCCTATATGCGAGTAAAAAACGTGGACAGTTCCTTATGCCAATCCAAGCCTTCTGCTTGTGCCCCTCAAAGAGCTTTAAAGTAAACTCCTATTCTGTCTTTCCACTTCTCCATTTGCTTGCGGCCAAACTGGAGTCGATGTTCTGTGTGTAATGTCATTGTCTTTGAGGTATGCCTTAAATTCCTCAGACACAAACTGTGGACCATTGTCTGTCTTGATAGACAGTGGAATCCCGTGTGTAGCAAATATAACTTCTAGACAGTCTACACTTTTCTTTGTTGTCACTGACTTGGTAATTTCACTTAAAAAAACGACTTTAATAGTCTACAAATAGGTATTCACCTGACGGCAGAGGTCCAAGTAAGTCAGTCGCTAAGTCTTGCCATGGCTGTGTAGGTAGTGCTGATGTTTTAACTGGTTCTGGCGGGAAGGGATTGCTAACAAGTTGACAACCGTAGCATGTCCTGCACATCCGCTCTGAATCCTTGTAAACCCCAGACCACCAGACCGTTGTGCGAAGTCTTGCCTTGGTCTTTACTATCCCCTGATTACCTTCATGAGCTAGGTTTATGACCTGTTTACGAAGATGTTTGGGGACTACAATCCTGGTCTCTCTCAAGGCAAGTTTACCGAGCACCCGCGTAAGCTCGTTCCTCACAGCTCTGTATGCTGGCTCACACTCACTCCAGTCATCTGTCTGAATACACTTCCTCAGACATGATATCTCCTCATCATCAGCTGACATCCTCACCATTTCCTGAATTTATATCACTGAAGGGGTAGCATTCATAGCTACATATCGAATGTATTCCTCTGCCACAATCTTCTGTTTCTATGCTTGTATCTGGGTCAACCGAGACAAAGCATCAGCTGCATTTTGTGGACCCGGCCGATATTTGACTGTGAAACGATAGAGTTGCAACCGTAAAATCCATTGCTCTATTCTCGCTGATGGTTTGGATTTATTTGAGTAAATCACTTCAAGTGGTTTGTGATAGTCACAAGTTCAAATTTCATGCCATATAAATACACATGAAACCGTTCACATGTCCATACCAGTCCCATGCTTTCTTTCTCTGTTTGAGAATATCTGCGCTCTACATCCGTTAAGCTTATCCAACCAAATTTTGATTACTGCAGTATACAGGGTGTCTCATTAGTTCGTGCCCCTACTTTATAACCGTGTATGTTATTCATTTTTTGCGTCAAAGGAATTATATTTTCCAATAAAACCTCTAAATTATATTAGATATGAGATTTAGTACTTATATCAAAGTTTTTCGCCAAAACGTGTGGCGCCCGTGCAATTCCGTTTCCCGCCTTTTTTGTTGTCTTTCAGTTTTCTAATGTTTTCCTTAGTTTGGACTTCTTTTTCAGATATGCATCCTCTAAATACCGCAACAATCTCATATTTGAGAGCACAAGCTTCTATACTAAGATCCTCAGGGCTATCTGTAAAAGAAACTTCGAAATTATTGAACAAAAGTGAGCGTTGGCTGAAAAAGTGGTCAGGTCGAGAAGAGTTCGAAGAGAAAGCAATAACGGAAACGCCAGCAGTCTTGAGCAAAAGAGCAAAAAATTTCATCGAAAATGCCAAGTACAAACGAGGTAACTCCACTCGAAAGATTACTAAACATCTACAGAATAAAGGTTTATCTGGCTCAAGGGCGACGGTATGGCGATATATGAATAAAAAGGTTGGAAGCTGTTTCGACGACAGAAGAAACCACTTTTGACAGAAAACAACAACGCACAGCTCGCCTGAAGTTTGCAAAAAAAATACAAACACCTTACTGCACAAGAGTGGGATGATTTCCTTTTTTCAGACGAAGTACCTATGCCATCTGCCAAATCCAAAGAATGATGTGGTATGGCCGCTCGCGTGCAAGAAAGCCAAGTTCCGCCAGCTTATCAAGTTAAGCAAAGTTCAAAATGGCTCATTTGGGGTGGGATGACCGGTCATGGATTGGCAAATTTGCACTTCATTCCACAAGGGCAAACTGTGACGGTCAACTACTATATCAACAGGATCCTAGAGAAGGAGCTCAGCCCATTACTTAGCCGGGGATCTACAACTGAGAAACCCGTAAAGAGAAATAGGTTCAGCTCAAACAAGAACATGACATTCGTACAAGATGGAGCACCGACCCATACCGCAAAGTCTACCCAAAACTGGTGCCAACGAAACTTACCGAATTTCATCGAAGAAATTGATTGGCCCGCTAAATCTCAAAATCGTAACCCAGTCGAGAATCTCTGGAGTATTATGGATGAGGTTACATACAGAGATCTGATCCCATGGTACAGCTAAAGAGCAGGCGGCTCTCCGAAGCATGGAGAAATCCCTGGTGAAAATCTTTCAAAGATCTTACTAAGATCTTTAAGGATCCTCATAAAGATCTTCAAAGGATCTTGGTAAAGATCTTTGAAGATCTTGATGAGGATCCTTAAAGATCTTTAAGGATCTTGTAAAGATCTTGTAAAGATCTTCAAAGATCTTCAAAGATCCTCAAAGATCTGCAAAGATCTTTTACAGATCCTCAAGGATCTTGCAAAGATCCTCAAGGATATTGCAAAGATAAACAAGGAGACTAGGATCCTTGAGGATTGTTTTAGGATCCTTGAGGATTGTTTTAGGATCCTTGAGGATTGTTTTAGGATCCTTGAGGATTGTTGTAGGATCCTTGAGGATTGTTCCAGGATCCTTGAGGATTGTTTTAGGATCCTTGAGGATTGTTATAGGATCCTTGAGGATTGTTCCAGGATCCTTGAGGATTGTTATAGGATCCTTGAGGATTGTTTCAGGTTCCTTGAGGATTGTTCCAGGATCCTTGAGGATTGTTCCAGGATCCTTGAGAATTGTTTTAGGATCCTTGAGGATTGTTCCAGGATCCTTGAAGATACTTTCAGGATCCTTGAGGATTGTTCCAGGATCCTTGAGGATAATTCCAGAATTGTTCCAGGATCCTTAAGGATTGTTCCAGGTTCCTTGAGGATTATTTTAGGATCCTCAGAGTCTGGAACAACTCTCAAGAATATTTTACAATGTTAAGTTACACTGTATCTACTTTGAGGATTACTTCATGATTCTCTAGGGAGGCAATTCACAATTATTATGAGTGTTTGTTTAATAACACATGTATACATACACATAAACAGGGCTGTCGTTAGAAGCCAGCTACTGGTAATTATCACCAGCAATGTACATGTACATGTATATGATCATGATTGCTGGCTACTGAGTTGTAGCTTATTGCACAAAAAGACCAGCTACGTGTACATGTACAAAATGTAGCTCAGTTGTCCAGCAACTTAAAAACGTAAAGACAGCCCTGCATAAAGGAAACCAAATAGTGATCAGAAACTCAATGAAACAGAAATGAAGATGCTTAGTAACAGTCAGTGCCTTTACTGTAACTGTATAGTATGAAATTGAATTTATTTTACCGTATTTTATCAATTACTATAATGCAAATGCCCCTTTGATGACATCAGGAGGTAGTATTATAGTTGTGTTTGCATCTCATGCAGACTAATAAAACTTTGAAACAATTACCAATAAAAAGGAAATACAAGGAATGCAGTTACATGTATTTGTTTTAATTCATACAAAGGTAGGTACAGTCATGTAATTTTACAATGCCTTACTTTCATATTTGATTATTGCATGCAGACAAAAATCTAACTGCCAGCAGCTTGTATAAATAATTTATTGGCACCAGGTAATAAACTGCCCTGTTTCTACACTGCAACAACTACTGTAAGTACATAATAGTCTACATGCACAAACAGTGTACATGTATGTACATGTATGCTGTACTACATTGCATTTATAATGTTACTGTTACAGCTACATGTATTTAAAAAATATTGTCCCAATTTGACTAAAGCCTACGTGACCAGATCGACTGAAAGGGAAATGGATAGTAGATTTAGATTCTAAAATCATGTCATAAAAGGAGCTGGTGTGGTGCAGTGGTTATGCTCTTCGTATTTCACCTCTGCGGCTCAGGTTCAATCTGCAGACACGGTGCCAATTATGTGAGTTCAGTTTGTTGGTATCTCGCCCAAGGTTGCTCCAGTTTTTCTCCAGATTCTCCGGTTTTCCTTCCACAAAAATCAACAATGATGCTAAATTACAATTCGATACGTGGTTTAGCCAGGACCTGAATTTGATCAGCCCCTATGGTAGTTTCAGGTCTCGTTAGAATTTCAGAGAGAGAGAGTTTTTGCTTGCTTGATTTAAAATTAATTTGTACATGTACATGTATTTGACAGTAATATTGGCCTTCAACCAATTTTCTCACTTTTGGTCTGGTCACAACAGGCTTAAAGTCACATTTTTTTAAATACATTTGTAGCTGTATGTAAATAAGCATGTGTGCACTGTCTTCCAATTTGGGGTTCCTAAAAATATGGACAGGAATTGCTCAACATACATGTATACCGAAATTGGCATTTGTCACACTTTGAGGGAGGATGTTTACATGTTGTGGTTATATTCACATTGGCTTTGCTGACATAAGGTATGGGTTCAACACCCATAAAACCTAAGCAATATTTTTTTCTTATTTACCTGTGAACCCTAGCACTAGGCAAGTGAGAACTTGTTGTTTACATTTACCTGTGTTTGAAATAGTTGGGGTGAGTTTTATGGTGTGGGACAGGGCTTGAAGTCCCTGGGGGTTACTCCTGTTTGTGACATATTATGTATACATGTGCTGCAGGGGTGGGTCAGGGTTTTGAGCTCAGTTTGGGCAGGTAGGGTCAGGGTTTTGACCTGATTTGGGCAGATCAGGGTCAGGATGGGTGCAGTCTGGGTCGGGGTTCAGTATTTTTTAGGCAGTTAGGAACAGGCAAACAATTTATTTCACAGGGCTTATTTGTTTTTATTTAAAGAAGGGGCAATCAGGGTTTTTTTTTCCCCAAAAGGGGGCAATCAGGGTTTTGGAGCTCGGATTTTGGAGCTCGGATTTTGGGTCAAACTGCAGGGTCAGAGTTTGAGCCTCTTGGCCTCGCATACATACCCATTTTTTCATGTAAGTACCCCCCCAGGTTGAAGCCAAGGCAGGCATTTAAACATGTGAATGCCTGCATGCAGCAGGATCTCACCTGTTACAAGGAGTGTCTATCTGTATTGGATTTGTGAAGTCTCGAAATCCAAGCTCATCTATTTTTACCGAGATCATTGTTGCCGCAATATTTCATTAGATGCGGTTAATCCTTTGAGATCGATCTACTGAATGGATACCAGCTTCAGAACACGGTTTGAGTTTTAGTGATTCATTGGTTGTTCAATATTTCATCCGTGGTAACCAATTTAACAATGTCATACTTTTGTGCAGGAATAATTATCTACTAAAAATAGACCAGTTCGAATTTCAATTGCGGTTTCACAGGGCAAGTTAATGAAAGGTAATGGCTCCTGCATGCAGTTTATACAATCATATAAAAGGTACAAAAGGTTAGGGTAACAATCTAGCTTAGGGACAGGCAAAAACTAACAGACATCAATGACATGATTTTAATAATTTAACCCATAAAATAGATATTTAGACTAACAGATACAATCACATCGAAATTCCATTGTTTTCTTTTGTTTCTACTTGACTATTAGATATTGTCTATTAATTTTTGTTTCACAGGTTAAGTAGAACCAATTGCACTCTAACAACCTTAGTTTAGTTTAGCTACATTTGTTCATGTATAGGCTGGTTTTCTATTTAAAAAATAAAAGTAGTGACTAGTGTTCAAGTGATTATAATTTTCACTCACTACTTGGCAGCCACAATGTAGTTTACTTTTCCCTGTTTAGCCTTCATTTGTAATGGTTAGCTTCTGACCTATACAAGTACAAGCCCATGTCCTGCAAAAAAGAATAACCAATTTAAATAAAACCTAGAATTACGACTTTAGTCATCTAAAGTTACAGTTGTATAATTTGTAAATTATAGGAGTCTGTTCTTACTCGCATTCGAACGAATTCAAATATGCACTCAACGCTTTACGACACAAGCAATGATCGGCAGAGACTGTGCTTAACATAACCCTTCAATTTGTACACAAAATATACATTTTATTCCAAGCTATTAAACCTCTACGGAAGTCATCATTGCTAGATGTTCAAATTAACGAACAGTTTTATTGAGAATAATTTGAAGATGAACAGATGCATGTTCCTGCATGAATGGTCGAGAAGCATTCTATCACATTTTATAAAGCGACCAACATTATGGTAAGCAAATTATTTAACTGGATTTCTAGAAAAACCTTTTGTGTAGTGTGTTTATCATAATTTGAAATTATGCACAACATCGTGAAACGTTTACTGCTCACCTTCTCCACATATTTCTTCAGAAATTCATCTCATTCAGGACTGATAATGTCTTTCAGTTGAAGCTGTTATTATTATCTTTCCATCTAACAAATTTTGTTCTTGAAATATGGTTGAATTGACCTTTTGAGAGATCTTCTAAAACCTCCAACGAAACGAACTTCTGCTGTACTGGCGCTTGATTCAAATCTGTTCCCAGGAGGCCTGGTTACCAAATATGGATAAACTCGGTCCTAGTCTTACTCTAACGTGGACAATCAATAAATGTCAGTAAAACAACATTTTGAAAGGTGGACAGAAATACTTCGCTAATTGAACACTGGAATTTTTTATTTTAACAATTGCCAGTCAAATCGGTGAGTAATATTCTAGTGATTAGACTAAAACAACCAGAGAATATATATGTTTTCTTATGAAGTCTATTGTAGACTATTGTAGCGTTTAATTAAATTATTTAATTATGTATGTGTCTTTAATAATTTATTTCATGGAAACAAAAGTACAATCAAGTCTCAGTGCAGTCCATCGTCAGTCCGATCTGCACTGTGACTATTAAATTGTCTATCAATTCCAAACCTCAAGGATCTTATGTAAGGCTCCTGCCTTTAGAATATAATCATGTATTCGACCTGCAAATCCTGGAATCCTGGTTCAGGACTTTGATGAAATTCTCAAGGATCTTGAAACATCCTGTCTTTAGAATATAATTATTCCTGCCAGGATCTTGCCTAAATCCTGACAGGATCCTGGCTAAATCCTTAAGGATCTTACAAGGATCCTGTCCTCAGAAAAAAATATTTCCTGCAAGGTCCTGACAGGATCCTGGATAAATCCTTGAGGATCTTACAAGGATCATGTCCTAATACAAGAAATTATAATTTATTTCCTGCAAGGATCTATTTGAGGATCTTGCCAAGGATTAAGCCTCAATGATCTTAACAGGATCTTTGAAAGATCCTCATGGATCTTCAAAGATCTTTGTAATGATCTTTAAAGAACTTGTCAAGGAAAACCTCAAGGATCTTTGCAGGATCTTTGAAAAATCCTCATGGATCTTCAAAGATCTTTGTAATGATCTTTAAAGAACTTGTCAAGGAAAGCTTCGAGGATCTTTGAAGGATCTTTGAAAAATCCTCATGGATCTTCAAAGATCTTTGTCAAGATCTTTAAAGAACTTGTCAAGGAAAGCTTCGAGGATCTTTGCAGGATCTTTGAAAAATCCTCATGGATCTTCAAAGATCTTTGTCAAGATCTTTAAAGAACTTGTCAAGGAAACCCTTGAGGATCTTTGCAGGATCTTTGAAAAATCCTCATGGATCTTCAAAGATCTTTGTCAAGATCTTTGAGGATCTTGCCAAGAACAGCCATGAAGATCTTTCAATGATCTTTGAAAGATCCTTGCAGGATCCTGATAAGATCTTAGCAGTTAAGGATCTTTGCAGGAATTTTGAAAGATCCTTGAAGGATCTTTGAAGGATCCTCATCTACAAAGATCTTTAGCAGGTCTTTGAGGATCTTTCAAGATCTTTGAGGATCTTGCAAGGTTTTTCACCAGGGATATCCCCTTGACGTCACTGCATAAACTGTCGAATTCGATGCCACGACGTCTAAGAAACGTTATAAAAAATGAAGCAGGACATGCAGACTACTGAAATTGCAAACACAATCTATACAGACTGAATAATAAACTCTAAAACTTTAATAATTCTGACAGATTGGAAAGTATGTTTTTCATCTGTTCAAAGTAGGGGCACGAACTTATGAGACACTCTGTAGTCTGGGATGGACTGGGTACTGAGCTTTCCAAAAAATTACAAAAACTTCAAAATCGAGCAGCCAGAATAATTACAAATTAAACCTTCGATGATAGTGCTTGCTCTCTTCTTGAAAAATTAGAATGGGACCGACTATCTACTCGCCGAAGTAAGTTATTGGCCATCGAAATGTACAAAGTGTACAATAATCAAGCGCCTAAATATTTAATTAATACATTTTCTAAAGTTGTGACGCCATATAATATAAGAGGTTCGACAACAAAATTACGATTGCCTCTCCCAAAAACAAACTATGGGAAAAAGCGTTTCGGCTACACAGGACCTTTAGTCTGGAATTCGTTACCTGAAGAGATACGACTTTCCAAATCAATTACTAATTTTAGAAATACGCTGAACAAATTACCCCACTGCTTCTTTGATGCCCTGTAAATTGGGCATTTTATCCTTTTTATATCATCATTTTATATCATAATATATTCTATATTAAATATATTGTAATATTTTTATACACGGCTTTTATGGAAAACAGTGTTGTATTAGACTGATAGAACGACCGTGTTGAAATGAAATATTTACTTACTTACTTACTTACTAGCTCCTGCTTGCATAATACACCGGCCTAAATGTCCAATCATGCTCTTGGGCAAGAATGGCCCCTAGCCCAACTGGACTCGCAACCACTATAACCTGTGTTCTAGCGTCCTTGTCATAGTATGCAAGTGTCTCAGCACTAGCTAGCTTCTCCTTCAGTGCTTCGAAGGCTACTTTCTGGTCTTGACCCTACGTAAAGTTAACTCATGTACGTGTCAGTCTCCTAAGTGGCTCAGCAAGCGTTGCTAAGACTGGAATGAATCGTGCACTAAAATTCGCAAGACCTAGAAACCTTCTCACTTCTGTTGCTGACTCTGGTTCTCTAGCATTAACTACTGCTTGCACTTTGATATATGCTGGTCCAATGCCCAATGTAGAAAGCAGATACCCCATAAACTCTAGCTGTGGCATCTGAAACATGCACTTGTCTCTGTTCAGAGTCAGTTCTCGGGCTCTTAGCCGCTTCAGCACTTCATCAAGTCTCTCATCATGCTCCTCCTCATCTTTAGCATGCACGATGATGTCATCAGATATGTTACGTACTCCAGCACAACCACTCAGAACCTGTTGTAATACATACTGATATGTCTCAGGTACAGATGATATTCCAAACATGAGTCTCTTATAACGATATAGTCCTGCATGTGTTGTGAATGTTGTAATCCCTTGCTACTCTACATCCAGTTCCAACTGGTGGTAACCCCATCTTAAATCTAATTTGGAAAATACACCGCTTGGTTATTGCTTATGACCACAAATTGTGCTTTGACTTCCTTTTCAGTTGTACTGACGACTGCTTCAAACATGCCCAGAGTCTCCAATGGCTTTGATTATCCATAAGCGTATAGCTTTATGACTGTTTTCTCTTACTGACACTTTATCTTCTGCTGTTTCAGATCATTCCATGTTGACTCATCAATAATATTACAGGTTGCTAACTGAATCAATGAGCATTCCTTTTATTACTGCTCCACCAATTTCCAAGTCAACAATTCCACTATCAGCTCCAGCAGCTGTCTTATTCTGCGAAACAGTGAAAGCATACTCGTCTTCACTTTCATTGTACTCTAAACAATTAATGTTGTTCCTAGCTTTCTTCTTGCTACTCTGTATCCCAACTTGACTCTTACTCTTAGGTTGACTGTCCTTTTGTTTTGACTTACAAACTGCTTCGAAGTGCCCATTCAAATTACATTTCTGGCAAGTAGTTTGTGATCGTGCTGGGCAAGTGTCCTGAGCGACCGCACCGATAACACTTATTCTCGTGTCTTTTTCCTGGTTTGCTAACAAAATTATTGTTATTAACACTGTTGACAGCTTCTACAGAACCACTCTCCATCTTCTGCGCTTGCATGTCCGACGCTTCCACTGATCTTGCGATTCTCTGCATGTCTGAAAGAACTAGACCTTTTCCTTTCTCCAGGAATTTCCTCCTCAAAACCGTCCACTTACATTTGTCAGCGACTTGATCTCTTATCTGTTCGCTTTTCTGTTCGCCAAATTCACAGTTCTGTGCCTGTTGGCTAAGCTTAATAATACACTAATCAACCGTTTCGATATCCTCTTGTCGCATTTGCCTGAACAAATGTCTCTCGAATGGTACATTTACCTGAGGTGCAAAGTTCGAATTTAGTGTTCGTAATGCAGCCTTGTATTCGTCGTCATTTTCTTCTCCCTCCGGTACTTCGGGATCAGTTAGCGTCTCGTAAATCCCTGGACTTCCATTCCATCACAATGGAGCAGGAGAGCCTTTTTCCTAGCCGCCTGTTTTATCCCTTTTCCATCAACATAGTTTTGAAACGCTTTCCTCCAGCGCCGCAATCTTGGCCCCACGCTGGTTATGTCACCTCGACAATCGAAGTGCAGAATGCCTCCATTGTCACCATTTGACGCCATAATTCCGTCTCAAAATATTTCCAAACCCTTTTCCTTTGTATGTTCCTCGTCGCCAATGTAGATTCTCGGCTTCTCGCCTTACTAAGCTAAGCTAACACGGACTAACAGACCGAGCACGCACGCACACAGATTGAGCTCCAAAACACGTGTCCCTTTATTCCCATGATTCAATGTGGGAACACTACAAGATCCAGGCCTTAATGTACCTGAGTATTGCCTTTAAAGTAGCTAAGGCCTTACACTCAATGAAATGTATTTCTAAAAGTCTGACACCCTCTTGGAATAGCTGAAAAAGAAAAACGTTTTAGAACCGTTTACAAAATCATCACCCTATGCAATTCGAAATTTGAATTTCAAATTCAGAACAATCAAGCAAATAGGCAAGCAGTCAGTCTTCTCCTTTTAGAATACTAAATTGCTAAACCTAAATTTAAAATAAGCAAAGAAAAGGTAAACAACCGGAAGCTAGTTGTTCAGTTATGCCTGTCAATAGCGTTTTAGAACCGTTTACAACTTTAGTGTATTTCTCAGTATTTTTATACATTCAAATTTTCGATTTCAATTGCGCGCGATACCAAATGTCAAAGATGACTCAAGCGAGCATCGCATGTCGCAGAGTTTCGAACAGAGATGTTCACTTGACAAAGGCTGATTGACAACTGGTTAAGGTGTCCTTAACCTGGTTGAGGTTCTTTTATAGTGCGAGTTCTTGTTTAAACTGTTGACTAGAGGATCTCCATTCACCTTCGAGTGGTAAAGCGAAATATGAAAACGAGATGCAAGCAAATACATACTTAAATAACTAAACAGCTAGCTATGTCATTCAATAAATTAATAACGGAAGGTATATTTCATCCAGGTATTGGATTTCTTTTTCTTTATTTTCCTTACACGGGAAATCTACGCATTGTACGTCCCAAATTGCATTTCCAGAGAGATTTTATCCATTCGTAATGTTATATGTTTTGTTTGATATATCTCAGTGTAAGGTTACCTTGTATTCGTGCCGGAACACCCAAATGCTTTTTTTCAGGACCTACGAACACCCAGGATCCATCAACTTTCCAGTTGCAAAGATCTTTGTTGAAATAACACGACGGGTTTCCTGTGTAATGAGATTAGAAGAAGAAAGCGAAGTAAAACATAATACATTTATATTTTTTGATGGCACTGAATATATTTTTTCAAGAGATAACAGTATGTTATTTAATAGCTAAAGAGCTACTTCTTATTATGACTGACTCTAGCTTTTTTCCAACTGGTTCATGGGGAAAAATAAAATAAAAAGTATATGATAATAAAAAGGGATATTCCCTATGCAAACCTTGCTGTAGAACATGAGAACAATCTCCTTTCGCATATCCGATGTCATCGACGGCCACGTAGTTATTTTTATTGTCAGCAATTTCTGCTTCTAATAAGAACTAAAACATGCAACTCGTTAATAGGCGCACGAACAGAGAAAAAAGGAAACAAATAAATGCTAAAAAGGTAAGAGTAAATATTACAATAAAGTGTTTAAATGTGTTCACAAATAAATATTAACAAGTGAGATGAGAAATGATTCGCATAATTCACACAGAGGTAGCTAATGAGACTTGGGTTGGAAGAGTTGGATGAGAAAGGACTACATGTACTCATTGGTCTTAGCATGAAAAAAGTTAGTAAGAGTATATACGTTAATTTACTACAGCCCGTACAGGCACAGTAATTTCCGTTTCTAAAGTTCTAGATATCCGCTTTTGAAAATACAATATGTTACTGCTGGAAACTTCTGAAAGGCAGCAACTTCTACCCGGCAATTTACAGCTTTGAAGTCCTTGAGTGTTATTCCTCCGAAAATCATTACAACCCTGTGCGTTATCCTGCAGGACCATAATAGACTAGCAAGGTAATGATAGGCTACTTAATAGATCAAATTGTAATAAGACGATCTTTTAATTTCGCGTACCAAAGGTATTCATATAAAAACTGATCCCACCGTGTAAAATATTACTTTTAAATCAGTGCTATTGGAAAGTCTGGATGATGTAGCAACAGGCTTGAACATATCGCGACTTAACCTCAGATACTTTTGTATGAGAATTGTCAGTAATACCTGACTAGCCTCGTTTGATGTTTTTCACATGCTTTAAACCTTGTTAAATTGATAAGAGTTCATTATTTCATCCCAAACTTATAAACTTACTAACTTGACCCTTCCTTTTAAATGGGACAGCTTATTTTCCCGAAATATTGAGATTCAACGTTATGCAAATTAGTCGCGCGTTGCCATATTTGAATTCCGTCACAGGCGCGGATCCAGGCAATAAACTGACCATTTTCCGAGCTAAACAAAGGTACAAGCCAAACGACCGCTGAAGACGGGAGCTCCTAGGGGACATTTTGAAATTTACAAGCTCTGAAACGCTATTTCTAGTGTTTTCGATTCAATATTTTCTGACCGTTTTCCATAAAACGGTGGAAATGGTCTGGAACCACGCCTGGGTCAATAGGCAACGGTTCTATTGCGTTGCCTCAGTACCGGACGCTCTCCTCCATCGCCAAATAATATTTGTTGTCTTTGTCAATAACAGAAATGGGGGAGTATGGATGAAATGTTTGCAGGCTAATGAATACCTTTCCCGTTAAGTTGTGAGGGATCTGTAGCTGTGCAAATGTCCATCCATAAGTGCTGTGGTTAGATATGGTCCACAGTAGATGTAGGGTGCTATTGGTATTCATGAACAACTGTAGGGATACCTTGGACTCATATCGCATAGTGAACCAGAACTGAACACAAACGCTATTCTCTGTAGCGACCCATTCCCTCGAGAGCCTTGCTCGACCACCACTGCTGCTGTAGCCCCCTCGTACTACCATGTATATACCTGAGGGTATAATATTTAAGATTTGAAAGTTAATGTCCAACTAAACTGCTATCTCTCTCTCATTTTCAAGAAATTCTATGTGCGCATAATCTGAACTAAAATTGCTACAGTATGGAATTGCTGGAGCTATTAACCCGCGTCTTATGTATGTATGTAACATTAAGGCTTATTACCGAACTGAAGCAATACAACACGATCGTAAGTTTCGTTGATATCAAGCCTCCCAAACACTCACAAAAGTTACGAATGTCGACTTGCATGATGCGTCAATCGACTATATCTACGAGTTAGGCGCAATATCGATGGAATATCGAATATTGGTTAATCATATAACCAATGTAACAAATTCCTCGAGTTGGAGCTCCTTAAAACCTCTAATTTGGACGAAAATCGGAATGCTGAAAAGAGCTATAATAAAAATCGAGCTTTCCAGCATGCGCGTATCCGAAACCCCGCCTCTCCAACAATTTGCGATCTACACCCGATCAAAAAAAGATGACACTCCAGAATATACATACCCATTTCATTACAATTAATGTTGTCTGAGAGATAGGGAAGAAGGCATTAGGGAATAAAGCACTTAAAAATGTCGGACGGCCGTACACAGGCTAAAAAGTACAAATAAACCGTAAGCAAAGTCGACTGAGTCGTCCAGATCGTATAGCTCGTTACCGTAATTCGTTTCGGTCTGGGAATACCCTAATTCCCTATACCCTAATACCGCATTCCCTAATGACCCATTCCCTACTCCCAGACAACACTAATTGAAATATGGTTATATCCCCATATGTGTCTTCGTTGTTAACAGGGAAAGCAATACCATAGGAATCAGCACGAGTACAATGCGCAAACAATCGCTTCATTCAGTGCCTAAATGCCAAGGAAAATTAAAGTCCTAATAGCGCAGCATCTCTCAACGTCTGATCTTCTCTTAGGGCTTAAACAAATTTAATTGAGTACCAGTCCGCTTAGAACACCTTCGCCTTAACTCTTCCGGGTCTGATCGTGTGTGAGGTCACTTGGTGAAATCCTGAGAGCGAACCCAATCCTCCCCCCTCAGTTCAAGTTTGGCTAGCACAGGGTAGTTAAATACTGCTGATTTCTTAAGCCGAGGGCTCAAACTTTCCCCACAATGCCATTCGGGAGAATTCTACGTACTCGTTGACGGTAGGTATCGCTACTTTGTAGGGTTTCCAATGAAATGTGCTCAAATTTTGGAGGAAAATGCCACTGTCAGAGAGCTGGAGCACATCATTAAGTCTGAGGACGGCTGAAAAGTACTTGATTTGCTTCTAGTAGGCTTTGTGAGGGGATTTCACAGGGTTAGCTGTTGTGTTTGTGCTTTCAGACACGGGAAAAAATCTTCAAATGAAACCTTGAAATCCTGCAGTTGGCAGTCTTTTACCCCTGCTCAACCTATATAGGATGTGTTTTTGTCACTTTAAAGCAACGGCTTGAGTCCAAATCACCGCTCTTGGTCGTAGGGGTAAAATACCTATAAAAAACCCTACAGGAGTCCCAGAGGGGGGACCCCTTGTGGATTTTGTGTCCATTAACCAGCATGCAATTCGAGGTGGGTACAGGAAAATGTGGTGGAGAGAAATGCAGTGATAAGAATAGCGCGGTTCACAGTCGCTTGGTGTGTTTTGTGCAAAAAAACTGGTGGTTGGAAAGATTAAAGAAGGTACTGTAACGACTGAGTGCTAATTTTGTTTTTGCTCTTGATTTCAAGTGCGAATTGGAAGGATGTTTTGAGCCGATTTTCAGCTCCTTAAATTTCGTGAAAATCGAAGAAACAAAAACGATCGCCAGAACAAATGAGCTTTTCTCCATAGTGAAAGAGTCAATCGATTCATGTTATAGCTCTGACTTAGAAGCCATTCATCCCTTCACATAATATCGCAGCATCGTCTTTCCAGCATGTCTAGATGTGATGCAATATTATTTTCTCATATCAGTCTCATGGGTCTGATATTTACAGGCTCGGACCCGAAAGAGTTAAGGATTTTAGAAAAAGAATTGCGATGCCAAATCAATAGGGTGTTTAGTCACCTGTTCGGAACGATTTAAAAGCATCAAAAACCCGTAGCACACAGACAATAGTACGTTTTACATGATTTTTTTTTATTAGCCTCGATAGCATAATTCGACCTAACCAAACGCGGCCGCCCATCTCATCAAGTGCAGGAATTACCGTGGAGATGAAAATTCTAAAATCTGCTCATCTTATCTGTCCAGAAGATATTAGCAGACTTACAAGTGTTTTATACAAAACAAAATCCTTTATCAGTAGTAGTGCCTTTCCTTTAAGAAGTAAAATGGTGATGCCACAGGAAAATTATCAACTAGAACGAAAATATAGGGGATTTCGGCGAAACAAATATTTAAAAACTTAGATCGAACTTAAATCAATGTTATTCTCCTTACTTTGCTGAAAATATTATTTTCTAAAGTAACGAAATCGGTTGAGTAGAACGTGATCGAGATATGAATTTTTTAACATCCAAATAATCGATTTTGCCCTTGTGTATGTCTTATATCCGAGAGTTTCCGGCGGCACCACTGTTACAAAAGCAACATGATTTCTTTCTCATCTGAACATCGAGTTGCAGTCTCTTTTAAATTGAATTGTAGAACTAGAGGCTGAAGTGAACGGTATATGCTGATATCGATCAATCATTTGCGGTCGCTGAGCAGTAACAGTCACTCACCGGTCTGAACAAAATTAAATTACTGCGGTAGAATTCAAGAAAAACTACGTAATTCTTTCGGTAAGTAGCTAAAATAGTGCAGCATTTATTTTCATTCTTTGGGTTTAAAACACATAAAAATAAACATCAGATAATACAATTCAACCACGCGCGTAACTGCCGTAATAACGAAATGTTTAGGTCCCTGGCTATTTGTCTTGTTGCGACTGATCGATGAAATATGAAAGCTAGGGGCTTTAGTTATAATTTTGGCTTCAAAATCAAACAAGTGTTGTGCCTCTTAATTTCCTCCGAAGTTTCCTTTTTGTTGTAGCAAATCCTGCATGAGAGATTTTTTTTTTAATGACAATAATGGTAGAAATCATGATACATTAGACGTGGGAGCACGTAACGTTCGGGATGGTAACTCAATCTGCGCGTGCGCGGCGCGTGCCCGAAACTGACACGTGTAGCTTCGATCGTGGAAAAAAATCCGAGCAGAAACCGAATGGAAGCTCTGTGTTGTTGTGAGAACAATGGCGTTATAAGTGCAGATCGCGCGGAACTACTTGAAATTGAGAGAAAGAGGGTTCCTAACGTGAAGATGAGAAGGATTTATGGTATTCAAAGCACGAGTATCCAATGCTAATATTAGTCTGAATACGGAGCTTCAAATTCCGGCGGAATTACAGAAAAAATCGAACTCTATTTTCGATGGCCGATAGCACATTTACTTGATTTTTCCAAGGTAATCGAATGGATCTTCCCAATTCTACACGTTCTGTTGTTTCAACTTCTGTGGTCTACTTTTAATGGACTTTCTTTGAGAGTAGAGGTTTTTGATCATAAAAGTAGGACTTACGGTGACTTACATGGCCGTCCGCCATTTAACTGTACGACAGGAAGGAGCGAAAAATGAGCGAAAAATGCAGGAAAGCGTTTATCCAGTTACTATGGGAGCTTTTATATGAGGTGAGTATTAAAATCGTTTTATATATATGTTGCTACGTGTATGAAATATCGATATGATAACTTGAAGGGTATAAAGTGTGCTCGTGCCGTGTGGTTCGTTCAGAGACTGCCAACTCGAAAGTTAACTCGGTGGTTAACTCGAAAGCTTTAAGCGCCTTTAACCACTGCACATGCACCTTCATCTACATTATTATGTTTAAAGTAACTAGTTATTCCCATTATTTAATTATACCCGAACCGACTGCATACAAATTAAATGAATAGTGTAAAATAAAGAAAACTGAGAGTATTCAACGAGAACGTGTTATTATTGCCTATTTACCGTCTAGTTTACCAGAATCAGATTTCCTTATTTTTACAAGTGAATGGATAATCCAACATGAACATTATAATGTACTAATATTGCCAAAAGAGATAAGAAGTTATTAATTGGGAAACGATTACAAGAGTTGTGTGTACATTACTGTGCTAGTAGCAGCTAGAAAAATACTAAATTACAGCTATCTGCAATTGCGTAATTAGCTTCTGACTGGAATGATACACTGCCATGGGATGGTGCTTTACAGTTCTCGATCTCCAGTATGTAATGCACTGACCCAGTCTTTGTTCAGCCAGTCTGGTGTTGAAGGTGCTATGTAGAAAAATGTAGAGATTCTACATGTAGGTATTTTACATGTAGGCCATCCCTGCTCCTCATTTCCGAAGTTACACTATACTAGAAGACCACATTGTATGTTACAGGCCCATTTTGTTGATAAAAGGTCATTAGGGCATCAATGTTACTCTCTGAAAGCAAATAAAACGCATGACTATAAAATTGCTTAAAGCACAAGCATTTCAAAATTGAAATGCATGATTTCCTTATTTGAACTTACATGAAGGATGTATACATTTTAAGAGTTGATGCTTTCTCACCTAAAGCTCCAGAGACCCATGAAAGTCCAGTTCTCCAGACATAAGACAATATGCATTAATTTCCTAATAGTATTAAAAATGCATAAATGCTTATGTCGGTTATTTCATGTTTTCCTGTTTCCGTGAATGATATAAATTTTGTAGTGAACCTTTTTGTGTTCATCGCTTAAAAAAGGTGTCTACAACAGCTAGTTTGTTACCCTGCAGATGACTACATATATATATGTTACTATCATGATTGCATTTTTTCCTATGTGATGAAAAACCATTCACTTTGTATTCATCTACATTGTATGGTTAGTCATATTTCAAGTATTACCTTTAGATAGAGCACTCTGCATGTAGGTACTATTTACAGCATAAACTGCCTTGTTGTATTGTATCCGATACAACATAATATTAACATAGATTGACTCATAGTCTGCAAATTGAAGTTGAGATAACAGCTAGTTTTCTGGGTTATACTTGAATACGTGTGTAAGTTAGGGAAGATCAGCCAATAATGTATTTACTGTACATGTTACCTCACTAGGAGTTTAATTGTTAAAACATACAATGTATCTTAGTGGTGTATTAATAAAATTACTTGCCTTTCTAGATTGTCCAGGTGATGGAACACCCTTTCTGGCAAGTCTGCCACATAGACACATGATAATTATGCTAGTTAGAAAGTCTGCCTGGACAGTTGTTGGACCTTGATTCTGTAGGGAAACTCAAGACGACTCCTTCTGAGATGAGATCAACTTGTATCAATGTGCTAGCATACGTTTGCCACTTGTATTCTCCTTCCATTTGAATGTTAAATGGGCCATACCATCTATGTAGCATTCACACTTTATTCAAAAATTATATAGTTAAAATTTGTATCTTACATGTAACTGGTAAAATATTATGTAATTATTGTTTAATCAACCGATCCACTGAAAACAATGTTTGCTATCAAAATAATGTTTGTTATGAGTATACCTAAATCAATTGCTGTAATTTCCTGGGCACAGCCACCTTGGTTCTTTTTACTTCACATGGTTGCCTCTGACTTGTTACACAACAAATGAGCTATTGTTTTCTGACAATTGGGGCAACTACATTTGTAACGAGTTGTTTTTCGGAGCTACTGAAATGGGTTCCCAGTTGCCTGAATAGAGAGTTTTTTTGGCAGATTGATATAATAAACAACTTATTAGTCAGCTACATGTAACTAATATTTAAGGGGCTATGTCATGGTACTGCGCATGTATCGAGTAATTGCTCGTTTGGTGGCTGTTAATTGGATACAAACAGTTACACTTCCCTCCCTCGATGCTTGATTGAAAGGATTTTCAATATTTTCCCTGGAGACTGTTTATATACACTGTTTGTTAGTCATTTTTGCATATTTGCTTTCATTTTAAGCATCTCACATGTCCGAGAGGTTCGTTACACAAATCGTAGAACAAAGGCTTAATCTCAGAAGATCGTAGCAACAAGGCTACTCTACAACTTACAATACCCCGTTCTTTATTTAAGTCGTCTGCAAAGGATTTATCTCCAGAAATTTTAAACTTTTGTATGTGTTAGTGCCTTGAGAGTTGTTTTTTAGTTCATATCAAAATCAGTAGAAATAGCTCTTTCTGGCCCGGAAAAATGAATGCAAAGTCCTATCGTGACACAGCCCCTTTAAGCTGTATTCTTATTTATATTTTCATTTTATTGGCCAAAATATGCAACTAATAACAACACACAGCCATATTAAGTAGTTAGCTGACTAATAACGAAATTAAGCTAAGGTTTGACCTTTTTATTTGTGATTATAAACTTGTATACTGAAGTCTATATGCTTGAGGATAAAACATGAATCAGGGTTGTTGCCAGATCAGAGGGTAAAATGGGTGTGTGGGGATCAGTATGGGAGGCAGGACAGGAAGGAACTGCCCAACCTCCTCCCCTTCATTCTCATATCAGCTGGTCCTAATTAAAGTTCCCCTGACCCCATTTTAGTTTTATTTATTTTCTAAGGCTATATAAAAACTGTGGACAAATGAAAAAGACAGAAAATGAAATCAGTGAAATACCTGATTTTTAAATTGTGATTAAAGTACTGGGAAATAATTGTTTCATGGCTGTGCAGTTTGGAGTCCAGGTTGAGTGATGTAAGATGAGGCAGAAACTAAGCCATTGTTCACCAGCACTTGTTGTGGTTCCTATTATTATGGAGTCCTGATCTTATGTAACACTAAATGCCATGATCTACTAAGCCAAATAACAGTGTTTCTAATTTGTATACTGCTGCTCGGTTGGGAAAAGAGCCAGGTTGCCTTTCACCTTTTTTAACCAACTTGAACAAGTTGTAGACAATCAATGATTCACACAAAAACAAAACATTTTTCATTCAATTACTCTAAAGATTCAGGACGAATTAAATTTAGTAAATTGGGGTTAGGGGTACCTTAAATTTAGCTACTGGATGTACTGGGTTACTTGAAAAACTGTTTTCAAACCCATTTGTTTTTGACTTTGTCTGACTTTACCTCCAAATATTTCCCCCATATTTTACATACTTCCCATTATTTTCTGTTTTTTCCCGACCTTACCCCAAAATCCTAGTGACAACTCTGCATGGTCACAAACTATTTGATAATGGAGAGGAGTTAGGGAGAAAAAATATATTTTAACCCAGCCAAAGTCAATTGGACTATGAGGGTGCAAGATTCTTGGATTAGGAGGTGGAATCATGCCAGGATATTTTTAAGATACAAGCACTCTAAAATGACATTTCATGTATTCCCAGACCACTTTGGAGCAAAGTTATAATATTACTATTGTCAGCAAATGATGTGATAAGGGAATGTTGATTTAATGTTAGGAGGGAATTGCATGAAGGTATTGAAGGGGGGCACTTAAATGTTTTGGCAGTTAAAAGGGGGGTTACAAGGTTTTTCAATTAGATTTCCCCCTCCTATGATATTTTATGGTCTTCATGACCCCCCCCCCCCCCCCTCATATTAAGTGAACATTCCCAAAGCAAGGCCGAGGCATGAGAAACATATGTCCGGTATGAGAACAAATGGTGAGGAATGACACTCATGCTGGACGAGGTAGACTTAGCTGTAGCTATAATGCCTAGTGGCTTATTTCTTGAAGGAACCAGAAAATTATGAGGTGCAAGGACTTGAAATCCTTTTTGATTTATACTTTATTTTAAAAGAATACAGCCAGTTCTCAACATATGTTTTGATAGTCTTTCATTTCTCATAGTGCTGGAACAATCAGTGGGCCCCCTTCAAATCCACATAACCATGTCCCCTCCTTCTATACCCCCCCCCCCCCCACGCCATCCCCCCATCTAGATAAATATCATCTCTTAGAATGTCTTGATCTATTGTCGTGTCGAGGGGATAGAGACAAACAACGTACAGTCATTTCTTGGAGCCTGAGGGAGGTATAGGAAGTACTCTACTTAAAATTAAGTCAATATTTCCGAAGAACAACGCTTCTCTTATGCATGAATCAATGTTAAGCCGCAGGGAGGGGGGTCTAGGGCAGATGTGCGGCATTTGATCAATCTTGGCGTGCCCACCCTGGGGAATTTGATTACAAGCTTTGCCCCAGGGTGTGGACATTTGAATTTGACCGCTTGAGGACTGCATCCTAGTCTCTTGTTTTCAGAGTCGCCATCTTGGATGTTGGAAGGTATGAATTTCAAAAATGCGTTTTCATCTGTTTTCATTAAGTTAAAAAGAACGCTTCACATTTATTTGGGATCACCTCCAGTTCCCCCATTGTCTCAGCTGTATATATATATAGTTTAAGGATGCATTTCGTTGCCCCAGGTGGGGCAATTTGATCACAATTGACCATTTTTTCTTTCCCCAGGGTGGGGAATGTGACCAAAAATTCTCGAAAAAAGTCAAATGCCGCACATCTGCCCGACCCCCCTCCCTCCGGCTTAACATTGATTCATGCATTAGTCCCCAAGTGGCGAACCAGGATGAAATGGTCGGTAGGACAATAAGTTAGGTAGAAGAATCACAAATAAAGTCCATTGTTCAATTGCCTGTTTATTCATTTCTACAGATACAACCTTTTCATAATATTAATGTCGTTTCTAAAGAAAAAATCAGGCTTTTCGGTAATCCTGCTCGGAATGCCATCATGTAAATGCGTTTATTAGAACAACTTTGCAAAGTAGCGGCTGTTTTACCCAGCCAATTTTTGTATAGTCATGCAATAGTAACGATATATTACCTCACCCGGCATCCTTACTTGCTTAAGAAACTAGTAATATAGAATATTCATTCATCCTAGACCAGTTAAAGGATCAAAATGGACTGTTTTTAGCGTTTACCGTTCGACATGGCTGACCGAGAGATTAATTTTAATTGGGTAAAACCGCTGGGATATCACAGGCACTAACTTGAGCATGCGCAGATTGAGTTAGCAATATTTTCGGGTTTGAACGTTATGTGGGAGAGGGATGGAATTAGCCCTTTTCTTAGGGCGCTATGCTAATTTTTAGGGCGCTCTCATTAATTCGGATGACGGCACTGTCCTATTGTCCATTGAATTAATTAAGGAAGAGAGGCGAATTACCCCCTTTTTTAGGGCGCTATGCTAATTTGTAGGGCGTATGCATTAATTCGGATGACGTCACAGTCCTGTTGTCCATTAAATAAATTAAGGAATTATTTTTTAGGGCGTACGCCTCATTTTTAGGGCGTATGCATTAATTCGGATGACGGCACAGTCCTATTGTCCATTTAATTAATTAAGGAATTATATTTAGGGCGTACGCCTTATTTTTAGGTCGTATGCATTTATTCGGATAACGTCACAGTCTTACTTCGTGTGGGTGCTATCTTTATTTGTTCATCTGTTCAGACTCCGTGCAGTGCATCTTTATTAGTTTGCGTATTTTTATTCAACTCTGACATGGAAAGCGTTCAAGGAACAACGATCACCGTGGATGAAGTAGAGCACGTCGAAAGAAACAGAGCATTTCACAGGATATCAGATAAATTAAACAAAGTTTATTCAATCTCAAAAACACCAATTTACAGTTCGTTTTCCTTATAGTCGCGGAGTTGATAACTATCTTATTTCTCAGTTCTTGAGTTGATATAATGTACCGTGTTACAAGATTACACTGATTTATGTTTCATTTTTTTCGTGTTGACAAATGCTACAGACAGTTGTGTTTTTACCAAGGAGAGGAAAATTAATGACCTAGGTAGTATAGTCTAAAGACTCTACTTTAGCTATCATTTTCTAGTCTAGTCTAGAAATTGTTGACCTAGGTAGTCTAGTCTAGTCTAAAGGTTGTCCAGCTATTTTCTGTAACATAAGGAAGCTTTGGGGTAGCGAAGAGGGAGGAGGAGGAGGGAGGAGGAGGGAGGAGGAGGAGGCGGCGGGAGTTGCGGGCGTTGTGTCTATGTTAGCTAGAGTTTCTAGACTAGATACTTTGTAGTCTAGAACGGCTAGGCAAGAAAATAATACAATTTCTAGACTAGACTAGAAAATGAAAGCTAAAGTAAAGTATTTAGACTAGACTACCTAGGTCATTAATTTTCCTCTCCTCGGTAAAATCACTAAAATAAACTGCTCAGAATCGGAGATAAATATTAATTAATATTGATAGACCTATGAAACAAAAATATGTTGCTTACTTCAAACTTTAAAAACAAAACCTTTCTGTTTGCTTCAATAGCACGGATCAACGTAAACAAAAATAGGTCGTGATTCTTGTCAGGTGAAGAAATAACGTACCCTGTCCGAAAGAATGAAAAATCCGCGCGTATTATCGACCAAAAAACACTAGTTTTAAATAACTAAGGAAGCCGTCTATAACCGTTTCTTCGGTAAAGCACTCGGCTGAGACAGCTATTTTAGGAGTTAAAGTTTGTATGTCTGCCACCTATAATCATTTGTATGTCTGCCATTATGGCGAAATGTCTGCCACCTATAATCATTTTGTTCACTGGAATTAAACTACCGAAATACATGTAGCAATATTAGATCATATAAGAACCTAAACTTTTCATTGTTTCTAACGTTTGTTGATTTCAAGTCCCACTTATGCTAAGAAGAACTGTTAGGCATTTGGGCCGAAACAAAGCGATTGTTTGCGCATTGTATTGCGATCCCTATGGTATTGCTTTCTCAGGAAAAACAAACACACACATGGGGATATATATATATTCTGGAGTGTCATCATTATTTGATCGGGCCGAGAAAGCAATACCATAGGAATCGCAATACAATGCGCAAACATAGGTTAGGTTTATGAATCCTTGGATCCTCGTAGCTGGACTATCCGTTGGCATAAGGCTTTGTTCTAAATATACATTTTTTACAGTTATGAGTTGACGGTCTTTGCCATTTTTATTAATCTTATTGAACTCCTCGCAAAGTACGGTCTATCAATCCTTGGATCCTCGTAGCTGGACTATCCGTTGGCATAAGGCTTTGGATCTTTATTACAAGTTATATATATATAACTAAACCTAACCATTATATATCTAATGCTCTCTTATCCAAGGTACTTGATATTGGATATTATCCACTATTATCTGATGGTATCCTGACATCTAATATATATCTAATTAGATAGTTCCCTTCTTTCTACTCCAAGGTGCTTGATATTCGATAAAATCCCATAGCACGACGCAAACTCGCGCACTGATTGGCTAACTAAGGGTTGAATATTTTGAAGAATTCAATGGTTTGAAAACGTGCAGTCAACGATGTACAGGAAGCTCGCGTGTTAATATTTTGTGTATTTTTATTATCGCGAACAGAAACACAATCATGTTAAAATTCCAAATCAGGATATTCACAAAGCTAACAGTAGTCAAAGAACGTGAACATTATATTTCTTCTTTTCCGTTTTCCACGATAAATGATATGTTTGGCTCTCGACTGTCCGAGGATTCGATTGTGTGCTTTGAACGGAAAAGCTGTGGCTTTGTGGATTTGCTGATTTAATTCATGTAGTATTCACGTAGAGAAGCTTAAATGACTGCCTTCAAATAGAAAAAGGCTTCAGTGTAAACACAGGACGAAAAGCAGGGCAACAAAACGCTACTAAAATCGTGGTACAATTAGTACAAGTACAATGAACATGTTGGAAACGAGTGAACTGAATACAACATTCAACAGTATGAAAACAAGCTTATTTATTGTGAGACTGAGAAATTAAGCATTAACATTTGGTAATTTGCTTATAAAGTAAAGAACTCTTAATACTTACAAGTTTGTTCATATTTTTGTGCAGCTATTTTTGTCAGGTTATACATTTTCACTTATCGCCATATATAAACATTAGCAAGTGATTTCAACAGGCCATCGGTTTTCTAAGTCGTTCACAAACATTCCGGCACAATTTTGTTTGCAGTTAATGCACTTTCGCTTTCTTGGTCAATATTAGATTGAAATTAATTGTACCTAAGTGAAATACATGCATTAAAATGAAGTTTTGATGTCGGAAAACCAAATGTTGTGAGTTGAAGTCGAACCTCGTGTGAGTCTCAGTCTAATTTTAGCTCGATTCCTATTCGCTTTCCTGAGTTTACCGCGCAATGGGTTCCTGGCGCGTGGCGGTAATAGAAGTAATCGGCTAACGCTGTTGCCACCCAAATCAGGTCATGTGATGTAAACAGATGCTACTCTGGGAAATTATTCCTTTTTCATTGTAATCATAATGCAGTCATGCCTATCTGAATACAATTTATTTTTAAAGAGTCAATTCTCCAGAGTAATGTCTGTTTACATCACATGATCTATTTCAGCAAGACTTTCAAAGTGATTATAGTTTTATTATTTTTGTAAATGCTATGGCATTCAAAGAAAATTCATTGCTCGACTCGGGAATTCCACTTTAAAACCGATATTGCACTCATTGCTTCGTGATTCGTGTTATATCTGTTTTTACGCGTGAAATTTAATGTGGAATTCCCTCGTCAGGGAATGAATTTACCTATATGTAAGGGTTAGAGACTGCTTGTGAGTGCTTTATCGACAAATACAGCCACGCGCTGACTGTACGATGAACGAAAAATAATGAATACTGCATGAGGCCGAAGGCCGAATGCAGTATGAAGACATTTTGAGTTGATCGTATAGTCAGCAAGTGACTGTATTTTGCCGATAAAGCACAAACATAAAGTCTCTAACCCTTTTAATATTCAAACTGAGTGCACTGTCAGCAGTGAATTTTAATTGTAATACCATAGAGGTCAATAACAATTTCATAAAGAAGTCAAATATTTCGCATGAATTAAGACATTTTACGGTAAATATCTCCACAAAGAAATGTCATTTCAATAGACAATGAATAAAAACAGGACTTTTAATATCCAACTAAGTAGATAACTTTGAAAATAATATTTTACTTCGGCGTTCGGTCAGTTTAGTTGACGCCTTGCGAGAGTATGATTTGTACATTGTACATTTAAAAACGTTTCTCTTGGAGCCATGTATTCAAATATCAGGTATTTAGCCGGCTTAACTCCTAGATAGTCTACTTTATTTAATAGTTTCTTTCATTCGAAAATAACTAACCTGCAGATTCCAGTGAATTGAAACCGGCCTCCATGTGCTCGGCAGTCCGATGCAAACATTTTCCAAATCAAAAATCCTGGGTTTTCGAACGATTCACTGAATTCTCGCTTAATGTTCTCCTCTTATTGACAGAGTAAGGTCTCAGAAATAAAATCCATTTCTTCAGTAAGACTGCTAGAGTGTAGTAGAAACTTTTATTCACTCGGACACATGTTGACTTGTTGTACTTTCAGCGCTTGCAAATCAGCCATTTCTAACGAACGATTATGCAAATGTTTGTCTCAAAATATAATGTGCGGCGAATAGTATGATTGTTCATTTAACTCGAAAACGTTTCTCTTGGAGCCATGTATTCAAATATCAATTATTTAGCCGGCTTAACTCCTAGATAGTTTACTTTCTTTAATAGTTTCTTTCATACGTAAATAACTAACCTGCAGATTCATGTGGGGCAGTGAAGTGAAATATTGACTTGAAACAAACAGCTTCATTCCATGTGCTCGGCAGTCCGATGCAAACATTTTCCAAATCAAAAATCCTGGGTTTTCGAACGATTCACTGAATTCTCGCTTAATGTTCTCCTCTTATTGACAGAGTAAGGTCTCAGAAATATAATCCATTTCTTCAGTAAGACTGCTAGAGTGTAGTAGAAACTTTTATTCACTCGGACACTTGTTGAGTTGTACTTCCAGCACTCGCAAATCAGCCATTTCCAACGAGCGATTATGCAAATGTTCGCCTCAAAACATATATATTCTGTCACACAGGAAACAGAGTTTAATCCTGCCGTTACCTTTATAGTAATTGTCTACATTTTCACTGTTAAATATGCGATTGTAATGAGGATTTTCAAGCCGTCCAAACACGTAACTAAGCCCCTTTCCCTAGGTAAGAGAGGGTCTGGGTCGAGTGCTGTTGTCACCAATAATGCACGCTCATTAGCCAATCATATGCTTGGATTTTGTACAATGCACGAAATTTGAACATTAAATATAAATATTGAATAGAAAAATGTGAACGAGAGCAACTCAGGACTGTTATTAAAAATTTACTAAAACGTTTCGGCCTTCGGCCTTCATCAGTTAAAAAGGTTAAAAATACCTGCCAAGTTACAAGGTACTCTTATATACTAGAGCTAAGTGTGAATACCAAAGGCTTTAAAAATAACAAAATAGTTTTACATGAAAGGTGACTTAGTGGTACTAATTATAAGGACAATGCCTGTATTATAATTGCAAGATAAATGAATCGTAAACCGGAAAACGCACGAACTGGGATGCGGTTTACTGACGGTCTGCTAAATTTAACTATTATACTGGATGCGGTTTTTAGATTTAAACTCCTGCCTTTTGTTAAGACCATGGGGCTAATATGTAAACAGTTGTGCAATCCAGTATGCCTCCCTATTGATCAAAATATCATTGGTCTTGCTACGGTCTGTGCAAACTAGTGCTTCTATACAAATAAAGGAAAAATCATTAAGCGAGTGTGGCGCCTTATTGTAATGAGTGGCCACTTCACACGTCTTCTTATTGGTCTTCATAGACGATTTGTGATTGCGAAATCTAACCTTGAACTCATTAGAAGAAGAGCCTACATACTGTAGCTTACATTTGTTACAAGAGGCTAAATACACAACATTCTTGTACCTAAGTGAAATACATGCATTAAAATGAAGTTTTGATGTCGGAAAACCAAATGTTGTGAGTTGAAGTCGAACCTCGTGTGAGTCTCAGTCTAATTTTAGCTCGATTCCTATTCGCTTTCCTGAGTTTACCGCGCAATGGGTTCCTGGCGCGTGGCGGTAATAGAAGTAATCGGCTAACGCTGTTGCCACCCAAATCAGGTCATGTGATGTAAACAGATGCTACTCTGGGAAATTATTCCTTTTTCATTGTAATCATAATGCAGTCATGCCTATCTGAATACAATTTATTTTTAAAGAGTCAATTCTCCAGAGTAATGTCTGTTTACATCACATGATCTATTTCAGCAAGACTTTCAAAGTGATTATAGTTTTATTATTTTTGTAAATGCTATGGCATTCAAAGAAAATTCATTGCTCGACTCGGGAATTCCACTTTAAAACCGATATTGCACTCATTGCTTCGTGATTCGTGTTATATCTGTTTTTACGCGTGAAATTTAATGTGGAATTCCCTCGTCAGGGAATGAATTTACCTATATGTAAGGGTTAGAGACTGCTTGTGAGTGCTTTATCGACAAATACAGCCACGCGCTGACTGTACGATGAACGAAAAATAATGAATACTGCATGAGGCCGAAGGCCGAATGCAGTATGAAGACATTTTGAGTTGATCGTATAGTCAGCAAGTGACTGTATTTTGCCGATAAAGCACAAACATAAAGTCTCTAACCCTTTTAATATTCAAACTGAGTGCACTGTCAGCAGTGAATTTTAATTGTAATACCATAGAGGTCAATAACAATTTCATAAAGAAGTCAAATATTTCGCATGAATTAAGACATTTTACGGTAAATATCTCCACAAAGAAATGTCATTTCAATAGACAATGAATAAAAACAGGACTTTTAATATCCAACTAAGTAGATAACTTTGAAAATAATATTTTACTTCGGCGTTCGGTCAGTTTAGTTGACGCCTTGCGAGAGTATGATTTGTACATTGTACATTTAAAAACGTTTCTCTTGGAGCCATGTATTCAAATATCAGGTATTTAGCCGGCTTAACTCCTAGATAGTCTACTTTATTTAATAGTTTCTTTCATTCGAAAATAACTAACCTGCAGATTCCAGTGAATTGAAACCGGCCTCCATGTGCTCGGCAGTCCGATGCAAACATTTTCCAAATCAAAAATCCTGGGTTTTCGAACGATTCACTGAATTCTCGCTTAATGTTCTCCTCTTATTGACAGAGTAAGGTCTCAGAAATAAAATCCATTTCTTCAGTAAGACTGCTAGAGTGTAGTAGAAACTTTTATTCACTCGGACACATGTTGACTTGTTGTACTTTCAGCGCTTGCAAATCAGCCATTTCTAACGAACGATTATGCAAATGTTTGTCTCAAAATATAATGTGCGGCGAATAGTATGATTGTTCATTTAACTCGAAAACGTTTCTCTTGGAGCCATGTATTCAAATATCAATTATTTAGCCGGCTTAACTCCTAGATAGTTTACTTTCTTTAATAGTTTCTTTCATACGTAAATAACTAACCTGCAGATTCATGTGGGGCAGTGAAGTGAAATATTGACTTGAAACAAACAGCTTCATTCCATGTGCTCGGCAGTCCGATGCAAACATTTTCCAAATCAAAAATCCTGGGTTTTCGAACGATTCACTGAATTCTCGCTTAATGTTCTCCTCTTATTGACAGAGTAAGGTCTCAGAAATATAATCCATTTCTTCAGTAAGACTGCTAGAGTGTAGTAGAAACTTTTATTCACTCGGACACTTGTTGAGTTGTACTTCCAGCACTCGCAAATCAGCCATTTCCAACGAGCGATTATGCAAATGTTCGCCTCAAAACATATATATTCTGTCACACAGGAAACAGAGTTTAATCCTGCCGTTACCTTTATAGTAATTGTCTACATTTTCACTGTTAAATATGCGATTGTAATGAGGATTTTCAAGCCGTCCAAACACGTAACTAAGCCCCTTTCCCTAGGTAAGAGAGGGTCTGGGTCGAGTGCTGTTGTCACCAATAATGCACGCTCATTAGCCAATCATATGCTTGGATTTTGTACAATGCACGAAATTTGAACATTAAATATAAATATTGAATAGAAAAATGTGAACGAGAGCAACTCAGGACTGTTATTAAAAATTTACTAAAACGTTTCGGCCTTCGGCCTTCATCAGTTAAAAAGGTTAAAAATACCTGCCAAGTTACAAGGTACTCTTATATACTAGAGCTAAGTGTGAATACCAAAGGCTTTAAAAATAACAAAATAGTTTTACATGAAAGGTGACTTAGTGGTACTAATTATAAGGACAATGCCTGTATTATAATTGCAAGATAAATGAATCGTAAACCGGAAAACGCACGAACTGGGATGCGGTTTACTGACGGTCTGCTAAATTTAACTATTATACTGGATGCGGTTTTTAGATTTAAACTCCTGCCTTTTGTTAAGACCATGGGGCTAATATGTAAACAGTTGTGCAATCCAGTATGCCTCCCTATTGATCAAAATATCATTGGTCTTGCTACGGTCTGTGCAAACTAGTGCTTCTATACAAATAAAGGAAAAATCATTAAGCGAGTGTGGCGCCTTATTGTAATGAGTGGCCACTTCACACGTCTTCTTATTGGTCTTCATAGACGATTTGTGATTGCGAAATCTAACCTTGAACTCATTAGAAGAAGAGCCTACATACTGTAGCTTACATTTGTTACAAGAGGCTAAATACACAACATTCTTCGAAGCGCAAGAAAGGTGTTGTTTGATGCGGTACTGCTAACCAGTAGCGAAACTAGTGAAATGGTCTGACTCTACAAAGTAATTATGGCAAAGATCACACCGCTTGTTACACTTAAAGCGACCGTTAGATGACCCCTCTTGGTTGTTGATTAGATCTAGAGGCGCTGACCGATCAGCCTTAAACTTAGAAGGCGCGAGTAACTCTTTAAGATTTTTAGGCCTTCTAAAACCCGAAATTATGTTTTTTTCCGGGAAAATTTCCCTCAAGATAAGTGAGGAATGAAGCACATGTAAATTATCCCGGACAATTTTCCCAATTTCAGGTAAATTGGGGTTGAAATCAACAACCAGGGGGGTCACCTTACGCTTTTCCTGTCTGGACGTTGTCGTAAGCAGCGTATTCCTATCTTTTAGACCAACCGCATTAAACTTCTCCGAAACTACTTGGTTGTCATACCCTTGCTCTACTAGACTGTTTATATTCCGCGTTTCTTGTTTCTAAAGATTCATTCGTTGAACAATTGCGCTTAAGCCTAAGAGCAACGCTGTGTGGGATAGCACGCTTACAATGCTCCGGGTAAGCACTCGTGGGTGGTAGATACAGGTGACTGTCTGTAGGTTTGGAATAGACATCGGTCTGAATGAACCCATCTACTAGGTGCAAAGTTAGATCCAGCACATTAAGTTTATGCTGGGAAAATACCAATTCGAATTTAATGGTAGGATATAATGAATTAATGTAATCTGTAAATTCATGAAGTTTAGGGAGACCTTGCACCCAGATGTCGACTATGTCATCCCTGTACCTCCACCAGAGTAATGGTTTAATATCACTACCAAATTTAGCAAGCTGATCTATTTCCCCCATAGCCAAATCTGCGTAACTACAGGCGTTTTGGGCGCCCATAGCAGTGCCATGCGTTTGCAAGAAATTCCTATCTCCAAACTGCGAATTATTATGAGCGAGACAAAATTCAACAGTTTCTAACAAGCATTCAGTAGAAGGATGATTAATTTCCCTAGAGTTGAGTGCCTTTTTAACTGCAGTGAGCTCTAGGTTGTTGTCTATGTTAGGGAACATAGCTACCACGTCCCAAGAAACAAGCAAAGTCCCAGGTAGGAAAGGCCCGGTCTTGTTGATTTCCTCGATCCTGTTGAGGAGATCAGTGGTATCTTTGATAAAAGATGGCAAGCCTTGAGCAAGGGGTTTTAAATGGAACTCAGTAAAAGCAGACAGCCTCTCAATAGCAGTGCCACAGCAAGATGTAATAAGACGGAGCGGATTACCAGACTTGTGGGTTTTAACATTACCAAAGGCCACACCTGGTTTGGCCTCCTCCTCCGTAACCCACTGGGCTATTTCGAGACTTATTTGCCCTTTACTAAGCCAGTTATCCCCCCAGTCCTTAACGTTCTCAAGGTGCGATTCCGTTGGATCATTAGACAATTCCCTATAATGAAGTGGATTCTCTAATTGCTGTAACATCTTACTAACATCTTAAGCGCAATTGTTCAACGAATGAATCTTTAGAAACAAGAAACGCGGAATATAAACAGTATCTAGTAGAGCAAGGGTATGACAACCAAGTAGTTTCGGAGAAGTTTAATGCGGTTGATCTAAAAGATAGGAATACGCTGCTTACGACAACGTCCAGACAGGAAAAGCGTAAGGTGACCCCCCTGGTTGTTGATTCCAACCCCAATTTACCTGAAATGGGGAAAATTGTCCGGGATAATTTGCATGTGCTTCATTCCTCACTTATCTTGAGGGAAATTTTCCCGGACAAAAACATAATTTCGGCTTTTAGAAGGCCTAAAAATCTTAAAGAGTTACTCGCGCCTTCTAAGTTTAAGGCTGATCGGTCAGCGCCTCTAGATCTAATCAACAACCAAGAGGGGTCATATAACGGTTGCTTTAAGTGTAACAAGCGGTGTGATCTTTGCCATAATTACTTTGTAGAGTCAGACCATTTCACTAGTTTCGCAACTGGTAAGCAGTACCGCATCAAACAACACCTTTCTTCGAAGAATGTTGTGTATTTAGCCTCTCGTAACAAATGTAAGCTACAGTATGTAGGCTCTTCTTCTAATGAGTTCAAGGTTAGATTTCGCAACCACAAATCGTCTATGAAGACCAATAAGAAGACGTGTGAAGTGGCCACTCATTACAATAAGGCGCCACACTCGCTTAATGATTTTCCTTTATTTGTATAGAAGCACTAGTTTGCACAGACCGTAGCAAGACCAATGATATTTTGATCAATAGGGAGGCATACTGGATTGCACAACTGTTTACATATCAGCCCCATGGTCTTAACAAAAGGGAGGAGTTTAAATCTAAAAACCGCATCCAGTATAATAGTTAAATTTAGCAGACCGTCAGTAAACCGCATCCCAGTTCGTCGGTTTTCCGGTTTACGATTCATTTATCTTGTAATTATAATACAGGCATTGTCCTTATAATTAGTACCACTAAGTCACCTTTCATGTAAAACTATTTTGTTATTTTTAAAGCCTTTGGTATTCACACATAGCTCTAGTATATAAGAGTACCTTGTAACTTGGCAGGTATTTTTAACCTTTTTAACTGATGAAGGCCGAAGGCCGAAACGTTTTAGTAAATTTTTAATAACAGTCCTGAGTTGCTCTCGTTCACATTTTTCTATTCAATTTTTATAACAATTACTGTAGACAAGAACTTGGAATCAATTTTATTGATCCTCCTGGCTGGACTAGCTGTTGGCATGAAGACATTTGGACATTATATACATACTATATATATATATATATATATACAGCAATTTTCATAAATTCTGACCCCCCTCACCACTATAAATATATATCAAAAATATATCAAACATTATGGGATACCTCTACCTATATTTTTTTTAGAAGGCCTTGATGATAGGCAACTTGAAAAAAATATCAGCAATAACATCCCATAATGTTAGATATATGTTTGATATATATTTATATATGGTGAGGGGGGTCAGAATTTATGAAAATTGCTGTATATATATATATATACATGTATATATATATTTATATATATATCATTACATAGTTCTCTTCTCTCTTCTCAAAGGTGCTTGATATTCAATATTATCGGCTATTTAGCAATTATTCACCGAAGTGAATAATTGCCGCTTCGGCGAGGTAAATATCCACCACTGTTTATCGACACTGAGGTGAATAATTGTTATAGTGGGTACCACACAGGTCAATTATAGCCAGCTCCTTCTGTCCAATGGACGAAAAACTCGCGTGAGGTGATCGCTGCTTTGCTCGGAGGTGAATAGCAAAGGATATTCCATGTTCAGTTTCAGTAGCCCAACCAGAGAGTGCGAAAAGCACTATTCATTGGTGTGGTATATTTAACATTTATTCACCGAAGGGGAGGTGAATAGTGGTGAGGGATATCTACCACTATTCACCGACACTGAGGTGAATAATTGTTTTAGTATATACCACACTGCAGGTGAATAGCCAGCACCAAATAGTTATTTTATTTTCTGTCAAATGGACAAAAACTCGCGCGAGGTGATCGCTTCTTCGCTCGGAGGTGAATTTGGAATCATATTCACTGTTTGAATAGCCAATCAGAGCTCACTGGTGTGGTATAGCCTAATTGAGCAATGTAACAAGCTTTACCTGTCTTTGTTCTCTTATATAAACACGCGGGATATGTTGGGAGAACAAAGAAAAACTTGAAAATCACGAGCTGCTAGGAGATCACCTCAAGTTGATGAAACATACAAGAGCTACAGTCTTATACAGATACTGATGCTAAAAGTCCATCCAACGCTGTCCCTATAACTACTTTTGGGTTAATTGAGGTATTTACGGTTCAGCATGACTCTCTACAGGTGCCGTAGAGGATGAGAAGGGCAAGGGAATCTGATAAAGTTCAAGTTCCTGATGAAAACAACCTGTCGCATGAGGCATGGCACACGCCCAATCGACGAAGATTTATTCTAGTCCAAGGAAGACAGAATGTACAAAACAACTGATGAAACGAGTGATGGCTTCAATGCTTTTTAGCTCTACATTCCTAAGAGAAATCCAAAATAATATCCTTTCTTGCAACACGTCTTGATCTACCATAAACTTTGTTTTGAACGAAAACCGGCGCTCGCTTGATTCACGCCGTGAAGTCCATTATGCAAAATGAACTATTGAACATTACGTGCTGCCGTGTATTTGTTAATTCAGTTTTAGCATAATTCCATAGAGCTTCTTTTTCTTCATCATTCTGTGTCATTTTGGGCTCCAATTAAGAGCCAGGCTTTTCATAGCTAGCGAACTGTTATCAATCTCGCTGAATGGGATTGACAAAACTGACTGATTTGGCTATGTGATAAGTTCATTACGTACGACTGCGCAAGTTCAGTAGGAGGATTTATGTTTTGATGATCATAATAAACGCGCGATTTTCCTTTGTTGTACTTATTTTCTATGGATTATTTTATAAAGGAAATAAAAATATTTTCCCGTGTTTCTATAGAGTGTTTCTATAGAAATTTGGAAGAACTCGAAATACCTGTCAAAAAAATCGACCTTCGGGCTCGTGTTTACACAGCCATTTCTCGTTCTCCCAAACTCCAACTCGTGTTTCTATAATTCTATACAAATGCGGGAAGTGTTTTCTATTTCTTAAATAGATATCTAATTAGATAGTTCCCTTCTCTCCTCTCCAACGTGCTTTGTATTCAATAGTAGGTCAATTTCGGATTGATTTAGAAGAAACCAGGAGCCCACAACTAAGATCGTCCATATCTCATGTATAGTTGTCACAGCGTTTTTACAAGTTGGGCTATTTTTAGATTATTTTCCCCGCCAATTGGTACATTGCACCGTGGCGGAACAAAAGATGCCTCATTAGCTACTTTTGTTATACTAAACAACATGAATGATACGCTTTGGTGATTTGATTCCTGTAGGCTAGGAATATATTTGCAACTCAACAATAGCGGGAAACCATTCTAAAAATAACCTAACTTGTAAAAACGCTGTGACAAGGCCTAGTATGTGGGATGGACGCTCCTTGTTATGGGCTCCTGAAAAAACTTGGATACTTTAAAATTGTCAGATATTTACTGGTGGTTTCATCGTTTCCTATGGAATACGAACGAATATTTCACGAGAAATTTGTATTATATATTTGGTGTACAACGAGCCTTTAGGCGAATTTTTATTGGCTGATAAAGAAAGGGCGCGAAATTTCCTGCATTTTGATTGGCCTGAACTAGCCATGAAATACCGCTCTGTATTTCACAGAAAAATCATGAAATACCGCTCTTTATTCTACAAACTACAGTGTTTATAGAACAATCTGAATACACGTAAAAATACGATAATTTTACGTGTGTTGTATCACCTTTCAGCCGATTAGCGATGTCCACGTCACGCGCTTACCCTTGCTTGGGACAACAGGGCCCAGGTCAAGTATTGTTTATAAAATAAACACAACATTAAATGAACGCTTGGAGATATGGAGGTATCTTCTCGTATTAAACTCGATATCTCGTTCGTTGCGCTCACTCGTGAGATATCGAGTTGAACACTCGAAGATATAAATTACATATCTCCGCGCGCCCATGTATTATTCTCTATATATTGCACAGTAAACCTGAGCTCTGATTGGCTGAAATATAACAGTTATAGGATAATAATAATAATATATCTTCGTGATTTGGAATCCAAAACAAAATATCTGATAAATATCTGACATTCAATAGTTGGTCGATATCGGATTGTAGATGTTTGTGATTTGTAAATAGAGAAAAGTATATCTGACATTCAATAGCTGGTCGATATCGGATAGAGATGCTTGTGATTTGTAAATAGAGAAAAGTAAAATATCTGATAAATATCTAACATTCAATAGCTGGTCGATATCGGATAGAATCCCATAGCATGACTCAACTTGCGCGCTGATTGGCTAACGAAGCGTTTAATATTTTGTGGAAATCAACGGCTTGAAAAGCTGTATTCAACGATGTACAGGACGCCCGCGCGTAAACATTTTGTTTATTTTCAATATCGCGAACAGAGACAAATCATGTTAAAATTAGAAACCAGGATATTCACAAAGTTAATAGTAGTCAAATAACGTGAAAATAATATATATTTTATTCCGTTTTTCACAAGAAATGATATATTTGGCCCTCGATTGAACTAGAAGAAACCGACTCTAATCATCTGAAGAATCGACAAGAACAACTACAGCAAAAATGTGTGATTTTGAACGGAAAAGCTGGGGCTTCGTGGATTTGCTGATTTAATTCACACAGAGAAACTAAATGACTGAAAACAGTAAAAGCAGGACGAAAAGCACGGCTACAGAACGGTACTAATATCGTGGTAAAAAGGAAATTTTTGGAAACGAGTGGCCTGAACACAAGAAACATTCAACAGTTTAAAAACAGGTTATTTATTATGAAACAGAAATTGAGCATTAACATTTGGTAATTTGCTTACAAAGTAAGGAACACTTAATACTTACAAGTTTGTGCGTATACTTGTGCAGCAGCTCTTCGGTTTGTCAGGTTTTAGATTTTCACTTATCGACAACTGGTTTCAACAGGCCGCCGGTTTTTTCTAAATCTTCACAAACATTCACAATTTTGTCTCCAGTTAATGCACTTTCGCTTTCGAATTCTTGGTAAAGATTAGATCGCAATTAAGTGTACTTAAATAAAATGCAGGTGTTTTCCCGCATTAAAAATGCAGTTTGGATGTCGGAAAACCAAATTTTGTGAGCAACGACTGCACTTTTAGTTGAACCTGTGAGTTTCAGTCTAATTTTAGCTCGATTCCTATTCGCTCGTTAGTTTACCACGTAATGGGTTCCTAGCGCGTGGAGGGAATTTCAGCAAACTGACTATATTCTTTATTTATTTTCGTAAATCACTAAATGCTATGGGATTCAAAGAAAATTCATGGCCGTACACGGGAATTCCACGTTAAATTTCACTTGAAAAATCTATATCGGTTTTTCGCGTGAAATTTAACGTGGAATTCCCTCGTCTGGCAATGAATTGACCTATAGTAGATGCTCAATAGCTGGTCGATATCGGATAGTAGATGCTTGTGATTTGAAAATAGAGAAAAGTAAAATATCTAATAAATATATGATAAATATACGATATTTGATACCGCGCCTAAATGACATCCACAATAATCCTTTTCAACTTGCGCTAGGATTCTGTACTCACACTAATAACAAAATATTGCATGTTTCTTATAAGCCGATCATCGTTCATCAGTTATCCGAGTGAATGACATACCTTTGGCTGTCATTGTAGAATGATCATATTCAGGTAGACCACTTGCACGGTTCTGGTTATTGATAGGAATAATTGGTTTCCAGACTAACGTACTATTTTCTTCGGTCTTAAATCCACAAAGTCCATTTTCAAAGCCACAGGACCCTGTTGATTAAAGTGAGAATAAATAGATTTCAACAAGTTAAGATATTTCTTACAATTCCACTATTCATAAACAACATAAAACACTGAAAAAATCGAACCATTTATTTCACAGAATTTGAAGTGTTACGTAAAAAGTCTGTAAAATGTTTGACAAATGTTAAGAGTATATCTCTTTAAGGTGGTTTAACATATATTTATGGTGGGTTAACAGTATCTTCCACGCAGTTTTGCGTCTACGTTGATGTTGGGTTAACAGTATGTTCCACGGAGATTTTCAAATACATTTATGTTGACTTGTATTTTTTTTCACGGGATATCTATGCCCTTAATTGCGGTTTTTCATATACATGTATGTTGTTATTTTTTGGCAGGATATCTTAATTGAGGTTTTACAATCATCTTCCGTCTTGTTGCAATATTCTAATTCTAGGTGGAGGCGTGTAATTTTGTGTGATTTAGAACTTTTATTGTAACCTCTTTCCTATTGCTAAGGAAATAGGTTGCTAAGGAAAGTTTGCGGTCTCGAAAACCCCAGAAAATTAAAGAATGGGCAATAAATATTCTCAAGCTGACTCCAAGGGTAAGGTCTTATAGTCTGATGACATCATCAGATCACATCACATCATCAGTGTTTCATAATAATTGCGTTCGACGAAGGAGAACGCATCCTAATCTTGCGTTGGTCTCCCTGTGGTCATTTTGGTTCACGTTAGACCACAAGCGGGAAGCTGTCGAGATACACGAATCTTGTGTCAACTTTTGCCTCGTTTTCATGCACGCAAAGTTCGTAAGCGTTGGGTTCCTTGTGTCACGTGATGTCGGCACTTCAGTGCAAGCGAAGCAGTTTCTCGATCTTTGCACGTGCGACGGGGTATTGTGAGGGGACTCCATTTCCTTTTTTTGTTTCAAACCTCCGTTCAGTGGTTAGGTTAGGGTTATTTTTATCACCCACTAATATAAACACAACATCCTTATATTAACATCCACATAACCGCAACATCACTTACATGTCACTTCCACATAACATTCACATCAAGTTAACATTCACATCATCTCCACAATGTATTAATATATTCCACACATACCATCCACAGTCATAACCATCACTTAGTACCTTTTGTCAGTTTTAAACCCAAGCTAGCTTTAAGCTAGTACACAAGCACTTGGCACAGAATCATTTAATAATGAATAACAATAGGCTAATATCTCCTTGTAAACAATTTTTAATTAACCTATCAACCTGTACAATTTTTAAATCTTCATGCTCGCTCTACTTAAATTCAAATCATCTTACCCGCTCTTTTTGAAACAACCATTTCCTATGACAGCAGCTCTTTCGTGACAAAAATAACGTATTATCCTCGCGTTAATCGTCATCCTAAATCACTTAACCAGCCATTTTGTTTCGATCAACAACTCATGTTTATGGTAAGCTAAATTCACATTTTATGACTCTTAACTAATTGCTCTCATTGTTATCTCTTATTGAGACAAATAACTAACTATATATAAAACTTTTAGACCCTTATTACACTAGTAAAGCCCAAGACTCAAGTAGACATTAGAGGAAGGGTTAAACATAACCAGACTTCGAGCGAAAAACATGAAAAAGTAAGTAAAAACTTATTTTAGCATACTTAACTTTAACTCCATTGTCAACTTAATCTCCTTTCTCCACTTAATATAACCAAGCTCAATAATCCTACCGGTTCATTCAATAAAATTCGGCGACCTAACATTTTATAAACAAAATGGCTGACGCATAGAATTAGCCGTGTGTATTTGCGTGTTGGGTTAGGCCTGGGCCCGAGGCAGAAACACGCGACCGTCTCAGAGCACCTCTGGGACGTAGGTCCTAACAGACTTCCTAACTCCTGAAGAAGGAGTCTGCTAATCAGAAATACACGCTTGGCAATTCAATTCTAATGCAGCCTTAATGTAAATGTATTTTTCACATATTTTTACTCTAAATATTTTAGGTAAATAAAATAAAATGCAAAAGGGGGGGGGGGGTGTAGAATGAACATCATTTAACCAATAATGATTACAGTTAATCACGTTAATCTATTTTCATACCACTATTTATATATTTCATAATAACCCACTCTTCAAATTATCACTCAACATTTTTAGAATAAGTATGAATTGGTGGTGCTTGCTTACACAAGCACACTAACATTATCACTCAACATTTTTATAGTAAGTATGAATTGTAGGTGCTTGCTTACACAAGCACACTAACACTGATTGCTTGTACAAGTACATTAACACCACATACATGTATAATACCTTCACCCATATAATATAAACTTAGACTTAGTTAACACCTTCACTCACAATAATCCTTCTATTATTCATAATAAAAACTATACTTTTTAACAATTTCACTGATACTAAATAAGTTAGAAAATAAGTAAGAATTTGGTGGTGCTTGCTTGTACAAGTACATTAACACATTGTTACTGGAAACGATGGGATGTCCGGGGTTACCAGGTTTGTGGATTTTAGGTAAAATGTAGAAACGTCCCGCTGTGGGATCACTGTGTAACAGAAAGCGTTTAGTGTCTTTGTCAGTGTCCTGGTGCATACGTATTAATACGAAATATATTAATAGAAAGGAAGAACTGTAAATATCTACTATACTGCATATCATATTCCTTAGCTCATGTATTATTCCTCCGTCTATCATCACGCTCATGACTCATGTAATCACCATGTTTGTAATTTCATACCACAGTATCAGATTCCATACTTTTGAATTTTTAACGTTTTCTTGCCAGTTCACTTGTAAACCTGAAGAAGGTTGGCCGTGCCGGCCGAAATATTGGTTCATATAAATTGCCCATTACCGTATAATCAGCCTTTCTTCATTGTTACTGTTTACACATTTTCGCTGATTAGATCCCTCCAAGGTGATCCGGTATTATACTTCGTCCGTTGGTCCCTGCAGTTTTACAATATCGATCAGAAGGCGACTGTTCGATAGAGTGACGGCTTTACTTCCACTGACAGGTGATTCAGTCAAACAAACAAATTACTCCGGCTATAGTCCGGTTACAGCGTCATTGGTTACCGTTGTCAAGGCCGAACTGGAGGACAACTACAATCAAAGCAACAGTCAAACACAGTGAATACACCGAGCTATTGCGGCCTTGACAACGGTAACCTATGACGCTGTAACCGGTCTATCCGGGAATGCAGTGATAGAACGAAAATATTTTGCTTTAAAGAAAAACATTAACAATCGATCTAATATTTTTTTTTGATGCTCTTAAAACGTTTTCTACGTTGTTTATATTGGTTGTCTGTTAGTTTTCATATTCGCTTTCTTTGGTATCAGTGAATTCTAGAGCAAATAAACGCTTTGGTTTGAATACAAAACGGTGCCGCATTTCCTTTCCGTCAAGACAACAACTAGAGCGGAATCATTATTTGGTAATTTGAGTTCTAGAGCAAACTCGTTCTTGGATTTGTTCATGATGCGCTTGCGATTTATACGTTGTTCTATTAGTTTTCATTTCATTTAACAAACACTTTTTCCAGGCCGCCTTTAGGGGTTACTTTACAGCCAAAACAAAATCTACTGCGGAATCGTTCACGGCTATGGTAGTTTCAGTTCCAGAGCAAACAGAAATACAAGAAACGTCTCATGTTAAAGCTCACGATTAATTAAAAACCGTTTTTGCATTTGTTCATGATGGGCTAGCGAATTTTACATTGTTATGATAAAGTGAGATAGTACAGCGGGTCGTGGCCATCAGGTACTGATATGCGAAAAAGTGTTGGAGCGATCGGGGATTCTCTGAGCTCTGAATTGGACATTTCGTATACGGAAGTCATAAATCACAGTGTAGTTCGGTCGCGTAGCAAATTAGAATGAATACAGTCAATTCGGACTGTGGATATATACACCAGCGCTTATTTATTTTTAGAACAAAGCATTGGTTTTCACGCCCCGGTTCCTTAAGTACTGGCTCAACCTAATTCACCCTTCTCACGCGGCGGCCATGTTGAGTCCCAGCAGAATAAAAACCTTTGTTTTTGCGGGCTAAACTCGTTCTGAATCTGCTCAGTGCGAGGCTAGCCACACAAAATCTATTGTTTCTATCTAGCTGTAATTATAGGCGGCGTATGTACATCAATACATTAAAGTGGCAATAGGAAACAACACTCAACAGAAACTGCCCTCACATATGTCACTGATGAACTCCTGAAGGCAATCGATGAAAAAACAGTCTCATTACTTGTATTATTAGATATGTCTAAAGCATTCGATAGTCTTAATCATAATTTATTGTTAAATAAGTTACATAATCTTGGCCTTAAGCCATCTGCTATTTCGTGGTTTCGTAGTTACTTATCAGATATATATCAAAGGGTACGTTATGAAGATTCTGTTTCGGAAGTGCTACCATTAAAACATGGTGTCCCTCAAGGATCGATATTAGGTCCAGTACTTTTTACAATATATGTTAATAATCTAATTAACAAGGTTAGTAAAATTTCAGTCTATCTTTTTCCGTGTCGGCCTAAGAAATACGACAATTAGTCAAAGAGAAAATTGCCCTCAAAGTCACACATTAGCCATTCCCCCCCTCTAAATACGAAAAACACTGATATTAAGGTCAAAATATATAAGCTTATTAATAAGCGGAACACTTTTATATTGAGCAGAAATGATCGAATGATATCTCTTCTACTAAAATCCATGTGGGCCTAATCATACGGTATTGAGTTTTTCCGCAAATGAGTGAAACCGTAACCTCCCTGACGCGTTTGAGACCATTTCTTTGTAAATTTCATCACTATTCATCGAGTAGCTTTTGAATTTGGCGCTGATGACTATAGAATGTCCCGGATGTATGTCGCGCCATTCTGCCAGCATCATATTTATACATTTTTCATAATCACCCGCTGACATATTTACTGTACCCGTGTAGTACATTCCATTACATTACTTGCGTGTGGTGCTGATGCTTCCTCTGTGATTGCATGTCCACTAAGTTTATAATATATCGTTAAGGAGGGAGAGGTGAATTTGGCTTCCCAACCAGTGTTTAACAACTTTTGTAGCCCCCTTCTATGCCATATGTATAGTAACTAGTCACTCTCTTTAAAGTGCATATAAGCCCTGGCCAATTATGATTTTGTTGAAAGCTTAGACCTTAAAAGTAGAGAAAAAAATCCGAAATTTCTAAATAAAGATGTTTTCATAATTTTTTTAACGACTAAACTTCCAAATGTAGTATAATTTCCGCGCACCTTCGGGGACTGGGACGAGAATAAAACGTGACGTCATCAACAGAACTTGTCTCTTCGCGGCTTTAAAACGTTGGCTTATTTGGAAATAATTGAATAGATAACAAGAAAGATAATAATTTCGCGCTAAACGTTTCGTAGAGCTTTATTCGGCAAGGCCTTTCATGCAATAGCGCATCGAGCGTGTTCTGTTGATGACGTCAACCTAGACCAGTGCCAATTTTGTAAAGCGCTCTTGCGCGCTTTATTTTCGTCCACAGGCAACCCAAGACACGTTTTTGGGCAACTTTGAACGGCCAATACACCATGACAAATAAATCAAATAAACTTTTTATTCCGGAATCCTTTGTCTATGGCTAGGCATGTCCCGATTGCGCTGGAAAAATCGCCAAAAAGTGCTCGAAATTTAGAAATAGTGCTCGAAAAAATGCTCACGGGTATTCGAAAATTAAAAAAGAATAGTACAAAAAAGAAGACAATCAATACTTAAAAGCATTATGTTTGCACTATATCATTTATTTGAGGTGATCATAAAGTTCAAGTAACAAACATTTGTCGAACGAAAGCCCTTATACAGTCAAGTAGTAGTTCTAAAGCACACATCACTTAACGGCATCACAAAACTGTCCACCTGTTATCATCCATGCATGAAAGGAATTATTAGTTAGTCTCTCTTTGACCTATTGTATCGAAGCATCACCGACGCTTCGATATAATCTTGCAGAGAGTTGTCTTGCTGGGCGTTGAAGGCGCTGGATAGTAGACTGAAAACTCGTTCAGCTGCTGCTGAGCTCGGCTGTATAAGCAGTAGCCTCTTGACGATTGCAAACCAGAATGGAAGCGTATCTCTGTGAGCGACCCACCAGCTGACTTTGTCGTCCTCACATGTGACTGTGACACCTTCTGCGGCAGCCATATACCGAGGAAGTTCTCTAGCTAGATTTGCGATCGTGGCATCGTTGTTGGCGAAAGGAAAATTTCTTAACTCCTCTAATGCCGCTGCTGTTGGGCGAAGTGCTTGTACCTGAACAGGACAACAAAGGCGGGCGGCTTTAAATGCTCTCACAGTGTCGCGGAACTGGACACTAAACTTTTGCTGGTAAAAGTTCAGTCCTGGCCGAACACAAGCTGTAGCTTCTGCGATAAGACGATTGGATAGAGCAGCATCGCCGTTTGCGATTTCGTTAGCAACGGCCTCAGTGTTAGGGTAGTGGCCGACTGCAATAGCGTGTGCAACAGCTGAGAGACGCTCGTAGCACGAAAAGATCAATGATCCATCGCCTTCTAGGTAGTACGTTGCGTTTACAAAATGCACCCCTGCGTCGATTACAACCGCCAGTTCCAAACGTAGCTTCTGGAGGCTCTCGGGATCATCAAATATTTCCAACAGATGTCTTCGATTTGCAGGAGATATTTCCTCGTTTTGGCGGAGGAAGGGCTCGATATCTGCAAACAAGTCGAGGGCTTGCTTCAGCACCTCCCATTTACTCCACCACCTGGTATCACTGTAAGTACGGACTGACTGCCCAGTCCTCTCTCTCCAGACCAGCTTTGCATTATAGCTGTGGGCGAAGAAGCCTATCCAAAAGCGTACAAAGGAATCTAAAACTTCAAATTCGAAGTGAGATCCCACGTTGTCTATAGTGTGAGAAAAACAAATAACATCAAAAAAGTCTGCATAGAAAAACTTCACATTTCTCACGGCGGCCCCATTTACGGAAGCGCCATCTCGCATCCCACCAATGACTACCCTTGGGCCAAAGTTATATTCTACTGCCAAGCAGGATACCAATCTCTGAGCCAGTTCTTCTCCCTTCAGGGCCTTTGCGAGCACTTCTAGACGAATAAGGCGCTGAGTTGGCTTACAAATGTCTTCTTGAAAGAAACGCACAACGATTGCCAACGCTTCGCCCAAACGGGCAGTTCCGTCAAATATGACCGAAACCTCTTTTACGGACTTCAGTTCCTCCTTTAAAGTCTCTTTTTCTTTTTCTAGTATTGCAGGAATAAGCTCACTTAGATGTGCACGGCTTGTTAACCGATGACCATATTTCTCAAGGAAAGGGCGCATTTTATTGATTTTCAATAGTGCAACTCCCGCTAACAGAGCTGATTCAACGAGCTCATAGCGATATAACTGCATATCTGCAGGCAACGTTGATCCAGCCGCATTTTCTTGTCTGGCTCTCTTCTGAAGACATTCCTTGATTGACTGACTTTCTGTCTTATTTTTCCTACTACTTGCCAGACCCGCCACGTGTTTCTTTGATTTCGTATGCCTCTCAATAGAACTCTTCTTGTCGCTGAGATCTTCGCTGCAAGCGTTACATCTAAGTTTTCTTTCCACCACGGCAAAATGTTGACCTGGGAATTCTTTCAGACGCTCCCATGAACTCACTTTAGTAGCTTTAGCGCTTCCTCTTTGCTTATAAATTCCTTTGGTGGTCGGCAATTTTCGATTCCGTGCTATCGATGCGCCTTGTGGTGCACGTAATGAGGCTCCAGAATTTACTGCTACTGTTATTGGGTCTGTAACTACAGTTATTTCATCTTCGGATTCATTTTCACTAGATACGCTTAGCTGGTCTGTTGCCTCCATCTTCACAGTAATAGTATTTGACGATCAAGAACAGTTCAAGAAACAGTGCTGGCGTAAAAACATAAACAGAAAAGGGCGCCAAACGTTTACAGAAACACAAGAGTGTCACGAGCCAATGAAAATCGACTGTTCCGACGGTCAAAGGACCATAGCTCGTGCATTTCCATGACAACCAGTCAATAAGCGATTTTATAGAACTATATTATGCTCAAAAGTCAAAAAGTGCTTAAGAGTGCTGGAAACGTGAAATAGTGCTCCAAACTCGAAATAGTGCCGAAATAGTGCCCAGCGCAATCGGGACATGCCTATCTATGGCCTCTAGTGTCTTCGTTAGAAATATAATTAGCCAGGGCTTATATGCACTTTAAATGGACAAAGGTAATCGGTTTATGCGCATGCGCAGTAGAGACGAGATAGTTTAGTTTTCCGTGGGCCACGGGAAATTCAACTTATCCGCCATCAATGCGAGCGTGGTATAATCTGGTTCAATCCAAAAGCTTGCATGGGCCATCAGTCCTTGAAACTTCGTACAGTATTTTAGATGTGTATATTGATTAGTTCTATAGCCTTTTTTTTTTTTTTTTCAAAAATGAGCTAGAAAATTTCGAAAAAACACGAAGTCAGCCTGGCGTGAACTAACGGTATGTTTGTACTAGTTCGATTTATCGGATGTCATGCACTTGAAAAACATTTTTTATAACTTCAAATGAATGTCGATTGTTCACTTGGCTATCCTGTGTGAGCTGCTGTAGTTATTTGGAATCAGGGAATGTTTAAACGGTGCATTTCGTACACTTTTGCAAGCATAGTATAGCGTGCTGTTTACTCATAACGCAGGCTGTGAATTAATAACGAGCTTGGTTGTACTAGTTCGATCTATCGGTTTTCAACTCCAAAACAATTTCGATACCTTCAAACGAATTTCGATTACTCATAAGACTATCCTGTGTGAGCTGCTGTGGTTATTTGGGCATCAGGAAATGTTTAAACGGGAGTTTGCCTACAGTTTTGGAAGCATACTGTAGCGCGCTCGACCATAGAATAGTGTTTATTTGCAACGGAAGTCTGTTTATAACTAACAAGCTTGTTTGTACTAGTTCGATCTATCGGTTTTTATGGACGCAAAAACAATTTTGATAGTTTCAAATGAATGTAGATTGCTCAGAAGACTTATCCTGTGTAAGCTGCTGTGATTATTTGGACATCAGTTATTTTTTAAACGGGAGTTTTCCTACAGTTTTGTAAGCATTCTGTAGTGCTTGACACTACAATGTTTACTTGTGAAGAAAATCCTTTGAGCTTTAAGTACTAGCGTATTTGTACTACACGCCGGGCTTATGCGCCCGCAAATCTGGCCAAAATAATATCAGCAGTATGTATTCAAAATGGCGGCCATTTTGACCACAGTGATCCCAGCCGGGAATTACTGAACACACTCGGAATAAGATCGGAATAAATGCAGAATACATGGAATTATGGGTAAATTGCGGTGCCGGATTGAAAATGGCGACCACCAGAACGACTGATGCTGGTTTTGAGCCCTTCAGTGTCTTTACGAGGTGAGTTTTAGCGATTTTATGAGAGCAGCAATATCCATGCCTCTTCGCATTTATTGTAGTAGTCGTTCACGATTTTTCTGAGATATTTAGCAAACTACTTGCCAATTTAAGACTTCTAAACGGCCAAAACCTCTAATGGACTACGAATGACAAAATGCATCTCAAATAAAGTCTATAATCTGGATGAAAAGAGTGACATTTTTTGACCGCAAATGGACCACTGCATGTTTTGGCATCTCTTTGCCTACTTTACATCGTTGACTTCCATGTAGACTAAAATTACTGGAATAAAGTGGATGTTTCATCACTGATATGTGATCAGTGTTAAACGCACCAGTTCCAGTAAATGCACCAGTTCCAGTTGGACTCTATATAAGCTTACATAAATTAAAATATTCATTAGAAATAGAATAACTGTCATTGAGGGCTTTTCTATTTACAATTTACATTATAATGACATAATTATTACTTATTAGCCTATATATAATTGCTTAAGAATTTGTGTTTTACGTAGGATGTGTTTAAGCATGTGTAGTAGTTACTGTAAGTTCATATTTGAATAAGTTTTAAACTTTGTTACTATTTTTCTTATTCAAATGCATGTTTTCTTTCTTTGTAGTTTGTATGCCCTGCAATTAAACAAGGTTCACACTGTTGAATCAGGCCAAATGTCTTGGAGAGAGAGAGATTTGGAACAAAATATGTTCTGAGGTTTTACAAATATCAAGGGCAATTATATCAAGAGAACCACTATCAGCGAAGTAGCAGAGTTTTAAATAGTTTGCGTAGCAAGTTTGTCCATTGGAAGAGATTGGCAATCAGGAGAATGACAGAGAAATACATGTTCCTTGAGAAACCCATGGGCCGTATCGTTTTCAAGATGTTTTTGAGTGTTTATATTGCTTGCATGGCAGCAAAGAAGCACATCAAAGGAAACCAAATATGTGGTAGTCCTCAAGGTTATACAACTGTTCAAACTCATTGAACTTTTAACAGTAACAGTTGCAAATAAGTACCAAATAGCTGATCGTACAGAAGACTCAGCTTTGTGGAAAGCATGCAAGCTAGGATAGTGACACTGCAAACCTATTGTAAGTCGTAGCCATCCAAAGTAGACCAAAGAAGAACTTGATTTCACGTCGATGCATTACAGTCTGCATATCCATGTACCGCATGTGCATGCACTAAGAAGTTAGAACAAGGTGTTTGCATGGCACGAAAGGGCAGAAAACCCTATAAGAAAAGCACCAAGCTAATTGCAAAGGAGAATTATTTTCCTATAGGACTGTATGCAAAAAGAAAGAAAGAACTGAAAGAAAACCAGGAACAGGAAGTAGAAGCCACTTTGGGCCTAACAAAGCTACGAAAACGACTAGCTAACATAAACTCGAAGGTTAGTGATAGCATACGAAAATTAATCAAGGCTACAATGTAAATGTAATTTAGGCATGGTAAAGTATTATTGTTACTGGGTGCCCTGTGGTGGCATTGCACGGTCCTGGGTCGGCATGCATCTGGGACTTTCTGTGTTGATTTCGTGGATTGACTTGTCAGTTGCTCGCAGCAGCGATTGTAAGCAGCCTGCCCTTCCCCCTCCCAGTCCACTGCCAGGGTAACCTGGCAACCAAATTTGCAAGCCCTGCTCCATTGCACCAGCCACAGGTACTGAACCTTCAAATTCAAGGTTCGCCAAGCCCTGTCCTGAATCAGATAGTTTATGTAACTTACAGGTATGATTGTATTATTTATGTTGTTACTTACAGTAGCTTAAATTTATTAACACTATCTATTATATAATAATGTCTTTTTATTCTTTTTTTAACTCACCTCATATATTTGTAATGGAGCCTCGCATCATAAATCTCAGACTTTGGCTAGTAACAAAGTCCTTGGTCTTGATAATGTTTTGCTATTACTCTCATCCCTAACAAATGATGTATACTGTATTTATACAGGTAAAGAGAGCAGGAAGACAGTTGGCAGTTAGTGAGCAAAAACTGGGTAACTTAAACCAAAAGAGAAAGTTAGATAGTGACAAGGTAGCAGTAACTAGTAAAAGAAAGAGGTTAAAGCGGATCAGTGAGTTCTCCGAAATTCAGGAACTGAATTCAGAAAAGTTGCAAGTCCCATCAGCTGAAAGATCTGCTAGGAGAAGAAGAAAAGAAACCATCCAAGCATGTTGTGAAATTCATGGTGCAAACAAAAATAACCTTACTCCTGCACTTGATGGAATGTGGTGTTCTTTAGTCAATGAGAGTTCATCTGCTAGGCTTGAAAGCTACATTTCAAGTTCACATAAGACTAAAGCTAAAGTTCTACCATCAGTAGTTAAGAGAGAAGTTAAACAGTTTGAAGAAAGCAATGAAAACATGATTCGTAGTGTAAAGGTGCTATACAGTGGAGGACTACTGAGTAAGCAGAAATACAAATCAATTAGAACCAACCTGGCTGTGTCTACTGGGAACAAAATAAAGCAAAGACTAACATTCATGAAAGGGGTAGGGTTACCCAGACTTGTCCCATATGACAGATTAATCAAGTTCATCCAAACTGTTGACTTTAATGATAATGTGAGGGATATTAATACTGAGTTTAACTTAGAGGATGGTGAAGCAATAAATGGAGCATACCGTGAACTAGAAAAGTTCCTTTTGGTTCTTGCCGAGATGTTTATTGTAACTGATCAAGCCCTTGCAGAAGGTTCATTTCTCCTCCACTTTGGCAGTGATAAATATCACTTCAGACTTGCAATTGGGGCTGACGGAGCCCCATTCGGCAAGGATGATGAAGCAACAGCTTGGTTGTTATCTTTTTTGAATGTTGGAAGCAGGATTACTAGTGAAAATGAAAACTTTCTAATTGCTGGCGCAAATTGCAGTGAGACTCATCCATGTATGCAAAGGTTTTCCAAGAAATTGGTACAAGATATTGACAAGATATCCAATGAGGAATACCATGTAAATGGTTTCAGAGTCAAGTTTTCATTTGAGCTATTACCAGGTGATATGAAATGGTTGGCATTTATGGGGGGAGAGCTTACAAATGCTGCATTTTATTTTTCTTCATTTGGCAACGTGAGTGAGGCAACGAAAGCTACTGTAAATGGCTCTCTTGGAAAAGATGATGAATGCACATGGCAGCCCTGGTTATACGACAGAAGGCTTGAAGTAGCCTCAAAAGTTGAAGCAAAAAAGGAGGAATTAGACAAATCAAACTTAGCAAAGTCAACAAAGCGCAAGAAAGTGTTAGATATCATTAGAGCTGAAAATTCAAGGCAAGAGAGAGAACCATTTATAGGCAAGTTGATTGATGTTGGCTATGCCGAGCCCTTGCATAATGGCAATAATGCTTGGCAGCATTGGCATAATTGTGTCCTGGAAATTGCTGTCAGCAAATCTCGCATACCTCAAAGCTCCACTGATCTCAATGAGCTGTCAGAAAGATCTCCACTTATGCTATATCTGCACTGTCTGGAAAAGGAGATTGGTGCTTCTCGTTTGGCCAAAAAAGTCAAAAAGTGGTACCGAGAAGGGAGGAAGAAGAAATTTGATTATAGATTCACTGGGAAGGAGACCAAGAAGATGTGCTCCAAATACATTTTCTTGCTAGAGTCTGTTAGCAGTGCAAGTGATCAACCTGAAACAGTGCTTAAAATGTCCTGCTTAGCATACGTTGGTTTGCAGCTGCGAGACATAGTTTCAAGATCATCCAGAGTAGAAATAAGTCTTGAAGAAGTCAAGGAATTGAAGATCCTATGCCAGCACTATTTCAATGTCAATTCCATGATTTTAAATAAAGTCTCTCCCACGATTTGGACCTTAGGCTATGCTGTCCCTTATCACACTGAGTTTCTGTTCAACAAGTATGGCTTAGGTCTTGGGATCAACAGCATGCAAGGGAGGGAAGCAAAACATGTCAGGCTCTCTCAGTATGCCAAACATGCAACACTGAAAGGTAGATGGAAACTTGTTCTTCGGCATGATTACATTGCTACAGTGTGGCTAAGAAGAGAGGATCCCTTACACTTTCCTTATTCAAAGTGTAAAGAACAGTATATTCCCAAACACATTGAGCTACCTTGTTATTGTTACTGTGGATACTCCAAGAATGAAAATGAAGAAAGCTGCAAGTATTGTTCTTCCCCTCTGTACAAGTCAGTTGCTGAGACTGCAGAGTCTGGAATCCTGTCAGTAGATATATGTACTCTGGCCAGTACGACAACATAAGATGACTGAATTAAATTCTGGTAACTGTATTGTACTTGTGCAAATATCAGCAGCCATCCCCTGGGGGGATGGGGGGGGGGGGGCTGGGCTGACAACAAACATAATGGAGACTTTATCAGGGATTTGTTGAAAAACTTACCCTGCGAGCAGAGCTTTCTCATTTCTCTGCCTTTCCTGTCGCCGAGAGATTGCTTTTCGCGTTGAGCATGCGCCACGGTATCTGGATTACCATTGGCCGAAAAAAACCGAGACGGTCAACATTGTAGAATAAATTGTGTGTAGATTTCAGATTGTCCATTTCCTATTGTTATAAACAGCAGTGGAGAAAATAACATTAATGTCCTTCTTCGAAGGTATAAATCAAAGCTTTCTTTAGGATAAATTAAGGTAGATTTATTTAACGGTAATTTCAAGGTCTTCTGTTCAGTTCAGTAAAGTAAGGAGAAGACAAAGCTGTAGTTTGAAGCCCGTTCGTATCAATCGTCGGCAAACAACAAACGCGTGACGACATAAATAACGGCTGCGAAGTATACCGTGGGCTCTTGCAAAACCAGCAAAGATCGCCAAAAAGTCATGCCCGAGCGATATCAAACAGGTAAAACTGGTTTGGTATCTGGTTTATCACGTGGTTTACCTCCAATATTTTGGAGGTTACAAGTGCGCATGTTCAACGGGAAAAGCAATCGTTTCGTGGCAGAGGTTTCTCTCGGCGACAGGAAAGGCAGAGAGATGAGAAACCTCTGCTCGCAGGGTATGAAAAACTTCCAGGAGACAGGCCAGGAAATATGGGGGATTTGTTTCTCACAAGAGAATACCGGAGATTTTTGTCACAAGTAGCTGTTTTTGATAACTGCCTTGTATTGTTTTGGCAACAGAGACCTTCATTGACAGTAACCTCATATTTCAGCACTCCCAGCATCTTTTGTCAAATACAAATGACTTGGTATATTCACTTTATGCACCCTTAATCAGAAGTCTGGGGAGAGCTGTCAAAGGTGTTCAAAATTTCAGTGGGCTCATATCTTCCAGCCATCTTTGTACTTGTGATTGCTTTGCTTGTTTATATTTGAAGTGGAAGTAAAAGGTGAGTTGAACATGTTTGTGCCCCAGGGGAGAGGGAGAAACCACAGTGTTTGCCAAGGGTCTTGACAAACCTCCCAGAGGAAAGCTACTGATAGATACATTGTATATTGTCTTAATCGTTTATTCGTGTGTTGCAATTATTCCCAAGGGAATAAGCTCACAAAAGTGTGGCTATATTGTTTGGTAGGAACAAAAGCAGCGAATGATTTTTCTTTTGTTCCTACAAGCCAACATGGCCACCAGTGATGTCACTTGCAACCCAAGAATAGGAGTGTAAATTGGAAAACGGACGAAAGGGTAGGTACATGCAGAGAAAGTAGCAGGCAGGCAGACAGATGTAAAGACAAACGGACAACTCAAGGTATTTTGGGAGAGAAGTTGTTGCTCATTGAGTTACCCAGACTAAAACGTATTATTGATCGCAGTAGTTTCATTAGTTGCAGTATACAGTATTATGTGGTTTGGTCGATACAAGGTATCAATTTTCCCTAAACAGTTGATTAGAATAATATGTATATATTTCCCATTTTATTTCAGTGGTCCAATGCCAACTGTATCCTGCTAGCAGAGGTTTCTCATATTTTCTCTGCCTTTTTGACAGGACATTTCGCTGTTTGGCTTTTGTTGTTGTTTTCCTGACTCCTGTGAGAAACCTCTGGAACATGCGTGAATGTTGAGCATGCGTGAATTTGCCTTCAACTTTTTGGAGGTAAATCATGCGACAAACCAGTATTCAAACTGGTTTTCGAGTTTGACGCAATGGTTGCTTTGGAAACTGGTGATGTATAACCATGTGCCTCACTGTGGGCTCAAATCAGAACCCTGGAAAAAATACTGGTTTGTCATGTTGTTTACCTCCAAAAATGTGGATGCGGCATGAAAATTATAATGTGTGCATAGTTTACAATTATACTAGTGCATTGTATTGTTTGAAACAATTGACTATTTGTACTGTATTTACTACATTGTTATCCAAAGAATTATATAATTTGTTGGAGGATACTTGACATAATTACAATGTATTTTTATCTCTCATGGGACCATTGGAAAAATATTGGTTATCCCAGGAGATACAAAGAACTGTGTGTATGCATGTACTCTCCAACAAACTCAATAAATTATGATTAAGAAAGAACTGATTACAGTGTAATACAGTTTTGCACCCATTAAGTGCTTGAGTCTGCACTATTTTGTCATACTTTTATATTAAGAGGACATTCTTATGGACACACGTATTGAGTGCCAGGTTTTGTGACCAGGTTGGAGACCAGGTTTTGTGCCATGCTAAAACAATCTTAAAGAAAGAGTTTAATTTTTTTCGGTTGGTTTGATACTGTTAAAAATAGAATTTATATCTTAACCCTTTCACTACTAGAGCAGCCAAAAGCGGCTAATATGAAGCATGTACCTGGGAAAAAATATTGCATCAAACCTTACCTAGACATACTGGAAATACGATGTTGCGATATTATTTCAAGGGATGAATAACTTCAAAGTCAGAGCTATAACAGGGATCGCTCGACTCTACCACTTTGGAGAAAAACGCAGCTCAAAAAAACCTTCCCATTTGCACTTGAAATCAAAAGCAAACACAAAATAACCACTCAGTCGTTACAGTTCCTTGTTTAATCTTTCCAACCAGCAGGTTTGTTTGCACAAAATACACCTAGCGACTGTGAAGCGTGCTATTCTTAATGCTGCACTTCTCTCTGCCATGTTTTCCTGCTCCCACCTCCAATTGCATGCTGGGTAATCAACAACACATTCACAAGGGGACCCCCCCTCTGGGACTCCTGTAGGTTTTTTTATAAGTCTTTTACCCCTACAGCCAAGAGCGGTGATTTGGACTCAAGCTGTTGCTTTAAATTGACAAAAACACATCCTAATAGGTTGAGCAGGGGTAAAAGAATGCCAACTGCAGGATTTCAAGGCTTTCAGTGAATATTTTTTTCCTGTGTCTGAAATCACAAACACAACGTAAAAACCCTGTGAAATCCCCTCACAAGGCCTACTAAAAGCAAACCAAGTACTTTTCAGCCATCCTTAGACTTAATGATGGCTTCAAGCTCTCTGACAGTGGCATTTTTCTCCAAAATTAGAGCACATTTCATTGGAAACCCTACAGAAGAAACCATACTCACCGCCGCCGAGTCTGTAGAATTCTGCCGAATGGCATCATGGGGAAAGTTTGAGCCCTTGGTTTAATTAGTCAGCAGTATTTAACTAGCCCGGGCTAGCCAAACTGGAACTGAGGGGGGAGGGTTGAGTTAGCACTCTGCATTTCACCAATTGAGCCCAAATGCGTCCAGGAGTGAAAGGGTTAATCCAAAGCAAAAACTGGAACCCAGGGCTGACTAGTTTTTTGGATAATTTACCAATATTACGCATTGTTGTCACTTAATGATAGAGCTGCCACATATATATATATTAGCAATCAACCTGTGATCATTCAGGAGTGGATATGTCATTTCCTTTCTAAGAAAGTTGTGTTTTACCAGTAATAAATTATAGTGAGAAAAACATGTACATGTATGTATGCATAATGATGTATTGAAGTGCTTGTCTGACTACATATACCTAGTTGAAATAAATTTAAAAGTCCTCCACCTCATGTTAGTATTTATTATATTTAAGGCAGTTATCATGTCCATTTTTTAGAGGGGGTGTCGTGGAGATGTTTTTGGGAGTGGCAAGTATTATTGGGTTAGAATAGGTATAGATTGCACAACAGTATCTGGCTTATTGTCACATTACAATAAAGTAAAACACTTCTAAATCTGCTTGTGAAGACAACAGTACCCCTCCTGTAGACCTTAAAATGTCCACCCCCTCCTGTTCACCTGCCATTTTGTAAAATCCTGGGTATAAGCCCCCTGGTAATAATCATCCCAGCTCTAGATGCACTAGACTCTTAACATAAATTTTGTATTGGTTATAGTCCCCCTTTATGAAGTTGTATAAGTCCATGGCTTATGATGTTATGGTTTACCATCCTCTAAATATGAAATGGCCCTTGTAGATCTCTCTTTAAATTGAAAAGTAGAAAGAAGCTAAGTGAACTTGTTTATAAAGAAGAAAATTGACAAGTCTACAAGAACAGGTGAATATATTTTTTCAGCAACAGTTTACATTCCAAAATAATGCCAGAATTATCAAACACATTCAAACTTAAGCTTGCATTAAGTTTAGACAATTGTGTGCTGGGGAATTCCCATTCTGTTCCACCGTCCATAACGAAAGTTAACACGAATAATTTCTAACTTTTTGGAATATCTTATACAAACTGGATGTGTTGGACTTACAACAGGTCTGCAGTATCCACTGTCCTTGCACACTTTCCACAAAGCTGAATCTTCTGTAAGATCAGTTCTTTGGTACTTATTTGCAACTGTTACCATAAGTTCAATGAGATTGTCCAGTTGTATAACCTTGAGGATTACCACATATTTGGTTTCCTTTGATTTGCTTCCTAGTTGCCATGCCAGCAATAATCCCTTTAAACAATCAAAAACCTGGTAAGGTAGGTTTCTTGAAAACGATACGGCCCACAGGTTCTGGCTTATTGTCACATTACAATAAAGTAAAACACTTCTAAATCTGCTTGTGAAGACAACAGTACCCCTCCTGTAGACCTTAAAATGTCCACCCCCTCCTGTTCACCTGCCATTTTGTAAAATCCTGGGTATAAGCCCCCTGGTAATAATCATCCCAGCTCTAGATGCACTAGCTATATATAGACTCTTAACATAAATTTTGTATTGGTTATAGTCCCCCTTTATGAAGTTGTATAAGTCCATGGCTTATGATGTTATGGTTTACCATCCTCTAAATATGAAATGGCCCTTGTTCCAAAATAATGCCAGAATTATCAAACACATTCAAACTTAAGCTGGCATTAGGTTTAGACAATTGTGTGCTGGGGAATTCCCATTCTGTTCCACCGTCCATAACGAAAGTTAACACGAATAATTTCTAACTTTTTGGAATATTTTATACAAACTGGATGTGTTGGACTTACAACAGGTCTGCAGTATCCACTGTCCTTGCACACTTTCCACAAAGCTGAATCTTCTATAAGCTCAGTTCTTTGGTACTTATTTGCAACTGTTACCATAAGTTCAATGAGATTGTCCAGTTGTATAACCTTGAGGATTACCACATATTTGGTTTCCTTTGATTTGCTTCCAAGTTGCCATGCCAGCAACAATCCCTTTAAACAATCAAACACCTCGTAAGGTAGGTTTCTTGAAAACGATACGGCCCACGGGTTTCTCAAGGAACATGCATTTCTCATTCTTCTGATTGCCAATCTATTCCATTGGACGAACTCCCTACCAAGCATTCTATACGGTTGCGCGAACATGTATTTAAACTCTGCTTCTTCTCCAATAGTGTGTCTCTTGATAACTGCTCTGGATAGCTGTAAAACCTCAGAACATATTTTGTCCCTTTTCTCTCTCTCCGATACATTTGGGCACTCGTTCTTATAGTCTTTGACCACCTCGTGAAGCTTTACAATGAAGGCCGCCATTTTTTAATGGAGAAGACTGCTGCATTGACTGCGGGCGCATTTGTTATTGAAATGGCCGATTTGAAGCCACTCAGGGCCCGGCGTGCTAGTTCGAACTATCGGCTTTTATGAACTGGAAACCTATTTTACAGCTTCATATGTATGTCGGTTGATCAGAAGAATGTGCTCTTTGTGTTCCTGTAGTTTGTTTGGCATCAGAAAGTATTTTTAATGTACTTTTTGTTCGATTTTCGTGCAGTGTTTGGACATAATTCGCCGATATCAGATTGTATGCATAATTGTCCAAATCAAGCATGTTCAACATTCTAAGAACAGAACTATTTGTCCAAATGTTATCATACCCAACTCAACTTCTTCCTCCATCGACTCTGAAGCAATAGTTACAACGTGGTTCCCTAATACAGGGCCGCCAGCCTTCAAAATGCTACTACAAATCCTCCCCTTTACGACTTTCTCACGTACGCTCGCTCAACCGGGAAGATTTTGATATCCTAATTAGTACTTTCTAACTACTGCGCATGACTACCAGGTGACCATGATATTTTAACAGCCCTCCTCTTAGCCTATTCTTCTAGTAATCATGCTGACAGGGGTGGAAAGAATACATGTAGATGTTTGTGCATTGATTGTAAGCTGGCTCCCACAATACGGTAGGAAGCTGGGAGCGTGCTGTCCCAGAAATTGTGAAAATCTAAGTCCTCCTGAATGGTATTTCATGCATTTTAGGGCAAAAGGGACATCGCAACAGCTTGCTCCAATCCATTTAACCTATTGTTGCTACATGGAAATCCCCCCTCCCCCACAAATTGCACAAGTCCCCCCTAATTAATGAAGATTCGCAACATATTCGTCATATCATTACAAAATCACATTGTTACACATGCATGCCTCAATATTACTGGACCAATACTATTTAAGTTACTCCTGCAAATACTGACAAGTTGGAATAACCAATTTAAATGTTATAACCATTTCATATTAGTCATACTAACCAATTGAAGAATGGTAGGTAGAACACATTGATGACCCAAAAGAATTGGAGAAAGTTATAAATGAGGAATTCCAGCATTTAATAGAATACTGTGCTGCTAATAAATTATCTATTAACTTTAAGAAAACAAATTACATGATAATATCATCACCTCGTAAAAAAATTCAAATTAATATAGTTAATATTGAACAGAAAAATTATATTAAATATTTAGGAATATATATAGATAAAAACCTCAACTGGGAACACCAAATTCGACATATAAACAACAAAATATCAAAAAACATAGGAATTATTAATAAGCTCAGATATTTTCTTAACTATCAAATGCTTAGACAGCTTTACTATACACTTATATATCCTTATTTACAATATGGAATTATGAGTTGGGGTAACACTTATCAAACTAAACTAACTAAAATTAAGACAAAACAAAACAAATGCATGCGCAGTATTTTCTTTGCACACAGTAGGGAAAACGCCAATCCTTATTTTAATTTGTTAGGAGCTTTAACTCTTGATAATATATATAAATTAAAAATCTCCATATTTGGTCATAAAATCTCTATTGACAAATCTAATACTCCAAAAAAAAATTCTAGATATGTTATACATGCATCTGAAATCCATCCTTACAATACCAGGTATGCAAAAAATTATAATTTTTTTCGACCCCTTGCAAAAACGAACTATGGCTTACGTACCTTCAACTTCTCCTTATCAAAAATTTGGCAAACTATTCCAACTGAGATAAAAAAATTAAGACATTCACAGTTTAAAAAACACTATAAGAAACATCTTCTTAAATTTCAGCTTTAACCAAAGATGACATACAGTATTTAATTATCATTCCAGCCTGTATTTACACAGTTTTTACATATATTGTATTATATAATTTAATTTGGACTTAGTCTTTACTTCCTATGTGGCAGTGGTTAACTCGAAAGCTTAGCTCCTTTAACCACTGCACACTCTTCCTCTATACATTAACTTATATAATCAAACTAGTCATTTTATAATAGTAATCTTTACTTAATTTCTGTGCATACATGTACTTTAAATAGTGTTTAATAAAGAAATCTGAAATCTGGAAGAAATGAGAATATAGAACCTGGTCTCGACATATTTTTGGGGCTATATTTGTGCCTGAGCTTGAGTATCTATTTTCATCTCCTAGTGTGTATGCATCTAACCAGCAGGACATGTCTAATGAAAATGTAATTATACAATCAATGTTGATGTATCAGTAGAGAATACCACTTCTGTCTACATTCATTTTCTTAGACGCGACGGTTCTTCGTATAGCATACTATTCGCAACACTCCCTTTCACGCTCATCAAATAAGAATGGGAAAAGGCGACCGTGTTCAAACAGAGTGGAAGTGGCAAGGAAATAGGGAGGGGAGGGGAGGGAAACATGAACACAGCCGCAGAGAGAGAGAGCGTGAAGGGGAAGACCGATATGAGGCATGTTTACCACTGCGAGAGGCTGAATCGCATCTGACATGAACTGAGCCTGTTCGCTAGTGGTGTTCTTATTTATACTCGCATTGAAAGGGACTGGGGTGAATAGCCGGTGGTCTTATTGTTTATGCCTTGGTCTTGCGCGCTTTAGGCTTAGAACATCTCCTTTTGGGCTAGCTATATGGGCTTCTTTGTGCATTAGTTTGGGGCGCTGCTTTTGAGCGGCAGTTGGAATTTCCTAGTGTGGGTACGAAGCCCTGGTGCAGAAGAGCCAGGCTTCCCATTCTCATATCAGAGTAAAAGTTAGACCGATGAGAAGAGTATACTTAATTCACCTCGATTTACGAGAATAAGCCTTGCATGTATCACTATGTATCACTACGTATGTAAGATACTTATCGTCACAAGTTTGTAAAATAAAGATACCTCTGGCTTTGTCACATGAGCTCTTCCTTGTCGAACTGTTTGAACTCTGACCACAGGTTTTGCCATCAATAGTACAATAATCTGATAAAACACAAATAACATTACCCGGACATTGTATATGCAGTATCGTGTTTAAAAAAAAGAAGATATCTAGCGTTTGTTTACCTAAAGGAGTAGACTGTAAATGAGAATAAGTTATGGGATATAAATTAGCGAGAATACAGTTCATGTAGGTATTTTGTCAATGACAGGGAATTATATCGTCACAAGTTAAACCACTAACGTAGGAAATCTATTTTTTAGAATGAAGTCCTTTATACTACGCAATTTTGAGAGGACTGTTTATAATTTGCGCGTTTCACAACGGTGCTAATATCTTTTGAATGTTGTTATTTTATTCGTTAATTATGCTGAGTCTTTTGAAACGCTGAGAAATCCAAGAATATTTATCTTCAAGACATTCGAGGTGTGTAGTCTTGGAAAATTATCAATTGATATTTTTTATGTTCTCGTGTGCGGTGCTAAATAAACTATTATACATACTGCATATGGGTGGTCGGTGGGTATCATCCTCACATGTCTTCTTTGAGATGCACATTGACGACAGCGAAACACACGAACTGTCAAAGCATTGGTATCTACCCGAACACTCGTTATCTAGGATAATAAGTTTGAAGTTAAACACATATACAGCGACCTCAGTGTCGTTTAATTCTTTGGGAATAATTTCTGATCATAAATTATATCACTATTAATTAAGCTCGTCTAGTTCCTTACAACAATTCTCTTCATCTGTTCCATCTTTGCAGTCCTTTACTCCATTACATAGGTCAGTGTACACGACACACTTTGCGTTGGAGCACGTGAAGTAATCCGACGGACAGACACAGTCCTTCTCGTCCGTTCCATCAAGGCAGCTGTCCTGGATATCGTTACATCTTCGGCTCTTCTCCACACATTGACCATTGTCACAATGGAATTCTTTCTTCGTACATTTGTATCCTGAAATAGTTTTAGCCATAGATTAGTATTGAACCATTTTCAAGTGCTTGTAAATGCCTATTATGGTTTAAGAAGTGGCATTTGTGATGGAATGTTGTGGACTGATTCCTCCTTCTACGTTACGTTTCATGCTTTTTTAATATCATAATAAAAGAGAGATGAATTCTTTTTCTGTAGTCAAGTATTGGCAGCGAACAGGCGCTAAGAGCCTGGTCATGGTCCACACTGCTACCAATACTTAAAAGTGTCCTTAGTGATAAATGGTTAAATGAATCTAATTTCTTATTAAGTGTTTTATTTAATCGTAACAATTAGATTAGATTTTTAAAACGAATGCAAAGTATTAAAGAAATAGTAGGTAAAGTAAGTGTCCGTGCTCAATGATCAAAGAAGAAAAAGCTCGCGAATTGATTACTGCCTACGTTTATTTATAAATACTGAATTATAGATTAAAATGAAGTATGGTCAGTTCACTTGCAGTCACTTCACTTAATTGTTAACTTGTGAATGTGCGCATGCGCAGGGACGAGTTATTGTGGAGGGTGAGAGTTGTGGTACTGAATAAGACGATGCCGACGATGTGGGTGTTTGTGAGAAAATCCAGAAATCGTCATTAAATCGTACGATGTTCCTGATATGAAACGGACTGGGGCGAGTACAAAGCATTACCCCAACATGCGAGTTGTTAGTAGGAATGGTGTTAGCAGAATGGAGTGCCTGGAATGCAGGTTGATAACAGTAATCGATATTTAATTTCATTAATAATTAAACATCGATATGTGTAAATTTAATTAATTGCTGTTTGGTTTGACGTTACCTTCTCGTTGCCTTTAGTGTATTTATATGTGAAATAGCAGTCGTTTATATCCATGTGGGAGATGTGTGCGCTCAATCAGCGCTAACAGCTGAAGAACTTGATAAATAGTCCCCAAACAGTCGAAATGGTAATTTGGAGAGGGATAAGGCTAGGGACTGGTTTTCCCCGTCGCCAACTCACTGACCATGGGTCAGTCTGACAATAACACTACAACGCGTTGGTATGAATCGCAACAAAAGTGAAATACAGAGGAGGCCTGATAACGTTGTTTTAACTCGACGCACAGTAACTGGAGAATTTGGCTTGAAATCGAAGTTTGGAATAGTGCTTTACCATCAGTATTTCATCGCCTTTGTTGTTTTTCAATAGTCTAAAAACATGACTGAACCAGCAGGGAAAAAAAACATTTGAATGACTGATAGACTGAATATTTTGTTTTCGGATGGCATCTGTGTGGATAGCACCTTGTCTAAAATATAGCTTCGCTTATAGTTTTATCGTCTTTTCGATTAAAAAAATACTTATCAATTAATTTATGAAACCACAAGTCCTGATGAAGCTGTATCTACTGTTTTTAACTTTAATCCGATAAACAATGGCATTTTATTTAATATGAATTAGTTTGTAGTAGAGAGGCATCATATTGTATTTTAGATTTTTTCTACCACTGGGGCAGATCGACATGTCTACTGCGATAGATTGCGATTTGCTGATTTCGGATTCCAGTCATTGACTTCATATATATATATTACCTGGATGTGCAATATAAGGTTGTAGAATGCATGCGTCTGTTGTTATGGCAATGTTTCTGATTGCGATTGAATTTTTTACCACCGACGATCCCTTGAATACAAGCTGTAAATAAAACAAATTAGAATTAAAACGTATTACTAGACGTGGAATAATATCTCATAAGGATAATAATAACAAAGATGATGATGATACAGCCTCATGCACAGGCAACTTTACTTTTCAGGATTTGGTTACCTGAGGTGGGGAGGAGAGGGGCTGTAGCGAGAAAGGGGAGTCAAGAGGTAAGAGGAGGGTTAGGAGCTTGTTTAAAGAATGCCAATCACGATTAATGCTTTGCGAGCTTGAACAAAATAACACTGTACGAAAATGGAGATTGTAACGGTTTTTTTATTGTTCAAATGTAAACTGGGGCTCGCAATGCATTAATCCTGATTGACATTCTTTAAGCGAAATTGTTAGGGTAATTTCTATAGTTAGTGCTAGGATGTGGGTTAGTGCGTGCGACGTTTCAGACCAAGGAAGGTTTGGGTGATGACAACAAGTCTCAGTACCGTCTATATCGACAGGTATAGTTTTACGCATGACAATTCATATTTGACCAAAGTAGGGAACAGGTAAAACACTGATTTGTGAAAGTATATCCAGAGGGGTAAGGAAATTTATTTATATTCTAATATTGCGTTATATACTCATGATTCGGTATTCAAGGATCTCAACCATCCCTGCTAAAAATATAAAAAAATGGCGGAACTTCAAAACTTCAAAAATAATGTATATTTTGATTCAACGAATATATGAATTACCTCTTCAGGTTTGAAGTTCTCTCGACATGTTCTTTCAGTTGCAATCATCAAATATCTCACAAATGAATGTGAAATTTAAATTTGGCGCCAACTTCGTAACATGATTTTTCCGCCAAAACCATTAAAATTGAAAATAAAAATCATAGCATTTATTGGAATGAGGGGAGCTTTCATATTGCACCTGAAAATATGAAATACCTATGTTGTTATTATTGTCATTCGTATGAGAAGTTATTTCAAACAGTCATTCTTCGTCTTTCATCAGGCAGAGTATTCCAAATACTTAGAAAACAATAAAATTAAAATCCCTCTGGTTTTAATGCTTTCTTGGCATGTGTAACCCATGATAAAACACATGAATTCGTTATTCGAAATAGTACTTAACGATTGTAATGTTAATTATGACCATGATTGTAATAGGAAGATAACTTCATTACGACAATTTATAAAAAAATAACTTTATTACTTTGAACTTGTTTTGAGCCTTGATAGGTGCCCTGGCGTGTAACCACGTGGTTCCATGATACCCAGACATACTCCATATTTGGTCATGGGTAATTCCTACACTGTACACTTCAAGCCTGGAGGAAGAGTTTGTTGGGAGAAGTAACGAAAACTCTAAACATAAACTGATCCGTTTATAGGCTGTTATCCAGGGTAGAGATGAAAACTCAAGGGATGACACACCCGCGCCGCTGAGTTGCACAAATCCTCCTGAAACTAACATGTGAAACATAGCTCAAAATCCATTAAAACTTTCGATAGTTACAGCTTCACACTCCACGTGCACATTAAATTGTCATGACATAAAGAAACGAGCAATAAAATGCCATTAACTGGGGAAACATATAAATTATGAATGCAAGGATAAATTATAGTTTTTAAATGATGATGTTGTATTGTTTAACTATCGAAAGCAGGAAGGGAAATAAAAAGTTGTCACATTAGTTGTCAACCTGTCACCCTATCTGGTTAAGATACTAGTGTGTTGCAGAATTTGGAAAATCTTGAAGTTGCCTCATAGAGTACGTTAAAGAAATAGTTGATAAAGATAGAGTGCATGTAAACTTATCCAGCGAAAAAGACGACATGGAAGCCAACCGCTACATATGTTTATGTACTCTAATAACCGGTAGATGTTTGAATTTTATTATACGTAAAGCACTAGTTAGAAATACTCACATAAACAGCAGCTGAGCAGTTTTACGTACTACAAGAAATTCGGCCATTTGATGTTGTTATGTTTTAGTTTTGAGATAATTCAACATTTGCTTAGACACTGAAATGTACTTAGAGGTTATAACGAGCTGGCGACCAGCTGACGGAGACGTGCACACCGTCGTAATGATAAGTAGCAAGTCAGAGATTAGGACGATTTTTTCCTCTGGACATCGCAACTACTTTGAGATGAGGATGCTACCCAACAGTGACCAACTCGAAAGCTTTACGGCAACTTTGATCACTGAGCCGTAATCTCTTTTTTTCTTACTTACTATACCTATCTATCTAATATAACAGATCGTATATTGTCTCTTATTCCTGTATTCTTGAATTAGTGTAAAATTAAATGAAACATCAAACATGTTGAACACTTTCCTTCATAACTGTCAATATTTAATATTACGAATAGTTGTCGTTTGTGCTCATGCGAAAACAAGCCGTTAAAGAGGTAACATTTTCGTTAAAGTGTCTAGGAATCGAAAATAAAGTTAATCTCATCTGAAAATGCTTTTAAAACGAGAAAAGGTAGCGTTTTCCGTTTGTCAACATTTTTCTCGTTCTAGAGATATTCAGGTTTTCGCAATATGAAAATGAGACGTACTGTGACGTCATTTGATGGGCACATCCTGGAGACAAATCACAAAAATGAGGAATATATCTGAAAATAGTAAGTAAACAATTGAAACTTTGTACTTGTGTGATACTAAGGAAGATACACAATCATGCTAAGTATGAGGTTGCCATGGAAACACTCTTGGCCCCAGGCTCATTTCCACCTTGAAGATTAAATTACAATTCCTGCTTCCGTGATAGAAAATAATTTGCTTCAAACCACTCACATACAATGCATACATTGTTCCAAATTGCCTGATGCGCTCACAGAAGTAAATTGTGTTTAACAAAGGAGAAATTGCGAGATTGTATTTCGGCACGGAAGAAGCCTGGGTCAAGAGAGTTTCCATGGCAACGTCATACTTAGAACAGTGATATGTATTTGTGTATTTTCACTTAGAACAACACATGTTCAAAGTGTCAGTGGTTTTTAACCAGTATTAGTAAATATATTCTTCATTTTGTGATTTGTCTGCAGCCTTCTGTCCGTGAAATGACGTCACAGTTTATCTCATTTGTATATTGCAAAAACCTGAATATCATTCTCTGGAACGAGATGAGATATCGACAAACGGAACACGCCACTCTTCTTTAAAGGTGCTATGTCACGGTACTGCGCATGTGTGACAAACTGATGATTTGTGAATTACGATCTAGCCCGGAAAAAATTCTCAGAGCGGTGCATGAACTATTCAAATTGAAATCGACTACCATCTGCGTTGTTTTGAACTCATGCTAACCTCCATTCGTCATTTATGGAAATGCAAGATGTCCTTAAATAAGTTTTAGTTATTTGTTTATTCAAAAGTCGTCGTTACGGACTTCAACACAACTATAACAAAAAGCATAAGTGCTGCTTACCGGCGGGCAAGACCGCCACCGAGTACTTCGATTAGAGCGGCCGGAAAACGCAAGAAACCAGAAGCGAAGAGGGTTTATATATCTAGTAGAGTTCACGAAACACATGGCACCTTTTCAAGTCATCATGATATGGCATTACTATTTTCAACAGCGATACGATACCGACTTCCCTGGCTATCTTCTCGCTCTTGAGCTTCAGCGAGAAAAACCGTGCAGCCAGTTTACACCCTTTTCGTTTAGGCCCAACGTTCTGTGAACAATCTCACAGCTATCCTATGATGTAAAATATAATGATAACCAAAACATTTTGATTGTTTTAATTTATATAAATACGCAGGCAGCTTGCGACTTCACTTTGGTAAAATTCGGACTGTTTTAGGACTGGAAACAGCAAAAAATACAAGCAAGTAATGAAATATAGATACCAGTCTTTACTCAATGCTATTTACCTCGGATGTAGGAAGAATAAAATCCTTGTAAATCTCGCCATATACTGTGTGCAAAAATAAAATCTGTGAATCACGGCTGTCATCCGATACAGTGTGGCGTTTTCGGCAATTTAATTTGATTGATTCTCATTGGATGTTACACAATACGGCTGTAAATTCAATGTCTGGACACTGTAACATGCGCAGTACCGTCACACAGCGCCTTTAATTCGAAAGGATTTTCAAATGAGACCAACTTATTTTTCGATTTTAATAATAATAGACAGAGTATTTGACTTTTAATTATATATAAATATCTATTTTTTGTTACTTTATTTACAATAACTGTTATAACTGTTTTATCTGTATCGTTTCGTATCCTTTTAGAAGAATGTACCTCATACATTGTCGATTTCGATCACGTGGTGATGTATAAACAAGAGACATACCACACATTTAATTATGCAAGTAGCAGGACATCGAGTCTGAAAACATCGAGGGTACAACGTAAACATAATTTGAAAAGTGTTTCAGGAAGTAGTTTAAAATACAGTCCACTTTCCATAGGCCGATATGTCATGAATAGCTTGATGTGTGAGAAGTATTAATACCGCCGCTTAAATAAGCGGAGAGACTTATTAAAAAAAGATCAATGTAAATCATTAAATGAAACGAAACTAGATAAACAAGCACGTTTTCTTCGCCAACTATTCGATGCCACTCTGCCCCAGCTGATGTGCATTACACATTCTTATCTCAACTCAGCAGAGCGAGTAAACAAAGACAGTGCGAAAAGAGAAAAGAAAGAAGAAAGGAAAGAGAGTATGGTATCTGGTCTAGAATGAAAGTAACGTTGTAAATAGGGTAAACAATTTGTGTTAGCTACCAGACGTCCAGTTCCACCTCGTAGAATTCTCCACGACATTCCAGCCAGGACACAATCCACTAGAAAAAGTGCAGCGGTGTATCGAAGACGCTGAAAAAAAGACAGCAATTTTAAGTTACAGTACAAACCGGCAAGAGTTGTTGACGTTTTATCGCTAGCTCTTATATCATCTCGGCATTCCTCGTTAGTGATCGTCGGCTTTGACCAAGTGTCTGAGTGAACTTGCCCCTGGGGGAAACACGTTCTCTTGGCTGAGAAAGTTTCCACGGTGAAATCGTTGGGACTCTTAATAACGTGCCTTTTCTAAGCCTTATCTGTCATCCTAGTTAATTTGAAACACGCCCCTTGTGGAAGCCAGCTTTTGTTGATGAGTCTAGCGTGCCAATTTAAATATAAAGTTTACCACTACCACCATCTCATCTGAGGCAAACACTTGTTCTCATGTATTTTACAAGTATGGGAAGAACATGGCCACACTTATAAGATGCAAATTTAACCCTTTATTTTGCTATTGGCCCCTGGATACTCATGTCGTTCTATGTACGCTATTATTTCTCCGTACGAAGCCATACCAGATCGGAAAGGAAACTCGATTTAGACAGTGACCGTTTGAGCTCAACTTCAATACCAAACGTAATGATTTGTTCAACAGAATGAGTAGGGATAAAATATTTAGGGTATTTTCTTTTCTAAGCTTTGTTACTGTTACCGAACAAACAAAAGAAATCACACTGTTTAATTAGTGGTCTGCAAGCCAAATATGTTGTTTAATGGAAACTCACTTTTCATACCTGCCGTGCTAATTTTTAGTTAACTGTCAACATCTCTTCAACATCGGTACAACATTTGTTGAAACTAATTTGTTTGTTTGCTGCATTTTTAAATTGTTTCCAAATACAGCAAATATGCAAATTTGCGTACTACCCCTGGTTTCCATGTATTACGACGTGACCTGAAACGAGACTCCTCATTGGCCGATGTGTAATGAATTGTCTAACGAATGTGTAATAAGAAATGTGAAACGCATGCTTTCAACATCCTTCAACAAATTTTGAACCGATGTTGAAACTATGGAGGGGGATTCTGGATAAAAATAGCATTATATCGTACTGTAGTGGTGTATTCCATCGAGCCGCCATACCACTATGTCAAACCGTAGTCCATTATATCGAACCGTAGTTCCATTATATTGAACCGTCATGCCATTATTTCAAACCGTCATGCCATTATGTCAAATCGTAGTTCATTATATCAAACCGTAGTACCATTATATCGAATCGTAGTTCATTATATCAAATCGTCATGCCATTATATCAAACCGTCATGCCATTATATCAAACCGTCATGCCATTATGTCAAATCGTCATACCATTATATCAAACCGTCATGCCATTATGTCAAATCGTCATGCCATTATGTCAAACCGTCATGCCATTATATCAAACCGTCATGCCATTATATCAAACCGTCATGCCATTATATCAAACCGTCATGCCATTATATCAAACCGTCATGCCATTATGTCAAACCGTCATGCCATTATATCAAACCGTCATGCCATTATGTCAAATCGTAGTCCATTATCTAAAACCGTAGGCACAGGCAGCCCAAGCTCAAAGTTTGAAATTATTTGACAGTTGAAGTACGAAGGTTCAAACATCCAGAATATCTGGTATTTTATCGCACTAAATGGAAAACGAATAACACAATAAACTTGCTTTGATGAAGATGCTGTTGTGTCTTGAATTTAATTGGGGGTTTGGGGCCCCGGGCCGATTTAACGAGTTTCAGGCTAGGAAACCTAGATTCACTCTATCTATTAAAGAGAGAAAAGGCCGGCAAGTGGATCGCGATGGCGTCAAGGGCACCCAACGAAGTGTTCGGTTAAAAAGCTGTTCGGGAGAGTAAGTTATTAGCCTAAAACTTTCGGATTTGAAAAACATTGTCCTAGTAAATTGTTTTCTGAAATACTGGCTAGAAAATTTGTTTTCAATTCACAGAAAATTATAGAAGAAAAGGGACACCAAGAGGTTTCCCCTAAAATATTCGTACGTATTCGTCTGATTTTTAGAGTCAGAACGATCCGGAAAAAAACATTGGTTTGAATGGGGAAAAAACAACACATTATCACAAATCATTTAGTGAAGCGGCCACCTAAAGTTTTCGAGAACACATTTTCATTCCCTAAGAAATTCCGACATCTAAAAACCGAAAGCATAAACCTTTAGCAAATGGAGGTCACCGAAAAGAATTGCCTAAAGGAAAAAAAATAACCCCTTAAGAATTCGTCCCTCCACAAAACTTTGCAACATGAAGTTACTTGGGCTAGAAAATTATTGTTTATGTTCTAGACTACTAACAAATTCGTAGGCCGGGAATATTTTGCCATAGAATTTTCGGTTGACGCGATTTCCACCTAGAAAATCCGAACAGCTAATAGCTTTCTAGAATACGTCAAAAGCCATAGTAGGCGCCTTAAAATGGCTAGATAAGCTGCAGACAACTGTTTCAAACGAATTTCAAAAAGTACTCGTTGGGTGCCCTTGATGGCGTGTCACATACCTGTCATCTCCACGGCAAAAATGACTCTTAAATCCATGCACTCAATCAACGTGATACTTCAGGAACCCGTAGACAGATCTCCTTGCTACGTATCCTCCAAGTTTCATGACCAAACATTCAACGAGTACCGAGAAATGATTTTTGTCACCTCGCATTTCGCCATCCTAAACACCTCTTCACATTTTGACGAGACACCGGAAGTTGAAAATCACAGCATCGGATGGGAGTACCTTTTATCGCTCAGTTTTTACAGCCCCACTAAGGGACGGGAAAGTATTCTCCGCGGTCATGTAAACAAATCGGTGTTTAGCCGGCTTCGTTAAAGTTGTCTAGATCAAGCCTGCGTTGTTGTTTTTGCGTATTATTCAAGAGGTTCCAGTATGTTAGTACAGCAACTACAGAAAACATTTTGAAATGTAAGTGGGATTTGTTTGTTTAAAACTAAGAATACGGACAGGAAAAGCTATCTCACTTCAGACTTCGAGTCGGCGTGAAGATTCGTCAGTCTTCTAGTTTCCTAGAAACTCGTTAAATTGGCCCCCAAATCCAAGACACAACAACATTATCTTCATCAAAGTAAGTTTATTGTGTTATTCATTTGCCATTTAGTGCGATAAATATCAGATATTCTGGATGATTGAACCTTCGTACTTCAACTGTCAAATAATTTCAAACTTTGAGCTTGGGCTGCCTGTGCCTACGGTTTGATATAATGGCATGACGGTTTGATATAATGACATGACGGTTTGATATAATGGCATGACGATTTGATATAATGAACTACGATTCGATATAATGGTACTGCGGTTTGATATAATGAACTACGATTTGACATAATGGCATGACGGTTTGAAATAATGGCATGACGGTTCAATATAATGGGCTACGGTTTGATATAATGGCATGACGGTTCGATATAATGGACTACGGTTTGACATAGTGGTATGGCGGCTCGATGGAATACACCACCGGCTACAGTACGTTCTAATGCTATTTTGGTCCAGAATCCCCCTCCATATGAAACCGTTTGACCAGGGCTTTACTAATTCGACTCGATTGCCAGTGAACGAGCGATGCTTAAATAAGAACAATAGCAGTTAATTAGAATGTTGAACCGATGTTGAAACAGTTTGACCAGGGCTTTACTAATTCGACCCGATTGCCAGCGAACGAGCGATGCTTAAATAAGAACAATAGCAGTTAATTAGAATGTTGAACCGATGTTGAAACCGTTTGGCCATGGTTTCACTAATTCGACTCGATTGCCAGTGAACAAGTGATGCTTAGATGAGCTAAAATTGGCCTCAAAGTAAGCAAAAGTGAATATTTCACAGTAGAAACAGTTAAAAAAAACGATAATGGTTATGCCTACTCAAATAAGTTGAAATTGGGTGGACATTGTTCATTGATATATCTTCTTCAAAAGCCAGGTAGTACCCAAGGAGGATTGAAAGGGCTTCCCATGATCCTTTGCAACGAAATATATTATCAACGACAAAAATCATGTGACTTGCTCATTTGAGATGGCTGGCGTTTGGATAAGACCGTTCTCTGCAGTCCATTTCACACTTGCGAGCTTATGTATGTCTATTTTATCTATTATATGGTTCAAAGTACAAAGAAGTTCACCACAGTACGAAGTTTTCCATGTCCGGTTAATTTTCAGTTTTCCAAACGAGTTGACTACCGAGTTTGCTGCCGGCCGGAGAGTTGATTACCGTCTACCGAGTTTGCTCCGAGTTTTGTGCCGAGAGAGAAGCTACTGATTTTCCACTTTCAATATGTGGTCTTTTACCAATATTATCTTCATGCATTTGAATCTTAACACTTAAGGATAAATCAAACAGATTCCACTTCACAAGTAGCAAAGATTTGCAAAATCATCGTGTGTAAATTCGACCGTGAATTCGCAGCGGTGGTTTGAGAATATCCGTTTCGCGCCAAATTTTAACGGTTAATGCAGATGTGATTACTCCAGTAGAACGTGAGTACATTAGAATACATTTGAATACTGAGTATTGTTGAACACTTGAATGATATATCTGATACATAAAATCTTCAAGGTATTCAGTGATTTAGGAAGAAACTTCAATTCATGAGAAGGTCAGTCACCTTAAACTTTCAACAATGGACACTATTATGAATTCAAGCATAACAAAACTACTTCGCATGAATTAATGCAACGACAGTTGTCTGGAAAAAAAACATTGTACCACGTAATATGAATAATAAAGAGACGATTGGTATATAAAAGATTATCCTTCAATTTCTAAAAGAGAAGAAAAATCGCTTGTAATAGAAGGGATTTTTTTGCGCGAACCTCTCCTTTCAATCTCTGTAACTTGTAAACATACCATGTGAGCGCTCAAAGTACCAGGGGAAGCCCTTTCAATCCTCCTTGGGTAGTACCTAAGCTCTAGCAAATTTCATTTAACCATAAATAAGCAAAACGTCTAGTTCACTTAAGCCTTTTAGTCCAATTCCTCTATTGTTTGTATCGCTATTCATTGTGTAGGCTTTGAATTTAGCGCGCCTGCATTTAATAAAATGCCCGGATGTGTCGCGCCATTCTGCGCGATGAACAATAGGATTTACTTAGAATGTTGAATCGATGTTGAAACCGTTTAACTATGGTTTCACTAATTCGACTAGGTTGTCCAGTGAACGAGCAATACACAAACCGTTTGATCAGGGTTTCACAAATTCGACTCGATTGTTCAGTGAACGAGTTATTAAGATTACGTGTTTTACCTCATACAATAAATCGTTTATTTTCAAATTATTTTTTATTTTATTTTACAAAACGATACGTTTAGATTAAAAAAAATTTAGCCGTAACTATTAATTTTTGCTTTTTGTTTGCTCTTTTCGGGCAAGACTTCAAAACCCGAACAATTGAAAGTAAATTAAATTAGGCGGGTCGGCAACACTGCTCTTCACGTTTTAAGGTACTGTGAGTCGAAGGTCCATGTGTGTTGGTGGCCGATACATAATTGTAACAGTTGATTTTCATATTCATGCGATCGATCATGTGCTCAAACGTGTATGTTTCAATGACAAACCGCATATCAAGAAACAAATAATATAAGTAGTAGACTAGCTAGGCTATTTTAAAGTTTCTCAGAAATTCAACTCCGCAATTATCACTAAAACACCATTCATCATTCTCAGACGCAATGCTTATCGGAGAATATTTACCTTGACAGCATCTCAGTAAGTATCAGTAATATGCGTTGAGACTGAGTTTAAAAATTGTTTTCATATTATTGTTTGAAATTATGTGTTTAAATATGGTAATTATGAGATAAGCATCTATTTCGTTCCATAAAATATTGATTATCTCATACAGGAAAAATATTACCTGAAATTTGAAAAGACAAAACTGGTCTTCTCCTTGTCCAAGGAAGGGAATCACGTACAAATGAGTAGCTTATCTGGAAAATTAAATTAAACCAGGTTTGAGAAATACGATCTCATTAAAGTATAAAAATGCAGTACCACGGCGGGCACAAAGAACGTCAAACACGGCATCAATAAACGTGACCAAATAATTGAAATTAGCACCATTTCTTTACTTATAGTTTAAATTTGAAGAAATGTTGGTGACTTGGTAACAAAATGAAACTACATATTTTAGGTGTTTTATGTTTGTATTATGACGTCGTTGCGACGGTTATGGACAAAAAATCAAAATTCTAAAAACATACGATTTTAGCCACCAACGTATTTTATGGCTGGACAAAATGTCATGCAACAGTATTTAAAACTCTGAAAGATGAATGAAGCGATATTTTCATAAAAGCTTTTGTGTTGTTTATTTCCCGCCATATTTTGGCGGGAAAATTAGCAAAATTCAAACTTTCATAACTGTTGATTTCCTTAACCAATCGGGATGGGGTTTTCGTTTCCTTCATTCTCATCACGAGGAGATTTTAACAATATATGACATTCCATTTTTAGAGGTAATGAACAGTTATAAGAAACGTATTACAAATGGGCAAATGACGTCATTGTGACGTCATAATAGTACTGACATAGCTTAAATTATCAGGTTATATTCCTTTTACGATTCTACACCAACCTACCAAAATTCAATCGTCTGCGTTGAAAACCTTTTAAAATATATAACTCATTCCGTTTTGATGGTCGTTTGTGCCCACCGTGTACAAGGAAAATATTTGACTTCGTGGGGATGGAGAACAACGACCGAATGTGGTGCTGTACGACCTTAACAGCTTATAAGTGGTTAAAATCAGTTTAAAACATTTGGATGTATCACCTCTTTTAAAAAGGTTGTCCAATCGAAAGAACAGTTTAAATAACACATGAGCTTTGTTTGTAGCGTACCTTCGCGCCGGTCGTAAGGCAACAAAACATTAAGTGAAAGTAGGTATGCAGGTTGTAATGTCTCATTCAAGATATATATGTTATACGTTAAGTAGTTGGGCAGATTTCTTCGCGTTTTCACGATTCCAGTCACTTAGCACAGTAAAGTATGAACTACTCTAATAATGGCCTGATATTGAAAAGCGATTGCCTTATGTTATAAGGTAAATTACATGATGTCGCCGTGTGTTTAAGAGAATTTTACCGAACTTACAGATTCACATAGCAGATGTCAATCATTGAGTTTAAAATGAAAAATACGGGAAAACTTTATCCAAACCATAGTGTACCTTGATCAGTCGTGCTTGCTATAGCTCGCAGTGGGATTAAATTAAAAGCTCAAAGGAAACATTTCAATGTCGTGACACTTCAACCTTGGTGTTACCTCCAAACTGTAATTTCCTGGCTGTACAACTACATCTGTTGTATAATTAAATCGTCTCTCCTTGCACAGAAGCTCTAAATTATTGTTCACTTCAGTTGTATCACCAAGTGCATGAAACTTGATACTGATAGGACACTGTGGGCAATGGATTCCTCTACAACAGAACTTGTACGACGCTGCAACAAAGAGGAGTTGGTATAGTACAATTAATTTGTCAAGATTGTAGGTCGAAATTTAATGACATATTATCTCTTTCTCTAATTATTTTTTAGTGTAATAATTTCTTACTGGTTTAATTATTCAGTAATATGACAATGCCAAGACCGAAAGGCGAGATTTCTAGCTCTGTCTAGCTCTCCCGCCGGTTTTTAACTGATTTCACTTGTACTTCTAAATTAGTTATATGCTAGTGAAACACATACATTTAGATACAATTTCCACCAAGACATTGTGAAAATCAGTGTCCGTTGAAAAAAAAAGCAATTAAGCGTCAATTTTTGAAACTTCGTCTCTTCACATCATGATCAGGACCCCGAAATGTATATTGCATGATCTACATACTGGGATTAACTCAGGCAATGAGCTGAATATATTGCAACCGGCTTACCAAGAATGACAAGTGTTGAGCCAAGATCAATGGGTGATTTTACATCGTTCAAAATGTTAAAATGAAGATCCCTGGAACCTGTGAAATAACACGACAGAACAACTCATATAAATATTAATAATCAGCAGTAATCAGCGATAGTTATTACCGAAACGCATTGAGGTTGAAACACCTTTAATTTGAAACGGAGTTAGTATAGATCAGTCTGAGATGTTCCATACTTGACTTCCCCTCCACTCTTTTGACGTTAGTCGCTTCTATAGGAAAATCCACATTAAATTGCAAGAGAAAATCGATATTGTCCGAGTCGCGGTACAACATATGTTGTATCGGATCTTGAATCCGTTTCAAGTGACCTTTAAACGAAATCAAGCTATCTCCAACATGATCTAAATATTTTTCAACACCTTTCAGCAATGTTTTCAGGCCAACTCAAACGGATTAGATTCAACGAATGTTGTAATGTGCCCGGTTTTTCGAAGCCCAATTAAACTAATCCAGGTTTAAGGGCAATCTTTAGTTCAATTTGCTAACTTGTGAACTATGGATTTGAGGTTAAAAACCTATTCCTACAGGAGAAATAATACGTTCTTTTCTACTGGTCTTGCTCGATTTGGGGAAAAATACTTTCTACCAAGAGAACCAAAACCATGGGTTAAGGTATCAGGAGCCCTTTATGCGATAATGTTTGTGAAAAAAATCTTATTGATTTTTTTAGAATGTTCAAAGTTAATTCTACAGTTTAGTGAAAATAAATTTCAAAATATTTTATTTTCAACGAGAAATTACGGCGAAAAGAAATATGGACGGGAAAGCAGGCTGTCATCGGCTAATTAACACTTGTGAAGGAATCTCATGGAAACCGCGAAAAAAACACGTGAATCTATTATAAATAAACATGAAATACGCTCACACCTCTAGCTCGTCTTGAAGCGTTGAGTTGCAAATATTCATTTACGTTTCACACAGAAATCATATCTAAAAGCTTAAGTTTAATAATAATTTGGCAGTTTCAAATTACGAATTGAGCTTCATAAGGGAGGGCTTATGTCCGTTTTCTCCCGCGAAGAAACGAAAGTCGCCGCTGACGGAAAGCGATCTTGGTTGGCTCATATTTTTATAACCACGATAATGGGCAGAATTTGCAGATTCTGCAAAGTCATTTCTAAGTTGAAAGAATGTAGATTAAGAGGAAGAACCGACTGAAACCGAACACGATCTTCCGTAACAGTTATTGTACTGGTTTGGTCAGTTTCTTTACGCTTTCTTCGTCTTTGCCTTCTCTGTGCACTCATGATTTCTGTGAAATATCATGACAATGGTAACGCTAAAAGTCAACTTGTCTACTGCGATATACTGATCGCACTGAAGAGCTAACTTAACGTGGTCTGCGTAGTCCTTCACAGAGGCGCGCAAAATCCATGAACAACATAGCATCGTGTTTCACTATACCTGACTGCTCGACATCAAATACTGGAAAAATGACATTCTTAATGACAGATAAGTTAATTGTGTCAACAAACCTCAGTGGGATACCATTTTTCACGGCGTTATAAATGCAAGCTTTGTAGCATGTATTCGAAGCTCCTGTCCCTCTAGATTTAAATTGATAATTGGCATATGGGTAGATCAATATGTTGACAAAAAAGGGTGTCTGTTTTTGTTCTTGAGATACTTTCATGTTTCTTTCTTCGATCCCTAAAAAAGGTGTTCCAGATCTTTGCAGTTGATTATTTTCGCGACGGAATAAGATATCAGAAAACTGAGACACTGTTTTTTAAATCAATATCTCTACTTTATGACGGTCGTTTCTGCGCGGATTTCCGTCCAATTCCCGAGGGACAGGAGCTCCAGGTATAAGGTATGGTGAAATTGGATTAAAATCACAATAAATAAAAGTGTATTTAATAATAAGGAAAATCAAGCTGTTTTCTATAATCTATGCTTATTAAGCTTTCAGAAAATATATACTTTGTAGGAGTTTTCTTGAATTTAACGCGAACAATTAAAAGTTTTCGGGAAGCGCTCTTGAAGGCTCCTGATACCTTAAGACTTCATCCGGGATTAGCGCTAATCGGGCTTCGAACAACAGCAATTCGATACCATTTTAACTCGCATTCTTCCCAGACTCTTTCATTCATTCTCTGGTATTCAATTAGTTATTTCTAACGGATCACTCCTACATTCCTTCTCGACTTGACAAAACAGTCGAAAACAGAGAATTGTAGCGTATAGAGATATTGCTGTCTGACTGTTTTCAGCATTTGACTATATATAGTATTTGTATTTATTCCACTCACCTGGTCTCATCCAATATACCATGTCCATGGGGAATGGATAGCCCATGTGAGAGATCTGTCCAGGGTATCTCACTTCAACTGTAAGGTAGCTAACCTGGTAACTATATTACTATTGTTTATTCCACTCACCTGGTCTCATCCAATAGACCATGTCCATGGGAAATGGATAGCCCATGTGAGAGGTCTGTCCAGGGTATCTCACTTCAACTGTAAGGTAGCTAACCTGGTAACTATATTACTATTGTTTATTCCACTCACCTGGCCTCATCCAATAGACCATGTCCATGGGGAATGGATAGCCCATGTGAGAGGTCTGTCCAGGGTATCTCACTTCAACTGTAAGGTAGCTAACCTGGTAACTATATTACTATTGTTTATTCCACTCACCTGGTCTCATCCAATAGACCATGTCCATGGGGAATGGATACCTCATGCCAGAGGTCTGTCCAGGGTATCTCACTTCAACTATAAGGTAGCTAGAAAAACCTCGTTTAGGACTCTGGTATACCTCCATGTGATACATGTGACATGTGCTTAGAGCAACCAATTTATTCTGCTGAGGGTTTCTGTTGAATGTAACACGCATCAATTCTAAGCATTTCTTTAAAACGATCACCACCGCCACTTAAACTAAAAAAAATTGGTTCTTACAAACTTCTAACCTTACTGTCAAAACGAAGTACTGTCTGCCCAGCAGAGGTTTTGCCACAGGAAAAAGCTGATGCTTTACTGAACTTGTTTTTATTCGATCATTCTCTCAGTAATTACTGTAGCTGTGAAACATGATATTGTTTTCTGCTTGGTCGCATTTCTTAGTATTTTGCTTCCTGTTAAAGGAGCTGTGTCATGGTGAGGGACGCACCTTTATATTCAGAACTGGAACAACAGTGATTTTTATATAAACTGACTATCCTAGAACACACTAACAAACTGTGCGTAGATCTAGTCTTCGAGGAAAATATTGCATAGCGTTTGCAAAACCATGACACAACGCCTTTAGAGAATATAGTTCCTAGTGCAACATAAGATTAGTTATGTCCAAGATGTTGGTTCCGCCATAGGAATATGGTTTTGTAGTGTAATCTGAGATTCTACCTGAGCGGTTGAATATTCTTAGGATTCAAACATCTCGCGTCCTATGCTTTACTGATCACATGTCCTAATTGAACACGGCTTTCAAACAATTTCAAAAACGTATTGGAATTGTGGACCAGTTTACAATTGTCCGGCGCTTTATAACTGGTAGCGTTAATCGAAAGTATTTGTTGGCGTACTCTATACTTATGCGAGAGATGTTTATTGTCAGCTGTGTGTATTACGTTTTCAGCGAAAAAATTCGGCCCTGATGGTCAGTAATTAAAGAAAAGGTTTTCGTCATATATAGTTACCCAATATTACATCCCGCCTCCCGGTTAGCTCAGTGGTTAAGCGCCGATCTGTTGTGCGGGAGGTCGCGGGTTCAAACTCCGGCCGGAACAACACTCGGGGTCTTAAAATAACTGAGTAGAAGGTGCTGCCTTTGTGAAACAATCTCGTTCACGAACTGCAAATGGTTAGACCTTCACGTCTTCTCGGATAAGGACGTTAAATCGTAGGTTTCCTGTCGGCCTCAAGTTTATCAGTCTTTCAAGAATGTTACGAGTTACCGACGTTAAATAAGGTCGCTTTACTTTACATTTTTTTACTTTTTTTTACATTTAAAACAACGATATCATTTATCTCACAGGATCTGGAGTTTACTTTTAATTAGATAATAAAGTGAATACTTTCCAATGTGTGGTACTATTTGAAATAAAGTATATGGAAAGGGCGTTCACCAATAATTTAATAATGACTGAATCGACTATATGAATATTAATAGAGGGTCTCGATGGGTTTAACTGACAACTGACAAACGGCCTAAAATTTAGCTGTCAACTGACAAATATTGATCAATATTTTTAACTGTTTGCTGACAATTTACTGTTAACTGATAAATTGAAGATCAGGCTTCGAAATTCAACAAAATAATGCTACTTCTCGAACAATACCCTTAAAATGGTATTTTAGGCTTAACTGTCAGTTGACAAATGGCCTGAATATTAACTGTCAACTGACATTTGTGACAACGTATAGACCCGCGTATAGAAGACTAAGTAAACCGACTGAAAGTGGTGCCTATCAACAAGAACAAGCCAATAGTCGGCAACCGGAGTACAGATACCAAGGTTGTCAGAGGTTTCTTATCTCGCGTGTGTACTTAAAGAGGCAGTACGACCTCTGGTACCCACGGTATGGAACGCTGACTAGCGATTAAACCGAAAACAATAACCAGAAGGCTCAGAAGGTCATTCTGCTCAGAGACTCGATTATTAAAGATAATTATCCATCCAAACATGTCTACCAAACCAGTACACAAACGCATATATACAGGAAAGGAAATCAGAGAGGAGGGAAATCGAAAAAGAAATTCCATCTGAGGATCTAGAACATGACTCTTCTTCGGTAGTTGTACTTGCAGTGCCTAATAACCTCACTATACCAATGACACTCATGTTATGAAATTTTCAATTGAAAAGCAACTCATTTAGCACAAAATTGAAGCTTTCAAACAATGCTGAATTTTCACTTGTGGTACATAGGCGAGACAAATATTCATACAAAGTTAAAAACTATTTAGTTATGCAATAAAACCTGCGACACAGTGCAATTCCGAGAAATATATTCCAAGTTAATTTCGCCAGCTGTATCTGGCGTGACAAAACTTCCCATGCATAAAACTAAACAAAAACTTATATAGTGTTTTGTATAAACACCAATTATTCAGGTCCTTCACTCAGAAAGTGGTGGTGTTGTACGAGTCCCCAGTTTCGAACGCTTTGAAGAAGTTTATATTGTGGTCATTCGATATTTGGAGGATGGAATCCGGTGAATATGCTGTTATTCCGACACATACCTCCTAGATATTGACTTACTCGAGTAAGATGTGCGTGATTCCCGTGCGGTCGAGCTCGAGTCATTGAAGACATAACATACCACTAAGTTTGGAATAAAGTGATACATTTCACTAAATTTAGTAGTACCTAACATTACATACATTAATCTTCGCTGAAGGAGGGGCAAGAAAACGCCAGCAGCCACCAAAACGTGGAGCCCCACCCGAGTTCGAAGCTCACGCACGCACACCAAAGACCATGGTAAGAGAGAGTTATAACAAAGGAACTCAAGATAGCAGTCACAGACGCATTCACATATCTGGCCCTCTGTGCTGCTTCTAGAGTGAAACAAACTGAAATACATTATTGAAGGACAGAAGCAGTACAAAATCTGGCCCATGCTTCTAGAGTGAAATGTAAATGAAAGAAATGCTTCACATATGGAAAAGAGCGGCAGTCAATATTGCGTAACTGTTAACATATAATGCGAACACGATCTATGGGACAATGTCAGGGAGGCCAGAAGTAAACTGTCAAAAAACCATTTGGGGCTAAAGGTTAGGAAATCCGTATGGAGCAACTAAGACGTAACTCCAGATCCTCCACAGGACAAGCAAATAAGCAACTGGCACAAGTAAGATATGGGCTGAAGCATCGACACAAGAGGGAACGGAGAGGAACGGGTAGTGAAATTTCCCTCCTCCCTACTTTTTTCGAATAGTTCTCCCGCCTCCCAAGTGAGTTTAAAACAATTCTCACTAGAGCATGAATGTAGATCCCATTTTCTCCCCCCTCCCTGTATACTAAATTACCCTCCTCCGTAATTTTATTCCTCATTTTTCCCTCCTCGCTGTTTTTTTCTGTCAATTATCACTTCTCCCTGTTTTGTTCCCCTCCACTCCAGATGCAAGAAGCAACTTACTACTTCCAATGGACAGTGTACGAGACAGAAAAAGAAAACTGTGGAATTGTTCATGCCTATCCAGCATCGTTCTGAAACGTGTTTAAACGAGGCTGGATGGCCATGAACAATTATGGTTTTAATTGCAAGATGGCCGATTCGTGATAAAGGTCTGTTATGTATTAAGCTCAATACCATTGATCCAAATCAAGAGAGGATAACTACTAAAATGCTATTACTATTACTAATTACAAGATTACTGACGCGTGATAAAGGTCTATCATCTATTAAGCTCAATATCATTGATCCAAATCAAGAGGCTTTGACCAAGTTAACATTACTGATGTCAAATACAATATCTTATGTCTCTCAGCACCCTTAACACATGTGATTAACTTATCATTGTCTACTGGAACTGTTCCTAAAGACCTTAAGGTTGCCAGAGTGGTTCCTATTTTTAAAAATGAAAACCCAGCTTATTTTAGTAATTATAGGCCAATTTCAATACTACCTGCTTTTTCAAAATTCTTTGAAAAAGTCATCTTCAATCGCTTCATGGACTTTATAAATAAACACCATATTCTTTATGACCACCAGTATGGATTTAGATCTCAGCACTCTACTGTAATGGCACTTTTGAACTTGGTTGATCAAATTTCTTCCTCGATTGATAATAAGCAGTTATGTGCAGGAGTTTTCTTAGATCTATCCAAAGCCTTTGATACCGTTAATCATAAACTCTTACTAGACAAACTGCAACATTATGGTATTAGAGGGCTTGCATTCAATTGGATTCATGACTATTTGTATAACCGTAAACAATTTGTTGAATTTAAAGGCGAGTGTTCTGAATATCGAACAGTAAGTTGTGGTGTTCCACAGCGATCAATTCTTGGGCCCCTTCTTTTTATTTTATATATAAACGACATTCATCATTCCTCCACTTTGTTAAAATTTATTTTATTTGCAGATGATACTAATGTGTTCCTCTCAGATAAAAATGTTAATAAGCTTTACTATACGCTTAACAGTGAACTAGAAAAGGTATCTAACTGGCTTAACACAAATAAACTCTCAGTAAACATCAAACAAAAAAACTACATCATTTTTAGACCAAGACAAAAGAAAGTATTGCTTAACAATCTTGTAGTCAAGGTTAATGGTGGACCTATTGAACTTAAACACCCTACTAAGTTTCTTGGAGTTTTTGTTGATGAGAATCTGAAATGGAAGCAGCACATTGCAACTATAACTAGTAAAATTTCAAAATCCATTGGCATAATCTCTAAATCGAATTTTTTTCTATCCAAAGCATCACTGCACAAACTTTATTTTGCTCTTATTTACCCATACCTATACTATGGCAATTTAATTTGGGGTGGCACTTATACCTCGACTTTAAAAAAAATTGTTACGCTACAGAAAAGAGCTATTAGAATCATCACCAAATCAGATTATGATGCACATACGGCTCCCTTATTTAAGGACCATAATCTTTTAAATTTATTTAATATACATAAACATCAGGTGGGTCTCTTTATGTTTTCCTATGATAAGAAAACCCTTCCAGAAATTTTCAAAGATTTCTTTTCTACTAATCTCAGTATTCACTCGTATAATACCAGGATAGCTAATGATTATAGACCAACATTCTCAAGAACAAATATAAGAAAATTTTCAATAACCTATGAAGGACCAAAAGTTTGGAATTCTATCCCTGACGAGATGAAAAATAGAACTTCTCTCACCAGCTTCAAATATAATCTGAAATCCTATTTAATTAACCAGTCATCTCCTTAATTAACTGATCTATGTCTGCTCTTCTTCGCTCCCTTCTCGCAAAAACCTTTTCTTTCCAATCATCTTTCTCTTATCATAATATTAATATTCAGTATAATATTGTTAGATTATTAGCTCACGCTTAAAAAGGCAACCTAAAGTAATAAGTCTTTGGCTTCCATTTAGGTTGTCTTCCACTGTAATTTATTATATATTTTTTTGTATTTTTATGTGTGTACATGGTGGTTTGTGTGTAATAAAGATGATGAAGAGAGGATAACTCCTAACCATGCTATAACTATTACTAATTACAAGATTACTGACGTGTGATAAAGGTATATTATGTATTAAGCTCAATATCATTGATCCAAATCAAGAGAGGATAACTACTATCTATGCTATTACTATTACTAATTACAAGATTACTGACGTGTGATAAAGGTCTAGTTCTATTATGTATTAAGCTCAATATAATTGATCCAAATCAAGAGAGGATAACTACTAACCATGCTCTTACTATTACAAATTACAAGATGGCAGACGCGTGATAAAGGTCTATTATGTATTAAAGGTGCTGTATCACGGTACTGCGCATATCACAGTCTCCAAACATTGAATTGACAGCTGTATTTTGTAACATCCAATAAGAATCAATGAAAAAAATAAAATGCCGTAAACGCCACACTGTTCGGGTGATAGCCGTGTTTCAGAGATTGTAGTTTTGCACAGTATATAGGGAGATTTACAAGAATTTTATTCTTCCTACATCAAAGGTAAATAGCATTGAGTAAAGAAGGATATCTATAATTCATTACTTGCTTGTATTTTTTGTGGTTCCAGTCGTTAATAATCCGAATTTGACCAAAGTGACACAAGATGCTCGCGTCCGTAGCAAGCTGTGAAGTAGCAAGGAGAGAAGTACCGGTACCTTCTCCTATAAACAATCTGCAGTGTTGAGTGTAAAGAACAGACAACTCTTTTGCCGAGTTTTGGACGGCTGTCTCGATAAGTTTTATTATCTGGAGCGCTTGTTTTGTAGTAGCGTATTAATCTTGCAAAAATCCAATAAACAACTTTTACTTGTAATCGAACTCTTCATTTAATCGTGTCTCTTTTCGGTTTGCGTTTGTCATATTCTAAAATAGCGTTCAAAGTTTTATGGCTTAAATGGAACTCACGACTGCGATAAATTGCAGTCAGGTACACAAGGTTTTTGTATATTGATAATCATTCTGTGCCCGCGATCACAACTGCGATCGCACCAGTTGATCGCGATCATTTTGCGATGTGATCGCGAACATATTGCGAGCACGATGCGAGCAGATCGCGAGCACAGTGCGAGCAGGTTGCGAGCACAGTGCGTGCAGATCGCGAGCAGATCACACTTAGTGATCGCGATCTGCTCGCGATCTGCTCGCGATAAATGTACATATGTTTCTTGGCGGTACTGTATATATTTCTTCGTTATGTACTTTTGACATGAAATAATTCTGCAAATGGCACCATTTTAATAACACGGTTCTCTGCTGTAAAAATCTTCTATGGAAGATTTCTTGTCTTAAAGTTTGGAAACGTAACACGTCCATTTGACGCTAGAAAGTTCAGTACTCGCGGGAAGTACGCAAGGTTAATTACTAACTGGTAGCTGTTTACTAGTTTGCACTATCGGCAGTTTTGGACTGGAAATTTACTTTCACAGCTTAATATGTATGTCGATTGGTCAGACGGATATCTTGTTTAAGATGCTATGGTCCTTTCGGCATCAGGAAATATTTAAACGGGAGTTTTCGTACAGTATTTCAAGCTACATGAATGATGTAGCACGAGTTCAGTAGTCACAAATGTCTGTGAAACTAAAAGCGCGTTCATTAGTATCAGTTTGCTCTATGGGTTCTCATGTATACAATAATTACTACTGGAGCTTCATATGTATGTCGATTGGTCACAAGGACTTTCCTCTTTCAGTTTTCTTCGTCAGTTTGGACATGAGCGATTTATTCTTGGAGATTTCGTACAGTTTAGCGAGTGTGTGTCGAAAGTAGAGAAGTTCGCTTGTCACAAAAGTGCGTAAACTGACAAACGGTTTCATAGCAGTTCGATGTTTGATCTCATGTAGTCGATAATAACTTATATAGCTTCATATGTATGTCCATTGCTCACAAGGCTATCGTGTTTGAGTTCATGAGGTTGTTTTGCCAGCAAATAAAGGTTTTATATAACTTTTTGTACAGGCTTTGCACTCTGGTCGGTTCATATAACTTCAGCCTCGTTTCTAAGCCGTAGATATATATTTCTTCATATCGCTGTTGAAAACTGCCATATCATTTATAATATGACTTGCAAAGTTGCCATGTGTTTCGTGAACTCTACTGGACATCCAAATCCTCTTCGCTTCTGGTTGGAATACCAAAAAGCTTCCAATTTCTTGCGTTTTTCGGCTGCTGTATTCATAGTACTCAGTGGCGGTCTTCCCCGCCGGTAAGCATCACTTATCCTTTTTTGTTTTAGTTGTGTTGCAGTGTGCAACGACTAATTTTGAATAAACAAATAACTAAAACTTATTTAAGCACATCTTACATTTCCATAAATGAACAAAGGAGGCAAGGATGAGTTCAAAAAGAACACTGATGAATGTCGATTTAAAAATCAATATTTCACCGCTGCGGGCTAGAACATAATTCGAAAATCATCCGATTTTCGCACATGCGCAGTACCATGACACAGCGCCTTTAACTGAGTTCAATGCCATTGATCCAAATCAATAGAGGATAACTACAAAGCATGCTATTATTATTATTACCAATTACAAGATGGCCGACGCGTGATAACGGTCTATTATGTCTCAATACATTGATCCAAATCAAGAGAGGATAACTACTAACCATGCTATATTACTATTACTAATTACAAGATGGCCGCCGCGTGATAAAGGTCTATTATGTCTCAATATATTGATCCAAATCAAGTGAGGATAACTACTAACCATGCTATTACTATTACTAATTGCAAGATGGCCAACGCGTGGTAAAGGTCTATTATGTATTAAGTTTCAATACCATTGATCCAAATCAAGAGAGGATAACTACTAACCATGCTATTACTATTACTAATTGCAAGATGGCCGACGCGTGATAAAGGTCTATTATGTATTAAGTTTCAATACCATTGATCCAAATCAAGAGAGGATAACTATACTAACCAACCTATTACTATTACTAATTGCAAGATGGCCGACGCGTGATAAAGGTCTGTTATGTATTGTCTCAACACAATTGATCCAAATCAAGAGAGGATAACTACTAACCATGCTATTACTATTACTAATTACAAGATGGACGACGCGTGATAAAGGCCTGTTACGTATTGTCTCAATTCCATTGATCCAAATCAAGAGAGGATAACTACCAACCATGATATTACTATGTATAGTTTACACAACGAGTAGCGGTGTTTTATCAGATTTAAAACACGTGGCCGGGCGCAGACCGAGTGTTTTCGATCTGATAAAGCACTGCTGCGAGTTTTGTAAAGGGCTTAAAAACGACTAGATGTATAGAGTCACGTAATTCAGTCATTTTGGCGCTACGACCTATTTCGGCAGAGAAAATCCAAGTTAAAGGTTATGTAAACAAGAGGCCCTGAGTGGCCTTAACTCGGGCCACCCTAGGAATAGATTAATACATGTAGTTCTAGCATGGTGTCATACATGGTTTGTGCTAGAGGAGCCAAATAATTAATTCACTACATATGCTTGTGATAATTAAAGGACTGCAAAAAATGGCGTAATTGACTCTTGATCACATTCTAAATTCTCCTTCAATTTCTGTTTTCTAAGGGAAAATTTAGAACGTGAACAAAATCACTTATGCCATTTTTGCACACAGCCCTTCAATTTATAAATGGATGACATTTTTCAGGAATGCAATCACATGGTTGTACTAGATGCAAACACAATCTTTATTCATATATTTAAAGGCACTTGTACGGTATTGGTAGTGTTATTAGCAAATCCTGTTTGTAAATGCTAGTTTCCACCTCCAATCGATCTTTCTAAAACAGCATTTTAAAATATAGCTACCCATTCAGCATCCATGGCAATGTCTTTCCCATGGAGATTACAAGCTCAATTTATTCGTTAACAAAGTATTATACCAGCACATGACTATTTCCTATAAAAGTCCAATTACGACTGCTTCCGGTAATTATAATATATTAACTTCACATAACAGTCACATAACAACTTATTAAAACTTGCTCACAAATATTACAATATTAATTGAGATGTATTTCTTTGTATTTTAGAAATTAATTATTTTTAGCAGGGTTACCAACCTATACTTTTCAACATTTTTCGAAATCAGAATCATGGACTGAAATTATTTCTAAGTTCACTGTCCAAGCACAGGTGCTATTGTAGCATACATGTATATGTAACTTTTCCTTTAGCTAATAGCTTATTTAAAATTAAATATCTCTTGTGAATATTTAGGGATGTGTCGATCGTTCTAAATCAGTAAATGTGAAATAACTGTTTTTTTTGGAGTAGAGTGGTGACTTTTCAAATATTTGTGCACATTTTCATTTTCTACATCTTGAAGGAGACTAAATCAGTAAATGTGAAATAACAGTTTTTTTTTGGTGTAGAGTGATGACTTTTCAAATATTTGTGCACATTTTCATTTTCTACATCTTGAAGGAGACTGAAATTTATAACGAAACATGTGGTGTGATTTCTACTCGTTTTTTTCGATCACTGGGTCTGGAGTCGCCGATCCCGAATTCTTACTCATGTCATGAAGTGACCGAGTGAAAGTGCTGACGCTGGCCCGGAACTAAAGAGGAATCTGTCCATTTACTAATATATTGGATGTAATTTCTTTCAACAGAAACGAATATTAAATAACAACAACGTAAGTGCTATGTGTATTTTACTTACAAATGTCATTTCACCACGTCATGCCAGGCCATGTGCGTTTAGGAGCGCCAGTAATAATCAATACTCCTTTCGTAAAATGTAAGAAATTTCAATCCAAAGTCCTCCTAGAAAGACTCAACATCTTGCCAATTATATCGAAGAAACCTTTGATTACAGCAAAACTTCGCAAACCAACACGCTAAATTCCAATTCGATCTGTGATTTAGCCGGGTCCTGGCTTTGATCAGCCCCTATGGTTGTTTTAGGTCCTGTTCTGAAGTTCGTCGTGTCGTATATAAAATATCTGCCATCTGGGTAAGAAACGTCCTTCGGCTCCGACAAGGGCGCCAGTTTAAATATGCTGAGCCTGTTGGAAGACTTTCCCACGAATGAAGTTTTAAAAAAAAAATTAACTGCTTACATTTGAGAGATGGGAATCCAATTTGAGAGAAATTTCCTCCCGGGCCGCCATCTTGTATTTAATGTGTTAAGTTATGTAAATAAATTAAGCGCAATTGTAACATGACCAGTACAATCTGATCGGTTGCCGGCGCCAAACAGCGACACAAACAATAATAATAAACACTTGCGATTTCTGACTCGTGCAGGCCGAAGTCCTGTCCCGAGTAATTAGGATGAAATCTATATCACATTTAAAGATCCCTCCACGCTCAGTGATTTCCTTTGTTTTTGTTTCATAAATAATTAATGAGTTTTTTAATACTAATTACAAGATGGCCGACGCGTGATAAAGGTCCATTATGTATTAAAGTGCACCTAACCCCTTTTACAAATAGAGGATATTAATTACATGGCCACGCGTAGATACGGAAGTTTTCTTCGAGTGTTTAGCTTGCTAACTCACGGGTACCGGAGCGCAGCGAACGAGTTGAGCGCGCGCTCGTTGGCGTGATAGCAACCACGACGGCGACGTCTGGGAGGTCGGAATAAAACAATACCCTTAACGTGAAAATGAACGCAGTTGCCGACATTTCAACTGTTGTTGAACGTCAAAACGTCAAAATCTACATTTACAAGATAACGCAAAATTAAGAATATAAATATATCGGTTTTTCGTTCAGCCTGAACGAAACTCTATGCTTATCATATGTTTCGAAGATACAGATGTGAAATCTAATTAAACGTAAATAGAGGAAAGAGTAAACGCTACAATACGAGAGAAAACACTACGTGCTGTCGTCACTGATGTCGCCGTCGTTGTTGTTGAACGATTTCGCTTGTATATTTGTTGTTAATATAATAATTATTATTATTATCATAATAATAATTATCATAATTGATTATCATAATTAAATTATTAAATAATTGTAATTAATTAATTTTAATTAATTTTAATTAATTAATTATTATAACAATATTAATTATAATAACAAATACATATAATAATAATAAGTATAATAAGTATAATAATTAATTAACCTTAATTAATTACTTAATGTCATTTAATTAACTAAATATTTAATAATTGATACTTAAACTATAAATAGTTGATAATTAACTGAAAATTTATTGATAATGAATTAAATAATTAAGTAAGAAATTAATATTGACCAGTTCCAATCATTTTTATCCGCACACCAGTTGATAGATTTTTGATATTTGTTAAGCCATTGAGATCCATCGGACATCCACTCGGGCGAATAGCTAAATATTTGCGTTACAATGTATAGTTGGTATTTGTATTGTGTGCGTTGTATACTTAGCAAGTGCCGCGGTAAGCGCGTTAATTAGGTTGTGAGTTCATTAGTAGTCCTTTGTGTTTAGGGTATTTAAGGGTACACGTCGTTAGCATGTACCACCTATCAGGCATACTTCTCTCAGTTTTTGGAAGATACAAGCATCGCCCGCGAGAGTTCGTCTTCTTCATCTATAAGTCCTGAACTTCAAGAGTCCATCACGCAGATTATCTCATCTTCAGTCATCGACTTCACAGCCAATTTGTCCCAGAGAGGCGTACGAAGCAGGTAGAGTCAAGGCGCAGGGTTCGATCGACAAAGACTGCCCTATCGTCTATTTGATAGTACCGAAATTCCTTCTGCTCCTCAATCTACGCAGCCAAGATTCGTCCAGCTAAACTCTTCTAATCCCGCTCGTCCATGTGGTCAGATTGGTCCTTGCTTCAAGATAAGTTGTTCATGCAGTTGCTATTATATTTTGTAGTATAGCAGCCGTTGTTCGTTTTGTGTTGATTCACAGCTCCCACATGCTGATTATCAACTAACTTTGTTTGAGAGTCTGAATGGTGGGTCTACATGTCAGTTGTCAGTTAAAATTTGGTCATTTGCCAGTTAGCCCTAGTTAGTCGTTACAAGAGAACATTTACAATGTTTGACCCACAAAAAACAAATTTGTCAGTTAACAGTTAAGTGTTATTTGTCAGTAAAGAGTTATTGTTAAGGCCAGGCCGTTTGGCAGTTTTCAGTTAACCCCATGCAGATCCTCTTTGACTCACTCTTCAGCCCGATATTGTGCCTGTTTATCGGGCTGTATCCAGTGTTCACCGTATATCTTTGTCTTAGTGTTATTATTCCTGTCAGTGTGTTTAGGAGGCGACGCGATCATCTGTTTTATTTTTATTTTTAGTGAGCTCATAAGCGCACAAAACTATGTAAAAGACGTTTTTGATGGAACTAGGGCGAAGGCAATGCTTCCTTTTCGAAAACACTGTCAGTAAATGGATTGGAGGAATCCACGAACGCCTTTTGTATAGGAAACGTCGGTGTCTCAGTACAAGGGCCGGGAAACATTTGAATTTATTTGGGAAAAGGTGAAGGAGAGCTTAATAATAAAGTGTATATATGGTCAACTTTATTTTTATCATTAATATCGAATCTGTATCAAGTGAATAATTCAATAATACGTACACTATATAACTCATGGATGCAACACTCAAATCGAGAAGTATTCTACTATTCAACTATTCACTTGATGTAAATCATCGATATTATATAACAATGCTTGACCATATATACACTTTAATAAAACAAAGCACGAAATAGAGAAATTTGGATTTGGAACCAAGGAATATTATCCGATCCCGCCCAATTGTTTCTGTTATATGTTCAAGTGTGGCAATCTCTTTCGCTTTATGGACTGTGTGTTTCTAGGTATATCGCTTGAATTTTGATATATGCTAATGAAATAAACGTAAACAAAGATTCGCCTATACGAACGCGAGTGTATGCTGGTAGCATTTATTTTCAGTCGCACGCTATGTGTATGGTAGTCGGGCCGCCAGGAGCTCTGCTATAAGGAACAAAGTTTAGCCAGTAAATGTTATCGCTCTTTTCTTATTCAATGACACCTTTTATTTAGAGAGTTTGGAATCCGCTTTGTGTTGTTAATTATTAAAAGATCCACTGGTCAACTCTCCGATCTGAAAATTACGCGGGATCATTTTACGTCCAGTTTGGGGATCATTTTATGGCCAGGGATCATTTTACGGCCAGGGATCATTTAACTCCCAGATATCATTTTACGGACAGGGATCATTTAACTCCCAGATATCATTTTATGGCCAGGGATCATTTAACTCGCAGATATCATATTACGTCCAGAGATCATTTATCAGCCAGTGATCATATTACGGCATGTGCTCAGTTCAGTTTGGCACTGAGTTATAGTTGCCGATATAATCCTTATTTCCTTAACCCATTTTCTAATTTCATGAAACGAAATCAGAATGTTAGAGGTAGTTTCTTAGTGTGCATTGAACAGAATGCTTACATCGTCCCAACCACCGATTTTTGAGATTCACCCTCTCCTTCTCTGGCCACGTTAAGTTTTCACTACCTTTGAACTAAACATAACTTTTATGACCGCCGAAAATTTGTATGGTTACAAAGCACCATTTAAACCAGGTGTCACAGCAATATTTAGTACGCAATAATAAATAAATAAATAATAAAGAAAAAAAAAATGGCCTAGTTTTTGTCCACACTTGAGGCAGACTAACTGAGATCGATCTGAAATCACATCACCAGAATCGGACTAGTTTACATCGAACTCAGCTCACTTAAAAGTGTTCACATTTAAGTCATAGTGTCCTCGTAATCGATGCGAGATCGGTCTAAGTGAGTAGCGTGAACGGCTAATTAATTAGTATAAGTGAGGTATATTTCAACTTATAATTCCCCAGCCGGAACAACACGAGTCTAGAGCCTGAACTTGGTATAACAACTTGTTTATTCGATTCCAATATGGCGGACCCAACAACTACAACAAAGGGGGTCTAATACATATATTTGTGCGGGCAACCGCTGACCAACATCTCTCCCTCTTTGAATAGGAAACAAAACAATATACATTATTTACATGTCCTTTTAATGTGTATAGTCTTTGAAACTAACGGGGTTCCTAATGACCCTGCCACATCTGGTGGTTGTTTCCGCTGGAGCCGCAGAACTATTCTTGGTCCTTCGGCAGTGTGTGACTCGTCCGCTGCAGCAGTCGATGGCATCGGTGGTGGCGGTGTTGGTCTCGGGTGTGGCTCTGAGCTGTTGGCGGCGGCATTTCTCTCTGCCATTGTTGCTTGCTGTACTTCCGGTCTGGGCTGATGATTTAGGGTTGGCGCTGCTGGCAGTTGAGGTCTGGACTGATAATTAATTCCCTTATCTACTTGGCAGACGCTGGTGACTCGGCATAGCCGGGAGTTGATGGTTCGGTTGAGGTGGCACTGCCGGCCTGATATGGACTCTGTTTCTTATTATGGTATTACCTATATTAGTGTGGATCGTGTAAGAAATTGGGTCCTCCATGCTAGTAACAACTCCATATGCTCATGGTTTTCCTTGATCTCGTAGTGGTGGCTTTGCGTAAACATATCCACCAATGTTGATCTGTTGATGTTCCGGTGCAGCTGTACGGTCATAGTAGTTCTTGCTGTCAAGTCACTTCTTCAAAATGTTCCATCTGACGTCCTGGAAGTTGATCGTTGAAGGCTCTATAAGTTAGTCTTTTGTTGGTAGTGTGGTTTTGGTGCGTCGCATGAACATCCGTTGAGCAGGAGAGGAACTGTGACCTTGTGGTGGGGTGTTTCTGTAGTTCAGCATCGCGCTGTGGAAGTCGTCGGCTTTTTTCAGCATGGATTTTGAAGCCTTAGCAGCACCCTCTGCTCTACCATTTCCTTTGGGGTAGTATGGCGATGACGTGGTATGTTTGAAGCCGTAGTTTCTTGAGAAGTTCCTATACTCTTCGCTTATAAACAGTGGTCCATTATCTGTTTGACACATTCTGGGGATCTCATATCTTGCAAAATGAGCTTTGGTTTTTTCGATTACTGTCTTTGATAGGGTGTCTTCCAGCTCGTCAACTTCTATCTAATCCAGAAGTGGCATACGGTAACCAGGTATTTGTTTTGCTCCAGTTCACATATGTCTTGGCAGCGATTTCATTGGATCTTTTGGCGCTGTCTTCCGCAGGTGCTGCAAGCGTCGCTCATGTCGTGAATAGTCTTACTCATCCCGGGCCAAAACAGGATATCTCGTGCCATTCGTATGCTTGATTCAGCTCCGATGTGGTTTGCATGTATTTTGCGAAGCATCTCTTTCCGCATAGACGGCGGGACCAGTACTTGTGTACCCTTGTAAATTATTCCATTTTGCACAGATAGCTCATCCCTATAGTTCCAATCGGGCCGTAGAGAGTCATCAATCTTGACTTTGTCTTCAGGCCAGCGTTGTGTTATTACTCTGTACAGGTTTGGCAATGCATCATCCATGCTTGTTTCATCGCGTATTTTTTTCTCTGTTTTTTCTTGCAACTTGGGTTGGTATCTTCGTATTGTGACTCCAGACGAAAAGCATCAAATCCTGTCACCTTGGCTTCTGTTGGCTTTGACAGCGCTGCTCGCGAGAGGGTCATCTGCTAAGTGGAGAGATGTGCCTCTCTTGTATGTGACTTTGAACCGATAGCGTTGTAGTCTCATGAGCATCTTCTGCAGGCGAGCTGGGGCTTTGTTCAGTGCCTTCTTCGTTATTGTTTCCAGTGGTTGATGATCTGTGTGGACCTCAATATCAGACTTGCCATAGAGCGAATGGTCAAACCTCTGAAAGCAGTTGCAGATCGCCAAACACTCCTTTTCGATCTGCGAGTACCGTTGTTCAGTGGCGTTCATGCTGCACGATGTGTATGCAACTGACTGTAATTTGCCATCGCGATTGGGCTGTAGGAGGGCTCCACCCAGGGCGTTCTCGCTGGCATCTGTATGTAGAACTACTGGCTTGCTGAGGTCTTAGTAGGCCAAGAGTGGGGCTGATGAGTGGATTTGCTTTGCTTCGTTAAAAGCTCTGTCTTGTGATTCAGACCAACTGAATGGCATATCTTCATGGGTGAGCATTCTAAGTGGTTGTATGACCGAGCTGAGGTTCTTGCAGAAGGGCGAAAGGTAGTTGACCATGCCGATAAATCGTAACAGAGCTGCTTTGTTCTGTAGAGCAGGCATCTGTGTTATCGCTGATACCTTGTCAGGATCTGGTTTCATGCCTTCATCAGATATTATATTGCCCATAAATTTCACTTCCTTCAGTTTGAACTGGAGCTTTCTTGTATTAAGCTTGATGTTTCTCTGAGTGCATCGTTCCATCAGTGTTATGAAGCGTCGATCGTGGTCTTGCTGTGCTTTCTCAGTGGTGGTGCCCTCTCCGAATACAAGGATGTCATCTGCAACGCAAATAATGCCCTCTAGGTTTTCCAACACGGTTGCAAGTCTCATTTGAAACTCTTTGGGTGCACTTGTTATACCAAAGGGCAAACGAAGCCAGCGATATCTCCCGTATGATGTGTGCATCGTTGTCATCCATGACGACTCTTCATCGAGGGGAATGTGGAGGAATCCATCCTTTACATCTACTAGGGAAAAGCACTTGGCAGAACTAAGTTTGTGGAGCTGTTCATTCAGTGTAGGCATTTGGTGCCTTGGACGCTGGATCGATTTGTTTACGGTCTGACTTGGGTCGATGCAAACTCTGAATTTGTTTGGTGTTTCTCTGATAAGCTCGTTAGAGCACCATAGTGTTGGCTCATTGACTTTGTTTAGAACTCCTGCCTGGACGTAGTGATCTAGGGTTTCTTTCTCTTTTTTTCTTTTCGATACTGGTATCCTGTGAACTGGCATCTGTACTGGTTGTACGCTTTCATCAATCGTGAAATGCACCGGGGGTCCAAGTTGTCCCAGGCCTTCAAAACATTCGGCGTATTGACTGACTAAATCTTCTTTTGTTAGATTTCCTGGTGACGGTAAGCGTCGGCCTCCAGTAACTATGATGGGCTGGGAGGGTGATGGTGGGGGTTTGCACTGGTTTGTGGTGTCTTCATGGATCTGCTGTTTGTGGTTACAGGTTAAGGTCGGTGTTGGTTCCGAGAGTGGCGTATTTTGCACTTCACTCTGTCTGCTTCGCGGTGGTGAAATCTGAAAGCATGGTAGCTGATCGTCTGTAGTACTTGCCTCCTTGTTCACAGCAGAAGAAAGGGAGTGTATCTCATTTGCTTCAATTTGTATTAGTCCCAGCTTTTCACTGTCAGTCCCAGCTTTTCACTGTCGTTCCCAGAAAGCAGTGCTAGTTTGTGTCCCATACAAGACTCAGGGAGAACTTGAAAGACAAGGGTTTCGTATTTCTTCTTTCTTGCACAAACGAGCTCAACTTGCCCCAGAGGGTGTAGTGGCTTCGAATTTCCATACGGGAATAGTAAGTATGGCGAGTTTTCAAGTTTTGCATCTGGTAGCATGGTCTTCAGTGTGTTATCTGACATCGTGTTGCATGTGGCTGCTGTGTCGATCTGGAACTGGACTTTCTTGAACCTGGAAACTGTAGCGGAGAGTGACAGGTTTGTGAATTATCTTTTCGCCGGGATACCTGTTGCGACACTGTGGACTTGGATTTCTAGGGAGTACATGAAGCCTGCTTGATCTGGGACATCTGGGTGTGTCTCATAGTATTCATGATATACATGGTACACGTCAGTGTAATGAAGGTCTCTTGTTTGGTTGGGTGCATTTGGTCGGGAATCACGGTGGTAATTGCTTTGTTGGCTCCGTCGTGGGGGTCTATTTCTGCCATATCTTGTTGGATCTCGAGGTTTGTGTTTGGGTTCTTCCAAACAAGGGTTGTCCAATACACACGACTTGAGTCAACTCGTCATGAGAGATGGTCAACTTGACTCGCCGGAAGTCAAGTCGTGGGTTTCGACTAACGGAAAGTGAAGCGTCAGTAGTGAAGTCGTGAATAAGTAATCAACGTAAATAATTTGGTGCGTTGATATATTCGAACACCAGGATGGAAGGGGGTCGTAAAACCGTGACGACTCGACTCAACCTGATCAAGTTGACACGAGTTGACTACGGTTTAGTCAACTCGTCTGACCGGAAGTCAAGTCGTGAATAAGTAATCAACGGAAATAAGTTAGTACGTTAATATATTCGATCACGAGGATGGAAGGGGGTAGTAAAATTGTGACGACTCGACTCAACTTGATCAAGTTGACACGAGTTGACTACGGTTTAGTCAACTCGTCTGACCGGAAGTCAAGTCGTGAATAAGTAATCAACGGAAATAAGTTAGTACGTTAATATATTTGTGTCTGCATCATAACCTTCAATATAATACATGTGAGATGACCTATATTTCAATCTGCACGTTGTTCTCTTCATTTCTCAAACCCGCTTCTTCCATGTGGGATATTTATAACCATAAATGTGACGTAATCAAAATTCATGCATGCTCTTTGAATATTTAGTCAACCGTATAATTACGTTGTATTTTAATGTTATTCTTCTCAAAACAACACGCTTGTCCCCAGGGAAAATCGGGGTCATTCAATCAATGGCGCTCAGTCAAGCATTAAACAAAACGTTTTCGAAAGCAACTCAACTGCGGCGTCTTTAGTTTAGGCAGAGCAAACTAAACTTCTCAGATATTTACTCCATTCCTCGGCGATAATAGTATATCAAACTTATACCATGGCATTTCGGAGTATTAGTGATTTAAATTGCCCCTCCAGCCTCGGGAGGATTTGTAATTTATAAACGTCCCTCGGGGCAATTTAAATCACTAATACCCCTCATACATGGTATAACTTATAATTATTTCATTTTTGACACATTTTCTATTGTTATTCGAGAACCTTTATTTCACTAAGGTCCCAGTGAATTTCAAAACGTTGTTCATTAGATATTCAATGGCTTTTATGTGGAGGTATTGATATGATATTATTACCTTGAATATCTAATGAGCAATATAAAGGCTCTTGAATACCTAATCAGGTCTTTATATTGAAATTCACTGGAATGTTAATGAAATAAAGGTTATTGAATAACAATGAAATAAGTCAGTTAAATACCTCGAACCTCGGTATTAAGTCATATACATCACTGGGGATATGCAAGGGAATATGTGATAAAGCATTGATAATATACAAGGAGAGTATATAGGACAAAGAAAGTGAGGGATATTGGATATATTGGTCTTAGTAGAACAAAGGAAACAGAGCCAAAGTAACAATAAGCATGTTTGACCCCGTGGTTTGCTACGTATTCAAGCTATCTTATCGGTGACGTCACGAAGATGTTTGTTTGCTTCGGCAGGATTTCAATGTCGAATCTGACTTCAACATACATGACACACACATACTTAGAAAGTTCATGATCTTTCCATGCAATATCAAGTCACGTGCTTACGTAAATGTGCGGTAAATATTTAGGTTAGTTGATGGGCCGGCTCTGCCTTTGGTGTTAGCACATTTTATTATCGTAGATTTTTAGAGTGCGGCGCTGTGATCAGTTACGGAGATCAACTTGAAATCACACCTAGACTGTAATCTATTTAATAACTTAACTACTTGTAACATACTAATGCCAGGCTTTTAAAATTCAATTTCAGATAAAATAATGACTAGTGCTCACGTAATTCCTAACTTCGTTACGTTCAACAAATTAGAAGAATGTTAGGATGTGGACGGTTGGAACCCAATAACTGAACGTTTGCACGCTAAGATAGATAAGATCTATATGAATGAAGTTGCCTTCCTGAAGATCGAACAGACCAAAGTTAGTCATTGTAAGATGATTAACGACCTTACACAGGCTTAAAGCTTCATGGCCATTCTAGCCAATCTAGGCTTACAAATTGTGCTCACGCCGCTTTAGTATGTTGCTTCGTAAGCGTCAGTACCAAAACATCCCCATGAAAGTTAGATACTAGTTAACTGGATTGACAGCTAATGCTGAACTTTATTATCTCCTACGATTTTCTTTTAAACAAGCATAGGGATTATTTCTCAAACTGTAAGAAAATAAATACTTCAAAATAGTTTGCATACATGAAATACAGAAGTAAACAATTATCACTTTTACTCAGCCTAGAATTAGTAGATCATAAATAAATTCAGTCTAGGCTCTGATCACTTTGTATAGAGTTTAAATACAATTGTCAGTATGTCCCTGACGAAGTCTAAATTCTCGTACGAAACGCGTAGCATCAGTAAAATAACTCAAAGTTGCTATAGTCTTGTGCTGCTTAATGGATCTTTTAACCATAGAAAACAGCCACCTCAGGCTATGGATCTTAATAACAAATAAATACAAAATCAATATCACAGGTTTAATTTCTGTCATTTAAGGATATTACTCCCCATTCTGCAAGACGAAACCATATTCCTAAGTGGTACCAGATCGTTTAGTGAGGCTGTACAATATTACTAAGATCACTCGTACTTTAAGGATTCTTGTTCCGGCAGGAACCAAATCAGGTAGGAAGCGAAATCCTGTTACAGCGGCATAATAATTTTACTGCTGATTTCCACTTACGATTCATAGTCCATGAATGGTGTTGGCGACTCAACCTTGATAATAATCTCGCCTCCAGTCCCCTCGTCATCTATACCAGACTCACTTGTTCTTCCCAACCACACTTCACATTCGTAGTTACACGAGGCCCCAATAAAATGCTTTCCTTGTTTAGTAGGCTGCAAATAAAATGAATACCGACCTTCATAACGAATTGTTATATTATTATCAGCTTGTTTAAGTGATTTGTAATTAATAAACAAATAAAGGGGCTATGTAATGGTGTTACGCATGCGTGGAGTCCATGATCGATTGGTGCTGTTAATTGGCTACAGACGGTCAAATAAATTCCTCCCTCAAGCTTGTTAAGGAATGATACGCAATATTTTCCTTGAAGACTATACCTACACACAGTTTGTTAGTAGTTTTTGCACATTTGCTTTGATATTCACCATCCCACAATAGAGTACCGAAGTTGACGTCACAAATTTGCAAAATATAGATTTAGAATTTTAGGAACACCGATTCGGAAAGAACAAGATAAAAGAACATAGCATACCGAAAATGAGGTGAATATGTTAAAAAGTGGCTGAGATATGGGTATTGGAACGTATAATTTCCTTTAACAAATCACTGTATTTTTGTCCTGGCTCCTAAACTTAGAAGTATACACCTCATTTTTGGTATGTGATGTTCCTTTATCGTGTTCTTTCTGAAACTGTGGTTAAATGTTCTTAAAGCTAAAATTTATTATTTATGACGTCATCACTTCGGTACTCTATTGTGCGCGAGGTTCGTCATTTCATATGAAAATCGCTGAAAATAATTGTTTCCGGCACGGACTGCGAATCCATGTCTATGTATTTGTGAAAATATCATGATAAAATAAGGAAGAGTCAGGAGAACACGCTAAAAGTAATAAAACAAAAGCCTCTGGCGCCATCACTCATACAATACAATACTTTATTTACTAACGTTATACCAAAGAGCCTATAAGAAACTCGTTCTAAGGGGAACCTGAAATTTTAAAATGTCTAAACTGAACAACATGTGCAATTAAATATTTATATATTAATTATAAATTACATGTATATTACTGCCTCTAAAATATATCTAAAAACTATAATTTATATATATACTAAAAGTTAGATGATACAATAATAAAACTACATTATATGATACTGAATATATATGTAGTGTTTACAACATGAGCGGGAGTGCTTGTATCGACCTATACAATCTCGAAACGGAGGCGAGATATTGTATAGGCCGATATAACATTCACGCAAATGTTGTAAACTAAATGTGAAACGAAACTATATAATTTTAAATATATATATATATGAAATTCTGATTTAAAATATAAAACTAGCTTACATCATGGTCATGCGCAGTGTGGACAAAAACAGGTCCCACATTGAATAGATGCATGCATCAATACAGGAGTCTTGCCTTGACATTTCACAGAAACAGACCCTGGCATAGTGCAATTTACTTGAGGGCATTAGACATTTCCTTCCCATTGAACAACGGTTAACATAATAATAATAATAATAAACTTTATTTAAGTGTCAATATGAACATAGCTGACTATACAGTCTACTAATTGGGGACACTATTTATACCTATAAGAATAATAAATAATATAATATCCTAACTATTATCATATAGATTGTAAGATATGCTATACTAATTAAAAATGCTATGATCCTATATACAATAATAAAGAATTCAATGTAAGCAAGAAAACGTCTGTAACTCTAAGTTAAACTTATATATTATATAAAATGTACGGAGTAATGGAATAATTAATATGTGCTAAAATGGGATAATTAATATGTACTAAATGTATATTACCAATCTAGTTTGAACATAGAAAGCAATTGTCACAGTTATCTGTCAGGAGGTCAGCGATGTCAATTTTCCTAATACATTTACGAAAGTTCTTAAGTCTAGGTAATGTCCTGACACTGGTGCTAAGTTTTGACCATAACATAGTTCCTAAGTAGCTTATGGTATGTTTACCATATGATACAGTGTTGAATCTGGGAATTGTAAAATCTGCATTTCTTAGGCTATAGTTACTATTACTAGTTGTGAATAAATCCTGAATATACTTAGGACATAAATTGTTCTTGACTTTACATTAAAATTCCAATGTCTTGTAATCTCCTATTATAAAGAGTAGGAAGACCAGCAGTTTGTAATAATGTGAAGTAGTCCATTGTCTTATTGCAGTAGACAGCACGCAGTGCTCGTTCCTGCACTCTCTCTAGTTTTCTGCGGTATGATGCCCGGCAAAAATGCCAGACAGTATGACAATAAGTGAGGTGTGGGAGAATGGCTGAAATGTATAATCGTAGCTTAGCCTGTGTGGGTATCATATTACGTAAACACATGATAACACCCACTTGTTTGCTAGATTTCTTACAAACATTACTAATATGGGTTTTAAAATTTAACTAATCATCTATGATTACGCCCAATAATTTAAGTTCGGACGAGGTGTTAACTTTCCTATCCATAATAACAACTTCAATATCCTTGTTCTTATTTGATGGTCCAATAGTTAGAGCCTGCAGGTACTTATCGAAGTTTCCCATCAATAAATCATCCTGGTACCACCTAGATATGTCCTCACCTTCCCTATTAAGTGTTATTTCAACCTCTTGTATAGAGTTGTTTATTGTGTATAGCTGATGGTCGTCAGCATACATAGTGAGGTTGCAATTTTTAACGTTATATGATAGATCATTCTGGAAGATGTTCCACATCAAGGGACCTAGGGTAGAACATGTGGACAACCTCGTTTGACTTCTTTCCACGTACTGGTGATAGATGATCCTAGCCTCACTCTATTCAAACGTTGATTGAAATATGATCGAAAGAGTTCCAGTGTATTATCTGATAATCCATAAGCCTTCAGCTTTCTAATTAATAATGGTGGATGGAGTGAATCGAACGCTTTACTCATATCAGTTGATAGTACGCCAACAAATTTCTTCTTATCAACAGCCCATTTCCAGTTTTCAACAAGTTTCAACAGACTTGTCTCACAACTATGTTGTTTACGATAAGCCGTTAAATTATGACTTCGATCAGAATCAAGCTGTTCTGTGAGTTGAGTACTAAGTAACTGTTCATAGATCTTGTCGACTGTAATCAGGACTGTTATGGGTCTGTAATTCTTATCTTCCAGATGATCGTCTTTTTTAAATACTGGTGTCCAGTCACCTTTCTTCCACTCAGAAGGCCAGTAACTTCGCCTTATGCTTTCATTGTAGATCTTTGTCAATGATGGTGCGAGTTCGTCAGCTGCTACTTTTAGAATTTTGTTAGGAATCTGATCATGTCCAGTAATTTTATAAGGATTAAGCTTTATGAGAGCTGTTCGAACCTCCTCTGGTGTTACATCTTTAAATTCGATTGGGTTAATATCTACTTTGTTTACGTTGGAACATATGCGTTGTACGCTTGTATGCTTATCATAGTTGTTTTCTGTTTGTTTTTGCACTTCTTCTCCTCCAATATCCATTGCCATATTCGCAAAATAATTAGCAAAATGTTCTGCAACCTTCCGTTGATCCTTCTCAATCCTATCATTTAGATTAAGATTTATTACACTATTATCAGTTCCTTTACCCTTTGTATTAAGGAATGGCTTTAAAGTTTTATAGAATTCCCTTGGTTTCGACTTTAATGCATCAGCTATCTCATTCCAGTACTGTTTTATGGCTTTACGTCTGAGTCTTGTTGCCTCATTTCTCCATTTATTCTTCAGCTCACGATTCTCGTGTGTTGGTTCCTCATTAAATCTCCTAGCATATTTACGCTTACCCTTCCAAAATGTGCATGCATGCGGCATGCACGCACGCAGGCATATATGCATGCATGTGGCATGCATGCATACATGCATGCCGCATGCATGCACGCATGCATGCATGATGCATGAAAATTGGCCCCTCTGCATGCATTGCATGCATCATGCATGCATCATGCATGCATGCAGGAGGTTGCGTGCATGAAAATTGGGCCCTGTGCATACATTGCATGCATGCAGGAGGTCATGCATGTGCATACATGCAGGAGGTTGCGTGCATGAAAATTGGCCCCTGTGCATGCATTGCATGCATCATGCAAGCACTGGCTGCATGCATGTGCATACATGCAGCAGGGTGCATGTATGAGAATTATGGCACATCTGCACTGATGCATGGCATCAGCAGGGTGTATGCATGCACTAAATAGATTCATTAATCACAATATTTCGCTTCATAATATTGCTTGAATAAAAATAATTTAGGTAGGAACCAACTCACACTCGTTTATTGGTTACAATAACAGACACGTTTAATTAAATTCTAGTTAATACACAAACGAATACTAACTACAAATTATTTTGGAAGCTATTTTAACCAACATATTTCAAGTAATTTTGGTTGATAAATTAATTTTAAATCGCTGAGAATGTATCAACACACTTTTGAAAATGAAACAAAAAATGGAGACAAAATGTTTCAACGATATAAAAAATGCATAAATATTTATAGAGCGGCGTTCTCTTAAACTGTCCAAATTAATCGACGATTACTTTGCATTTAACTTGCATACATTCTAATCAGAATTGGTGTGATTACTGTGCGTTTGGTTATAGGATAGTCAAGTGAAAACTGCTCTACTAAAGGTTGCTAAAATTAAGAAAGACTAGTTGTAGGTGTCACGAGCTATTCTTACTGTTAAAACACTTGCCATAGTGCTGACATTGATATGGCTTCTCACCAGAACGTGAGCAATTTTATCAACTTTGAAGACACAAGTGAAATTAATCATTACGTTTACGAGGACCCATGCGATTAGTTGTTAATAATATAGACTCAGAGGCCAAACATGTTTGACAAAAGAGTGGAATACATTGTAATGTGCATTCTACATGTATCTCATGGGAAAACCGGGTTAGTGTCAAATATCAACAGAAGAAACTTGTTTGACTTAAGTTATTACTTGTGCAAGGCCTTTGGCCTCCTGAGTAACAAAGTTGTGCAAGTGTTTATCAAGCAATCAAAAGGACACAAGTTTGTCCACAATTAAGAAAAAATACCTTCTTCGTCAGCTTATCGGATTTTCAGTAAACAATGCTTTTGTATTGATGTGTCCAGTTATGCAAACATAAAATAACCATTAACGATGTAAACAAATCTCTAGCGGCATAATATTCTGTAGCCTGCTATGCAGAAGTATTTTTTCACTCTCATAAATTCGAAGAAAAAAGTAACGTCTGCTTACCCGAGCGCTTAATTAGTTTCCAATATGCAAACACGACGTCAGCACGTTTGTTTTATTTTTCTGCCCAATCAAAGCCATTGTTAGAATTTTAGTGAATTGGCGCGCCAGTGAACACTCTCCTATGATTGGTCGATGGCAAATGTATTGTCTGAATTCTTTTAAATGCAACATTACATTACTTTCCAGGATATGGAAGGTAAAATCTGATTGGTCCATAACACAATGAGGTGTGCATATTGGAAACTAATTAAGCGCTCGGGTAAGCAGACGTTACTTTTTTCTTCGAATTTATGACAGTGAAAAAATACATCTGCATAGCAGGCTAAATATTCTGGGGCTAACTAGTGAATGAGACCTCAACTTCTATAAATGCAGAGAGGGGGTCACGTATTCCTGTGCAAGCATCTAAGGGTGGGCCACCTATAACCAGGCTACAGCTAGTTAGTTGATAGAATGTGACCAAGTGCTGAAAAATCGGAAGAATGGAACAATCTAAATTAAACTAGTGTACCAAGTACTTGTAAATTGGGACATGTATTGAAACAATCACTTCCAGGCCAGGTCTTCAATAAAAATCAGGGTCTCAAATAAATGTCCCTGGCGTTTATTTAAAATCACCCTGCTCATACATTGTACAGATACCTAGCATTAATATTCCAGAAAATGTTGTAAGCATATCTTATTGTAAGAAATTATACCTTCCAATTACCTGCACAATTACTTTTTTTAATGATCCCATGTGTACTCAGCCAACCAGCAAACTTGTTGCATACTATACATGTATACCTGACAGTCCTGTGCTATATTTGCTTTTCTGACGTACATGTATTCTGAAAACGAAAGAGTACAACAGTACTGTTAGCAGTGTACTGTTAGCAGTGTTCTATTACTTAATTTAAATTAAGTAATAAGGTAAGTGGGGGTCCTGGAATTATGGGCGAGAACACTTCTAATAAGATGTTAAAATATTCTAACAAGATGTCAAAAAAAAAAAAAAATATGTCTTCGTTATTCGTTGTAATTTGTTGTAATTTGCCGTAGGATAGCACAAAAAGCGAATCTACATATCAACATGTCAAAAAGGGTCGCTTATTGAATTTGTTGGTCATTTGTTGTACTTTGCTGTAGGATAGTACAAAAAACGAATTTACATATCGATATGTAGGTCAAAAAGGGTCGCTTGCACACATGCGAACAGGTGGGAACACCTATTGAACAAATGAGAACACAAGTATATATCGGTAGGAATACATCTATCGAGAGAAGAACCATGCCAGGAAAAAGCGAAATTCCACAATCGGCCTACACGGAGATACGAACAGGCGGGCTAGGATACAGAGAAGCTAGAAGGAGATACAACATTGGGCACAAACGATACAAAAAGATCCAGCAAGGAGAGGAGGGCCCACCTTCTATCGTACCATCCCCACCTCCTATTGTGCCACCACCCATTTCCTTTCGAAAGCTCGTGCAAGACACCAGCGGCGAATTTCTTGAGATTCTCCATAAACTACTACGAGGCCGCCCAGACCTATTTCTATCCCACAAAGAATACAAGCTCTTGGTAGGGGCAAAAGACGCAAAGCAGTACTACACTTTCGTCCATCTACGGGATTTTCCTCACCAGCTCCGCGAGATCTATAGACTACAATACCACTATTTCCTAGCCACCGGATATGTACAAGACGTCCTAGATATGCGAATCCACAAAGTCGGCAGTTCTGGATTTGTATCATTCGAGCGGCTTCTACTACCAGAAAACTACGAGCGGTTTCTACAACCAGGATTCTACGAGCAACAGCCTACGAATTCGCTGGAACCGGATGGCGGTGCACAAGCATCTACAGTCGAGCACCTCGATACTAGTTGCAGATGTGGCTCCAAAGACCATAGAACCCACAGCGAAGTATGCATACTCGAAAGGCAAGTCACCCAAGAGACACCCAGTTCGCAAACCACATGCGATATCGATATCCCAAAGCAGCAAGAGGACCTGGTACAGCTACCAAAAGACATTCTGTACAAAAAAGCAGTGTGGAACATCGAAAACAAAGACGACATGTGTTGCTACTGGTGTATTCGAGTAGCCATGAAATTGAAAGAACTCCAGGAGGCATGCCCGTGCGGCCGAGGAGACGATTGTCTTTGGCAACGGAGATAGACCAACTGCGACGCACAGCAATACCAACAAACCAAAAGCAAAGCAAAGCAACAAACCAAAAAGCAAAGCAACAAACCAAAAGCAAAGCAACAAACCAAAAAAGCAAAACAACAAACCAAAAAGCAAAGCAAAGCAACGAACCAAAAAAGCAACAAACCAAAACCAACAAACCAAAAGCAAAGCAAAGCAACGAACCAAAAGCAACAAACCAAAACCAACAAACCAAAAGCAAAGCAAAGCAACGAACCAAAAAAAAAAAAAAAAAAGAACCAAAGCAAAGCAAAGCAACGAACCAAAAAAAAAAAAAAAAAAAAACGAACCAAAGCCAAAAGCAACAAACCAAAAGCAAAGCAAAGCAACGAACGAATACAAAGCCAACGAACGAATACAAAGCCAACGAACAAAAACAAAGCCAACGAACAAAAACAAAGCCAACGAACAAAAACAAAGCCAACGAACAAAAACAAAGCCAATGAACGAATACAAAGCCAACGAACGAATGCCAAGCCAACGAACGCAAAGCTACGATTATATTGCAAAGCCACGATTCTATTGCAAAGCTACGATTCTATTGCAAAGCTACGATTCTATTGCAAAGCTACGATTCTATTGCAAAGCCACGATTCTATTGCAAAGCTACGATTCTATTGCAAAGCTACGATTCTATTGCGAACCACACCAAACAAGAAGAAGGCTAGACTTGCCACCATATCTATCTGCCAAGACTAGCCAGACGTTGGAATGCTGGATTCTATTCTATTGTGTTCTATTCTATCGTGTTCTATAGCAAAACCAACGAACAAAAGCAAAACCAACGAACAAAAGCAAAACCAACGAACAAAAGCAAAACCAACGAACAAAAGCAAAACCAACGAACAAAAGCAAAGCCAACGAATACAACAACAGCTCCGGCTACAGATATCGTCTCTAGACATTCGTACGTATTGGAGAGACAGCTACAACCATAGCTACATGTTGAAGAAACAGCTACATACATAGATACGGATACTATACAATGCCACACAAAGCAGTTCTTTCGCCAGACCAGATCCAAAGTATTGCTTCGGGAGAGGTTAGTATTCGAGAGGCAACACGACTCTACGGTATAGGACAAGGTAGAGCCTACCGAATCCAGAAAGGTTTGGAAACGCCTCCCACCGCTACAACTATACAAACCGAGACCAAACAGCTTGCCAAACCCCAAAACCAACCACAAGCCGAGCCAATGCAGGATATGGTAGTCCTAGAGCGTATACAGGATCTAGAACGAAAAGTGCACAACCTAGAGGAAAACCAATATGCCGCAAGACAGCAAGTCGATATAGCAGAAGATCCCATCCTAGCATTGGAGGCGGGCCAAACCCCAATCCTACCACAAATCGAGCCAACGCAGGATGTAGCCCAACTACTGGAGTACATACAGGAACTGGAGACAGATCTAGATGTTGCAAATCTGCGAGCCGATATAGCAGAATCGAACCTCAAAGAAGTAGTATGGCCAAGTGTGCTTTTCTGCATCTTTGCTATATCCTACGCAACCATAGAATATCGATTGGCAGAAAATAGCAAGCACACAGGGCCCTACAAATTGGGAGAAAAAAATAGAAAGCACATATGACCTACCAAATTAGAAGAAAAAAAGAGCAAACATATACAGCCCGCCAAATTGGAAGGAAGTAGACCAAACCCACATATACATAGACCACCACCCGACATGGAGTAGGAAATTTCCTATGTAGACCACCACAAACAAAGCAAAAATAGAAAACAAGTAGCATCGCAAAAATAGAAAACAGTAGCATCGCAAAAATAGAAAACAGTAGCACAGCAAAAATAGAAAAAAAATAGCATTGCAAAAATAGAAAACAGTATGGTATGGCGTATAACATGACATGTTAAATAAAAATGACAATTATACAGTCATCTACAAAGTCAATATGTTGAACATATATAATACAAGAAACCGGAATGGTATGGCGTATAACGTGACATGTATCCAAAAATGACAAATATACGGCCATCTACAAAGTCATTAGGTTATGAACCAAGTCGGGTTAAAATTTAAAGCCATTTGTGTTTAGTTTAGATTGAGAGTTAATACTAGACAATGACTTTTTGCAAAATTCCTAACATGCTGTGAAACAGGAAACAGCGTGCACCAAAGACGAACATAGGCCGATTTGAATTTATCATAATAATAACAATTATACAGTCATCTACAAAGTCAATATGTTGAACATATATAATACAAGAAACCGGAATGGTATGGCGTATAACGTGACATGTATCCAAAAATGACAAATATACGGCCATCTACAAAGTCATTAAACTAGGTTATGAACCAAGTCGGGTTAAAATTTAAAGCCATTTGTGTTTAGTTTAGACTGAGCAAAATTCCTAACATGCTGTGAAACAGGAAACAGCGTGCACCAAAGACGAACATAGTCCGATTTGAATTTATCATAATAATTTTGAATGAAACATCTAACTTTGTAACTTCAGAAACAACTGGTAAAGGGCGCTTAATTGTGTAAAGCTATAGTATGACTAAGTGGGGTAATCAAATGAGCTCATTTGGAATTTTAATAACGAGTGGAGAATACGAAAGACTGGCTGTTTAACCCTTCTCGTCAGGGGTCAAAAGTTAAACAGGGTTGTTTAGTGGTCAAAAAATGATAATTTTGACAATGTTAAATTGAAATGAGGGCCGAAATTAAACTGAGGTTGAATTTAGTTACTGAACAACCATATGTTTCAAACCCAAAGGCGCCATGAGTTGACCCTACATATCCGGTCTACGTTGTGTATCCATTCGTTATTGAGATGGCAATGATAAATTAAAAAAAAAAGGTTATGGTGAGCAAAATAATTATCTTACCTGATTATTTGCGTAGAAAGGGGGAGACAAAAAGGCAAGACAACGAACAGACCAGGACCGAAGTATAAAAGACTGCTCACGGACGGTTGCGACGAATGTTTCAGTCCTAAATGGATGCGTTGTTTGTAGGGGCCAATGGGCTCGCTCGTAACAGGATACAAGTGCGGATGTAGGGGTAGGTGACGATAGATGCTAGAAAGGTATGGTAATTAAAAAACCGTGCCTAAGAGGCTCGACCAACATGCGTTTTGAGCAGTATTCAATTTAATAAATAAAGACTCAAAGTCATGATTAATGATATTATCGGCTAAAACGTATCAAGATAAGCGTGATATACAATTTAGTGTTTGAAGTTTTATAGTTATGGCATTGTTTTGATGATTAGAGTCGGCCGTTAAAAGGTTCGGTTTACATGGACTAGTTTAAAATAGCATATTATTAGAGTATTATGTATACATATATTTAAATACTGGTTCATATTAAAGCGTTTAGAGCAGTATGCAGTTCAAAGGGTAAATTATTTTGTAAAAATGGTTAAATTTCTAAGATATAAGGTGCTGAGACTTTAATTGTCAACTAGTTAAAAGGTTTAATTTACATGGACCGGCTTTTCCGATGCTATTCGTTTTCTATTTTTTTGGCGATGCTACTTGTTTTCTATTTTTGCGATGCTACTGTTTTCTATTCTTGCTATGCTACTGTTTTCTTTTTTTTTTTCAATGCTATTTGTTTTCTATTTTTTGCGATGCTACTGTTTTCTATTTTTTGCTATGCTATTTGTTTTCTATTTTTGCAATGCTATTTGTTTTCTATTTTTTTTTGCTGTGCTATTTGTTTTCTATTTTTGCTTTGCTACTTGTTTTCTATTTTTGCAATGCTATTTGTTTTCTATTTTTGCTATGCTACTTGTTTTCTATTTTTGCGATGCTACTTGTTTTCTATTTTTTTTGCGGTGCTACTGTTTTCTATTTTTGCGATGCTATTTGTTTTCTATTTTTGCGATGCTACTGTTTTCTATTTTTGCGATGCTACTGTTTTCTATTCTTGCTATGCTACTGTTTTCTATTTTTGCAATGCTATTTGTGTTCTATTCTTGCGATGCTACTGTTTTCTATTTTTTGCAATGCTATTTGTTTTCTATTTTTGAGATGCTACTTGTTTTCTATTATTTGCGATGCTACTGTTTTCTATTCTTGCTATGCTATTTGTTTTCTATTTTTGCAATGCTATTTGTTTTCTATTTTTGCTATGCTATTTGTTTTCTATTTTTGCTGTGCTACTTGTTTTCTATTTTTGCGATGCTACTTGTTTTCTATTTTTGCTATGCTATTTGTTTTCTATTTTTGCTGTGCTACTTGTTTTCTATTTTTGCGATGCTACTTGTTTTCTATTTTTGCTTTGTTTGTGGTAGTCTACATAGGCAATTTCCTACTCCATGTCGGGTGGTGGTCTATGTATATGTGGGTTTGGTCTACTTCCTTCCAATTTGGCGGGCTGTATATGTTTGCTCTTTTTTTCTTCTAATTTGGTAGGTCATATGTGCTTTCTATTTTTTTTCCCAATTTGTAGGGCCCTGTGTGCTTGCTATTTTCTGCCAATCGATATTCTATGGTTGCGTAGGATATAGCAAAGATGCAGAAAAGCACACTTGGCCATACTACTTCTTTGAGGTTCGATGGTGGAAATTACCTTGGATTGGTCTATTGGTTCAGAATATTTTATCAAGATATTTTACAGAATTAACTTGTTCAATGAACAAACACAACGCAATATCATAAGATTGTAACTAGATGGTTAATTCGAGTCGCTGATGTGTATTTAAGTTGTAATGAGACTTCAAGTTTTCACTTTGCTAGGTCGTAGTTAGAACCTGGGCCACGTGCATATACATTGTTTTTGCATAGTTAGTTCGACCGTGAAATAGTAATTTACTTTTTGTAAGTATTATTAAGGGAACTACTAATCAACATATCTACTTGAAGGTAAATTAGGAATTACTTTGGACCACTCCCGGGGAACCATTACTTTAAACTGTGCAAGGCTTACCGTCATGTTCGAACTGTGTTTAGCGTTTCGATTTCCTCCAAATATACCAGCCCAGAAATAGCCATTTAGGGTCCAAACGACGTCTTGGTGAGTTCTTAGCTTGGTTCCAAAACTCATAAATTAGCTAAGCTGCTGTAAATCCATTGAAGTTGTAGGAAATTAAGACCGCTCAGAAACTGCTTCGCCGGGGAACCGTTGAACTTGAAGTTCGTTCAACAGCCGAAACCCGATATACACGTGCGCATGAGCATGCGTCATAGCGTTGCCGCTGACCGATTTACAGTACTGTAGTTACCAGTCTCTACTCGTGTATCAGGAGAACAACTACGGAATGGATCGATTGATCTTTTCAGTATTTTGTACTATAGTAGTATTTTTGATTTATTAATGCCTAAGCAATTTACATGCATTTGGGATTTAAACGAACAAAATGGGCTCCTGAGTAAATATAACTGAAACAAATTTATTCCACTCTCTAGAGTTATTTTAGTGAAAATAACTCCCTGAAAATAACAGTGTATGTACTAATCCAATATTGAAATGGTAGTTTCACACAACCAATGTAAAGGAAAATTTAATCAAAAACTTAATAATGTAATTTAACCATTTTTAATGATAACATTTTCTCGACCATTTTATAATTGGTAGGTTATGGATATAACCATTTTAGTTGGTTGCTACAACAAGGTTCTATATTGCCATTTTTACCAATTTCATTTTTTACCATTTTTAAATTGGTTAGTATGACCAATATGAAATGGTTATAACCATTTAATTTCGTTATTCCAACCAGTCAGTTTTCACAGTGTATATCAAAGTTAGTTAGCCTATAATGTTCCTTGCCTATTTGTTATTCAGTCTGATCATTACTTAGCAGAGAAGAGGCGCTTATTAGGTGCTGGGCGGTTAATATAGCATTTACAGTATGTAAATAATATATTGATTGTAATTCATTTAAGTCTCTCGGATTGTGAGAACTTAGGAATGAAGGCTTCATGCATGCACTGGTTGGCCGCATGCATGTACTGTAATAGTGCATGCATGCACATGTGATGCATGCCTGCACTTTGTGATTGCATGCATACAGTGTATATGCATGCATGCACATGTATGCATACATATGTAATGCATGCATCCACTTTGTGATTGCATGCATACAGTGTATATGCATGCATGCACATGTGATGCATGCATGCACTTTGTGATTGCATGTATGCAGGGTACATGCATGCATGCACAATACATGCAGGCGCATGCATGCAAATGAGTTGCATGTATGCGTGCATACATGCAAATTTGGGTACATGCATGCCACATACATGCGGCATGCATGCCGCATGCATGCACATTTTGGAAGCTCTGATGGCATTTTTCCATTCTGTGGTCATATATGCTACATCTTTTGCTCTCACCCTCATCTTCTTTAAGGGAACATGGTCATCTAATACAGTATTCAACAGACAATTCCAGTAGTGGTATTGATCATCTAGTGTATCAAATATATCTCCAACATGCCAAGGGGCTGTCGCAAGATCCCTCTTGAGATCATTCATATTTACATTCTTGTAACTTCTAAAGTTAATTGTTTTACTCCTGTATTAAATAGCTTTCAGTCTCATAATTCCGTAAATTAATTTATGATCACTAATTAACCTTTTCAATGTTCTTATTAAGCCCGTTCTCGAATACCAAAAAAATATCAAAGGAGAAGCAAGAGTTGCCTGAATCTAGTATTCCAGCTAGGACTTCATACTCGACGATGAAATGAGATGTAAAAATATTCCAGGGCTGGGAATGAAGGCACAACTTTGGAGTACCCGGCCACTGAAACTTGGGAGTCGTAACTGCTGGCTACATATACTGAAATGTAAACAAATAATATAGCTAGTAAAAGTCCTTAATAAATAAAATTATGAATAATTTTATTCAAGTCCAAAATATATATTTTAATTTGAAGGCTAAAAGCCGGGGTTGGTTTGAATATTTCAGGAGACTGCGGGTGATGAGCGCCGACTGAACTGGAAAACATACATAACTCTTGATTATTGAAGTGGAACACTTATAAAAACTACATTACGTCACCAGTTCTGTATATGTTTCAATTCAATAATAAAGTGTTCTGTAAGTGTTTCAGTTCAATAATAAAGTGTTCTGTATATGTTTGAGTTCACTGAATAATAAAGTGTTCTGTATACGTTCCAGTTCAATAATAAAGTGTTCTGTAAGTGTCCAGTTCAATAACCAGAAGTTCTCTATTGTAGGTTTCCGCAATGAACCGTAGCGGCACGTGATTATGCAAATGTTTGTCACAAACTATCCTATCACGCGCGCTTGTATGATTTTCTCTGATATTCACTGACGAAATTATACTAAATCAATTATTCACTTCAGTCTCAATGACTATTTAACAATTATTCACTGAAGTCGAAGTGACTATTGGTGAATATTTACCAAGACGAAGTCGAGGTAAATATTCACCAATAGTCACTGAGACTGAAGTGAATAATTGTTTTAATATAATTTCATCAGTGAATGTCAGAGAAATTAAAATTAGTCAATAATAGTCTGACTTCCGACCCTTTTATAAGTTTTACAAGAGCGCGTGACAGGATAGTTTTGTGACAAAGATTTGCATAATCACGTGCCCGCTACGATTCATTGCACAAACCGACTTTACGCGAGACTTGCACTTTGCAGGGACGACAAGAATGGATTTTCTAAATAATTAGAAATACCGGGAAAAAAACAGTCCAAATGCACACTAGAATTCAAGTTGAAGCAGCAATCTTCACTTTTGAGACCTCGTACCATGTTACAAAGAGAGGAAATGCAGCAAAAATGAGTAGATATGGGCAAAACTGAAAATATGCCACGGCGAGTGAAAATTGATCGAAAGGAACCGCTTTCATGAATTCACTTCAAAGGACAGATTTCCTGGAAAGTACGAACTAGTTTTGTGGATTATAGCCATCACAAGAATCAAAGACAATGGTAAGTCAAGAGACAAATGATTTCGGTATGAGATAAAGCTTTTAAACAAACAGAGAGCGGCGAAAGAAGAGCATACCAGCAACCGGCTCCCTGAATGAAACTAGAACTTGTTTTTCTATGAAGAACCACGAGGAAAATAACTCAAGTAAGTACATTATTTTTGAGTCGAACCGTTCTCAAATTTGTAGGAAAAGGTCCCGTTGTGTTATTTATTGCTCTAAGTAGACTTTAATTCCTTGTGAAAGTTTGATTATAAATGAAGACATCAGGACCGATTACTCGTAACTGACGTAAGTAAACTTTGTGTGTGAAGGCTTATGGATTTTAAAAAGCTTTACGTTTCGCCATACTTATTTAGTTGCTTCTTTGGTGGGTTTTGGGAAAGCTTTTCTTTCATATTACTGATTTATTTCTTCGTGAGAAACATCGTAAAATATGGGAGCGGCTTTTTTGGTAAATGTTTTGTATCTTATTTTCAACTCCAGGCGCTCTACATGTGAATATAACGACATATGACGTAATGTTCGACCAATCATAGCACGGGAAGCTCTATATTCACTAATGAAATTATACTAATGCTGAATATTTACCTCGAATTCGTTTCGGTAAATATTCACCAATAGTCACTGCGACTATTGGTGAATATTTACCGTGAATAATTGTTAAATATTATACCATCTACACACAATCATCTATAAACTACTACAGTAACCACAAAGTTCAGGCGCGAAGAGCATCCAACGAGGAGTGATTAAGCGACAAAAAGGCGAGGGAACATCTGTGCGCCCCTTGCATGAATCTCACTTCCACTGATGTCCGATTAAACCCTTTTGATTTAAAACCTAAGAAATTTGCTTTTTATAGCAACTTATATAGTCAAATCGGTTTTGTCTAAGTGGGCTGTGATCTATCATTGATCTGTCGCAATTGACGTTGAGTTTGCACGAGTTTCATTACCCGCGAAAGTATGAAGAAGTCAACACCGGTAAAGGTAATCAAAACAGGCTACCTTCGTCGAATCTGTTTGTGTAATCCTCCGGTCCTTGTGAGAGGAATATGACATACTTTTTTTTTTGCTCGATTTAAGAAAACCTTTGCAGAGTGTTTGAATTAAGTGTTAGATTATACCCGTGATAAAGGCTGATAAATGCAAACATGAACCTATATTTAACAAATAAAAGATGGTTCCCCTTGTTATATAACAAAATAATGCACGCTCAAGGTCTTGAAAAACTGCGGATGCACGAGCGGATCGCGAGTGCATTTAGCAGCTTTTCAAGACCTCGAAAGTCCATTATTTTGTTATATAACAAGGAGAATCATATTTTATTTGTTTTATAATATAAACTTAAATGTAGACGAAGGAAATTAAATCTGCTTAAAAGAACCCGCGTAAAATCTAAAAGCAAGCTGACGACAGCGAAAACCCATTTTAAAGTACTTGACGTGTTTACAACATTTTTAGTCGCTGATTCGTTCAATTGTGACAGCTTGACATTGACGATCTGAAAGCTCGTTTCTTATTGGATGAAGTAACCTGCTAAGAAGAGAACATGTCAATCGATAAAAGTGAAAGACAGAAATTGCAATAGCCGGCAAATTAACTGGGTTGTAATATTGTCATCTTGTCAAAACTGTTGCAGGAAACAAATTGCTTTCTTTTTACGATTTCTGGTCAGCACAGGAGAGGTTAATCTGCACATTGTGATAGTGCAAGGCGTTGAAAATGGCTGATGGAAAAGCATTCACAGAGAAAGCGTGAGTGAATTAGCGGCAGTTGAATTGGACACGTGAGTCGGATGATTGCCGACTATTTTCTATAACAACTGCATAGTTGACACTAATTACTGATTCTGTGGTCTGAAGAAGGATGTTTTCTTCACTGATCCCACGGAACAGCATTGTATTAAACCGCTGCTCTGATTGACGTGTTACGTAGCTATTGAGCCTCAATTCGTTGGCATGGCCGCTATACACGAATGATGATATCTTCTGAAATTCTGCCAGTTCTGGGTTCTTTGCAAGTTTTATCGCCCGTTTTTCATTCAGGAACATTCAGGAACCTCTCAAACGAATTTCTACATGAAACCAGAGAAACCACATTGTATTCTTCGCAATTCACTGTTCAGGTTTCAGCATAACTGGCAGGCGTATTACAGTTATCGTCGAGTTCTTGATGAGTCATGTCTTGTTGTTGTGTTGTCACTTTCCACTCGTTTAAAACTAAGGGCTATCTATATGCAAAAGGGGAACGAATTCTATTTTTCGACTTTTGCCGCACTATGTTTGATTTTTGTAGACATTCGCTTTTAAAGAGGCCGTCTCAACCACAGTGCTTAGCGCGCTCACATAGCATAGCGGCTATTTTCGATGCCATCGAAATCCAAAGTTTTATGGCAGTGGTTTTAATCTTCTCTACATCTCTGCCATCCTTCCAGCTATCCTCAACAAATCATACTAGGTTGAACCTTTTTTATTGCTCTTCCTACTGAGCCTCTTATTTAAGTGTTTTAAATTATTTGGTCAAGCAAATTTCAGATGGCCGTAGTTCTCTGATGGATGCCAGTCTCGTTCGTCCTCAACGAAAGGAAACAATTGTCCGTTTGTGTCCACGATTTCCAACTATAACATGGAGAAAGCTTTGTAGTAAGTAAAAAACCGTAAATATTTCTATAGAGTGGTTGTTTTTATTCACACGATTACAGATTGGTTTCTGAAAAGATAATTAGGATAATTATAATGATAACGTAAGTGATCGTCGCGTTGAGAGTGAATTGCGTCTTTCCTCTTGTTTTGGCGGACAGTGTTCAGAAAATTTTTCGTAGTGTTTTCTCAGGCTCCGATCATGTGTGTAGTTGACTGGACAATCCCAGCACTTGAATGACATATCCATCATTCGACAATTTATATTTGATACAAGGGAAGCGTATAATGTTCAGTTATTTTAAAGATAATTTGCACGAAACCAAAGGAGTAAACATACCAAGTGCATCCAACAAATATTTTTTTTAATAACCACGGTACGTAGCTATTGTAGCCTAGCTAATATCACACGTTAAAGCTAGGTAGACAGACTATGCATTCGCTGCACGTTCAACATAATCACAATACAGATCAGTGTTTACCCTCACTTTCTTTTAACGAGTTCTATTATAGTTATAAAAGACAAATAAGTACTTGGATTTTAGTTTTCTTTTATTGAAATAGAGTGTAAACAAAACAAAACATGACATACATACTCGGAAACAACGCTCGACAATCTCATTCTTTTATTGAACTTTTTGTCAAACCAACACAACACTGTATCCATTTAAGAATACATAAATGCCAGAGCAAACTAAATGCATGTCATTGTGAATGTTTTGGAGTAAAGAAAACCCATGAAAACATCGGAACATCCCCTCATTTTTGACTACGATAGAAAATTTTAATTTTATTACCGCGCGGAATCAGACTTTTGGAGACTGGGACGAGGGCCGCACTATTTTGAACAATAATCCTTTGCGCGCGCAGTTCTTCGTACAGCTGGTATAATGTTCCACATAGTTTTGATGGTTGTTGAGTTGGTCTCGTCACAATCAGTGAACACGAAACCAAAACCAAGAAACGAGTTTCGCGCAAAGTATCATGGTAAGTGCTAAATGGTCTTTAATATATATTATAATATAAAATATGGGATCATCGTAAGAACGTGCAATTTGATTGGATGCTCAGCGTGCTTGATTTTGTTATAAATGCACGCTCAAGAAAAAAATCAAGCACGCTGAGCAAAACGTATCGGTGATTCTTTTTCGCAAGTTTGTATAGCTAACGGAGATAATTTCATAGACTGGGAAGAAAGCATGTCCGACTTTGATTTGTTAAGGTGTGTTGAAGAAGAGGAAAACAAAAGTCGCTTCCCCAAATTAAAAGAAAACGATCGGCGAGAGAATTTAGCATCGGCTTCGTACTCTACAAAACGACCACAAAATGGGATGCTAAAACGTTTGAAGTTTAGAAAAGCAATGCCTACATTCTAATACAGTGTTACTCATTGACAGTTCGGTGTCAGGAGTCCACGCTGACGCTGTGTAGTTTCTTTCGTGAAATATTTATTTATTTCCGAGAAAAACGAAAAAATCCCATTGAGCTCCAGACACGATTCCGGGAAGCCCCACAGCGTTGAAAATCGGCCGTGTTCGCTTGATTCGCGTGTCAAAACTATTGAACCGAGAATTATTGTAATACTACCAGCTTATTATATCGCTCCTCCTTGTTCTCTCAGAGGAATTTCATAGGCCTTTGAGTATTTTAAGACTTCGAGGGAAGTCGAGAGCAAAGTACCCTGTTTAGTTATGACAATCGGTAGGTGCTAAAGGATTGTGATTTTAACCATGTGCCACAACTCCAAATTCCATAAGATGACGGATATTAACTATAACTACGAAGGAATAGGTCTTTCAATTTATATAAAGTTTTCTTTTGGCAAATTAATTCGCGCTCCTCAGGAAGTTTCTCAATGTACCTCTCGCGCCATCTTGTGATTGTGTGATAAAGTATACTGATTGACTATTGACTAACTGAGTATATAACAAAGTTTTTGTTTTCCTTGATCTTTAGCAGGTACACCGGCTGGGTACGTATACATAAATAACTTAGGATCATTAGGTTTGATCTTCTTCTGAAGCAGAATGCACAAAAGTGTATATATGCGAGATTACGGTAATGACGAAATTACAACAAGCCAGAGTTGTCCACAAGAAACAACTTTACATACCACCCATTTATAACAAGGAGGAAACGTTGTCCAGCAGACTTGGGGAACCCCCCACCCCCCCCCCCCCCCTTACCCCCCTCCTCCTCCCAAAAAAAAGGAAGAAGAAAGAACAAAAATTATAACAACTGCGCCTATCAAAAACATGGCATGCCATTGCTGTCCTACGATGTCCTCATCGCATTTGATAACCTTGAGGGATCAGATTTTGGGGCGGAACCACTTGTGTCTTGCCTTTCGGATGTGGTAGCCTGGGGCGAATGTATCTCGCTATGTTTCGCTTGTTTTGGAAGAAACCACTTCCGCCGGACCGACAAAACAGAAAAGTATTTTATTATTAGTGTTTAGACCTACATGTAACTGACTCTACTGCTTCTTGATTAGACTATACGAATGGAGTACAGAAGTAATCTGCTGCTTACATACATTATAGCGTGAACAGAACGATATGATAGTGAACTACCCGACCAGTGAGACCCTATGCTGAGAGACTACCTGTGACGATCCTCTTGCCACTAGAGTAGGGAAGGAAAATAACTGATCTAGTGTTTTAGTTTAAGTCTAGAACTGGTCTTATTTATATTTTCATCAGTAGACATTGAATACTAACGAGCAATCGTATTATAAAACCCGTAGTTTGGATATATATACCATGCAACAACTGCCGCTCTACAAGCATCAACAGACTAACATTTATAGAAAGTCCTCAGTACTTTACCAGTGCTGCAAAACTCTAGAACAATGTTTCCGGCCCTATACAAATTTTATCATTAAAACATGTAAGTCCATCGGCGCATACAAGTATTTATTTTATTTTATTTTTATTTATTTATGACATTCGGACACAAGGTCACGGGAGATGAAACAATAGGACTCGAAGTCCCTTACAAGGTTTGTCTCCACGCGAGCACCGGTCAGTGATGGTGGAAAACGTAGCAAAATATATATATATACGAAAAGTGATATAGACAAAGAATGAACGGAAACGATAATGGATAAAGAAGCTACAATACAATCTATTTAATCTATTAGAGCGTAAAACCTAGAACAGCTATAGTTCCAGTGATAAAAGAAAAAACGCAAGCACTTATCAAAGCATAAGAGCAGCAGCTTAACATTTACAGACGGATGATAAGTTAGGACGACGACAAAGCGGACAGATAATGCGCCAGGTTCGAATGTTGTCGACGTCAAAAGTGGATAGAAGTCTGTTGGAGAGTAAAGTTTTAAGACGAGTCTTAAAGGCAGCAGTACATTCTGAAGCACGGACAGTTAGAGGTAGGGAATTCCAAAGAGGACAGATACGCACGAAAAAAGAGTCACGGAACGTAGAAGTACGGGCTGGATGGAGAGATAGATCCAAGCCAGACGAGCCTCTACGAGTACTAGAGCTAGAGAAATGCAGGAACTCGGAGGTGTCAAGCAGAATCTCGCCTTTTGTACAACGGAAGAGAAATAAAAGATCAAGATATTCAAGAAAGAAGGAGAGAGGGAGGAGATTAAGATGAATGAGCCTTGATTTATAATCTAGTTCGAGACCGCGCAAAATGACGCGAGTAGCTCTTCTTTGTACTCGCTCCAAATTACGCAGGAGGTAGATGGATCCAAAAGAACATGGCGACCAGACTTGGCTAGCATAGGTAAGGTGAGAGCGTACAAGTGAAATGTAAAGAGTTTTTTGAATATCATGCGGAACACTAGCACAGCAATTTCTACGAAGGAAACCAAGCATTTTGTTGGCTTTGGATGTTATGGACTGGATGTGATTAGCCCAATGCAGATCCTTAGAAACCTGAACGCCAAGATCACGAGCTGAACTTACAGTGCTCAGAATGACACTGTTTAAGGTGTAGGATCTGGCGGGGCTATTACGCTTACGAGAAATGCGTAAGGTTTCACACTTGGTTGGCTGAAAAGTGAGTTCGTTATCGGAGGCCCACGCTGAGATGGAGTGTAGGTCCTGTTGAAGATGACTTACGTCATTTGAGGAGTTAATAGTCTTGTAACATTTTGTATCGTCGGCAAACATGGCAACACGAGAAAATGAGAGACAGCTAGGAAGGTCATTGATATAGAGAAGAAAGAGAATGGGGCCGAGCACGGAGCCTTGAGGAACGCCAGAACGGACAAATTCCCAAGGACTTGATGTACCGTTAATTATGACACGTTGCCGGCGATAAGACAGGTAGTCAGTGAACCAGTTAAGTAAAGGACCAGTAGGGTCTGCAGGGTCTGCAGCTTGCACAGCAGGTGAGCGTGGCAAACAGTGTCGAAGGCACGAGTAAGATCTAGATAGATCACATCAATTTCAGCACCGCAATCAAGGGATTTACCGATGTCGTGAAGAACAGCAAGAAGTTGCGTAGTACAGGAAAGACCTTTGCGGAAGCTGTGCTGAAGAGAAAACAGACGGTCTAGAGAGAATTGGACAAGTCTGCGAGCAACATATTTTTCAAGGACTTTAGAAAGGATTGGTAGTAAAGAGATTCCACGATAGTTACGGAACAGTACTTTCCTACCCTTCTTAAAGACAGGGGTAAGATCTGCGTCTTTCCATGCAGTGAAGAATTTTCCGGACGTCAGTGAAAGGTTGAAGAGATCGCAGACGGAGGAGAAAATAACGTCTGGGCACTCTACAATTATGCGAGCAGGTAGACCGTCAGAACCAGTATATTTACTAGTATTCAGGCTCTTAAGGTCAGATAGTACATCGTCCGGAGATACAACAATCTCCGATAGAAATGGGAAGCCCGCTGGGTAGGCGGAGTCAGAGTTAACATCTGGTAAAGAACAGAGAGAATGATCAGTAAAGATGGATTGAAAGTGATTGGAAAAGGCCTTAGCTTTCTCCAGGTCAGAGGTAATTTCAGTGTTGTCTTCTAAGAGCATAGTTTCTGGAAAAGAGCTGCCTTTTGATTTGGTCTTGAAAAAAGACCAAAATGGCTTAGGATTAGAGTTGATTTCGGAAGCAATGAAACTTAAGTGAGCCTTACGGCAAGCACGAATCCAATTCTTAACGTTTTGGCGCATCTTTCGAAATTCTTCGTGAACAGCTGGGTCGGAAGAACCGCGAACTTTTTTCTTCCAAAAGGACTTTTTCTTCTTAATCGCGTATGCGAGATCGCAATTTATCCAAGGCGCGCGTCTTAGGTTCTTAATTTTGCGCTTGGGAACAAAGGAACTGACAGCTTCAAAAAGTTTAGTTTGCCAAGTATTTAGACTAGTATACACGTACATCGCATTGTGACAGGGCATTCTTTTTTGGAATTTCCTATGTTTGTTTCACTGATAGTAATTCAGTAGATGACGAAGTCTCGAGAAGTCAAATTGACGAGATCCTTGAAGAAAAAAATAAACGTTTACAAGTCAAAGTTATAAAATACTACTCAATTTTAAGTCTTAAAAAGAACTGTTAACAAGCCTTAAATTGCATACCCTGTCTACCTGAGGTTCTATATAATACCTCTCTAACCAGTCGTTTTGGTGCCTAGAAACCTAACGTACATGGTCGTGGCGTTTTAATATTTAGTGTATGATGGAGAATACTAAAAAAAAAAATCACGGGGAGCAAAGCAGGTTGCGCGCGCTAATGGTGGACAGTTATGGTCTTTTTCAGCTCTCCAATATTTTTACTTTTTCTGCTACAGTTCTTTACTTTTTCTTAATAACTTCAGCTCGTACTTCTACGTCTAAAGGATAGTTTTCTGTATCTCGTGTATTTTGTTAGTGTTTTTCTATATTTTTCATCTTTAATATTCAGCGCTAGTTTTCTATTTCGGTATAGTCGGTATCTTCTAGCTGTTTTACTTATATAATTCCCTTCTCTTCTTCATTAATTGCCCTCTTGATTTATTGTTCCACGATCGTAAGACATAGTACACTGCCTTAAACTCGTTTACATTTCTGTCTTATTTATTATTATTTTTCTCATTCTAGTTTTCCTCCTTTTACTCTCCAGTCATTTTACTTTCATTATACTTGTGCATTTTCGTTCACGTATTACTTTCTATTTCCGTTATTCTCATTCTCATACTACAGTTAGTTCATCCTCACACTACGACACTCAGTTTCCTTCTACTTTTTAAATCATTAATTAGCTTCATTGTTCATTTGTTTTCCATCTCTTTATTATTATTATCGGTTTCATTATATTGCAACGGTTTTTATTGTTATTAACATTCCCTTTTCGTTACATTTTGAATTTTCAAAACATTTTCCATGAGCTCGATCATAACCGTCCTTGTGGCGTGCGCTGTAAATTACAACGGCTAAACTTTGGTTTACTATAACAACGGCAGCAGAGTGACAGCATGATGACCGGAAGTGCTTTATTTTATATTCTTCAAGTAATAAGAAGTTGCGGCAGGATTTAGTTGGTACTTGTGTTAAGGAAAAGGATCTTACGATTTTAGACAAAATCCTACTCTAGGAGAAACATATAATAAATTAACAAGTTCTAGTTTAGCTCACGCTCGACACATCCAAAGTTGAGAGAAAGTGAGAGGACGTTATTTTTGGAAGGGTATGTTTAGAGATTGTGAGACGTGGGTCCAGTCGTGTGTAGATTGTTCAATGAAAAAGAATCCTAAAACAATACGAAATGCACCGATATTACCCATTCCAGTCGAATCAGCATTCGAACGAGTGGCTGTGGATTGTTTAGGACCTTTCCCTGTGACTAATTCAGGAAATAGACAGATAGTCGTCTTCACGGACTACCTAACAAGCTGGCCTGAAGCTTTTCCAGTACCTTCCATAGAAGCAGCCACAATTGCTAGACTTTTAGTAGACGAAATAGTATGTAGACACGGCGCTCCTAGAACATTACTGTCCGATCGAGGTAATAATTTCTTATCGAAACTCATCAAAGAAGTTTGTTTTATGTTAAACACAAAGAAAATCAACACTTCTTCTTACCACCCGCAGACGAACGGGTTAGTGGAACGTTTTAATGGGGTCCTCGCCCACTCTTTATCTATGTACGTAAGTAAAGACCAAAAAGACTGGGACATTTTCATGCCCTCTGTTGTTTTCGGGTATAGGTCATCTCTAAGTGTAGCCACGTGTGAAAGCCCGTTCTATTTACTCTACGGTAGAGAACCTAGGTTACCAATAGATGTCTCTCTTTTGCCTCAAACGAATCTGTCACGCTCCGTAGCGGAACATCGCAAAAGAATTGTACAAAATATTGAAATAGCACATGAGATCGCTAGAACTAATATTCATTTAGCACAACAAGTAATGAAGGAACAACACGACCGCCATGCTCGTACTCCAAATTTTCAAGCGGGTGACCGGGTTTGGGTATTTACGCCTAGCCCTGCACCGAGTTTAACTAAGAAATTACGGCATTTATGGCATGGACCATAACGTATAGTTGAGAAACTTTCCCCAGTTCACTTTGCTCTCCGCACATGTGACAACAGGCGCATTTCTGCTATTATTCACGCCAATAGATTGAAGCCATATTTTGACCCTGGTCAGAGACCGCTATAGGTCCCCGTCGAAACCAACGATTCCGTGCATCACTACCTATGTGAAGATGAATTACCTTTAGATAGTTTTGAAGATGAGCCTGTTATGGACCAACCAACTGTAGAAGCGCGAGAAATACCCAACGAGGTACCCCCCACAGTAAATCAGGCGCAGGCAAATCAGGCCGAAATTCAAGTCGAAGTTTCAACAGATACAAATACCAATCAAACACCAACTGTTGTACAACCAGCGGAACACGACACGACTTCTAACGATATTTTTCAAGCAGAAAAACTCCTTAAGAAAAGAGACAGGAAGGGAAAACCGCAGTATCTTGTAAAATGGTTTGGATACCCACCTAAGGATACTACATGGGAGCCCCTAGAAAATATACTAGATAATAGGCTTATCGAGGAATATGACAATTCCCTTACGCCTGATTAGTAACATCCAACTAACCCTTCACAACCTAAGTAACGTAGTTTTTTTTATTAATTAGGCCGCCAGCCGAGATTGTACCATGTCATACCCAGCCGAAACTCTACATAGAGCACCAATTTAACTCTGCTGATACAGAGATTACTTAATTAAACAACTTAGCCATTTCTTTTCTTTACATGTAAACCTGTAATAACAATGCTACTGCCACTTTTATTAATTAATCCTTTCACGCCTCACTTGCATTTATACTAATGATCATCTAGATTAGCACAGGCAACCCGATTGTTTATTATTGATCCATATTAGTGTTAGTTCGTATTCCTTGACCGCAAGTAACATTTTTTTAAGATACCAAACTCATGTTAAATAACCACTAATGTTAATCAGCTTTCTGATAACACGAGAATTTTAAGTACCACATTCGAAATAAATAAATAATCATTTTGCCAAAAGTTGAACAATGTCATTACAATTCAGCTTTAGAAATGTTTGTTAAAGTCTCTTTTGAAACAAACAAAATGTTTTCGTCAATGTTACGTCTTTTTGAAATTCAAAATACCGTTAATCAAGTTTCTCGTTTTCAAGATAAGGAATTCATTGCATCTAACGATTTTCCTAGGTTCTTACTGTTCGCATTATCTGCGGGATTAAATAAAAAATGCAAACGTGTACCCGTTACTTATAAATCCAGTGACAGAATATGAACATCGCGCTGGTAGACAAATCAATCTGAATATTTTCGTTATGCTATATTTTAGTTATGCTACTAATTTATACAATAGAGTACTTAAACTATTGTTAAAGCTGACGCTCTAACTAGGTGTTATTATGGCACACTTGTCTGTACAACTAATGTACTAAAACTAGTCAAAAATATTGAGTGGCTTGGTTTACCTTGGTCCCCTGGATCCAAGATTGATTCCTCACACAACCACAAGCCAACTACATGTGCAAACTAGAACCACTACTTCATCATGGTAACCGCTATTATTTGGCAACCAAACGCTCCAACTGCGCAATGGAACATTGACTCTGACACCACTAAGTGTATTCTGTGTAAAATACATGTACCATGCAATATGACTATGGCAACAATGGAAATAGGACTTGTACAATGTCCCACTTCCCTTACCGTCACCATGCCAATATTACACGCTACTCAGTCAAGTATGTACTATGGCTTTCAACCTCAGATGACTTGACTTTGAAACCAAACCACAGTAATAACTACATGATGATCAACACCATTATATTGATTTCGTCCGCATGCTATTCTACTGACACAAAGCTGCCTGACGATTGGTGTTAGAAGGAGAAACTTCCTACAATTGAACCAGAAAATATCCAATCATTGCACGAACTCTGTATGGGTTGCAACACGACTTTGGACGATGATGCACCTGCAAACGTTTGAGTGAACACTGAACATTCAGTTAGTAATCATCCCACTAAACCGGAAAGAAACGAAGATTACGATTTACAAGGACAGAGTTTTTTTTTTCAATCCTCCATGAACTATTATTCAGTATTACTATTTCAATATTTAACAATATTACTATTAACCATTTATTCAATTATATTTTATTATTCAACCATGGAATTTAGGATCACGCAAGAACATGAAGGTAATTATTTTTACTTGTACTTCTCTAACCTTACACTTGTTTGTGTTATCCAAAATTTCCATTTTCGGCATTATATTATTCACATTTATGATAAGTATTTTAAATCTCTAATCAACAAAAACAAAACAAAACAAAACAAAGTTCCTACTTTCTTTCTCACGGAGCTCGAATCTGAGAAGGGACGTATGTTAAGGAAAAGGATCTTACGATTTTATACAAAATCCTACTCTAGGAGAAACATATAATAAATTAACAAGTTCTAGTTTAGCTCACGCTCGTCACATCCAAAGTTGAGTTACTTTAATTAAAACGTTCTTTTGTTAATCTCGGTTTGGTCACGAGCCTGTATTTACTAAGGTCGTTTTCGATCCTTTGACAACATTGAATATAACTCATTTTCCAATAACCTGTTTGTTACAGGGAACTAATTAAGTATTGATTATATCTTAAGCTATCGGTACCAAGCGACCCGACAACAAGCCAATAAGATTTGAGTATTCCTAAATACAGTTCCGTACTTTGTCAAGTACCAAATCCATTGAACTTTCCGTCAATGCAGATTAGTCACCAACTTCAAGTTGGATTTATATGGAACATATCTAAAGACTCGTATAATGTTTTACGCTCAAACTATGATATTTGATTTCTAGTTTCACATTTGACATATCTTATTTATGTTGTCGATCGGTTGGAATACCTTCCTTTCAAGGTCAGTTTTGCAATGTTCGGGCCACGACCTATACAATAGGAGTTCATGTAAAGACAGCTGGATTGCTTGAGAATCTGGTCAAGGACATCTGTCTACCACATAGACCAAGATAGCTGAGAACTATTCTGGTCAAGAACATCTGCTTACCACAGGGACCATTGTTTGTAAATGACATAAATACAGAACGAATACTCTTGTAAGTTGCCAGTCATTGAGACCAGTAAATAAAAGTACGTTGAATATCCAACCTTAGTTGTTGTCGCTACAAGCTCTACGAGAATCCCCCTCAGCTCAGGAAAAGACTCCCTGACACTTGAACTGAACCATTTCAATATAGGCCTACCCATGGCATAGTTTCGCCGCGTATTTGCCGTTTGTACCGTCTTGTTGGTTATGTCAAGAGGCTTTCCTAATACTGTATCGACTTATCAGACTTACTAGCACTACTGGAGTTGGCTTTTCGAACCGAGTACAGACCTGGTTGCGTGCGTCATGTTGTACTGTTTGTGAAACACATAACCAAAGGTTTCTTTAAATCAAGAGTGAACCGATACGCTAATTCTACCTCAACATACCAGTTGGCTCGACTCTCCAGAAGCGGAGATCTTCACCCTAATCCTGGGCCAAGTTTGGATAAGTGTACTTGCCCAATTTGTTTAAGAACTATCGCAAGAAACCATCCAGCCATGGATTGCAATTTATGCGGATCAAAATTGCATATTAAGTGCGGGAAGGTTTCTCCCAAGGAGTTTAAGGTTATGCAGTGGAGAGACGAGAGAATGAAGAAAACAGTAGTTTGGACGCATTGGAACTGCCTTTTTGTTCCCTTTCCGACGAGTCATTTATATCTATGTGTGAGGTTGACGGACCGATACAAATAAGAGAGGAGGACTCGACAACCCAAGGATATCTCACAGAGCTAGTAGAAAGATTACAAAGCTCTTCTACAAAGGATTTGAGGGTCGGCTCACTTGAACGTGTGCAGTCTCAGAAACAAAATGGATGAAATTAGATGTCTACAGAGGCTCAGCCAATTCGAACTGCTTGCTATTACAGAAACACACTTAGACAAGGCTATCCCAGATAACGTATTAAATATTGAGGGCATGAAATTTTTGCGACTAGATCGCAAAGGTCGCAAAGGAGGTGGTTGTATTTTGTATTACGCGGATCATTTACGAACAGTTCACCGGAAAGACTTATTTACGGATGGGTTGGAGGCAATATGGCTTCATGTGACTCCCCAGAGGCACTGTGTTATTCTCGGTTATGTACAGACCACCCGATGACATGCGATTTTTTTATCTTATCGCCTGAAAACATCACATATAGTCCTTCTAGGAGATTTAAACTGCGACTTTCCTGCGTCGGTGTTCGCTAAATATCTTAATACAAGAAAACTGAAAGAAGTTTTTGAGGCTTTTAATATGCAAAATGTTATCGAAGACTCCACTAGAATAACTAAAACAACCAGCACTTTGATTGATGTCATTGTCACTACTAGAACTGGGTGTCGTCAACTTGACAGGGACTTATCCTTTGGGAATTTCGGATCACAATTTGATTTATTCTACCTTACGATTAAAAAACAAAAGGCCTCCTCCCAAGATTATAAAAACAAGGGACTATAAGAAAATAGACGAAGATAAGTTTAGATATGATATTCAATCAGCACCGTTTCATATCGCCGCGGTATTCGACGATCCCGATGACGTGTTGTGGGCTTGGGAAACGTTATTTAACGAGATATGCGATGAACACGCTCACTGGAAGGAGGTCAAGGTTAAAAGCTGCGCCCCTTCGTGGTTAAATACTGAGACCCGCTTTAAAATGAACCGTAGATATAAACTATTCAAATTAGCGGTGTCATCTAAGAGCCAGGATCATTGGATTGAATAATACAAGAAGGTTAGGAATGAAGTTACTCGGGATTTGAGGCAAGCCAAAGCCTCGAATTTCTCTATGATGTTCAGGGAAGCTAAAAACTCATCCGCCTACTGGAACTTGGTGAATAAAGCCACAAATCCAAAAACGAAAAAGTGCATAGGTCCTTTGAAAAGGGATGACAGTACGCTAGCCTTAGAGGATGAAGAAAAAGCGTGCATACTAAACTCATTTTTTTTTGCAAACATAGGAGAAGAACTTGCTAATCTATTACCTCCAGCGATAAAGGATCAACGTGCCGCCGACAGAACTTTAGATGTACCCCAATTAACCGATTTTAAGGTAAACGCCAACGTTATTCGACATAAACTTAGAACACTTAAAGTGAAAAAATCATCATGATCAGGACCGGATAATATCCAATCGAAGCTTTTGAGATTGGCGGGAGATGCAATCGCACCAGCGTTGGTAATTTTATACCAATACAGTATCGAGAGGGGTACTGCGTTGAAAGTGGCAAGGGGCGCTCCCATCTTCAAGAGGGAGGATGAAACCGAGAGAGGTAACTACAGACCAGTATCGTTATTAAGTATACCAAGCAAGGTTTTGGAGTACGAGGTCAACGACAGGGTTGTTAATCACGTGTTCAGGAAAAATATGATGGTCTCTGATATGCAATGGGCGTACAGGCCGGGCTATTCAACGGAACTATTGCTGATGAAATTAACGGAAGTGTGGAGGAGAGCTGTGGACTCGGGTAATGCCGTTGCTGTGGCTTTCATCGATTTTAAGAAGGCATTTGACAGTGTTGATCATAAATGATGTGCTCGAGGCGAAATTACATCGGGACTTTGGCGTTAACGAAATGCATAAAGAACTCGCTTCAAGACAGGCGCCAATACACAGTCGTCAACGGAGTTAAGTAAGGTGTATTACCAGTGGCTTTCTGTATTCCTCAGAGTTCGGTCCTAGGTCCGACCTTATTCACCTTATTTACTAACGAACTTCCTTCTTCCGTCACTTCTGGCCAGCTCTACATGTACGCCGACGATACCACGGTTTATAACGCTGACCAGGCGGTTGCTCAGCTAAATGAAGCTCTTCAAGGACTGTAGTCTGGTGCCTCAATAACAGGCTTACGCCACACCCAAACAAGTGCGAGGATATGCTTATTATGCGTTCTAGTTATACTATGGGACCGATTGCACCCGTGAGAATAGGGAACTCTCAAATTAAGTGGGTTAAGAAATCCCGAATATTAGGCATGACGGTTGATAATAACTTAAGTTGGATCACACATACAGTAGAACTGAAAAAGAGTTATGCTAACAAATTAGGGCTACTGAAAAGGTCTAGATTTCTGCCAAAACACGTACTAGAGAAACTCTATTTCTCAGTTATACTGCATTCGGTGAACTATGGCATAGTGTTGTGGGGGAGTTGTTATAATTCGGAAAATATTACATCACTTGAGAAGCTTCATAGTAGAGCCGCAAAAATTATATACAATCTCCCCAGAGACACATCTTCTGCAGATGCTCTGCAGCTTGCCAGTTGGTATTCACTCAGTATTTATCATAAGCGTGTATTGTTTAAGACAATGCACAAGGCATTGAACGCTAAGTTACCAGATTTTTTATGCGATCAGATATTAGTTAAGAGGACTAGCCGTTATAATCTAAGAGTAGCGGATTACCTTGAAATACCACGTTTTAATACTGAGTTCCTTCAACATTCAGTTCAGTATAGTGGATCGGTTTTATGGAATAGTGTTATTTCTAGTGATCAGTCAATAGTATGCAGGACATAAGGATCTTGAGTGTCGTTTAACTAAATTAGCGGTGTTTGAGCAGTTCAAGTTTAACACTACATCTGCCTCTTCTACTAGATTTGAGAGTGATGACTTCATTTACTTATGAGTCCACTCATTAACTAAGGCCTAATATGAATGTATTGTATTTTAGAAAAACATTTTAGCAGCTCTGTAGTACTCTTAGCATCATTATTTTATTAGTAAGTTCAATTTAGTAATTTGAAGTTTGTTTACTTATTACAGTCTTGTAAATAGATGTACAGTTATATTATTCTTAGTAGTAGACACACGACCCCATAAGCCTTGTGCTTTAAGTAATGGTCCAGATAAGAACTGTAGTAGAATCTATTGTTCTGCGGCAATGAGCCTCCCCCACATACGATTTTGCTTGAATATGCCTTAAGTGCTTTAGGAGGTGTCTATAGTCCAAACTACATCTCGAAAATAAAGTATTTTTATGCCATTGGCTCTTTTTTTCTGTGAAAACGCAGAGGAGCCATCATCCAGCCAATCGGATTCAGAGAAAACAAAGGATTTTTCAATCGCAAATTTAAGAACTTTCCCCACACACGATATTCTTCAAAATTAAACCATAGTTAGTTTGATCAAACATAAATTCAAACCACAAAAAATATCGAATGAAAATGTATTATTTCGATGGGTTTCTATTGAATTTATAAGTATCAACCAATGAAATTACGAGAGAATAATAGAAAATTAACACCTTTTAACATTCCTTGCCGTAGACACTACAGTTCTTATCTGGACCATTACTTAATCATAATCGTGTTTAAATAAAGGCAATCTATCTATTCCTAGCCTCCGGCAGCCGATGCTGCGCATCGATCGCGTGACCATTCACATTTCCTTTGATCTTTGGATCTGCCTTTATTTAAACACGATTATTATTAAAGCACAAGGCTTATGAGTAGCACGGAGCCTCTCGAGACCTGTATTCTAATTGCACCCATAATACATACTTCTATTGTTTTTATAGCGGAGTTCCCATACATATAGCATGACAGTGATATTTTAGCGACATGTTTTGAACTACCGACCGACCGACCGACCGCCCGCACGACCGTGCACCAGCGCGCGGAAAACGTGAGGTTTTCGAACTCGATTTTGTATGGCTTTTAACGCCGTCCTGTCCTTAGTTTACATTCAATCCTCCGTTTATGGGATTATGTGATTTTCTAAGTTATCTCAATGATCAGTGTAAATTTTTTGCCGTAATGCGTAAAAAAAAATCAATTTCCAACTTTAATTCCCGTTACATCTTCGCGTACACGCATACGCGTCATGTTCTTTCTATTGTATGCCGTCCCCTTTTCCGTTACATATGCGCGTGCAACTCATCTGCATGTGCATACTTTATCTTCATAATTACGTCTGCACGCACGCATTACATTCCCGTTACATATGCGCGTGCAACTCAACTGGACATGCAGTATTTATTTTCGTAAATTAATTGCCATTACATTATGCGCGTGCATCTCTTTGTATTTAATTAGTGGGAGCTCGGCTCATAGGTTTGCCTATATATATGTATTACTGTACTTTCTAAAGGTTAGGGAGTTTTCTATTGTTGGGTTGGCCAATACTGTCGCTCGTTTCGAGAAGTTCCACCCGACCCTAGCCTCCTCGGCAGGCAACTCCGTTCGGTTCCTTTTTCAGTCACAGGAAGCCCGCGGCCGGTAAAGCTGAGCGCGAGAGTGATTAAGCGACTAATTCGGTTCCAGTCCACTCCCTACTTCAAAACAATACCACAGGAAGCCCAAACCTAAATTGCTAACAAAAAGCGAAAACACTGGTTGTCTGCTTAGGAGGCTAACCCGACCCCAATTACTCCACGTTTATAGTTATTATTTTACAGTTGAGGTGCATGTGAATGTGCTCATGTTGTGGCATGTCATATTTATAGCGGATTTCGTAGGACTTGGCAAGCTACAACAATGACTTACAATGACTTCCCTTTTTTTGTCTTTCTGTTCCAATCAAATCAAAGAGTTACGATATGGTACGTTACTGTACGGTTATGGTAAGGTAACGGATGTGCCATATTATTTTGGCCTATTCATACGAAATCGATCTGCATTATTGTTTTCAATTATGACCATGATATTAGCAAGCAGTCCGTAAACATTCGATTCACTGACCATGTGTCAGTAATAATGTGTCAGTTATATGTAGAGCGCCATGAGATGTAAATATAAATGAGATGTAGATATAAATATAGCCATTATTATTATTAGTGTTGTTGTTGTTATTGTTATTATTATTATTATTGTTGATGAAATAATTATTTATGATAATATGCACTCTGAAGCCCTATTTTAGTAAAAGGGCGTAAGAAATGAAGTGTCAGTTATCCATCACCAGTGCTCACCAAGTTCATATTCTCTGACCTCGAGGAGGGGGGGGGGGGTTATTTAACAAGTCCATCCAGGGTTTCACAATGCTAATCCGTATTATTTCTTGGTGAGGCCGAAAGTTGTCAAATAATCATATTTTTATGCTGCACGAAAATGGCATAAACGGCATAAAAAAGATTTGGTGACAGTGTCCTAGCGGATTTGCCCGGTATTAAATGAAGGGGGTTCTCGGCAGTCGTTTTGAAGACGACCCCTGAATGGTAAGCATGCTGATAAATTAAAGTAGGCCGCTTAAAAAACATAATGATGTTGACTTACACTGTAAAAAATGACTAGTTAAAATAACCTTTAATTTTGGTTGCGACTATTTTAAAGGTTTGTTTTGACCATTTTATAAATGGTCAAAATCACAACTATATATAAAAGTTATAACAACCTTTATTTCAGGTTAATTTCACCTTTTCTTTATTGGTTGTCACAAGTTGTAACTATTTTGATTGGTCGTAACAGTTACAATAGGTTGAAATAACTATTACTTTTGGTTGTAGCTATTAACAATGGTTATACTGACCATTTTACAAACGGTGAGAAACACAAACTATAAACAAGAGTAATAACAACCTTTATTATGGATTAATTTCACCATAGTGTCCAAATAAGTCTAGTGTCATGAGTTGATTCCTATGCCGTAGACGGCTGCAGCGAAACAGAGCGGTACGGAAATTTTCTCGGATGCGGATAACTATTTAAATAGTCTCTACTTTGTGAGGAAGTTAGCCTGAAATTTCTTATGCATTAATACATGAAAAATAATACTATAGTACTAAATAATATTATGAAAATAGTCCGGAAGATCAATCGATCTACTCCGCAGTTGTTTCAGCCGTGTCTCCAGAGACTGGTAACTAACAGTACTGTAAATCGGTCAGCGGCAACGCACATGAGTATATCAGGTTTCGGCTGCGTGGAGGAAGAACTTCAACGGTTTCACGATGGAGCAGCTCAAATATGGCTTTACAGACCAAGCTATAAAGAACTCATCAAGATGTCGTGTGGACCCTAAGTGGCTATTTATGATCTGGTATCCTTGGAGGAAAACGAAACACTAAGACAGTTTGAAGATGATAGACCGGTAAGCTCACAGTACAATCGGCCCATCGATAATTTTTAAAATAATTCCTAATTTACGTACAACTAAGATATGTTGATCAGTAGCTCCCTTAATAATACTCCCAAAAAGTAAATGAGTATATCATGGACGAACTAACTATGCAAAAAACGATGTACGTATGCATGTGGCCCAACTGCTGTGTTTGCTCTCTCACCTTGTTTGACGAGCAGAGTCAAAACATGAAGTCTCATTGCAACTTAAATACACATCGGCGACTCGAATTAACCATCTAGTTACAAGGTTAGGACATTGCGTTGTGTTTGAGTATATTTCTAAGTTAACAAGGACGTTTCTAACTTATAAATAGAAGCGAGTAAATAATGATAAGAATAACACAAAAGCATAGACAGTGAACCTCGTGTCAGCCCAATCCAGAAGTCTTTGCGGGCACCAATATGGTAATCATATGATAATTTCCGGCCCATACTTCCGGTAAGATACTAAAATTAATTGTCAAAATAACAATGTCACGGACAATGGCCACATGCATATAAACTTAATATACATTTTACTACAACTGTCGGTGTCTCAACAATCAAGTGAAAATCACTAACTTGCAAAGCAAAGTAACATTTTAGAACAACAAAATTCAGCATGATCTTTCTATCAGAACCTTTCTATCTCCTACATGTATGTGATATGAATGTTGTTGTTCTTAGATGTTTGTTAATTTTCAAATGGATTCCCAAACTAAACTTTTATTTGAATGGCCATTTTCATGCCAACCCGTTTTACAAATTTGTAAACCAGCCATTGGGCCTTGGTGAATTCATATACAGTACATGTATTTTCGGGGTAGTGCTTTGTCTCTCACCTCTATGGCCCCGGTTTAGATTATCGATTGCGATACCATTTGTGAGTTGAGTTTGTTGGTATTTTGCCCTTGCTCCAAGGTTTTTTGGGGGGTTTCTCCAGTTTTTCTCTCCATAAAAACCAACACGCCAAATATTTATTCCAATTCAATCTGTGATTTAGCCAGGTACTGGCTAAGATCAGCTCCATGGTTGTTCCAAGTCCTGTTACAAATTCATGAACAGGTAAATGTCTAAGACTTCTTTTGTGTAGGCTGGACTGATTGTCTTACATTTGTCTATCGGTTGTTTGTCAGTATTTATTTATTTAGAAAAAGGTTTAACTTCAGGCCATTTCATGACTAAGAAACCAAAGTAATCCTTAGAATTTGTATTTTTGTTTTAATTTCTTAATTAAAATAACATTCAATACTTTTTTTTGTTAGTGGGGCTTCCGATGGCAACACAAACAACTTGAAAATCAAAATCAAAGTATTTATTTCCCAAAATAATGTAAATTAAGTGGCTAGAACACTGCTAACAGTTGTATTATTCCTTTTTTCAGCATATACATGTATATGTGTACAGTTTGGAAAGCACTTACATGTAGCAACAAGATTGCTGGTTGGCTGAGTACACATGGGAGAAGACTACAGATAAGACTTATAAATAAAAAATAGGCTATGTTAGGATAATTACTCATGTTTAAAAAATTCCTCTCCAGCTAAGGTATAATTTCTTAAAATTATGCTTACAATATTTTTTGGAATATTAATGCGAGGTATCTGTATGTCTTGAGCATGATGATTTTAAATAAATGTCCAGGGCATTTACATGTATTTAAGATTTTTATTCGATAAACACATGTGACGAAACTTTTGGCCTGGGCTGAGTAATAACAAGTGAAATCAGTTTCTTGGACAATAAAAAATGTGTTTTGTGTTCATGTTGTTTGATATTTGACACTAACCCGGTTTTTTATTTTGTCAAAAATGTTTGCCTTCTATGCTATTAACAAGTAATCGCATGGGTCCCCATAAAATAATAATTCAAATCGCATGGATCCTCAATAAAATAATTATTAAAGGGAACCTTGGCTGAAAACTGTTTGTTCTCAAGTGTTTGTTTATAGATGCCTAAATACATTGTTGTGTTTGTCTCCAGTAAATTGTACACTAGACGTTATTTTGCACTGATTTTCCTGTCGATAAAATGTCCTGCATGCTGCCATCTTGGATTTTATAATGTCAGTGTTGCTCCTATTGTCAGAAAAAATAGCTCTTTTGTTGTGTAACAATAGAGGCAACACTGTGACGTCATGAGATCCAAGATGGCAGTGCACAGGAAATTAAATGAGTTTTATTGACAGGAAAATAGGTGCATAAATGACATCTAGTGTACAATTTATTGGAGACAAACACAGTGACAGACTTCGGGTAGGCATGTATAACAATCATTTGAGAATAAACTTTGTTTTTCAGCCTAGATTCCCTTTAAGAATTGATTTCACTTGTGTTAACTTAATTAGTCTTTAATTTTACTGTTTCCCAGAGCAAGTGAGGATCACTAATATTTTTTTCAAGTAAATCTTAAAGCACAGTAAAACTACATTTTGTATCAAGTGTTATCCACAAACTTAATTGAACAATAACTTTGATTTGTAGTCAATCTAAAGCTTGAGCTGAATAAGTCAACACATGATAGCTACAATGTATTAGTGTGCTGTGTGAAAATCAATGAGATTGTACAAGTGATTTTTTGCCTGAATACTGAATAGTTAGAAAATACTACTACTTAGTTACAAATTAGAGAGAAAAATAACTGCAACATGTATATTGTGTGTACTGTACAACTCATGTACTTTTGAGGAACTATACTGCCATCAATGTTAATTTTAAAGTAGGCTGCTGCTTTGTTGCATTGCTGTTAGTAGTGTGGTCAAGCTAATGCACCTTAATGGTGCTTATTAGCAAATCGTGCGAGTGACGAGTAATCAAACGCTTGCTGACGGTTGGCCATTGCAAAGACAGGATGCCCTGAAGCCATAACATAAAGAGTTTGATTCTGGTTTGATGAATGCTACATGTATATATGTTGCAGTTAATTTTTGTTTTCAGTTGATATTTTTCTAACTAGTTATTTTGTTCTTATTAAATTAAAGAACTCATTGCTGACGGTTAGGATTTGTTAGGCTTTGAATTAGTTCACAGGATCATTGAAGAAGCATTATATTTATTTGTTGTTTATAACTTAGCCCTAAAAATCCTAAATTAGTGAGCACCTGTTGTTGATGGGTAGGGTTTTTGGTAGGCTTTGGATTAGTTCACATTTTTCTAACTGGTTAATTTTTTAGGTTTATTATCCTTATTACTTGGTGAACCCTAGCCATAGGCCAGTGAAAACTCTTTGTTTACCTGTGAACCCAAAACCACTGTGAGTGACTTGTGTAGCCCTAAAAACCCTAAATTAGTGAGAACCCATTGTAGCCGGTTAGATATGTAGGATTAGGCTTTGAATTAGATCACATGGCAATTGAAGAAGCTTTATATTTGTGTGTTGTTTATTTATATATATAGTGACTTAGCCCTAAAAATCCTAAATTAGTGAGAACCTGTTGTAGATGGTTAAGGCTGGTTCACAGTAGTGATATAACAGTAAGCATAAGCAACATATGCAGACCCGGTAATCACATCTGAGTAGAACAAGCACTGCTAATGACCAGTGCATTCACTGCATCTGCATGTATGTTGCCTGTGCTTATACTTATGTTACTAGTGCGAACCAGCCGTTTGTTTTAGTCTTTAATAGATAACAGGGCCGTCCCTTCATGTAGGACGACACAAATTGCTACCAAATTGTATTGTGTTGCATTGTATTGTGTTGTATACTATTGTATTTTTGGTAAAAATTCGTGTTGTCCTACATAAAGGGATTGCCGATAACATTATTATTATGCTGCCACAAATTATTCATATTCACTGTAAGATTATGACTTGCAAATTATTCATTATATTTTATGTTACAAGTGCAAATTTGATTGTCTTTTTCAGAAAGACTGTTCACAAATTAGTCAACATTCAAATCAGTACAAACTTATATATCTATTCATGCACGTGTATAGGTTGTTAGCTGACAACCTACAAGTTTTTGTGAAATAAAGGAAATTTGAAAAATAAATCAAGCTTTTTTTGTGATCAATGAAAGTATATGTGCATTCTATGTTTTGAAAACGTTATATCAACTTTTAGAAAAGGCTGATGAAACTCTTTTTTTTTGGGTTAAAATAACCATATTATCAACCATTTGAAAAAAGGTTAAATTGGCCAAAGTTAACTAAAAAAATGGGTTCTCTCAGATGCATCCCAAGTACCATTTTAATTAGTCAATTTGACTAAAGAAATGGTTATTTCAACCTATTAAATAAGGTTCTTACCAATTTCGAATAGGTTAAAATAACCAATGGGAAAAAGTCAAAGTAACCAAATCTGAAGGTTACTGTTACTGATAAATAATGGATGAAAACAACCACTAGAGAAATGTCGAACTAACCAAATTTAAAGGTTATAATTACCAAACGAATTGGTTAAATCAAACAAAAATTAATTGGTGAAAATGAATTTAAAAAAGGGTTCTCTCAGATGCATTTAATGACCAATTTTTAAAGGTTATTTCAACTGGTCATTTTTTACAGTGTATGATACAGTGTGAATTGAGCGTATATTAAAGGTTGTTAGCGGAGACAAAGCTGCGTCAGAATAATATCCAAACTTGCCATATAAAATAAAGATATGTTGAACTATTTTCACCGTTACGAACAAACAATATTGCAAAAAAGGAATGCACTGAAATTTAGGCTAAAAACTTGTTGCAAATGTCCATATCCGCGAGGGCTCCTACCTTACCCTTCCTTTCATACACCTGTGCGTCCTTTCATTTACTGTGATAAGCTGTCTCTTGGTAACTCTACTTTGGCCATCCAAAACCATACAGAAAACGATAAAACGGTCTCCGCGTCCCCTACCCCCACTAACAAAAACATTGTAACGCACTCTTGTCTCGGCAATATGCAAATAATCACAACAGTGAATACAGGTTGGCAGCTCTGAAACGGCACTTATTTATCATGGTTCTAGTGGATGCTGCCCGAAGCTTGCAAAGCAATTGATATCATCGACACAAAGAGCACTAGGAAACATGTGTTCATGAGGGACAATCGTTCAATTCAATTTACGACCGTTTGTCTTGTGGCCGGTATTGGTGGGGTGCAACCCATCCCCAGAGATTCAAATAACAAAGACGTGGTCGCCATGTTGGATGAACTAACAAGAGAAGCTAACGAGAAATCCTTTGAAAAAGGGAACCAAGATGGCGGCGATGACGTAACGTGCACCCCAGCAATACGTCAAGAACGGCAAAGAATATGATGAAAGAATATTATCGACCATACAGAATATCATAACCGTTGTTTTCTACAAATGTGACATATATGTAAGGTTTTTTACTTCAACCACAGGCTTTTAATGACGATCCGGCTGTCTCGATTAGCCCACTCGGCTATTACAGGTAACCTGTACCTCCAATGCATGCTTTTTTCCTTATTCTTAGTAATCTCCAAAATGGTACGAATAAACTTGTTGTTGTTGGCTTTGGCTTTGGTCACACAAACACATATGTCTTGATTTTACGTTTTCGGAGTGTTACATTGAGAAAATTCCTGAGGAGCGCGAATTAATTTGCCCAAAGAAAACTTTCTATAACTTGAAAGACCTATTCCTTCGTAGTTAATATCCATCATCTTATGGAATTTGGAGTTGTGACACATGGTTAAAATCACAATCCTTTAGAACCCACCGATTGTCATAACAAAACAGGGTACTTAGCTCTCGACCTGCCTCGAAGTCTTCAAATAATCAAATGTTTATTAAATTCCTCTAGTGAACAAGGACGAGCCATATAATAAGCTGGTAGTATTACAATAATTCTCGGTTCAATAGTTTTGACACGCGAAACGAGCGAACACGGCCGATTTTCAACGCTGTTTGGCCTCCCGGAATCGTGTCTGGAGCCCAATGGATTTTTTTCGTTTTTCTCGGAAATAAATAAATATTTCACGAAGCAAACTACACAGAGTTTGTATTCTGACTAAGGGATACCTATATGCAAAAGAGGAGCGAATTATAATTTTCGACTTTTGCCGCAGATTTTCGATTTTGTTTGATTTTTTAGACATCTGTTTTTAAGAAGAGTATTCATCGTATGCACGTAATATATAACATTATTATATGGCAAGAGCTATTACCGGTAAAAGCGCGCGTTCTGATTGGCTGTTTGGCCGTCGATATTTTCACGTAATGCCTACGGGTATTATGAGATATGTAAATGCCCGGCAAACTTGAATAGCCCTAAAAACAGCTGAACTGTCATAATTTTATAGAAAAACGGAGAGAAAGTGCAAAATGAACAAGGAAGAATATTCTGAAAGTGAAATTTATCACCCTACTGAAATAGAAAACAACGTTATACTCAGTATAAGTTATAGTGAACAAAAACAACATCGCCAACGGCAATGGCCGGTGCAGACTCCTAACAGCCAGCAAGAAATCGAGAGGTTGATAAATAAAGAGAAGCGGTCTGTTAAGAAAATAGCTAGTGACATAAAAACCTTCTGTCGATTCCTGAAGTCGATAAACAAGAAAACAATATTTGCAACCTTACCAGTTTCCTCCAGCTGAACTTCGACCACTTGTTATCCAAGTTCTTTTTCGGACATTCCCAAAGTTAGCGGCGAGTTACTACGACTTTACGAGCCTGGGACACCGGCTTTTTCTTGTTTTCAAATAGTATCGAAAGATTCCTCTTTGATGAAAATCCCCCAAGGCCAGTCAATATCGTTTGGAATAGTTACGTCCATTTCATGATGCAAAGCGAAAATATCTTGCCACAATTCACAAACTGACAAAGCTTTCCCGATACATCTGAGGAAACTAGCCAAACGGGTTTTGCTGGCTGCAAACATTGGCAGTGTCTCAGCATGCCACTTACAGATTTTCCAGCGGATAACCACTGAGCAAGGTACAATTGTTCCAGGTTCGCAAAACAGGTGACGAGTATTGATCGATAAATTATCGATGAAGACTGATTTCAGTTTGACAGATTTTTTCGTCCTTTCGCTCGGATGTTTTCTTTAGAATAACTTGTTCCGTCTGAACTCATCTACAAAAAAAGCAGTGTTGCCTTCTGCAATTAAACTTAGTTCTAATCATACGCATAAATTCTTCAAAATAAAGTTTATTTGAACCTTACACGACTGTGTTCATTTTGTGGTTTGAGTCGTTAAACAAAACTCAAAAGGGCGCGAAAACTACGATCAAGACGCGCGCACGCCAACTGGGTGTAAAATATTAACTTCCGGCTTTATATTTATATTTTTGTTTTCCAACTAAAAAAGTGCCATATAATAAACATCTTACTAACCTCGACCGCTCGGTCTTTACGGGAAATATCAAACATCGGTCTTTTATGTACGGACTCGCTACCGCTCGGTCCGTACTATCAAGACGTCTGTCTGATATTTTTCGGTAGAGACCTCGCTCTTGGTTAATAAGAAGTTATTAATTATCAGGGTAAGTACTACGATGGAAGCAGATTCTTTACATGTACAACTTTGTTGTTCGCAGAACTGAATTTCGTGATCCACGAAAATACTGATTTCGCGCAAAGCATCACGGTAAGCGTTAAAGGGTCTTTAAGAAGTACGAAGGCTACTTCAGAGCACTTCAAGTGAACTTCGGAGTGTTTAAAGGATAGGTATGGACGATCATGGAACATCAGCAGCACACTCGTGTTCGGTACACACAAGAACGTGTGAAGAGGTTCGCTGTCTATCCTGCCATAAGTCCACAGGCGTCGAAGTTATGTAAGAAGCGAAATTGCACGTGCCTTCTTCTAAACCTCCGAGAATAGCTATATCAACAAAGCCAGTTTATAACTGCTCAGAAATCTGCACACCTTCAAGCACGATGACCTTATAGCGGCAACTACCCCAAGAACTCAAATTAAGGTGAGAACATTTTTGATTTTCACCGTTTGCAATATATACCAGCCTTATCAACATAGGTCCGAATTTGAGAAAAAAGGCGACCATTATTATATATTGTTTCCTAAACAAAATCATCCTAGCAATAATCCGTAGTCCTATACGATCATATCCTGATTTTCCAAGGCGATTTTGTGAATACAGTGACTACTCAGCAAATTCGATTATTCATACATTTGGTCTTAAGTCCCCACCGTTAGGTTTTCCCCATCAAAAACTGGCAATGCCCGGGCCGGGCAGGGCAGGCTATCAGAAAATGTTCAACTATTTCTCTCCCTCCTAACACCAAGTGCAGCACTCGCTACCTTTTTTTTAACAGTTTGGGAAGTACAATATTTGTGGGGAGAATGTTGTGTTATTTTGTATTGAACTAATATAAGTTTGAAAGGTTTGAAAGGTATCTGATGGATACAAATTAACCTTAGTTACCTATAACCGCATCTAATGGCCTACGTTCATTTGTCGGGTGTTGAAAAGATTTCTCTAAAATATGTTGTAGGCTGCTTTACATGTGACTGTCAGATTTGACTCACGGATTATGCGTACACATAAGGTGGGAGTTATGGTTAAGCACTCGGTTTTCGGTTAGTACTGGATGTAAGATGAGGTTTGTAAAGGCTATTACAAGAAGTGTGATTAGCCTATTTATTGTTTCATTAATTGTGAAACGGCAGTTTATTTGCCCGTGAATGGTGATTTTTTTAATTTCCGGGACCCGTGAAATGAGAATTGAGTAATTAGTTTACCGTTAATTGTGATTTCTGGCAAATGTGCGAGAATACTGATTGCCTTTCTGATTTGTTTTCAAATAACGCTGATCCCGGAATCGGTGCAGACAACCTCGTTCGCAGTCTATTAGCCTGCGTTGCGGCTAAGGGGATTGGGGCGAGAGAAAATATAGGGGGGAGGGGTTGGGGAGAAGAGGAAGAGAGAGCCTGCCGGCAAGCCATGGTTATTTTGGTATCCACCCACTAATTAAAATGCATAAAATTAGTAAGTCATTCGACCGATTCATCCAATCATCATGCGGCGGAAGTGAAAACAATGTTTAATATCTGTCAAACTCACGCGTGGAATCTCAACTGGAGCGTAAAATTCAAAACAAAAAAATATACGAACTTGGAGAATGTCAGCTGAAACTTGTTAAGACAGCGCCTAAACCCAAACCTGTAAATGTCAACGACTTTTGCAGGATATGTAATGTATGTTTTAAGGTAGTGTTTGGGAATTCAAATATTTCCACGACGAGAATCTGTTCAAGCCTTCAGGAAGCAAAGAGAGCCGAGGATTAATTCTAGCTGGTGCCTGCAAAAGTATTGGTCTTCATATTCCGAAATCTGCTGCTTTATTAGAGCGAGTTTGTAGTTCCTGTGGAAGGAAGATTCGAAATGCAGTAGAGAACTACACCTTTGTTCGACAAAGTTTGCCGCAGGATAAAGATAACTCAGATAAAGAGAACTCGTTGCCGCTGACTAATATAAAGTCGCCACCAAATCAGAAAAGAACAATGCCGACCACAATATCACCGGAACGAAGTTCTGCCAAAAGAAGTGCTAAAATCCATCCCACGCAGCGTTACGAAATCATCAAAGCAGCTCGTATTTTCGGAAGCACAAGCCTGTTCCTGGAACACACCAGTCCATGTTTCAACCGTGTGCGATTCGTCGACGACAATACAAGCAAGACGCTTGTGGGGTTCCGATGCAGGGTACTTCAGCTCATCGCGAATTTCGCTCTCATTACTTCTTCGGCAATTTGTCGTCTAATTAATTGGTTTCTGCTCTTATGACATGCCATGCATGAATGAAAATTAATGATTTCTGTTTTAGCCAATAGCAATACGCGACCTTCTGAGGCCGAGAGTTATCAAGATAACCATGGTTTGCCGGCAGGCTCTCTCTTCCTCTCCTCCCCACCCCCTCCCCCCTCTTTTTTTTCACGACACATTTCCCCTAATCTCCGCTCGCTGCGCTTCGATACTCCAGAGCCGCAACACAGGCTAATTTTCCTCGTGATATAGCCATTTTATAATGCGGGACATTTAATTTTCTGTGAAACGTGATTAGTACCCCCCCCCCCCCCCCCCCCCTTTATCACCCAATAAGATGTGAGGTAATAGTTATAATCGATAACCCAGCAGTTAACTTAACTTACTAAATCATATGATCGGTTCATTTCATGAGGCCTTATATGGAATACAGATATTTCGCATTTTTGTAAGTCAAGTGTTACTTTCCGCTTTAGATTGCGATCTTTAGGTCAAACTACGCGCACCGGAAGAGGAGAATTCTGGATTGCTCAGTCGTTTACTTAGCGCGGTTAGCCCAAAATACAATTTTCGCGTCTGTAGGACTGAGTTGTTGGATGTTTACTACATGCGCTACAGCTGCTAAAGTGTATTTATAGAGGTCAGGGAAGTATATATTGTCCTTGTGGGGGAGAGAGTGTTGAAAGGTACATAAACATTGGTGAACAATTGTGATCGTGAACAAAATATCAATGCCTGGTGGGATGAAATGTATGATAATCATTTTTATTTCTGAGTCCGTCATAGTTGTACAGGACTTATTCTATGTTTCGAGGAATTTATTTATCTTCTTGACTGATGGTTTAACGTATTGCTCGTTTTGACTCAATCCCCAGAGATTCAAATGACAAAGGGCATGGCGGCCATGTTGGTGCCCCAACAAAATAATCTAACGAGGAATCTATTGTTTAAGTGTACCAACATGGCGGCTATGGCGTCTGGTGAAAACCAGCAATGCAAGCGATTGCACCACGCACACACAATGTCAATGATCAAATGATAATTACCATGCAGGTAGACTGGACGTTGTCGAGAAGCTAAGAGGTCAAATAAACCGGATCCACTGATACGTCTTGCATACTTGAAGTGACGGGATTGGTACGCAACATGTCAGGATACTTGTAGTATCAGGAAATATCTCGGTAGGGGATCGGAATGGTTTCTATTGTGTATTTTTTTAGAAAGCACACACCGGGCACAAATGAACGTAAAAAGGCCGGGGTTTCTATATTTTAAAAAGTGTTCGGCGTAGAGGAATGAATTTTGGTAGGTCTATAAGTCAACAAAACATAACCTGATAAGTTAAGCTAATGTAGCCATCATTATGACGTCACAAAGACGTCACTTGTCCATTCCTAATAGGTTTGTTATAATGTTTTATACATCTAAGGGACCGGTCATTATTTAGCGGGGGGGGGGGGGGAGCTGCTGAGTTTGTACTAGAAGCAGCTCTAAAAATACTGACCCTCCCCCTTTGTGTAGCATGAAAATTCTTGACCCTCCCCAAACAAAGTCCGAAATAAGTATGACCCTCCCCTAAAGAAAAAAAGAGATACATAATGTAATTTGTGTGTACACTGTTTATTTCACTTTTCTAGGTTGTATATATTCTCATTGTATGACAGTACTACTACGTAGCTCGATTTAAACCCTAATATTTTAGATTTAAGAGCTCATACTCTTAATCGGTTTTGAAATATTAGACTTTCTTTGGCTCTCATAATAGTAATAACTAGTATACCTAATAGGTAGTGGATGCTGCCGCTCAGTCAAGGAAGTGTTACTGGGTGATAAAAATGCCAAGGTGTTAATAATAATAATATTGCTTTATTTATCGAGGGTAACACTTAATATCAGATAATATACACGTGGCCCTCAATATAAAGAAAATAAATAAATAGATGATTAATAACAGTAACAACTAAGCACTAATAAAGACAGTTTCAAATTACAATAATCATTGGAAGCAGTGAGGTTAACCTGCATAGTATGCGTTCAACTTGAATGAGAATACTATATTACAGCACACTCGTCCAGCCCATCATGGACTATGGATCCACAATTTGGGGAACAACTTCTCAAGCGAATTGGAAAGTTATGGTCCGCCTGCAGAAAAGGGCAGCTCGGATAATTTTAGATGCCCCATGGAATACCCCTTCTTCGACGCTTTTTAAGGACTTGAACGTAATTCCTTTCCCTGAACGTTTAAAACGCCTCAAACTAATGCTGTTGTATAAGACCGTTAATGGTAAAACGCCTGAATACGTCCGAAATAAATTAAAATTGCTGAAAGACACAGTCGCTTAACACAAGGAACGCTGCCCACAACTTTATGCTACCAAACGTAGCAAACCTTTGGCAAGAAAACTTTCAGTTTTAGCACGGCATCTCTATGGAACAAACTACCAACTGAACTAAAACAAGCAGCCTCAAGAGATTCATTCTTGCTTTTGGTGTTAGAAACTGTTTTATTCTTCTGAGGAGGCCAGTCTCTTGGAGATCTTACCCTTAACGTACTCGATGTGGGTGTCCCAAGAAAGACTAGTGTCGAGATAGATCCCAAGTAATTTTGTGTTTGTAACCGATTCAATTGTAGTATTGTCGTTGACGGCTACAAGCAGGCCATTTCGGTTTGCTGCAAATTATAATTGATTTGGTTTTGTTACAGTTGAGTACCATTTTATTCTCACTGGCCCACTTTGTTATTGGCTTCAACTCAGCCGTAAGAGTGGTTGAACCTTCTCTAAGTTTGGACCTGTGGTGTCATCAGCATAGACTTCCACGCTGCTGTTGGAAACGTGAAGTGGAAGGTCGTTGATGAAAACAATTAACAGAAGAGGACCTAGTATTGACCCTTAAGAGATTCCTGAATTCACGGGTAGAGAGGATGACAGCTGTCCCTGAATAGCAACTTTCTGTGTTCTATCGGTAAGGTATGAAGTGAACCAAGCAAGAGTTGACTTCGAGAAACCATAAATTGCCAACTTTTTTAGAATAATATTATGGTCAACAAGATCAAATGCCTTTCTATAATCAATCAGACTCAGTCCAGATATGAGTCCATTGTCCATGTTCATGAGTAGGTCGTCAATTAATTTGATTAAGGCAGTTTCGCACGAGTGAAACAGTCTAAATCCTGATTGGTGTGTGCTGAGAAGATGATACTCTGTGAGGTATGCATATAGACAAGATGAATATAGATGAATATATTTTGTAGTTATTTTTTTGGGCTATCTGGCGACTGAAGCCTGTTTGAGCTGTGGTGTGTTTTCTCAAAAGTTGTCCCGATTTATTTTCATTTTGTTCCGACATATCAACGATTCCCGGTAAATTCCCTAAGCCTACCAATTCCCGACATTTTCTTAAGATTCCCAGCACAAAACTTCTGTTCTCCCCGCCCGGTGAAGTTTAAACACCGGAAATCAACTGTAATGAGATTGTATTTGTAAATGCTAACTGGTGTTTTGGATTATCGAAGGCCATGCCCAATAGAACGGAAACTTATTTGCTGCTCACCATCTTGATAACACGAGAGATGACTGATAGCCATTATCTCCCCCCCCCCAAACTATCAAATTATATATGCTCACACAGAGTTCGATGGCCTACACGACTCCAGTGACTCGTGCATGAGTCGTCAACTTAGCATGCATGATCATCAAGTTACAAAACATTTTGTGGGTTGTACTCGCTGTTTTAGCACTGAAGGAACTTTAGTAAAAATACAAACGAAGATTATCAGAATTAGCCTGAAGTAAAGTGTACGACAAAGCACTCACGGATTTGCGTAAATCGCTCTCCTGTAGATGTGAAGCTGCACGGAATGCGAAGAACATAAACCTGTCAAAGGTTGCCCCTCCCCTCCGAAAAACTGCTCATGACTTTGAGGAAAAAATTCTGACAGACCTGAAACAATTAACGACAGAACTACAAGACATCCGCGTCAAGCTCAATGAATTAAACGATAAGGTTGGATCGCTTTTTAAAGTTTTTTTTTTCTCGAAGAGAAAATCAAGATCAAAGAAACAACATAGGCATCATGCCGAATGTAGGAAGAAGAGGCGAAATACACAGCGTACCACAGCTGAAATATTGGAGAAAATTGGTCTTAGATATGAACTCTTTGTAATGTTGTCGACCTAAATGAAGAAGTTATCGTTAATCGCCAGAAGAGTGAAAACAATGGGCAAATCTTTGTGACAGTGACTGCAGTCTGTTAAGCAGTACTGCAAAATCGCATTCAGATGATGGGGATGATGATCCGAAAGATAGTGAAGAGTTGGAAGAGAATGATAATGATACTAGTGATTCAGTGGGGATGTCAGCAGCAAAAGAAAATATCAACTCTGGTGCAGATTCATCATCTGATGACAATGTGGGCTCCTACTGGGAGAATGGCTCTTGGATATCTTACCTTGAACCATCATCCGAGTAAATCGTTGTAATACAGCCTTTTTAGGTGTGTGATGTGCCAGCTTTTGAATTTTATTAGGATAGGTTATTTTCCAGAACATCTGTCAAACATTACATTTGTAGAATATTGTAACGAATTTATAAAAAAAGAAAAATCTATTTAAAATCTGTTTACAACAGGTTGCCAAAACTCGACATAAGAAGCCGCCTGGCCATTGACGTTTTCATTTTTAAAAACTATGACCCTCCATAAATTGGCGCTCAAAACGTATTTACCCTCCCCACAAACTCAGCAGTCCCCCCCCCCCCTAAATAATGACCGGACCCTAAAAACGTTTTATTATATCTTTCTAAAATCTCTTTTTCATGGGATTGAAGGAATCGAAAACCCGTTCTCGTTTCATTGGGTTAACCAAAAGTTATTAAATTTTAGCAATTTTCCCGCCCAAAAGTGGCGAGAAATAAATAACATAAAACCATTTATGAAAATATCCCTTGTTTTAACTTTTAGAGTTCGAAATGTCGGTGCATGGTATTTTGCACAATAATAAAACTCTTTATTAATAACAACGTGTTCTTTTTAGAATTTTGAGTATAACAGCTTAGAATTGAAGCCTTAAATTTGGTGTACGTTATTATGACGTCATTAATATATTTGGATGTCCTCAGAATATAGCCAGGTCAGAATGTTTTGAATTTTACTCGACGGAATACTATTGTCTAGCACTCATAAGTCATAGTATTTTCTTTAATGATAATTTTATAGTAGGCAGTCTGATTTATGCTTGAAGCCTGACGTCATTGAAAAAGACGTCATTGTAATAATGAATCATCCATAACTTTGGATATATTTATTGTAAAGAGTTCAATTTTTTGCCAAATGAATATATTTGATGAAGGCATTTTGGTCACATAATCTGTTTGCAACGGGTTTTAAAGGTTAGATTTCACAACAACGGCAGAATACATAAACAATTGTCCAAAAAAATTAAGTTTCACTTTGTTACCAATCTGCCAAAATTTCTTCAAATTTAGAGTAGTCGTAAAAAATGGTGTGAATTTTACGTTTTTGTGCACTCAACCTCGGCCTTTTACCGTCTTTTGTGCCCGGCGTGGCAAATGAAACATTAGGGAAACCAAACAGCATATACCAAATCGAACTGTTATAAATTAAATAAACTGTAAGAGCATAATCGTAACAGTAATATTTTTAAATGTTGCGTTTATATATATTAATTATAGTAGTACTATAGTTGTTGTATTTTTGTGTATTTTATATTTAACTGTTAATATTATATTCATTCACATTGAATGTAGTGTTCAACGAAAAGCCCCATACGGAGAGTGTGCATTAAAGTTACTATTACTATTAGTTAATTTTTATCGCTAAAATTCCGGGTTTGATTTTTAAGCGATAATTTCAAGATAAATAATGACGCAATTTAAGTTACTATCTAGATCTATTTCGACCGTTATGTTTTGCGATACTGACCCAATACCAAATTGTATCGCAATTGCTTTTTATGCTTTCAATCTTTGAATTCATATTAAACGAAAGCAAAGTGAAAATTGAGTGAAACATAGTTTCGCCTGATGCTGATTAGAATTATGTTTACATTTCTAAATTTAAAAGACTGTTTAAAACACGAACAGCAGTGTTTTATCAAGTTTAAAAATTCGAGGGCGAAGCCCGCATACAATGAAAGAAAGACGCACATCTCAAGGTAATGATTACTCAATGAACCATTGAACCTTGTATTCACAACGCCATGCAAAATATTCGAGTAATCACCGCCTGCAATTACGAAGATCTCAAGGGAATGAAATGAAGAAATTACCATACTATGTTGTTTGAAGCGGCGTTTCGCAATGCAAGAAGAACCTACACTTGAAGCATTTGGTGTCGTGGTTTACCTCGATAAAGTTCAAGAATTTGAAAGCGATGTGACTGACATGACGGCAGACTCTCAATTTTTGACTCCGGCACAAAATATGTAAGTTTAATTAATGCACGTTTTTATTATTTAACGGCTGTGAGTTTGGTTTAATAATTGGAACTAAACAGTGGCTCGGTAAACAAGTAATGGTAGTTGGATAACTTCATTTAATATTATCTGTGTATCTCGGTAGTCTGCTCATATTAGTAAATTAATTTAGTGCAAACTTTAATATCTATTTCCTATCTTTGGGTCTTTATCAGTGAATTCTTAATTAGGATGAAACTTTATATAAAATTTCATGTTCATTAGTATTCTTTATATAAAACGTTCATCCTAATTAGCAATTCTATGAGAAAGCAAGGTGCTTATCCATTGTCTCAATCATTAACCCCGTTTCTCCCTGGGACAGAATTCAAATCCCTCTGGTATAGAGGAGCATGCACGTGACTGATTTGCTTCATCTGATTGGACAACATGCTCCTTAATTATTCATTAGTTTTTAAGTGTTAATTAGCATATATGAGAGTACAGAGAGCGTGTACACATTATTGTGTATTAATGTTCAAATTTCGTGCATTGTACAAAATCCAAGCATGTGATTGGCTAATGAGCGTGCATTATTGGTGACCACAGCACTCGACCCAGACCCTCTCTTACCTAGGGAAAGGGAGACCTGATACAGTGACTGAGTGAGCATTCGCTTAATAGCCTTAGTACGTGTTTGGACGGCTTACAATCGCCTATTTAACAGTGAAAATGTAGACAATTACTAGAAAGGTAACGACAGGATTGGACGCTGTTTCCTGAGTGACAGAAAATATATATTTTGAGGCGAACATTTGCATAATCGCTCGTTGGAAATGGCTGATTTGCGAGTGCTGGAAGTACAACTCAACAAGTCAACATGTGTCCGAGTGAATAAAAGTTTCTACTACACTCTAGCAGTCTTACTGAAGAAATGGATTTTATTTCTGAGACCTTACTCTGTCAATAAGAGGAGAACGTTAAGCGAGAATTCAGTGGATGGTTCGAAAACCCAGGATTTTTGATTTGGAAAATGTTTGCATCGGAGCCGAGCACATGGAATGAAGCGGGTTTCAAATTCAAGTCAAGATTTCAGTTCACTGCCCCACTGGAATCTGCAGGTTAGTTATTTACGAATGAAAGAAACTACTAAAGAAAGTAAACTATCTAGGAGTTAAGCCGGCTAAATAATTGATATTTGAATACATGGCTCCAAGAGAAAGGTTTTCGAGTTAAATGTACAATCATACTTTTCGCCGGCTCACATTTTATTTTGAGGCAAACATTTGCATAATCGTTCGTTAGAAATGGCTGATTTGCCAACGCTGAAAGTACAACAAGTCAACATGTGTCCGAGAAAACAAAACCTTCTACAACACTCTAGTAGTCTTACTGAAGAAATGGATTTTATTTCCGGGACCTTACTCTGTCAATAAGAGGAGACAATGAAGCGACAATTCAGTGGATGGTTCTAAAACCTAGGATTTTTTTATTTGGAAAACGTTTGCATCAGAGCCGAGAACACGGAGGCCGGTTTCAAGATTTCAATTCACTGGAATCTGCAGGTTAGTTATTTTCGAATGAAAGAAACTATTAAAGAAAGTAGACTATCTAGGAATTAAGCCGGCTAAACTGACTTGATATTTGAATACATGGCTCCAAGAGAAACGTTTTTAAATGTACAATGTACAAATCATACTCGCAAGGCGTCAACTAAACTGACCGAACGCCAAAGTAAATATTCTTTGCAAAGTTTATCTACTTAGTTGGTTATTAAAAGTCCTGCTTTCATTCATTGTCTGTTGAAATGATATTTCTTTATGGAGATATTTACCGTAAAATGATTTAATTCATGCGAAATATTTGACTTCTTTATGAAATATTTATTGACCTCTATGGTATTACAATTAAAATTCACTGCTGACAGTGCACTCAGTTTGAATATTAAAAGGGTTAGAGACTTTATGTTTGTGCTTTATCGGCAAAATACAGTCACTTGCTGACTGTACGATGAACTCAAAATGTCTTCATACTGCATTCGGCCTTCGGCCTCATGCAGTATTCATTATTTTTCGTTAATCGTACAGTCAGCGCGTGCCTGTATTTGTCGATAAAGCACTCACAAGCAGTCTCTAACCCTTACTTAGATTATTAATTCATTGTGTAAACATGTCTTTAGCAGGTGTCTACTTACGATAACGTAGCCTTCAAGTCTCACTGTGTACTCGGCATAGTTCGGTGCAACAAACCATGGATACACATGGCTCTCTTCAGGTTTTTCCTTGAAGGTCGGACTAAACTTCACAATAGAATTGCCTTTAGCTCGGATGAATCTTTTCCACCAACTATAAATAACCCCGTGAGAATCTCTCCATGAATCTGAAATCAAAGTCAAATAACAGATAACTGAGTACAATAAAAGCAGCCATCAACTATCATATGATCATAGCCGCAAGCACAACCTACAAACTTCATTCTGCAGTATTTCATTTTGTTTTAAATATACTGACAAATGCACATCTGAATAAATCAGTTACGATCGCAATGTCCCGACATCCTTTTCGGTATTGGCTTGTCGTTTGTGGCTTGTGATAGGATAACTTTTTTTGAACTAGGTGTATATCCTGTGTGTTTCACCAGGAGCGACAGACTATCTAGAGAGGTGACATAAATTTACATTTCACAAGATAAAAAGGGGGAAAGCTACATACATATGTATATATAACTACACAGGCATACAGGTAACAAACAAACAAACAAATAAACAAACAAAAACACCAATCAAAAGACAAGATTTGGTGTGAGGGAGAAAGTTACCAGATCACTTTCCAGTTTCCTTGGTATCGAGATAGACAACAAAATAGTTCCTTTTTTATCGCAAAATTCGATTGAGAGTTAGAACTATCGTCAGAAATCACGGACATTGCGCCCGCGGCACGTAAGCGGTTTCTACCACAAATGAATCTAAGGCCTACGGCAAACGTCGAACTTAAGTCGTGACGATCCTATTAAAACAATAGGTTCGGTAGAAGATCGACTTAGGGCCGACGTGGCAGCAAACGTCGAACATATGTCGATCTTAATTCACTTGCGCCTAATTAAATCACGGGAACTAACACGTGCCCTGGCGCATTTCACTTTTCGCCCGCGGCTAGTGATAGGGCGAAATACAGCGCTCGGAGATACAGAAGAATGACATTCTACACAGCACTCGGTGCCGTTATAGGAGACGATGGTTACTGCAAGTGGCGTTAGGGTTTAAGAGATACAGAATAATGGCATTCTACACAGCACTCGGTGCCGTTATAGGAGACGAAGGTTGTTACTGCAAGTGGCGTTAGGGTTTAAGAGATACAGAAGAATGGCATTCTACACAGCTCTAGGTGCCGTTATAGGAGATGAAGGTTGTTTCTGCAAGTGGCGTTATTGTCTGTGTTTGTATCGGTTGCGATTCACACATTGAAACATATTTCAACGACATTGTGGATGGTTTGACTTCATAGAAGTAGAAGCGTTTCAAAGCGAGCTATATCACAACATTCGCGATAGCCAATGCTTCTGCCGGCATTCCAGCTAGGCGCGTCTTCAATACTTTCCAATAATGAGCATTTATTATAAAAGGGCATTTCGCATTTAATGCAAATGTATTGTGACCTTAAAGCACGAACTACACATTTCCGCCTGAGCGTCATGCGGCAATGACATCCGATAGGCCGCGATTTCGCCTTCGAAATCGCCATTGTACAGCGCATGCTCACCAGGGGGAATCAGTGTTTGGGAGATGGGGGAGATATTGTTTTCACGGTTTTTGGCACAATCCATACGATTTGCATGATTTATTTATTATTTTTCATAATTTATGAATTTAGTTGGGCGTGTGTCAAGAACGACGTTTGCCGTAAATTCGCAAGAGAGTCGTAATTCCCGACTTGGCTACTCGAACCTCATGCCGGACTCGTACCTATTCCCACTTTAGAAACGAAAATAGTACTGGGGCGGAATTTAGGTTGCAAGTGCTCATGGGATTGTTTGGAGGGACGCCAAGCGGAAAAGATGGAGGAGCCAAGTGAAGTAAATACAAATGTAACTAAATTGTATGCTTTTAGTTTGAGCGAAGATGATATACCCGGAGCCAAACTTCCAAAACCTGCAACCTAATGCAGCTGTGCCATTTTCAAACGCTGGTTGTTGTGTAGAGGCGCAAAAACGACAGGGAAATTGCTCGAGCTACAGCGCCGGTGAGTTTTACTTTCCTGCACTTTATTTATGTAGTTTGGTTTTGCAGGGAAAATATGCGGGTTCCTGCTGAGCTTTCCTCGTATTTTTATTGCGTTTTACTCATTTATTACACTGTTTTCCTTGTAACTTAGAGTAAATGATTACACGAAAAATGGCTTAGACAAGAAGTACTTGCGGGACCCAGATGGCGGAATACACTTGATGAAAAAGAAAGCAGAGGCTGGTATGCTCAGTGAAACTGTACCCAAAGGAACTGAAAAATTTCCCTTGAATGGATATAATACAAATCTTTCAACACTGCCAAAAGTAACATTTGGTACAGTCTGGCGATATATGATTGAAACTGTGTCGAGCAAGAAACATATTGTCACAGCGAAGCCGCTCGTCAAAGGCTTTAACTTTTTCAAGTCGAATCATGTTATATCGATTGTTTATCAGTCCAAGGATGGTAAACACTCTGTTAAAAGTAAAGTTCTGCCAGCCATGAAAAATAACATGGTTTATACCTGCTATATCACATTGTCCTCGCTGGAAACTGTGATAAGGGGACAATGCGCATGTCCAGCTGGTTTAGATGGCAGATGTAACCATGTAGCTGCCACACTGTTCTCTCTTGATAAAGTGTGCAAGAGGAGGGTACAAAACCAGAAACAACTTGATGTTTCTTTCACTTCAGAGCCTTGTAGGTGGAGTGTGCCACCAAAGAGAAAAGGCCCAGTGCAGCCAATATCTCAAATGAAATTTTGTAAGCACGATTATGCCAAGGAAATAAGAGTGCAGAAGCCAAGTTTATCCCAAGAAAGGAAGTTAGGGCGACTCATCAAAGAGAATGGCCTCAGGAAAAACTTGAAAATATGTTGAAACAGCTCAAGGAATTGCAACAGAAGACGGTCAGATAATTAGCTGGTGTTATGTACTGCCATAGGATGGGGGAGAAAATAATCAGGCTGACCAGCCTCAGTGTCCACCAAGCCCTGAAAAGGACAAACCAATATCGCTTGACACATTTTCAACTTCTTTGCCACAGCTTATCTCCTATGAAGGAGCATCCTGTCTCGATTGATGAAATAAAAAGCCGATGTGAGAGAATAAGGAAAAACTGTTTGTCACGCAAGAAGAGGCCAATGAAATTGAAGCAAACACCCAGGAACAATCAGACAACAAGCTCTGGCATTCTCACCGAAAAGTTAGAAGTACAGCTTCTAGATGCTACATAATTGCAGTTTTAAAGCCCTCAACATCACCCACCAAAGCCATAAAAGATATTATGTATAGTTCAGTTAAACCAACCAGACAAATGAAAGAGGGATTTTCATGAGAGCCAGATATAAATAGGGAATACATCGGTAAACGGCACAATTCTGGACACCAGCGATTGACAGTCACTAATTCAGGACTGGTCATAAGCATATCAGAAAGATACCTTGGTGCAAGCCCTGATGGTGTCGTTTACGATCCTTCTGTTTCTGAAACAAATGGCCCTTTAGAAATAAAGTATGTGCAGATTGAAGTTGATGAAATGCTTGATAATTCTTTACTGCGTAAGAGAATTTGCATAAAAAGTGACAGTGGTATCACAGTGAACAGAAAGCACCAGTACTTTTATCAACTACAACAATGCATGTTTGTGACTGAAAGAAACTGGATAGACTTTGTCGTTAAAGGGTCACAATCACCAGATCTCTACATTAGGCGGCTAAAATTTGATCAGTAGTGTTTGGTGGGCTTCCGAGTCTGGCAATCTATCATGTTACAGAGCTGTTTTACCCTTTGGAAATCATGAATGGGGCTTCTGCCACCCCTGGACCCCCTTGGCTATGCCCCTGTGTTGGCAAAGAGAAAGATCTTAACAAAACACATAGTATTTAATATTTGGGACTGGTTATTATTTAAAGAGACTGCATTGGCTAAAACAGATATAGTTGCCTTGAAATATTTCCAACAGACTTCATGGGTACTTAATTTTTGTTATCATTCTGCCAGCAGTGCCACTAATTAGGCATTCTCACAAATGAATATTTTATTTCATATAATTGCATTCTAATATCACACTCAGTGAAGATAATCACATACTGTGTTTGGATGCTTTACTTTTAGGGCTGCTAGTGGGAGCTTCAAAAATGTGCTATTTCAAGGGGAGCTTTAAACAAAATGAACTTCTTTCAGTTTCCCCTCAGCTCCCCCTCCCCCGTACCATAAATATTGAGCAGTCGCAGCAAAAAAAAAACATCAAGATTATCATATTAATTGCATTATATTTGACAAGTCAAGTAAGGTAACTATAATTTATTCTAATGTGAAACCTTTAGGGCATTTGGATATCTTTTTAGTGTATTTATCTTGCTCTTATCTTTTATGATTTTATAGATTATTATGTATTTTACTTAACAAATGAAGCCTTAGCCATGTTTTATACTACTATAAAACACGATTGGCATTTGAGAACATGAGAAATGTTAAAGCATGCACAAGCTGAAGGCGCGTGCTATCAACATTTCTTGAGTGTTCTCAAATGACCAGAGTGTTTTATGATAGTATAAAACATGGATTGAAGGCTTCTTTACCTGTTTTATAATATAGATTTATGCACGCGATGAAAGTAAACCACCAGTTGAAAACAATATAACACGGCAAACCATGTTATATTTTATACTCTGTTAAACATGGCTTTTTAGCTAATCAAAGCACGCGTACTATCGTATCTATATTATAAACTACTTTATAATTTAGGTTATTGTTTTAGGACCCTAATGAAAAGCTCTGTAAGGCGATTCAGCCATGATTAAAACTTATTAATATTAATAAGCTGCAATATCTGCCTTCACAAAGATTTGATTTAAACCATACTTCTAGCAATACTGTCAAAACAGTAATGAAATCAATGGTGGCAGGAAATTTGAGAAAGCACCAATGACTATAAATATATCTGATGCAAAAGGAGCCATTGTTATTGGTATTTTTCTGTCTAAAATATGCCAGTTCTTGATTCGCTCCATAAGCCGTTCAACATGAACACGCAAACTTGCCACAGTTTTGTTTTTGTTGCTTACTTCAGGTGAAAACTGCGACTTTCCCTTCAAGAAAGCTGGTGTTACTAAAGTAACTCCCACTGCAGCCAGTTCATCCTGAACATTAAATCCTTTGTCAGCCATCACTTCATCGCCACCTTGAATGATGTCCGAAAATCCACTCTTGAGAGTTATTTCCTTGTCTGAACTACTTCCAGGAAACAGCTCACTAACAAATACTAGGGCACCACTCGGTCTAATCCCAAGAAGAGACTTCATAGTTGGTCGGCTTTTATGAGCAGGTTGATTGTGCACCTAAGGCTGATGGCTTTTCCATCTCGATTTATGTGCAATCAACAATGATTACTACCTTGGGGAAACAGTTTCTTGAATGATTTGGAGCTGTGTTGTCTAATAATGTCTCTGGAGGGCAGTCTAATTAAAGGTTCAAATTCTAGTCTGAGCAGTTTCAGCCAGGTTCTTACAATCACAGAAACAGTTGACTCTGACACTTTGAACCTGTGTGCCAAGTCTCTCTCAAATAAACCGAGCCTCAGGCGGATGAGGACAAGTGTAAACTCTTGAAAGAGTGATAGTGTTCAGGGTCTACCAATTTGAGAATGTTTGTCCTTGTCAAAATATACCCTTTCATGGTTTCCATAGCTCATGTTTTGAGCAGAGTTTTCAACAAGTTTATAGCGCAACAAAAGATTATTAAAATTACAAAAGCCAGTATATCTTTGTCGCTTGACTTGAACTTTTCAATATCGAAGCGCCAGTTCTCGATTTGATACTTTAGATTTTTTATTTCCTTCCTTGCCGTTACAAGTTAAGTCAATATCGCTGTATTCTCCACTTTGGTATTTTACCCAACTTCTCACTTCATTTTTGCAGCTCGACTTTAAGAGAAGAATTATCCCCTCTGTCATTTTGCAGCTCGACTTTAAGCGAATAATTATCCTCTGACGTTTTGCAACTCGGCTTGAAGCCTCGTAATTTCACGTTTGAATTCTTCCGACTCTGCTTCTTTACTTTGGCCATGGGGTTGGTCAACAAAATTTGAATCTCCTTCATGCTGAACGGCTTTTTTGTTTGTTCGTTTTTTTCCTACACGCAGCTACTTCTTCCTCTGAGTGTCTTTTTAGTTCCCTCCTTTCTGTTTCCTGAACTTTCCATGGAAATATCGTAGGTAAGTGGTTCCTGCTTAATTTCTGACCACCTTCCCAAATTATGTGTCGAACAGATTCGGGTGCTGCTCGACTGAAGCTTTAAACTGTCGTTTTGTAACAGAACCTTGTATTGGCTCCGCAATTTTGAGTCAACAGGAATACGATAAAACTGGATTTCTTCTGTTTTGTTCCTGTGGTTTATAACACAATTTGGAACACAGCAATTGTACTTCGGCATCCGGGGGGGGGGGGGGTACTCCCATATATGGACTATACGGGGATGATCCGCTGTACAGGGTATGGTTTTTTGAGTTTCTGATCTTAGACAGGGTATCCATTTTCACATCGACAGATCTTGAACAGGGTATGGTATTTATCTAGTGCCGTTATTTAGTCTAGTGCTTGCTGAATACTTATTTAGTTATGACACTCATTATACAAGATCACAATAAACACTGACATCCAAGTATAGATAATTTGTTATTTGTCTTATAGAGGGAAAATTTTTAACACTTTGTCTTAAACAGGGTATGGAAATTTGAGTTGTTTTGTCTTAAACAGGGTAAGGGTTTCAGAACCCCAGCGGCACACCCTACCCAACTTTGGATAGAGTACCCCCCCCCCCCCCCCGGGTTCGGCATGCTTCTTCAGAACCTCTACCTGTTTCAAAATGGCTGACGCGTCCCTCCAAACAATCCCATGAGCACTTGCAACCTAAATTACGCCCCAGTCCTATTTTCGTTTCTAAAGTGGGGAATTAAATAGGTCTATCTCAATTGCGGCAAACGTCGTACTATCCATGAGCCTATTTCAAAATTAATAGGTTCGACTGAATTAAGTTCATGGCTAATTCGACGTTTGCCGTAGGCCTAAAATGTCCTGGGATTTTACAAAGATTGTATGGAACGACAACAACAACAACTTTATTACCATACAAAATAAAGTAAAGAGCAGATTCATGTATAAATTGACAGGAATGGGGTAATAGTTACCCAGAATAACAATAATTTAGCTGATCTAGCTGGGTAACGACTTCAGAATTTCGCAAATATATATATATATATATATATTCCCAACTTGCAATTGTCGGAACAGCAGTCCAGTAAACAAGCCAAAAACATCTGATTGTTGCAAATATTTAGATCAAATGCTTGCGTTATCCCTTTTCTTTCCACTTTGCTCTACAACGACGGAAGTCGCCACTCAATCCTTCTTCTGGACGAACAAAAACACGCTAAACCCAAACATTACAAATTCACATCTCTATATCAATGTCCATTACTCCATGTGCAGGACTGGATACAAATAGTAGAGCTGGTTGTCGTTGGTAACATAAAATTATAAACTTACAGCTTTGCGATTTCCCTTTTCCCTTGCCCTGTAAAATCGCTAGAAACCGAAGAAACCGAACTAAACTCTAGCACGATGCCTCATCCCTCATTGTGGTCTCCGGTTCATCAAACGATGAGAATCTCAAGGTGATTTTTACCGTAAAAATTAAAGACCCACATATTTTGTACCAAAATTTACACCAAAAACTCAGCTATATAAGCCTGCAGTTAATTGTGGGATAGCTGTAAAAACGGTAGATTTGGTCAGCAGTTAAACCTGCGAACATTTCACTTCCGGTAAAATTTACGAGCGAAACTGCATGATTTTCATCTCAATCACTATGTTTTTTTCCAAATGTCCGACGTTCTAAATATTTACAACTTTGAAATATTTTAAGTATCACATGAGTATTGGCATTGTCAAAAGCCCCCGGTATGTGAAAAATAAGTGTATTCACAGGGAAAACTGCTGACGTACCGCAGACTCGTCATGACCGGAATAGTTGGCGATGAATCTCTATGGCGAGAACGAAAACACGTGGCTTAAAGGGAACGTCGGTTGAAAAACAATGTTTGGTCTCAAATGTTCCCTATGGATGTCAAAATATGTTGCTGTCCTGTTAATTGTGCACTTGACATCAGTTATAGACCAATTATCCTATCCATAGAACTTATTTGAGCTTCCCGCGATCCGCCATCTTGAATTTTACGACGTCACAAAAGAGCTATTGTTTTCTGAAAAAAGGGGGAACACTGTGACGTCATTAGATCCAATATGGCGGCGCGCAGAAAATGTAAATGAGTTTGATGGACAGGAAAATCGGTCCATAATTGACATCTAGGGTACAATTTACATCATCTTTTATTTAGACATTAATGTTCTTGCTAATGTTCTACTTTTGTAAATGTAAAAAACTATCTGTACGTGTGGATGCAGACCGGTTTAAGCCGTTTTACAGTAAACGGTCAGATGTTTGGGAATTTTAAAATCTCGGTAGAGGTGAGGCAATTTTTTTTATTTATTTATCTTGAGCATTAAGGTAAACGTCCAAGTTTATAGCTTTGTAAACGCCTTTGAATTCGACAGTCACAATCAATCAAACATTCTTGTATATACAATGTGTCTATATAAGCGAACAGATCTGCTTGTAAATCAGTGTAGTCACTACACAAATATAAAATTATAACATGGTCATTAACGTGGATAATATTCTTACAATATCTGGTAGACGTCATCCTTGGGACATTTAACATAGAAACAGCATATTCTCCAGTGAAGAGTTTCGTTTAATTCTAAAATTTAAGAACTTACTTCAGAAATATAAAGCAAATTTTCTGAACAGCGCTCCCTGCATTTACGAAATACTGTACATAGATGTAACTTACGAGAAATGCGTTTCAACTTGTAGATATCTAATGGCAGGCGCAATAAAACATCAACACAATGTTCTTATATGTTCTCATATTCTGATCCCAAGCAGATTTTCAGCCTCAGAAACGTAGAAAATAGCGCTTTTAGAGACTCCGCGTGAATTCGGCTGTCGCAACGTTGGTAAACGATTCTATTTTCTCCTGGATCCGTCACCTACGTGGTATGCATACAATGAAATTCACGCGATATATTGTTTTTTGCCGTCCTTTGTTGTCATTTCATTAATTGAGACTGTTCATGTGGTTTTTATTTCGTATGTTACTGTTTAAAAGATAAAATAGGTAAATACTAAATTTATATCAAGCAACAACTTGTATTTCGTGTCAATGAACTGTGCCGACCGTCTATTAACAAACTAGACGCATGATTATATTTATGAACGTCAACGGAGAATTCCCTCAACATCATAATCATCCTCTTCAAATGACAATTGACGCGATTCGATTCCAGATTGCACGAACATCTGTGTTAGTTTGCTACGACATGCTCACGACATCAAACACTGCGTTACACAATGTAGCCTAATGCTACAATATGACGGGCTGAGAGTGTCAGCTGACATCATCCAAAATCGCGCATTAGAAAACTCGTGATATACATACACATGTTTCTCGTAATATTCTTCCATTAAATTGGCAAATAACAACACATAGATTTGCTGCATTTCAAAAATTTTATACTGTGTTGGGTGTTCAGAGGTTCTCGATAAACGTACTGCAAAGTATATGAAATCGGCAAGAAATTCGTCGTGTTTCTTCGATTATTTTAAACTTCTTTGCCTTTCACTCTGCTACGATCTGAGACGCCAAGTCACATTAAAATTTGTGAGAACAGTTTCGCTAAAACTCTTGCTTTAGCTATAGTTAATTCACTATTTTCACCTAGTGGGCATCTTGGATTCAAAACGAGATAATCCTTTCTTAGTGTCAGGTTAGTCTTGCAGTGAGGGATATTCAAAACGAGGCTAACCTGGAAATCAAAGGATTGCCTCCCTTTGAATCCTAGATGGCCACAATGTGAAAAGGGTGGAATGGTTAGGAAATCCGGCAAACTTCAAAGGGGTAAACAAAGGCGCTGCGATTTATGTTGGAAGGGGGTTAGATCAAAGATTGTGTACGGTCATAGTTCATTAGCGTTTTCTGAACGACTGAATTGGCTGATTGATTAATATATTCCAGTATCTATTGTGTTTTGTGCACGGTCACGGTTGAAAAAAGCGAAGAAAGACATATAACAAAGAAGGTCGCTGGGTTTCATAACCATTCCATTCTATGAACAATGCTTTAGCTTAGTAATTTAAGTAATGGTCCGCGCAAGAGGTAGGCATATGCTATGCATGGAATGTAAAAAGGTGCTAATTGTGGTATTGTTTCAATCTTCCACCTGATTGGCTTAGACATTAAAATCTATCGAAACTAGAAGAAGAATATAATTTTTTCTCATTTTGTAAACAGATTTGAATTGCATCTAGTGACAATACTCATAACTATTAATATGACGAACTTTCAATATGGGGAACATTTTTAAATTGAACGTTTTCATGGTTATTGTTTTGGACTCTTCTGGTTGGACGAAAAGTTTTCACACAAAAGAAATGTACCTTTAAAATGTATTTTTAGTGGATTTAATTTCAGAAATTTATCATTTAAGGGTTTATGAGTTGTCAGTATGAAAAACAGAAAATACTAAAGTGGGGAAAGCAAATTGCATCTGAACAATAGAATTGTGCCTACCTCTTGTGCGGACTGTTACTTAAAGTGGTGGTGATTGATTTGAGTAACCTTTTGAAAGTTCTACAGCTATAATTGTGTTTTTCCAAAATACAGGGTGAAACAAACCGTGTTCTACTTACTTTATTTAATTGATTGTTACGAAGGAAATGTGCAAACAGTACTCGCAGTCATGAAATAGGTAACCCAGTTATTAGCATTCAATTCAGCTTTCTCTTTTCACTTTACGAGAAACTCTATGAAAAATAATATCCCAATTTTACAAACAAATGCCAAATGACGATTTTTCAGAAACCAGAAACAGAAACCAAAATACAATACAATGTCAAAAGCGAGCTTTTCTCTCTTATCTTGGACTCAAAACTTCATTTCACTGGAAGAAAGGTCCCAACAACTAGATCTTTCCATTCGGGTTGGTGAAAGTAAGAGTTACGTTATTGAAAGCTAACAGAATGTTCATCCTGGGGGTCGCCAAATCATGTGTGCCTTGTCACCCACTGAAGACAGAAGACTTAAAACCGTCCACTGTTCCTTGAATGGCTTACATTTGCGACAAGCATTGTCTTGACCTCTGTGGGTTATCCTTTTCGGTTGATGCTGTTTTAGTTCTATTTCAATTAAGCCGCCAAAGTCCAGTTGGAAATGTGTCACTTCCTCCATTTTTATTTTCAATTCTTATAGATAACATGGGGCGTGACGTCATTTCATCCGAATTTCCAAGTACCGCGCGCTCTCATTGGGTTGTTCATACTTTCTATGCATCTGCATTTTCACAAGCAGCTGACGTTCCGAACAGCTGATGTCCCGAGCGCTAGCCCTTCGTCAGTGCATTATTGCCCTGACGAAGGGCTAACGCTCGAAATGTGAGCTGCTACTCGCATCCCTCGGCGGTTAGCAAACCTTAATCGACTTTCAGTTGATTATACCAGTGAATTGAAATATAGACTAAGGCCTACGGCAAGCGTCGAACTAGCCATCAACTTAATTTAGTCGAATCTATTCAATTTTGAAATAGGCTCATGGATAGTACGACGTTTGCCGCAATAGAGATCGACCCTATTCAATAGGTACGAGTCCGGCATTAGGTTCGACTATAGCCAAGTAGAGAATTACGTCTCTGGTGCGACTTGGCGGCCAACGTCGTTCTTTCGCCGAACTAAATTCATAAATTATTTAAAATAATAAATGAACAATGCAAATCATATGGATTGTTCCAAAACCGTGAAAACAACATCTCCGCCATCTCCCAAACACTGATCCCCCTGGTGATCACGCGCTGTACAAAGGCGATTTCGAGGCGAAATGGAGGCACATCGGAATTGATTGCCACATGACGCTTAGCCGAAAATGTGCAGTTCGTTCTTTAATGTCACAAAGTACATATGCCTTAAATGCGAAATTCCCATTTGTAATAAATATTCAGTATTCGAAAGTACTGATGACTTGCCTGGCATAACTGCCGATAGAAGCGTTGGCTGTTGCGATAGAGATTGCAAAAAAAGGCGCGGATCTACAAGTGACTGAAGAGCAGGGTACCGGTGACTATGTATCCGCTAGAAGCACGGCTAATAACGCTACTTGTAGTAACACCCTTCGTCTCCTATACACGGCACTGAGTGCTGTGTAGAACGCCATTCTTCTGTATCTGTTTTGGAGAATCATTTCCAAGGCCCTTCTTAGATTCGACCGAGCGCTGTAGTTCGCCCTATCACTAGCCGCGGGCGAAAAGTGAAATGCGCCAGGGCACGTGTTAGTTCCCGTGATTTAATTAGGCGCAAGTGAATTAAGATCGGCATATGTCCGACGTTTGCTGCCACGTCGTCCCTAAGTCGATCTTCTACCGAAACAATTCTTTAATAGATTCGGCGCGACTTAAAGAATCTCACCCAACCAAGATGCATTGCGAGCTCAAATTCCTCGAACCGCTATTTTCGGGGTCCCCGATAATGGCGCTGGATAGCTTCTTGAAACAAATTATATTCCATCGGTCTCATAGGGACATACCAGAGGATGATTTATAGGGGAAAATGTTCCTTATTTATTAGATTTTGTATTGAGTCGTATATTTCCGAATTTTCACCTGCCAGGGATTCTTCAGTTGCCAAACTATAAGTCTAAGTATTTTCATAATTATTTTACTTACATAATAGTTAGGCTATGGAATAGCCTATCTAACGAATTTCGCATTATTTCTTCACCGATTATTTTCAAGTATGAAATAGATAAACTTGCGTTATCATCAATTGCACATGGGTGTTACCTAGATACATTTTACCCTAGCAAGCGCGATATTTTGAAATACTCTACATGTATTAATATTTATTATTATTTGTTGTTGTTATTGATATCATTATAGTGTTGTTATTAATATTACTAGTATTATCTAATTGTAAATAAGCAAACATTGATTGTATCCTTAGAATTTAATATCAAATTTCCATCCTCTATCTTAATTAGTTTACTGCACGTACACATTGTAAACGAGCTTATGCTCATTAGTGAATACGTGGTTGAATAAACTACTACTACTACTACTTAGAGGTGAAGAGCGGAGCCTTTTGCTAATCTTCATCGTACACGTACAACATTTAAAGCAAATTGCTTTGACTGAAGACTCGAGTACGCGGTACACACGCGATACAGGAAAGATTACAAAACTCCCAGTTTCTTTCTTTAGTCTTGTTTGAGGTTTTCGCTCAATGTACATGGACAACACTGAGATAATTAAAGTAAGTAAAAGTGGAATGTGTTGATACCAAACGAGCGGTTGTAAACTGGAAACCTATTTCTTAAACGTTTCTTATCTACTGATAAATGAACTACTGAAGTCCCTGAAGTACGCCGTTGGGCGCTCAGAAAACTGATTGATTGTTATTTTTTTACCCAGTATATCCAATATATGATTAACGGAAGTCAAGGGGCTTTTAAAATGACACAAACTATAAAATTATACGAATTCGATTCTTCAAATTTGTTTTCAAATTTGCATATCGGCGGGTCATTGAAACTACACGGTACGTGAGCAGAAACAATACAGATCACCCTTGGGCCAAGGCGTTGAGCCGTTTGTAAACAATAATATGTGAGTGGCTGACTATGCTGACGTTTGCCGTACGCGTAGGCCTTAGTATTAGAAACAATACAGGTCACTCTTGGGTCAAGGCGTTGAGCCGTTTGTAAACAATAACATGGGAGTGGCTGACTATGATGACGTTTACCGTACGCGTAGGCGTTAGTATTTATTTTGAGTCAACATGTATGAATGCCAAATTCTTTGCATTAATAAAGGCCCTTAGAAAATCAGTATCGGATAGGATCACGGAACATCGTTTATAATAATAATAACACTTATATAGCGCTTATCCAAACTGTTCTAAGCGCTTTACAATAATTAAAATAGTAACAATCTGAAGTTTAAAAAAGTTATAAAAACCTAACTAATCTAATAAAAGCACAAAATATAATATAGAAAATGAAATAGAAAATAGAAAACTCTTTGCTATACTAATCACTGATAAAAAAATCTAACTTATCTAAAAAATAGACATAACATGTAATATAAAAACATTATAATAAAAATATTCAAGTTACAGGCCCTGCATGAGTTAATTTAAGTTATAAGTAAGTTTAAATAGATAAGTTTTTAACTGAGATTTGAATTTCGAGAGTCACGAACACTTTCTTATGTCTTTGGGCAGTTTGTTCCATAACTGAGGGGCTGTAACAGAAAAGGCACGACTTCCGTATGTTTTTAGATTGTATTTTACTTCTTGTAAGTAAAAAGCATTGGATGATCTTAGGTTTCTGGTAGGCTTGTAGTGATTAATCATTTCCATTATATAATTAGGTGCAAGTCCATTTAGTGCCTTGAAGGTTAAAAGTAGAATCTTGAAGATAATCCGTTGTTCTATTGGTAGCCAGTGCAGTTGAATAAGGACAGGGGTGACATGATCATATTTACGTGTACAGGATATAAGACGTGCAGCCGCATTAAGTACATATTGTAATTTCTGTGTTTGATTCTTTGGTAGTCCGTACAACAGTGAATTACAAGAATCCAACTTGGATGTCCCGAATGCATGCACCAGCTTCTCAGTGGTAACGAGTGATAAGTATTTCCTAATACGAGCGATGTTCCTTAGATGGTAGAAGGCAGATTTACATATGCTCTTAATATGTAAGGACATGGATATCGTTTTATCAAAAAGAACTCCAATATTTCTGGCTGAATCCGAAGGACGTATAACATCAGATCCAATAGTGAGTGAAGAAAATGATGGCTCTGAATGATATTTGGAGCTTAATATAAGAAGTTCAGTTTTACCTGTATTCAGCTTGAGCTTGTTCAGAGTCATCCACTGGAGTATATCCGTTAAGCATTTTTCCACACGCAACTTGATAATGTCTAATTATTGACTATTTTTGTACGGGAAAGATGCATAAATGTGTGTGTCGTTTGGATGCTGTAATCATGTATATATTGGTAATTGAGAACTTTCTTTTTCTTTTTCGAATAAAAATGTATAATTGTTGCTGTTATTTGTAAAAATCGGTTATATTATTTCATACCATACGCATGGAAGGGTTACATGCGACGGTTCGTAAGCTAAAATCGCACGGTGTAGAACAGTAAGTAGAGGACTTAGTATCATTTTATTGTGTACTATATTAGTAAATTAGTCTTACCAAAGGCAAACACATCAATTTTGCAAATTGATAACGACTTGTTGAACCCTGGTAGCCGCACCATCACCGTGTCTGTCTTGAATCGTACCTCACACCGTGCCCTATACTCCCTGCTGCCGGTAACTTGCGTAACCTTGCAAGTAATAGGCGAGCCATTAACAACATCTGATACCTCTATACTCGGCATAAGATGGCTGATAGGGCTACTTGTGTTGTCCTTTCCGAGAAAAACTGACACAGTATGGATGAAAAGAGTTCTTTTGACTTGAAGTTCAAACCAGGGATGTATTTCCTACAAAAGAAAATGAGTATTGAGACTCAATTCCAAACTTTGCTATGATATCATCAACATTACAATCGTTACATTGCTTTATGATTTAATAGTCATCAACGAAAGAATGGATTAGGTAAACAATATACCCTCTTCTACCTTGTTGGTAGAAAAACAGGTTGCCAGGTCTTTGTTTAATGCAGACAGTGGAGAGGAATGAGTAGTTACGCTTGATTGCCGCGTCCTGTTAGAATATTGAACGGGCACTAAAATAAAATTTGTAACAAAAAAGTTTAGTAGAAATACTAACATAGCCATCTCTAATAAATGGATAACTCGTGGATACGTATACAAGAACACCACTAGATATCTACATTTAGATTAATAAATATAGCGAAGAAAGAATATCCATAAAACACATAGGCTCGCAATGGAGAATTCGTGGATACGTATACAAGGTTAAACTTGAAGGGAGCTATCAACCTGCTGATATATTATATTTATCATATAAGTACTGAGATATCTTTATTTGCCAACAAAGTAATCAAATTCGTCTTTACTAGCTTATCTTGATTTTGATTGGCTATACGATGATTTTCACTAGTGAAAAATCATAGTACGACCAATCACAGCGTTGATGCGATATTTTTCACGAGTGAACCAAATCGTATCGCTTTTCCCGCCTTTCCGCTGCTCAGTTGAACCGTTGTAAGCTGAATGAGTTGTTTTCTGTGCCGGACAACATGGCTTCACGATTTGTAGAGATATCGTCTGTGGGAGAATTTATTGAAGGTCAGGAAAATGAAAATACAAGAAGTAAAACCCTGCAGAATGTTGGTTCGATTGAATAATTTCTTTTGTCGAAGAAGGAGACGAGGAAAGTTGAGGAAATAGCTCCACAAGAACTGAATGACTATCTCAGGGAGTTCATCATCGCTGTCCGAAAGAAAGAAAACAACGAGGAATACGAACCAACCTCCCTCCGTTCTCTGTTTGCAAGCTTTGAAAGATATCTTAAAAAGAAAAATTGTGCATTCAGCATCATGACAGAGTTTGAACGAGCTCGAAAAGCTTTACAGTCAAAACAAAAAGACCTCAAGCAAAAAGGAAAAGGAAATAAGCCGAATGCTTCGGTTGCTTGAAGCAAGCTAGATCATGTCAAACTATTGTACCAGAAAAAACTGTTAGGAACATGTAGTGCTGAAGCTTTACTGAACACCGTTTGGTTCAACAATACCGTTCACTTCGGTCTTCGAGGTTGCAAAGAACACAGGGACATGTGTTGGGGAGAGGTAAAACTTCGCGAAACGCCAAATGGATAAGAATATGTAGAATATTTTGAAAGACAGACTAAAACACGAACTGGAGAAAACCCGAGAGATGTCAGAAAAATCACGCCGAAAATGTTTTCTTACAGTGAACGTGAAAAAGATCATGTTGCTGCCTATAAATTTATGCAGAGAAACGGCCGACAGAAATGAACACCGAAGACGCTCCATTTTATCTTGCCATAAATAACTGCAAAAAAAAGACTCCGTTCAAAACCTTGGTTTAAAAAATCTGCTGTCGGAATAAACACACTAAGTTCTCTAATGAAGACGATGGCAGATAAAGTTGGACTAGGCCCTAATGTTAAACATCACAGCGGTCGTAAAACAATGATGCAGGCTTTAACGAACAAGAACATTTTCCTAACGGACATAATTCAACTACAGGACATAAAAACCTACAAAGTGTGAGAAATTATGCTATGGCATTACAAGAACAGCAAATGAGGATGTCACGAATCTTAATTGCTTTGTCTACAGGAAATGTAGATATTTTTAATCCATCTGACGGAGATTATGAGGATCAAGCATCCACTAGTGCACAGTCAACTAATAGCCAAGATGGTCGCCTACAAGACCGGCAATAACCTGAGTATCAGTCCCTCTCCCCCTTCCTTTCCATCACCCATCCCCCCTCCCCCTATGAAAGGAAGGGAAAGAGGGCCTGACACAATTCTTTGCATGGCCGCCTTCCGCCTCTCGCGCCATTTTAAGACAAAAATCCAGATATGTGATTGACGGTTTTGTCTAATTTGTTTGAGTTTTAATTAAAATCCAGACATGTGATTGACGTTTTTATCTAATTTGTTTGACTTTAATTAAAATTTAGAAATATGATTGACGTTTATGTCAATCAAAAGTCATGATCCTGTTTCTTTTGTTTTTCTGACCAATGAAGGAAAACGCCAGAATATGACTTTTTAGCAAGCGGCCAGAAAAAGAATTGTGTCAGGCCTGGTGAAAAGGAAGGGAGAGAGGGACTGATACTCAGGTTAGACCGGCAACGACAACAACAACAGCAGCAAGCGATGGCTTTATTTTCTGGTGCAGTGATTGAAGGAGGACACATTAACATTTCTATAAACACTCTCAATTAATCTCCAACGTTAAAGTGCATACAAGCCCTGGCCATGCAGTTATACGTTAGACAGCTTAGACCTTAAAATATTTTATTTTTTTTAGCAACAAAACTCCCAAATGTAGAATAATTTCCGCGTACGTTCGGGGACTGGGATGAGGATAAAACGTGACGTCATCAATCGCGGGTAAAAAGCGTTGGCTTATTTGCACAATAATTAAATGGATAACCAAGAAAGGTGATAATATCTCGCTAAACGTTTCGGAGAGCTTTATTCGGCAAGCCTTTAATTAATACAATGGCGCATCGAGCGTGTTCTGTTGTTGACGTCAAAACTAGACCCAGTGCCAATTTTGTAAAGCGCCCTCGTGCGCTTGATTTTCGTCCACAGGCAACCAAAGACACGTTTTTGGGGTACTTTGAACGGCCAATACACCATAACAAATAAATCAAACAAACTTTTTATCCCAGAATCCTTTGTCTATGGCCTCTAGTCTCTTCGTAAGAAATATAATTAGCCAGGGCTTATATGCACTTTAGGTAATGATCCGCGCAAGAGGTAGGCATATGTTATGCATGGAATGTAAAAAGTTGCTAATTGTGGTATTGTTTCAATCTTCCACCTCATTGGCTTAGACATTAAAATATATCTAAACTTGAAGAAGAATATTTTTTTTTCTCATTTTGTAAACAGATTTGAATTGCATCTAGTGAAATCTCTCATAACTTTCAATATGACGAACTTTCAATATGGGGAACATTTTTAAATTGAACGTTTCCTTGGTTATTGTTTTGCACTCTTCTGATTGGACAAAATGTTTTCACACAAAAGAACTGTACCTTTAAAATGCATTTTAGTGGATTTAATTTCAGAAATTTATGATTTAAGGGTTGATGAGTTGTCAGTATGAAAAACAGAAAATACTAAAGTGGGGAAGCAAATTGCATCTGAACAATAGAATTATGCCTACCTCTTGCGCGGACTGTTACTTAAGTACATAGTCTGAAGCGAAGCCGTCGGCGAAAAGGTACAAAAGATTGAGAATTCTTGATTCAGATTAAGTTTGCATTGTTTTGTACTGAAAAACACAAAACTCTGATTAAATTATTCAGTGATTTTTTAAGCACAACTTGAATTTCACCTACAATCACTTTTGTAATTTATCAATGCTACAATGGGCACCATTTAAGTACCATCTGAACATAATCGTTTTCGAATTATCTTTGCCTTTGAATTGTACAAAAGTATTCAATTAAACGCCAAGATATTGTTAAAATTGTTAGAATATCCCAGTAATTATATAATAAACAAATAACTTCATGGTTGGTTCGCTTGTACAATTTTTATTCACTCATTGTAAAAATCAAGAACTCACTCGCTCGTTACTCGCTTGTTCGTTCGTGATTTTTACAACTCGTGAATAAAAATCGCACGCGCTCACCAACCATGAAGTAATCTCTATATGATATATGGTATGTGGTATGTGGTATACGGTATACGATATATGATATATGCTTATGTATGTCAGTTTGTGTCGCCTTTGTCGCTGTTAGAGCGCTTTTGCGCTTTTGAAAAGGTAAGAGGTCAAAATGTGTAAACCAATCTCACGAGCGCCGTCGGCCGTCAGCATTTCTAAATCACTTAAAAGAATACTACCTACAATGTAAATACATGTTATACACTGTAGAATAAACTGAACAATAAAATAAGCAAACTGATTTACAATAATAATCATAATACTATTTTATTTGTTATAGCAGGCTGATTATTATGGCAGCTTAAAGCTGATATGGGCCAGCTTTTGATCTTTTTGCAATTTTGGCAAAATTAAAACTGATACACCGATCAACCTCGCTTTCATTATTCAACTCCATGACATAGCAATGGATTTGCATGTATGTATATAGATATACATGCGTCTAATTAATTATTTTGCCAAATTATATAAAACTATTAATCCTAGCTCATTAATAATTCACGAGATAAAACAAAAAAAATGAATGTTTTATCAGTTGCTGATACAGCATGTACGATTTTTGTTGATTGTTTTTTTTGCCTAAGAAGAATGGCCGTTTTTATACTAGAGACATCTAAGTCGTCTGGAGACCGCTTAGACGTCTCAGCCGTCTAGTGTGAAAACGGGAAATAAGACGGACGCAGTTAAATTTATCTTCGTCTGCTAAGTGCGACCGATCGATGCACTTAACAGTCGTCTAAGACGTCTAAGCGGTGTAGTATGAAAACGAGACGCACTAAACTTGGACGCACTTAGCCAGTCAGGGCTTATTGGAAAACGATTTATGAAAGCGGTAACCATTTCTCCACCATCACTTGTTCATCTGGGTTTCCTTCTTGCGATGCGTTTTGGCTTACGGGCACATCACACAAGACAAAAGAGTTTTCGCCAGTTCCATATCCTCCTCCATATTCTCTAGAAGACGTTTTGTTCATTCATTTTTTTTCTCTCAGTTCTCGTCGACTCTGTGAAAAAAAGACTTCCAAAACTTCAGTGATGGCTCCGCCATTATCAGTGACATTCACGATCATTCATTATTTTTTCCCGCCAGTCGTCCGGTAGTATCCAGTCTCTTCCGAGAATAGTACCCAGTTCAGTTCTTTTTAAGAAAATCCTGGTATTTTATGTGTCGCAGCCCAAACTTATGCGTCCCGTTTTTATATCAATCTCACTTAACGGTCAGATGTTTAATGCGTCTAGACGTCTTAGACGTCTGTAGTATAAGGACGGCCAATCGTTTCTTTAAAATGACTTTAAAAGATGCACGCCGGGTCAGCTGTCTCAAGAAAGTGATCATTTAGCTACTGCGGTCAAAACAGCATTGTACAGCGGTAATCCAATAAAACAAGATGGCGAGTTTCACCACGAGTCAAGTACTAGAGGAAGTTTGTTCGGTGACGGTTCGACAGACTCGAATGTGCCGAACCTTACATATAATTATTTAGATACACCAACATATAGAAGACTTCCGTGCTATACAATTCATAAGGGAGAGAATTTCCTGTCCGATCATATTTCGTTCTGCGGTTCAAATCAATTCATTCGGTTTAAAAAGCTAAAGCCGTTTCGAATAAAATAAGTTGTTCAAAAGAGCGTTGTTTAAAATATGACTTACTCGTATCCGAAGAAAAAATCCAATCATTATAAATAGCGAAAGAGCACAGTCGCAAATAAGCTTTCTAGTTCTGGCATAAAATATAATATCAACAACATCACATCGCTTGTACATTACTGTTGTGATCGTACCTTCAACTTCAATCGGCGGACATTTCGTTGTTGATGTTTTATTTATGTCCAGACTCTTGTTTTTTTCCTTGGCCAGCTAGGCGAACTGCTGCTTCACCCTTTGCCCCCATAAACTTCCCAACAGCGAAGCGGTTGTAATTTCTCTGGGGCATCGTAAAGTCGCGTATTTGCCGGCAAGTATCAAAATACAAGACTTAGTACGTATGGAAAATCGAAGATTTTCTTTAAAATAAAAACGATTTCACACAAAAAAAAAACATATGATTCTTACCGAAGGATTGAAGACTGATCCAGGAGTCATACTTTCAGGTCTGTGTTCGCGAATCCGGAAAATCCTATTGAAGCTTAAGCTAGCCATTTTTCGACAGAGTCAACAGTCTGCCATTATGCCAACAACACGATTTATTCTCTAAAATTTACGTTTTTCTTTTCCCCCTTAAGATTGGTACCAAAAGAAAGCTTGTTTTATTCGCTTTCAAAGTAATCTCGTGTTCTTATTTCGTGGCCTATCCCAGGGTACATAGGGAGCCGTTTATAATACTATGATAGACTCGTTCCCAGTCCTTGATAAATAATTCTCCGTCGAGCCGCCATTTTTGGCTTCAGTCTAATGTCGGGAAATGCGAGACAGTGCGCTGACCCGGCGTAATGTCACACATTCACGCGTTGTATAAGCCGTAGATGCATCTATTATGTTACCTTTTGGACTGCATCGAATAATTTCATGCTAAACGCAGCACAGTATATTATCAATCTGGAATATTTGAGCCGACGGAAATATTGAAATGGCCGCTACGTTTTCCAATAAAATTATTCTATCTATCTATCTATCTATTTATCTATCTATCTAACTATATCTATCTATCTCTCTATCTGTATCTCTCTCTCAATGAGAAATCAATTTAACTACTGACAAATGTAAACAGTAACTTTACATACAATTCATATTCAAAGTGCAATTCAGACAGGTGATTGGTAAAAAGGATCACATGTTGTATGATAACGAACCATCACAGTTTCTTGAGTATAGACCCACGGAATTGAATTTAAGACTGAACACTGAATTTCTAACGGGACCTGAAACAACCATAACAGGCTGATCAAAGCCAGGACCCGGCTAATTCACAGATATAATTGGAATTTAGCGTGTTGGTTTTTGTGGAGGGAGGAAAACCGGAGAACCCGGAGAAAAACCCTCAGAGCAAGTGCGAGATACCAACAACTCAACGCACATATGGCGCCACGTCCGGGGATCGAACCTGGGTCACAGAGGTGAAAGGTGAAGCCACCCCGGCTCACCTAACCCGGCTCACCTAACCCGGCTCACCTAACCCGGGTATGTGCAACGTCGACCTCAGAACAATTCAATTCAGTTTATTTTACACTTATCGATAGAGCAAGTTACAATGTGAGAAAAGAACTGAAGTTACATATAAGTGTGCAGAGACCAAAGTAGCAGAATAAGGGCAATGCTTTTACAAATTATGTGAAATTAAGTTTTAAATAATAATAAAAAGTCAAATCAAGGCAAGTACATACTACTAAGTATATTAAGCTTAAATAAGGTTAAGGGGACATTACAATGTTTTATGATTATTTTATAAAGGAATTATATGCTTGCTTCAACAACAATTTTTTTTTTATATTAAGGTTACCGGATACCTTCAGGGTGCGTTTCCAGTCTAAATTATATAGCGCCTCGAGGAAACATCGTAGATAAATCATCCATGTATCATTTTAAAGCTAATACAATTGGCTACAAGAATACATAAAACGTTTTGAGTTCTCGAATTTTCCGCCATCCCGTTTCTCTGATCTAGTGAGATGGCTTTCAGAAGCTCCGACTCCGAATATATTTTAAAGTTTTAAAAACTGTTTGCTTTGTCGCATTTCAGAGGAATAGTATTACAAAACGATGTCGGGGAATTTCAAAATTCGATTTAGTTCAAAAGTTATCAAGCTCTCCGTGAAAAGGTGAAAAATAATCCGAGAAGATATGCGGGGAACGCAGTCAAGAGCTCTCTTTTTAAAATTTTTCAATTCTCCAACAATGTTTTGCGGCTGAGATATCAATTGACATTTTGTGAAAATATCAAACAAATCGAATAAATTGCTCTTGAGGGTGAACTTTTTTAAAACTCCATTTTGGTTGAAAATCGAAAGCGTAGAAAATAGCACTTCAAAAATCTAGCCGGCTGTCGTGCGTGAATGTGAAGCCCCGCCTCTCCAACGATTAGCGAGCTCTTGGCCAATCATATCTCAATGATATCTCATCACAGTTGAACTATCTGTCAAGATTTCCCGCCAATGTTAATTTCCGATGAAAGCTACGCGCCGCATCCAGAAAATGTTAATATAACCGGTTGTTCTAGTTTTCTTGTGTGACTTGAAAAATGGGAAAGACAAAAATACCTTGAGGGACAAAGCCAAGGTGAACACCTACAGAGGCTTTGAATGTCTAGTAGTTAGTAGAGGAGACAGCTATTTGCAGGCGGCTAAAACAGCACGGCAATAGCCTGAATAGCGAGATCGTGGGATCGTGGTGTTGGTTTCAAGCGATACTTTCAGAGTCACCGTCATACTTCTAAGCTTTCTTGGAAACAAATATTCTCTCGGCTGGCTGTCATCAATTCTTCTTTATGTTCAGATGTGGACCACTCGGCACTCTGTCTGAAAGTGAAAATACGAACCCGGATTTTGCGAGGACTCCTATATGGCTTTGTAGTCGTATGCATTGTTAGGCCTTGTTTTGCTTTGCTTTTATCTTTGTTTTCCAAGCTAAGGGCATCCTGCTTGCTTTTCTGAAGGCACAAGGCCAACAACCGATGGAGTTATGGAATCATGTGTGGAAAAACGTTTCTCAATAAACGTAAACATTGGTATATGAAATAGATTTAATATTATATGCGCAAGCTTTCCCAACACCGCGAGTGAGCACACGTCATGTGTTTATTTATCTGCTGTCAATCAAACGGAACCTTTTACTTCCGGTTACAAACTTCCTTTTGGTATTTCTCCGTCAACATTAATATTTTTTGAACGCCGTTTTTGGTATATGAGACACTACTACTAAAACTACATTTCTGTTCGAAAAATAATTTTCCCCATCTTTTTCGTTTTGAAGGTATCCGGTAACCTTAATGTGGTATTTCTGGGTCATACTCGAGTAACGAAATACCGAAATGAGAATAATCCATAATTAGTTCTGATTTGTGGTTTATATAAATTATTACCTGAGGAACATCTAGTATTATAGCTGTATATTTGAGAAGCTGGGATAAGAACATTTTGTAAAAACAATGGAACATTCTGTTTATCATAGAGGATTTTATGAGCTAGAACTGCAGTGTTTAACTTAAGTATGTTGTTAAGTTTCAGTAATCCCAATAAATTACGATAAGGTGTAGAGTTTTCCCGCTTTGGAACATAAAAAACTATGTCTAATACTTTTATTCCGTTTAGTTGACAGTTTGGTCAGTCGAGAGGTATAAGTGTTACCCCAGCTAACTAATCCGTAATTTAAATAAGAATAGACCATGGTATAGTACAATTGTTTTAACATGTGTAAATCAAGGTAATGACGTACGTAGTTTATTGATTATGCCAATGTTCTTTGCTATCTTGCTACTGACATGTTTTATTTGGGGTTCCCAGTTTAGTTTCTCATCGATAAAGATTCCAAGATATTTTATATAAGATTTGCGCTCTAAGTCTTTAATGCTGGTATTAACTTTATTAGCGGGAAAAGTTATAATCATACCATTTTTGTTTTATTTATCGACAATTTATCATAGCACAATATTTAAATACATTTTGTATTTCTTCATTCATAATGATTTCAAGTTGTTTAGGGTCTTTATCGGTATAAAATATATTTATTTCATCAGCAAATATTCGAAATGACAGTTTGCTTGAGGAGTTTGGTAAATCATTTATATAAAGTAGGAACAATAAATTATAATGGGCCAAATGTAGACCGCCATGGGACACTGCACTTAATAATCATACTGCCTGATGCTGTGTCGTCTATCTTAACATTCTGGGTACGATTTTTAAGATAGCTAGCGAACCAATTGAACGGAGTACCTCTGTACTTAATTATGGTATCAATCTCTTGGTTAACAGTATCAAAAGGTTTGACAAAATCAAGGAATATTCCACTAGTAATCTGCTTCTTATCAATCAGTTCCATCTTAAGGGTATCAGTAATCTCAAGTATAACCTGTTCAGTAGTGTTTTTTTTCTAAATCCAAATTGGTACTGAAACAAGATATTGTATCTGTTGAAAAATTTAAAAAGCTGGTTATAAGGTGATAGAATTGCAATAGGCCTATAGTTAGTTGGATCACCACTCTTATAGACTTGAATTACTCGTGAAATTTAAAAAATATCTGGTACAATCCCTGTTGTTATAGATTAATCAGTTTATTTGGGATATCTAGTGAGGCCTTGCTTGCATTTAAGTTTGAGAACATTTGACTAACTTCTTCCTTAGTGATTTGAGACATAACAAAGCTAGACATGGGTGAATTCCGCATATATTATACTGGACTTTCATGATCAGCAGTTTCAATGAGCCTCGTCAGATCAGAGGAAACTGAGACAAAATGATGGTTAAATTGTTCCGCAATTTCACGTTTGTTTATGTAGGTTTTATTATTTCTTATAATCCTAGTAGGTATTGTTTGTCCTTTCGTTTTCCGCTTAATCAGAGTACCAATAAGTTTCCAAGTTGCTTTTAGAACGGGACCTTCTTTACAAAACAAACTGGCGATCCAGTTTTAAAAATCGACAAGGATTGCCACATATGTTACTTTAAAACCAGCTTTGCAGAACTGGACTCAAATCTGGCAAGTTTAATAGACAAAGGTTTCAATATGAGGCTCCGGAGAATATATTCTACTCTCTTTTCATTAATCACTGAGCATTATCCCACGAGTCTCCTATTGAATCCTTTGTACGTGACATGTGAAGCTATTACCACAGCATATTAATGAAAAGGCGAACAATTGTCAGCATGTATCGCTTGCTTGGCAGAATAAACAATGCAAATTTCCAGACGTCAATTCGCATAATCACTTGCTGAAAATTAAATGGCACACGCCAACTTGCACGTAGCTTACACAGATTTTACAACAACTGAACCGTTTGATGCATTTTTATATTCTATTTGAAGAAATGGCTTTATTATCGCGCCATTGCCCTGTCAAAATGATAAAATGGAGAGAGAAGTTCATGATTTTTCGATTTGGATTTTTTCAGTGGAGTTAATGAAAGAACATGTTAAAGAATTGAACGTGAACATGCATCCTTGGAACGAGATGAGACATTAACAGACGGTTAACGCCCTCTTGATCAGTCCGCAAGGGCCTTCCAATGAGATCGACTCAATTGTTAATAGTCCAGTTTCGTATTCGAAAATTACCGCTGAGTGCGATGACTACAGACGCACGTACGCAGGGTGAGCCTCATTATGAAGTTAAACACTATAAACACCAGCGAGAAGGTACAAAACGCGAAACTACAATAGCGCAGAGTTGTGAATAGCCAACCTTCTCGCTGGTATTTATTAATGTTTAACTTCAGAATGAGGCTAACCCTGCATACATGCGTCTGTAGTCATTGCATTCAGCGGTAATTTTCGAATACGAAACTGGACTATTCAGATACACTTTTTAAAAGATGTAGGATTGTTATGTGAATGCATGGCCGATGTGAAAATTCTTCAAGTTTAATTCCTTCATACTGATTCAGTGAAGTTTGTTGTTTTGCCTTGAACTTGAAAGACCGAACGAAATCAAATTGTATGTTCTTTACGACTGATGTTCTCTGCTTAGTTAGATGATAGTTAATAGAGTGGAATGGTTATGAAACCCGGCAGACTACAAAGGGGCTAACAAACGCGCTGCGATTTATGTTGGAAGGGGGCAAGACAGAAGATTGTGCAGGGTCATAGTTCATTAGCGTCCCCTGAACGACTGAACTCACACGTTTCTATTGGCTGATTGATTAACACATTGGAATTTCTATTGTGTCAGTTTTGTGCAGGGTCACGGTTGAAAAAAGCTAACAAAGACATATAGCAAAGAAGGTCGCTGGGTTTCATAACCATTCCACTCTATTAACTATGGTTAGATATTTTATTTCTCAGACGTCAGAGCGTACAATTATTTTTAAGTTACTATCATCCGCGTGTTTATCAAGGGCTATACAATTGTACTATTAATTACTAGAATTGTATAGCAGCTGATAAATACGCGGATGATTGTAACTCGAAAATAATTGTGTGTAAGGCCCGATTAAAAATGTTTCATGCCCCGAACCTACTTAGCTCAAACGAAGCCGCCGAAATATTTTTTGTTTCAATTGCGTTCTGCGTATCAAAAGTTCGACGTTTGATTCGGACCTAAGGAGACAGCGGATAATTAACAATTAGGTTTGGATTTGTTTATGGACTGGTCTAGATGTTATAGTGCTGGATATTCGGAGTTCGATTAGCAAATCAAAGCGCCTGAAAACCACTATTCACTTGTGTGGTATCCGCACAAGTCCATAACCAGAAGTATCGATAGGCAGTGAAATGCGGCACATCAGTTTACGGTATAATCTATATTTAGAACAGCACTCAAAGTACTTTCGTGGGGGAAAACAATGGCAGCCATGTATCTTTTATAAACAAAAAATTAGTTCCTTAATTAGAACACAGCCTTTCATGTTTTGGACCAATAAGAGCACTTGGCTATCGATTTAGCAAATATCGTTTACCAAAAATAGATTATACCGTATACTGGGCCAGGTCTCAGAATGAGATATCGTGACGTCTGGTTATGGATGTGTGGTAGGAGATTACACACCATATTAGTATATACAACACACCATATTAGTATATACAACACACCATATTAATATATACAACACACCATATTAGCATATACAACACACCATATTAGTATATATGTTGTGGTTCAATTTGATCTTTGGTTCAAATATTTTGAACCAGTACCATTTTTTTGAACCAGTTCAAAATTTTATTTACAACGGTTTCTACAGAAGTACTTTGTAAGTTTCTACAGAAGTACTTTGGAATAAAAATACCTTTATACCTTGTTTGTGTTCGGTAACACAGTTACTTTGCGCAGTGATGTATTTTAATATGAATATAAACAGCAAACTATACAACTAACACCCTAAATTGACGGTTAGGGTGTTTTCAAATGCAGGGTAAGGGTATAATACTCGCATTCTCTTCTACTTCTAGTCAGTGTTTTATACCATTTGGTAAGCTGAGTCTAACAAGTACGAGGGGTTACTTCAAGATCATTTACACTCGTTTAATACTTTAAGATATTCTTTATTAGCTCTTTCGTAGAAGTCTTCTTCCAGATACAATGGTAGTCAGGTGATTTGCTTTTCTTTTGCTTTCTTTTAGCTCAGCCGCAGCTGTGATTACTCTGTAAAAGTCGGCTCGGTTGACACAGTTTGTTTCTTTCGGCAAACGATTTCCCACGGGCATAGAGCTGAGGGAGGTTGAGTTTGCGATTTTTTCTTGAGAACTCTAGCTCTAGGTGGGTAAGATCTTGTTTACTGACCGGTTAGGGTTTTTTTATGGTTCAGGGTAGGGTTTTTGATTAGTTTAAAATTCCCAGCATAATTTTCCTTGTAATTATGTCTGTGACACCGCAAACCTCCCTTTACGCCCGGGGGAAATCGTCTCCCGTTTGTTTCGAAGTACGAATGGATCCGTAATTAAAAGTACATCTGATCATCTATAAACAATGTATTTTTCTGGATGTAGCTTTCTTACTTCCCCTGAGTTGCTGCAGTTTTCATAAAAGAATGCAGTCAACACAAACTTCGTCTGTATAAGGGGTCGTATACTACAGTTTTGTCCGTGTTGTTGTCCATGTAATTTTATTTCCAAGTCTGATGTTGTTAGTAGTGCGCATGTGCGAATAAAGTTAAGAGACTGGAAACAAATTAGCATAAGGAGAGGGACTGGGTTCGACGATTAGTCACCTATAGAATAAACGATGGTAAAATCAACAAGCGCTTCTATGGCGCAGTGCGTTAATCGACTGGATCATCATCTACCAGGCGTTCCTCGTGATCCTGTATGAAGTTAAGCCCGACCGGGGGAGGTTAGTAAGTGGATGGTGACCGTCAAGGTAAGTGGTACAGTAACGTATGTCAGGGGGACAAGGGAAAAAGGGGATGGGACTGGGGATGTGACTGGGGAAGGAGGGTAGAAAGTAGAGGGAAGGGGAGGGTTGACAAAAAATATTTTGTAGGGGAGGGGTGGGTTGATTTTTTTTTCTTTTTAAATTCCCCCAAAAAAAACTAAACCCCTTTTTTTTATGAATCCCCAAAAAAAAAAAATACCTTTTTAGAATCTTGAAAAATTGAACCAGTTCAAAAAAATTGTACTGGTTCAAATATATTTGTACCAGAGGTAATAATTGAACCACAACATATACAACACACCATATTAGTATATACTACACACCATATTAGTATATACTACACACCATATTAGTATATACTACACCCCGTATTAGTATATACTACACACCATATTAGTATATACATGTATAGCACACCATATCAGTATATACAACACACCATATTAGTATATACATGTATAGCACACCATATTAGTATATAAAGTAAAGTAAAGTAAAGTAACTTTATTTAACGTCGGTAATTGCAGAATTTGTTAGATTAGATTAAATTAGATTGTTATTGTATTTTCCCATAAAGTGTAAGCGCATTGAGGCTAGTCGAAATGCGCGGAAAAGAACTGTAATTATTATTATTATATATAACTCGTGACAGTCTGATGAGACTGATAAACTTGAGGCCGACGGGAGTCCTACGATTTTACGTCCTTATCCGAGAAGACGTGAAGGTCTAACCATTTGCAGTTGTTTCGCAAAGGCAGCACCATCTACTCAGTTATTTAAGACCCTGAGTGTTGGTCCGGCCGGGGTTTGAACCCGCAACCTCCCGCTCAACAGACCGGAGCTTAACCACTGACCTAACCGGGAGGTTAGTATTTATTAGTATTAGTATTTATTATACAAACTTCGTACGCTGACCAAAATTCCAGCAGCTCATTGGCTAAAATCGATCACGTGATTTCATTGTATCTGAGGACAACGGGCGTGTTGTGATTTTAAACAGTTTAGCACACGCTTAGAGTGCACTAAACAAATTGCAGAAGGAAATGACAGATTTGAATAACTTAACGACCGTGAAATTGAAGAATTTATAGATGAAGACATTCCACTTGCTACCAAGCGACAAACGAAGTGGAGCATTTCCGTATTGAAAGGTAGAACCCAACGAGTGTATTTAAAACAAAGCGAGTTTGTTGTGGCTTTGTAGATAGACGTTAGTAGTCAAGTGTTGAATGATTTTATTTTTGCTTAAAGTGGTCACTTAAAAATAACAGCTTAATTTTGTTTCTCATTACAGAATGGCTTCATAAGAGATATACCGAGGAAATTCTGGAAGACTTAGATAAAGAAATCCTCGGAAAGGCTGAAAAAATTATATCAAGTACTGAAAATCGACCAAGAAAAATACTACAGCCGCTCAGCTCACCTTTGCATTGGAGCAGGTATTAACCGCTACCTAACTTCAGAACAAGTTGGAAAGACGTGTTCTATAATAACTGATCCCGTTTTCAAAGCCGCTAATAAGTCATTGAGCGCTAAATTGAAGAGATTCAAAGAGAAACGCAAATGTAAAGTTCAACACCATTCATCAATTCAACCGGAAGATATCAAGAAATGTTATGACAGCGGAATATTTGGCGAAGATACACCTACTTCTCTACTACGCGTAAATTGGTTTAATATAAGCCTGTTCTTTTGCAGAAGAGGGAGGGAAAACCAAAGAAATCTGAAAAAAACGAGTTTTGTAATACACAAAGATGCAAACAACATCGAGTACGTCGAAATGACCGAAGAAGAAAAGACGAAGAATCATCCTGCTGGAATTAGTAATAAAGCGGACGAAGGAGACCCAAAAATGTTTTCTACCGGTGGAAAAGATTGCCCAGTCCAGTACTTAAAGAAGCTATTGACAGTTCTAAATCCAGGGGAAGAAGCATTGTTTCAAAGACCAAAGAGAAACTTCGTTTCAACCGACGAAGTTTGGTTTGAAAAGTCACCGCTTGGTGTCAACACGCTAGGGAGTATGATGAAGGAAATTTCGACGGCAGCAAACTTGAGTCAAATTTACACAAACCACAGTCAGTAAGAGCAACGTCGATAACCTTGCTTGACAAAGCTGGAATTCCAGTTCATCACATCATGCAAGTATCTGGTCACCGAAACGAAACAAGTGTAAAAGTATATTGCGAAAGGCAGACTTAAGAACAACAAAAACAAATGAATGCTCTGAAATTCTGGCTGCCCCGATATCAACAGCTTTGTTAAAACAACCTTTACCGGCAGAACTATCTAAACAGGACGCAGATCAGACGGAAACAAGTCAATGCACTTATCAAAGTACAACCTGTACCAATAATTTGCAAAATTCGCCAAAGTTTATTGATTTTGGAAATGCGAAGTTTGAAAATTGTAATTTTGTGTTCAATTACAAGTCATAAAACAAAGTGACACAACTTTTAACATGTGTAAAAAGATTTCAGCCAGAATAATAGAATTATTTTCGTATTTTAAGTTAGGAATCATATATTTATCTTGACTGTTGTATTCCTTCCTCTATTCTTGGCTTTCACGTGACGTCACAGCTTTATTCAAATTAGGTGTCCGCCATGTTGGTGCCCCTCCGCGTGTGAAATTTATGTAAACAGTAAGCCATTTCTATAGACTTCTTGCGCTCTCGTCCGGATATTTCGAATTTTAGATGGATATTTCCAAAGAAAAAGCCAAAAATGATTCAGAGGATGTGTCGTGCAGTGTACCAGTGCTATCTGACTACGCCAAAGCCTTGGAAAGCCATATAAAAGAACGATATTTGCAGAAGATATCAGTCATCGACAATTCAGCGCATAATGTTTGCCTCCAATCGAGGTATCGGATTTGCTGACTTACTTAGTCCTAGAGATAAGTTATTATACGAACAAGCAGTTCAAGGCCTACAAGAGTTTAGAGGCATTCAACAAAATGGTTTCTGGATTTGTAACGTCAGTTCGAGGGAAAGAAATCGCGGGGGGAAATATGTTGTTGTGGCCAAAGTGCGACATTCTCAGAGGATGAATGACCCGCTTGTGAACATTTGGTTGATAACCGAGAGTGATGGAACTATTCTCTCGGCCCATTGCTTGGGATGCAAAGCGGGACTTGCAGAATCGTGCTGCCATATCGCTAGTGTAATGTTTTACATTGAAGCGGTGACACTAATTCATGGGAAGCTTGCATGCACCCAAATGAAATGCACATGGCTTTTGCCAACTTATGTTACGGAAGTGCCCTACGCCAGGGTCAGAGACATAGATTTCTCATCTGCTAAAAAGCTAAAAGCAAACCTCGATCATAAAATTGACTCGTTGGGAGAAAATGCAGGAGCAGAAAGCAGAGAAACGGAATCGCAACGCCATAAATTGGATTGTAATGCCTCCCCCATGGCCCCTTCAAACGAGGAAATGGACGAGCTCTATGCGAAGCTGAACCAGTGCAAAATCAAAGCTGTGGCCTTGAGCTTAATCCCGCCTTATGCTGAACAATTTATCGATGAAAGCCGCACTCTACCTGTTATTTCAGACATGTATGAAACGGAAAATCTTGATCTTGAGTTCCCCGAACTATTAAAAAAGTGTGCTGATGTTAAATTAAATATTTCTAAAGAGCATATCACCCAAGTTGAAAAGAATACACAAGCACAAGCAAAGGGTTCTGTTTTTTTTAAGCACCGTGCTGGGAGAATTGGTGCTTCTGTGAGTGGTGCTGCCTTCCACACCAACCTTGCACAGCCTTCACAGTCATTGATTAAGACAATTTGCTACCCTAGCTTATACAAAATAAACACTAAAGCTGTCAAGCATGGGTGCAAACATGAGGATGATGCTATAAAAGCATACGAAGCTTTAATGAAAGCCAGTCATGTGAACTTTGAGGTGAAAAGGTGTGGGCTGTTTATAAACCAGGAGCACCCATTTCTTCATGCAACACCAGATTTTCTAACATCTTGTGATTGCTGTGGGTTGGGATGCGGTGAGGTCAAATGTCCTTTTTGCATCCAAGATTGCAATTTTGACCAGTACATTTCTCTAAAGAACTCTTGTTTAGAAAAGGTGGATGGAGTTTTCCAGTTGAAAAAGCATCACAACTATTACCAACAAGTCCAACAACAACTATTTACTGTAACTGACAGAAAGCACTGTGACTTTGTTGTATGTGCCATTGACAAGGACAGAAATGCACACATCATGAGTGAGCGCATTCTCCCAGATATGCAGCACTGGAGCAACGTCTTGCCAAAACTGGAGGCATTGTGGAGGATTTGTATTCTTCCCGAGATCTTGGGGCGATGGCACACAAGGAGGTGTACCTTGCCTGTTAAACTGCTCGATGAGGGTGGGATCTGCTTTTGCAGAATGAAGCGAGATGAACATAGTATTTTCTGTAGTAATGAAGACTGTCCATATGGAGAGTTTCACCCATCATGTTTGGCACTCACCACTGCAACCATGCCCAAGAAATGGTACTGCCCTCACTGCAGTAGACTGCCACAGTTCAAGAGAGGTGCAAAGAGATCAAGTAGTGTCAAATGCAAAGCCCAGCATCTGTCACCACCCAGGCTGCATTACTGTATGACAGTATTTGTGTCTGTGAATTGAAAGCAACCCCAGCAGACAGACTAGTGGAATGCCATGATGCATCCTGTAAAAATGGGAAATTCTTCCATTTGAAATGTTTAGGCTTAAAAAGGATGCCAAACAACAATAAGACCACCTGGAAATGTGAGGCATACAGAAGAATTAAGACGCCTAGTCCAGCCCCAGCTACCACTTGTACGTCTTCGTCTTCATCTGACCTATCCAGTAGCGAGGATGATGATATTGGGCATGTCAAGGATACTGAGGGTCAAATTAATAAGACAAGTGTTCTTGCAAACCTAACAGACTCTCATTTTGACATTATTTCCAGTCCTACTGGATGGCTAGACTGTGATATAATTCTACAGGCCCAAGTTCTCCTGCAGCAGGTAAATCCATCAATTGAAGGATTCCAGCGACCTACTCTTGGACCTGTGAGGAATTTTGACATTGTTTCTGGAGAATTCATTCAAATCCTGCACACTGGTGGTAACCATTGGGTATGTGTCAGCTCAATAGGATGTGTACCTGGTCATGTAAAACTTTATGACAGTTTTCATAATGATGTCATTAGTCAAGAGGTTGAGCAACAAACTGATGATCTGTTAGGGAATCGTCTGGTATCACTTAACTCTGTTCCAGTTCAACAGCAAAGCAATGGTAGTGACTGTGGCATTTTTGCTATTGCATTCTCTTCTTGTCTTGCATTTGGAATAGACCCTATTCATGTAAATGTTGATGTGCTTAACATGAGACCACACCTAGCAGCATGTTTAAGGGCTAAACAAATGAGCTTGTTTCCATCGTTTTAATCATTTGTATTTTGCTAAATAATAATTTACAACATACTCGGTAATAGTCCAGTTTCAAATTCATCCAATCTCTGACACAGAGGGCACGTGTAGCCCCACAAACACAGAGGACACGTGTAGCCCCACAAACACAGAGGGCACGTGTAGCCCCACAAACACAGAGGACACGTGTAGCCCCACAAACACAGAGGACGCGTGTATCTCCACAAACACAGAGGGCGCGTGTATCTCCACAAACACAGAGGACACGTGTGTACTCCGGGTTAGTCTCAACCCGAGGTAAAATATTCACAAATACCAGCAAGAAAATGAAAAATAGCAACTTCGTGTTTGTCTCATGTTAGGCTTCATTGGCTTCTTGCTGGTATTTGTGAATATTTTACCAGTGTTTGTATATTCAACAGTTGGATGAATTTGAAACTGATCTACTGTGCATTTTTATTACAATCAAATGTTTCCTTTGTACACTGAATGGCCATGTTGGGAAAAAAATATTGTGGCCATTGGGCAGAGGTGACCAGGGCTGTCGCTAGAGCCAGCTGCTACATAAATTAGCCAATCGAGAGCCGGGTCACCGGCAGTCAAGTAAGTAACAATGTTCCTTATACAAATACCAGCTCAAATGGCTGATCAGACAATATATATATTTTGTCTTAGCAACAGCCCTGGTGACCATTATGGGAAGATTTCCAGCAACAATAATGAATGCACTGAATATAAGTTACAATAACTTTGAAGAGTTTGTAAATATATTAGATAATATAGAACCACTTTATTTTTATTACTGGATATTAGATTGTATATTGAATAGACGAATTATCAGCATGAATAAATTCTTATAAGTACAACAAGTTGTTGCTATCAGTTTGAAAAATGTAGTCGCAAATAAATAAAACATTTGGTAGTCACAAAAATGATCAAGTCAAAAGTTAATGTCAACCCTTGGATCCAGTAGCAATTTTGTGACTAAGTGAAAACTTTCTAGTCGCAAAACAGAAAAATCTAGTCGCATTTGAGACCGTATTGGTCGCAATTTCGATCACTGAATAGTAGTTCACTAATATCATTGTGTACACAACAGCAATAAAAAGTGGGATAAAATATTTTGAGTCCAAATATTATATGGATTGCACAAGATATTTAATTAATTATTTGTTTACATACAAGCTAATTTTAAAGTTATACATAGGAACTGAACTCATATAAACACTTTATTTTGTGTAGATGCCTACAAATTGTCAGTGCAACATCATTTTTTATTAAACCAAAATTACTATTTTTGCAAGAACCTTTCTTTAAGAACATGCTACGAAATGCTAACTAACATACCCCAGCCTGAAATTTGTAAACCACATTCTATTTTATGCACTATAAAACTGGCTGGTCAAAACGGGTTTGCTGGTCCCATCTGCATTGATTTACTGACTACTAAATCATGTAGAGTAGTTTAAAGAACATGCTAGGAACGTTTCCAAGCTCGGATCCCAGAAAAGTTAAGAATGGTCCAACCTCAACTACAAAATTAGACGTTCTTACAAAAAAAAAGAGTATAAATCAGCACAATATCAGAATTATTTCCACAACAACTAATCAAAAGGTACAATAGGAGGGCAAAAATTTACAAGAGCCGAAGAAACCCTCACAATACGGTCAACTAGCGGAATTTGGCGGTCAGGTGATCCATTGGGATTACTAATCAAAAAATCAGTTGGTAGTGTGCTCTCCAAAATTGTATACTTTCTACGGAGTAGTCCGATTACTCTCTCCACATGTATCCTAACATTGTCAATACCTCTTGTTCGTTCAACATCAACTGGGTCCAGCTGGCTCTTTCCCTTGGTGAATGCTGGAATTACTAGCTTTGCATGCTTCAACCCAACACTTTCAGTGATTGTAAATCCTCTATCTACCATTACCATGTCTCCTGGCAGTTAAGTTTGTCCAGAAACCCACAGTTTTCTGTTAAGTACTTATCTGAGGTTCTGCCGCCCCATGCCTCTGATACATACGAGACAGTTCCTTGCGGTGTTATGCCAATCAATGTCTGTGCCCTGGCCAAAAGGTTTGTTGGTCTTTCAACAAAAACCTCAAAACAGTTAATCACAACAGTGATTGTTTTGCCAAAGGCATACTGAAAACACTGAGGCATTGTATGCCATAGTTGGTCTCTGACTGGCCAGGAAATTAGTCGAAATAATCTGTTGTCCATGACAATCATCCAGGAAGAAAATATCCTTGAAACAGTCGACAGTGATACCATGAAGCGGTAAGCGAGGTCCTGGAATGGTATGTTCAGTCTCAGTTTCATCAGAACCATTACAAACTCCTGAAATCTGTCAAGTGACTTACTTCGGCGAGTGACATGGGGAGCAACATGCTCAAACACAACCATGGGAACTTCATACGAGGGTAGCCCCGTGTAAAATCGAAATTTCTCGTCATAACTGAAGAAATCTTTATTTGGTGCTTGGTATCCGCTATTATAGAACATGTAGTCAAATTCATCGGATTGGCACTGGGCATCTGTGCTTTCTGTTCGGTCGAAGTTATCTGTTTGAGTCTCTGCATCTGCTGATGAAGCCATTTCACCTTCATCACCAATGTCCTCTTGAAGTTCAAGCTCCGATGGTTGCTCAAACGCATCTGCATTTTCTTCGATTTCAGATGCTGAAGCACTCGGCTGACTAAAATCTATTTCAGCAACCCGTAGACCGCGCGCGCTTTCATCTAATCTTTGACTCTTCGCTGCCACTTCGAGTTATTGTTGTTCGATCGCGAGCTGTCTTCGCGCCTTCGCTCTTTCTGCCCTTTCTGCAGCAGCATCGTGGTCTTTCTGTGCATATTGCCTCTTCCCAAGGTTCAATGTTGGCTTCCAGTCCACGTTATATTTGTCCCAGCTTCGTGCTGGTTGTCCAGAAACAAAATGTTTACTGCAAACGCGTTCGCTCTGTAACACATCTTTCACTTTTATGTCGTCGCGACTTACCGCTGAAATCCACTCTTCTCTCCTCTTTCTGGCGAGTTCTTCGAGCAATTCCCCTTGATTTCTAATCACTGATGGTATACGAAAAAAACTTATACCTTTGTGCTTTCCACTTTTGCTTCCACAACCAACGATAATACAGAGAACCATCGCGACTTTCTCACTCTGGCGTCTCTTTCCGCTCGGTTTGTTTACGCCCGAGGGACACCAACATGGCGGATAGCAACCGTTGTCAAGGCTGTGGTCACGTGTGTGAAAGCCAAGAATTTATTAAAAATATTAATTAGGGGTTTGGATGTTAAAATTATTTTTCATTCATGTTCTCCATTTACGTTCAAATTGGTCAATCACAAATTTCAAGAGCAGCATACTCAGTTTGCATATTAAAAGGGTTAGAGACTTCTAATTCGGCCAGGAGGCCTCGTGCAGTATTTAAAATGTCTCGTTCATTATACAGTCAGCGCGTGCAGTTATTCGCCAACAAAACACACAAATCAGTCTCTAACCCCTAAATTACACACCATATTAATATATTACGCACCATATTAGTATATATAACACACCATATTAGTATATATTATACACCATATTAGTATATATTACACACCATATTATGTGCAAAAACAGGATGAGCCGGGGTGGCGCAGTGGTTAAGCGCTTCTCCTCTCAGTCTCACCACAGGTAACCCAAGCTCTGTAAGTGGCTTTATTTACTAACATTTGTATGTATTTTTTGTAGTCACTAATACTGAATAAAAAGCGACAATACTTACAGCATGTGTTTATTTGTCCATGGGATGTCTCTAGTTGCAATTTCAGCGTTTTTCGGCAAGTTTTGATCCCAGCAGTTCTGCTAACTGTATTAGCAGAACTGCTGAGATCAAAACTTGCCGAAAAACGCTGAAATTGCAACTAGAGACATCCCATGGACAAATAAACACATGCTGTATGTATTGTCGCTTTTTATTCAATATTAGTGACTACAAAAAATACATACAAATGTTAGTAAATAAAGCCACTTACAGAGCTTGGGTTACCTGTGGTCTCACCTCTGGATCTGTGGGAAATGGCAAGATGTTGAGTTTTTTTTAGCAATCTAGCTTTGTAGAGCCCAGGTTCGATCACCAAAGCGGCGCTATACTGTATGTGAGTTGTGTTTGTTGGTATCTTATATATTACTCTTGCTTCGAGGGTTTTTCTCCGGGTTCTCAGGTGTTCCTCCCTCCAAAAAAAAAAACACGCTAAATTCAAATTCAATCTGTAATTTAGCCAGGTCCTGGCTAAGATCAGCCCTGTTGTGCCATTGCAAATTCAAGGTTATTATTATCTGTCAACATGCATCTCTGTAGGTTTTCGCATTTTTTTTTTTTGGATGAACAGGTAAATGTTGAAGACCCAATTTTGTAGGCAGGACTCCTTTGAGGACTTAAGTTGGTAAGCATTGATTACAAAATAATATTATTGGCTTCATGTTCAGTCCTGATATGTAATAGCTACAATGTACATCTACAGTATATACATGTAGTGTTTATGTTGGCTTAATATTACCTGCTTGTTTACATTTGTCAATAGGTTGTCTGTCAGTAATTATATATTTATTTTGAAAAAGGTTTATCATTTTCATGACAAAGAAACCAGAGAGTAATCCTTAAAAGTTTGTTTTTTTGGGCTAGATTGCAGAATCCCCCCCACTCAAGTACATTAGGTGTTGATGCCAACATGTCAATGCATTGACATCATACATGTTGCTTCGTTCTACTACTGTGAACGGAGAGACTCGCTCACATCCAGACATATCTCTCTAACGTGTTGAGGTATTAACATCATGTACATGTTGCTTCGTTCTACAAGACTCATTCAAATCCAGACACATCTCTTTAGAGAGATAACCGGCATATATGGTCTAACGCATTGACATGTTGTCGTCTCCACCTAACATACTTGAGCGGGGGATATTCTGTAATTGCTTTGATTTTAGTTTTAATTTCTTAATTAAAATAACATTAGATACTTTCATTGTTAGTGGGGCTTCTAATGGGCACACAGACAACTTGAAAATCAAAAACAATGACTTTAATTCCCAAAATAATGTAAATTAAGTGGCTAGAACACTGCGAACAGTAATGTTGTACATGTACTCTTCCTTTTTTTTAAACAAACGTGTATGCCAGAAAAGCAAAGATACAATGTACTGTAGAACAGGAGTGGCAGGCATACATGTACAATATGGAAAGCAGCAAGACTGCTGCTTGGCTGAATACACGTGGGAGAAGACCACAGATAAGACTTATAAAAGCATAGACTGGGCTATTTTAGGATAGTTACTCATGTTTAAAAAAAGACCTGTCCAGTTACGGTATTTCTCAAAATTATTTTTACAACATTTTCTGGAATATTTCCCCCTCTATATTTTGGTTTAAACTCATCATTTGCCTATAAATCCTAGGCCAGTGACAACTCGTTGTTTACCTGTGAACCCTAGCTCTATGTGGGTGAGACCTCATTGTTTACCTGGGAACATATTTATTGACGGTTAGGGTTTAGTGTTCGTGCGTGTGAACTCTACTTAATTTGTGAGGCTGAAAGTTTCAAAATGGCTGATTAAACGAGTGGGACTCAAAATGATTCATGGCCGCTTTCCTATGCCATTTTGCAAAACTCACGGTCAATCGAAAGCTGGGATGAGTCTCCTGTATGTACATCAGTGGCCTCCCTTGCATACTTTAGTGACCCTCTACACATACATATGGTGGCCTATTGTTCTTCCTTATAAGGAAGTTGTACGATAGACACTTCTCTTTAGCTTTGCCCGAGTAATAACAAGTTACAGAAGTGAGATTCTTGAAAAGTAAAAATTGTGCCTTGTGCTCATGTTGTTACTGTAACCCAGTTTTCCCATTAGATAGAATGCACATAACAATTTATTTCACTATTGTCAAAATATTTTGCCCTCTATGTTATTAACAAGTAATCGCATGGGTCCTCGTAAAATAAATTATTAAAGGGAAACTTAGCTGAAAACAATGTTTGTTCTCAAGTGTTTGTTTAGACTGTAGATGCCTAAATACATTGCTGTATTCATCTCCAGTCAAGTGTACACTAGATGCAGGTTCTCCCAACACGCATAGTTAGGGGAGAAAAAAATAAGAGTGGTAAATAAAAAGAAAACTTGTAGCTGATGTGGTCAAGTTGAGTACACTGGGAAAATCGCCAGTCGCCTAGAAGCTTTGGGAGACCTCTACAATGTAGATGTCATTTATGCACCGATTTTTCTGACCATAACACTCATTTGAATTTTCTGTGCATTGGCATCTTGGATCACATGACATCACAGTGTTGTCCCTATTGTTACACAACAAAAGTGCTATTTCTTTCTGACAGTAGGGGCAACACTGTGATGTCATGAGATCCAAGATGGTGGCACACAGGAAATTCAAATGAGCCCTATCGATTGGAAAATTGGTGCATAAATTACATCTAGTGTACAATTTACTGGAGACAAATGCAGAAACAGACATGCATTTAATAATCATTTGGGAGCAAACATTTCTCACTTTTTAAGATCAGATTTGTAAAAAAAATGGAGTTATTAAGGGATAACTAGCAAAATAATACTGGGATAAGGGATAACAAACCAGAATTTAAAACAGTAGCACGTCGGGCATAAAGAACGTCAAAATCGGCATCAGTGAGCGTGGACAAATAATTAAAATTAACACCATTTCTTTACTTATAGTCTCAATTTGAAGAAATGTTGGTGACTTGTTAACAAAATGAAACTACATGTTTTAGGTGTTTTACGTTAGTATGATGACGTTGTTGTGACGTCATAAGTGATGCCTCCTTTTTTGGTGAAATTCCCCCTTTAATAAACGTTACAAACAGACTACACCATCAAAGGGTGTATGGTATGCATCAAATGGTATGCATTCGTTTGTTGCAAATTTGAACGTTCTACGACTACTACAGCAAAAGTTATAGAGGAATAACTGTTGCTATGACGTCATATTTTGTGACGTCAGCAGTCGTACCTAAATAAGGCTCCCTATTGTTAAAAAATCAAGAAAAGAAAATAATGTGACTTTTGAGTGCCAGACTAGCGCATTTCGTCATTAAAACTCGAAAATCACTCAAAGGATTTTTTTCTAAGGACATGTATAAAAAAGTATGACGTCATAATGACGTTGTCGAAAATATGACTTCAATTTTAAGCCGGTTATGGACAAAAAAATCAAAATTCTAAAAACATACGATTTTAGCCACCAACGTGTTTTATGATTGGACAAAATGTCATGCAACAATATTTACAACTCTAAAAAATGAATGAAGCGATGTTTTTATAAATGCTTTTGTGGTGTTTATTTCCCGCCAAATTTTGGCGGGAAAATGGACAAAATTAAAACTTTCATAATTTTTGATTTCCTTAACCAATCGATATCGGGTTTTCGATTCCTTAATTCTCATCACGAGTAGATTTTAACAATATACGACATTCCGTTTTTAGAGGTAATGAACAGTTGTAAGAAACGTATTACAAATGGATAAATGACGTTATTGTGACGTCACGATGGTAGCAACATAGCTAAAAAAATCAGGTTATATTCCTTTTACGATTCTACATCCTTCTACCAAAATTCAATCGTCTGCATTGAAAACGTTTTAAAATATAGAACTCATGCCGTTTTTATGGTCGTTTGTGCCCACCGTGTAGGAATAAGGGATAACCAAAGTCCATTGGGATAAGAGATATTCAATAACAGCCATCTGCATCTCAGGGATAATGGATAACTATCCTGAAAAACAGGGATAAACTCATCGGGCAGAATGGCGCGACACATCCGGGTCTTAAAAATTACGGTACGCCGCCAAATTCGAAAATTAATTAGAACAGGACGGCCAATTTACAAAGGAACAGTACAAAATGGCGATAGTGGCTTAAGGTTTGTTTTCTTTTCAACAGGAAAGAAAATCGCTACAAAAAACCAAAAGGGCGCAAAATGTAGATCAGATGATAAACTTCACCATCCTGCCAAAATATTTTACCTAACACATATTTTATGAGTATGAAAATGACACGGAACCTCAGGATTTTTCGTGTGTTTTAAAGGGGAAATTTACTACTAGTGATATGCGAGAGCGATCTATGAACAAATAAAAACCTCTTCTAAAAACCAAAAGGGCGCAAAATCATGAACATATCCTGAAGGCCTTTACTGCCAAATTTCAGCGCCAACCGACCACTATTAGTAATATGTTTTTAAGGTTTAATTTCACCTTCATGAAATCTCTCAAAGATGGCTGCTGAAATCCTCATTTGAATATGCGCGCTTCTACGCTTCAGTTAGTCTATCTCCGCCTCCTTCAGTTGTAGCTCCGCCTCCTAAAGACGATATGTTAACATATCACTGATGTCATTTGGAACCGACTGGTCATTCATCTAATTGAATAACGTCACCGTGCCAGTTTTGATCTCCAGGGATAATTCTAACACTTGTTAATTGCAGCCAAGAAATCCATTGTCACCGGTAAACAACAACTCGCAAACAGTTTGACAACATACTTCTTCGCAAAAAAAAGCACATCAAAGGATAGAAAAACTGCCATAGAATTCTGCAAGTAACGGAACGCTTCCAATTATCCGGTAAACAACAACTCGTAATAAAAAAAATATCAACGCAATGAAATGTCTAATAGGTCTTTTGCTGTGATACGAAAAACAAATCATTCATATTTTCGTTTGGGAAAGTCTAAATTCTAATTTCCCAAACGAACACAATATCAAAGAAATCTTGCTTTTTTTTTGGCTGGTTGGAGGAAAAAGGGAAAAATCCATGAAATCTGCCGGGCGTGATATTTTGGATGTTATTCTGATATGCGAATGTATTTTATATGCGAATGTATTTTATATTTGAAACTAAAGCCTAGTTGAAATCAAGCGCGGCGACAAAACAAATCTTAGAAAGTATTGAATAAAAACGATGGTGTTGCGCGTCAAACACAAATCATAAAGTTGACTTCAAGATATTCCAAGCTTCAAAATGAGACGTCACTGATTTTCGTACGTGCTCTAGAAGGATTTAAACGCTAAAACAAATCGTACGGCTGTTGGCGGCAGATTCCATTCAAACTAAAGCCTAGTTGAAATCAAGCGCGGCAACAAAACAAATCTTAGAAAGTATTGAATAAAAACTATGATGTTGCGCGTCAAACACAAATAATAAAGTTGAGTTCAAGATATTCCAAGCTTCAAAATGAGACGTCACTGATTTTCGTACGTGCTCTAGAAGGATTTAAACGCTAAAACAAATCGTACGGCTGTTGGCGGCAGATTCCATTCAAACTAAAGCCTAGTTGAAATCAAGCGCGGCAACAAAACAAATCTTAGAAAGTATTGAATAAAAACTATGATGTTGCGCGTCAAACACAAATAATAAAGTTGAGTTCAAGATATTCCAAGCTTCAAAATGAGACGTCACTGATTTTCGTACGTGCTCTAGAAGGATTTAAACGTACGGCTGTTGGCGGCAGAGTCCATTCAAACTAAAGCCGAATTGAAATCAGGCGCGGCGACCAAACAAATCTTAGAAAGTATTGAATAAAAACTATGGTGTTGCGCGTTAAACACATATCATAAAATTGAGTTCAAATGATTGATTTAAACGCTAAAACAAATACGTTGGTCATGTTCGTACGTGCTCTAGAAGTATCTAAAAGCTAAAAAATTCGCCCAGCCGAGTTGGCGGCAAAGGACCGTTCCAACTAAAGCTGAGTAAAAGGCAACCGCGACAAAACAAATCTTAGTGAGCTTTAAATAAAAACTATAATCTTAGCGCGTCAAAAGCAAATCATAAGGTTGTATTCAGAATAATTCAAGCTTCAAATTGCGATGTTGCTCATGTTCATACGAGCTCTAGAAGTATTTAAAGGCTTAAAACATCGCCCAGCCGAGTTGGCGGCAAAGTACTTTCAAACTGAAGCTGAGTAAAAGGCAACCGCGACAAAACAAATCTTAGTGAGCTTTAAATAAAAACTATAATCTTAGCGCGTCAAAAGCAAATCATAACTTTGTATTCAGAATAATTCAAGCTTCAAATTGAGACGTTGTACATGTTCGTACGTTCTCTAGAAATACTTAAACGCTAAAAAAATCTCCCAGGCAGAGTTGGCGGCAAAGTCCATTCAATCCAAAGCTGAGTAAAGTCAAACGCGACAAAACAAATCTTAGAGAACATTAAATAGAAACTATAAACTTAGCTCGTCAAAAGCAAATCATAACGTTGTATTCAGAATAATTCAAGCTTCAAATTGAGACGTTGCTCATGTTCGTACGTGCTCTAGAAGTATTTAAAAGCTAAAAACATCGCACCGGCGATCTCAAAGTTATAACTTTCTCCGTTTTATACGATTCATAGGAAAAAAGTAAACCAACACGATTCTTTAATTTCTCAGAGATAAACTAAGCGGCGATTCGAATCATGGATTTAACCCAAAATTTACAAAGACAAGGTATCTTAAACTTCGAATTGATAAGTTTTAAGTCTGAATCTGTGTAATTGGCCCACCAAGGAAATAACAAGATCGAACAGACGAAAGGCTTTGCTTTTGAACTTCAGGGGCGGTAATGACAAATGGGCTTCTGATATAACAACATTAGTTAGTGTGATGACCTTCTTTAACGAGCTTTGGGAGTCCAGTATTCCCATGAAGCGAGCAGTTGACAGTGATTGACATGCGCTTCATGTGATGTGGGAGTAGAGTATTCCCAAACCGATTTGTCAAAAGCCAATAACAATCGCTCTCCCGCAGAATTAATTAGCAATGTTATAATTATTCCGTCCTCACTTTAACCTCTCGGCCGTAAGTACATGTCGCCGAGAACAATATAATTCTGCGCGATGTGCACCACCTCCCCTAACCGGGCCTCTAAATTGAAGTACGTATATAAGCCTCTGTTATTTACTGTATTTATATGTTATATTGACAATTTCATACTTTAAGAAATACATTAGACTCTATTCTATTGACAATATATAATTTCATACTGTGCTGTTATTTATTTGAATATTATATTGATAATTTCAAATGTAAAAGAAAGTCATTCATACAATTAAATATGAATAATTGCAAAGCTTACCAACTTTGTTATCTTAATTTGTAAATTTCAGTCTATGTGAAATACAACTGACACTGATGTGAATCATTTCTGAATTCAGAAAAGTGCAGTAAATGCATCCAATACTGTATATCCATTTTGTTTGGATCCAATCCTTATATGCTGGGTCCAAAATAGCTCTTCAAATGGGTACCAAAATAGCTAATATTTGGGGCTGTTTCAGCCCCCCCAAAAATCAAATTGATCCCACTGTTTTCCAAATCAGTTCTTAGGGTGGGTCAATTTGACCCCTAATTAATGGCCATATCAACCCCTAATTTAGGGCTAAAATACTTACTCAAGTGGGTACCAAAACAGCCAATTTCTAGGGCTATTTCAGCTCCCTGAAAAATCAAATTGACCCCAGTTTTTTCCAAATCTGCACTTCATGGGGTCGATTCAACCCCTAACAAAGGATCAATTCAACCCTAAATAAGTGTCAATTCAGCCCCTAATTTTAGAGCTAAATTAGCTCCGCTAAATGGGGCCAAAACAGCTCTAAAGTATGTGCCAAATTTTACTCACCGTTTTGGCCCCATTTTTGGGGTCAATTCAGCTCTTTTGAATTTACAGTGTAGTATATTACACACTATATTATAAAATAACCCACAGAAAATACGCGCTCTGATTGGTCGATAGCCGTGTTTCTATAACTCTATAGAAACATGGGAAATTATGCAGGCATCGTGGCCTTGAAATCAATTTGAAACTCGGCGAAATAATTCCTACACTTTTCTAAAAACATTGAGCACTAACTTCAATTCGACGAAGAACCAGCTACAGTATTGTAAGAAACGACAATGTGTTGTTAGTTTAGGAATAAGCCGATGTTTTATTGAACTCAAAACAATCTCAAAGTACGAATTACAACATTCATTTATGTGGACAAAGTTGAGTTGCTCGCAATTTGTGCGATATTAAACAATCATTTTCGCCAAAACAGTCTATTTTGGCTGACTAAGCTCAATTAAAAACTATTGTTTGGTAGATTTAAGCCGGAGAATTAAACAAATCCTGTCTTAAATATTTCTAGATGCACAAAATTGATGTTGAAATAGAAATGGAAATCAAAAATACAGCAAAATATGGAGCACAGACCTGACAAACTTGATCAACATCCAAGTGCTACAGTCTTGTACAGATGCTAAAACTCCATCCAACGCCGTCCCTTTCGACTACTCTTGGTTAATTGAGCAATGTACGGTTCAGTATGACTCTCTACAGGTGCCGTAGAGGTGAGAATGGCAAGGAAATCTGATCAAGCTTGAAGTGTCTGATGAAAACAACCTGCCGTCCGTATGCGACCGCATGAGGCATGACACACGGCGAATCGACGAAGAACTATTCTAGTCCTTGGAAGACAGAATGTACAAAACAACTGATGACCCGAGTGATGACTTCCATGCTTTGTAGCTCTAGATTTTAAAGATAAATCGAAAATATCCTCCTTTCTTGCAACACGTCTTGATCTCCTGCAATCTTTGTTTGGTACGAAAACCGGCGCCCGCTTGTTCCACGCCGTGAAGTCCATGGGGCAAAATGAACTGTTGAACATTACGTGCTTCCGTGTAATATTAATCAAGTTTTAGCAATAGTCCTATAGGGCTGCTTTTTCTTCATCATTCCGTGTAATTTTGGGCTCCAATTAAAAGGTTTTTCGTAGCTCGGAAACTGTTTTCAAACTCACTGAATCGGATTGACAAAACTGACTGATTTAGTCATGTGATAAGTTCATGACGTATGACTGCACAATTAGGAGAATATGTTTTGATGATCATAATAATCGCGCGATTTTCCTTTGTTTTACTTATTTTCTGTGGGTTATTTTATAAAGGAAATAGAAACATTTCCCCTTGTTGCTATAGAATTATAGAAACACTTGTGGAAGTTTGGAAGAACTCGAAATAGCTGTGGAAACACTCACCCTTCGGGCTCGTATTCCCACTGCCACTTCTCGTTCTCCCAAACTCCCACTCGTGTTTCTATAACTCTATAGAAACACGGGAAATGTTTTCTATTTCTTAATTAGTATATATAACACACTATATTAGTATATATAACACACCATATCAGTCTAGATAACACCACCACCTACATTTTGCGGTACGATGAACTTAAGATACTAAAATAATCCAGTCAAACTGCAAGCTTTTCTACGCATGTTAAAAGCAAACTTATTAAAGCAACCAAATGTTTGTATGTTATAAGGGGTTTAAGACACGAAGGATACCGTCAAATTGATATTTTATTTAGAGCTATAGTGTTGCCAAGATAATGTATGGTATATCTATATATGGATGTTGTAAGTACAGTCCCAGCGCGGTGTAGCGTTCCTTTCAAGGAAACCCTGGTTGTTGGAACAAGTTGCCGTTAAATTGTTGGCAATATGGTCTAAGTTGAAAATATGAGTATGAGCCATGCGCACGAGGCATCAGTATGAGCCATTTTGGGCGCGGGCGCCGCCATCTTGGATGTGATGACGTCACACGGCGGTCCCTATTGTTACAAGACAATAGCTTATTGTTTTTAACATAGTACTCAATTATACGCCTTGTGATCGCAGGATTTCAGTAGCAATGTTTTCAAGGCTAAATGTCACTCACTCAAACCTATTCTACATAGAATGAAACCTGCCTCGTTTAAACTTCGAAACCTATGCCCGGCCTTGTCAATCGATAAAAAATCGATCATCGAAAACCAATCGAATTAATCGATATTAATCGATAATAATAATCAAATTAACATTGATTGATATTGATAATCGATGAAAATCGATAATTACAACGCAAGCGTCTTTAATTATATCGAGTATTATCGATTACTATATAGGTTAGAAGTAAATAAGATTAAGTATTAAAGCTTTAATTGATCGTGCTTAATTTACCAATAAACTATATCGTACATTATTATGTCTTGCGTTAGTATATTCTCAAAGATAAAATGATTAATGGAAATCGATAAAATAGATAATTGTCGATGAAAATAATCGATAATAATCGATAGTCACAAAGTTCTATGTTAACGATTTTTATTGATTTTCGATATTAATCGATTGATTAATATTGATTATTTAACTAATATTCACCGAAGTGAATAATGGTTTTAGTATATACCACACTCCAGGTGAATAGCCAGCACCAAATGGTTATTTTGTTTTCTGTCAAATGGACAAAAACTCGCGCGAAGTGATCGTTGCTTCGCTCGGCGGTGAATATGAAATCATATTCACTGTTTGAGTAGCCAATCAGAGCGCGGGAAAAGTGATATTCACTGTTGTCGTATATACTATTAATGTTCAAATTTCGTGCATTATACAAAATCCAAGCATGTGATTGGCTAATGAGCGTGCATTATTGGTGACCACAGCACCCGACCCAGACCCTCTCTTACCTAGGGAAAGGGAGACCTGATACAGTGACTGACTCACTGAGTGAGCATTCGCTTAGTTAAGTGTTTGGACGGCTTGCAAAACCTCATTACAATCGCCTATTTAACAGTGAAAATGTAGACAATTACTAGAAAGATAACGGCAGGATTGAACTCTGTTTCTTATGTGACAAAAGATATATATTTTGAGGCGAACATTTGCATAATCGCTCGTTGGAAATGGCTGATTTGCGAGTGCTGGAAGTACAAGTCAACATGTGTCCGAGTCAATAAACGTTTCTACTACACTCTAGCAGTCTTTATACTGAAGAAATGGATTTTATTTCTGAGACCTTAATCTGTCAATAAGAGGAGAACATTAAGCGAGAATTCAGTGGATGGTTCGAAAACCCAGGATTTTTGATTTGGAAAATGTTTGCATCGGAGCCGAGAACATGGAATGAAGCTGGTTTCAAGTCAAGATTTGACTTCACTTCCCCACTGGAATCTGCAGGTTAGTTATTTTCGAATGAAAGAAACTATTAAAGAAAGTAAACTATCTAGGAGTTAAGCCGGCTAAATAATTGATATTTGAATACATGGCTCCAAGAGTAACGTTTTCGAGTTAACTATTCGCCTCACATTATATTTTGAGGCAAACATTTGCGTAATCGTTCTTTAGAAATGACTGATTTGCAAGCGCTGAAAGTACAACAAGTCAACATATGTCCGAGAATACAAAAGCTTCTACAACACTCTAGTAGGATTACTGAAGAAATGGATTGTATTTCCGAGACCTTACTCTGTCAATAAGAGGAGACAATGAAGCGACAATTCAGTGGATGGTTCTAAAACCTAGGATTTTTTTTATTTGGAAAATGTTTGCATCAGATTCAGAGCCGGGCACACGGAGGCCGGTTGCAAGATTTCGATTCACTGGAATCTGCAGGTTAGTTATTTTCTAATGAAAGAAACTATTAAAGAAAGTAGACTATCTAGGAGTTAAGCCGGCTAAATACTTGATATTTGAATACATGGATCCAAGAGAAACGTTTTTAAATGTACAATGTACAAATCATACTCGCAAGGCGTCAACTAAACTGTCCGAACGCCAAAGTAAAATATTCTTTGCAAAGTTATCTACTTAGTTGGATATTTAAAAGTCCTGTTTTTATTCATTGTCTATTGAAATGACATTTCTTTGTGGAGATATTTACCGTAGAATGATTTAATTCATGCGAAATATTTGACTTCTTTATGTTATTGACTTCTATGGTATTACAATTAAAAATAAAATTCACTGCTGACAGTGCACTCAGTTTGAATATTAAAAGGTTAAGAGACTTTATGTTTGTGCTTCATCGGCAAAATACAGTCATTTGCTGACTGTACGATGAACTCAAAATGTCTTCATACTGCATTCTGCCTTCGGCCTCATGCAGTATTCATTATTTTCGTTCATCGTACAGTCAGCGCGTGCCTGTATTTGTCGATAAAGCACTCGCAAGCAGTCTCTAACCCTGACATATCGATTATCATCGTTTACTATCGATATTTATAGATTATCAATTTCCAGGGCCGGGACCAAGTCAACATTGAAAGGTTTATAAATAGCTACTTTAATAGATTAGCTTTTAAATATAAACAAGAGGCTACGTGCAGCCTTATCTTGGGCTGTTTACATGTTTGTTTGTTTGTTTTGAAAGTATTAACGCTTAATAATATATTGGTTGCGATGAATTCATGCATGTACACAGCTTGGAAAATAAAACGAAAACTAATTAAGCTAGACATGGTTTGTTCATGACCGTAATAATTAGTATACAAGTATAAATTATTTCTGAAATACTATAAAAGCAGATTGGACAACGGACGATTATGTGTTTTTATCGTTTTTTATCGTCACACAAAACTATATTTATGGTTGTTCTAGTCAATTCCAGTTCTGTTAAAAAATTATATTATAATAATATGACCTAAGAAAGTTCTGCACTCTGATTGGCTAAGAGGAATGTTATTTCAACGTAATAGTGAAATTATAAATTCCAAGGGGTGGTATTTCAAACTCGAGGGGGGGTGGGGTCGTGGCAATTATGTACACTACGTAATTGAGGTGTACATCATTACCGGGTCCAGGCTTGAGCCCAATTTAACAAACCAAGTTTAGTTTGTATTAAATTATCTATCAAATTGGGTTGATTCTCATAAATGTCATGGAAATTCTGGCTAATATAAAAATATATTCACTACTTTGTATTTTGCAAACTGGGTCGTACTCTGAGGACAACACGTCACATATCTCCACTTTATTATACAAGCGGTACCCTACCCACAACCCCCCCCCCCCCCGTCATCAGTTTGAAGTTCAGTGCATACAGGTCGCCAAGAGGGTGGAACAAACTACAAAGCTATGGTGGCAAATGCCTGACTTTTTGATGGCTAAAATTGAGGAAATCAATTAGAAACTTGGATTCACAATATGGGTCCATAGCTGCTCACGATTTTGGTTTTGACGAAGCTATTATATACAGTTTCGTCACAATTATGAGATTTAAATAGCATTGAAAATATATTTTAAGAATTAATAAATGTAAACTGTGCAACAATAATAAGAACATTCAGCGATGCGAAACCGAGAATTATCTAACGTACTTTGCATAAAAGCATTCACTAAAAATAGTACCATAAAAAGAGGGCCCGCCGAACCTTGAATATAAAACTGGAGAAGAATATTTCAAGAGGAATAACAAAGAGGTTATTAGAAAATTTTATAATCGTTTAGTACCATAAAATATGGCAATGACAACAAATTCATAAAACATTTAATTATTTTGATTATGAATCCAAGTTTCAAAATTTCGTAGATAACGAACCGCGACAAACATTTGAATGCTTAAAGTGCAACTAACCCCTTTTGCAATTTTTATATATATGAATCTTTGAAAGGTTTTGAGTACTTCTGCGAAGAAATGTTTGGCTTGAACTTGAACTTGAACCAACATTTCTACGATTTAACAATTGAAACGTGAACTAAGGCAATTTAAACCGGACTTATACATTGTAAATGAAATTATTTATCAAGGCCTTGACTCTCTCAATATGAATCCTACATGCATAAAAAGTATATTATTTTAGCTGGCTTAATACCAGCCTTAAATGGCCAAATTTTACAAAAAATGTTGGTACAAAATATTGGGTATTGTTAGGGCTAGGTTTGAATATTGTCTTTGCTTTTTCAGGGTTGCCACCAATCAGGAAAAAAAAGTCTGAGTTTTCACTGGCTGATAATAGAACTGTTCGATATTCCCTCGTCCATTAAAGAAAAGTCATTGTCAAAACATGTAGCCTACCCTCGCATATGCTTTGAGGCATGAAAGGTCATCATGGCACCCAGAAAATATAATTCCCTGACTTTGACAAAAAACCTGTTTTTTTAAATACCCTCCTTGCTCCACAGCTGTAATGTATTGCAGTACGGTACATATTTCTGACTTGCAACACTTTCGCATCTTCAAAATTAGACCAGACAAATGCTGTAGATTGAGAAAATAAGCAATATTACACAATGGCCTCTGCATGTACTTCACTTACTTATTACCTTTTATGTTTTCAATGTAAAATGCATCATTTCATATAATTATCATTTGTTTTATACATGAATTAATATTTTCTCTCCATATTGTTTGAGAAATAAGTTTTTCAACACTCTTCTTGGTGTTTGATTTATTTATGATTAAATGGATAATTACATACCTGACTCTCATATATTATGGACATACATGTACTGTACATGTACAATAAAACTTCTAGTTCATAGTTCTGAACAGCCAATTACTGCTATTGAATTGATTCTTCGTGAAATTCATTGATGATTTTCTGAGTTTAAGTTATACAATGTATATGTACATGTACTACACTGTACCAATATAAAAATGAAAGGCAGGATTCCACCAATCCCACCCGGGATTATTTAATGTCCCACCTCACAAATTCCCACCCAGGTTTTCATGGCATCCCACCCGGGATTCCACCAATCCCAACTGGGATCCCGTCATCCCACCCGGGATTACATTGTATTAAACATCCCAGCTGGGATCCCTGCATCCCAACTGGGTTTGCAAAATCCCTTAGTATGGCATAACACACACAAAAGTTTAAATGGCCCGATTGTCAGTAGAAGCCCGATCGAGTGACCAGTAGCTGCCTATTTTCCCTTCAGTTTTGGCATTTTACCCTATTATCATGACCTGAATGCATACATTCATGCATACATGGCCCCACACATCAGCTTTTCTTTCAAATCCATTTACCCAAAAAATCATGTGATGGGGGCCGTACATGTCTGATGTGAGCAGGCCAGAAAAAAGCTGTTCTGCCATGCTCTATTTTATGCTTCTTGCTTTGCTGTTATTAAAACAAACTAAGTGATCATACAATAACAAAACTTATTGACTGAGTTACGTCATGCTGATCGAAGAGAAAAATACAATGTATTTGGCTAACTGTCATTTTGTACGGACCTTGCTGTGCTCAGTCTATTATTTTAGGACATAATTATATCCTCGAGCCAAATATTTTCCTGTCGTGGCCCTTCCTCTCAGTCAATAAGTTCTCCAGAAAATCTACCCTGCAAGCAGGGCTTTCTTCAACTCTCCACACACACAAAAAAAACGAAAGAAAAGAATGGTTCAGCACTAATTTGTGTTGTTTTCATATTGATCAAGCATGCGTCAATTTGTTTTCTTGTGCCCACTGACTCACTCAGTCGTGTCACCTTTGTCTTCCAAATTTGTCTGCCAATGGACTCAGGTTTGGTTACAGCTAGCATGTGTACATCCATCCATCTCCCCTGAAACTCAGGAGGGAATGTATGTCCTACACTATTGTTAATCGTGTTCCAGCATAATTTTGCATAAAAGTGAAAATTCTCCACGGCCATCCCAACGGTCGCCCTGTATCTCAATATCCATTGGCCAAGAGAAATGAGATGGTAAACATTGTAGATTTCAGATAGTTCACTTCCTATTGTTAATGGAAAAAGACAAGAGGATGCTGCGAAGCAGGGAAAATAAAATAAATTCCCTTTTTCAAGGGTAACTTTAGGATAAATAAAGGTAGATTTATTGAATCAATGGTAATTTCAAGGTCTTCTGTGCAGTTCAGCAAAATAACAAGAGGACAAAGCCGGAGTTTTGAAACCAAAACCGTATCAATTTTTAATCAATATAAATATTTACTTCACCAGCACTGCTTGAATTAGGCAGATTCAATGTTCTTATAGGAACTTCCTACATTCATGTATATACATTTGTACAATGCATGTATGGAGATTTAATTATGACTGGGAAGTGTAGAGATAAAAGTTCATCGTACACATTATATTCTCCACATCCTGAAACAAGATTTTTGTCTGAAGATTTCAGAATTACTGTATTGCAGAACAATGCAAACTCGTACCAAAATGCATCCAAAACCATAATGTTATTTGACAGTCGACTGAAGAACTGATAAATCCTAATCTCTTAGCCAATCAAAGGTGCCAAAGTTTCAAAAAACAGGCCTTATATCACATAATATTTACAGTAATAATTTAGCCAATCAGCATTCTTAATTTCCACCATAAATCCTCATAAAATAAACATCCATGCATGTGACCTGGAACAGGATTATTTAACGACAGTGTAGCACATGTATACATCCCTTCCTGAGTTTTTAGGTGAGATGGATGGCTGTACACAGGCTACATGTAGTTATCAGCTTAAAGCCCAAAAATAGTTGTGTGCTGATAAACCGGTTTTAACAGGCTCAACAAGTCCAGTAGCTTGGACAAAAACAAGCAAAGTTCAAGAAGGCTCTGCTCACAGGGTAGGGAAAATGCACATGTACATTGTACATGTACATGTAGTTGTCATTTACAGCTACATTGTCATCTGTAGCCATCATGTAGCTGTCATTTACTTGGAGAAAGGCACAGCTATAAAAGGAGTGAACTTCTAAACATAATATACCAGGAGATTAACATAATAATACCATAGAGGACAAATTAATCCCTAATTACAACTTGAAATTTCACACATAATTTGTAATATTTCATATGCAAACGCTGCCTATGCGCAATTAAAATAATGTTCATCTGGATCGTAATTTGCTCTCCATAATGTTAATGGGTTATGAAATAGTGACTCTTGAAATTAGGGATAAATCTCACTTGTTTGTCAAAATCTACATAATTACTTAAATTTTGACAAACACAAGTTAAATTTATCCCTAATTTCACTTGTCCCCATTTAATTACCTATACTAATTAAAAACAAGATTGAGTACCCCGCTAATTAATAAGCACACCAATAACCAAATGTTGAGGGATCCAAATATCTAAGTAGGAGGTTCAGTGTCCAGGACTGTGCAAGGCAGTGCTTGAGAGCTAATGGTCACTAGGAAACCCTGGCAACCACCAGCCCAATGAGACCACTTAGGAAATGTCAATAAAAAGTTTTGAGGTTATGAAAAATCCAGGTCAATCAGGTTAATTACTGGAAAGAAATGTATTTTGCTTGGTCTTAAATTAAATATTAAGTAAAAAGTTTTATTACTTTAATACTTACAAAATTTCTTTGCATACTTGTACAGCTCTTTGTCATGTTTTACATTTTCACTGATCACCATGACTGTGATTGCATGTTTTCAACTTCAGTTGAAAATTCACAATTGTGTCTCCAGTTTCTGTTTCCTGTTAATTAAATTGAAAGAAATTAAGTGTATCTAAATACAATACAGATACATTTATTTTCATGCATTTAATAACAGTAAAAATCATTTTTCACTAAAATGTGCTGGAAACCTGGCTGCAGACAGGACGTGGAACGAGGAATACGGTACTTCCGAGATTAGTGCACAATTTGCTACACAAATGTTTTCAAATGCCAACGGTTAAGTTCTTCATGAGAAGTTAGTCATTAAATTCTCGTAAATGTTAGTACCCTGGGTACCTGCAGAAGTTCTATTATACCTCTCGGCCGTCTCTTCATCTCTCTCGATCTCTAGTAGTTCTCCAAGCAAGTCCTTCTGGAACCAGGCCCAGGAATGCTATTATTAGCTAGTTAAGGCCGGGATGTAGGGGATTAAAGAAAATCGCTTCGTACTTTCGCGATTCGTGTGATATATCATTTAAAAACATTGCCGCTATAAAATGATATAAAACCTGACCTATACCAATCACTTCATTAAAATAATCACTATTCAAGTTCAAATACAACTACACTCTACATGTACATCGATCAGTAGACAGTACACCATTGTGCAAGGATTGAACCCGCCCGGTGTTGAAGCCTTTATAGTCATACACTCCACCGTTTATACAAATCACATAAATTTAATGATCCCATCTTACCTCCTTTGTTTTCTAAGGCTTGCTCCACAGGCTTGCCTTTTCTTGAAACCATATTATACAGATATTGTAATAATGTAAAGAGATCCCACGCCAACTTGTACCGAAAAACCGTTGGTAAAATAATACACACAATGCAATGCAAACTTTGCAAATCAATCCCATAATGCACCAATACATCCCATAATGTAATGAAGCCTTCTTGGCAGCCATTTTGAAAACGAGTTCGGTGGGAGTTATACAATGTTGGATATGGATTCCAAATGGCATTGAAAATGAAGGTAATCAAGGCTTGGAAACCGATCACTCAAGAATGTAACATTTTAGTGATGCATTTAACATAATATGGCGGAGTATTGGACCGATTCCGGTACCAATGAGTCGGAGAGTGGCTGGCTAGTTGTACGGGTTGACAGTGACAGTGACAGTGTAGACACGAGTTTTCCTTGAAATTCAACATCCAAACTTCCAATGGCACTTTGAAAGAAAATATATGAGACATTCAAATTGTATACTTCAAGCTCATCCAACATCTCCAACTTCACGACTAATACTATTGGAGTATTGCCGCAGAAAAATGAATTGGTATTGACATACTTGTGACATCAACATTTACAGTATGGATTATGGTGCAGCTCTACAGGTACGGTTATTTGGGCTCTTTATTTTCACTTGTGAATGGTTCTTACATGGATCTCGAGTATGAGGTTAATATATGAACACATCCAACATTTTAAACGTTCTTTTAAACAGGTTTATATTTAATTGAAGAAGGCAAGCTAGGCCATATTTACATGTAGATCGACTAGCCACAAAAACGTTTTCACATGAATGCGAGACTGTAGATCCACAGATCCGTACTAAATACAGACACTGAAATAAAAACTTAAATAAGGTTTGGTTGTACGTAAGCTAGCCAATGTATGGTTCTAATAATGAATGTAGTTATTATTAATTTGTGCACATATATATATACACATCTCATTTGAAATAATGTTGTATTTCATTTGCTAATGCAACAATCAATGTTAAGCCCGGGGGGAATTTGACAGACAGGGCTACCCTGATGATGGGGATTTTGAGATACGCTACCTGCCCAGGGTGGGGTTATTTATTAGAAATAAGGAAGGGACTGAATTGCAGAATACGTTGTACCCTGCAACTATTAGCCTAAGGAAGACAGGGCAGATATTTGGAGCAGTTCCACATGAGAAAGGGGATTATGGAAAGTTTGAAAATGGAAGCTACATGTATAGAGAAACTTAAAGGTTTCATGAATTCTGGATACCTCAGGGTTATATAATATAGCATTATTAGCTACATTGTTTTGTTGGCTTCACCTGGGGGAACCCAAAGTACATGTAATATTAAAAAAATATCAACACTTACACCTACATGTAATTCGATACCGGTAAATATTAGGTTTTTGGGTGGTTGTCAACAAATACCACTACCAATGTTAAATATAACTTTTAAAATGTTCTGCACTTATAATATTATCAAGGAGGTTTAACTAAAGCTTGTTAGAGCTGTTATAAAACTTTCATATTATAACAATCGTTGTTAGGCAATTTTGCATGTGTAACGGCTGTTACAAATGATGTGACGTCCATAACACTGTTTTTTATCCCCTATGCCAAAAGTAAAGAAGGTGATGATGATAAATGGCACTGAATAAATAACTATTGACTACCTGCTGTACATACTTAAAATCATAAAACTAGCCTGGTGTACATTTGTACCTTCTCATCTCACAGCAATTTAACTTTGAAGATTTCTGTTGAAATATCATGTCTTTTATTCTAACGTCCGTAGCGCTCACTAATTGCCTTCAGTTATAAATTTAGTCTAAAGACTTGAGCACTTTCTGATTCCACTTAAATTGAACCTCTCACTACTTTCTCATTTTAAGCAAGAGAAAAAGTAATAACTCCTATGGCTTACTACACAGGAGTAAATGCCAAAAAGTAGTGTCTGAATGTAACACCCATAACAAAGAATTTGATATTTTTGACCAAACATGTTTTTTCCGAGGGTGGGGAATTTGATTTTTTTTGGGGAGAAAATGTCAAATTCCCGCTCCCCCTCCCCTGGAGGTGCATAAATATTATATGCTGGTACTTCTTAATTAGCCAAGGCATACATGTAAATGTACTACAGAATCCAACAATAGTATTATTATTAGTTTTTGTTGAAGTGCTACCCTGAAAGTTTGAAGTTGTGTTAGGAAAATTGCCTTTAGCCAACTAATCGGAATTTATGAGACTCTTTGACTGACAATCAGCTAAATATAAATAATAATATCCAAATGTGACTTGTAACTTCCTCTTCACACTTCAACAAGCGTGGTACTGTATTTTTTAGAATTTACTTACGTTTCACATTATATTTGCTAGTCCACCCCTTCACTTACATGTACATTAGAGCTACATGTATTTCATGCATTAATTAGGATTTTATAGTCGCACTAAACACTTAAATCATTTCTCAAGCCACTCCACTTTATACATATATAGGGATTTTGACAGTTTCACAATTTGTTAACCTAGCGCTAATGGGGACTGGCCTATATAGCCTGTTACACCAGACATTTTTTTTCCACTCATAAATTCGAAGTAAAAGAAACGTCTGCTTACCAGAGCGCTTATTATTTAAGCCTCATTGTGTTATGAACCAATCAGATTTTACCTTCCATATCCCTGAACGTCACATCTTTACATGTAATGTTACATTTAAAAGGTTCTGACAATGACATTTGCCACTGACCAATCACTGGGGACTGTTCCCACGCTCGAGACAAAACCAATTTGTACATTTCATGTTTCATTATCTCATACTGTATGTTTAGCCTCCCAAAGCTCAATGAACTTCAATGAAAGCTACATGTACATGTATATATTTACAAACAGCAGAAATGGATTGATTCAAATTTTGGCTTTGGAGACTTAACTGATTTGGTAACATGATTGTTTTTATATATTTGCACTATGACACCAACGAGGTGAAAGTTTGCAACTGTTGCATGTCACGCCAATTAAAAAATTCTAACAATAGCTCTCATTGGCCAGAAAAATAAAACAAATATGCTGATGCCGTGCTTGCATATTGCAAACTAATTACATGTAAGCTCGGATAAACAGACATTTCTTTTTCTTCGAATTGAGTGGAAAAAAAAAACATATGGTGGAGCAGGCTAAGATTGGCCATGCCAGGCAAGATATATTGGTTCTACATCATTATTCCCAATACCGTACCAATCAGCCTGGTATCATTCTTTCAATACTTTTATAATTTTGCTTATTAGATCCCATGCTGGAATATCAAGTCCTGCTTCGTCTGTTGATCCTTGCAAATTTTCACTGAGGTTTTCTTTCACAATTATTCCTGATATATTTTCGTTTTCGATTCATTCCTACCACTCCATGGCCAGATTCCCCTATTTCAGCTATAATCTTTGCCAACACCTGTGCCAGCTTCTTTCAATCTCATCCATGAAAAATCCCATCGGCCCATTCCCTTGTCCGCCACCCCTAAGGTTGCGCATTAGACTCCTGTTTGGGTGCGAATACCCACACTTAACCCACAAAAAATACATTCTGGGTGTGATTACCCTCACTAACACAAAAATGCAACTTTAGAATACCCAGCCACTAAAATCTGGGAGTCGTAACTACTGGTTACTTATACTGAAAGGTAAAAAGATAATATAAATCAGATACAGAATGGCCCAGATTTTGACTTCAAATTTCTCTGCAAAATAAATTCTGATTTTCAAAATTTTAGTGGCCAAGAAACTATTCACCTGTGAGTTTGATAAGTAATATACAGAATGAGAGTCAGTTCTGTATCTTATTTATAAACTTGGGCTTAACATCGATAGGTACATTATTTGCAGCCCGGTGTTTCATTGATAACATATGGTACAGTTAGTTTTCAGATATCTACTGTATACAATGTATATCTAAATTAATGTAATATATATATATTAAGTATATAGAGATGTATATGTATCTATAAAAATCTGCTATATGTAACTGAATCATATATATATCATATTTTATATGTAATGGGTTTATAGTTTTTGGATAGTCTATCTGAATACTATCCAAATGTTTTAAATGTACAGTTAGTTTTCAGATATGTACACTGTACATCTAAATGTTATCTGAACAACAGTTAGTGTTAAGATACTCTATCTGAATCATATCTTCTATTTTATATGTAATGGGTTAGTTTTCGGATAGTCTCTGAATACTATCTGAATGTTTTAAATGTAGAGTTAGTTTTCAGATATCTATCTAAATGTTATCTGAACAACAGTTAGTGTTAAGATACTCTATCTGAATCATATCTTCTATTTTGTATGTAATGGGTTAGTTTTCGGATAGTCTATCTGAATACTATCCGAACGTTTTAAATGTGGAGTTAGTTTTCAGATACCTATCTAAATGTTATCTGAACAACAGTTAGTGTTAAGATACTCTATCTGAATCGTATCTTATATTTTATATGTAATGGGTTAGTTTTTGGATAGACTATCTGATCACTATCTTTCAAATCAGTTAGCATTCAGATAGACTATCTGTTATCTAACTTTTTAGCAGATATTGTTTAACTAGCAAAAAGATATTAATAAGATAAGTGCAGACTATCCGAAAAAAGCTGCAGATAGTAAAAAGATATAGTTTTTTGGATGTTGGATAGCTTCAGTTAGTTTAACGATAGGAATTAGATAGTAAAAAGATAGGTTCGTTTTCGTAAGGGTAGATTACTCTTTAACTAACAGTCCCCTAAATCTTGAGTATATCGTAACCAAGTTTACCAACATAATGACAAATGCAGCTAAAGCCTCACTTCCAGCTTTTAGGAAAACCAAATCAACACACAGGAAGAAAAAATAGCAGATCTCAAAAGTGGTACGACAAATCATGCTGGGCATCGCGCAGAATGGCCTTTGTTCGAGGGACACTTTGAGATTTTGGACTACATTAAGGTCAACTAATTATAATATTAATGAGTTAGAGGATTGCCCTACGATTGGCTTAAATAAATGAGCTTTGGGAGTTGCTTGTCCCTAGCCGATCTCAAATGGAACGAGCTTTGGGAACTGCTAGTCCCAAGCCGATCTCTCAAGTGTGAAAGTCAATTCAATAGAAGTTCGTAAAACCAGGTAATGAATGAAAGAGCCAAACAATAGTTTATCCACAAAACGACAAAGCCCTTCGGCTTAACTCCTCATGCTCTCAATTTTTTTCACAGCGTGTTCACATCGCATCGCAAATAAGTCTAAATGCAGATTCTAGGACATTGTAGCTTTAAAATGAGATGTTATTCAAGCTTATCCGTGCCCTAGAAGTCAAACAAAAACGGATTCACAAAATGACCCACAAAGAAACTGAGCAAGCTGTGTTCATGCATGACTCACGTCGAACGGAAACGGGGAAAAAGCCCGTCGGCAAAACGACAAACAGTGTTCAAACTCTTTCTCAATTTTCTCCCAATCGTGTTCAAACCGCATCGCAAATAAGTCTGAATACAGATTTTTGGAAGATGTACCTTTATAATGAGATATTTTTCAAGCTTATCCGTATCCTAAAAGTCAAACAAAATCGGATCCACAAAATCACCCACAAAGAAAGTTAACTGAGCTAGTTGCCGAAGCGGTAAAAAAGCCGGTTGGCAAAACGGCTAACAGTGTTCCAAGCCGTTTCCAATTTTCTCCCAGTTGTTTTCAAATCGTGTCACAAATAAGTCTGAATACAGATTCTTGGAAATGAGATGTTATTCAAGCTTATTCCTGTCCTAGAAGTCAAACAAAATCACCCAATGAAACTGAACTGAGTAACGAATGCAGCGTTTTAACAAAGTCATGCGCGTGCTTAGATAGATCATTTATCTAGGTCATAATGCGCAGTTTTGTGTATTTCCCTCGTTCGTTTAAAGAGTTGAAGGAACTTATCATATCTTTAAAGCAATGGCGATTAAAGTCCGCGGTTTTTTTAAATAACAGAAACTGGCTGTTGGATTAGGTAGGCACACGCAGAATCCAAAGGTAAGACACGCAGAATCACTAGTTAAGCCTGACTTTTAGTTTTCCCAGAAAAGTTTAGAGTAGCTGTTTAAAAAAAAATACTACTCACTGTCTCACGATTCAAGTTCAGGTTTGTTCGAAAACTGCGCTAAAAGTATTTTAAGTTTTACTTTTGTTGTTAGAAGACATACAAAGCTTGTTTATGGTTGTGTAGGCAACGTTCTTATAATTGGCGGATACATAATAAAAGAATATATAGATCACTATTGTCGTTCCATGATTTGCATTGGTGCATTTAGATCCAAGGCAAAAATAAGGCTCTTGCTTTCTAGTTTTCTTGTCAGTGATTCTCAGAAACCGAACAAATCAGTTGCAAAGATGAGCAAACAGTGTTCCAACTCTTTCTCAATTTTCTACCAATCGTGTTGAAATCGCATCGCAAATAAGTCTGAATACATATTTTTTGGAAGATGTAGCTTTATAGTGAGATGTTATTCAAGCTTATCCGTATCCTAGAAGTCAAACAAAATCGGATTCACAAAATCACCCACAAAGAAAGTTTAACTGAGCTACATGTAGTTGCCGAAGCGGTAAAAAAGCCGGTCGGCAAAACGGCTAGCAGTGTTCCAAGCCGTTCTCAATTTTCTACCAATCGTGTTGAAATCGCATCGCAAATAAGTCTGAATACATATTTTTTGGAAGATGTAGCTTTAAAATGAGATGTTATTCAAGCTTATTCCTGTCCTAGAAGTCAAACAAAATAACCCAATGAAACTGAACTGAGTATAGAATAGGCTCGATAAATTGGGGATAATTCCGCTCCAATTCTCAAACATCGGTGTTTTATAACACAAACAATTCCCTTAAAGACTGGGATTCCAAATCCCTTTGCTCAAGAAGTACGAAAGTCGTTTGCTTAAAAGTTTACTCATGTGCTAACTGCTGAACCACGGATTTATCTACGTCATAACTGCGCAGTTTTGTGTATTTCCCTCGTTCGTTTAGAGAGCTGCAGGAACTTATATCTTTAAAGCAATGGCGATGAACAGGCTCGGGAAAAGTGCAATCTTGAAACGGAGCTGCGATATTATTATCAGCCATGATAGACTTTTAGAATCAGAATGTTAATAATGTTGAGCTTCTCTTTTCTTTTGCTAATAAAACTGGTCGGCCAAGCAACTAAAATACAGTTGATATATTTAGCTTGCTTTAAAGTTTCCGCTTCGCTTTCAGGATCTTAATCACCTCCCATGGGACTCAACACCACGCTACTTGATAATTGTCAATAGATAAATCCGCTTCTACAGACATTATCATAAGTGGCACGAAATGCCGTTTTAGTTTAACTTTTTACAGTTTTTTATCCAAGGTACAGGGTTTTTTCTAACCGTTTGGGAAGCTTGAAGAATCATTTTAAAACTTATTTTAGGGTCTACAAGAAGCCGATTGAAAATGACTTGTGCGTCTTATATTTCAGTAGAAATCGAGACCTGAATATTGGACTGAGCAGTTTTCCATACAAAATTCGGTCAAAACTCGCTTAGATTCAGAAGGCTAAGGTACATGGGTTTTTGAAAGATACAACTGAGGTCAATAGCTCTACTGATTTATGTGACCTTTAGCTTTAAAAAGCCGATTGAAAAGGATTTTTTCTCTCAAAAATGAAGCTTCAAACGCTTCAAACGTAAGCTAGTGGAAGCGTTTTCGCCATTTCCTTCGTATTTGAATCTCCCGCTCCTCATTAACTGGGCAATCGTTCAAATACTTACGGGGACTTAATTATATTCAGAACTGGATATGTCCATTGATTCTGGGCGATGTTTTAAAGAAATAAATAAATCAAGTTAGTAAGTCGGTTTTGCGGTACCCGGTGGTAAGCGGAATTCTACTAAACTAGAAAAGCTTAATGAAAGGAGTTTACGCTTTGTTTTCAATGACTTTACTAGCACATATGATCACTTACTCCAACAGCTAAATCACCCTACCCTCCATAACAGAAGAATTCATGACACTTTAACTTTAGTATATAAATCCATACATGGAATTGCTCCCAGCTATATCACAGACCTCATAACTAAACGTTCATTAACCTGTAATCTCCGTGGTCATCTTTCTGTTGATATACCAAGAGTACAAACTACCAAACATGGACTACATTCCTTTCATTATAATGGCAGCAAACTTTGGAACTCCTTAAGTGACTCTATCAGATCCTCTCCAAGTATAAAAACCTTTAAAACAGCTATTTCTAAAATTAACTTTACCAATGACTGTTGTTCCTTCTGTAGATCAGATTAATTATATATTACCTTTAATTTTATATTTATCACTACATCATGTATATAGCGTTATATACTAGACCTTTATTCAGCATACTATAGCTTCATTTATTATTACTATGATTCCACACATTGTATATCTTATTTCTTTAGTAATCATTTCATTGAATTTACAACTTAAATTTATATTTTGTAGTTAATATATCCAAATGTATATATACAGGAGTAAATGTATCTCTATTTTATTTTATATTTATTTTAGTTATTTTATTGGATTTCGGAGATATTAGCATCTTGTAATTTGCTACCTTAAATTCGAAGAAAATAAAGTTTATTGTATTGTAAACGTAAGCTAGTGGAAGCGTTTTCGCCATTTCCTTCGTATTTGAATCTCCCGCTCCTCATTAACTGGGCAATCGTTCAAATACTTACGGGGACTTAATTATATTCAGAACTGGATATGTCCATTGATTCTGGGCGATGTTTTAAAGAAATAAATAAATCAAGTTAGTAAGTCGGTTTTGCGGTACCCTACATGTCCATTATTTAAGGGGCAAACCTCATACTCCAAACACTTCAATCATCTAACCCGAAGGAGTATTGGAAATTAGTTAAATCGCTGCGAGGATTGTTGAATCAAGGAAAACAAGGAACGTAACTAATTGAAGCCCATGAATGGCACTCGTACTTTAGAGATTTAAATAGGGCAAAACAACCTCAATCCATTCGACAAAGGGTCGATTGTTTTGTCTCTAAAATAGATAAGTTTGCTTCGCCACTACAAGAAATACTAGACAAACCATTTTCTGCTAAATAATTAATCAAAATAAGCAAGCAACTAAAAAACAATAAAGTATCAGGAACTGACGCTATTAACAATGAAATGATCTATGGACATTTATAGTAACTAGTTCGTTAAACGTTTTAATACAGTTTTTCAATCTAGTTTTTTTCCTCGATTTTGGAATGACGGATATATTTCTCCTATTTTTAAGTCTGGAATCATGGAAGACCTAAACAATTATCTTGGCAACACAGTAAATAGCTGTTTAGGTAATTTTTTTTACGCTTGCACTGAACTCTCGCTTAACGGACTATTTAGAAAGCAATAACATTAAACCAAATCAAATTGGTTTTCGCAAACGATATAGAACCTCTGGCCACATATTCGTGGTTAAAGTTCAAGTATCGCCATAAAACAACATGAATTAACTCTTTCAGTGCCACAAATTATATTTGTGATATACTTCAGTTGTCTAACTAAGTTTTCTTTGGGAGGCAGGAGCAGAAATTAAACTAGAATAAAATAAATAAAATAAATATTTTATTGGTTACAGCTGGCTTAGTATTACAGCTTAAAGCTGGCGGGGACCTGCATTTACTCCTCTCACCCTCCCCGCTACATTAACTGTTTCGGACACATTACACTCGACTCACGGTTGATTTTTACGGAGGGAGAAAAACCGGATAACCCGGAGAAACCAGCCACAAATCTTGTTGGTGCAGACCAAAACCTATTACAAGATACTCTCGCAGCCGCCCCAACTCTAGAAGTAGTCCCGACTCAATTGCAAGCACAAACCGCTCAACCAGTACCTATTGAAGATGCCCCTAAAGCCGAACAAGATTTAGGCGCCCATGCCGATAACCCTCCTCAAAACCAGATTGATGAGCACGTTGTTGAAATGGTGGGCACTTTGTCCTGTTTAGTAGCTTGTGTTTAGTTATAGCATATTAATGTATCAGTTTGTCTCGTACGGAATTATATAGCGACTTTCTCTCGTGCGGAATCATAACAAGTGTCTCGCACGAAGTTTGTCTCATACGGATTGATTATATAGTTGAGTTTGCGATGCACTGAATTATGTAGCGAGTTACGTTTGTCTCGTACTAAATTATGTAGCGAATTTGTCTTCTTTAAATTTTACTTACTGATGATTATAACGAGTTTGTCTCGGCAAGGTTTTTTTCCTGAGTACCTGTGAGTTTGCATCGTTGAATTATTTATGTGCTCAGCGAGTTCGTCTCGCGGAGTTTCCTACTAGGGTGAGTTTGTCTCGCAGGAAACTGTTTATTGCCGAGTTTGCCTTGTTACCTCTCCTACACGAGTTTGTCTTTTCTTGGCCTTCTCACCCTTCCGGGAATTCCACATGTTGTCCGTTTGCGAGTTTCTCTCGTCTTTTGATTGGTCGAGATCAGTGATATTTCAGCGTAATTTGCAATACATACATGTAAACCTATTCCATATATGGTAGATTTTGCCATATTTGTAAAATACAGACCATCTTGGTAAGTAAAATGGCGGACATGTTTACCAGAAATGACGAAGGGAAAGTCTTGGCAAAGCAAGCTTAAAACAAGCAAATGTGCAGAACTGACAAGTTAGAAAAGTCTAAAATCATGTTGTTGGGATACCTGTTGCAAAATATTTGTGAAAGTACAATTTAGTTTTCAGGTCCTCGTACAAGCCGAGGTTTGACCAAAAAATCCCCAGTCCGGCGAGATTCCCAGTAAGGAATCACACAAGAATACTGAAAACACTCCCTAACTTGATGAAGAACTTTAAAAAAAACAAGGAAATGAACCACATAAATGTGTAAGTTTTCTATTCTTTCAGATCTTTTTTATTGTTATGCTTTTTCTGTCTGAGCTTGAGTTCGTTGGATTTTTACGGAGCATCATGAATCAGTGAGGGGATTGCACCAGAACATTTCTTAGCTCGTATTATATTTTATTGTACATGATATTTGGCATAAATACCACTCGTGAGATTTCAAAAATCCTTGTAATTTCACTCACTGCTACGTGGCTCGTGAAATTTATAAGCAATTTTGAAATCTCTCTCGTGGTATAACACTATATATGCTTCTAAACGAAACCTATACAGACCAGCTTTCAGAACAAATTATGACGCGGCTTAACTAGATTCGAAGTAACAGCATCAAAGACATGGGAAGTAGTACCAACAATGATTATATCTCACAATAGTTTTAATAAACAGTAAGCTTTTTCTTCTTGACAATCAGTTATGATAGAACAACAACTAATGTACTATACTATTATCGTTATATATCTTTGTTACTGAACATTATAAATAACACATAAATATGTAAATTTATGTAATTACGTAATACCAATATTACATAAACATGTACAATATATCAATAGGAGATATTGTAGTTGAGTCTACGAATAGCAGTTTCAGCGGTATTGACCCGAACGCCTCACTTCAATGTAATGAAGCGCCATTGAAACCATCATTCTTGCACGACACCAACAACCTCCTAAACAAGCACGACTAATTTAGATACACAGTTTGAATAGCGCTTCATTACATTGAAGTGAGGCGTTTGGGTCAATACCGCTGAAACTGCTTTTCGTAGACTCAACTACAATATCTCCTATTATGTAATGTAAATATTATGCCACACTTCCTCTACTGCTCTCCCCCCACTTTCCCACTTTCCTAATTTCTGTACTCACACTCGCACTATAAAGCTCCAGTTCTTATACGAACTATTACTTAATATCAATATTACATATTATGTAATGTAAATATTATCCCACACTTCCTCTACTTCTCTCCCTCCACTTTCAACCTTTCCTAATTTCTGTACTCACACTCGCACTATAAAACTATTACTTATCTTTCTCCCTCATTAACTCCATACAGGAGTATATTACATAGGAGTGTACCTCTCCCCACATTTTATTGTCACACAATACTGTAGACGGTAGAGTTATTTTTAGCATAGAGTTTCCCACGAGAAGAAACAAAGCCATCACTTTTAACCAATCAGGATACACTGAAAAATTGCAATTAACACGGTTCAAACTGCTCAAAATACTAAAGCGCAAGAGAACAAAAGACAACGTAATCGCATACCAGAACTTCGCGACTATAAATAGGAACACCATCTACTTATGTTCTAATTCGCTTCCCGGTCACCCGAACAAAAAACATGTATCATGTAATAATCAACCACTTATAGGGGTGGTTCCACACGAACCGCGTGCGCCCTCTTTATTAACTATCATAAATTACACTCAATATACATGGTGATAATCTATAGAGCAATTTCAGCTCATGAACATGCACTAGTTGACAATAAACAGTCTTTAGTGTAATATGAAAATCGAGTAAATACACAACTTATACCGGTTTAAACCAATAAACGGGTTAATTCTATGTAAATAACAGTAATACAGCGTTGACTTATTTTATCGTGAAAATAAGTAACACTTGGCAAATTGAAATAAACTCTGTAAACGCTGCCTTGCAATAATAACAGTATTATCTAGTATATTAAAGCATAAGACTGCTACAAAAATCATCTAGTAACTGAAGCCATAACTTCGTTTCGAACTAGAACCATATACGGATTTATGAAAATATATAACCTTATGCTCATTGGGTATTTAATTTGGAAGGCGAAGCGGCGGACGTAGGACTCGAATGACTGTATACATTACGCATATCCGACTATAGTAATGTAACACTAATTATGTATTGTTACAAAAACAACACGTATACCCCGATCGCGGGGTTACGTAACCCATGATAAATACATTGTGTTAGGGGCCAACACAAGGGCCTAGGAACACTCCTGTGTAATATGCTCCTGCTCCATAATGGTATAGTGGCCAACTCGAAAGCTTTCGCTCCTTTGGCCACTACGCACTCTTCAACTAAAAAATGTACTCTTACACCTAACTCCATCTTTTCTATTTTCTATTATCTGCTAGTTGTATTTACTTTTATAAAATATAAAAAAGTGTAAATAAAATGAACTTGAACTTGTATTTATGTCAAATAGCACTACAAACCATGCTGTTGACATGACGCAGTGAATTGGTGTACTAACGCGTCACAAAATCAGTTTTAAAACAATCTTTGAAAAATGCCGTTTTCTTTGCTCTAGGTTGAACATAATAGCAAATAAGCGAGAATCGGTTGTTTTCGTTCGTTTTTAATTTTATTATTTAGAAATATGGACTGTTATATAAACCGCCCGTGAGGGACCTGGGAACCAGTCTCCACTGATCTGAATAAATCCTTGCATTCAATAAACGCTGTTTTTCAATCATTATAATGATTGTTGATTGCAGTTAGAATAGATGGTTGCACTCAACCCCTAGAGATTCAAATGACAGAGGGCATGGCGGCCATGTTGGTGTATCTAACAAAAGAAGCTAACGAAGAATATATTGTTAAAGGTACACCAACATGGCCGCCGTGACGTCATGTGCAGCCATCTATAGACCGATTTAGCTTGTACTTTTGTTGTCCTACCCAATTCAGATCATGTGACAGCTCTCCAGAGGATTCAATGCTTTGTTTTCCAATTAGATAAAGTAATACATTTCCTCTTGAGATAAAGAAAAACGAAAACCATTACTCAATGAAAAGTCTGGTGACCTGAATTGGGACAACAAATTGATCGATTGAGAAGAACAAACAATGATTTCACCCTTACATTTCCCCTTATGTTATGTGTGCCATAGATATGCAAGTCATTCTCATATTCATCGCCATTATAGAAAAAAATATAACTGATCAAATCTAAATAGTCGGCATTTTTTTTCTAGATAAAAATGCCTTAATGGCATGCTAATGCTTTGGCAATCGCATCGTGAAAAAAATATATTTTACTTGAAATAGTATAGTAGTAACAAAATCTGAAAGTATGAAATTTTTGGTTGTAAACATATAGTTACAGCCAGAATATCTTAGACCGTATCTTGCGAAGTTTAAATCCGATTTTCCTTAAAATAACATGAATGCAATTTCAGAACTATAGTAGGTACGATAAGCTATTTATTTTAATTAAATAAATAAGCTTGACTTAGTACCAATTTTAAACGTGCTCGGAAAGTAGAGTTTATTGCCGCATGTTTTATTATGTGTCGACAAAAACGTTAAGTCATATATCTTGAACTCTAGCCAAATACCAAAAGCTACTATTAAATACTTTTTACTGTTGGATTATTTTGTATACAAGCGACCACAAACCCTTAATTTATCTTGTTAATTATGAGTAGTAGGAGAGGCATGGAATTAGCCCTTTTTTTAAGGCGCTATGCTAATTTTTAAGGCGCACTCATTAATTCAATGACGTCACAGTCTTATTGTTTTAGATCATGCATAAATTAATTAGGGCGTACGGCCTTTTTTTAAGGCGCTATGCTAATTTTTAAGGCGCGCTCATCAATAAAGTGCGGTAAAGTGCGGCGCTCTCATGAATAAAATGGAATCTCATTAACTCAGAGGATTATCTACTATTTCTGTGAATGAGGTCATCGATCTATTCGGGCATGTTTGGGCAAAGCTTGAGCGGCTATAAAACCAGAACCTGTGTCTCTGAGTGAGTACAACCCAAAGTATAAAACCAGAAAACTCCAAGTACAAGATGGCAAGGAAACCTATATCAGAAGACACTATTTGCATCGATGAAGTTGAAGTTGTCGAAAGAAACAGAGCATTTCACAGGATATCAAGTACAATACATGTGGTGTATGCTGCACTCTGTGAAAAACCAATCTATGCCGAGAAAGAAAGACAATGTGAAACCGATCACCCAAATCAAAGACAGCACGATTGCTTGATGTTATCCGAAGAGGAATCGTGGAATTTGATCTACTCGCAATATCTAAACCCCTTTGTAGCGTAAATAGTAAGAACAAACTACTCGTGATAGGCTCTAAACTGTCTTTATTATTTTCCTTTACAGTTAATAACTCATAAGTATACAAAATCCGGTATGGTTTATTAGATCAACTCTGCTATTGTTCTTAGGGATTAGCGATAACTGAAGGGCCTATTGTTTTTAGGAAAACTCTTGTGATGCAAATTATTCTCTAAAACTGAACTATAATTACCATACCAATAAAAGCAAACCACCAAAACATAGTTTATTCAATCTCAAAAACACCAATTTACAGTTCGTTTTCCTTATAGTCGCGGAGTTGATAACTTTCTTATTTCTCAGTTCTTGGGTTGATATAATGTACCGTGTTACAAGATTACACTGTTTCATTTTTTTTCTCTTGTTGACAAATGCTGCTTCACTTGGATAAGCTAACAATTAGAAGGGGGAAACAAATAGTTTGTCATTCCCAGGCTACACTCTATTCGTAAAGAATAAGACACGCGTTATCGTTGTTTTAGGTTATTTTCCAAACTAGACCGAAGAGATATTTACCATATCTGAAAGAATACCAAGACAGCCACCTGTCTATCGTTTAAAGGACTATCATGGATAACTTTTAGAAGGAACATTTTACGAAGCCGAGTTACAGAGAGTCGAAAAGCAAGATGATTTCTACCGGGTACAAAAAGTCTTAAAAAAGCGTAAACGGAAAGCCAGGATTGAATACCTTGTCCAGTGGAAGGGGTATCCCGAGAGTTTTAATACTTGGGTAGATGAAAGGGACATAAAATACTTGTAATTAGATAGCTGATCGTTTTAATAAATTAATAAAGAAAACCTATTTATACTATCTGAAATGAGCCATCAAGGTTCAAGGTTCAAGGTTTTTATTTCCACAAAACAAAACAATAATTACATTTAGGACATGCGACAAAAGATAGTTGCTAATGTGGAGGAGCACAAGCATAAAACCACGAGGGTTACCAAAGTTGCTTATGCCCCTGGAAAACTTATTTAAATTAATCTATATATAAGACATATACAGGATATATAAAAAATGATTGTAGATAGTGCACTAGATCTAGTATAAGAGTTTATGTAAACTAGACTGAAACAGAAATAAATGTATTTTGTAAAATAAGATTAAAGTAATAGAGTTTAGGTTAAGTATTACATCTACGAGAAAGAGCAAAAATAGTAAATAGCACAAACGACAGCTGCAAACTCAGGAGGAAGAGCTAATATATATTTTTTGTAATTATTTTTGAAAGATTTCAAGTTAGGCGATTGTTTTATATCTAAAGGTATACTGTTCCAAGTCTTCGAGGCTGCAAATTTGACACTAAATTTTCCATAATTTAGGTTCGCTCTAGGAATAAAAAGATTCTTATTTGATCTCGATCGGGTATTTTATGTGTGGACCTCAGAAATTCTACTAAAGAGTGTATTGAAAGTACTAGGTAACAAATTATTTTGATGTCTAAAAGCAAGTTCCCCAAGTTGTAATTTGGTTATTTCATAAATATTTAATATACCAAGGTCACAGAATAGCGGCCTACTATCAATTAGCTGATTGGTTATACACTCGAACCACTTTAGGTTTTTGTAATGTTGCTTCCTGTAAATAATACTTGTGCTCCTCTGGTGATAAGGGTATGTACTTGCGATAAATAATTGGAAAGTTTCACTAAATATTTTGATCCACAATTCGGCAACGGACAATTTTTACGTATACATAGTGTTGTTGACAGTACGAAAACCCTTATTGATACCCGACCGACACATTTAGATAGTTTTCTTTATCGATCTCATTACATCTCTTATTAACTCCCTTACAACTAAACTTATCCGAAGCTCCAAAGCAATAATAGGTTTTACTACCCAACGCCCGCCGCCCGTCAACACCCGTCAACGCCCGTCAACGCCCGTCAACGCCCGTCAACGCCCGTCAACGCCCGTCAACGCCCGTCAATAAATATTCGGTTTAGAAGCTCTATTGGTTCCATTCGCACTAGCGCTCTCTTAAAAATGGCGGAACGCCTCGGGTTCGTTCCTGAACAGGTTGTTGTAAAGATAAGGGAGAAAAGGGTTCCCAAAAACACTAAAAAAACATGTGTTGGAGTGCTAATGTCTATCAATCCTGGAGCAAAGCCAGAGAAGATCAGAAGCCTTCCATGATTTCAGGCCAGAAAATTCGACGTGAGTTGTAAACTGTTAATAAAGAAAAACAATGCCAGAAAACTGCGAAAACAATCGCTGAAAAATAAATGAATAAATGCGAAGACAAATGACGTCATATAAACGTAGACTATACTGATCATGTGTGGATTGCAATAGATGACCCACATGGATTACATTATGATGAACACAGGTCAGTTTTGGAAAACAAAATTTAACCGGAAGTGCAGGGCGAGTCATGCAAATACCATCTGGTACTTCAGATCGAGGGCTAAAAGAACTGCACCAATGTCGGTTCTAAGATCCTTATATTTGAGCTAAATGAGTCTAGTAATAACTGGGTATCCAAAAAGTGGTTGACTCAGCAATCAATAGAACACTGAACATTTATGTGTAACCAATTACGATTTAATAATTGTTGTGAAAATAGATCAACTGTAGCAAATAATACAGAACATTGTACAACAGATAGAACATATTGTAAATCTAAGGTGTTTCACGTGCACAAACATGTAATATCAAACCATTTTAGTTTTAAAATAAACTAGGTTTTTTTAACCCCACCATGTAAAAAACAATATGGTACTTAGTAAATCAATACAATTAAAAGTTAAAGAAACTTGAAAATAGCTTGCTCATCTGGAATACACGGGATCTTTCATTTGTTGGGAAGGCTATGATTGTAAATGTGCCTCTCACAGAAGACTATGGTTATAAATATTCCTCTCCCAGATTGGGTAATTAGAGAGTAAGTATTGAATAAACTAGTAGTGTGACAATGTTTTGGAGGTAAAATGCAACATGTAGCTCGAACCGTGTTATATAACTTATATACTTATGACAACACTCGATAGATTTGTTCACGCAACAGGCCGTAGGCATTAAAACACTGAATGACGTTTCTTTTCTTTTTATTGTCTTATTTGATGAGTAAATGTTTGAAAGTTTGAGTCAAGGAGCAGCATTTTTTTGAGAAAATCAGGATCTCAAAAGCAGACAACAACGAGACAAATGACAATGAAACGCAAGCGGGAGTTTGAACTAATTAGGGACCGTCGACATATTCTTAGTGCATGTGGGCCGCTTAACGTTGACGTCAACTGAATGTTTAGGGGGAGGGGTCCAGTCGAGGACATTAGTGTGGAACAGTTCTGGGAATAATATTGGAGCAAAAATTGGACGTTGTCCGACCTTAACGTCCAAGCGGGGCCATTTTAATTACCGAAGCGTAGACCTTAACAAAACTACAGATGCAGATCAACCCGAGTTTACTTGAATTTATGGACTCTAAATGTTTTCAGATGAGAACTCTTGTACACTACTTTTGCTTAATTTATGAACACAACTGTAGTCAACGAAATGATCACGAACTTCGGAGATGTTGCGTGGAACTCGCATGCATGTACACGGCTGGTGTCACATTTCAGCAGATAAACTAGTGAACGTTTCTAGTTTGTTTCTGCCGCCTTACGAAAAACAAACCTGGCTTTCAAAAGTACTTGTCAACGCTTCGCCTATCATTCTCTCTTTAAAAAAATCTACCGCCTACCCCCGTAAGTAATATTTTGACCTCAAATCCCATACTATATACTATACTTTTAGTCATTCAGTTAGATCTGACAAATCAGACAGTCATAAATTATTCATACATTATTCATCAATGCAAATATCTTCAACAAACCAGGTTTCGGTTTGGGAAAAAAATGTCAAAGTTGTTTTAAAAAACCGAACTGTTGTAAACTCGTTCCGAGGTAAGCTCCCTGCAGCTTCTTGTTAAAGTTTATAGCATAGCCAGGTGAGATTGGTCGCCCATCCAACAATTATCCTGCCCGATCGTGTTTTAGCGCTGCACTAAATTCACCCGCGAACCGTTGGCAGCTTGTGCTCTAAGTTTGATTGGCAGTGTCAGCCTCTGTTCTGTATTATCTCCACCAGTCACTTTGATAACTTATGATTTGCATAACTACTACATTTTTAGATACATAATTACTGTCATGTTTATATATTGGATCAAGTGCACAATCATTTAATATTCGCTTACTATCATACTACAATCCGGGCAATTACTGTTAGTTTTGCGTCATTTCATTGTAAAGCCATTCAATCGAAAAATAAATCGGATAGCAAAGTAAGTTGCTTTAGCTCATTCTTGACTTCTAGCAACAAACATTTTAAGTTTATTTTCTCGCAACCACTCTTGCATTTTTCGACTTGAAATTCTCGTTTGATGAGTTTTAAGGCCATAACGCCTAATGCAGACCGATTCATTAGTCGTAATATTTTCATTTCCACGTGCGCTGTTTTTTTTTTGCAAAGGAAAATTTCGTTTACGTTTTTCGACCTCATAATACAGAAAGTTGGTACATGCTTTCTTTCACTTACATTTAAACTCGCAATTTTCAATCAAACATATCAAGATTGAGAGCAACTTAGAATATGACTCAGCTGCGCAGTATCGAATTCTATTGTTTGAAGAAAAAACTGTTAGCGCTGACACTGTCAACATCAAGAGTAACACAATACACTTGTCAATACTAGAGCCTGGAAGAGCCACTGTAAACGTGCATGTATGTACATGTGTCTGTCTGTTAGTACGTATTTGTTTTCTCGTTACTCACCTGATGGATACCCACATGCTGCTCCAAGCAAAAAAATATCACCTAAACTGTCATAGCTTTTCTTACAATCAAACAGTGACACCTCGTTGCCAACACAATCTTCAATCTTCATTATTTCAGGCAGGCCAGAGGAAGGCTGCACCACAGGGTACGTCAAAAGGTAGGCTTTACCGCGCATGCCCAGCATTCGGCACGCCACTGTCGCTGCATTCCTTACTCTTCCTAGTGTCCAGTCGTAAGATACATATCCCCAGCGTCCCCCGACATTGACTTCTACTCGACCTTGATTTGGTACTCCTCCATGAGCAAGACGTATTTCTGATGATAAACAAACAACAAAGTAGGCATTGGGTTTGCAATGTACCCTAATATCTGACACGCGTTGAAAATGTTCGATAACTTAATTTAGTTTTGTTCTTGTTCATTACAGTTGTTTTATTTAACCCGTGAAATAGATATTAGACTAATAGTCACAATTAGACCATAATTCCATTGTTTTTTGTTTCTATTTAACTATTAGATTCTGACTATTAATTTTTGTTTCACGGGTTAAGTAAAACCACTCTATCAAACAGTGTAATTAGTCAAACACAATACAATTACGGTAGATGACTTGTTGCTTGCGTGCTTAACCCATATGATTCCATATGTTTGGCAAACGTTTTGAAATATGTTTTTAACTATATTGCCCCGTGATGGGCTTACTGATTTTGTTTTTTTCTATTTGCGCCCTGTCGACTGTTCGAAACGCTTATTTACCGTAGGTAGCTCGCAAATTGTTTCATGCCCAATCCTGTCTCTAAGTATACGTGTGATGATAAGCGTGACATCACACTCCTCAGCCGTATAAAAAAAACGTAATATATGCGAGAAAAAAAGAAAAACAACGAAAAATACAGAAAACTAAATGAAATAAAGAAAAACAAACAACTATCACTCTGTATTTTTATCTAGTATTCACATCTGATCTGCATATTTTGTTATTACAGACCAAATGTTCTTACGTTACAACTAATCAAGCTTAGTAACGTAAAATAAAGTTTGTTATTGCATCAATGGATGAGTGACTATTTTTCTCATCGTAGTCAATCTGTCTACCTGGGTGGGATAATATCTACTGCTCAACCAGTGCTGTCAGGAGTGCCCCAAGGTTCTATTCTAGGCCCTATAATGTTCTCTCTGTATGTTACAGATCTACCAAACTGTTTACAAGCTGCCAAGATCTTAATGTATGCTGATGACACTGTGATTTATTATGCAGCTCCTGCTATTGCACATCTGACGCCAATTTTAAACACTGAGCTATCCCGCTTACTCAGCTGGTCAACAAGTAACGAGTTATACATCCACCCCAAGAAAACTGAGTATGTTGTATTTGGAACTCCACAAAAACTCAACCAAAGTAACATGGATATGACTAGCTGTAGTGATATATTTATTGGCGAGCAAGTGCTTAAACGCAAGCCGTACTATAAGTACTTAGGCGTTTACTTAGATCAATCATTGACTTTTAAAGAACACACCTCTAAATTATTCAGTAAGGTATCCAGTCAGTTAGGGTTACTTAGTAGAATTAGAAATAACCTTACAGTCCAGGCAGCAGAGAGAGTGTTTAAGTCAATGATATTGCCGAAATTAGAATACTGCGATATAGTATGGAATAACTTAGCTCCTACCAGATATGCTGCACTAGAACGCTTGCAGACAAGAGCAGCAAGAATAATTTTAAAGGAACATGACCTTACACATGAAGATATGCTTCACCAGTTAGGATGGAAATCACTTCAAGCACGCTGCACTATGCACCGTGTTATCTTTGTATTTAAATGTCTTAATTGTAATGGTCCAGAGTTTTTTAGTCAATATTATGATAAGACCTCTCATGCCCACAACACTAGAAGAAATGGCCTGGATCTCATAATTCCTAAAGTTAAGACAGAAATTGCAAAGAAAGGCTGTTTTTACTCAGGGGCAAAAGATTTTAATGATCTACCAACAGAAGCTAAAGAAACATCATCATTGTTAGTTTTTAAAACAAAATTAGGAGATATTTTTTAGATTTTTTAGATTTTTAAATTTTTAAAGCGTAGTTATTTTTTAATTAATGATAGGATAACTTTGTACATATACTTTTACTGTATTATTATCTGATATTTTTATACTTTATTATTTACATTATTTTGATCTCCCAGGGCACCCACTGATAACAGCATTGTCTGAAGGGTTTACCCTGGTTAAAGAATATATTATTATTATTATTATTATTACTTTGTCTCTGTTTCCTGTGTCCACTAAGGCCACTATATGCCACATCCTCTCACTTTCTTTGTCCTATATACTTCCCTTGCATATTATCAATGCTTTAACACATATTCCTCTTGCATTCTAACGTATAGTCCCCTCGACTTATTCCCTCACGCATCTCCTAGTAACTTAGAACTACTGACTTGCGTTTTACCTACAGAGAAGTAACATGAAAGAAGAACATAGAAAAAAAAGAATTTTCCTGCTCGAACCTCGTTCTCTTGAGTCCAGTCCTCTGTCCTATACACTAAGCTACGTTGGTTGAAAGAGTCGAGAGAAAAAAACGAGGCCTTGTGAACAGTAATTATATGCAACCATATAATAGACAAACAATGAACCTAATGCATGGTTTATGAAAAGAGGGTACAAGAAAACTTCGCCATTGTAACAATAAGCATATATTTCCCTCCCGCTCAGGGGTATGGGACGGGCTGCACCCTCGTGCGGAACCCTCGGTGAATAAATAGCATACCTCCTCACTCCAGGTCGTCCGCTCATTATCTATCTAGCACTAAGAGTGGCCTGAACAAGAACAAACCAGTCATAACCCGCGAGTTGCACGAGGGGTGTTACACTGGGCAATGATTAAAAATCGTTGCAGCGTTGCTCCAATCGTTGCGAAAAGTAGAACTTGGTCCTACCTCGTGCAACACATTCTGCAACGCGGCAACAAAATTGCAAGCCGTTATTTGCCCTTACACTAGGTAATTTCTAGCGAAACTTATGCCGCATCACAATTGCGCGAAATATTGCCTAGTGTAACACTGGCTTAATACCATAGTGTCTGCCGGATTTTTAGTTGTATGTGTTTCAGTCGTTAACAAGAGACCATCACCTAATAAAACCGATCCCCCATACTAGCCTCTCTCCCCATGATAGTCTGCGCCGATTTATTTTTAGCTTGAATAAATTAGTTGGACTATTTTTACCACTCTATCCGATTGGCTGTGGGTGTCACGTGTCCCAATGGCCCGGCGGGGCAGAATAATGTATTCAGCGTTTTATTCAGTAATCAAAGCATTCACAATTTTCTACTTTCATGACAGTTACTCTACAGATTCATATTGATTACGGTGTTACAAAAGCATGTCCGATTATTTACGATATTATAGGTTATATTTCTAATTTCTTTAGCGAATTGTAAGCGTCTGTTTACGATAATTCCAAACTCAGTCAGTCAGTGTTTCAGATTAACTGGATTTATAATTTCGCAAAATTGTGGTCAAACGTCGATGTGTGCTTGCTTGCTTGTTTCTACAATTATTAGCCTGATGAAAGAGCAAATAATCCAGTCAGTTCCCTAGGTATGTTATCTAGCTATACATGAATATGAACTACAGGGAACGAGTATTTATAAGGTAAGCGAAGTTTCAATAACAACGATACGAGATTGTTAATTTATTAAAAAAATTGGAAGATTTTCCATGCTCGCCGATCCGGCTACAAACTGAATGGCATACGGCTTCATTTCCTTTGATAGTTTCACGAAATTCAGGTCACTCTAGTTTTTTTCACGGCTTCCAGGTCACATCCGAATTTCTTACGGGTCTGGCTTAATACAGCCTACAGTTTCCCAGTGAAATCCAAAACGGCAATATTTTTAACGGGTTTTCAAATTACACTCCGTAGTTATATTAATTAAATTCAAAGTTCATTTTCTCGAGTCTTCAAGTCAGATCAGGTCAGATCCGTCCCATACCAGTCCGGGTAGTAAGTTTATGGAGCAACACATAATTCAGAGCCATAATTCAGAGTTTTGAAGCTTCGCATCCATCGCCCCTCTTTCTTTGTGGAAATCAAGGTTGAATTCATGATATGGAGCGATGAAAATCCGTGAGGAGCTGGAACCGAATCTTAAAATAGCATCGTGACGTCCACTAAGCCAAAAATAGAATGGCGCAGACTATCATAGGGTACGGAGATCAGTTCTCTTAAGTGGTGGTCTCTTGTCGTTATATAATGTTGATTCGTTAGAAATTTCCTAAAACCGAAATCTCTTACTCTCTGTGCCTTAATATTCTCAATCAATTATAACATTTTCCTGTACAAAATGAATGTTCTATCATTAATATGTTCAAAATTGGCCTGCCTTTGCAATTCTCGTACCAACGAACTAGGAATAAACATGGCTAAAGAGCTAATTTAATTATTAACTTGTGCGCTCTTCTATCAGATCAATGTAAGGTGTTAAAATCCGATGGTGCAGATACATTTCTCCAGGAGTATATTACAGAGGAGTGTTTCTCTTCCCACATATTGTCACACAACACAGTAGACGGTAGAGAAGAAACAAAGGCCGTCACTTTTAATCAGGATGCACTGAAAAATTGTAATAAACATTGTTCAAACTGCTAAAAAATACTAAAGCGCAAAAGAACAAAAGACAACGTAATCGCATACCAGAACTTCGCGACTATAAATAGACACACCATCTACTGTGTTAGGGGCCAACACAAGGGCACAGGAACACTTCTGTGTAATATACTCCTGGTTTCTAATACACTTTCAAAACATTATAGAGTTACATAGTGCATCTGTAAGCCGGAGGGAAGCAGGTATGCATGTACTACCAGGAAAATATTAATCTCTTATTAATGAAAAGTAAACCCCCATCCCCCCTCCCCTCCCTATCCGGCACATGGTGGGGGGAATGTGGGGCTAAGGATCACATTTATCGAGGTTGTGCCCGAGGGGTTGGGCAAATAACAGGTATTCGACCCCTCGCTAACTGAGGTGGGGCCTGCTATGTGGGGTAAAACGTGGGGATTTGACCTTGGCCGAGGAGGTTTGGTTCATGTTTATAGGCAGACAGACGTCAGGGAAGCCAGTCTATGAGACTGTGCTTTATTGCACTTGTGGAATGCCAGAGGAATGATTATGTGATAATGAGGACTGTGCTATTGAATGGTTCCATTTGGCATGTGTCAACCTCACTACACCTCTAAAAGGGAAGTGGATTTCTCCGATCTGTCTTCAGTGATGTTTTTTATTAAACGAGTTCACAGGAGTGGGGCGTTTTGCTGTCTACAATTGCCGCAATTGGTGCGGCATTTTCCTCTATTTGTCTCCCCCGTTTTTCAAATACCCCGGCACTAATCCCAACCCTGTCCCCGGTTTGGGGAGGGGAGAGGGGCGGGGGAAGGGGGGTTTACCTTGACTACTGCATTACCAGGTAAAATTATCATAAAATTTAGAAATATTTTCAACTGTACTGTTCTGTCTAGACAGGGTATTTTATTCTTTTTTTGATTTTAGGGCGGGGTGGTAACATACATGGGTTTTATTTGGATCGTTTGTACGTAAGAATAAAATACCCTGTCTAGACAGTATAGTACAGTGGAAAATATTTCTAAATTTTATGATAATTTTATGATTTGCATTAGCCAAGAGACCATCATAGGTGATGGTCTCTTGCATTAGCTCATTCTTGACTTCTAGCAAGAAACATTTAAGTTTATTTTCTCGCAACCACTCTTGCATTTTTCGTCTTGAAATTCTCGTTTGAGGAATGATAAGGCCATAACGCCTAATGCAGACCGATTCATTAGACGTAATATGTTCATTTCCATTGCGCTGTATTTTTCTTGCAAAGGAAAATTTATTTACGATTTTCGACCTCATTACACAGAAAGTTGATCCATGCTCTCTGATAGAGCGTAACCTCTTACATTTAAAATCGCAATTTTTCAATCAAACATATGAAGATTGAGATCAACTTAGAATATGACTGCGCAGTATCGAATTCTATTGTTTGAAGAAAAAACTGTTAGCGCTGACACTGTCAACATCAAGAGTAACACAATACACTTGTCAATACTAGAGCCTAGAAGAGCCACTGTAAACGTGCATGTATGTACATGTGTCTGTCTGTTAATACGTATTTGTTTTCTCGTTACCCACCTGTTGGATACCCACATACTACTCCAAGCAAATATCTATCACCTAAACTGCGATAGCTTTTCTTACAATCAAACAGTGACACCTCGTTGCCAACACAATCTTCAATCTTCATTATTTCAGGCAGGCCAGAGGAAGGCTGCACCACAGGGTACGTCAAATGGTAGGCTTTACCGCGCATGCCCAGCATTCGGCACGCTACTGTCGCTACATTCCTTGCTCTTCCTAGTATCCAGTCGTAAGATACATATCCCCAGCGTCCCCCGACATTGACCTCTACTCGACCTTGATTTGGTGCTCCTCCATGAGCAAGACGTATTTCTGATGATAAAAACAAAAACAAAGTAGGAATTGGGTTTGCAATGTACCCTAATATCTGACACGCGTTGAAAATGTTCGATAACTTAATTTAGTTTTGTTCTTGTTCATTACAGTGGTTTTATTTAACCCGTGAAATAGATATTAGACTAATAGTCACAATTAGACCATAATTCCATTGTTTTTTGTTTTTATTTAACTATTAGATTCTGACTATTAATTTTTGTTTCACGGGTTAAGTAAAACCACTCTATCAAACAGTGTAATTAGTGAAACACAATACAATTACGGTAGATGACTTGTTGCTTGCGTGCTTAACCCATATGATTCCATATGTTTGGCAAACGTTTTGAAATATGTTTTTAACTATATTGCCCCTTGATGGGCTTACTGATTTTGTTTTTTTCTATTTGCGCACTGTCGACTGTTCGAAACGCTTATTTACCGTAGGTAGCTCGCAAATTGTTTCATGCCCAATCCTGTCTCTAAGTATACGTGTGATGATAAGCGTGACATCACACTCCTCAGCCGTATAAAAAAAACGTAATATATGCGAGAAAAAAAAGAAAAACGACGAAAAAATACAGAAAACTAAATGAAACAAAGAAAAACAAACAACCAGCACTCTGTATTTTTATCTAGTATTCACATCTGATCCGCATATTTTGTTATTACAGACCAAATGTTCTTACGTTACAACTAAGCGAGCTTAGTAACGTAAAATAAGTAGAGGTTATTGACCAAGCGTGAGGTCAAGATGGGGGGATATTGGTCGAGTTCATTTTTTGCGTTTTTATGGACCGAGACGGAGTCGAGGTCCATAAAAACGCAAAAAATGAACGAGGCCAATATCCCCCCATCTTGACCGAACAAGCTTGGTCAATAAGGTTTTTATTATATGGCACAAATGAATAAAATCACACTTTGACACACGCGCCAGGAACCCATTGCGTGGTAAACTGAAGAGCGAATAGAAATCAATCTAAAATTAGTCTCGACGACTTTTCACTTGAAGTTCAACCTTGTGGCGTTCAAAACAGTTTGTTTTTCGACGTAACAAAATGCGTTTTTATGGATGAAAACTGACCTGTACTTTACTTCAGATGTACTGAGTTTCAATGACAACTTCATCAGGAAGGCCGAATGCATTAACTACACTGTAAATTGAAAAGAGCCGTTTCGGCCCCAAAAATGGGGCCAAAACGGTGAGTAAAATTTGGTGTTAATTTTGGGGCTGTTTTAGTCCCATTACAATGGAGCTAAAACAGCCCCAGGTTGTGGAGCTAATTTGACCCCAGCTTTTGGGCTGAATTAGACCTTTTTAAGTGCTGATTTGGAAGACACTGGGGTCAATTTGGGTTTTATGGAAGCAGAAACAGCCCCAAAATAATTAGCCCCCAAAGAAACAGCCCTCCCAAAAAGAGCTGTTTTAGCTCAAAGAAGGGCTGTTTTGATCTTTCTTTGTAATTTGGAACCCAGAAAAGATTTCACTATTTCCCAGGATAAATAAATATTTCTTCCAACTTAACTCATTTCAATAATAGCTGAACAGAATTTCTAGATTGTAAATTCACATTTATTCAAATATTTCCATGACTGCAGTTTACATTTTAGTGCATAAAACGATTCATATCATAAAATACACAAGATAAATACATGAGATAAGACAAGTAATGTAACCTAAAGTCAACTATTAAAGCAATGCAGGGTTGACTTACATGTACTACATGTATATACATGTAGCTATAACATAACAAAAATGGCACAATCAATGCTATTGACAACTTGTGCAAGCATTTCTAATATACAAAATTATATACATAAGATACATGTACATGCCCGACTCAGTTCAGTCCCAAAAAAGGTGATTAGCACGAATCCAAGGTAAATTACCATGGCAACAAAAATTAATAGTCTCTTACCAGAATTACCACAGGATGTGCTAATCTGTATGCTATCTGGAAATGGACCCTGAAACATGTACATGTATGAGTATACTATATGTGTATATATATATAAATATATCAGCTTCAACGGGTAATTAGCACTTAATATATATAGATAGCATTCATAAGTGAGGTGGCAGACACTAAAGTCTGACCAGCTCTTTCAATCCCAACGCTAGCCTGCAAAAGCAGCTGCATCTTTGTGCTCACTCCGAAACCGTTTCCACAAAGAAACGCCTGCAGAACGAGTAACAAAATTCCATACTGGTGTTTGACCTGTATCTCGTCAAAAAAATTGATTGGTCAATCAGATCCTTTTGTCTTCAATCACAGCTGATCCTCTTGTCTTCTGTGCATAATTATTTTTTCCAAACAATCTTTTGAGTGCAAAGCAAGCGTAGAGAAATATTGTCTTTGGATGTTTTTAAACAGTGTCGAAGAGCTGGGCCATGCTTTTGGCTTTAAATCCTTCACCAACAGTCAGATCAATTCCTTATGGGACTGTTGTTGTGATGGTAAGATGTATTTGAGCTTACCGATGAGATTTGAATGTTTATGTACATGTAACTTGTACTCATTCAGTTTGCTGTACCACCACACAATTCAAGGCTAACTTCACTTTGCTATTTGAGAAGAGCTGTATCAGTTCATTACAGTAGATTTGATCGCCTGCTATACCAATCAATTATTCTTGCTACACCCTAGTTTGTATCATGGCCATAATGGTATCCATCTGAAGTTTGAGATTAATAATTGACTAATAATTTGAGTTTGTACATACACATAGAGTTTGTACATACACAAGAGTCAAGATATGCTTCAAACTTTCTGTGGTACCGGACAACAAACTGAATGAGACTTTCATTCAAGTTTCATCGGTAAACACAAATACATCACAACAGTTGCATATTAAGGAATTGACCTGACTGTTGGTGAGCGATTCAAAGCTAAAAGCAGGGCCTGTATAACTCTTTGACACAATGTTTAAAGACATCCAAAGACAATATTTCCCTACACTTGCTTTGCAATTTGCACTTGAAGCTTGTTCAAAAAAATAATTTAGCCAAAAATACATCATCAATATGGAATGTTGTTTCTCGCCCTGCAGACATTTCTTTGGGGGAATCTGTTTAAGAGTGAGTACAAAGATGCAGCTGCTTTTGCAGGCTAGGACAATGCCAACATCAATGAGTTTTATGATTTTATATCAGTGCTTCAAAAAACATTTACTTTATGGAAAATGCCATATTACAAACACCTTACTGACCATGCTAGCCTGGGAAACCAGCCAACTCTTATCGCTCCCCCACTTGTGAAATAGACCCTTGTGCAGCGAGGCAGAAAATTCCATACTGATGACATACATGTGCAGATAGCCATTTCACAATGCATAAATTAGTTGCAATTCTGAGAAGCCAATGAGAACAACAGAGTTATTTTCAAGGAATATAACTACTGAGGCTGCTTGGCAGTGGATTACCGTCATGAACAACCACGAAATTCAAGCATATTTAGCATGTGTCGGTGCTGTTGGTGGCTCCTTTGCATATTTCTTTCAGCTGCTAGTAAAGCGAAATGTCGTATTGTGAAAAGATTTACACTGAGTGATCAAAAACTGGTACTGTAGTAGTTGTTTATAATTTCATATAAACCTACACACACTGAGCTATCACAGAACACTGGATGAGTGGTTGTTGCAGGGCCACTCTTCAAGCCGGATCTTTTGCTAGGCAGGGAATCTCTGCTATGAATAAACATTACATGTATTAAAGTGCGCTACGAATCACGAACGTGATGGCCATTCACCCAAACAAACGGACAGCCTCGGTAGTATACCTTGAAAATAACTGCATTCTGTAGCTAACCTCTTTGGCTACTGACCTGGCAAAAGAGCTGGCTTGAAAAGTGGCCTGCTGTATCGTGTGTAGGTTTTAAAATTATAAACAATTATTATGTTTTGGCTGTCGTAGGACAAATTCCCTTGCCCGGGCCGAGCCGCTGAAAGAACGAATCAAACTACATGTAGCTACCGACACACGCTAAATAGGCTTGAATTTCATGGTTGTTCATGACAGTGATCCACTGTCAAGCAAATGAACAGCCTTGCTGGTAGTTATATTCCTTGAAAAGAACTCTCTGTTGTTCGCATTCAGCTTCTGAGTATGGCAACTAATTTATGCATCGTTAAACGGCTATCTGCTATGTCATCAGTATGGAATTTTCTGCCTTGCTGCCCAGATGTCTCTTTCATGAGTGGGGGAGCGATAAGAGTCAGCTGGTTTCCAAGGCTATGACCATGCAAGCTTTACACTTTCTAGGGCACCCACTGATCAAGAAATGTTTCAAGTGTTATTATTATATCTGGATTTTGCAATCTTATACTAAAAAAATGTATAGACATACCGATAACTTACAGGGCCCAGCATTTATTCGAGACCACAATGTTTATTGAAAACCCAGCCTTATAATTAATTTTAACTAAACATCTTGTCAATATACCATTTTACATGAACCAGGGAATACCAGTTTTATTACTTTCCATATAATTATAGACAGAGGAAAGAATGTTTCTGGTTTCAAAAGGACTACAAAAATGAAGTTGTCAAGCAAATACAAAAAAAAGTGTTCATGTTTAAAAATACTGGGGCAGGTTCAAATACATGCAAGGGTTCAGTTGTTCAAAGGGTGGATAAAAGGACTATTTTGTCAAAACTGCTTGTCCTCTATGTTATTAACAAGTAATCGCATGGGTTCTCGTAAACATAAGGATTAATTTCACTTGTGTTTTCAAAATTGATGAAATTGCTTTGCTGCATGACTCTATTAGCTATAAATATTAGAGAGGAGTGCCCTATTCCCTGAGCCAGTGAGTATTTCAGAAATGAGGCTCTCAACAACAAAAAAGGTTAATGTCTTATAAACACTGGGTCAATATTATTATGACTAAATTGTAAGGAAAGCATGGGCATTTGTTTGATAAAATTACAAATGTTACATGACTAAAATGAATTGCAACTGATACATGTACAATGTAAGTTGTATTTTCTTAAATACAAGTCCTGACATTTACTTATAAAATGTGGCTCTCTAGACCAGGGCCCAGTTGTTCAAAGGGTGGATAACCTTATCCACTGGATAAGTCCCCAAGCTATCAACCCTTTGAACAACCTGGTCCACAGAGGCAAATTCCATGAAATGCCAGGGCTTGTATGAACATGTACATTGTACTGCAATGCATTTTAGTCATGTAACCTCTGCAGTGATTCAAGTAATTCTGCATTTTCTTAAACAAATGCCCATGCTTTATCTAAAATTTAGCCGTAATAATATTGACCGAGTGTTTATTAGACATTAATATTTGTTGTTGTTGTGCCTCCCAATTAACAAAGTTTTGCAAGTGTTTATCAAGCAATCAATAGGACACAATTCTGCCCCCAATAAGAAATGTACATGTACCTTCTTCATCAGCTAATCAGATTTTCAGTAAACATTGCTTTTATATTGATGTGTCCAGTTATGCAAAACATCAACGATCAACCATGTGAGTCGAAAACAGAAACAAAAAATCCTGCCATCTTCTCTGATGAGTTACTTATGATAATTATGCAAAATTATAAAATATGAAATTCAGGCTATTCCAGGCCAGGTCTTGAATAAAAAGCAGGGTCTCAAATAAACGTCCCTAGCATTTATTTAAAATCACCCTGCTCATACAATGTACAGATACCTGGCATTAATATTCCAGAAGATGTTGTAAGCATAATTATTATAAGTATTCCTTTCATATAGCAGGACAGGTATATTTTTAAAGATTAGTAATTATCCTAAAATAGCCTAGTTTATGTTTTTTTAAGTCTTATCTGTTGGTCTTCTCCCATGTGTACTCAGCCAACCAGCAAACTTGTTGCATACTGTACACGTATGCCTGCCAGTCCTGTTGTTCTATCTTTGCTTTTCTAGTATACATGAACATGCTGAAAAAGGAAGAGTACAACACTTACTGTTAGCAGTGGTGTAGTTACTTAATTTACGTTATTTTGGGAAACAACAAAGTTGTGTGACCATTGGAAATACCCACTATCAAAGAAATTATAATAAAGAAAGTACATGTTATTTTGTTAATTAAGAAATTAAAACTAAGTCCAAATTCTAATGCATCAGTCAATTCCAGCAATGCCCATTCCCTCCCCCCAGGATATGGTGGGGCGTTTGCATACATTGTACTTTGACTAGTCTATGGTTTTGTGTTATACTCGTTTAGTCAAACGACCTTGTTAACTTAGAAATATACTCAAACACAACACAGTGTCCTAACATTGTAACTAGATGGTTAATTCGAGTCGCCGAGTATTTAAGTTGTAATGTGACTCTGCTCGGTCGCAGATTTATAAAGGCGAGAGAGTGAGCAAATTGCATATTTAGTTCATCCATGAAATACTCATTATATTTACGTTTTGTAAGTATTATTAAGGGACCTACCGATCAACATATCTACTTGAAGGTAAATTAGGAATTACTTTGGTCTTTGGACCATTACTAGCATTAGTCATTACTTTAAAAGTTAAAAATAAAACTGTGTATAAAGGCAGTTACCGGCCAACTTACCGTCATCTTCGAACTGTTAGTTTTTAGTGTTTCGTTTTCCTCCCAAGCATACCAGTCCATAAATAGCCATTTAGGGTCCAAACGACGTCTTGATGAGTTCTTAGCTTGGTTCCAAAACTCTTAAACTAGCTAACGTTCTGTAAATCCATTGAAGTTGTAGCCAAATGTAGGAAAAGTCCGTTCAAAATGGAACCGTTGAAATTCGTTCGACCGCCGAAATTTGTGTGACTCGTGAGCATGCGTCCGTTGCCGCTGACCGATTTACAGTAATGTAGTTACCAGTCTCTACTCGTGTATCAGGAATCACGGTTGCCGCTGCGGACTTGCTGCGGACTAGATGTACTAGATGTACTATAGTATTATCATTTTTCATGTATTAATGCTTTAGCAATTTACATGCTAACTTCCTCACAAAGTAGAGACTATTTAAAATAGTTCATCCGCATCTCAAAATTTCCTGCGTGATTCTGCCAGTTTATGTTTTACCGCCACTCGCTGCAGTCTACGGCCCCGGGGGACCTCATGACCTCATGACCTCATGACCTCATGCCTATATATGTGGTTTCAAAGAGCTTTTATATTAGTTAACTCCAAGGAAGAGTTGGGCCAAATCAGCCCAAGTGCATTTGACTCTTTATAGAGCCGAATTGATAGGAAGGGCCAAATTGGAAATTCTTGGAGCCAAATTGGACACTCGTGGGGACAAATTAGTTTCTATTAGGGCTGATTTGGCCTCATTTTCCAAAACGGCTCCTTTAGGGGCCGAATCAGCCCAAGTGACTTTGGGGCTGATTTGGCTTTTGGGGTCAAAACAGCTCTTTTCAATTTACAGTGTAGAAACAAAAATGTGCATATTTGTGGAAGATTTGAAAGTTGAAAACCGGCGTTGAAATCACTCGAGTGGCGATAACTCAGATAAGCACACTGCAAAACTTGACAAATAGAGCTGTAGAAGAATACAAACAAACTTGTAAGTATTAATCTAGTAAATACTCTTAATTTGTAAGCCATTTACCGAATGTAAATGCTGAATTTCTTAGCTCATACAATATAAAACCTGCTTTCTTTGATGAAACTGTGTGCTAAGCTTACTCGTTTCCGTAATAATTTTATTTCTTTGTACCACGATTGTAGTAGCGTTGTGAGGTAGCCAAACTTTTCTTTGTGTTTTTGAAGTCACGGCCATTTCAGCTTCGCTATAGTTTTTTATCTCCGTAAGTCCAGCTTCTTTCAATTCAGTCGCTTTTGCTGCAGTTGTTTTCATCGAACTTGCAAGAGCCAGAAAAAACTGCATTAATCCCTCTAAAAAGGTGAATTTTAGCTGTAAACGAAAAGGCAGAACGATTTTGAAATTAGTATTTGCCTTCATGTCACAAATTGTTTAGTTTCTTTCAAAATGTATGGGTTCTATCGCTATTTGTTTACGAAGAATTGTGAGCGGTTTTGTAAAATCCTGAGCGGGCAAGATGGAAAAATCTTGCCCGCTGAGCAACCAATCAGATTGCAGCATTCAGAGTCATCTTGCCCGCTCACGGAGCTGCCATGTAATAAAGTTTATTATTGCTACTTTGTCTCTGTTTCCTTTGTCCACTAAGGCCAATATATGCCATATCCTCTCACTTTCTTTGTCCTATATACTTCCCTTGCATATTAACAATGCTTTAACACATATTCCTCTTGAATTTTAACGTATAATCCCCTCGACTTATTCCCTCACGCATCTCCTAGTAACTTAGAACTACTGACTTGCGTTTTACCTATAGAGAAGTAACATGAAAGAAGAACATAGAAAAAAAGAAATTTTCGTACTCGAACCTCGCTCTCTTGAGTCCAGTCATCTGTCCTATACACTAAGCTACGTTGGTTGAAAGAGTCGAGAAAAAAAAACGAGGCCTTGTGAACAGTAAGTGTATGCAACCATATAATAGACAAACAATGATCCTAATGCATGGTTTATGAAAAGAGGGTACAAGAAAACTTCGCCATTGTAACAATAAGCATATATTGCCCTCCTGCTCAGGGGTATGGGACGGGCTGCACCCTCGTGCTGAACCCTCGGTGAATAAATAGCATACCTCCTCACTCCTGGTCGTCCGCTCATTATTTATCTAGCACTAAGAGTGGCCTGAACAAGAACTAACCAGTCATAACCCGCGAGATGCACGCAATGATTAAAAATCGTTGCAGCGTTGCTCCAATCGTTGCGAAAAGTAGAACTTGGTCCTACCTCGTGCAACACATTCTGCAACGCGGCAACAAAATTGCAAGCCGTTATTTGCCCTTACACTAGGTAATTTCTAGCGAAACTTATGCCGCAACAAAATTGCGCGAAATATTGCCTAGTGGCACTGGCCTAAAGACCATAGTGTCGATGCGTGCTTGCTTGCTATAAACTCAACGTTTCTACAATTATTAGCCTGATTAAAGAGCAAATAATCCGGTCAGTTCCCTAGGTATGTTATCTAGCTATACATGAATATGAACTACACGGAACGAGTATTTATAAGGTAAGCGAAGTTTCAATAACAACGATACGGGATTGTTAATTTATTAAAATTTTTGGAAGATTTTCCATGCTCGCCGATCCGGCTACAAACTGAATGGAATACGGCTTCATTTCCTTTGTAGTTTCACGAAATTCAGGTCACTCTACTTTCTTTTCACGGCTTCCAGGTCACATCCGAATTTCTTACGATTCGTTAGATAACAGCCTACAGTTTCCCAGTCAAATCCGAACGGCAATATTTTTAACGGGTTTTCAAATTACACTCCGTAGCTTATATTAATTAAATTCAAAGTTCATTTTCTCGAGTCTTCAAGTCAGATAAGGTCAGATGCGTCCCATACCAGTCCAAGTAGTACGTTTATGGAGCAACGCATAATTCAGAGCCATAATTCAGAGTTTTGAAGCTTCGCATCCATCGCCCCTCTTTCTTCGTTGAAATCAAGGTTGAATTCATGAGATGGAGCGATGAAAATCCGTGAGGAGCTGGAACCGAATCTTAAAATAGCATCGTGACGTCCACTAAGCCAAAAACAGAATGGCGCAGACTATCATAGGATACGGAGATCAGTTCTCTTAAGGGATGGTCTCTTGTCGTTATATAATGTTGATTCGTTAGAAAAATATATTTGATTTCCTAAAACCGAAATCTCTTACTCTTTGTGCCTTAATATTCTCAATCAATTATAACATTTTCTTGTACAAAATGAATGTTCTATCATTAATATGTTCAAAATTGGACTGTCTTTGCAATTCTCATACCAACGAACTAGGAATAAACATGGCTAAATAACTAATTTAATTATTAACTTGTGCGCTCTTCTATCAGATCAATGTAAGGTGTTAAAATCCGATGGTGCAGATAAATTTCTCCAGGAGTATATTACAGAGGAGTGTTCCTCTTCCCACATATTGTTACACAACACTGTAGACGGTAGGGAAGAAACACAGGCCGTCACTTTTAATCAGGATGCACTGAAAAATTGTAATAAACACTGTTCAAACTGCTAAAAAATACTAAAGCGCAAAAGAACAAAATATAACATAATCGCATACCAGAACTTCGCGACTATAAATAGACACACCATCTACTGTGTTAGGGGCCAACACAAGGGCACAGGAACACTTCTGTGTAATATACTCCTGGTTTCTAATACACTTTCAAAACATTATAGAGTTACATAGTGCATCTGTAAGCCGGAGGGAAGCAGGTATGCATGTACTACCAGGAAAATATTAATCTCTTATTAATGAGAGACCATCTCTCAGGAGCTAAGTGACGAAACTCTCACAGTAAAGTCACATTCCTTTATGGCCATATTCTCGACTCAGCGAAAGCGGTATTTTCCAGTCCCAGAACATTCTAGAACATTCTAGTCCCAGAAGACTATCTATCTTCAAAAGAAACTGTTGGCTTTGAACAATAATGCTTTGCCCGCTACAAACTCAGCTGTTTCTTTAACGTCATCAATTGCATGTTGTTGATCTATAGCCGACTAAGTATCTACAATAGGAACTGTTGTCTTTGAACAATAATGTTTGCGAGCTAAATACTTAGCTGGTTGATGTATACGTGATGTGTGCATCTTATCTATTATGACGCTATGTAAACAGTACGAGTATTTCCTGTTTACCTAATTGAGAGTTAATGTTGTGTATTAGTAGGAACACTAGTAGCTGTTCGTTAACGCCATTGCAGAACGTTTTTGGCATCCCTGGTTTGAGTCCCCGCATATCAGTCCCTACCAAGCCGTTATCACGTTGTATCAGTACACCAGGATTTATAAGCGGGATTTGCCGTATATATATTTTTATTTAAACAATATATATTCGTTACATTTGCTACAAGAGTATTTGCCGTATATAATAACACGCAGCAACTCTCACACTGATATGTTAAAATTATTTTGAGGTTTTGTATTTATTCATAATTTTTAATGTATGTAAATATGCGATGATTTGAACTGTTTACAAGCGTTACAAGCAACAGCAAGCGAGTCCTGGACAACAACTCTCTTGAGGATTTTCAATTAATGCCAGAACTTTATACAGGTAACTAATATATTAGGATGAAGGGTAACGAAATGTTAGAGGAGTTTTGACATGTTGATTGATTCAAAATATGTTTTAATGAATTTATGATCAGCAACTCTCTTAACTGAGGAATTTCAATTAAAACCAGAGCTTAACATAGAGAGACGGGATTTTGGGATGATCGTAAGACCTTTTTTGATGATTGTGTCCATAATGAATATTCGAGTTTTATTCACGTGTCAGTATTAGATGTAACTGTCTGCAAACAATATCCAATATACTGTAATTACGTATACCATCGGTAATCTAAATAATGGGATGTGTGGCATTTTGTAATTGACTTAATAAGTAAACGACACATCAACGTATGTTATCTTAAAATAAAAACGCTGAATTTATAAAGGACTTGAAACAACCATAAGAGGCTGATCAAAGCCAAGTCCTGGCTAATCCACAGTTCGAATTGGAATTTAGAGCGTTGGTTTTGTGGAGGGAGGAAAACCGGAGAACCCGGAGGTGAACCCTCTGAGCAAGGGCAAGATACCAACAAACGTAACTCATATATGGTGCCACGTGCCGCGTCCGGGGATCAAACCTGGGCCACATAGGTGATAGTCGAGGCTCTTAACCACTGCGCCACTCCGGCTTCTCCGGTTTCCCATCTTGTTGCGAAAGATGCTATCGCCATAATATGTGTTCGAGTTTATCGATTTATTGGCATTCAAGCGGGAAACACTGATTTCGATAATAAACGATACTTCAGGTGAGTTCAAATGGGGCCGAGAAGAACGCCTATAACCGGAACAGCGGGATGTGATGGTTTTCAACATATAAAATACCATATTCGGGATTTTCATACCATTTTTCAAACGAAGCATTTGAAGTTACATTAGTGACTAGACTGTCTACAGCAGTAGAAATCCTGGAACGACGATCCCCTTTACAAAAAACTGTAAATAAATCTACAGAGCTATTATCAGGAAATTGTACAATATTTCACCTTATTTTGGTTATTATGGTATCACATCGGCACTTTGATGAAATAGTTGAGTGTTTTACCAATGTAAAGAAAACGGTTTTAAGTACTGTTTAAAACACGAACAGCAGTGTTTTATCAAGTTTAAAAATTCGAGGGCGAAGCCCGATAATTTTTAGACTTGATAAAACACGTGCTGTGAGTGTTTTAAACGGCTTCAAAAACGCTTTAAGAATGCAATGAAAGAAAGACGCACATCTCAAGGGAATGGTTACTTAATGAACCATTGAACCTTTGTATTCACAACGCCATGCAAAATATTCGAGTAATCACCGCCTGCAATTACGAACATCTCAAGGGAATGATATGAAGAAATTACCATACTATGTTGTTTGAAGCGGCATTTCGCAATGCAAGAAGAATCTGCACTTAAAGGATTTGGTGTCGTGGTTTACCTCGATAAAGTTCTAGACTTGGAAAGCGACGTGACTGACATGACGGCAGACTCTAAATTTTTGACTCCGGCACAAAATATGTAAGTTTAATGCACGTTTTTATAATTTTACGGCTTTGAGTTTGGTTTAATAATTGGAACTAAACAGTGGCTCGGTAAACAAGTAATGGTAGTTGGATAACTTCATTTAAAAAAATATTATCTGTGTATCTCGGTAGTCTGCTGATATTAGTAAATTTAGTGCAAAATTTATTATCTAGGTACATTATGTTCCGTGTACTTTTTGCTATCTTTGGGGCTTTATCAGTGAATTCTTAATTAGGATGAAACTTTATATAAAATTTCATGTTCATTAATATTCTTTATATAAAATTTCATGTTCATTAATATTCTTTATATAAAACGTTCATCCTAATTAGCAATTCAGTGAGAAAGCTGAAACATCAATAGAAATTCCATTGTCTCAATCATTAACCCCGTTTCCCTCTGGGTCAGAATTCAAATCCCTCCGCGGGCCTTTTAGAATGATGAGATTTTATCAGGTATAAATGAGCATGCACGTGACTGATTTGCTTCATCGGATTGGACAAAATGCTCATTAATTATTCATGAGTTTTTGAATTTTTGTTTTAAAATGCATACATGTTCACGGCTGTTATAAAATTTCAGCTGATAATCTAGACTACATTTCTATTGTTTGTTTCTGCCGTCCTACCGAAAAAATATCGCGACTTTCATAAGTACTTGTCAACACTTCGCCTATCATTCTCTTTGAAAAAAAAATGCATTCTACTCCCTAATTAATATTTTGATCACAAATCCCATACTATCCTGCCCGACCGTATTTTAGCGCTGCACTAAATATATACCAGCGAATCACAGCAGCTCAGGCTCTTAACTTGATTGGCAGTGCCACTTTGGTAACGTCAATTATGATTAGCATATAAACTACCACCGGTACATTTTTGAGATACACAATTACTGTCATGTTTATGTATTGGATCAAGTGCACATGCAGTAGTTTAATATTCGCGTACTATCATACTGCAATCCGGAGAATTACTATTTTTGTGTTATTTCATTGTAAAACCGTTCAATTCGTATAACTATCATACGGTTTTCTCGTGCAATTTGGGATTAATTTGCACGAGTGGGTTTTTCAAAGAGTTTCAAAATTGCACGAGCCCGCAGGGCAAGTGCAATTTGAGCTCTTTGAAAAACAAACGAGCGCAAATTAATCCCAAATTGCACGAGAAAACCGTATGATAATATACATGAAAAAATATGTCGGGAAGTGACGTTGGCGACTCATGTGACAAAGTAATTTATTCAGTCAACAAACCATAATAGTTCAGACTTTCAAATTCATTCAAATTGTTCGAGTGTTCTCAGAAGTCGAAAGGAAATATTTCATTGCTTTCCAAAGAAATTTGCATTGTATTTCCTGTTTTCGGCACTATGTTTCCTTTTTTCTGCACTGTGCTTCCTTGAAATTGCATTGCCCTCAACCAATCAGAATTGAGAATTTTTTTCACGTATATTATTAGAAAATAAATCATACAGCAAAGTAGTTTGCTTTAGCTATATTGATCATTCTTGACTTCTAGAAAAAATGAGTCTACATGGTACATCTCAGATTTTGTTCATATTTTGCACATATATTACTATTGGCCTGCCATTAGACTTCGTAGAATGTTTTTGAAAAATTCCAAAAACTGTAAGAAATATGGGGGTCAGTACGAACTGCCTCGGTTTGAGGGGTATTTCCACTTTGTTTTTTTAGTCATGTTTACAGAAATTTTTTGAACAAACCATGTAAGCTATATACGTGCCAAAAAATATTCAGTATTCAAGGAGTAAGGCTTTCAATTGTACAAGTGACTTCCGAAATTATTTTTCAAAAAGTCAAATTTTAGGGTAAAATGACATTCGAATACTATCGATGCGGCGAAATTGTAGAAGATGAGAGAGTTATTTTGTAGATCAATCATTTGGAAATACAACTGGGGACTAAAAAGTTTGTAAAGTTTATTTAGCTTAGGAGCAGTGAGGCCAAAGTAACATACTCCCCCAACGCCAGGGCCCAATTAACGTAAATAAACAATCAACGCCAAAGGTAAGCTGTATCGTGTGCAGAATAACGGGACAAATAACGGACAGGAATGAGAAACATAGCCCTAAAATAACTGGGTGATAAATATATTTGTCACTTATGCCTATGGTTTTGCAATTAACAATCAACTAATTAACAATCAACTTCAAAATAAGAAAAAATAGTAATACGAAGGATGAATCAGCGATAAATGCATACCTGATTCTTGCCTTATTTGTGCTCTCCTCCCCAGCTCTGTCATGGTCTCGAAGCCACAACTTACGATAATTATTATCTTGTCGATTACATTTATCCGAAATACAGGAATGGCTTTGTAGCTGCCGCTATTTTGTTTAGGACTAGAACCCAGTCTGCTGTTGTGCACCACAGGTAGCCCGAACACAGATGTGTACATTCCATTTTGGCCCAACATCAGTATACCAGTGTGGGTAATTTATATTGAAATATTTATGAATCTCATGAAACAGAACTGAAAATAATCATAATGCACTACTTAATACATCTACATAATTTTGTTTACAAAACTTTTATTTTCGTTTTTTTCAAGCTAATTATAGGTTAAAATTACCCATAATGCACCTGATATATGTAACTGTTATGGGGTCAAATGTTTGAATAAACAAGGTCACAACAATGAATTATAAATGATTTCTAACATCCCATGCATATATCCTGTATATTCACACGACCCACATATGGCCATCCCAATTGTTTTTGGAAAAGTTAACAAAAATACAAAGCTTGACATTGACCCAATTTTTGGGAAAAGTTAGAACAAAAAAGGATTGAAGAACATACTTTTAACTACACCTCTTTTCCTAGCTCTCTGCGTATTTACAATTTGTTGGGATGGCCTAATCAGCTGTGTCGGTGCCAAACTGGAGAGCAGTGCCATCCCGGAAAGCGATTTTCAGAAATCAGTGTCTGACGTATGTTGCTATTGCTACAAACTATCTTAGAAAAGGGTTCAGAAAACATATTGGCGAACAATGAAACATATTGTGTGGATCGTGACAGACTTTATCCAGACTCGCCAGCACGAAGCTGAATTACGCTGGATTTACATAGACATGTATGTGCGGGGCGCTTGTTCAGACTGCTGTTTATAGATACACACGGTAAGCCACGCAGTTTACAAGCATGAGTAGTTATGTTAGTTATCTCCCCATTAAAGCGGCCGACCAACAAGCACTGAGGGTGGTCACTGCCAGATATTTGTTTAACGTCCAAAGCAGTTCCTTAGCGTCCTGTGATACACAGCTGCTGATGAATATGAGCGTCGTGAGACGCAATCTCGTTCCCAGAGCCCGCGATCATTTGACCAGCGCCAAGATTCTGGCCAAAAGATCGCGGGCTATGAGAACGAGATTGCGTGAGACGGGACCGCCATTTTACATGATCATCCGAGGCACGAGGGATCGAAAAAGCGGAGGTGCGAACACTGTGCTTCTCTGTTTCTCTTAATGTTTCGTGGTTGGCTAATTGAACGAGCAGGAAGCATAAAATGTTTTGCTGCACGGGTGGATAAACGAGGAAACGTTATTGTAGAAAAAACTAACGAATGCGCACTGTATCAAATTGTCTTGCCGGTGGGGTCTGGATTTGTGTTGCTAAGAAACCCATATACTGTGTGTCACTGGAGCCTAGTAAACATTGTTTCCTTCGTAGCCAACGTGGAAACATTGTTGCGGAAGCAAATCTTGCCTCATCGAAACAAAACAAATGTCTTTGAAATGCTTCAGAAACATGTTTTCCTTCCTGGAAAATTGATTTTTTGCGCAAATTTTCTCTCGGACTTTTACTCGTTTTTACAGACAAATGTATGGAAAACTAAAAACATCACGGCTACATCCCTCAAATTTCGATGAGCTAATCTTTTACCTGGTATCTTAAGTTTGTATCTGAATAATATTTCAGAAAGTCGATTTTACGGATTTGTTTTTATTGAATATATATTTACAGACAGGTTTAGCAAAATAGTTTTTGAAGAAAAACTAATCGAGTGCTTCTCCTGTACGGTAATTGTACATGTTTTTTTCGGACGACACTAAGCATTACAATATGAAAATAAATCCGACAAACGAATATACAAACAAACAAACGAAGAAACGGAACAACACAAGCCATATTTTATTTAGCATCGGATTCCCATACAACACTGTATTTCGCGCCATGTTTACACCCCTTTCAAAATGTCGGAATTAACTGCGAACTGGTATATTACCTTAAAACTATAAAGAAATACGTTTTTCTTTGTGTACGAGGTCGTTAGTTTCTCAGCTGTAGGATGACCAGTGTCCGCGGGGAACAGGATATCAGGACACTTGACTTGTCCCTTTGTGTGTACCGACCTTCACGTCTGCGAGCGGGCGAGGCGCGCGGCGTGATTATTTTGCACTTGTGTGGGTTGTTCTTTTATCTTTTGTTTTCAATATTGATTTTCTATGTTTTATATGCAACGAGCTCCGTTATAAAGAGATGCGAGGACGTCAGTAACAAATCGCATATAAGTATATCACAGGCAGCTATAAGCGGAGAGTGAGCCATTTTGCATTAATTGACTTTAAATAATTTTGTAATGATGTGGTTGTATTAGACCCATGAAATAAATATTAGTCTGATATGTATTAGTCAAGCTTATTGCCATTGGTTTCTTTTGTGTCTCACTTGACTATTACACATTGGCCATTTAATTTTGTTCCATGGGTTAAATACACTCTAAAACACTATTTCATATCAGTACACTGTAATAGTTGCAAGTGGCTATAATTACAAGTGTTGCGGTATAAGTAAAATATTTTATTTTGACTATATAAAGTTTATTGTTTATACCGACTGAGTTATGTTTACTTTTTAAAATAAACTGAAGTTTCTTATGTGTTCATGAAATTAGAGGTGGAAGAAAATTGGACAAAGCACCAATAGTAATCAAAATGTCAGATGCGTAGGGGACCATGGTAATAGGTATTTTGCGATGTAATATATGCCAGTTTTTAATTCTTTCCATCAAGCGTTCCACGTGAATCCTTAAACTTGCAATAATCTTATTTTTGTTGCATTCTTCAACTGAGAACTGTTTCTTGCCTTTTTAAATTCTGGTCTTACTAATGTTACTCCAACAGCTGCAAGTTCATCTTGTACATTAAAACCTTTATCTGCCATGACAGCATCATTAGGTTTAAGAATTTTAAAAACGTTACTCTCATTAGTTATTTCCTTGTCTGAAGCACTTCCAGGGAAAAAGTCACTAACAGATGCTAGTACACCACTGGGTGTAATCCCCAGCAATGCCTTCATTGTTGGGCGAGACTTGTAGGAAGAATAACATGCTGACTGGTTGTTTAAATCTGATGGCTTCTCCATCTCCACCTCTGTACAATCAACAACAATGACCACATCAGGGCAAAGTGTTTTAAAAGATTGAGGGCTGTAATGTTTTATTATCTCCTTTTCAGGCTTTCAAATAAAGAATATGATATAAAGTGGTAAGCTGTAGTGCTAAGTGTGCACGCCCTACGAGGGAAAGAGAAAAAATCTCTGACCCAAGTGGGACCCAAGTGGGACTCAGAGATGTGTTCTCTTTCCCTCTTAATTTCAAATAAACCCAATCTGAGTCTTATGAGTACCATAACAAATTCTTGAAATTTGGACAGTGATCGTGGTCTTCCAACCCTTTGTGAATTGCAACCATCTTTGCTTGTTTTAGTGCCATAGCTCAAGGTACTTGCTTCTTTTTCAATGATACTATAGCAAGTCAACATTATCGTGTAGCTAGTGAATCCAGTGTAGAATTCTATATCTTTGTTGCTTGACTTATACTTGTCGATATCAAAGCGAGAGTTTTTCATCTGGAAGTCTAACTTTTGTAGCTCTCTCTTTGCATCATCGAGTTTTGACTGAAGTTGCTGAATTATCTCGTTAGAGTCATGTAGTTCATGTCGAAATTGTTTATTTTCTAGTTCTAGCTGCCTGCATTTCTCGAAGCTTTCATCTGTTTGCGTCGCTGAGTCCACAGCTGTTGAACAATTGTCTACCGTTTGTTCCACAGTTTCATTAACTGGCACAAGCTCGTCATTTAGTTTTCTCTTCTTTGTCTGGAATACAAGGTCAAATTTCTTGATTTCTCTCCTCTTAGGGGTTGTTGTTGTCAAGGGAAACAACGATGGAAGGTGAGTTCTACTTAGCTTTTCGCCTCCTTCCCAGTGGTCTGCACAGATCCTAGTCATCGTTGATTCCACCTTCATAGTTTCGTTCCGTAGAATAATATTGATTTTTTTTACGCAAATCGGGGTCTTTTGGAATGCAGTAGAACTTGAAGTCAGCAGGTTTATTCCGATGGTTATTAAGGCAGCCCGGTACACAACAATTATACTTCGGCATCTTGACATTTCGTACTGTAAACAGTGTCATCGAAGGAATGGCGTCCCTACTACCGATCCCAGACGTCTTTGCAGTCCCAAACTCGCTCCAGTCTCCAACTCGTTTCTAAAGTCGGCGATTGCCGCAATTGGTGCGGAATTTTCCCCTATTTGTCTCCCCCGTTTTTCAAATACCCCGGCACTAATCCCAACCATGTCCCGGGTTGTGGGAGGGGAGGGGGGCGGGGGGCGGGGGGAGGGGGTTTACTTTGACTAGTGCATTACCAGGTAAAATTATCATAAAATTTAGAAATATTTTCAACTGTACTGTTCTGTCTAGACAGGGTATTTTATTATTTTTTTGATTTTAGGGCGGGGTGGTAACATACATGGGTTTTATTTGGATCGTTTGTACGTAAGAATAATATACCCTGTCTAGACAGTACAGTACAGTTGAAAATATTTCTAAATTTTATGATAATTTTACCTGACACGCGCCATCAACAACAACCCCGCCAAGTCTCAAGGCATTTCATACAATTCTTAGTATAGCAAAAACAAAATCATTGATTTAGAAGAGAGAAACAAAGTGAAGAAAGCCTTCAATGCCTTTCATGCCTTCAATAGTAATATAGTTGCTTTCCGTTGTAACGAGAAAATACACCACATTCCTTCGTTGAATATACAAAAAATGAGCACTTGATGAAGTCCAAATCCATCTCGTGGATAGGGCGGCAAAACACGTGCAGACGTTACACGCAGTTCCTGTCACGCAATGCATCAGAATAGCTTCCCGTCGCTGAATCTAAACGGTTCTATCTTGGCCAACTATCTAGCCTGCTTGCAGGCGGTGGATTTTTTTTTTCGCGCAGCAAACGGATCGTTACTGGGTGCGTATTCCTAGACCTCACTAAGGCATTCGACACCGTCGATCATGTCATATTACAACGCAAACTTCGAAGCCTTGGAGTCACTGGATCCTCCCTTGATTGGTTTTGCTCATACCTTAATCAGCGCTCCCAAGTAACCTCTGTTGGGAAATGTACTTCGCCGTCACTACCAGTCACGTGACCTGCTCAACGTTATGTCATGGTTTACAAAGAATAAGTTGACGCTGAATACAACCAAATCTAACATTATGTTAATTGGCAGCTCCCAAAGGCTGATCGCTTTTTCTAATGTTGAACTGAATATCTATGATGAAGTTCTTGAGAAGGTGGATAACTTCAAATATCTTGGTGTTAATAACTTAACTTGGCATGATCATATTTGTAAGATTCAATCGAAGGCTGGCCAAAAACTTGCTATTCTTGGGCGTACTAGATACTGCTTGCCGATACATGCGAGGATAACGTTTTACAATACAATGATACAGCCGTATTTTGACTATGCAAGTATTGTATGGGGAGACAAGCACAATATTAGTTTAATGGAATCTCTCCAGATTTTGCAGAATCGAACTGCAAAGTTAATTCTAGGTAGGGTTATTACTCGTCTGCGTCAGTTGCTCTCTCTGATTAAGAATGGTCAACTCTCGAGTCCAAACGTATATTCGATCGCTTTAAATGGGCTCATTGATTATGACTTTAATCTTCAACATGGCGATAAAATTCATAATTACAACACAAGAAATAAGAGAGACTTGCGAAGACCCCCCTCGCGCACTAATTGGGGAACTTTCAGAACTTCTTTCAAGTGCTCTAATGCCTGGAATGACCTTAATACGAACATTAGAGACCTTGACAATCCCATTGTATTTAAGAATCAATTGAAGGCGAACATTTTTAATTGTATATAGTTTTTAGATATGGACTTTTAGTTTTTAGCTTCTACGTATTTTCTTTTTTCTTTAATTTTGACAACTGTTTCATATATATGTATTATATATTCTTGTATATTTTATTTATTTATTTTATTTGAGGACTCTCCTGAAAATCATCACATCGATGAGTGTGGTTCCCTCAATAAATATCATTGTAATAAGTAAGGGTTAGAGACTGCTTGTGAGTGCTTTATCGACAAATACAGGCACGCGCTGACTGTACGATGAACGAAAAATAATGAATACTGCATGAGGCCTCATGCATTCGGCCTCATGCAGTATTCATTATTTTTCGTTCATCGTACAGTCAGCAAGTGACTGTATTTTGCCGAGAAAGCACACACACAAAGTCTCTAACCCTTTTAATATTCAAACTGAGTGCACTGTCAGCCGTGAACTCTTCAATTGAAATCAAACAATTTCATAAAGAAGTCAAATATTTCGCATGAATTAAATCATTTTACGGTAAATATCTCCACAAAGAAATGTCATTTCAATAGACAATGAATAAAAACAGAAGTAGCCGATAACTTTGCAAAGAATAATTTACTTTGGCGTTCGGTCAGTTTAGTTTAGTTGACGCCTTGCAAGTATGTTTGTACATTTAACTCGAACACGTTTCTCTTGAGCCTGTATTCAAATATCGAGTATTTAGCCGGCTCAACTCCTATATAGTATACTTTCTTTGATAGTTTCTTTCATTCGAAAATAACTAACCTGCAAATTCCAGTGGGGCAGTGAATTGAAATCTTGACTTGAAACCGGCCTCCGGCCATGTGCTCGGCACCGATGCAAACATTTTCCAAATCAAAAATCCTGTGTTTTCGAACCATCCACTGAATTCTCGCTTAATTTTCTCCTCTTATTCACAGAGTAAGGCCTTGGAAATAAAATTCATTTCTTAAGTAAGACTACTAGAGTGTTGTAGAAACTTTTGTTCACTCGGACACATGTTGACTTGTAAAGTTGTACTTCCAGCACTCGCAAATCAGCCATTTCCAACGAGCGATTATACAAATGTTTGCCTCAAAATATATATATTCTGTCACACAGGCAACATAGTTCAATCCTGCCGTTACCTTTCTAGTAATTGCCTGCATTTACACTGTTTAATATGCGATTGTAATGAGGTTTTCCAAGCCGTCCAAACACGTAACTAAGCGAAGGACTTGGTCTCCCTTCCCCTACGTAAGAGAGGGTCTGGGTCGAGTGCTGTGGTCACCAATAATGCACGCTCATTAGCCAATCACATGCTTGGATTTTTTACAATGCACGAAATTTGAACATTAATAATAAATAATCGTCGAAGCGGCCGCGATATTGGCCGAGCGTGATTGAGACTTGGGATCGAATGACAAATGGGGGGGGGGGGGGGGGTGGGGAGAGGGGGAGAAGCAGAAAGGAAAGCTAAAGACCGCCTACACGAAAACCCCTGGTTTCTGAGTACAAAAGTTAGATCCCGTCCACCAGCGGACGGGTTATATGATTGGCTGAAACGGTGTCAATCAAAGCTTATCGCGTCAAGTGTTGAAAGCAAGAACTGAAAGGATATAAGTGTAGCCTGCGAAGCGACGTAACTAGAATATAAAGTGTTGTGTACTGAGCTTGCAGTTGATAAAATATGGCGAGTAATACAAAAAGCTTTGTCTTTTTTTAATACAAAGGTGAAGTACCCTGGTTCCAGAGGTTTTCTAGAGAGAACAGCAACGGAGAAAGAGCTAGCCACGAAGGCGACGAACGGCGAACTGCGAGAGGTTTGTTGTCGAGTTCTTTTTTTCGCAAGTTCGTTAACTGTAAATATCATACTGTTTCCAAAGCGCCAGAAGATCTTTACTTTGAAGTAGACTCTGTATATAGCTTCCTCCTGCTCCATTTTTAAAGTTCGCTTTCGCCTTTACCCTGATTCCAGAGGTTTTCTAGAGAGAACACAGCTGCTCGCTTCTTTCAGTCTCCGCAGATGGGTAAAGCCGTACTTTGAAAACGGAGCAAGTGGAAGCTATACATAGCCTAGGCTTCTAGGTAAAGATATCCTAGAAATGGCTGTGCTTTCGACAGGCTGTGGAAGAGTATGACATTTACGGTAAAGAGAACTCAACAACGAATCGTGATTTCATTTGCCACTGAAAAGTAATTATTGTCGACCAAATTGCAGAGATGCAATCCGGCTATTGACTTCACGGCCGTTGAACTAGGAAATAATCAGAAATCCGCCTCAATACATTTATGCAACGGTCGTCCATTTCTTTCGGCAAACATTCACTAAGATGGACTTCGACTTCTCAGAGAAAGAGCTTCTCGTTTCTACTCTCTCCTCACAACATTTACCTGTGTACTTTGCACTTGTAGTTTGTTTGTCCACAAGTTCTTCAATATCGAGTTCTGAGAAAACATTGACTCCATCGGAGTTTTGTTTGAAGTTTAAAGATTTTTTCGATTTGTTGGCCTCTGAACATTTTTTTATGCGAGCTAAATTATTTTAAGGAAGGAAGCAGCCGCTTGTATCGCACCTCTTCTGGTTCGCCAGACTGCTGCTGCGGTGCTGGACAGCTCTCTATCTACATCTTGTAATGTTTGTATGTAATCGGAGGATTTGCAAACCAAATCAAAATTGGCAGGCTGTCACACGTCGACTCCTATTGGTCAATTAAGAATGGGTTACAAGTTAACGGAAGTCATGTGCGTGGTGGGCGGATATTGAGAAACCACGGGTTTTCGTGCAGGCGGTCTTTAGCGCTTTCCTTTCTGCTTCTCCCCCACCCCCCTCCATTTGTCATTCGATCCCTAGTCTCAATCACGCTCGGCCAATATGGCGGCCGCTTCGATGATCCGTTTGCTGCGCGAAAAAACACCATCCACCGCCTGCAAGCAGGCTACCGACTATCCGGTGCGAACTAGCATGTCGAGCATATAAAAAAGGCTTTCAAGAAAACGAAACCATTAGGTTTTTTTAAATTATGAAAAGAAAACATCAGAATAAAAACTAATGACTTCAATAGAGAATCGGCTAAAGAACCTAAATACGACTGTATGTGCATTTCTACTTGTCACTCATTCACCCTGCTATAGAGGCTCGCAAACCTCAGAGTGACTCGGATTACAAGCTGTATTTAAAGCGTAGCATAGTTTGAAATCCTCTATATATCATAGTCAAAGAAAATGTATTGTCTTTGATCCAATCAAACAATTTTAAACGAAGATACTGCCATAAACTATGAGTACCTATATTTCAGCTTTGACTCCCGGACCGTCAAACGCGACAATAATTACATCACTTTAGACACCCGAATATCGGGTGATGGACTTGATCACCCTTCAAAACTAATATAATATTGAAAATGAATGTGCATTCGATTTCTTAAAGCAATTATTGGCAGAAAATATGTGAAGTTCACCGTGTTTTCGATTATAATCGGGGAAAATCGCCGTGTCACCATAACTTCATGTTTGTTCAATAACTGAACATTGCGGATTTTGAGAGTGCGTACTCTCTAACCCAGCATTAACTTTAGAGATATTTTTTTTACCAGATGCAGAGACCTATTGTAAGTCAATCTAGATATATTTCTAAATTCAAAGAAAAGAAGGCCGCGACTCTGCAAACGGCCATTTCCAGACAGCATTTATCGGGTTTTAGAAAGACCTATTAAAGTAGCGTTAAACTCCTCGTTCAACTCTGTCTTCAAGAAAAACTGGAAAAACGCCAAAAATAAGGAAACTTGTGAACATATAAGCTTTATACTCGGTAGAGAACTAAGTAGGTTAATGGTTTTCAATATATAAAATACCATATTCGAGATTTTCAGACCATTTGTCAAACGAAGCATTTGAAGTTACAGTAGTGGCTAGACTGTCTACAGCAGTGAGAAATCATGGAACGACGATCCGCATTACCAAAGACGGTAAGTACCCCGCGAGCAGAGGTTTATCGTCACTTTGCCTTTCCTGTCGCCGAGAGAAACCTCTGCCACGAAACGATGGCTTTGTGCGTTAAGCATGCGCCACGGTTGGAATAAAAAGGTTGGAATAAAAAGGCTGACATCAATAGAAAGAGGTAGTGTGTGACTTTTGAAAACAAATTGATAAATCACTCTGACGTTTCTTAGAGGGGGTAGGGGGATTGAAAAAGAAACTTCGATATACGTTTCTCGTGGAAAATCAAAATGTGACGCTTCTCTAACACAGGGGGCAATATAATTTCCCACAACAGTTAAACCTATATTCTAACAGTTCAAACAGTTTACACGTATATCTCTTTTTTTCATTTGCCTAATGGTTACA